>OX421941.2:12750117-14000117 GCA_949128155.2 Xanthia icteritia
TTTTCATGATTTAGAATAAACTAGCTTTACCCGGCCCGGCTTCGCACGGGTAGCACTAAGTACCTACCCTACCAAACTACTCTACCTACTCTACCCTACCTACCCTACCTACCCTACCTACCGTACCTACCGTACCTACCCTACCTACCCTACCTACCCTACCTACCTTACCTACCCTACCTACCCTACCTACCCTACCTACCCTACCTACCCTACCTACCCTACCTACCCTACCTACCCTACCTACCCTACCTACCCTACCTACCCTACCTACCCTACCTACCCTACCTACCCTACCTACCCTACCTACCCTACCTACCCTACCTACCCTACCTACCCTACCTACCCTACCTACCCTACCTACCCACCCTACCTACCCTACCTACCCTACCTACCCTACCTACCCTACCTACCCTACCTACCCTACCTACCCTACCTACCCTACCTACCCTACCTACCCTACCTACCCTACCTACCCTACCTACCCTACCTACCCTACCTACCCTACCTACCCTACCTACCCTACCTACCCTACCTACTATAAACCTCACGGAGCCCGAGACCTTTCCAACGAATGCAAAACCGTGGAAATCGGTTCGTGCGTTCTGGAGTTATAGCGTCAGGAAGGAAAACCCGACTTATTTTTATATAGTAGATTAACAAGCCACTATATATCAATGCAAGCTTTGCAACCAACAAACATGTGTGAATCCTATATGATTGTTATAAGTTTAGTGGATTTTAAAATGGAAACACTCATATTTCTGTTTGTTTGTGGTGCAGATATAATAAAACGGAGCTTACACCGCTGGCTGTTGTTTTCATTCCAATTGTGACTCGTCATTACACGAGGAGCATGCAGTAAAACTCTAATATAAAGCGTAAACATTGTCTCTATGCTTGTAACAGTAATCAAGTATCTACCCACGTACATATTAAGTTCCTCTTACACCTCAACATATTTGCCATCAAAATGCCAAAAAACAAAATGCCAAAATGTTATTAAGTGCGTGAGTCCAGCCGATGGTAACCCCTCCACAGAAAGATGTGATCTTTGGCAGGACTGCTTGAGTCTGATTTCTTCACTGAACCATCAGAGAGCCTCCCATCTGAGCACAAGTTCCCGTGGCCTACTTGGAAAACCTTAAATAGACTTCGTACCCAAGTAGATCGCAGCAAGGACAACTTCCACAAGTAGGGGTTCATGGACGGCTCAGATCTCCGGTGTGTATGCGGCCTCTCTCCACAGACAATGGCCCACCTCCCATCTTGCACTGCATGCCCTGTTACCTGCACACGTGAGGACCTAATGGCTGCGTCAGCGAACGGTATTCGCGATGCTGAGTTTTTGAAGCTAAATACCAGTATTTTACATCTATCTGACCGCCACCACCCAGTTACTGAGTAACACGATATCCCTTGGTAAGACTGGTTGTCAAACTTCTTCATAGAAAATAAATCAAATCCAATCAGTTTTTGTAGGACATAGGGACGCCTATGTCCTATAGGTATAACTTTTTTGTTGTCATAGGTAATTAAATAGAATATCTTCACTGTCGTATCCCGTGGTTAGGCGGAGATCTGCTCGGAAAAATCTATAAGTATACAGTACGCTTCTATAAAGCATTAGCTAAGAGGCGGTTCTAAATTTTGCCACTCACTAAAGTAAATTCCTTCTTGGAAATTCAAATTACTCTTGCTAACAGTTACACGGAGGGTACCAAAATAAACGTTGAAGAAAAATTTGGCGTTAAACAATTTAGGGCCCCTATTCATGAAAACTTTAGCCTTGTTAAATAATTGTCGTTGGGTTATATAACACTAGAAACAGTAAAATAGTTCTCTGTTTTTATAATTGAATTGATTTTTAGAGGTCTTTATTAATGATAAACACAAGTTAACAAGATCTTATTGTAAACTAATATAATCCGAGCAGTTTTAAAATAGGCCAAATCTTTAATTGACACTTGTATGATTGTTAGTGTGACTACCAATTATTTCATAGATACATATAAGACTGTTCTGTTATATAGGGTTTCAAGACTCACATTTTTAAATTAAGTTCTTTGAGTATTTCATCTTGTTACCTTGCAAAGTATTAAATCGTCAACAAAAGTCGGTATGACGTAATTATCTAAGTAGTTAAGCGAAATACTTTAAAGCTCAGTTAAGCTGATTGAAAACTGTTGGTACTTTGAAATTCCAAAGGAAATAGCCGTGGCTGGGGCACTCGGGGTAAAACGACTTTCCCGGCGGATACACCAGTATTTAAATGCCTTCACCGGAACAAACGGTTCTGGTACATTGACGCAAACATTTTTGTTCTTGTTTACATAATTACAGTTTTTGTCGGGTATTGTGCTAAAGAGTTCACAGACGTTTAGTTCAGATTCCATTTCTAGGGCAATTAGAAAGAAAAAGAAAAGAAAGAAAATACGTTTATTTGCGGTAAATATGACGCAAAGAAAAAACAAAACACAAGAATAACAAATTCGGGGAAAATATGCGTCACATCCACGCAAAACGGCCATCGCTCAGCATAATGCTGCGACCCTATGTGAGACAGAGCCCCAGCGCTGGTTTTCAGCGACAGCAAACAACTGAAAGTGGACAGTTTCATTATGCTCTTAGATACTTAGTGATCTTTGTCACATGTTTTGTTTAATTCGTTGTATTAACCCAGATAAGCTCTTGATGCGCTATTTGGAGATGACATTGGCAAGATGGATTACAACAAAAAATCGAATGATAGGTAGACAGTGATTTGTCCTTTGATCTTTATCTTGACATTTCGTCGCCGGGTGTTGGTTTTGTACTCGTCAATCACGTAGCAATTAATTGTCACTTTGGTAATCGTCACGTTATCCACGTGATCAGAAAGTTAAACGGCAGGCGTGATTGATCATTCAATTATTCTTCGATAATTTACTTACGCTAAGAAATCTTGAACGATAATTAAGTTTAATAAAAGGCTTATTATTTCTATAACAGTAAGTCGGCTTTTATTGGCAAAGGTTAATTAATGCATAAGAGGAGGAGGAGTGGGGGTGGACCAGTGGTAACGGCCCCGACTTACGAGTTAGTAGGTCGTGGGTTCGTACCCAGGCAGACACTTTACTTTGTGTAAATAATTTCATCACCACTGCTCTCAAAACGGTGAAAGAAAACATCGTGAGGAAACAGGCATGTCCTAGATCCAAAAATTGGAAGACATGTGACATCTACCAACCCGCACTGGTCCCGCGTGGTAGACTACAGCCCCTTAGGCCTTGTTCCCACTGTGCCAGACCGGTGAATTTGCTGGAAACCGGCTCCCGGACAATAGTAAACACTAAATTGTCCAAGAAAACGGGACAGTCACCATACTGTTTTCTTTCTTTTTCTTTCAGTTCATCGAAGTTTGATTTCAGTATTAAACTGCGTTTATATTCATGCTAAACATCTACCTTCATCAGAATGCGAAGCCGAAATGACGAGAGAGGAGCACGGGTGGGGCGGGCGGGGGACATATATATGTATGAGTTTTGAGTTTGGCGCAAAATCGTTCACATTACTCCGGTTCGGGAGTTCTACCGGCGAAGCGGCGCTTCGCAGTGACAAAACGCTCGGTTAAAATGCCGAGCTCTTTGCCGGATCCGGCATAATGTGAACAGCCTCATTTAAATTCTTTAGCCACTAGCTCTTCCGTCAGTTTTGCCATGCCGGTAAAGGCTCATTTACATGGCCTGTGTCCCAGCAGTGGAAACATTATACGCTGATTATGCTAAGCGTAAAATAAACCTCAAGAAGATGTCGCATAGACCTCGGAATGTAGAACGTATGAGCTAGGTTTACAAAGTTGAAAATCTCGAATCGATCAGAATATACATTCAGCTAGTGTTACTGAATTCGGGCTTAAAATTATTTGGTACGTTGTCAACGTTTGAAGATGTCTACAGTTCATTAATACAAGTCTTTATTTAAACAAAAAAGTCGACAAATTATGGAGAGAATCAAGTTGTGCCAGAAAAAGATAAATAGCTTTGTAAGTTTTTTATTAGGTACATTTTCAAAGTGGTAATTTCATTAGGTAGGTAATTAGTTTAAAACTTAGTTGTTGTTGTCGTAGCAGGTACTTACTACCTAACAAGTTGTTAATTACCATTGCAGACAGCGGTATCATACAATTTAGTGACGAATACAATTTGATGTTGTATATAATATTTAAGTAGTGTAAGGAAACTCACTTTCGGCGTCTTCCAACAACTTGTGGTTTCCAGTTGGGGCATGATTGATTGAATCCTCATAGATGAAGGCCCCGTTAACCAATCACCGGGATCAATTCGGTGGAAATAGGGGTCGAACTGTGACTGATTAATCTATGATAACCAAACCGGGTCAAGCACTTTGTATAGAATTTTTTGAGGAAACATTTCGTAGCTTTCGTCCAAAAATAAAGTTTGTTCACTGCATTCGTCTCTGTAATTCCAGAAATATTACTAAAAGGTACTTCAGAGTATCACAATATTCCTGCCGATCTATTCTGAAAAAATCTCTGATGGATTGACATTATTGAGCTGTCAATAATGTCAATCCATCAGAGATTTTCACTTATGACAGATTTTTACAGAATAGACCGGTTGAAGTTTCGTTAATTCGCGAGAGAATTCTACGCGTGATGGAACATTTACATGTTCTTGTTCTTTGTTCTTTAAACCTAAATGTTTCCATAGGTGTAACACTTACAATCGTTCGGAAGCGTGACCTACGTCAGCTGTTACCGACATGACGTGGGATAACCCACCGGGGACAGGATCATTTCCCTACTTCTCCGTTAGTTAATTACTAATAGATTTCGGCATCTGGTTGTGATAGGCCTCTCTTTCATCATCTTTTGATGTGGTTTAGGGAAATACGTAAACCATTTGACAAGTAAATTATGGACCCATTTATTGATTAACGTTGCTTAAAGTTAAGAAATGTTTAAACTTCAAAAATGTATGGTTAAACAGTCGCTAATCATTACTTATGTTTAAGTAACGTTTATAAATAAACCCCTGAATTTATTTAGAAAAAAAAAGAAAACAAAGGAAATACGTTTATTTACAGTAAACGTGACACAAAGAAAGAACACAAAACAAAAAAAGAACAAGTTGGGGGAAAATATGCGTCACATTCACGCAAAACGGCCATCGCTCTGCATAATGCTGCTACCCTATGCGAGACAGAGCCCTCCAGCGTTGATTTTCAGCGACAGCCGGCGTTGACGTTATGACGTTGAACGGTGCAGCATACAATGAGATATAAATAAGATATAAAAATAAAATAAATATACAATAATTAATCTACATGTTTATATAAAATATAATATTTAAAATGGCTTACAGGCATGTTTATAGTACCTACTATTTAATTTATTTAATCGTTGTTTTATCATTTCTCTTCAAACTATGACTTTATTTTATATTACACATGCCAAAATTCAACAGCTGTCATCGTAAAAAAAGGTAGACTCTACATAAAATTGTAACTTGAACAGTTTCGTTAAATTTTATCTAGCATTTTTCAAGAAAGCCACTTTTGTGCTGCTTTAAGATAGATATTTATTTTAAAAGATAATTTAATAGATAGGTAAAACTTTAATAGTGAGATAACTGGTGAAACTTTGTTAACAAAACTTTATTAAAATATTCTTGGACTAAACTAAGAAACTAATCTAAATTAACAACTTATTAAAACTAATTTAGAGTGTTTCTTGGATGGCTGCATTTAATTTGCGTTTTTTCGTTTTTATTCAATAAGATATCGTTTAAAAAAGTTATCGCTCATTTAAGTCTATTTTCGTTAAGAGTTTTCAAGACTTGTTCATACTTTCAAAGAAGATTTATTGAGCTATTACAACACCTATATAACAAGTCATTTTCTTGATTTGATTATTACAGTTTTGAAGTACATAAAATACACTTTTTTACTGTCTCACTCTGAAAATTACTCACTAAATCTAATCTAATCTAAATCACTCTAATAATTAATTAGTAAAAACTACTACTCAGTTTAATTAGTAAATAGTAATTAAACTACGAGTATGTACTCGTGTCGAGTCGTGAAATGTGTCTAACCTCTTATGTACATATTTCACGACTTAACTGTGTTGTCCCTTTGGTTTATGACAAGCCTACAGGGAGCGACAACATCCTGATTAAGTAAATTTAAATGTTATGTGGCAGAGTGTCGCGAACTATATAACTAAACATGTGTATGTGTGTAATCAGACAGCGCAACTGTACCGAAATATTAATACAGCCCGATTCAAACTTAATGGCGGTTCGGAACATGAGGCGAGTCGCTGCGCAGCAACAAATTCATGAGTTAGCGGGGGTGAGGGGTGCGGTACTGCGCAGCGAGCAGCTGACTTCCGAGCCGCAATTAACTTCGAATCGAACTATATCTATGTAGTGTCGCAGTGTGATACTAATTGACATTAAATGAGTAATGAATAAACTTCAAACATAGGGTTAAATAACGTTACTAGTTTGAATATACAGCTCATTAACCTGTCAGTGACAGATGAATGATTATTTTGACTTCGACTGAAATAGTAGAACTTTCTGCTCTGAAAATATTAGTTGAAAAAAAACACGTAGAAATTACCGGAAAAGACACTTTTAGTCCAGTTCCAGCTTATGAATTGACGTTTTTATCTGTAACTTACAGTTGTGGAAATAAAAGAAATTGTTCGGTGAGAATTTTTTTTTACGAATAGGAAGTGTACTTCGACAAATTGGAAATTGTTGGTAGGTTTTTAATGAAAAATCTTCAGCAGTAAAACATAATATGCATCACGTAAATGTCCACGGTTATTAAATTAGGCTGCAGAAGAATAATGTAGGCCAATCATAGCCAGCCATGGTGATATGTACCTATTGGCTATTTTGCTATTCATCCAGTGCCGAAAATAGCTTAGGACATGAGAACGCTGCTACTACTTCGGTGCTTACTACTTATCACATAAAACTTAATATCACGCCTGTTTTCCCTCTGGGGTTAGGCAGGGCAAAGGTGTACCTAAAGTACACCTACATTTCGCCAGTTATCTTTAAGTACCATGTCATAGGGGGCGAACCTATTGTCATCAACCGGGCACGAATCCAAACTCCGGGCTGATACTAAGAAATTCCGGATGGGAAAACCCAATAACACTTTGCCCGACCCGAGAATCGAATCCAGGACCTCATGCTCAGCATTAGCCCTTGCGACCACTAGAACAACGCTACTTATCCTCTTGGCAAAATCCCATCATAATCGCTATTCTCTCCTGACCCATTCCAAAAGCATTGCTTCCTCCTAATGTATTATGCCCCTTGATAACTGAAAATCAAATGATTGCTTTATTGGCCAGTATGGTCTGGCCGTTGGTCCTTGGGTTAGTTAGTGTCCGACTAAAATTAATTGGTAGATTTTCAAGATTAGTAAGTTAAAGAGAACTAAAAACTGCAATGTATAAAAAACTGGCTCTATTTCATAATCCTAGCCACGTATATATTTGGATTTTTATATGTACATATAGGGACTGAATTAACCTTCCATCGCGCTTTTAATAAAGCTTAATGTTCCGTCACTATACATATAGTGACTGTAAACATAAAAAAGCTTTTTGAAAGTTGAGTGTTTAGAACACCAGCAAAATATTTTAAATGTGTGCTGTGAAGGTACCATACGTCCATGGTTTGGTCGGTTTGACTTTAACACTGCTTTTATTTCGTAGCAGTAAGGGCCGTTTTCGTAGCTGAAGTTACTAGTGACGTACGGTTGACCGTAGGTAGCAACGCTCTAAAATATTTCACAGGGAATTCGCTAGTATTTCTATTATGCAAGTGAGTAGCCTGCACGCAAGCTTGCGGAATGGGAATAATATTTTACAGCAAGTTCCTGCTAAAACGTGACTTTAAATTGTGTTGTGTTGTGCATGCGCATGCAATTAACTATTTGCACCACGGAAATGTGGTGTTATTCTGATGCAAATAAATAAAAGGCTGCATTTTCTTCATGTTGCAAATTATCGCGTTGTTTCACTTCAGTATATAAAACCACGGTTAAATATTTTGGCTTCTGTTTCTTCTCTGTTAAAATCCTGTTATTTATTTTGGGATTAATTCCTCCCCTATTAATACGCAAATTACCATAAAACCAAGGTAGTTTTCATGATTTCTCAAGCCGACTGTAAAAGTACATTTGCCTGCCTAAGTATACATTTCCAGTTTATTTCAAATGTTAATTAGACATTAATATCCTCATTGTTCTATTTGAATACGGCGTCTTTAATGTTTAATAAATAGAGGTACCTAACCGGCTTTTAATGCCCTGGGACCATTAGTACCTCTGTTGAACGAAAGGATTTTCATACCTCTAATGCTCTTAAATATGAAGTAGTTCATATTTAAAAGCTGCGCTCCGCTGTTGGACCCGCATAATTCTCGATCCCGTGGGAATATCGGGATTTGGCACAAGATTATGAAATAGGATACTTTTTATCCTATTTCATAATCTTGTGCCAAATTTCATCCAAATCTGTTCAGCCGTTTATCGTAAAAGCGTAACAAACAAACTCACTTTCGGATTTAAAAAACAAGTTTTGCTATCGGTACCATGTGACATATCAACTGAAAGGGCTTTTTGTGAGGGTCTCAAAACAAATAATTTTATAGTTATATACGAAAATATATGAAAATTGACCATCCTTATCTCCGAAACGACCCCCTCCGCTTATCTCCGAAACTTCTGAAATAATCATTAAAAAAAAATACAGAAAATATTTGTATACTTATAGATTACAGGAAAACCTGAAGAAAATATGGTTTCAGTTCCTAAGAAATCTATGGTTTTAAAATAACATGGCAAATCTCTCGATATTGTGCGTACAACTTACATTTACATTTGGAATGTATGGGAGAACATATTTCTCAACTACAATGTTAAATTCGTTCTTGGGTGGTCCAACACGCACTTTGCCGGTTTTTGTTTTAGAAATACTGTCAGATTATGGATAAAAAACTACAGGAAATATCCAGCTTCCATCAATAAGTCCCCATAGAAAACATATTAGCCCAGTCAATAAAACATCAAACATTGCAAACGCGCATGTAATAAAAAAAATTATATGTTGATAGGTCCCCCGAGAGTAGTTTATACCCAAGTTTGAAACCTGAAAACCTTGTGCTACTCCCATGGTGCTCGAAAAACTGCGAAATTCTGGCACTTGTTTCAGTTTTTTTGAAAATATACCTTAAGGACGCGTTTTTAGGTATCTTTGCTCTATATTTTTGTGAAACAAACTAAATTTGATACAATCTGAGCTCAACCCAAGCACTGAGGACCATTAATAAGTTCAGCCGGTACGACCCTAAATCGTAAAAATTGAATGCTAAATTTTACATGTTTTGGAAAAAAATGCCCATCTTTAACTAGCTGTATCTTCGCAACCAATAAACCAAGAGTGCTTGGGTAGGGCTCAGATTATATCAAATTTAGCTTGCTTCCCAAAAATATCGATTACTTAAAAAACGCATAAATAAAGTATATTTAAAAAGAAATATAGGTTAAGTTGATTTTGATATCAATACTCGGGCCATTATAAACGAGTAATAAATTATTTTTATCGGACCTTTCGCTCGCAGTTATGAAGCAGTGCTAGTGTTGTGCGTGACTGCGTTAATATTATTGACAGTACCTGGGTGACCGAGCTCTGCTCGCCTATCTGCAAATTTCTTTAGCTGACTATATTTTCTTTTTTTTGAAATAATTTCAATACCTGCAGAATACACAGGTGCCTTCGCCGTACATTTTTAATCTTGTTTTGCTTTTACCAACAATAGAGGTCAAGCACATG
This sequence comes from Xanthia icteritia, assembly GCA_949128155.2. Taxonomy (NCBI): domain Eukaryota; kingdom Metazoa; phylum Arthropoda; class Insecta; order Lepidoptera; family Noctuidae; genus Xanthia; species Xanthia icteritia. The sequence continues at coordinate 12,759,983 of OX421941.2, forward strand.
ATTTACGTCATAAAAATAAAACTTATTTACAAAAGCGATCGAGTTGTTTAGATTTCTGGAATAGTATTTATTTAATAGGTACTAACAGGTAACATATATAAACATAAAAAAATAACATCCTGAAATATATTTGTACAAACAGTACGAGCAAGGTTAAGCTAGAAGTCATAGGAAGTGAAATGAACATCGTATGAGGAGTCAGGCAAGGAGACACCCGCAACCGCGGCAACATACAGGTAACTGAAGGAACACAGGTGGGTTTTAGTCAGTAAGAGTCTGACACACCCTCCCGCTCCGCCTAGAGCGAGAGAAGTGATTTGATAATTGCCCCACCAAAAAAAAAAAGATAAAAGGCAAAGGGTCTCCCCTTTGTCAAACTCTTCATTGCAGTGCTTGAAAATATATTAGGTCTTTACTTATGAAATTGCCGTTCTGCAGTACTGGCCATTTCAAATCAAAATAATTTTTGTTTGGCTAAGAATTCTAATTTCAAATTAATTTAATTTTAAAAACATGCATTTTTTTTTTCAAAAGTAGTAATTTGTTTATTGATTAGTGTTACATTTTCATCGCATTTCAATCTTAAAAATTCGAGTAATTATGGAATATGAGTACCGTCGTGGCAGCAACGCGGCACAAGCGGCACGCAACATCAACGACGTTTACGGAGCTAACACTACAAACCAACGCACCACCTGTTATTGGTTTGCTCGCTTCCGTTCTGGAAATTTTGACCTGAAAAATGAACCTCGTGGTCGTCCGAAGACTTTGGTCGACAATGACGAATTAAAGGCGATTGTGGAAGCTGATGATACACAATCTACGGCTGAATTAGCAGCAGCTTTCGACGTTAGCGTCAAAACAATATTGGTCCATTTGCGTCAAATTGGCAAGGTAAAAAGCTTGACAAATGGGTGCCCCACGAACTCAATGATCGCCAGCGCGAAGTACGCATCGAGACGTGCCTTACACTGCTCAACAGACACACAAATGAAGGAATTTTGAACCGCATTGTTACCTGCGATGAAAAATGGATTCTGTTTGATAACCGCAAGCGCTCAGCAAGTGTTGGTTGGATCCTGGTTCAGCACCTAAACAATGCCCTAAACGAAAACTTACCCCTAGACAAGTGATGGTCACTGTTTGGTGGTCTAGCGCCGGTGTGATTCATCACAGCTTCTTACCAAACGGGGTGAGCATTACTGCAGATGTGTACTGTGAAGAACTGAACACAATGATGGAGAAGCTGGCACATCTCCAACCAGCATTGTCAATCGCTCGTCTCCGCTGCTCCTGCACGACAGCGCGCGACCTCATACTGCACAGCAGACGGTCTCCAAGTTGCAAGAACTGGGGTTGGAAGCTCTCCGTCATCCGCCCTACTCACCAGACCTTGCGCCTACAGACTACTACTTTTTCCAGAATTTGGATAACTTCTTGGCGGGAAAAAAATTCAATACCCGAGAGGCAGTACAAAATGCCTTTGAAGAATTTGTTGCCTCCCGTCCAGCTGATTTCTTTAAGAAGGGCATCAATAAACTGCCACTGCGTTGGCAAAGATGCATTGATTGCATGGGTGATTACTTCGATTAATACAAATAAAAAATACATGAAAAAAATTCGTTTACATTTTTTCATACAAAACGGCAATTTCATAGGTAAAGACCTATTATTTAAAAAATTAGATTGGTCTAAGAAAGGAGTGCAAATCAGTGGACGTTACCTAAACCATCTAAGATTCGCTGACGACATAGTTATAATAGCCGAAACTTCTAGGGATCTGGATGAAATGATGATGTCACTGGATCACGAAAGCTCAGAAATTGGTTTAGAAATAAACGCGAGTAATACTGTGATAAAAGGAAATAAGGTAAACGCTCCTAATACGGCGGTAGTCAAAATCGCTTCCTATTACGGTGGTATTTCTATTTTCGCGTTTTATTTCCGTTTTATTCAGTGTAGGTACACCAAAACCGAAACTATTTATTCTAAATCTATTACTTTATGACTTAACTGACGTTTGCAAGTATAGCACATAGACAACACAACAAGATCAATCAGTCTGTGTAACGACATCGACGTGAGAGGTGTTTCCATACAAACGCGGAACAACAAAAATATTTAGAAACTAAGTTTTTCATATTAAGATGCCGTTCGAGTTTGTTCATTTGTTATTTATAGCATTTTCTTATTATTACACTCACTATTTAAATAGCTTATTTTATATTTGTAAGTCATTTTTTACCAAAAAAATAAAAAATAAAATACCGCCGTAATACGATACAAATTTTATAAATTAATCCTAATACGGTGGTATGACTCCGAAATAGGAAAAGTACTGGACATGTTTAATTGTTTATAACTTTCATTTGATTAACTTATTGAATTAGTTTCAAGTTTAGTTGAAATAATTATTAATCACATAACTTAGAAACCATATTCTGTGGTATGTGTTCTTAATTAGAAATCTAGTTAAATATGAAAACTGTTGAGTACAAAATGTTAGTTTCTTAGAAGAGGCAAAAATGGGAAGGTGTATTTTAATTTATCACAAAACATTTATTTTGTATAAATTTTGACTTGAGTTTTACAAATCTGAGCCAAAAAACTGTTAATGTTTGATTAGGCATTTTTACTCTTTTGTTTATCGAAATATTTATGGGTCAGAATTAGGATTATCGAAAACATGAGTAGTTTTCCTATTACGGCGGTAATTATTTCCAGGTAACTCCGTGTAGGGTTCTAAGATCTCCTATTACGGCTCTATTCATAAAATTACAAGTTTTTAGGGTTCCGTAAAAGTTTTGTATCTTTTTTTGTGGATTCTTATTTGACATGCATGTTTTTTTTAGATAAAATCAAAAGCGATGAAAACTTTTTTTATGTAATTGTTTTATTTTCTATACAGACCGACTTCTTTCGCTCATTTTTTTAATTTTACTTTTTGTTTTTCACAACGTAAAGTTTTTTTTTTAATTTTATTGAAGTTTCGTACAAATAATATTTATTAAATAATATAAATGTGATTAAAGTAATTCTAAAAATAATTCATTCACCATTAATTTGATTACGCAATGTAATAAAATCAATGGTCAATAAATGAAAAACTTACGAATTACGTTACTAACACATTAATATTATTTAATAAATATTATTTGTACGGAACTTTAATGAATATAATTTCTGACCCTCCGTATTAGGAGCCGTCTACCGCAGTAATAGGATCAGACCAAAATTGTACCTCCGTGTTAGGGAAAATCGACCAGACTATTTAAATATTTCTTTAAAATAAGAAATATCATCAACAGAAACATTGTCTCAACAGCAATACAAAATATAAATTCCACTTTTAACAATAGAATTTTTTTCCACCTTTAGAAATACCTACAAATGCTTATTTTTGTTTCTTACTTTCAAATGATGCGAAATACCTCCGTAATAGGTGCTTTTACCTTAGTATAGAATATGTCAACAGTTATACATGTATATATTATAATTATATATATTTGGGAAAGTTATTATTCAATAAGTGCAGTAATGAAGAAGAAGAAGAATGAAGATGAAGAAGAATGAGAATGAAGATGAAGAAGAAGTAATACGAAGAGTAAACATAACGTGGAAAAAATTCTGGTCACTGAAAGAAATTTTAAAAGGAAATTACAGTTTGTTTAAAAAAAAACTCTATTTGATTCGTATCTCTTACCATGCTTACTGTACGGCTGCCAGACGTGGGTTTATAACAATAAAGTCAAACAAAAAATTTAATGTACTCAAACGGCTATGGAAAGGAGCATGTTGAAGCTCAGGAAAATAGACAAAGTAAAGAATAAACATATCAGACAAAAAACTAAAATAACTGATGCTCTCACAAACGCACTCAGACTAAAATGGCGGTGGGTCGGACACATCAAATGTTACACAGATAAAAGATGTACCATAGAAACCACACGATGAAAAGGACCACAGGGAAAGAGAAATGTTAGTGTAGCCCTATAAGACGATGGGCTGATGGCATCATCCAAGGGTCAGGAAACGACTGGACAAATACAGCCAAGGACAGGGTTTTATGAAAAAGGCTGGAGGAGGCCTTTACCCAAAATGGGGTCCATATTTCAAGAAAGAAGACTAACTATACAATATCAACAATCTACAATATAAAATAAGTAAATTTACTAAAACCCTACATTTGAAATGTTACCTAGAAATATGGAATAAATGGCTTTTTTATTTTATTTATCTATTTTATAACCGGTATACAAAAAGCCTTCGGGAATAAATTCTCTAAATTATGGTGGAAACCGCATCGAGATTTGTTTCGTAGTTTAAAAGAACAACGCGGTCATCAAGAGCAGACATATAAGAAAGGGCCTTTAATTTATAATATGTATATAGATAATAATTGTATGTGGAAATGGATCAAGAGGTAATCTGGGAAGACTTCTTGATCCTCTCAAGAAGTCTTCCCAGATTTAATGAAATACGGCAAAGTACCACTTTTCAAATCCGGGGACAGTAGATACCAATAATTATAGACCCGTATCCGTGTTGCCGGTTTTCAGCAAGGTGTTTGAAAAGGTAATGCTTGATCAAATGCTCAATCATTTTAACACAAATAAAATCCTACACGAAGGACGTTGTACGACCGACGCAGGTGTAACCTTATTACGACACATTTTTGAGGCCCCAAACGCAATAGTATTTTTTTGTGACAAGGCATTTGATTGCGTCGATCACGAAACCTTACTCTTGAAATTTGAGCATTACAGACGGAAAACTTGCGCTCAATTTAGTAAAATCTGACAATCTGAATGATAGACAACAGCAAGTTCAAATAAACAGTATCAATTCACCAGGTTTAAAAGTAAAAATGTGTGTTACAAGGCTCGATATTGGGTCCATTCATCTTTTTAGTGTATAGTAACGATCTACTCCATTTATTAAAAAAACAACCACTAATGGTGTTACTTCCTTAATTTTTAAGGTAGATAGACGTGCTACAAATTTTGACGACGTAAATAACGGCCCTACTGCAGGTCCAAAATTGGTTCGCATTGGTGCTAATAATTTAGTATTAAATGGAAAGAAAACTAAGTGGATAAAATTTTCTTTACCAAATGTGAAAAGTAGTAATTGTGAGATGGTATTGAATCAAAAGAAACTAGAATTTGTCGATAAAACGATTTTCCTGGGGATCACGCTCGACTCAAGGCTTCAATGGGGTCCTCATTTAACATCTCTTTCAGGACGGATAAGTTCAGCAGCATACGCTGTCAGAAAAATCCGTCAGTTTACTGATGTGCTAGTCTATTTCAGTTATTTTCATAGTATCATGTCTTACGGTATTTTACTGTGGGGTCGGGCCGCAGACATCGAGTATTTTTATTCTGCAGAAAAGAGCGATCAGAGCCATATATTATCTCCGCAGACGCGTCTTTCTAAGGGAACTGATTAAAGTTAACATCATGACGGTGCCTTGTCAATATATCTATGAAAACATCATGTGCGTAAGAAAAAAATTACATCTTTTTAGTAAAAGAGGTGATAGACATAATTATAGTACAAAAAATAGGGACCTATTAGTTCAATCAAGTTTCAGACTGGGAAATGTAGACTCATCTTTCATGGGGTACTGTTTAAAATGTTACAATAAATTTTCTCCCCACATACTTCAACTGAATGAGACGAAATTCAAATCTTGTATAAAACGCACACTATGCAGGCAGGCATATTATAAGTTGGGGGATTACAACAATGATAAAAATGCTTTGCTCATTGTTGGTCCTGCTTCACAACCACAACTAATTGATTAACATTTTGAAAATACTGTTGGTGCTGCTGAAGATTGTAAGACCATCTTTGTATTGTATAAACTCAATCTCCTTGTATTATATAATTGCATAGAACAGGTGTGAGTACTATTTACTAAAGAGCTACCATTTACAGGGTAATAATGTCATTCATTGACTTGAATGTGCCCTGGCGGCTGTGAGTATGTCATGCTCACTCAGATGTCTCGCTCTTCAAAATGCTTGAGCTGAATAGTGCTGATCCATGCGTCATGTTCGTGAATGGGCGCCGTCAGTTGGGACTGGTCAGCTCTTAGCTGCCATGGCTTATTTTAACTTATTTTAAATTTTTGAATGGTTCTTTGTTTTTTAGTTTTTATTACGGACGTTTCTAACGTGCTTGTCTTTCTACATTATTCTCACATGTATAATTTCAACATGAATGATGTAACCAATATTTTTGTATCAAATATTTGATTTAAAAGAGTATCCATGGAGTTTCTTGCCCGTTCTTCTCCAAAGGTACCTACTACGCTTTGGAATGGGCAACTCCTTGGCTGACTGACCGACTCCTTGAAAATTCAAAAGTGCCTGTAAATGGTTTAAATAAAATAAATGGTTTGAGTTTGAATTTGAATATATGTGTATTTTATACTGTTAGAACTTTAGTTGAAAGATTTATAAATAGCTGGTGTTTAACAGTCTATGTAACAGCTGTAACCGAGAAGGGCTTTCCAGTATAATAATATCCCTTAATTATATTACCAGGAGCAGGCCTCCCACATGCCGGCGGCCATTCTACCAACTTTCATACATTTATCAAATAACCTTGGCTAATAACCATGTTATCTCAATTACACAATAGGAAAATTTATAAATATGTTCAATTTTTTCATATTAAGTGTGTTATCGCGTCTAAATATTATTTAAATACAGATAAAACATATAAAAATATTTGGTATGTTATTGTTTTATATTTTTTGTGGTGTCAATATATAGGGTTTGAATTTCGCGTTGTCAAACGTAAAAGGCGGTTAGAAATACAGTGGTATAATAGCTACTTCTAGTTTAATATCCCGACTTACACACCTGCCGGGTAAACTCTGTGTCTAACTATGAAAAACAAGCTCAACTGTTTTGACTTTAAAGTTAAGTTTCAAACAAAATACAAGATACAGAACAACTTCATCGCACATTAGAGACTGTTTGTTACCTTTGATATACTTACAACGTGCCGAAAGTTCTCGGTAAGCAAATATTTTATTCTTCTAGGTAATATTTACTTCTTGTATAGTGATGTATAACCATAATCAGCCTATAGATACTGTTTCCATTGCTGTGACACAAATACTGTGATACAGGCCTCCTGTGAGAGTGAGTGGGTCGTAATCCATCACGCGGGCCCAGTGCGGTTTGGTGGATGTCACATGTCTTCTATTTTTTAGTTCTAGGACATACCGGGTTCCTCATGATGATTTCCTTCGCCGTTTTGAAAGTAATTAGTTTACACAAAGTAAATGTCTGTCTGGGTACGAACCTACGTCTCGTAAGTCGCGGCCGTTACCACTGGGCCACCACTGCTCTTGATATAATTTATATTTTTTGGTATATTTTTGAATACACATTATTAAACCCTTGTCTTATTTGCAAGATCGCGACAGCGACGTTAACGGGCTTAGGAAGGAATTCAGCAAACGAGGTTCGTTTCAAACAACATCAGTGAAGGGGAATCCGTGAGAACAGCACCATATGTTTCAAATAATAAATTCATTCATAGGTTTCTAGAAATGATAGATTTGTTAAATTCATCATTGTGAGTCGAGAATTAATCGTAAATAATTGAGATGAGGCTGTGAGAAATTTGGTAGAACATTGTCTGTGCCAGTAAAATTTGAATTATAGAGTGCTGTTATAAGAAGAGCTGCTTCTACCGCCTTATTTCCATTTGTTTAAGTTTTTTTCACAGTCTCACATAGACACTATCCTCCGCTAGTTTAGGTAGTTAAATAAAAGTAAACAAAAACAACCACGTAACAAGAGACCTGTCAAGTAATCTACTAAACGTAATACCTGTCACTCCAGTTGACATGCTACGTCACAGTTGTACTATTCAATTTAGCAACGTTATAATTGGTTGACATTTAGAGAACCTGGGCTCTTTACAATAGAGAGATCACAAAATATTGTAGTATATTATAAATGTAACAAAAAAAAATTACAAAAAAAAATGTGTATTTTAAATTACATTAATAAAAGGGGAAACTGTCTTAAAAATAAAAAAATAAATTAAATTTGGTTATAGGTTACAACGTATTTTTAAACAAGAAAGTGTCATCGATAAAAACCCTTTTTACAATTTAAAAAAAATGTAATTACCTAAACCAATGGATTAAAGGTGTCTTTTACACTATGCGTAGCCACAAAACATATTACACATTGGGTACTTAATTACGTATGTGGTAGCTATTCATTGATACATTATTATGGAACACAAATTGTAGCCAATTAAATGAATTCTTGTCGATGTTTAAATCTTTTTGGGGCTGACTATGTAACTACTTATATCTAAGAATAGTTTTGTGAACCAGCACCTAGCAGATAAGTATAACAAAATTATGTTTACAGCATGTTCCTGGTGTCTGGAAGTACACTCAATGGCACTCGATGGTCACAACTTATCTCCAGCTCCGTGTTAATGACAGTTGCACCATTAGCATATCGTGGCATATCGTAACAGTTTAATCGATAGTACAAGTGGCTATTCACTGTTTACCAGTGCCTGTTTACAAATTAGTCTGTCACTGTCACTGATTGTTTACAAGATTTATAGTCAAAGTCAAATAATTTATTTCAAATAGGCCGTATAAGGCACTTTTGAACGTCAAAATTTACAAAATAATTGAATTGATTTTAGTCGCCCCTTCCAAAAGGAAGTTTTCGCATGGAGAAGAATGGGCAAGAAACTACACCGTTACTCTTTTAAAATGTTTTACAATATTTTGTACGATGCACCTAGAATAAAATTACTATACCACAATAGGTAAAAAGAATTAAAAATGAAGCAACAACAGATAAATTAATTATGTTATAGATACATTGTATGAGGCATTGAGTAGCCGATTTCGAAAAACTTCGACTGTAGGTAGAGCGCGAGCGTCGTCATTGTCACTCATAGACATGTGACAGTCTCTTCCAATAACTCCATGTGCCTTATAGGCTGTTTGTGTATGTGAGTTTAAATGTAAAAAAAATTGGCAAATTTACACTCCGTAAAATTTGCCGTGTTACAGCCATTTCATACAACGGTCACAAATGGCAGTTGTGATTTGAATTTACAGACAATTTAAATTTATTTAGTTGCTAACTTTTCTTAGAAAGAGCAAAACATAATTTTGTCACGCGGATGTTTTCATTATCAAATCATTATCTCTGAGTTGATAACAAAGAATTTGTTTACATTAACCATTTTTCACCAGTATAGTAACGATATTTGGTTTTCTTTTGGTAAAAAAACATTTATAATTGGATAAAATTATGATGCTAGTTTATTTACACCTTGCGGCTGTTATATCTCTCGCTAGTCTGTATAGCTGTAAAAGTTTTATTATTAATAAAAGTTTTATTTTCATATTGGTTTATGGTGTGTCCGGCACAGGGTCTAATAGATTTTTTTCTTTATCTATGTAACAGGTTCATTACATGATAATTATATCAGCTGTAATAAAACTAGCATGTTTATTCGCTACAATGAAGTCATAGCTAGGTACCTACCTAAATATTATTCCTACTTATAACTTCTTTTTTATTTGTCATTGACTATGTCATTCCTTAGAGCAACAAGTTATTTAATTCCTTGTGTGGGGCAACGTTTTTTCAAAAAAAAAAAAATTCTTAATTTTATTTTCATGTAGTTTTTGTTTTTTAATTCTATATGTACAGTATATAGGTAATATTTTACAACTTGAAATATGTAAGTGCTGTACACACCTGTAAGTGACAAATTCGCTTTAGATTTTAAGTTTAAATGTTACATTACCACAAAAAATGTATTAGTGAATAAGTCGTTGGAGTGCCATAATTAAATAAATAAATAAACTTTGCTTTACATGTCTGTTCGTCGTGCGTCTGCCTAACGGACCTTTTGAGAGGCTGACTGAAAACGTGAAACAGCCCACAAAAATATGCATAGTATTCATGTAATTTGAACAGCTTAGCATTTAAATAAATTCTGAATCTTTTGGATGATAAATGCAATTTGTGCCGCACTCATAATCCTTTGATGGGGTGTCTGCGATCCGTGTAATTAATCATCGGGAACCGTCATGTCAACAATGAAATGAAGGTTATTTAAAACCCATGCGACCTGTTGGGAATCAATTTATTTTAATCAGAACGACATAAAGCCAATTACACCGATAAAATATATAATAATCACACATAACAAATCAAAATCAAGATAAGATCAGAACATCTGTAAAAGATGCAGATTCCGAGAAGTAGTGCCCGGATGTTGTCGTATAATATCATCATGGCCGTACAAGTACCCAACTACTGACAAAGTAAAATCTTGTTGATATAGTTACGTAAATACTTGTGTAGGTAGGTACCTATATAAATTAATAGTTACCATTAATAAATAGTCTCCAATCAGGTTCACCTTTGTTCTTAAGTCAACGTTAATTTTAGCTTTGACATTTAAGATGGAGGCTATCCATTAGTGAAACAAATATACTTTAGCTCTTCGTGAATCTATAGTAAAGGACACTATTTCCAATAAAGTTATGTCTACCAAATGCTTTGATGAATAGATTATTATTTGAAGAGTTCTTTACAAGTCGAATAATGTTTCAAGGGTTTCATTATTATAAAGTGAATTCTCTATAATACCGTGCTCTGTCTCTGTGAAAAAAGGTTTACACACTCAAAGGACATGGTCTCTTTTGAAAGACCAGAAATCACTATAGAATAATGTGTCTTTACGACAGTCATAACATGTCGTTAGTACGTTATGATCAAAAGAGAATGTAACCTTTAGCTTTTTCAATCGTAGTATGAAAAGCAATTTCAGTAGGCGCACCCACGAGCACTGCGTATAGGAACTAATTTGCTTTGTATGTTAAGTTTTCAACAACATTCGACGTAGCTAAGCAGTCGAGTTTTGGTTTATTTCATACCAGCGATCCGGCCCTGGTTTAGCACGTTTTTTATGACTTAACAAAAGATCGAGATTTCTTTAATAATTGTAAGTTTGATATCCGAAATCTCGACCGCCTCCGTGTTCTAGTGGTTAGACCGCCTGTCTCAGACCCAGAGGTTCGATAACCAGTTGGGGCAAAAATTTCTGTTCGGTTTGGTTTGTGGTAGGGCTTTGTTCTAAGTCCGCCTGGCTAGCTACAAACAATGTTAACAGCATTATTGTGTTTCGGCAGTTAGAGGTATAAAGATAGCCAGTTCCTCTGTGGTTGAGGATTCTGGATGAATCTCGCTTCCACCTTCAGCCATAAACCAAAAATAAAACTAAATGATGGTGAAAACCGCATCAAAATCCGATGCGTCGTTTAGAAGAACAACGAAGTCACATGAAACAGTTGAATGTACTGTAATTTTTCTTTAATTAAAATCTTCACACTCAAAACGAGAGACAAAAACATAAAATAAAACTCAAGCAAGTATTCATCAGTCCGTTTCAAATAGTCATCGTTTCTTTGTTTAAGAAAGTTGAAGAAAGGGCTTCTTAAGCCCATTAAAATGGAAGGCTATTAACGAAGCAATCTATTTGGTATTTACTCTGCATGGAACTTAATTTCGGCCAGAGACAACTAAGCTTAACTTTAAATTAATTATCTTTCTTCCCATGGACCATAAAGATAGCTTTGCGAAAATAGCAATTGAATAGCGTCGCTTTCATTTATAGAACTTGTTTGCACCCATTATCTGTCCCGTTTAATTAAATCGTACACAGTGAAAATATTCGTCTGAAGTTCACTTCTTATTAATGTAATTATTTTTAATCAGTATCAAGCTGTCTGTCACGTACCTCCTACGGAACCAAAAAAGCCGGCCAAGTGCCGCAATATTTAGCAAAAAACCACGAAAAAAATACGTTTCTTGTATGTTCCTTTATTTTTTTACTTTATTTTATTGTATTATTGTTGTTGATACAGCGGCAAAGAAATACACAATCTGTGAACAATTTCAACTGTCTACCGACAGTCGGATGGACAGCCCGATAGACAGACGGACGGATAGCAGAGGCTTTGTAATACGATTCCGCTTGGAACCCTTCAGGTACGAAACCCTAATAAAGACTTGACAAAACTTAAAAGGCACTAAGAAATCATGATTTGGGGATATTCATTGTTAAGTAAATTGACACCCTCCGTCAATTTGTCATTTCATACAACTGTCAAAGAATGACATTTATGATTCGAATACACGGACAATTTAACTTGGTAGTCAATTTGGTAAATTACTAATTTCCCTGCCTTTACCTACAGAATCACGTACACACGGCTATACATTTTCAGTATAAGCTGACCTCGCATTGTACGGAAATCCTATACAATGCGAGATCAGCATAAACTGGTATGTTAGCTTGATGTGTAGCCATGTGTAAATATCATGATAAGTTTTAAATGTTCAGTTTCATCTCATGACATTACAAGTAGGTATAATAAGTACTTGTAACTATTCTGTCAGGCCAAACTGATGCGGCTTCACGAGTTCAGTTTGCGCTTTCCATGTATGGTAGATTTTAAAGCTCTCTTTTTTCCATTGGGCTATATAATTTTTTCAACGTAATTTTTTATTATGTGTTAGGTACATTGATCACAAAAAGCGGCATCAAGTAGGTAATTGATTGATAAAGTGAAAAAAAAATATTTCACCACAATATTGACGTGAAAGGGCTTTAGTAAAAAGTTGTTGATGTGTCGATGAATGTTCGTTGACAGATCGGTCTGTATACCACTTTGAGCCCTTAGATATTATTGTGGGTTTAAGGATTTGAGGTCAAAACGCTCGGTCATGGGGCCCGAGTGCGCGTCTCCTTTTTAAGAAAATTTCTCGCCGACTGGTCGACACTTCACGTGACTCGGGCTGGCTCGTTCTTTGGCCAAATAATTAGAATTACCATTCAACGTGGCAATGCTGCCAGTCTTCTGGGCACGTTTTCGGGATGACAGCGATGCGGATCAATACTTCGACGACCAAGTGTCCGTTTGTTTTTTGTATTTATTTGTATAGTTAGTTTATCATTGTATCTAATACCTAGCGTAAATAGTTACATGTGTTAAATACTGTAAAACATTTTAAAATCAACAATAAAGTTACAGGCTCGTAAAAAAAATGGATTTGAGTAAACTACAAAGAGCAGTTTTGTTTTGAATGGGTGACAGCGAGGTGGTAAGACTATTTTATTTCTGTCACTCTATGTTACATGGCATTTCTAAGTTAACGAAGTAATTTTATACCCTTTTTTTTTTTTTTTTTTTTTTGGGTGGGAAATTATCAAATAACGTCTCCCGCTCTGGGTGGAGCGGGAGGGCGTGTCAGACTCTTACTGACTAAAACCCACCCGTGTTCCTTCCGTTGCCTTTACGTTGCCAGGGGCCACGGTATCCCTTTCGGACTTTCCCGCAACCCCGGCAGGCATCGGTCCTAACGGACCCCTTCCGTTGTGCTGACATCTCTTTGAGGCGCGCGTGGAACACAACGCGCCGTCGACCCGGGCCTGGTCCTTATCGGACGGCGAGCTACCCATTGCTCACCGTCCGCAAGCCCGCGCCTACGGCGTCAGGGCGTCCAGGGCGTCTCCTGCGGCGGCTAGGGGCGTGAGGGCGCGAAATTTGCCTCTCCCTCACGCGTTCTGCCTCCTCCTTCGCGAGCATTACTGCTTCGCAGAAGGAGGTGACGGCCTCCCATGCCCTCTCGCTCCGTACCATGGCCTGGACTAGGGCCGGACGCGAGAGATCCCCGCCACCGATCGCCTCCACGAGGACACGGCGATGCTCTGCCCAAGCCGGACAGACCTCCAAGTAATTTTATACCTTAATTAATATTTTTTGTTATTGAAAATACAACTAATAGTAAAAACAACAATATTTCTGATTTACAAATCTCATACGGATTTAATACAGCTAAAGTACCTCATTCCAACCAACAACCAAGTATCGTCAACGGAAGCCTTAATAAAAATCAACTACACGAATAAAATTTCATGGCCTTTATCTGGTGGGCTTGAACGCGCACTTGACCAATATTTTATCGATCTATTTGTATGGTTACGGGCGAGACAGGACAAGGTATCACAGAAATAGGACAGCAAATATAGGGGGCCCAAAACTGGGCCGCTATTAGACGGCTCATATTTTCACAAACAACACTACAGTTGGCATGTTCGAATTAACAATGTGCATAGCTTGACTATATTTCAATAATTTGGATGTTACTGAATTGTCTTGTTTGTAGGCTGTATAATAATAATGAAGATGAAAGTGTTGGTTTTGGCATATAGTGATAGTATTAGGTTCCAGTCTTACCGCAGGTTTCTAATCCTGTCTAAGAATTTATCTATCACCTTGCTGTATTCATATTTTTATCACTTGTTCAAAATGTAACTTATTTTCTTTATATATAAACAAAAGAAAAGCAAGATAATACGCTTATTTGCGGTAAACATGCTAATCATTTACATTTTTAAATATTTTTATAAAAAGAAAACATTTTAATAAAAGCCCAACCCAATGGTATCAGGAACAGGGTCCAAGCTACCGGTGCTCAAGGCTCCCGAGAGAAGAACCTCTTAACGATACGCGCTGTGTCCAAAAGTACCGCTTTCTGGATCAAGCCCTTAATCCAGCTACCTAACGAGAGCCTTAAAGTTGGTCGAGGCTCTTGGCTATTATGCCATTAGCCGTTACGACTATCGGCACAATGACTGCTGTATCCACATTTCATATGGCGACACCCTCGCGAGCCAGTTAAAGATACTTAATCTGCTTATCTTTTCAGCTTTCACGAGGTTCTCGTCATGCGGGACCGCTATATCGATAATCATTGTGCGACGCTCTTATTGTACTATCACCACTATGTCTACCGGACAGTGGCATGCCCGACAGATGTCAACCATGTCGTCTTTCACAATATATTTCCGGAAGTCGTTCGTCATCATAACTTCGTCCATAATGGCAAAGACAAAACTTTTGGCTTCCACAAAGAGATCACTGACTCGCAACCTGGATACGGACGCTAAGAGGCCCTGTAGGACCCGGTAAAAGCACCCGTGAAGCTCTTTGCCCTGCTATACCTCCCTGCGGTCATTAGTATCTAATATCATAGGTTTGCGCCGGTTCTCGTTAGCGAAGGAGAGTGGGGTGAGGCCTTAGTCTACTGAGACCACATCTCGGTGCATCCCCACGTCGGCTTCTAGGAAGTATTTCCTGAGACTGCATACCTCACGGTTGTGCAGGGTCTTAGCATTTAAGAAACCTCAACCTCCGCACTTCCGCGGGATATACAGTCTCATCACCGATGACCGTAAGTGATGCCTCCGATTTGCGGTTAGCTGCGTGTGGACCCTCCTATATACAGGACGTCAAGATGCGTCTGAGTCCATTTGAGTATAACCTACATCAAAACCGGCATGACCCAACCGTTGAAGGAGCGCACTTTTTTTCCGCCTGATAAAAGAATATTGAATACTTTATTCAGGTGGCCATTGAAGCACTCCCTCAGCGACTATTTCATGTCAGCAGCGTTGATACCTAACTCTTCCGCAATACCCAAATACTTGTAAGTTTCGATTCAGGACGGGATCTTAAGTGTATGGAATCCGAAAGTAAAACGAGGGGGGATTGTGAAATCCGTGGGAACCCATCCCACCGATTTCACAATCCCCCCTCGTTTTACATGCATGATCGCACATTTGTCCACACCAAATTCCCTCCTGATTTCGCTACTGAAATTTTCGGTTAAGCACCTTCATTGCAAATTGTTGGGGGTGAAATATTTCATTTTATAATTTTGGATGTGTTTGATTTCTTTATCAATTGGATTAAAATAAAGCTCGGACTGTTAAAATTCAAAGGATTACACGACAATGATTTAAATCTGACATGTAATGCATCAAATAACCAATTTCCCTAGAAGCCTTAACAAAGAGCAAAGATTTTGATATCCCTGCCATTTTCCAAATTGGTATGTTTTGTTTATGAATTGTTAATGTTATTCCATGAAAGGTCGGCGGTGAATGGATGACGATGTCAAAGTTGCTCGAATTGGCTTTTGTTATGTCATAAAATAGTGAAACTGCAGTTGAGTTGAATATAAAGTAACAATAGTTCGGAAGCAGTAAACATTGTTTCATTGTGTTGTTGCCTGTCATTCGATTAAGGTGCGTTCTGACTATGCAGGTCGCTTTAACGCGGGTGTCGCGTATCAACCTCATCTTGGAACGCAATTCAATATCAATAATTGTGTACCTAATATCATGGTGTCGATTAGAATGTCGCACAATTATTGTTGGTACAACAGTCAGAGAACTTTGATAAAGCCGACAAAGATAAGGAAATCAAGTGCCTTAACTCACGAAGCGACATGTGAGATGTTGACGTAGCTTTCATTGCACCGACATCAGCCAATAACATAATTATTAGGCAAAAGCCTCGACCAACTCCCGGGGAGGCTCTCGTTAGGCAATTGGATGCGGTTGGCATGATTCAGGAAGCGGCACTCTTTGGCCTGGAAACGGCGTGTATTGTTAAAGACGGCCTTTCTCTGAAACCCTGACAGTGCAGTGCACCCTGTTCTCGATACCGGTGTGATGTTTATTCATAAAAAAAATGAAAAAATTAAATTGGATAAACTGAATAAACAGATTATTTATTATGTGCCAAAAATTGACTAGCAATTTCATGTTTCCATTAAGCTAATTATTTTACGAAAAAAACCTGCTGTTAAATTTTCTGCCAGCATGCATTTCTTTGCGTAGGTAGGTAATGGAAACGCTCTTTAAAAATTTAGAACCTCGATTTTCGCAGAATAATTACAGTAATTACTTTGCATGAGCCAAAAGAGCTTAATGTAAATCCTGTAACAAAGTATAAAAATATTAAAAGCAATGATTTTAAATGCAATGTTTCATGAGTACGAAATTGTTCACTTCCAAAAATGAAGCAATTTATTTCCAGGTCGGTGGCATTCTTCCAAAAAACACCCGCATTTCACTGCACCCGTAACTATGCAAATTGTCTCCGATTTACAAGAATACGTGGAAGAGGGCATACTACTTTATTTCTACCTCATTTTGCTGTAGAAAATAAGCAATGTTCTACTTTTAGCAACAGACTAAACTTCTAAAGTGGATTATTTACGTGACGTCGTGCTATAGACTAAACTTAGTCTATCGATTAAAAGTGTTTAGATTAAAAAAATGCAGTAGCTCTTCGATTTCAGAGAAAAAATTAAACGAATTACAAACGAAAGCGCGACGTGTTTCTTGATATTTTAAAAAGAGTATTCGCGTTTTAAGATTTTTTGACTTAACAATGAATGACGTGTAAACACAGACAGGCTGATAAAAATGTTTCAAAAGAAACTCATATTTTACAAGAACCAGTTAATTTTGAGTGACGGCTAGAAAGCGTAATATTTTCTTTTTGAAGTAAATAATTTGTAAAAAAATACCAAGGCACGCGAATCACTACAACAAGAAATGTCTAGGCGATACCAATCTACGTTGTTCTACCGAAAAATTACTATTGTAATCCAAATTAGGTCTTACGCATAGAAAGTCATAATTTATTACACAAAAAGCAGAGGCATAATCTAAATCAAATCAAAATAAGGTGCCATTGTCAAACACGTGTTTACGTCGACGACTGCCTCTGATAAGGGCGTGTTAAATTCAAGGCAATACTTTTAATGATCTCACACCTTTTGCTGCCTCGTGCGAAACTCGTGATTCCAAGCTCACCCACGCAAATCCAATCACGACGCGTAATGTACCTACTTATAGGTACAGTCTAGTAAATTGCGATACAACTAGGTTAAAATAAACCTTTATTTATAGCAATCTTGTATCGAAATTGAACAATATCGCAGCAGCGAAATAGCAATTTATTTTAATAGATACCTACTCTTAAAGATGTATGGAAGCGATTTTCACTAGTCGAATAAAATTTCGTTCTGTCGGCGCTTAATGATTTGTCGTTATATTTTCAGGTCTCAAATTGTCAGTCTGAACTTTTGTTTATTACCTAACTATGTAGATGAACTTCGTACCACGTGAGATAAAACGTCAATTTTTTTCGATTTTTCGGCTGTTACTTTAGGTTTTTACTAAACTACCCCAGTATTTAGGGAAAAAAAAACAAAAAAATAAACAATAAAATTGGTCGAGCCATTTTCAAGCTTTTGCGAGACTAACGGACGGCAATTGATTTATATATATATAGATAATATATAATTATGAAACCGCGTGATTTTTAGATATTTTTGTAATTTAGCCCTACCTTTTTCGCAGGCCGATTCCCGGCCACCGTAGGCGCGGGCTTGCGGACGGTGAGCAATGGTTAGCTCGCCGTCCGATAAGGACCAGGCCCGGGTTGACGGCGCGTTGTGTTCCACGCGCGCCTCAAAGAGACTGATGTCAGCACAACTAAAGGGGTCCGATAGGACCGATGCCTGCCGGGGTTGCGGGAAAGTCCGAAAGGGATACCGTGGCCCCTTTCAACGTATAGGCAACTGAAGGAACACGGGTGGGTTTCGGAGTGCGTGTCAGACTCAGCCCAGAGCGGGAGAAGTTATTTGAAAATTCCCAACCAAAAAAAAAGCTCTTTTTTTTAGCTGCGTCCATTGGAAAACTTTGTTCTGATACACTATTCACTCTTGATATTCACACTATATTGAAATGGACTTATTTTGCTGTCAGACATATCTCCAGACCTTGAGAATAAAAATGGTGGAATAGACTTGATTTCTGTTAACATTTCGGTAGTGTACAGGATTGGTTAGATTTTATTCGGATTGTAGCAAACATTTTCTTGTAGGTAGGTAAACTGTTTTTCGAACAAATTGTGCTGAGCGTCGAAATATTTAGCGTTTACAGCGTTACGCCACGGAGGCGTGGCATTCTGTATTTTCTGTCTAACCACATAGGAAACGGGCAATAATAATAGAATTCCTCCTGTATATCACAAGGTTGTCGGCGCTACACGTATCATCAGTCGCCCGCAAACGTCTATTGCCGACTAGTCCCGATGCATGTCAACGTGCACTAATGTCATTTCATAAACGATTACCCCGCCAATGGGCCGTACGCTCACGCTTGTGTTGGTTGTCATTGAATCAACAGTTACTACTGAAATAATTAACATTATGTGGGTCTATGCTTATCTGAGTGTCGTAATTGGTCTACCGATTCGTCTGATAGAGATCAACTGCATAAAAAGCTTGCAATGCTTGCATAATTAGCAACCTGCTGTACTGTGAAATTCGGTGTTATATTTTGTTGGGTTAGGTAAATTACCTACGTGATCGAATCAGAAATGAAGAGATCCGTAGGAGGACCAAGGTAACCGACATAGCCCGAAGAATTGCCAAACTTAAGTGGCAATGGGCAGGGCACATTGCTCGCAGAACAGATGGCCGATGGGGCCGAAAGGTTCTTGGGTGGCGACCGCGTACCGGGAGGCGTAGCGTTGGAAGGCCTCCCACAAGATGAACCGATGACTGATGACTGAACTGCTGGATGCGGGAAGCACAGAATCGGTCGAAGTGGTGGTGCTTGGGGGAGGCCTATGTCCAGCAGTGACCGTCTTTCAGCTGAAATGATGATGATGATGATGAGGTAAATTGCCTGTGTTTCAGGCTAAAAGACAAGTTCCAGGTATCTTTTTTTTTGAGAATGAGTTAACCTGGGTTGTCAGCTAGTTAACCGGACTTTCCTGTGGGTGCCTCAATAAATTAAGGCCTCCAGCTAGGGCATAAAACTTATAAACAAAGTGACTTGACGCTAAGGGCATCCCCTGTGGGGTACGGACCTGTCTTAGGGATCGAATTCTAGATATTAAAACTTTTATACGTTTTTATGATATTTTAATGAACGTAATTGATTGAATTGTTTCAATCAATTACGTTAATTTGATTCGAAGAAAAATAAATAAAGGGTTTACGTTACGAAAAATGGCAAATAAACGATCAAAAAGGGTAGGTAGTTATTTACTACACGATACATAAACCAAATCCAGCTCGCTTACCGTTTTTCTACATAGAACAATATTCCAGTCGAAAACATTGCGATTCGGAATTCAAGAAGGCTAATACAATAGTTCTAAATGTTTCTGTTTAATAAACGACCTGACACTGGGTTTGATTTAATTAAATATCCTATCTATTTCTAACACTCTTATCTTACACATCAACATAATTTAAGGCTCCACTTTACTTTAAAACCTGCGCGTGCAAAAATACAATTTTTTTTTGGGTAGTCTTCATGTACAACGCTATCACCAAATTGCAAATTGCGCAAACACCTAGTTTTGAGAAAAATCCAAAAGTTTATTTTATTTTAAAATCCACAGATAATCTACGAATGTCAATCTCAGGTTGTTTCGTTTTAAATTCAGACAGCGGATTTTTATGGTTTTTTGTAATATAATTAATGAAATTAAAAATAATAAAGCTTTATTTGTACATACTCATAAAAGATCGTTGGTAACGCAAACGTAACGTTTGACAGTTCTCACTCATCGTATGTACAAAAGGCAATGTTATTATTGTTACTAGGAGAACTTAGGATGCAAGAGCGAGCTCGGGTCTTGGGGGTTCCCGGCTCGACCACTTTTAAACCATTCAGAAATAGGAGTCTCGCGAAACGGGGCTCCGTCGATTAAGCCTAATTATTGCTTGGAAACTAATTTCGACCCACCACGTGATCTTCCTCACCCAATTCCTACTATCCCACTAATCCACCAATTTGACGGCACGGCTGGCGCAGTGGTTAAGCGATTGACTGCTGCGCTGCGTGTCGCGGGTTCGATTCCCGCACGGAACAAATATTTGTATGACCTACAAGTAGTTGTTCCGGGTCTGGCTGTTTGTATATGTGAGTATAAATGTTTGTAAACGCACCCACGATACAGGAAAAATTCCTAGTGTGGGGCAACGTTTTATTAAAAAAAAAAAAAAAAAACACGGAAAAAAAACTAGCGATTTTTTTCTCGTCACCAATAGTTTTGCGCACTGTGGGGTTTTCAAAAATACAAAAAGGGTCTATTCAGCCCAAAAAAAATTACTAATTAAAAAAGTGCCGGGTCTTACAGTGGTTCCTAGTTTATTTAAAAGTTAGGAGAGGCATCAATGAATTGATAACACTTTTAAAATTCAAATAATAAATTATAAATTCGACTTTAAAAAATGTAGCATGATGGGTGAGCGTGATTCACACACTGTTTTATTTAGTTCTATTGCCTCTGTATACAAAGTATACGTAGCTGTTGTCCTACCCCCAAGTCAGGTGAGTCCAGTATTCCGGAAAATTCTTAACTCCCGCTTTTTCCATTGTTATTTTTTACTTAGGGAAAACCTTACTCCTCATCTCTCCTCTACCTGTGTAAGACAAACAGGGCTATATACGGCAGTGTCCTCCAAACTTCTTAGAATTGGGTGCAAGATTTGCTCAGGATTTGTTCGCTATCCATTAGAACAACAACATTAACAACAACAACATTATCAGATAAAGTGGACAGTAACTTTATAAGGCACTGGGTACGGAGGCACGTGCCAACGTGTGTTGGGCCACGTCAGTTTTAGTTGTTTAGTTTGTAAAAGTTTACTAACATAGTTTTTAAGTCATTGTTACTAACACTATATGGATTGTATGTGTAGTCCGAAATAAAGAATATATATATATTAGATAAAACAGTGTAATGCCTAAAACGTACCCTGAGCCATAACCATTTCATTTATATTTTTCGTACAAAAGTATGGTGATATGCGTAGATTTATTTGCCTAACATTTTTATTTTCCGCCTATCTTGTCGGAATAATCCTGTCAGCTGTTAGTTTCTCAGGCAGCGAGACCGACAGGGCGAAATGTGGAAGATATTAGGTCCGTTGTAACTTCGATATAATTATTATATTCGATAGAATTTTCCAGCTATGAACTACGATTTACTAACAAGAAAGTTGCAGAATTTGTGTTAATTAATTTATTTAAGTACATATAGGTTTTGTAGTACATGAGGGACTTACAAAGTATGCATTTACTTGGCTTAGGTACAATGAATTATTGGGTGAATCGCTACTCTCCTAGCTAGATCACTGAGTAATCTGTGTTTAGGAGAGACAGTTTCGACTCCCAATTTAGTGTCGTCGTGGAAAAGCATGTAAGCATACTTTGAAGTGGCTTTAAGTTGTTTTTTGTGCTTCTATTAGAGAGACGATAATTTACTTTCGGTTTTATAAAGCGTTAGGAAAAATGAAAGGCATACGGGACTCTAAGATATTAAATTAGTATGTGATTCTTTATCAATCACTAACCATTTATAATGGGTCTGTTCAATGTAAATATTGATCGAAATTATTGAGTGGTTCCCGACGAATGAAAGACCTTTCTTGACATCAATGCCATAAGGTGAATAGCATGCATTATAAGCTATTAGAAAGGAGCTGTTTGATACTAAACATTAGTGCCAATGCACTTTGCGCTCGGTTGTTTGTTTCTTGTAACTCATACGACTTTCCTTTAAAAGAAAACAACTCATCACACCAAAAATGTTTGTTTTTGCTAACATAAAATGTTTACGTTTTAAATCATATGTTTTCTTTGTTGGATATTACATTTCACTTTAGATGTTATTTGAAACACATTCATTCAATATTAATAAAATATAGAATCGACTTTGCGGTGATGCTTTGAGAAGGCAAAATATAATGACTTATTTATAGAAACGTAGGTACCTAAAATCATTTAAATCACTACGGAGTTTGAAAAAGCTTTATGTTAAAGAAGCGATATTTCTGTCACACATAGATCATATGCAATTTAAAAAAAAAACATCGATAATATTATAGACAAAAGCCTAAGCTTAATTAAAAGACACCGAGTCTACTAATAGTTGTGTTACATATAACTTTGGCACATTACATATATCTTTGCTGGCAGTTTCTATAGTCATTCGATCCACGTTCTTACGATAAAATGATATTTACTATCGGTCAGGCGGAGATCAATCTCAGGCATCGCTTACTCGGTCGGCGCTCCTTTTGTAGTGTTTACCTCAAAATACCTAGTTTTATCTTATGCGTGTCGGCCATTTTTGTTGATGTGGACATCCATAGATAATTATGATAATGAAGACAATTTCGTTCTAAATTTGTTAGAACTGTTATTCTTTTTATGTTTTCAGTTTGTTTTCATTAAATTCCACTTATTTGATAAGACTATGTAAGGATCGTAATTACGTAAGGTTCTAAAGTTTCTGCAAACGCTTCAGGGAAAATATCGTGAATTGGTTTTATAAATACTGTATTCAATATTTAATTTTCTAGTTACTCGATGTCCAAATATTTACATACAGGAAGGAATAGTACTTATAAAATTAGCTTATTTGTACCTTTTATGGGCCTCTTTGAAGTAAATTATTCATTGACTTGAGCTTTTAACGTAATTGAAAAATAAATTATTCCAAGGTAATATTGTTCGTTTATAGATATTATTCAGTTCCACGCAACCCTTTTAGTCATATTAAATAATGTTTAGTTACATTTAACGAAAAGGCCATAAAGACTACTACGAAGACGACATTCTAACTAGCTAGGCAAGGTTCACTGATGTGCGGGAAAGTCCGAAAGGGATACCGTGGCCCCTGGCAACGTAAAGGCAACGGAAGGAACACGGGTGGGTTTTAGTCAGTAAGAGTCTGACACGCCCTCCCGCTCCACCCAGAGCGGGAGAAGTTATTTGATAATTTCCCACCCAAAAAAAAAAAAAGGTTCACTGATGTCTCACCAAAATATCTTTTTTTTTTTAAACAACTTAACTGCCCCGTTGGGCTCGTGGTCGCAAGCGCGACTGCTGAGCGTGGGGTCCTGGGTTCGATTCCCGGGTCGGGCAAAGTGTTATTGGGATTTTCCATTTGGAATTTCTTAGTAACAGCCCGGAGTTTGGAAGTTGGCGGTGTGAAACTCCCGTGCATCGGAAAGCACGTTAAGCCGTTGATCCTGCGCCTGATCTCTCTCCGGTCGTTTCGGATTGCCGTCGCATCGGACTATGAGAGTGGGGGAAGAGAGGGTGCACCTGTGTCTGCGCACATACTTGTGCACTATAATATCTCCCGCGCCGAAGGCTAGTCTCCTTTGAGATTGGCCGCCGTGGCCGAGATACGTTCTGGAGGACTATATTTTATAAACACTCGCTTTACACACATTTACTAAGCAAATGCTTCTCTTTACAAATGTTTCGCATGATATTGAATCATTTATATATATGTCGCCGCGAAAGCGTCTACCTGTAAAGATTATAACATAATCTTATGCGTAACTACTTATTATAATTGTTATTCACCATAAAGTCTTTGATCCTGCCCTCTATGGGTAACTGTGGAATACTGTTACAGCCATTTGCGTGCATCTGTGAACGTTATTGATTCGTTTGCAATCGAACGCCATCTATTACCAACTTTGTGAACCCAGTCAATATACTGTGGGTCAACTGGAAGAGAAATTTACTAACTTCGATGTTGGGGCAATAAACTAAAGTTAAAATTAAAAGGGAACATTTATTTAATGATTTATGGGTTTTTAGTCATATTAACAAGTGGTCATTTGACATAGTAAATTTGTTTATGACAACGCGGTACCTAAGATGGCGCGGTTTCCGAATATTATGATCAATAACCGAATGTAATAATTTAATACAAGAACTAAATAAGTTTCAATAATAGAAAACCAACTATAAAGTAATAAGATTATTTTACAATGCAATTTACTAGTGAATACCTGTTGTTTGATTAAATTCCTTGAACCACAGGAAGTGTTGTCAAAGGAGCAATAGAAAAGTGGTAGAAAGTAATGAAGCTTCTAATTCAACTTTAATCTGAATAACCTTTGTATTTGTGAATATTAGCATTGTTTAATTATAAAAGAATTAACTGATAAGCATTTAGCATTGTTTGTAAGTTTTATTGAACAAACTTAGTAATAAGATATTGTATTGAAATTCGGGGTATGTCGCCGGACTTTGACAAAAGCGAGGCGCACCGAATGGCGGGCGTGGGTAATAAACATGAAAAGAAAAGTTGTGTTAGAAAGAACTGTGATTGTAATTGTTGAACAAATAACCTCTGTACCATAATGTTTTGATTTAAAAGAGTGTCCATGGAGTTTCTTGCCCGTTCTTCTCCATCAGGGACCTACTTCATTTGGAATGGGCGACTAGCTTCAAAAAATAACTCAAACTGAATGACTCCTTGATAAGACAAGTGATAACTCAAAAGTGACTGTAAATGTTATAATTGAAATAAATGCTTTGAGTTTGAGTTAAGAGTTGTGTGTGATTGAAAACCAACTACCTACCTATTCTACTATCAACGAAGAATTAAACCGGAGACTGGTTAGACACGGCACAGGATAGATACCCCGCCGTGTTATCAGAAGTGGGATCGCGCTTGCGATCCCTTTCAGCTCATGGTTATGTCGGACATCCAAAGAATTACGGACAACTACGAAACCTGCTTGCAGTGCAGTGACCGAGTGCGTGCCAAAAGATTTTTTCTCTGAAACCATGAACATGGTGTGTTCTAAGAGTGAGCGACTGGTTGCCCAGCACAGCCAAGACTACTGAAATATTTCTTCCTTACTACGACCTTGATGACAACATGAAGATTGATCACAAATTTAATGATGATGGCAACTTCTGGCTGTGGCAGTGGACTTATATGAGCTTCATGGTGCACTCAAGCAGAACAACATGTACAGCACAGAATGACCGAAGCAGCAGAATAAACCAGAAAAGCAAATATAATGATCACTCCGTCAATGGATTTCAACATCCACCCGGGAAGTATTTTGTTTTATTATTTTAGCATATTGTTATTGAATCACTAACACTTTTTGAACTATGTTCATTACACACTGGCAAGGTTAATGTCACTTTTGCTTGAAAACTTGTGGAAGTACAATAACAACACAAGATAAATTACACTACAAAATAAGCTCATTACAAGGTCAATGTTATTAATAATAAAAGTTTATACTAAACTTTTCTTAAGAAATGGATCTCAAACTTGTTTTGTTGAATTAGTGTTCACACTAAATTTAGGAACTAAGTACTTTTTGACTATTTTCAAGATTTGTTGTTAGCTACATACACACAATAATAATGAAATAGACTTGTTATGTTTGAAATTCGCACTGCCCTTTTTGTTTATGTCCTGCAATTTCTCTATAGCTTGTGTTTAAAGCAAGGTTTAGGACCTTGTTTATCATCTCCGGGTAAAGCGTTAATTAGTTGAAAGTTATTAGTTCCAAACAAAAGTTCTATTCTATTCTATTTTTAATAAATGACAAGCAAAGCAGATGTCTACTATTCTGCCAATGTGTAAAGTGAGTTGGATAAATAAGAGTGCGTGATATAAAGAAATAAAAATTAAATTAGTTACAAACAAATAAAATCCTTAGATCCCAATGAGAGTTATTTGGCGAGTAAAAGTAATGTTATGAAATTCATAGCTATGGGGAACTTTGATTGGCGATTAGAGTTTTCCACATAAGTATGTAAACATTGAAACATATAGTGGACAACATGTTGCAAAATTCATACAGAAACATTTAAGTATGCAATAGGTTTGTAAAATAAGTCAACGAGATAAGTATGAGATACCATCAAACAAGAAGTTTTCAATGCAAACACAATTTGATAAATTGACAGAAAACATAATTTTCAACATGTTTTTATGCATTTAAATAAAAAAATAAATAAATAATAATAATAATAACCAATGCATTGTTGCTCATAGTACTACTCTTCTGTTAAACTTCATCAAACTGTAATAGCCATTACATAACAATAGATTAATTTAATTATTAATTACTGCTTGTTTCTTCTAATCTAAATATTAGTAGGAACACCTATTCCTGCATTATTATTTATTTTTTTTTTTTTTTTTTTTTAAAAACGTTGCCCCACACTAGGAATTTCTCCTGTGTCGTGGGTGCGTTTACAAACATTTAAACTCACATACACAAACAGCCAGACCCGGAACAACTAATTGTAGGTCATACAAATATTTGTTCCGTGCGGGAATCGAACCCGCGACACGCAGCGCAGCAGTCAATCGCTTAACCACTGCGCCAACCGTGCCGTCTTATTTATCTGCATAACGTCTCACATTCCAGGTTCCAGGTGATTGTCATATCAAAAAGAAAATGATAACCCCTGCAGAACTACTATCAAAATTATCATAACAAAATTCAAACCAATTGTTATCAAGGTCGCCTTAAAATGCGACTCAACCACTGCAGCCTGTTGAACAAGTGACCGTGTCGCCAGCCCAGGAAAAACCAACCTACATCCCACCAAATGAAAGCCAACAGCTTAAGGACAGCCAATCAGAGATGACTGTTCCAGCTCTTCACACATCATAGCTCAAATAAAAGGTGAGGAGTTTTCAAACTACTTTCTACTCACCTTGCTCAAAGGCCCAATACAATAGCCAAGTCAACAAGTACCTGCCCACATGATTCTCACATGTGATGCATATCATGCACCAAAGTACTTCTTGATTTATTTTTACTATCTTTATATTTTTGCAATCTTACCTGTAACAATTAATTCTAGTCTATTGCAAAGTACTATTAGTATTTTAACTTACTTACGGGTTAACTGATAAAGAACTCAATAAGTAATACTCACACCAAAACTATTAGTAAGCCCTAGAGGTAACTAATAGGTAATACTCTCATGTTATCCCGCTGGGTCCACGGCGGACAATACCGCCCAGAGCTTGATTCCTTATATCCTGTCTAATACAAGACTTCATGCCTGTCATGGAGCAATGGTCCTAATCTCCTAAACCTTTAACCCTATCAAATCAAAGACTTTGTGTCTACCACAGAGTGTTCCTGATCCTATCCTTTAATCCTGTCAAATCCAAGACTTTGTGTCTACCACAGAGCATTACCTTACTATGTAAATGAAACTATTCAGCTAACAGCTGATCATACAACACTACTACACACTATTCTTAACAAGTGTGCTTATGTAAGGTGCAACATCAATGCATTCATTATTTCAATTATGTAAATGAAACTATTCAGCTAACAGCTGATCATAAAACACTACTACACACTATTCTTAATAAGTGTGCTTGTGTAAGGTGCAATACCAATGCATCCAATATGACAATAAAAAAAAAAAAAAAAAAAAAAAAAAAATACAAGACTTCGTGCCTGACACGGAGCAATTGTCTTAAACTCCTATACCTTTATCCTATCAAATCAAAGACTTTGTGTCTACCACAGAGCAGTGTTCCTGATCCTATCCTTTAATCCTGTCAAATCCAAGACTTTGTGTCTACCACAGAACATTACCTTCCTATGTAAATGAAACTATTCAGCTAACAGCTGATCATATAACACTACTACACACTATTCTTAACAAGTGTGCTTATGTAAGATGCAACATCAATGCATTCAATATTTCTAATAAAGAAAAGACTTCGTGCCTGACACGGAGCAATGGTCCTAAACTCCTTAATATTTAATCCTATCAAATCAAAGACTTTGTGTCAATCACAGAGCATTACTATGTGAATGAAACTATTCAGCTTACAGCTGATCATACAACAGTACTACACACTATTCTTCACAAGTGTGCTTATGTAAAGTGCAATATCAATGCATTCAATATTTCAAAAAAAAAAAAAAAAAAAAAAACAAGACTTCGTGCCTGACACGGAGCAATGGTCCTAAACTCCTAAACCTTTTATCCTATCAAATCAAAGACTTTGTGTCTACCACAGAGCGGTGTTCCTGATCCTATCCTTTAATCCTGTCAAATCCAAGACTTTGTGTCTACCACAGAGCATTACCTTTTGATGACTAAAATGAAACTTCAGCTAACAGCTGATCATAAAACACTACTACACACTATTCTTAACAAGTGTGCTCAAATCAAAGACTTTGTGTCAATCACGGAGCATTACCTTCCTATGTGAATGAAACCATTCAACTAACAGCTGATCATACAACAGTACTACACACTATTCTTAACAAGTGTGCTCAAATCCAAGACTTTGTGTCTAACACAGAGCTTTACTTTCTTATGTGAATAAACCTATTCAGCTAACAGCTGATCGTACAACACTACTACACACTATTCTTAACAAGTGTGTTTATGTAAGGTGCAAAAACAATGCATTCAATATTTCAATTAAAAATAAATTAAGTAGACAGCAAATCTACAACAAGCTGTCACTAACTAAAACTGTTTACTACCAACTCCTACAATTCAATGGAAATTGTAGGATAATACAAGCAACAACATCCTGTGAAAATGAAACTAATTAGCTAACAGTTGATCATACAATAAACTGAAATACAAATTGTATGCCTTCAATGGCATGAAGCACTAGTTATTTTTATCTCCATTGCATGGCACATCTCTATATTGTAATCTGCTCAGATTACAGGAAAAAGTTGATCTTAGTCTTACTTGCAAGTGACTACTCTGTGTAGCCGTACTTATTAAGGTGTTCCATATTAAATGCATTCGATATTTCAATTCAAGACAAATTTGGTAGACAGCAGATCTATTATACGATTTTAATGTTACCTAGAACTAACTATTAACAAATTCTACAATTTCTGCATGCATGTGAAAATTAAACTATTCAACTACATCACATACAACAGCTGATCACGCAATATCAATAAAACAAATTGCAAGTACCCAAAGCTAGACTTTGTTTCATAAATGCAATCAATATTTCAATTTAAGGAAAACTGAATAGATGTCAGATCTATAACAAGCTTTAAATGGTAACTAAACTGTCTGTCACCAAATCCTACAATTCATTGAATATTGTAGGACAATAAAAGCAACAATAATCTGCCGACAAAATGTATCCCCATTGTTTCAGATAACAACCTACACCCACGCAACTAGGTAGGATGAGGGCATCGGCAGGTGCAGAGCGCGCACTGCTTTTCAGAATGGCCGTGTCGCCGCGAAAGCGTCTACCTGTAAAGATTATAACATAATCTTATGCGTAACTACTTATTATAATTGTTATTCACCATAAAGTCTTTGATCCTGCCCTCTATGGGTAACTGTGGAATACTGTTACAGCCATTTGCGTGCATCTGTGAACGTTATTGATTCGTTTGCAATCGAACGCCATCTATTACCAACTTTGTGAACCCAGTCAATATACTGTGGGTCAACTGGAAGAGAAATTTACTAACTTCGATGTTGGGGCAATAAACTAAAGTTAAAATTAAAAGGGAACATTTATTTAATGATTTATGGGTTTTAGTCATATTAACAAGTGGTCATTTGACATAGTAAATTTGTTTATGACAACGCGGTACCTAAGATGGCGCGGTTTCCGAATATTATGATCAATAACCGAATGTAATAATTTAATACAAGAACTAAATAAGTTTCAATAATAGAAAACCAACTATAAAGTAATAAGATTATTTTACAATGCAATTTACTAGTGAATACCTGTTGTTTGATTAAATTCCTTGAACCACAGGAAGTGTTGTCAAAGGAGCAATAGAAAAGTGGTAGAAAGTAATGAAGCTTCTAATTCAACTTTAATCTGAATAACCTTTGTATGTATTTGTGAATATTAGCATTGTTTAATTATAAAAGAATTAACTGATAAGCATTTAGCATTGTTTGTAAGTTTTATTGAACAAACTTAGTAATAAGATATTGTATTGAAATTCGGGGTATGTCGCCGGACTTTGACAAAAGCGAGGCGCACCGAATGGCGGGCGTGGGTAATAAACATGAAAAGAAAAGTTGTGTTAGAAAGAACTGTGATTGTAATTGTTGAACAAATAACCTCTGTACCATAATGTTTTGATTTAAAAGAGTGTCCATGGAGTTTCTTGCCCGTTCTTCTCCATCAGGGACCTACTTCATTTGGAATGGGCGACTAGCTTCAAAAAATAACTCAAACTGAATGACTCCTTGATAAGACAAGTGATAACTCAAAAGTGACTGTAAATGTTATAATTGAAATAAATGCTTTGAGTTTGAGTTAAGAGTTGTGTGTGATTGAAAACCAACTACCTACCTATTCTACTATCAACGAAGAATTAAACCGGAGACTGGTTAGACACGGCACAGGATAGATACCCCGCCGTGTTATATAGATTCTTTTAGAAAAATCACGAATAGTAAAACTTAAAAAAAGTCTTAGTGTTAATTGACTTCTCCAATGCTTTTAATAATGTCAGTCACGAAGTCCTTTTATCCATCCTTTCCTATCTTATGGTCTCTCGGGAGGTATTGGAATGGTTTTCCTCTTATCTTCAGGGGCGTCAGCAGTCTGTTCGTGCTGGAGACTCTTCGTCTGGTTGGTGTGAACTTGCAGCTGGCGTCCCTCAGGGCGGTATATTATCTCCTCTTTTGTTCTCAATTTTTATTAATCTCATTACCACTGAACTTCGAACTGCGTATCATCTTTATGCTGACGATTTGCAGCTTTACTGCCAGGCAAGTGTGGAGAACATATCCGATGCGATTGAGGAGCTAAACCGGGATTTGGCTGTGGTTAAAAGCTGGTCTGATCGTTTTGGGTTGGCGGTTAATCCTACCAAGTGTCAGGCTGTCATTGTAGGGAGCACCCACAGTATGAGGAAGCTGAATGACTTAACTGTGCCACCTGTAATGTTTGACAACTCAGTCATCCCGTTTAGCTCCGATGTTAAGGATCTTGGTCTGCATGTTGACACATGTCTTGACTGGCGTAAGCAGGTCACGACTGTAAGTAAAAAAGTCACCGGAACGCTGCGGTCGCTCTATCGGTTGAAAATCCTTCTCCCATCACACATAAAGGCAATGCTTGTACAGTCCCTAATCTTTCCCATAATAGACTATGGTGATGTGTGTTACTATGACCTGAATGCAGATCTCCTCAATAAACTTGACCGCCTTCTAAATAACTGCATTCGATTCGTATTCAATCTTCGAAAGTATCATATATCTGCGCATCGATTGCTTTTAAAATGATTACCCATACGTCAGCGTAGAGAGTTGAGGGCTCTGTCTATGTTGTATTCTATACTCGACAAACCCACTTCTCCTTCTTACCTGACTTCCCATGTTCAATACCTATGCTCTGCCCACAGTAAAAATCTTCGTTCTACCAACAATCGTCTTCTACGATGTCCTTCTCACCGCTCTGGTTTTATTCACTCTTCTTTCTTTGTCCAGGCGGTATTTCTTTGGAATGCGCTTCCTCTGAACATCAGGATGGCAACCAGTCGGTTATCTTTCAAACTGAAGGCACGTGAATATATTCGTGAAAAGTTGGCAGAATCTTTGCAGCGCTAATTTGCTGGATTTGTTTTCTTCTCTACCTATCGTTATTTCTCCTGACAAAGTTTATTCGGTTTATAATATATGTTTGTATCTATGTATGTATGTAGTAGTAAGTATTCATTTTCAAGATATCTATTACTCATGTTGCACCTGCCATGTTTTGTCTCTGCTCCACCTTAAGGTTGACTGGTAGAAAATGCCTCAGGCATTAAGTCCGCCTTTGTACAGTATTTTTTTTACTTGTGCATAAAGTTTTAATAAATAAATAAATAAAACACGTAAAATACGCACGTCACGTAAAATGATATTTAGTTTATCATTTATTTATTTTATTATTTATGTACACACAGAAAAATAGATACAGATAAGACATAATCATAATTATGAGTACAAAGGTACTGCTTATTTCTTAAGAAATTTCTTCTAACAGACCTGCGATAGGAGAAATGAGAAAGAAATGTAGACAATAGTGTGTGAGAACAAGAAGAGAAAACATTCACATCATTTTATAATAAATGTTCTAAACCAGTCACAAAGTGATCATGGTTGCACTTTCCACTTGGTTCAAATCATTTAGAGGCAAGTACTGAAGTTCTTTAAACCTACTAACGTATTTTGTTTATATAATCTAGTCAATTTTAGTCGTAGGGGGTCGCAGTTCCGGGGTTGCGGGAAAGTCCGAAAGGGATACCGTGGCCCCTGGCAACGTACAGGCAACGGAAGGAACACGGGTGGGTTTTAGTCAGTAAGAGTCTGACATGCCTTCCCGCTCCACCCAGAGCGGGAGAAGTTATTTGATAATTTCCAACCCAAAAAAAAAAAAAAAGGGGGTCGCAGTTCTCACTTAATCTAACCTAACTTTTTTTGCGAGTAAAAATATTTAACTTAATCTAACTAGTTCGATTCCGGGTAACCTACGATATTTTTAATTTTTTTCCATTAACTCAAGTCGTTTCAAGCATTTATACTTTTTAATAAAATATTTTTTGTTGATTTATGAATTAAAATTACCCTTTTGCCTATTATTATTGAGTTTAATTTTTAGGAAATTGCGTAATGCAAGTAAAAAGAACGTTTAAGAACGTTCTTTTATGAGATAAAATGACTAAAAAATGAATTGTTTGTCAAATAATACGTTATTAAAAAAAAGTTTATTCGATAATTATTTTGTTAAGTGAATTATTTAGCAAACTTGTTGTTGTATAATGATGAAATAACAAATCATGTTTTTGCCAATCGTTACTTGTCAAGTGAAAATTTGTAAATTAATTTTCGATGAAATGACTGGACACCATTATCCAATGACGCCGATAGCTGTTTTCGTATTTTAATGTTTAACGTTTATTCTGAGACGGTGACGTTAAGTTTCGTCTTTTCAGTTCGAAGTGTTACTCACTTGGATTTCTACTGAAGTATTTTTTTTTTAATATTTCCATTCTATTCTTCACGTTATATTAATTAAAAATAGGAATTCATACTTAATTAATTGTAATGAGGCTTTTGAAACAGCCAAAACGCATAAAAAGGAAATACAAAGACCACAAACTGCTTTATTAATTCAGCACATTACAAGTGCTCTAACTAAGCAGGGATATTATTGTTCGCAGGGCGTAGCTTTGTAGCCGTGGGGGTTGAATGAATCGTAGCAGTTGTAGCGTCGTAGCTCGTAGCTCGTAGCAGGGGGATGCAGAATTAACAATAAAAACATATTTATGGCCTTGTTTTAATTCCAGATTCAAACGAGATTTGTAGCAGAGACTACAAATATTTAATTTAAAAAAATTGTATGGAAATAAAAAAAGACATGTTCCTGAAAAATAACACATAAATGGTATTTTTGCCGTAAATATATTACATTGTACGTATAAACGCTCCCTTAGTCATAAGACATGTATCGCAGCCTGCTTAATCTAACTAAAGTAATCAATTAAGAGTAATATTGTGGAGAAAAAAAAAAAAAAAAAAAAAAAAAAAAAAAAAAAAAAAAGTCGCTTCTGAAAATGTGCTTTATGAATGAACCTAACATAAGATAGCCAGCCTAACATAAGAACCTAAGAAGACCAACTGTACAACGAAGACAATTTTGTAAGACAGCAGCCTATTTCCATACCTTTACATCTTTTATCTTTGCGATAAATTTCCGTAATATTTTCAGCTACCATGGGAGTCTGTTATTTATATGCTGCGATCTCCGTCGGTGTGAATGATTGTCCGGATTATCTCCGAAGCAGTTGATCCGATAGTTGATTGTCTTATAAAATATCAAGGTTGGTATTTTATTTCCATTCGGAATATTTATGAAAATATCACATTACTACCCAATTTACGTCATTTACGTCGAGTAAATCACTGGGGATTGATGAGTAAAAAATAGCGTGTTTGTTGATTTATTAACTACTAAATTATGCCCGCGACTTCGCCCGCGTTGAATTCAGAAATTATCCAACGATGACGTAATACCGTGATAAGAAGTATCCTTCATGATGGCCTTTCCGTGTACCAAATCCGTTTAGCTTTTAAGACGTGAAAAGCTAACAAACAGATAGACATTTATAATATTATGTATTAAGAAGTATTGAATAGTTCAACATTCAAAATTCAAAAGTCGTTTATTAAACTACATAGGCTGAGAATCAGCACTTTTCGAACGTCAAAATTACATAAGTCCCCCAAAACGCCAACCCTTCACCACTTCCTAGTGCTTTAGCTGAGAAGAAGAAGTGGCGCAACAAACTACCCAGCAGCACAGCAGTCTGTTCAGTTAGAAAAAAATGATTCTTTATGTACTATATAAGGTAGGTAGGTATTTATTAACACATTAAAAAAAAAGGTGATTGTAAAACATAAAACCTCTTTATTAATTTTTTACTATGATCGTCAAATTTAGACAGCTATGAGTTATTATAATTCGGGCGATTTATGAAAGCATTATAAACTAACGTTAGCAAAACCAGAGTTTTGATATAAAGTAATAAAGCTTTCTGTTCAATGGACTTTTAAATCGCAGTTTAATGCATGAATAGCATGATCTAATATTTAAGTCTCGAATGTGGGCGCATTAAAAATGATTAAGCTCAAGTTATATTTACAAAGTAAATGTTACTTGGCTTTGGCCCCTGATAGATAATAACGATTTGTCACACCGACAAAACTTTTTAGCACCTATGATATTTTTGAAGATCGGTACTGTTATTATATTGATGTTCTTACCAAAATAGACCGACAAAAGTGCAAATGCACAGGCCACATGTTAAGAGGCATTCAAGACAAGTGGAGTAAAGTTGTGATAGAATGGTACCCCAGAGATGGCCTAAGGAACAGGGGACGACAGTACAAAATATGGGAAGACGAATTAAAGCTCACAGCGGGTCCAAATTGGATAAGAGTTGCGAAGGACAGGAATCAGTGGAAGTTGTTAAAGGAGGCCTTGCCAAGAGGCAAACTGATCTAAGAGACATTCTGTAAACTGAAAATACCATAACGAAAAATATTCTGTACCTATATTTATGTAGTTAGAAAGTTGGTAGCGGTTTAATACCTGAAGTTAGGGTAAACCTGATAAAATGTTGACTGCCTCTTTTGCCTAGTGGTCGCAAGCACTACTGCACTACTGGTTCGATTCCCAGGTCGTGTAAAGTTTTATTGGGGTTTTTTATTTGGAATTTTTCAGGAGTCTGGATTTGTGCCCGGTTAACGGCAAGGCTCGCCCCCTCTAACATGGGACTCAAACATAACTGGCGAAATGTGGGTGTACTATAGGCACATATCTGCCCAACCCTTCGGGAAAATAAGGCGTGATGTTATGTTTAATTATGTATGCACACACACACCGCACACCACAGTTTTCATGTTCGTTGATTCATTATTATAAAGTGTGTCATAGCCAATAGTGTTATCAGAATGTCTTGTTTTCTTCTTTGTTTTTGTTTGTATATTAATATTCATGTAATTAGTGATTATTTAATCGTGCTTTTGTATGTTGTGCTATGTCTTTTGTGTGCAATATATGAAAATAATAAAAAAAAAGAAGTAGCTCAGTACATTGTCATTCTCTCGTGGCACTTTTTGATACAATTTTTTAAATATATTCTGGGCGTATTGCCAGAGCCTGTCATCTAGCGTCTGTTACGTTTAATTGACAGAATGATGCGCAAATTAGCAAGCGCAGGCGCAGAACCGGAATACAGATTTATGAGTAAAAACGCAACAATGATCTTTTGTTCGGAATTAGAATATATAATAATAAAACTGGGTCGGAAAGAATACTTGTCGGTCCATCTGTGTTATTGTAAAAGAAACATAAAGACGAATCTATCTCTTAATATACATACATTTTCTTCATCTGTAACAAATCATAATTTGGCAGATTTAACTCGGTATTTAATAACGTTTTACGTGAAACAGTTCTTTCACAAAACAAAAAATAAGAAGGCAGCGTATCCAAACATTATGATATAGTGTCTTGGCACGAAATTAAAGACAAGTTCTTGAAATTATTTTTAGTTTATTACGATGTTTTGTCCCAGTCTGCGGTGTTGCGTGTGTTAATGGGACGGCGCCGTATGTATAATGACGAATTATACAATTTGCCTGCGACGTAAACGTTGAGTCGGTGCTGTAATGTGTATGTAACAGACACGACTACCGTATTTCCGTAACCAGTGTCACTTGCCACACGGAAAAATAAGAAACGAACTTTTGAAGTACTGAATTATTCATCTTATTGACATTTTCCTTTGAAAGTAACACCTCCGTTACGTGTCAAGATATATTGGGCACCTCGAATTAAAAGTTTGGACACTGTATAGTACTGACCTTGTTGCCATAAACACAGCTGTTCCGTACATATATTATCTAAAAAGAACTATTTTTGAATATGCTTCATCGGTGTTGCGGCTCCGGAGAATTCAGGTCACGACTTTGATTCCAAAATAGGGTAAAGTGGATTTGTTTCATAGCTCTTTTCTAGTAACAGCTGTTACTTCAAGCTGGAATAGAACCTGCTAATTGGCTCAACCTTATTACCGTAAGGTTAAATATAATTAACGGAAAAAGTGGGTGTGCAACATTATGCCTACCTTATTGTTAAGTACAGGCACTTATTAAACTATTATATGATTACTTCCTCACACACTGACTTATTAAATGTAAAATTATGTATTTAGAAATCGTCTACTTTTACAATCTTTGTAAATATGTGAGCCCCGTGTATCTATCACATAATTAATTTATCTGTTGTTGCTTCATTTTTTAATTCTTTTTACCTATTGTGGTATAGTAGTTTTATTCTAAGTGCATCGTCCTCACATATAATTATATAACTAATGTACCTATACAAAATATTGTAAAACATTTTAAAAGAGTAACGGTGGAGTTTCTTGCTCATTCTTCTCCATTCGAAAACTACCTTTTGGAAGGGGCGACTAGAATCAATTCAATTTTGTTGAAAATTTTGACGTTCAAAAGTGCTTTATAAGGGCCTATTTGAAATAAATTATTTGACTTTGACTTTATTTATCTATACGAAAGAAAGTTCCTGAAAGTCTGAGTCTAATGAAAGTCGCTGTTCGTGCCTCTGTGACCTCGTTGTTCTTCTTAACTATGCAAGGGATTTTGATGTGGTTCTCACCATCATTTAGATTCTGGAAAGTTTATGTGTATAAATTTAAAATTAAGCAGTTCGCGCGCAGGACGTTTATGCTCGTTTATTTACATATAATTGAGTTAAGTTGCAAGACCATCTTATTCCAATCAAATGTCGATTACTAGTTCTGTCGATATTGAATGAAACTACCTCTGTCACTGACACTGCGAATAGTTACCGAAGCGGAGTTTCCCACCGCAGAGTTGAGAGGCCTTATAGAAACAGACATCCGGTCTCAGCGACGAAGTAGCCTTTGATCCGGCTTTGTTCAAACGCAACAAACAAAACTTGCGTTAGGAATTGAACGGAGTTTAAGATTCAAATAATGACAGAACGTTGCTCCATCAGTCAGTTTGGTGGACTCTATAATATACTCTAGACTCAAGATGCAATATTTCATCACTCAATTGCAAATCAGTCTCATGTATTTTTTTAATAATTAAGTAACCTAAAAAATAGTAAATCTATTTTTATTAAAAAAAAAACATCGCTTAAAAAGACTTTCTGAAAAAAGAGTTTGCGTTGCCAAAAATATAACAAGTAGGTAAGTGAAATGAGGCGTTACTGGACAAAAAAACCAGGCCAGCAGCCATAAGCATAATGTAAAGTTAATTGAAATAACTTTATGGTATTTCTTGTTACACTAGAGGCAATATTAACATGCCCTAGTTAAATGTTTCTCCTGTTAGATCCGCATAGGTAGGTATTTCTGTTACATACTATTCGCATTTTCCACAGATTATCTCTGTACCTAAACATAGGCTTAATTAAGCACATATTTGTATTTCTTTCAACGATGAAAAATGTACTACACGTCGTTTTTTTTTTGTTTTATTCTTCGCATAAAATGTTTATTTTTATGACTTCGTTTATATTCAAATCGTCCGCGTGGAGGCCATGTATACGAGTGAATTAAACTTATATTACTGGAGTATTTCCCGCAGGTAATAAAACATCCATAATATGATTAGGGCTTAATGCAAAAAGTTTGTTTAGTGTAGGTGTACTAGCACTATTGATCAATGAGTAGATACCAAAGGTAGGTTAGCTCTTTAGAGGTATGAGGAACAGGGTTTAAGTTCACTCTTCCTCTATAGAAAAGGGAGGATCCTCCGACCAGACGGGTGTCGTGTCTGGCGGGCAACTGCCCAACGATTGATCTCGGATGTTTTATATATGACGTTCGCGCGGTAAATTCTAATTGCGCGATGCAGGATTTGTGTGACGTAAGGTCTTTGATGCGTTTGAGTTCGCATTTGGCGATGTAGATGCCGCCACAGGCCCATAGAAATATAAATAACTTCTTATATCTATGGTTAGGCCTAACTACCAGTCATTTCGGACTAACAGCAAGACAAGAATCCACATAGTTTTTAGGATAGGTAGTAAAAATACTTAGAATAGATAGTAAAAATACCTAGTCTAGTTATTTTTGCTTACTTACTTATTGCTATTTTAATTCTTGGCATCGGCTACATTCTCACGTATTTCAATTACCAACTTCAATACAATTGTTTTGAATGAATATTATTCTATTTCTTAGCTGTCACAAGGTCACTAATTATGTTCATCATACTAACTGGTTTTTCTGGACACATGTCAATCTTACTGTTTACGATAAGTGCTTATTATCGTACAAATGGTGTATAATAATTATGTTAGTAACCGGATTTAATAAAAAAAAGTGTTTATCAGTGGCGGTGACGGCGTAGGCAAGGTTTGCTGTAGACAAATTGCAGACACAATAGTTGTGTGATTGTGTCCATGTAATAGTGATGTGCGATATAGGAGGTTGTTTACTGGGATGATTGTCGCGGTTACAAGCGCGGCTGGTCGGGCAGTGGGCGCCCATCAGTGCGACTCTCGTGCCCGCAGACGCCACACGCACCGCGCGGTTACACTTTCAGTGTTTCACATTTTCCGACGCGACGCGCTCGCTGACGCTCCTGTAACCCGCGCCTAATATTTGTGAATGAACCAACAACCATGAAATCGTGTATTATCGAGTACAGCACTCGGTAAGTCATATTAGTAGTACTTTAACAGATTTATTTTAAACAACTTGTTGAATACTTACGTGTAGTATATACTGTTTGTTTATTTTTTTTTGATGATTCTTCTTGTAAGTAAATTTTAACTGATAATTGATATGTTAAACGTGAGAACGAAATTATTAGGAACACTAATTAAGTTATTGTGTAAGAGATGTAATTACGTTTCTCGGAACTTGGTGATGGACCCATGCTATTATGGAGTGGGCACTCTACTTTATAGTCCTGTAATGACTAAAGTCGTTAATGGCTCATTATTGTTTTCTCACAATTATCTATCCAAACCAATAATAGACACGACATATTGAGTGGCTTTCTACGTTTATGTTCTAAATGCGTGTCTAGAAACAATTACGATCATTGATAAAGCAACTTAAGTAATTAATCGTTTAGGACTTAATAGAATTAGTTAGTTATACAATTAATGAAGTAAAAAAACGTTGGTAGGTACATTCAGAATTCAAGTTTGACATTAACAAAATAATAAATAATTCATATTTTTTTTCCACGAAACTCGAGTCTACCTAGACGTGAAAAAGATCACGTAGGTTTTCCCAATTTTTCCTCTTATTTGGTGAAAGGCGTCTTTTTTACGGCACAATATCTACTGATCTGATATTAGATTAGATTTGGTAAGAACTGGTAATGAAGACAGGCATCGTGATATATATCATGTAGGTATCACATTTATTTACACCTACAGTCTGACATGGTCTGGTGTTTGTTATATTGACGTATCGTTACTTATGTAATACTATTTAAATAGTAATTTATTTAGCTTTATGCTTGTAGTTACATTAATATATTACAAACAAAAAACAAGAATAGACAATTCTCTTCTTCTTCTCTAC
Source organism: Xanthia icteritia (assembly GCA_949128155.2). Lineage (NCBI taxonomy): Eukaryota > Metazoa > Arthropoda > Insecta > Lepidoptera > Noctuidae > Xanthia > Xanthia icteritia. The sequence continues at coordinate 12,800,878 of OX421941.2, forward strand.
GGGAAGGTTTATTTAAAACGATGCTCTGTACTGGGATAATTGTTTTTTGATTTGGGAAAACACATACAGTTGAGGCAATTAAAACAGTCATTGATTCGTTATGTACTTTCAACAGTAAATACATAAATATACTCTACTTTCTATGATGTAGCGTAAATATATTTCGGTTTTAATCAAAATGCTTTTTAATCAGGCGAAGTACTAATTAGAGCCTTAGTGTTATTCATGCACTTAGCGTTGATAGCATTATAGGTGCTTGGTCCGTAAAAAGGTGCGATGGCAATTACCGACGACTCCGGAAAGTTACCAATGATCTATTCCCAAAACACAATGGAAACTGGCACACCTTTGCCAGAAAACATAATTTGTTATGCCTGTATATAATATTTTTTTCTTATCATTTGTTTTTATCAAGACAAAATGGCACATTTTATTACTAATTTACTAGACTAAGATATAAGTAGTTCAATAAAGTAAGTACCTACAATATAATAAAAATAAATATCATCAGGCAAGTTTACAACACCATTGGGAAATCAGAACCCGTCGACTTCTGTCAATAGCTAATTATTGGATAAAACAGTAAAGGGTTATCAATATCAACTTATTATAATAATTATATTTGTTTCATATTCGTTGCTCTGCTAGGTAGTATTGAGTTTGAGGGAGTAATCAAATGCTGTCGAATATTCGTGGGGTCTGTCGAACTAATTAACTTAGTTAATTTAAGTATTACGGTTGAGTTTTTGCAGTTTTAATTAGTGAAAGATGTTCATATTATATATTCTTAGGGGACAACTTTAACTACGATCAGGGGGCCTACCACTACCTCTTAAAGCAGTATTATTTTAATCATACTTCAGTGGGGGAAAGAGATGGAGCTATACGTCCTGTAGAGATGTATCTCTTTCCCACACTAAAGTAATATTAAAATAATACTGCTTTAAGAGGTAGTGGTAGGCCCCCTGGTTCCTGATAGCAATATTAATTTCAGCAGGTACCTAGTTGCGAGGTTGCGGTTTTGAACCTGGCAATACCAGTGTGAACATTTATTCATTATAAATCGCGATAACTGACGATCAAGAAACCAGGGCTTCTAATGTTTTGAAATCCTCAATCGGAACAGAGCAACCGATAAAATAAAATAATATCTATATACTTATTGTAAAACAAAGTCGCAATTCTCGTTTGCTTGTTTGCTTTTCGCGTTGTTATTCTAAAATACGCAACGGATTTTTATGAGTTTTTCAACATAATTTAGAGAATGTATTCCGGAAGGCTTATAAGTATTATACATTAATATTAAACTTATAAATAATTAAGAAATCTTGATGTTTTGTCAAGTCGTATAAACCTTGCGTATCAGGGGCGGCGCCAGTTATAACTAGTCATAAGTAATGATTAGTGCTCGTTCCTTCTCTGAATGAGATGAGGCCTTTGCTACGATGTGGGACAGTAACAGACCGGTTTAGTTCTATTTAGGTACTATAGTTACTACTACAGCTGGCCCATTCTGTAAAAATCTTAACGATGAAAACTTAGGTAAATTGATCTGTCATTCCACCTGATTCGAGGGATTGACACTATTGACAGCTTACTTCACCACATCCGCAAAGGTCGATCCATCAGGTTAAGTTACGCTTGCCGGGGTGGGTCCGTGGATGGGTAATCATCTTTACATAGCGAGACTCCTCCGTGCCTCGGAAAGCACGTTAGGCCGTTGGTCTCGGCTGTCATTCGTGGATCTTTGACAGTCGTTACGGGTCGTCAGAAACCCGAAAGTCTGACAACCAGCTACCAAGGGGTATCGCATTACTGGGTTGTGAAGGTCAGATAGTCGCTCCATGTAAAATACTGGTCCGGTTAGACTGGAAGCCGACCCCAACATAGTTGGCAAAAGACTAGGCAGATTGATTAACAGCTCACTTCAACTGTGTAGTAAGTTTTCAAGGGGAGATTATTACAGAATAGCATTTTATAGTTACCTCTTTTACACCTATTTTTCTTGAACGATGAAACAGGAGAAAATAATAATATTATTAAAGTGTTTTATTTTAACTGGTGATTGATTAGTTCGTACTTTGTACTTGACATATGGTGATATACTTTTCAATGTTCGGTACGTCACATTCAAGGAACGTGTATTTTTAAATACTTTGTTTTGTTAAACTTGTTTAGAATGGTTAATATTCCATAATAATTATTTATTCAATATTTTAATTAATTAAAACTTGACACATTATTAGTTCGTCTAATCATTATTCCGCATTCTTTCCGTAGCCAGAGATGACAGCCACGTTGTGTTCACGACTAACCTTCGAATAATAAAGTATTGGTTATTTTGTTCTAATGCGTTTAGTGGCCTTTTGTTATCGCCATATAAACATAAACACAATAATAATAACATATAATTCTCATTTCTTTCATTCCATTTCTTTTACTTCCTCATGGCTCAAAAATTATATTTGAATCGGTGTTTATAAACAAAAAATGCTTTATTACTTTCCTTGTTTAAATACTAGGTCTCCAAATGTATATCATATTGTAAATTAATCTCAGATGTTAGCTTCAAACTCACGTTTTTATCAACGAAAATATAATGATTTATACATTCTGGCTTTTACATTAACGTTCTTAACAGGGCTTCGTTATAGCTGACTGAACATTAAAAAGAAATTCTCGGTAATGGCTACAAGTATAATGGCAATGTCATATACTATGCTGTATAATTATTTTCCATTTGATATTTGGGGAGAATTATTGAGATGGGTCTGCAAAGCGAAAACAACATGAGCTACAATGAAAAGTGGTTAAAGTTATCATGAACTCGATTACGGAATCTATTTCTGTTATTCACGAAAGCACTTAGATTTGCCACATCCAAAACTATAGACTCTTGTTATAGAACAACCAGTGATTTTAAAAATATTGGCAATTCAGTGCTTGCAGGTATTCTCTAAAATGAATCACATGATTTCTTTGACTACGTTTTTCTATATGTAGCTCTATTTTCGGTTTTTACTAAAAATCTAGACAAACATCCGAAAAATTCACCCTGTATGTCCACAAACACGACAGCTTGCAACGAAAACAAAACTCATAGTTTTGTTTTCGTTGCAAGCTGTCGTGTTCTTCTATGAAACATTCCGTGGTACGCCCCGGGGCCAAATTGCGTGCAATACATGTGGTACATGAGTTTTCTCTATAGGTAGCGTGTAATATAAAACAGACGTGTTTGTTTTTGTCTACGGGAAAGGCCTCCAATTTTAATAACGAAAAGGTAAAGTATGAACGTGGTTATGTATAAATAACGTATACCTATATGGTGTTTCAGCTTCTTTTTCTTATCTCGTTTCGGCACGAACTATATCAAAAATAATGATGACGGCGATTACTGGAATCACCGAACAGGTCGGTTAAGAGTGACACTGGCTGCTGTTAGTCAGAGCGTCGAATCGATGGTTGCATGGCGGCTGTCTTCTGATGACAAAAGGGGATTGCTTCCCAGCCGCTGTCCATATCAATCCCGATGATATTGAAGCTGCTGAACCGCTAATAGGATGACCGCTTCCGGTAAAGGCTATCCTGTGCCGCTAATTATGAAACCCCATGATAAAAATATTAGCCAGTCAGCTAGGTAGTAACGGGGTAAACTATTCGGTTTGCGCTAAACGTCATTTAACATTTACATTTACTTGTAGCAAATAGCTACATTTGCTACAAGTGGATGCTATTGTAGCCAAAAAAAGACTTGCAATACAACGATGTTTAACATAGCTTCCTCTAGCTTTTAAATGAGTATAGAGGATGCGGATGCACTTATGTAGGTCGTTCGGTATTTTATATCAATCACAATAGCCTTATTCAGGATGTCGTATCGTGCAATACTTAACGTGTATTTCACTTTTTCTCATTCATGTTAAATCTTCTACGGTATTCCGGGACCAAAGTTGTTTCAACTATAGATACTTATTAATTCGGCGCTATTTCCTTCCGTGTCTCATCGTCATAAACTGTATGTAAGTAATCGTTCGTTGAACCTATTATAATTGTGCAAAAGGTCGCGACCCTAGTGATCAAATTAAAGTTGCCTACATTCGGAAGGTGTTGGTTTTCCAAATATTGTTAAGCATGGGGAAATCTCCTGTCCTCTTTCGTTCCGTTCCTTAATCTAATTATTACTCAAATAATATAATTGTTTATTTAGGTACAGGTCGTGCCATTAATGTTGAGACTTCAAGTACCACGTGGTTTGACTTCCGCAGTAGACGATTTATGGGTTTCTTTAGCGGTATGAGATCCCTGCCGGGTGTCATCGGGGCGGCGGAAAGAGTGGCGGGAGGCGCGGTCAAGTCTCAACTTTAATGACACAACTTATACTTACCTTCCTACAGTAGGTAAAGCACTAGAATAAATATTTTATTCTAAAATAATATTCAATATTTATAAATAACATTTTTACAATTTAAGCTAGATGTGATCGGTGATATCGCTAACCACGTTACCTCTCTTATCATTTGTCATTGTGTTTCACGTTTCCCATTTCGACTAGCGCTAATAACATTTACTATTATTATTTTTTACTTATATATACCTACAGTCATCAAATATATCATTATCATCAACAGTCTCTTGCCCTTATCCAATAGGGATGTTGATTGGGAAAAATAAAACTATTTAGTCCGTCAGTCAGAGAATAAAAAAATATTAGACACGTATTTTGCTTTTGTTCACGAACATGACGCGTGGACGCGTCAACATCCCTATTTATTTGGGGTCCGGCACAACATGTATTTTTATTCCATACTTCTCTATCAGTCGTCATATTAATAAAAAAATATTTAGATAAAACGCATTAAAGTTGGGGAGTGGGGCTTGCTACGTCACAATTCGGTATAAAATCTACCGGATACCGACTTTTAGTGATTTTATACTGAAGATCACGTCTAAACGAGTTGTGTTAATAATTTGGAAAAAAATATACGTTATATTAGAGCATTTTTCTAATAATATAATATATGAATATTTTAGATCATGTTTATATTACATAGTGAAATAAATTTGTAAAGTTATGTATTCTAACGCGGATAAAAAACAGAGAATCACGCAAAATCTTTCAAGCATATTTTTCTGAAACTTTCACCATTTTAAAGATAATTTATTCATTGATCTTTTAGTATACGTGTTTTACTAAATACTTTTTGTTTTATGTTTAATAATGCGTCTAATTTGGGACAGCGCTCCTGGATGGGCGAATCCTATTACTGGCTGGACGTACGACGCGTTGCCTGAGCTCAGTACAGAATTTGGCTGAAAGTTTGGTACAATATAACCTGTAACATGCTGATTGGAAGTTTTTTTACACTATTAGAAAAGTAGCCGTAAAGTAATGCAGTACGGCTATAGCAAGGCTTAGAAACAACTATTATTTTCGATATCTAAATAAGTGCAATCGTTGTACACTATTAGGTACTTTTGGTTCCTGAGGAGTGGGTTTATATAAATGATTTTCAAAATCGGTAACATGCTTATATGGACATCCATATAAGCCTGTCTCGTAATTACTTCAAAGTCTATATTTTCGGGGAGAAAACGTACCATCAAAAAATGTCTTAGTTGTTAGTAATTGCAAGGCTTGCAGCTTCTCTTGATTTATCTGTACCTACATATTATAAATTAAAGTCGCTTTTTGTGTTTGTCTGTGTGACCGCATTATTCTTACAAACTATGCAACGAATTTTGGTGCGGATCACTATAATTTAGAGAATTTACTCCGGAAAGTTTATGTGTAATACATAAAATAAAAAGTCGTAAAAACCGTGCGAGGCAGGGGTAGGTCGCTAGTAATTGAATAAAACCCACAACATAAAAAAGATAAAATCCGCCAGACGACTTGTCTACTATGCGAAATGTGTCTAATACATCTCTGCCTATAACTCTTCAGGGTACCTATACAAAGAGTTAATATGAACTGGAATTTGTTGTGATTGCTTTTTGTTTACTTTGACATAAACATAAAAATGGCTTTATCTCTAAAAACTGCTCTTTTTGCATTCATTTACACTTTCAATCAGCATGTTGCAGGTTATATTGTACCAATCTTCCAGCCAAATTCGCCGTACGGTATTACCAAACATTTTGTGTAGTATTTTATATATTTCTACAAATACAGGTTAATGCGGATAATATTATTTAATAGAAATAGAAAACAAGCAACTTTGCTAACCTATTAGGTACGTAAAAGTTACGAGAGACAAGAAAAGTTAAGTTTAGTGACATTTAACGTCGCGAACACAGATCTTTACTATCCATTAACTTCTGACTTCTTCTTTTCAACGCTTGTTTATGTATTTAAGTATTTAATTTTACAGAACAATGAACACTATATACTTTATAATTTTACTAGCTGTGCCTCGCGGTTTCACCCGCATAAGTGTCGATCCCGTGGGAATATCGAGATAAAAAGTGTTCTAATTCTACCCGCGTGCCAAATTTCATCCAAATCCATTCAACCGTTTTAGCGTGAAAGCGTAACAAACAAATAAACAAACTCACTTTCACATTTATAATATTAGTTAGGATTAGGATATTGTCAAAAGAAAATGTAAGGAAAATGTAGACGGGCCAACCGTGACTGTTACTGGTGCTACCTTAAACCAATATGCCTGCCACTGTTGAAGCAAATGAGTGTAACCGACTACATTCATTATTCATTATAAAAAATGGTGGAACGCCATTAGTGCTCATGTGTGAATGCAAAATTCAGAATTTTCCATCACACAAACTTTTAGTATCAGTTTAGAAACAGCCCAAAATTGATTAAGTTTACATAGCAAATATCCTCAAGGTGTTATGTCGGCAACATTAAGTGGGTACTTGTTTGGATATAGGAGCAGAACAAATATTGTATTGGTCACACTTATGAAAACTTAAGGGCCTTAAGGGCTTCGTAGTTTCCGCTGAAGTTCAACAATGTTGCCGTAATAATAATTAAAGCAAATGGATTTATTTAATAGCAACTTTAGGGACTTTAACAACAATTTATCATGGTGCCATAGAAACTTACTTAAGGTCAGCAGCTTAAGGTACGAAAAAAGGTGAAATTAATATTACACTAAAGGTACCATTCCGTACCCGACCGCTGGCAGCAACTGTATGCGACGTGTCGTGGCGTCATATCACGGCGACACGTCGCGGCGTCATGTCGCTACAGTCATGATTCCGAACCCGACCGCAGGCGGCAGCAGCCCGTATTCCAGTCGGTAGATAGAAGATACAAAAACGTGTTATCGCTCGAGCGTTGGCGGCACTACTGGTCGGGTCGAGCTTCACGTGTCGCCTATCACTCGCCCGTAGCTGCCAACGACGACGTGTCGTTAGCTATGGAAGGTATTTCATAGAAATTCATAGAAACCAGTCGTATCGCGGCGACACGTCGCTTGCAGTTGCCCCCTGTAGTTGGGTACGGAATGGTACCTTAAGGCGACGATAACCGAATCTTAATGATTTTATACTGAAGATCACGTCTAAACGAGTAGTGTTAATGATTTTGAAAAAATATATGTTTCATTAGAGCATTTTGTTAATAACTTAATATAGGAATATTTTAGATTATGTTTATATTACATAGTGAAATTAATTCATAAAGTTATGTCTAACGCGGATAAAAAACTGAGAATCACGCAAAATCTATCAAGCGTATTTTTCTGAAACCTTCAATATTTTAAAGATAATTTAATTATGAATCTTTTAGTATACGTATTTTATTAAAATAACTATTGTTTTATGTATAATAAATTAATAATGCGTCTAATTTGGGACAGCGCTCCTTGATGGGCGAATCCTATTACTGACTGGACGTAAGACGCGTTGCGTGAGCTCAGTACAGAACACGCAAGCTAACCACTCAAGGTCACTGGCACGTATCTGCGTCTTAAGAAGGTCGAGAAAAGTCGGATGTCGAAATCCGATCATCTTGGTCGTAACTTTAACTTCGAGAGAAAGTCCTATCAAACCGTGGGTACCAAGATATAGTAACTTATAAAGAAAAAATACTTTAGCGATATTCCACTGAAGCCTTCGATAATGTCACAGATCTGTGACATTTTATCTTTTCGAAGCCCAGTTGGCAGATACGATATTGAAATACTTGAAGTATTCTATTATGTTTCAGAGCGACCCTTTAGCACCTTATTATGCTCATCCGAAAAATTTATTTAACGAAATTAGTCCTAATTACCTAAGAGTTAAATAAACAATTCAACTCTGTACGTGTTTATTTCGCGAATTTTCAGTTGAATCTCGCTCATGTTTAAAATTATTGTATAATGTTTCAATTAAAGTTATTAAATATTAAATATTTACTTTCAGAAACAATGAAAAAGATTAATGGTTTTCATCATGGGTTTTATTAAATAATGAATGTAGGTACCTACCTACGTAAGTATTTTCAAGCTGATTCTCAGTTTCCAAATTGTTATATGAAACGTTCATTATAAAGTATTACCTACTTTATCCTAACTATAATAATATTATAAATGAAAAAGTGACTTTGTTTGTTGGTTTGGTTGTTACGCTTTCACGCTAAAACGGCTGATCGGATTTGGATGAAATTTGGTACATGGGTGGACCATGATCTGGATTAGAACACTTTTTATCTCGATATTCCCACGGGATCGACACTTATACGAGTAAAACCGCGGGGCCCAGCTAGTAATAAAACATTTCAGCCATAAAACAGCAGTAGTATACAATTTACCTGTGGAACCAGTAGTATGTATATTTTCGAGTCAAAAATAACCAAATCTTTCAGAAGCTGCATGCCGGAGCAAATATTGTTGTGAAGAAAAACTGCAAAGACTCAGTTCATTCCATAACTCATTGCTAACTATAACAGAGTAGGTATTCAGATTTATGATGTGTGTTGGTGGTGTTTTCAACTGATTTTTATCCTTCAAGGCCGCCGCTAGAAAACATTAAAGAGAATGTGTGCAGACCGAGGAGCATTAAACATACACACATTATACTTACGTATTATACCAACTGACTTTCAAACCACACTACAAACATTGGATTATAAATATTGATAACAAATGACGCACGAAAATTCAAAAAGAATAAGACAAAACGGTTTGAAATGCAAATAAATACATGTGAATATCATCAATGGATAAAATATTTTGTACCTTTGTACCGTTGTTTGTGCCCAGAAAATGCATTTGGGCATAAACTTATTATTCAGGCTAAGTGTGCTTAGCTGGCAGATCGTGTCTCGCGGCTAACGAAGGGATATTGTTAGGGTAAACAACAGTACCTTCTACGTCCCTGGTGCTTGTTATCCCCGTTATACCTCGGTACCGTAAAAAAAAATATAACAGTTATATATAAATAAACAATAACAATATAACAATATAATATGTATATAATAATAATTATGGAACCTTATTATTATAGTTGACCACAATTAGCATCCGACAATATGGGTATCGGACAGTACTACTCGTATTATCTATTCTACCTGCCGATTACTCGTAATTAAAACTTTACAATAAAATTTAATTAAAATTTAATTTAATTCGACTGTATTTATGTTCCTAATGATGATATTATTAGAAATACAGAATATGCAATACAAATGGCAAATACCGATGTATATTATGTGCTTTTGCTTACAAAATAATATAACGGCGCAGGATAGCCTTTACAAGAAGTGGTCATCGTGTAAGCAGTTTAGCAGCTTCAATATCATTAGGGTTGTGCCGGAATATAGCAGTTCATCGTGGGCGTACTGGTACGACAGCGGCTCCCCTGACATCCACGTAACCATCCATGCGACGCTCTGCTAGAGCAGTGTCACTTTTTTCCAATCTTTTCTGTGATTCCAGTAACTTTGTAACAAAACGAGGCGGTGCCAGTTGCTGTGTCGTAAAATATATTATATTATTAGTTCCAGGAGATGCGACGTCTCTGTCTGATCTGAATTTCTCAATAGCTTAATACAAAGGGAGGTTCTTTATTGAGTTTGCAGTTAATATAATGAACAAAGATACGAGTTCTTTGTTTTTTTGGTTTGGTTGGTATTTATGGGATTATTATTTGTCTTGTATAGTTAGGTATTTGTCTTGTATAGTTAGGTTGTGTCTTGTGTAGTTTCGAAAGTCTGGAACTTAAATTGCCACGAGCCATTATTATGCATAACTTTATTTTAATCGTTATAATTATAAATTCAAATTAATGAAAGACAACAAAACAAAAAAAAACCTTTAAACCAATTTTCTTTTTTCAGTAACTTGCCCCAAATATTAAGTATATTCCAAAAAATACGTAGCACTCCAGCCAGTATAATGTATACCTACCAAAATCATGCTTGCAAAATAGATGGCCTGATCCCGCTGTCCCAGAGAGCAAAATGGTCGTAATTTTGAGCCGAGGTCAAGGATGGCGCGCGTATCGGGAATTTGTAATACTATCAGAATTTAATATATTTTTTACCTAGCCGTCGACGATAAAGTGTTTAACAATTAGTATCACACTGCGAATTTTATTAAAAAACCGACGACCTATAACGAATGGATTACAAAGAAAATCTGATAATAGAATACCATTATTTTTTAATCATTATTTTATAATGAAAATTGAACTGGGATTGCGTTGTTTAATAACAAATATGTACTTGAAGTTATCTATTCTAATATAATCCACTAATCCGACTATACTATCTCCCAACCAAGGCACCGCCCGTTTAATACTTAGGCTAATAAAATGGCGTCGAATGTCACAAAATGTCGATAAATTAATAGCCATAACCGTCTATTTGTTCTGTAAGCGACACCTATTGAAGCTAATGGCTTGAATAACAAACAGAGCACGAGTTATGTTCAGCCATGGATGATTTATTGTTTAAACTAGACGCTACTGTAAATGGTTCTCTGGTAACGACGGCGACGCTTGTCATGGATGAAGCTAACCCTACAAATGCGGCAGCGGTGATGAAGTTCATTTGCAGTTTGTCCGTGGTTTTGGCAACTGCAGTCGAAATTCTGAGAGCAGTTGTAGCCAAAATTAGAGCGAGAATCTTGGAGGTATGCGGGTTTTAAGTAAATTGCAGCACTCTCAATTAGGTGCATTTCGAGAAGAGCAAAGTTTTTATTCGAAAAGAGGATTGTTGAAACTGAACCAATACTTTCCAGAAAAATACGAATCATGGAAACACTGCAATAGTCTATGTATTATGCAGTTATACATTACTAAGGTGCTTTACCGTAATATGTAAATTTCGCGTATAAAGACCGCCGGTGGAAAGTAGTCGGAGCCACATTAAGATGGTTCTCCGCTGTTACATCCGCAACTTGTGCTTACACGGCGGATTTCCACCCAACTTTATAATGCGGCAACACTTTTCAGCATCCGACGGTTCTAGAACAATTTTATGTGGAAAGTTCGACCGGTTTTAAATCGATACTGTTGATCAAACTTAGTAGACCGGATTATGCTTCTTCTTGTTAGTCTTTAGTCTACCTATTCAACTTAAACTTTAGAGGGTCGACAATTTTCTTTTCCCTGAATGCTGTAGCTTTAAAAGTTGAAACCTTATTGTCACTTTTTGTTACAATATTTTTTTATATACCAGCTAGTACCTACCTATATAAGGACTATAATACTATCCATACCGCCAAGAGCAATTTTTATGAGGAAACGGCATACCGCTTAGCAAGCGGTCGTGATCAATTCTTATGAGAAGTGCATGTTGACGATTTGACGCCTGTAATCGCCGCAGGCTTGGCAGAGATGTACCAAACATAAGTGGCAAAATGTTGATGTAGGTACTATAACATCAACATTTTGCCACTTATGTTTAACCATTAATTGTATTGAAACCGCAATAATATCAAAGTAGTGAAAGTATTTTTGTTTTTGTTTGTGAGCTATGTTTGATTGTTTCGGAATCTTTTACGAAATTAGGGAACGAAGATTGAACTTGACCGAAATCTTCACTCCAAGGATCTTCGTAATAAGAAATGAGTAGGGTCGTCTAAAAAAAAATGAATAAGTGACATCCAACGCGTTAAAGAATGCTTGAATATACTATTCATCTGGAAGATCTGTCAAACCAATTTATTTCAAATAATATTTTGGTGGGAGATCGATTAACTTGATATTTTATTCCTTTGCATTTTGGCACAGTACTTTAACACTTTCTATTCCACCTACTTTTCATAGAACTCATAGGCCATGCCACCATACATATTGAAAGTGAACCCTCCAGGAGGGTTGCGGGTTGGGTTAGGGCATTACGTTTGCGCTAAAGCAAACCAACGCGGACGGTCAACGGCGTTAAGTTTAAAACCGTGTTATAAAACATTGTAAAACGAAGTAAAATAGTGTTTTCAGGGGCCTTGTCACTATACGTAGTTTCCAACCTTTTACGTTTTTTGTGAACAAAAAAAATAAAAATTAAATACTTGATTTACTTAATTTTAAAACCAACGCATATACTAATACATCTTGTTAAAATGTACATCAGATTTTATTTTTACCGTTTATAATGCTGTATTCGCTAAGAAAAACGTACATTTAAAATGAGCCCTCCGCAAGTGCTCCCGGCATCCCATATGCGACTAGATGAAACCTCTAGAAGGGCTCCCGGCACTGAACGTGTTAACACGGTTCGTCACGTAAGGAAATTATAAAATCATTTTCCATACATACTTACTTAAACACGCCTTCTTCAGAAAATACAGAACGCCACTCCTTTTGCTTCGTCCACGTTCATACATACTTATGGTCTACACCAGTGGTAGGCAATCTACGAGCCGCATACGGCTCTTTGGCCTATAGAGTGCGGCTCTGTACGAATGTCAATGAGTGCGAGCGTAAATACGCGCGGGCGTCGGGGTTTCGGTCATTAAGCAAGATATCAAGTTTTATTAAAAAATCAAACTATATTTCAAAGATTTATTTCTGAAGTAATGTCACCAAAAATTAACAGGACATCAAAAATTAATCATTTACTGTATCTTTCAAAGTTTTCCAAGTTTAACTTGTATAATGTTTAATAAGTATGATGCCTTCATCGTATTTTATCAGCCGATATGGTGAAGAAGGCATCCTATTTCTTAGCAAAAAATTTTAGGAAACGTTGTAGAGTGAAAGAGGATGGGAGTTCTAAGGATTAAGGAAAGTGTATTGAGACAGTTTGACACACAGAAAGGATTGGCTCTCATAAGAAATCTTAGTCGTTATTAATATTTATTTGGCTCTATTAATTAATGAGTTTGCCGACCACTGATCTAAACGCATGCCGGTAGCGAAAATAATTTGCGTTTTAGGCAAATACAGAAAAACTAAAAGTTTCGGGTACTTACTTATTTACAAATTATATTTTCGAAGTTTCTTCCCAAAGTTTCCTTAACAAGTTTTCTTCGCAATTGGATCGATACGTTGATTGTTATTAACGATTGAAATTCATAATACTTTATTATATCTTCGTTAGATCATCGCAATGAGAAAACAGGACAACAGTTCTCGTATATCAGACTGAGACAAAGACAACGAAGTAGATAAACAACACACGTAGACGTTAATGCGACGAACTCGAAGTAAAATCATTAAACGTAGTTAATTGTTTTGCCTCAAGTATCTGCACGAGCGTGAGTAGGGTAGGTACTTAGAATTTATTACGTTAATTATGTATTTAGTGATTGTTCTTTCAAGAAAAAGCTTCTTTATATCTCATCTCGGCACGTGGTAGAGAAAATTGTATGCCTTTTTTTTTGGGTGGGAATTTATCAAATAACTTCTCCCGCTCTGCGCGGAGCGGATGTGCGTGTCAGACTCTTACTGACTAAAGCCCACCCGTATTCTTTCAGTTGCCTGTATGATGCCAGGGGCCACGGTATCCCTTTCGGACTTTCCCGCGATCTTATGCCTTCAGTCGGAAAAGTTGGTGCAAAGGTTTCATTTTTGTCCATACGATCTTTCTTGAATGGCTTTATATAAAAAAAGTTTTAAAAACCACAAGTGAAATTATATTAAAATTTAAAAACATCCGACACAAAAATATCCTCAGACCTGGGGAAGAAGCTCACATCCATTCATCAACTAGAAAAGAGCTGATAATCTTCAAACGGCTCCACCGATTTTGATAAAACATATTTAAGAACCATCGCTAGAAAACCTGCTTTCAAATAAAAATAATCGCTTTCAAATCGGTTCACTCGTTTAAGAGCTACGGTGCCACAGTCAGACACACATACACGAAGCGATCAAACTTCACACTCCTCTATTTGCGTCGGGGGTTAAAAACCCGACTGCGTAAAAAGTGAACTTTAATAAAGATGGTAACAAGATAACCTATTCAGGTCTCCAATCCCACTTAATACTATAAACAATCTCAAGCAGTCGGAGGCATCTTCTTAAATATAACAATAAAGATAATATATTGCCCAGTAACACTCACGCAATAAAGACGAATCTAATGACATATCATTCATCAAAATCGGTTCATCCGCTTAGTAGTTACGAGGGAACATAGGGACGGACATACATACATACAGGTCAAACACATAACCCTCCTTTTTTGACTACGCTGTAGTCAGGTAAAAACAATAGTTAATAAAATATTATAACACAAACTATAACACCGAAAAACACTTCCGATTGCATAACAAATAGTTTTAATAATTCATTTTAAAAATAACAATTTTATTAGTGGTTTCGGCCGCTCAAAATTCGCAAATACTAAAACTACATGATTATGTAAAGTCTATTTAAATTCTTGTTTCTAATTGATGTTATTTCCACTTAAACAAACTTTATGCTAGTGTAAATAAAGTTGATTTTAGACTGACTAGTACTGTTGAAAAATTTATAAAAAATATAAAATTGTAGCACAAACCGAACCTTATTTGTAGGCATTACAGTTGTTTTTCCTAGAACTCGTGTTTGTTTACATGTTTAGCAAATAAATTGCGAACGCAGATTAGGTACAATAGTGTTTGCTCACTCGTTTCACACGCATTACTCATAACACAAATCTGTTAACGGCTTGAAATAGTGAATAAAATAGTTTGTTTGAAAGCGTTTTGTGATTACTGACGGACAGATTTGTGCAAACCGTGAGATCTCAAACTCTTTTTACATTCGGTATGAAAAATGATATGCGAAAAAACAACGCGAGTTGTTTTAGTGCCTCTTGATGGAGTGGATTGTGTTGATTTATAGATTTTTAGATGATCTAGCTATTACTAATATTAGATATGTTTATGCTCCACATACCTACTTAATGGAAAGTACAATTTTTTTAATCGCTGATTGAAAGCAATCTGAATCAACTTTGAATATTCAGATTGATTTTGATCATTCAAATCATTGGAGGAGTGGTGGCCCAGTGGTAACGGCCGCGACTTACGAGTTGTAGGTTCGAAACTTAACATTCGCTTCATTTTGTGTAAATTATTTCATTACCATTGCTCTCAAAACGATGAAGGTAAACATCGTGAGGAAACCGGCATGTCCTAGAACCAAAAATTCGAAGATATGTGACATCCCGTACTGAGCCCGCGTGGTGCATTACGGCCCCCTCCGTCTCACAGAGATAAGGCCTGTGGCCATTATAAGCTGATTATGCTCATTCAAATCGTAGCCAAAATTAATTATATATTAATTTACGCTTCTCAAGAGTTTTTACAATAGGTACGGTACTTGTAATAATCCACTTAGTCGCGAAGTGGTTTATTAAAAACTGATCTCGGAAACATTTAGGCCTGTATACTAGAAAAAGATTGAATTGAACTGTCATTCCACCTATTGTTACATCCCCCAATACAGGCTCAAGCTAATTTAAGCAGATTCATATTTGCACAAGCTTGGAATCGAATATTGAAAATCTCACAAGCTTAGAAATTTGCGCAAATTTCTTCCGACAAACGTAACGAGTTTGGGCAAGTAAATCGTTACGTATGTGCCAACTATTAGGGATTGTCAAAGTCAAAGTCAAATCATTTATTTCAAATAGGCCCGTATAAGGCACTTATGAACGTCAAAAATTTACAAAAAAAAATAATTGATTTTAGTTGCCCCTTCCAAAAGGTAGTTTTCGTATGGAGAAGAATGGGCAAGAAACTCCACCGTTACTCTTTTGAAATTTTTTACAATATTTTGTATAAGTACATTAGTTATATGTGAGGACGATGCACCTAGAATAAAATTATTATACCACAATAGGTAAAAAGAATTAAGAATTAAAAATGAAGCAACAACAGATAAACTAATTATGTGATAGATACATGGTGCTCACATAATTACAAACATTGTAAAAGTAGACGATCCTCCTAAGATTCCACAATTTATAACAATGATTGACACTATAGTACTCGTATTGACAGTTCACTACACTTCATAGTGAGCTTTTTACAGAATACATCGGCTGGTCAAGAAAGAATCACGATTTCGAAAGTACATAATCACACTTTCTACAGAAATCTAGTTTTGAATCAAAATACATGCTTGAACGTTATAGAATACTTACAGGCTTAAATTAAATTTGTAATTGTCTAACTCTACCTATTATTTAATTATTTATTATTAGGTACCTAATTTGTACATGTGTCGAGCATAGAGTGGAATTTCTTTGTAACAGCCCAGAGTCTGGATTAGTGCCCGGTTGATGGCAATAGGCTCGCCCCCTATTACATGGGACTAAAAATAACTGGCAGAATGTGGTACTATAGGTACACCTCTGCCTAAGTTGTCGTCACTTGTCCATACGGGTTCATTAGAAAACCAGCGTCAGACAGCATTTGTCGGGCATTAATGCTGAAATGAACCTTTTTGGCGCAGCCGTGAGGCACACACTATTATTGCTTTATGATTATTTTCACTTTTTATTTTTGTATTATGTGTTTCACGAACTGTGTCCAAATAAATGTTATTCTCTTCTTTCTAAGCCGGGGAATACAGGCGTGATGTTATGGTGTAATTGCAAATTCCATAAATGAGCTGTGAAATTTATCTCAGAAAATATTAATGATTTTCTGTTTCGTCTGGGATTTCTGAGACAAGTTCTATAGCATTACTTTGCATGGAGAACTGTCTGGAAGATTGGACAGTGGTAGATCCATCGTCCAATCTTCCAGGCAGTTCTTTACAGTGAAGAGACATTTCGTAATATTGGAGGCTCAGTTGCTTATTAAATTTTCCGTTCAAAGATTGTCGTTAATTAAAAACTGCTTTGTTGGTTCGAAAGGACAGTCGATACTTTACCGATAAAAATCTCTTAATAAAGTATAATAAGTCTTCGTCTTTTGTGTTGTGAAAATTTTTGCAAGTTTGCAAGGTTCGTGGGGTCTATAATATCGTCAGCTCTTAAGACTCCGTGCACGAGAAAAACCCATTTTCGTCAATAACTTATCTAATTGTAAGAAAGCTTGAAATAATTGAAACTTACTTAACTAAACGTAAAGTTTTCGTGGTGCTAAACCATCTGTATCAGTCACAGCAACTGTTAATAGTTGCATCACTTTTGCGCTCTCGAAAATAATTATGGTTTATTTCGCCTTTGATTTACTTAACGAAGATATTGCAAAATTTTGATTTTATTTCAAAGATAGCTGAAGACTAAAGTGTGATTTTTAAATTTCTCGATATGGTTTGCTAAATAATAGGAAAAAATACATTACTGACAGTGTTTAAAAAAATGTTTTTTCAGCATATTTTTTCTGCTATAGTGAGGTGTATGTGTATGTATGTGTGCGTGCCTGCATCATTACTATTATATTGTGTCGCTTGGACAGTAATAAACTAGCATCCAATCGCAAAGGTAGTTTCATTCGGTAGCTGACAGATCACTGGCGACGAGTTACCCACATTAATATATAAAAAAAAAAAAGTTCGTGCAAAATGTCGAATATCATCGGAAATCTTCCAAGTTTCGATCACGACGCCCAAGAGTGGCCAATATTTAAAGGTCGGCTACTACAGTACATAAAATTGAACAGTGTTAAAACCGAAAATAAAAGTGCTTTGTTACTGACGCAGCTTTCGGACAACACCTACCGCCTTGCACGGAACTTACTTCACCCTGATGTACTCGAGGAAGTTAAGTTCGAGGATCTAGTTGGAAAATTAGACAAGCATTTCACGCCGAAGCGTTGTGTTTTTGCTGATAGAGAGAAGTTCTACGAGGCGAGTAGATCTGATGGCGAGAACGTCGAAGAATGGGCGGCTCGTGTGAGAGGTTTAGCTGTTAATTGTGAGTTTGGTGAGGCATTGGATATGCTGCTGCGAGACCGTTTCATACTCGGACTTGCTCCATGTCGGGAACGTGACCGGCTGTTTGAAGAGGATGCCAGCAAACTCACTTTTGCTAAGGCATTGGAGGTAGCTCAACAGGCTGCGTATGCGAGATTAGCTCGATCCAGCGCCGCAGCATTAGTTGACACCGCGGCGACAACCGTCAAGGCCACGCAGATCAAGGAGGAACCTGTGTACCGGCTGAGCGGGCAGCGCGCGCACGGCGAGCCTGCCACGGCCACCCGCACCTCGAACAATAGTTCCGAGAAATTTCGTCGGTGTACAGTGTGCGGTCTCAGAAACCACGACGCTGAAAAGTGTCGTTTTAAAAACTATCGGTGCCAAGTGTGTGGTGTGAAAGGCCATCTAAAGAAAATATGTAGTGCTAAAAAGGGTGAATCACGTTTACATTGTTTGAACACGGAGGAAATAATTTCGGAGCAAAGTGACTGTGAGGAATGTGAGCTATTTAACGTAAGGTATGTTAGTAACTCGCCTATAATAATAAAGGTGTTCATTGATTCTGTAGAATTAGATATGGAGTTGGATTCGGGGTCAGGGGCTAGTGTAATTTCCGAAACGTTTTACAAAAAATATTTTTCAGATCGTATTCTGATAAAATCTAATCTAAAAATGTGTCTTTACAATGGCCATAAAGTCTCGCCTTTGGGATATTTTCAAGGTCAAATTACATACTTATATAATACCCAAGACATTAAGATATTTGTATTGCCGAAAGGAGGTCCACCGTTACTGGGACGAGATTTTATGTCGAAGTTTAGGATATATTTTACCTCAGATATTTATAAAATCCAAACCCAATCTACGAGTATAACACAGTCCGACACGAAAGAAGTGCAGCAACTTGTATCTAAATACTCAGACTTGTTTACTGACGAACTAGGTAGGTTCAACAAATTTGAGGTGAAACTTGTTTTAAAGGAAGGTTCCCAACCAAAAATTTTTAAGCCACGTTCTGTACCCTTTGCTTTAAAAGAAAAGGTGGAGGAGGAAATAGATAGACTGATAGGTTTAGGGATATTAAAACCGGTTAAATTTCCAAAATACGGAACCCCTATTGTCCCAGTATTAAAAGAAAACGGCAAGGTTAAAATAGCCGGTGATTATTCAGTAACACTGAATAAAGATTTAGAAATAGATAAATACCCAATGCCTAGGATAGAAGAGGTTTTTGCCAAGATAGGTGGAGGTGAGTGTTACAGCAAAATAGACCTAAGTAATGCTTATAATCAATTTGTTCTGGAGGAATCGTCGCAAGAGCTGACCGCGATAAGTACATCTAAAGGTTTTTTCAAATATACGCGACTTGTGTATGGTTTAGCAAACGCTCCAGCCATTTTTCAAAGAGCGATGGAAACATTATTAATTGGCATAGAAGGTGTTAGCATATGGTTGGATGACGTGTGTGTAACTGCGCCGACTAGACATTTACATTTTAGCAGGCTACACGAAGTACTAAATAGATTGAAAGAAGCCGGTTTAAAATTACATAAAGAAAAATGCTGTTTTCTTCAGGATAGTGTCACTTATCTAGGCTACATTATAGATAGACATGGATTACGAACATGTCCAAAAAAAACGGAAGCTATTACAAATGCACCACGGCCAACAAATGTCACAGAAGTTAAACGGTTTATAGGATTAATTAACTATTATCGTAACTTTATACCGAATGCATCAGCTAGGTTGCACCCGCTACATGAATTATTGCGTAAGGGAGCGCAGTGGGAGTGGGGCGAACGTCATGAACGTGCATTTAATAGTGTTAAGGTCGAGCTATCATCAGAAAGGGTGCTAGACCATTTTGATCCCGCAGCACAGTTAGTGTTGACGGTGGATGCGGGGCCGGCCGGCTTGGGCGCGGTGCTGGCGCAGCGCGGCAATGACCGTGCGCAACTCGAACGACCGCTGGCGTTCGCCTCAAGGTCATTGTCCACAAGTGAAAGAAACTACAGTCAGATTCACAAGGAGGCGACAGCCATTATTTTTGCCGTCAAATATTTTCACCAATATCTGTATGGACGTCAAGAACCGTTCGTTCTTAAGACTGATCATCGTCCATTACTATCGATATTCGGGAAGAAAACAGGTATTTCAGTCATGGCAGCATCGAGGTTACAGCGTTATGCGATAATATTGTCTGCATACAATTATAACGTCCAGTATATTAAAAGTGAAAATAATGTTGCGGCGGATTATTTGTCGCGCTCGCCTTTACCAGAACCAAATTGTAGAACGGAAGGACAAAATGATCTATCTTTCCTCAATTTCTTAGATGCTAACGTCGCCCCGCTAACTTTTAGCAATATAAAAACAGAAACAAGTAAGGACGACATTTTAAAAACAGTGATTGAATATGTGCAGAACGGCTGGCCGCGTAAAATTAATTGTAGTCTGATTCAGCCCTATTTTAACTGCAAAATGGATTTAGAGGTTGAAAATGGTTGTATTTTTCGAGGTCACAGAGTTGTGATACCAGCGGTGTACCGAAATAGATTATTAAGAGAACTACATTCAGGTCATTTCGGAGTGGTAAAAACAAAGAGTGCAGCTCGTAGTAGATTTTGGTGGCCATCGATCGATAAGGACATAGAGGAATGGGTGGGCGCATGCCACACGTGCGCCGGCACTCGAGCCGCGCCGCCACGCGCGCCCCCCGCTCCCTGGCCGCGCGACTCGACTCCGTGGCGACGCTTGCACATTGATTACATGACTATAAATCAACACGTATACTTAATCGTCGTAGATTCCTATAGCAAGTGGTTGGAGTGTTTACATATGAGTTGCGGTACTTCAAGTCGGGCGCTTATAACAAAATTAAAGGAATTGTTTTCTAGGTTCGGTATACCGAGTGTCATAGTTTCTGATAATGATGTAAAAATTAAGTCGAATGAATTTAAAATTTTTTGCGAAATGAACGGTATCAGATATATAACGTCCCCAATTTATCACCCTTCCAGTAACGGACAGGCCGAAAATTCTGTAAAAACATGCAAGAAGATGATCAAATGTATTATTAACGATAACAATCAACAAAATGTAATTAACGAAAAACTTCTAGGATTTTTATTTGATTACCGCACATCACCACATTGTGCAACGGGCGAATGCCCAGCAAAGCTTATGTTTGGCCGAAATATAACATCTAGGCTGGACCTGTTACTGGAAGATAGTCACAATAATGAAACTAATAATTTAATAACTAAAAGAACATTAAACATAGGCGATAGGGTATGGTTAAAATGGTACACAGCTAGGAAAGAGATATGGATTTTAGGTAAAATAATTAAAATAATAGGTAATCGCATGTTCGAAATATTAGCTAAGGATTATAATGTAAACTGTAGAAGGCATATTGATCAAATAAGAAAATATACAGGTGCAACCGTTAGGGCGACGAACGGCGCACGTGCTGATGTCGTGAGCCCCACGCAGTCAGCGCCACCGCGCCCGCGCTCCCCGCCATCGGCGGCGGAGGTGCGGCCGCCACAAACATTACCTTCAGTTATTGAAACGCAAGCTATAGAAGGCGACATAAATGATATAGGGGAGGAGGATGAGTGGGCTGAGGCTCAAGGTGAAGTCGATGCTAACGACCATAATAATGCTGAGAGTAATCAAGAAGTAGCCGAGGCTCGCGGCGATCGTTCTTTTGAACCACAGCCTACAAGACCGACTCGTAGTTGTAGACGTAACATTAATTATAAGGTATAAATTGTTATTGTATCGCACACCACGCATTTGAATATCTAGAATTAGTATGTAAAGAAACACACTTAAAACGGTACGCGTTGAATGTGTCTATACATTGATGATAACGTATGATGTGGTGTGCGACCAGCCGAGTGTGTCGGTTTCTTGTTGTTTGTAGTTATGTAAGACAAATTGTTATTTCTACCTACTTAATTAAGTTCTTTACTTTTTGAAAATAGTGTTGGAGGAGTGAGGTGTATGTGTATGTATGTGTGCGTGCCTGCATCATTACTATTATATTGTGTCGCTTGGACAGTAATAAACTAGCATCCAATCGCAAAGGTAGTTTCATTCGGTAGCTGACAGATCATATAGGTATTTTGTACCGACACTGAAAAAAAAAATGTTTCAGCCACATGCAAGTAGACCATATAACGATGTTGGTGATATTTTTAAATGTTCAAAATCAAAAGTAGTTTCTTGTAAAAAAGTGATCAAACGTCAATCTCGCGTCATTTTAAGGGAAACTTGTTGCGAATATTTGTGATACTTTACTTATTTGATAAATCCCTTTCAGCCACATGCAAAACAAAGAACTCGACTTTTCAAATCACAAATATTTTTGTTCAAATCCTTATTCCTTTTCTCACAACTAATGAACAAAATTGATCAAAATCAATCAATTTCGTGCACGGCCTCTTAAATGCTCTTTTAACACATCCCAACTACACAATTAAAAGATAGATCATGAAGTTAAGTATGTGCAAGATTATTTATTTACGTTTACATAGGTAATAAACGGCGCAGCAAGTGACGCCGTCTAGTTTTATTACGAAGTGACTGGAATCACCGAAAATCTCGGATAAATAAGAGTGACACTGGCTGGTGACAGTCTGGTCAGACTGGTCGCATCAGTGGTTACACGGCGGCTATCTTCTGATGACAGCGATGATGTCAGAGCACTGATGTCAGTGAACTGCTATATTCCGGCACAATCCTGATGAGAGAAGCTGTTAATCCACTAATACGATGACCACTTCTGGTGAAGGGTATCCTGCGACGTTATACTTTTTTTACAGCATGACTTATAATATATTTGATAGCTGGTATAAACATCTCTGGCTGTGATAGGTATTAAATCTTACCGCCTGGCACTACGAGTGGCATATCCATACCGGTAATAAATACATTTTATTAGCTATTCGCAGTTAGAAAATACTGATATTAAACCTCATCTGAAGGACCATATGCCGCAGGCATCGGGTCCTTCAGTTTGGTTTTTCACAATATTTCGCAGTGGCATTGTCGTGCTTTTTTCACTGAAAGCATCTGCTTACTGCCTACTTAGACTAATAATCCTGATCGCTTATCTACACGATCAGTCTTGTTGTCTGACTCCTAATATTTTGCCCGTAGCATTTAAGACTGAATGAAGCAAGAAGATTAGTTATACAATATCAACATAAACTTTGTAGTATTTAATTAATAATAGTCTGTATTTTATTACCAAAGAAACTTTATTAAGCTTCAAATCGCTATAGATATAGCGCCTTTATTACTGAAGTAACTACTTTGGACGTTTAAAAATAGTAATATTTCAATTTTCTCGCGTCCAGTCCTAATCCAGGCTATGGTACGGAGCGAGAGGGCATGGGAGGCAGTCACCTCCTTCTGCGAAACAGTAATGCTCGCGAAGGAGGAGCCGGAACGCGTGAGAGAGATGCAAATTTCGCGCCCTCACGCCCTTAGCCGCCGCAGGAGATGCCCTGGGCTTGGGTCTACGGCGCGTTTTGTTCCACGCGCGCCTCAAAGAGATGTCTGCACAAATGACGGGGTCCGCTAGGACCGATGCCTGCCGGGGTCACGGGAAAGTCCGAAAGGGATACCGTGGCCCTTGGCAACGTACAGGCAACTGAAGGAACACGGGTGGATTTTAGTCAGTAAGAGTCTGACACGCCTTCAGACGTACAAGTTAATTGATAATTTCCCACCCAAAAAAAAAAGCATACAATTTTCTCTTCCACGTGCCGACATGAGATATAAAGAAGCTTTTTCTTGGAAAAAACAATCACTTAATACATAATTAACGTAATAAAATCTAAGTACCTACCCTACTCACGCTCGTGCAGATACTTGAGGCAAAACAATTAACTACGTTTAATGATTTTACTTCGAGTTCAACGCATTAACGTCTACGTGTGTCGTTTATCTACTTCGTTGCCTTTGTCTCAGTCTGATTTACGAGAACTGTTGTCCTGTTTTCTCATTGCGATGATCTAACGAAGATGTAATAAAGAAAACGCTAATTGCCTTAGGTATCTAGGCGTGCTTATCGTCGGAATTTTGACAGTGAAACAAGAACTTTTTACAGCAAAATTTCTGTACTTCACGTTTAAATTAAAAGTTCGTTAGGTACGCCATAAAATACGTAATGTAACGTTACAAAACTTTCCTTATAAAACACTGGTACGCCTTTTTCATAGTTTTATATCGTTTTTTTCAACGTTTTTAATCGCGCAACGGGGTGTTCTAGACTTGTCTCCTGTCATTATACTCGTATATAAACGTACTCGTCCCTTTATTGACGCCTGCTTACCTACCTTTCGAACTGAATTCTTAACTTACTATCAAATTGTTTTTATAAAATACTAACGAAATAAAACCGTGTTAAGTGCGGTTTTTCAAGAAACATCTAGTTTTTTTTAATTATAACATATGTTAGTTTATTATTATAAATTAGACATACACCTTCCGGAATAAGCTTTCTAAATGTTGGAAAAACGAAATTTAATTTATAATACCTTATACAAATCAAAATTGCAAACAAGACTAGAACAGATTACCAGCGGATTTAGTGCAAGCAGTTTTAATATTTCTTACACTTCCCATTGTATGCAATCACGGGTTCAACTGCAAACTTGATATAATTTATTTGAAAGCTCATAAAATGTTAAATATTTATGTGGAGCTAACTAAGTACATACCTACATTATTAAATTTTTCGATATTATTAAGTACTACATTATTAGCAATATCTTCTAGGATTTATTTACAGGGACTAGACTGATCCTACCTAATAACGAGTGTCAGTCTATATGAATCGAAATAAAATGCGTTCGTTGAGAAAATAAAAGAGTTCGTACGCGCATCACTTGAGAATGTCTGGACTGATTTGACTATTTTTTGTTTTATTGGTCCGAGTTAGATTTTTATGGAAAGGAAACATGGAAAAGTTTCTCCAAAATTTTGAAATTCGGGAAAATCTGAACGTCCTTTTTACTAAAATTTGGACAGGACAACGGCTGTCGGGTCGGCTAGTTATTTGATAATTGACAATAAGCTATCTTGAAAATTGTTCCAACATTTTATTGCTTGGTTATTTATTTCTTAATAAGGTTCACCTATTTAAAAATCTCCTAATACATATCATGAAAAAAATAAGTGAGGTACTTATATGCGTAACATTATTCCTGAAGCTCGAAATAAATCCTTTTCAGTGGTATAATTATCAAGGAACACCTACACGAAAATTACGTACCTGCATAAGTAGATAAGTACTTATATACGAGACGTATGTCATTTTCATGAGAGGATGACATGAAAATGACATACGTCTCGTATGAGTAGAATGACGTTGCCTATATATTCAACCCGTTCAGTAGAAGTAAAGCGGGCTCTTGAATGTGTCACTCGGGGCTTCATGTCCCTGTATGAGACTTTACTGTTGCTGGAGCAGCGAAATTTCTTGTTGCATAATGTGACTTTATAGACTTTAAAGGATTTTATGAGCGCTGGAGTTTCCCATATAAATTTTACTCTCGATCGTGCACTGCCACGTATGTTTAAAGTGCATTTTAGCGGCATGACTGAGATTATATGCGTCGATTTGCATATTTATAGAAAGCTGAAGTAGGTATAGAATTCTATAAACTTTTATCCACTTAAAGAATAGAAAAGAACAGGAACGCGATGAATTCTGTCCTGTTCGTTGCTTGGAAGTCCGCTAAAAAGTTTCTCGACATTTTTACCGTACTTTGTCCCAACTATTTGGTACAATACAATTTGGTATTAGTATTTTGCTTCCCACAATAATACTTCTGTAGTCACATCTACTAACAGTTGAACAAGACCATAACAAATAAAATATAGGTTATTTTGTTTTTTTAAATAAGCTTTTAATATATATATTTTTTTAACTTGGGGCTGTATCTTTAAGTGTAAGAAGAATGTTCACGCCTCAAGCTTTTAAGAAATTATTAAAGATCTAGGTATATTTATGTAGGTTTTATTTAGTAAAACAAGCTGTTAATGAACTAATAAAGTTCATTAACAGCTTGTTTTCGAAAAGATTTTACCTATATTTAATTATGTACTTTATTATTGTTTTTTTTTTAAATATCTGTTCTATCACCTTCACTTCTAAGGTAGGTACTTGTCGACAAAAATCCAAATGGCCAAAACACAAAAGGGCTCTCTTGTTTAATTGAGGAGTGCCCGTGACCACCTTGTGGCTCCATCAACAGACCCTTGTCACCACCTAGTGTAATATATCGCACTCGTCAATATATGAACCAATGAGTCGAAACACGATTGTGCTATCTTGTTTGATTGAGGAGTTTCTATTGGAACCTTCGGGCTCCATCATCAGCTAAATCAGATATTATATTTTTGCGTTGACACCGAATTTATATAACTACCTACGTCAAGTTTCAGCTCAAGCAGATGCCAAGGAAGTGCTTGAAAAATGGATGACAATGCGAGTAACTGGAAACACATAAGAACGAATCAAGCTAATACAAAGCTAGTAAAAACATATTATTAGGCGTCCATTGTTCAATAATGCATTAGGGGTTCATTGCCAGATTGATATGATCGAGTTTCTACGGTCCCGGACCGAAAATTATGTAAATCACATTCAAATGTATTACGATACCTCTCGACGAGGACCTCTTACAGGTGGGATAACTAGAGACGTAAGCCATTATTAACCAACTAAGGTAAAGGGATAGGCGGTAACAACAGTTTCTGTGTAATATTGTGGGTACCTATCTGATCCATCATAATGGCTACATCAATTTGGCCAAATGAAATGTCCAGTGGTTTTTACTAATAAGGTCTACGCAAAATTCTTATCTCTTGTTAAATGATGTTCGCTGTTTAAATTTAAGAATATCAATAAATTAACTGTATTGTTTCACTGCTTCCTGTATAAATAAATTTTCAATTGGCTCCAACATCAGGCACGTAGGTATTGTGAATCGTGCGCGAATAAACGGTTAAAGTACCGATCCGCAATAAAATACACCGAAAATTTGTTATATTGTATTTCACAGTCTATTCGCTAGATATTCGGTATCATAAAACTTTTAGAAGTATTTGCGAATTGTAGCAGTACATTTAAAATAATGTGTTCTGAGCTGTTTTAGGTTCATGGTGTTGACGCCGTGATTTACAGCGCTCCCATAAACATTTTTATTAAAAATGGCGTTAGAATACGTCACACGTGTGAAGCACATGATAAGTGATGGACCACCAACAATACACATGAACAATATTCGATCCCCGAGCGTCGAGCACGGCTATGACCTTGACGCTATTGTACACTATTTACCAATTCTACGAAAATTGTTTTATAATACAACGGCTTCTCATATACGTGGAATACATGTGACGACTTCAAGACTCTTGTTGACTTTAGTTATACAACAAACGTTCAATTCAATATTTCGTAAATTGAGAATTAAGTCGCCTTTGTTAAAGTTGGACGTCATTTGTTCCAGGTTATGACGACGAAGTACGTAACGAGGTAGTTGGTGTTGTTCGCGGCGAGGCTTCAACCTGCAGTGCCGATGACCAGCCGGTGCGGGCCGCGAGCGCACCGCGAGCATGTCGAACGCGACCGACGCATACTGCGTGCCTGGCGCCACCGACTTCAACAAGGCGTACAGCCGCATGCACGGCTACATCGCGCTAGTGATATGCATCGTCGGCTCGGCCACCAACTCCATCAACATCGCGGTGCTGAGCCGCCGCGAGATGACCAGCTCCACCAATTCCATCCTCACCGGCCTCGCCGTCGCCGATCTGCTCGTCATGCTGGAATACATCCCCTACGCGCTGCACATGAACATCAAAATAGGACCTCAAGTTAACAAGAACACTTACGCTTGGGCGGTTTTTGTTTACTTCCATTCAATATTCAGTCAAACGTTTCACACCATCTCTATTTGGTTGGCGGTGACTCTCGCTGTGTGGAGATATGTCGCGATCGCATTTCCCCAGCGGAATAGCACCTGGTGTAATAAGAAAAATACAACTCTCGCTATCGTAAGCGCTTATGTGATATGCCCTTTCTTGTGTCTTCCGATTTATTTCGCGATGAATATAGTGCCCAGTGAAGTGACAGCTCAAAACAATTCACAATTCGCAGAGGATCTTGCCCTGCCGGACAATCGGACCGTTTATGTTTTAGAAATGTCAAGAAACGTACAATTAGTTACAGCAATAATGTGGATTTATAGTGTAATATTAAAACTCGTGCCGAGTATAGCGCTGTCGATATTAAGTACTTGTTTAATATCAAAGTTAACAACGACGGATCGAAGAAGGCAGAAACTTCTAAAGCGTTCAACGATCGGTCCAAATGAGGTAAGTTGGAATAAGAATATATTGGAAATGTACGGCTTCTTTAGGTTTACTAGGTACTTTCATCACGTTGTAACTAAACAATGCTTTCAAAACAAACAAACTTAGCTATTCTACGTACGAAAGTGAACTGGTAATAAGTACCATTGTATTAACCGCTATAGCTATACTAATTGTTATGGTTGCATAATGTGTGTATTTATAAACGATCTGCAATAATATTTGACGTTCTGAAATTGTAATTAACATGCGGGAATGTGTAGATTAAAATTAATCTAAACATTGACTGCAAAATAACAATTTTTGATATTGGTATGTGACGATTAAAATTATTAGAAATTGTGTGTACAAAACCAAAGCTACAATTATATAAAGTAAGTCTTATGTCGTTTTCAAAAACACTAGATGTAGCCAGATAGTCAGTAATTCGAGTAAGAAGAAAAAACTCTTCAGAAGTCCTCCACAATAATTAGCGGCGATACTTGATGCCGCTGCTTTACTTTTATTTTCGCTCGGAGACTCGTTTTGGTGACACGAAGTGTTATTCGGCGGCAGCCTCTTGAGGGTACTTCAGAAGTTATCATCCGAAGAGTAAATAAGTCGTTATTTTATTTAGAAAACAACAACTGAAATTACCTAAAGACAGAAATAGGTCATAGGTCAATTTTGTGGAACATTTTGCTTTAATATTGTGTTTTTGAATATAATGGGACATTAGAGCAATATATTATTTAACTTCATTGTTCTTGTTTCGTAATCTCTAATTATTTTTTATTTTTTTTAAAAAACGTTGCCCCACACTAGGAATTTCTCCTGTGTCGTGGGTGCGTTTACAAACATTTAAACTCACATACACAAACAGCCAGACCCGGAACAACTAATTGATTGATTATTTTAGATAATTAGATTTTATTCAGAGCTTTCAAATTAAATGGATGACGTATGAAATTAATCATTGTTAACTTGAGATGAATCCAATCGACACAAGGGTGGTGTGAACAGTATCATCGATCACATGTTATTGCGTTATTCGATTGTGCTCCTTTTAATAATACGTTTCGGCGAAATAATATCTGAAATTCACAGTCAACAGCTGCTTACCAATTATCAAATTCCAAAATAAATCAACCTATTAATAAAGGATCAAATGGATCCCTTCCCTCCGCAATGTCAATATAAAATGACATAAGATCAAATTGATTGTAACTTAAGTAACCCTTTCTTCACCGAACCTTACTGTTGATGGGCAAAAGGGTCCTAAACGTGAACCCTAAAATGTAAATAGCGTAAATAAGTGCTATTATTGAAATAAAGTGGCGAAAAGGGTTAAAATTGTTATTAGGGGTCCCTATAAGCTTTAGCTAAGAGAAGTTTAATTAGAAGATAAAGATTATATTTAAAATGAGTCTTATTTTTTACGAGTTTATAAAATATTTTGCGATGATTACGATTATTGGTAGCTATTTACAAAAAAAAAGTGCGTGTGAGACCACACACAATGAAGGGTTCCGTAGTTGAGATGAATTTATCCCAAGAACACACATAATTTTGTAGTTGAAAAAAAATTCACCGTTACATCGATATACGTAACGGTCAATTCTCCAACTTCAAATGTAAGTTTTCAACGGCAATATTTTTTTCTGATAAAACTAGAAATGAACGATTTTCGGATTTTTTATTTACTAATGCTGTGAGACCTTGTTTAACTTGCCAAATTTCATGAGTCTAGGTCAACGGGAAGTGGTCCCTATAGGTCTTATTTTTGCGAGTACAAAAACATGTCGCATAAATGGTCGTCTTTTTTTATTGCGTTGACTTCGAGGCATCATTTTTTTCGAGCTCCAAGGGACCGATGAGAGAGAGACCTTTGTATTTGATATTAATATCAACTTGATACCTCCACGCGTTTCTGAAAAAAAGAGTCTCGACAAACAGACAGACTGACGAACGGACGGACAACGGAGTGATCCTGTAAGGTTTCCGCTTTTTCCTTTTCAGGTAAGGAACCTTAAAAAGCAATTTAGCCAAGCTTGCTTTTTTTAAACTTCTATTTTACCAAGTCTAGTTTTATAAAACTTAGTTATCTCATAATCCCAAGAAAAGCTACGGTTTATAGTAAATCTGACCTGGAGAAACATTAAGGGAATTTTTTTCCGCATTTTCCGAATTTTTGTCCCCCAAAACGCCCACCCTTCACCACTTCCTAGTGCTTTAGCTGGGAAGAAGAAGTGGCGCAACAAACTCCCCAGCAAATATATATATAGTGTACCTAATTCTCATATTCTTTGATAACTGAAACCCAAGAGATCGTGATATACGCCTAATACTTAAGTATTGGTTTAAGGTAAGTAAACCATAAGGGATGAAAGTTAGCAAATCGCTTACCAGTTAATACTAGTTAGCCTTAACTCTGAAATGGGTATCCCTAAACGATGTTAGAGCTGTAAACTTCTAAATTCATTTAAGGTTTATCCAAATATTGAACATGTTTGTTGTTCAGAAAACTAGAATGTATGGATAAATAGTTGTTCTGTAGTTTATTACACTTTCGTTTGAAGCTCTTCAAAATAGAATCTGCACACCCACAACAACAGTTTAATTTAATATAACAATGTCTGGTCTTATTCAAAAGATGAATGGCAGGCCAATGTATAGATGTCAGATTTTTTAATACACGGAACCAATTTATTTGAGTTGGAATATAAAAAGAGTTCATTGACGCTTCAATGCGAGACTTCTACGAGTGAATGAATAAATTACTTTCTACGAGTAGGTACAATCTGTCTGTTTGAAGCTTGATATACATATGTTTTATTATGCATAGTGTGTGGCAGAGCAAGTACTTTTTGTGATTCAGGGATCAAGATTAATGATTTATTCCTTAAATAATCTTATTCAAGGCCGGGCGATTTTCCATGTTTTTCAAAATATTTTCGAAAATTCTTCTTTATTTTACATTGAAATAACTTTTCCATGACCCCTGGCTTCTAATCATTATAAATTCATCAGCTTCCTTTATTCCCTTTATTAGGTAGGTACTTTTATTTTTGGGTGCCGATTTATTAAAGTGCGCGTCAGATAAGTAATAGGCATTTTCTTTTTGTTCGGAAGGTCTTTTTCGTGCCTGATAACCTTTCAGTATCTATTTAATACAATAATCCTCTTTCATTTCTACCCTCGCTGTCGTTTCGTTTCGGTATTGGGGAATTTAGAATCAATTCAATTTTCTTGTAAATTTTGACATTCTAAAGTCCCTTTTAATGGCCTTATTGAAATAAATGATTTGACTTTGACTTTGTTAGAACCGTCTGAAATTATGAAACATTTGGAAATTAATGTTTCTGCCTCGGTTTGTATGAGTCAAAGGAAATGTCTCAAGTGTGTACCTACTTAAATTATTACCTTCTTTACAGCTCTGACAGAAATTACAAATCTGGCGTATAATTTTCGTGTGCTCAGGCGACGCGTGTACACTAATTAGTTCTTGGGATGACGTGACGTAATGAAAGTAATATCATTAGTGTCTCAAAGGCCTCGGTTCCACGGACACGTCGTCTAACGCAATCAGCGTTGCATATAGGGCGCAAAAGTGACATATTATATCGCATTATTTAAAGAAGAATGGGTGATTTTTTTGCAGTGCACAAATTAGCAACAGCGGTGTTACCGAAGCTAACTGCGCTACATAACTTTGTAGCGAAAGTTGTCACCCGTTTGAACGCAAAAACTTTTCGAAACTAGGTACCTCCTTTGATTTGCAAGGAGGTTTTTAGGCCTGGCAAACGCTATAAACGCCAATCCCTAGCTACCTTTTAACACAAGTTTTCACGCTCAACCCATGCCTCCGCTACGCGCCGTAGCAAGACGCTAAGCGTCTACAAAAAAACTCCAATTAAAATAAAATAAAGAGGATTTTGGCCTGAATATAGTACGAGTATATAGTATGATCATTAAACTCATGCGAGTTTAATGATCATACTAAGCTTACGATGAGAGATTAGCTAATATTTTGCAATTTTGCAAAGTTGAGCAACAACAATATGGCGGACGTAATTATGTGCAGACTCCTGGGCACGTATCCTTACAATTACGACAATTTCGCCCATATCATACTTTCTTTGTATAAATTAGAATCCTGCATTATAATAATGACACGTGAAACTCTTCTAATCTTGGAAATCTTTTCAAATCGTTTTTTCATTCGTATTTCTATACAGGGTTGTAACATTTCAATATGGATTCGACATAATGATGCTGGCTATAGCGTCTAATTTAGCAGAAATTATACGTATTTCAACTAATCAATCAATACCATCTGCCGCTGTCTGTACGCGTATACACACTGCACGATTTAACGGAACATTGCCCAGAAAATGTCCATTCTAACTCAACGGTTTCCGTGCGGTGGTCGGAAGTTTCCGGCCTAATGCCGTCTCATATTTCCGGATGAAGCTACCCGATTCTCATTAATGGGATCGCCACATGTTTCTAATCATCCTGAAGCTGATCATTCGGGGTTCTCTCAAGGGACATAAATAAATAATATAACTTCTAACTTAAAGTACTTACTAACTAAATATTGATATGCGAAGTCGAAACATAATAATTTCACGAGTTCCTTTGGTGAGCTTAATCAACGGAATAGTTAAACAGAATATTCACCATTAAAACTATTTAAATTTTCATCGGTAGATCTGGATTTATTGAAATTATTTTGAATTAATATTACCTACTATAGACAATAGGCCGTCATTAAATAAATGCAATAACATTAAATGGTTCTAATTACTTACAACGCAGGTTTAAATGCATAGATCCGTTAATTACTTTGGAAAAAAAAAAAAAAAAAAAAAAAAAATTGCGTCGCAAAACATGTTACCTACTGATTTAACATCCTTCTATAAATGCGGGAAAACGCATGCGGGCACGGGCACATATTTCCGCGCTTTAATGAGTTTGATGCCCAACTGTTCCCGACTACAATGGCCTGACCATTATCGGTGGCTATTACTTCAGAATATTGCTTGCAGAACAATAGCGATCGACGCAACCATTGATTAAGAAGCAAAGGGCCCGAGAACGTCTAATTTTCATCTTCGCTTACCTACTGAGGCGATCTTTACAAAACTTTCCTTCGCTAAGTTTCTGTTTAGCTTGTGAATTTGTTACAAAACAATTGCTTTTTACTTGATTGTTTTAGTTAGAAAAGGTCAAAGTTTTCTTTGTCCACGTTTCCATATTAAATAGAAATCGTTTTAAGCTTCCTGATTATGAAAAGCGTAGACAGAACAAAAAGTTATTCTGATTCAATAACAAGAAACAAAGGCTGTTTTGTCTGTGTCGTTATAACATCTGTTACTGGTCCGAAAATGATTGCTTTTTGCAATCTTTATCATAACTTTTATTGTTATATAATATATAATAACTTAAGCTTATATTTTTCAATATGTTTTTTATCAATTTAAGAGATATACATCGTTCGCAACGTATTAGTATTAAGATTAAATTAAATATTTTTTTTTAGATTTCATTAATTTTGTACCTGAAATCAGCCATTTTTATTAAATTGTTTGACTAATATTTCCTCACATTTTGAATAAATTGTTTGACTAAGATTTCTTCATATTTTCTCACCATTATAATATTCAGTCAGTGGTATTTAATATTCAGAACAGGATCATAATGTAGGATAGACAATAGTCCGAATAATATTGACGTTAGTACGTTATTCCAGCCAGAAAAGCAGTGCCTAGCAACGGAAGAAGCGTGCGCTCGGCGGTCCAGTCGCACGGACCGCACGACGCGCATGCTGCTGGCCGTGCTGGGCCTGTTCCTTTCCACGGAGGTGCCGCAAGGGCTGCTGGGGCTAGCCAGCGCGCTGGCACCGGATTTCTTCAAGAGCTGTTACAGCATGTTCGGTAAGTTCACACACGCACGGCACGACGTGCATGCTGCGGGCAGTGTCCGGCCTGTTCCTGTATACACGTGCCATAAACCAATTCGGCTACCAATGTCGAAACGTCAAAGAAAATGAATAGGGCTTTGACATGGCTGTCATTTTTCAATACTAACCCGTGAGAAGGCGCGCCTAATATTGTAACACGGAGAGGCGCACTACTTCAAATGCTTATGTTTCCATAGTTATTGTATTTTTTGGCTAAAAATGAGTTTAAATTTATAAAGTTTTAAAAAAACATTTAATAACTAAGAAAATAAGAGTTTTAATTAAAACAATGAAACATAAATTTAACTTCTAAGGCAAATAACAAATCAAATAAATTTATTTCAAAACAAAACTTCAAAAAATCACAAAAAAATCAAACTTAGGCTGCTAAGTTTGATTTTTTTGTGATTTTTTTTTTAGCTTAAAATTTCCACTCTTCCATGAATTCATGATGAGCGTGTCTTTTTTTTTTTTTGTGTGCTTGTCGACACATGTTGAACACATCTACGTGATGTGCTCGGTGCAGAGTAATTGCTTGCACAAAGTGCACGTTTTTTTGACCGTCTTCTCTTACGTCTAGGACATATTGAGCTTGAGCCTGAAACCAAAAAATATTATTATTAAAGTATGACTTTCGAGTCAGACTACTTACGAGTGAAATCTGCGACCCGCCCTCCCAAAGATTGCAAACTCAATTCAAGGATTGGTTATTGGCACGCTTCACCCGAAATTGACCCTAACAATACCAAATGTCAATAGGTACATGCCAAAAATTTAAACCTACCTTTATAGGTAGGTTCAAATTTTTGCATTAATAATATTATTGATGCAAAAATCGGTGCCTCGTTTCATTAAACACGTCTAACGGGCCTCTGCGAGTTGACTTCGGCCCCTCGTACGCCTTTCAAAGGTCCGGGACCCTAGGGTCCCGAGAAATGTCAAAGACATAACAAATTATTAATGCGAAAGTGAGTTAAGTAGTTTGTTGGATTGTTTGATTGTTTGTTGGTTACGCTTTCACGCTGAAACGGCTGAACGGATTTGGATGAAATTTGACACATGGATAGACCATAACTTGGAAAAGTAAATGTGCTACTTTTCATCCTAGATCGCAGACGAAGTCGTGGGCAACTGCTAGTTGATTAACAATTTTGGGCAACAAAAACGTATTGTTTTTTTATTATCATGAAAATCTACAGACAAGCAGTATAATATGTGATAGATAAATAATAGTACATTATGATACTAGTGTGCTGTGTTGGTCATTACACACAAGGCAGTATTATTCGCGCGAGCCACAGGCGACCGCGATAATGTAGCCGAGTGGGTGATGATCAATGCACACGCGTTTCATACGACGTTTTTCAACACACTTGAGAGAAAACAGACTTGTTGTAAGAACATACGCTACAATAACGTAACTATAGAGATGATACATTTAGATTTATAAAGTTCAACTGACCTTTACTGCCAGGTACTGATTATCCGGAGCTTCTTTTAAAAACTTTTGTACGTCGGTGGTGAGAATACTTTAGATTTCGTATTTTTGATGATAGCAAAATGAAAACGATAACAAATATTTATGGAAAATAGCGCGCTGGTTTTATTTTTAGTAGGTGTAAATAAAGGCACTGGCAACACCCTATATAAAAATATAATAAACACAAAATAATATTTTAAATACGCAAATTAAGATTAATATGTAGTGAAAAATATATAATTTGATAAAATATTATGTTAATTTATCATATTTTATTTATTTACACAGTAGGCATAAAAAAGGCATTAAGTTCCCACGCACAATGGTCCATCTGAAGAACTAAGTGCGGAAACCAAACTCTATAACATAGAAAGCAAGAAGTCTCTTTGATTAGATTTAAAAAAGCGCCGAAATCTGCTCGGGTGAAAATAGAGAATGCTCATTTAATAGTATAGGATAGTTCATACTAGTTCCATGTATTCAAAGTCAATTTCTATTATATAAATTCCATGGTGCCAAGTCGCGTTTCTAAATTTGCCAAACAACAATGACCGCTAGAAAACGTCTATGGTTCAGTGATGCGGTAGTATGATCTTTAAGTTTTGATGCTATCGATGTTACGATTTTTTTAGTAGTGTTTTATCAGTATTTTTTTATATTGAGTAACTTTCAAATTCAAAAAAATTCAAAATATTTTATTTCACATAAACCTACAAAGGCACGGTATTTAATTTTTTTTCAAATTACAGTGTTAATAGGTATGAGAGGACAGTGTAGGCCTATCAACAAGTACCAGGTACTTAGCAAGATAGAAAATGGTCGACAGATCTACAGTCTGTTAAGCCTACAACGTTCTCACATTCTCAAAATCTAAAATAAAAAACAAATCCATTGAAATATGTTTCTATGTTAAACCGTGAAAATGAAAAAGATATGAATACAATCAAATTTTGTACTCGTTGCAAAACGCGTAGTTACAAACTATAATCGATGTTGAATTTCAAGAAAAAAACTTTTTATAATGAGTATTTCGACGATATACGATATATTGTATTCATCTGGTTAGCTCGGAAGATTTAAGATCACTTGAAGCGGATATGATTGGAGTTTCAATTCACAGAAAGACATTCCTTACCTTTGGACATTCGGCATTGAATGACGACGTTGGGCAATACGTTGGTTCGAATTCGTAAGAAATTCAGTGTTAAAGCAGTAAAACAGTAAGCAGAGCAGTAGTAAGCAGTTCTAAAACTTGAGGGGTCCGCATGTTAACGGGGAAACTGGTCCTCATTAAGAGGCCGGGGCGCCCTGCGGACTCTCCGTCCGCTTACCGGCCCATCGTGCTGCTCGATGAGGTGGGCAAGGTCTTTGAAAGAGTCATTGCAGACCGCCTCGTCGGGCGGCTGGTGCGGGTGGGGCCGGATTTGGCGGAGAGTCAGTTTGGTTTCCGCAGGGGGCGCTCTACGGTTGACGCCATCATGCGCGTGCGAGCCCTCACGACGGGGGACGCTGTGTCCCGGGGTGGGGTCGTCTTGGCGGTGTCTCTAGACATCGCCAATGCCTTCAATACCCTGCCCTGGAGTTGCATCAGGGAGGCACTCCGGTATCACCGGATGCCGACCTACCTCTGTCGTGTGGTCGAGGCCTATTTGACGGACAGGGCCGTCATCTACCCCGGTCACCGGGGAGAATGGAACCGGCGAGAGATGTCGTGCGGTGTCCCACAGGGATCGGTCCTGGGGCCGCATCTGTGGGACATCGGATACGACTGGGTGCTGCGCGCCGACCTCCCTAGCGGCGTCAGCGTCGTTTGCTACGCTGACGACACGTTGGTCCTGGCGCAGGGGAGGTCGCACCAGGCGGCGGCCGAACTAGCGACACACGGGGTTGCGACAATCGTGGGCAGAATCCGGCAATTGGGACTCGAGGTGGCCCTGCACAATTCCGAGGCCATGTGTTTTCATGGTCCTCGGAACGCGCCACCGTTGGGGTCCCAAATAACGGTAGGAGGAGTTCACATCGGCATCGAGTCGACGATGAAGTACCTTGGACTCGTCCTCGACAGCCGGTGGAACTTCGTGGAGCACTTCCGACGTTTGGCTCCCAGACTGGAGCGGGCCGGGGCTGCTTTGAAGCGGCTCCTGCCCAATCTAGGGGGTCCAAACGCCTCCTGCCGGAGGCTATACGCGGGGGTCGTGCGGTCCATGGCCCTTTACGGGGCACCGGTTTGGGCGCGTTCATTGAGGCGGCGGCCAGCCCGCCGGTTGAACGCGTCCCAGAGGGTCATGGCCACCCGGCTGGTCCGGGGATACCGCACGGTCTCCGGTGAGGCGGCGAGCCTCCTTGCCGGATTACCGCCATGGGATCTGGAGGCAAAAGTCCTCGCGCACATCTGGGAGTGGCGCGAGGAGTCGAAACGCCGGGGCGTAACTCCGTTCCCGCGAGAAATCGCGGCACAGCGGACAGAGCTCCGGCGGGATCTCATGGCGTCATGGAGAGTGCGATTGTCGCAACCCAGTGCTGGGCACGCCACTATTGCGGCGATAAGTCCCCTCTTTGAGGAGTGGCTAGAGAGGCGCCACGGCGTCCTCACCTTCCGCCTAACGCAGGTCCTCACCGGACACGGTTGTTTCGGGAGGTTCCTGTTCCGTATCAGGCGGGAGGAAACGCCCGGGTGTCATCACTGCGTGGATCGCCCGGAGGACACGGTTGAGCATACGGTGGAGGTCTGTCCGGCTTGGGCAGAGCATCGCCGTGTCCTCGTGGAGGCGATCGGCGGCGGGGATCTCTCGCGTCCGGCCCTAGTCCAGGCCATGGTACGGAGCGAGAGGGCATGGGAGGCCGTCACCTCCTTCTGCGAAGCAGTAATGCTCGCGAAGGAGGAGGCAGAACGCGTGAGGGAGAGGCAAATTTCGCGCCCTCACGCCCCTAGCCGCCGCAGGAGACGCCCTGGGCGTCGGGAATCGCAGGCCGATTCCCGGCCACCGTAGGCGCGGGCTTGCGGACGGTGAGCAATGGGTAGCTCGCCGTCCGATAAGGACCAGGCCCGGGTCGACGGCGCGTTGTGTTCCACGCGCGCCTCAAAGAGATGTCAGCACAACGGAAGGGGTCCGATAGGACCGATGCCTGCCGGGGTTGCGGGAAAGTCCGAAAGGGATACCGTGGCCCCTGGCAACGTAAAGGCAACGGAAGGAACACGGGTGGGTTTTAGTCAGTAAGAGTCTGACACGCCCTCCCGCTCCACCCAGAGCGGGAGAAGTTATTTGATAATTTCCCACCCAAAAAAAAAAAAAGGGGTCCGCATGTTACCTATAGACCTACGACATTATTTGATAAGGAAAAAAGGACCGCATCTTTAAACTAGGGCTAGCTCCAACAGCATCATGAAAATCCTAGCCGATTATTGTCAGTATAATAATTATAAACACATTAAATTGGTTTCTTATTCAATATGACTATTTCTTCAAGAAGTATTTAATACTCCTTGTATTAAATACTTCTTATGTCAATCACTGGCAGCTCAATGTCAAGATAAATTAAACGAGAAAAAAAAAGGATGTCGGTCGCCTACGGTCGGTCGTTTGACGTTTGTAATAATTCAAAATCAATCCCAGCTTTCGCTTTTATTGTTAAATATAATAGTTTAAATAAAAGTTAAGAAACACGCTAGTTAAAAGTGGGTGTGATGATACGTGTATCCTATTTAGTGCGTATTTAATCAGTGACACGTTGATATCGCGTTCAATTCCCAGTCAAGTTCAATGTTATTGCTTTTGGCGAGTCGCGACCAAATCTAGATTAGTTATCTGTGGCGCATATTGCCGCACTACTGCGATAATAAGCGCCACTTTCTCTTAAATAGATTTTTTTTCCCCAGTCAATTTCCTTATCCAATACAAGAAGAATTTTTCGAATCTGAATAGTAATTCCGGAGATTACATACAAATTTACAAACAAACAAATTTTACCTCTTTGAAATATTTGTATAGATTAATTTTAAAATGATTTATCAAAGAAATCTTGATGTGCTGTTAAGTCGTTAAAACCGTGCGAAGTAGGGGCGGGTCGCTATTTATAGGTACATTAACCCTCTTATTCATAAACGTTGCTTAAGTAATGATTAGCGTCTGTTCAACCAGACTTTTTTGACGTTTAAACGTCTCTTAATTTTAAGCAACGTTTATGAATTGTTATAAAAAATTAATCTTTATTGTCTAGGTACGCGTTTGTTCATAGTTTGGTTAGAACAGTTACGACTGTCCATAAACACATACATTTGTTTATGTTTCTAACCCCAAATAAAAAGTATATAGGCTATAAAATGTATTTTTTATCGAGTACTAATATTTTTTTGCTTGTTTTTTGTTTTTCTGTTTGTAATAAAAGATATCTATGTAAGTAAATTCTTACATACCTTATTTTACTGTTTAGTCTAGTTGGCAGGAAACAGCTGTCTCCGCTATTTTAATATTTGATTTAAAAATAAGCCAGCTACTAGTAGCTAATTTCCCGAGAGATAGAGTTACTCTCCTCTCGATTCTGTTGAAAATATTTATACTTATAGATAATGTAACATGCAGTAAATCCGTATTTTTAAATAAAAACCGATCCCATTGCAGTATTTATGCCTGCCTATACATTTATCAGATTAAACACGTCCCTTTCGAAATAATTAAAGCTTATGAAACGAAATAAAGGGAATTATGAGTTCGAGTTGCAGTAAAGAAAAACTTAAGAAAACTTTTCTGTAATCGCCAGACACGAAATCATGGCAGAAAGAGCAAAAATGGTAATATAATGATGAACGTTCCTCCCTTGTGTAAGAACTTACTTACCTTTCCTCTCCAGTGGGACACGAACAGACTGATAATATAATGCTTCTGAGACAAGTTAGCAAAAATAATTATGATAGATCGGTCCGTATATTACTGTCACTCTATCAGAGCGTCGCGTCGCAACGATGGTTGCGTGGCGGCTGTCTTCTGATGACAAAGATGATGTCAGGGGGGCCGCTGTCGAACCACGACCACGACGAATTGCTATGTTCCGGCACAATCCTAAAGATATTGAAGCTACTACCTTATTGCTACCTATTGAACCTCTAATACGATGACCACTAATGGTAAAAGCTATCCTGTGCCGTTATATAAATTCAACGTGCTGTGAGAATAAAATTTCCTATAGCCTTCAATGTCACTAAACGTAAACAGAACAGAAATAGAACCAGTTAGTCCTAGATAATTATGAAAAAGGCTTGCGCATATTATATTAATTTATGCAATAAGTTAAGGGACCGGGTGTTTGGTTACAGATTGAACTGATTGTATTATAAGACTACAATAAACTTTTCGTTTTGAAATGTTAGTTTCAGTTTCAGAAATGACTTAGATCAAAAATTATTAAAAATTCCCACCACGGGTAGTATCTATTTATATATATGGATTCTATGCCTACGGGAAAGTTATGCCATTTATCGAGCACATCTTTAAACTCAAGCCGCTGTCGAGAAGTTTTAGCAGAAAAACCAATTACACACTTTGCCATATCTAGAAATCTACACGATCGGAAGGCACTTCAAACTTTGCAGATGAAACAATTTCTAACTTAACCCCTTATTACAAAACGTGGTTTGGGTAGCGAG
The DNA here is from genome assembly GCA_949128155.2 of Xanthia icteritia. Classification (NCBI taxonomy): domain Eukaryota; kingdom Metazoa; phylum Arthropoda; class Insecta; order Lepidoptera; family Noctuidae; genus Xanthia; species Xanthia icteritia. The sequence goes on from OX421941.2 coordinate 12,842,593, forward strand.
GGAGTAGATACCTAGAAACTGTGTATAATCACGCATATGCACGGAATAAGATGAAATAAATTAAAATATAAATTGAGTGACGCGGTTCAATCTTTACTAATGCATAGATATCTATAAGATCCACACCAATTTCCGCAATTATGAATAATATTTTAAGCGATCAAAAGAGCCAAAGACCCATAAGCCATAAAGTATACACGCCCTTAAAGGATTAAAAAACAATTTGTAATGACGAAATTTCGGAACTCAATATTTTAGACTTATACTAGCTTCCCGCCCCTGTTTCGCAAGGTTTTTACGACTTGACAAAACATGGTGAGTTCTTAATTACAGGTAAGTTTAATAATTATTATTATACACATAAACCTTCCGGAATAAATTGTCTAAATGTTGGTGAAAACCGCACCAAAATCTGTTGCGTAGTTTACAAGCGTTCGCGCAGACAGATACGAAAGGCGAATTCAATTTAGAATATGTATTGATGATAAGCATAAGCTTGTGGCGGCATCTACATTGCCACATGCGAACTACGCACCACACTGACGTCACGCGAAATCCTACATCGCGCAAGCAGGGTTTACCGCGTGAGATGTATTTATATAACTTTTCCGACATCATGCGTCGGGCAGTTGCCCACCAAACACGACACCTGCCTGGTCGGAAGATCCTCCCTTTTCTGTGGAGGGTGAGTGAACTTTACATCCTGTTCCTCATGCCTCTATAATCTTAAGCATAATCAACTTATTTTTCCCACTGCAGGGACCTGTGTCCCTCTTATGTGTGCGAGGGAGGATAATGTGTATAAATCGAAGAAACAACAGATTTTAATTTTGCAATAATTTAAGTTAAGTTAAATTCTACAGGACAGAACCCTCGTATTTATTGAAGAAAAGAGTACATAAATTATTTATACGAATTAATTTCCATTAACTCAGCGTTATCCTTAGCATAAACCATCTTGTTTTCCAAAAACAGATTTAGCAGAGCGGATTAAAAGACTTGCATTAACACTATCTTTTTACGTTTTTGTATAGCTTTAGTCCCGCTAGCTCTAATTCGGTGCTAAATCCACCATCTTGTTTTTTACAAAACAATTGTATAAATGTTTACCAACAGTCAACGCGCCAACAATTTTTTTTTTTTTTTAATAAAGTGGTGGCGGTTTTTAAGTAAAGCAGTGTAGGTAGATATTAAAAAAACAGTATCTACCTATCTAACATTATACAGGTCGCAGCAGGGTGCTTTACGTGCTCTTTCAGTCCTGAAGGGGATCGTGTCATAAGTCGGCCCCTCTCGGGTTCAGTTCAACTGCAGCTTAACCGTGCTATTTTAACGATGCAATTACCTTCAGTAACAGACATTTACAACTGAATAATGTGCTCTCGGATCAACAGCTCTGCTTCGCATCATTGTGCTGTCAAGGAAATTAATCGACCCTCTACGCCAATTTGCTATTTCATACAACTGTCCAAGAATGTCAGTAAGTTGTGATTTGAATATACGGACTATTTAAGTTGGTGGTAATTTGCTTAGCAAGAAGGAGCTCGTGACTAAGTAATAACAGCCGCACGGTTCGATTCATCAAGTTAAACTACGCTTGCCGGGGTTGGTCTGTGGATGGGTGACCATCTCAACATACCGAGACTACTCCGTGCCTCGGAAAGCAGGCATTCGTGGATCTTTGACAGTCGTTACGGGTCGTCAGAAGCCCGCAAGCCTGACAATCAGTCTACCAAGAGGAATCGTATTACCCAGTTACTGGGTTGTGGAGGTCAGATAGGCAGTCGCTCCATGTCAAATACGATATTCAGCTACAACCGACAGACTGGAAGCCGACCCCAACATAGTTGTGAAAAGGCTTTCGATGACTACATGAAATTCGGATCTACGCTCTTTAGGAGACAAAATTAAATAAATGAGCTCCATCATTAGTGCACATAATTAATGAGGACCCGATAATGAAGATCATATTTACCTTTGTTTGAACCGGTTTTCAGAGAGTTTGAAATATTTTGGGATATATTAAGGTCAACATAAAAATACACAGAGTTGAAACATCGAAATCACAAATAGATTCTGCCGGTATCTATGAAACATATCAATACCCCAGCGTCTCTCTACTGTACTTAATCTTCTCACAACGCGTAAATCGTTGTATACTCAATAAATACGTGGATTAAGAAATACCTAAGTATCCGGATTAGAGACACCCACTGCTCACTCTTTTATTCAAACTTTATGAGAATTTATGCAGATGTTAAAAGAGAAAAGCTCAAAATGTTGGAGGATTTTCTTATTTTCGTACGTAGAAAAATGTTGAGAGAAAATGTCGAACGTACGTAGAAAAATGTTGAGAGAAAATGTCGAAGAAGACTTGTTGTTGTTATTTGATAATTTCCTGTATATTCGAAAATTTTATTAGCAAATACGCAAATATCTTTTTCTTTATCGGATCGTCGGGAACAGAAGGTATTACATAAATCGCGAAGATACAAAACATTGTATGCGTAACGATAACTCGTACAGTCGAGTGTTTGCCGCCCACGAAAAGTATAACTTTTAGATATGTAGGTACCTACTAGGCAAATAGATCGAGTTTTGTTTATAATTATGTTACTAGCTTTTCGGGCTTCGCCCGCGCGGATGACGCGAACGTTTTACCGGGATTTCATACCTACATAGCCGAGGAAAAAAAGGTCATTCATTGAGTCCTACCGCTGCGTCCGCGTTGCTGTCAACCATAATAAATTACTTTGTTACGCGTAATTTTGAATCTGTGATATCTTTTAAACTTTTTATTTAAATGACATGATGTCGAGGTATATTTTAATCTAAATTAAATACCCAATTTAAATAACATATTTTATTGGATAAGGATTTATATAATACCGGTCAAAATAGCTTCGGAAATAACAATGCAATTTTTATCAAATTCAAAAGATAATAATGGTTACTGTGGGTCATCCTTAGAAGATAGACATATGCCATCGCGGACGTTTTGTTGAACTAAGTCGAAAGATATACAATGCTGTAGAACATAAATTTTATGTCTCATGGCTTACGCGGCGCACGCCAGTAAAGCTTCCAGTCGGCATGATTTTTTCCGACATCTTCAACAACAATCGTCATATTTCAGACAAATTTACACGAAACCGTAATGAATTATACACAAAAACCTTCCTTATTAATCATCCCGTCCATTGGTGAAAACCGTTTGAAAATCCGTTCGGTAGTTTTTGAGTTTATCGCGTTCAGATAGACAGACAGACAGACGCGGCCGGGGACTTTATATTATTATGTAAAGATTCAAGACACGTTCTCTTTTTCGAAATTGTATCTTTTTATGTGACTCCCCGTAAAGTTATTTGTCCCATGCTAGTACCTACAGAATATTTCATTAATTACATAATACCGTAGTGCTCACGCAGCATAAGAAAATACCAACCAAACAATTATTTACGTGCTAGGCCTTTAAATGGGATTTTGTTGTAAGAAAATGAGCACTCTTCTTTTTTTTTTCTTGCTGTCACTAACCTGGTGTCAGAGTTTTTCTGCCGCCCATGAGCTTCTGACTTGACTTCACAAGCCGTCAAGAAATATCTCTCAGGCATGCCGGTTTCCTCATGATGTTTTCCTTCACCGATTTTGAAGCAAGTGATACAATAGGCACATGAATCCGAAAAGTCAGAAGCTTTGGCAATTGGCGTTTATAAACTTTTAGTCTGAAAGCAGACCTGAAAATAGTTCACGAAAAGAATGTCAGGATATAAATAACTTAAAAAATATGGGACTGTTTTTAGACTTACATAGAAAAATGAATAATAAGAGAAGAGAAGTTGATTCCAATAAAATTTGTTTGACACCGCCAACGCGTTAAATAATTTTTTGTGTTAAAAATGTAGTTATTGACATTTTCTTTCTCGGAAACGAAATCTCTCGAAAGGTCTCGAATCTGGGTCAATTAGGAGTTTTCCAACTTAATTACGACAACGTAAGACTTCAAGAGCTTTTGTGCGATTGTGAAGAATATAAACTCTGTGTCAGTTTCTTGGCAACTCGTAGATCGTAAAACAAAACGCAATGACTGGAAGCGTAGGGCCTTATCTAAACTACGTGATCTCATCCAGTGGCTCCATGTCACGGCATCCATTAACAGTAATCTACGTGACCCAAATTGGTTACCTACTGCCCGTCGGGGAAATTCTTTTTAATTTTCATTTTTGGGAACCGAAACGTCAATTATTATTATTTATTGGTTAAAGTATTTAAAGAAAAAAACTACGATATTTTCCGAAGCTTATTCAATAATACCTACAGTTTTTTTACGCCTTTAGGATTTAGGAATTACCTACCTACCAAGTTATATTTCTTTTTATATTTTGACGATGACATTTTTGGCTACCTGTCTATTGTCACATTACCTGAATATACCCGCGGACCTTGGCTTGCTCTACCACTGCATTTTTAAATAAAGCTCGAACGACAAACGTTTTCCGTACTAGAAATCGAGCCCAGTAAGCCAGACTATCCAATCAACAGAACAAAAAATATTTTTCCAAGACCACAGTTTATTTTTATTAAAAGCTTATACAAAATATATAAGATGCGTTGTCACGACCTATCGCCACCCGTGTTATGATAATTCGAAGGTGTTGCCAACCTAAACACACCTGCTACTTGGTTGTGAGCCGTACCTATAAACCTTGAGTGTCTCAGTCGGCTGGGAATGTAAATAAAGTTCAAGAAATATATAAATCCCATCTGGAAAAACAACTGCAAACCCTTTAAATCGTAAACACGGTATTCCAATTCAACATAGCTGAGATTCAAATTAGTTTTCAAGACCTCAAGAAGGACTTTCAGTAAAAATTTTCAGTATTCCTTTTTAAATGAAAAAGTGAAGGGGTTCATAAACCGCAGTCGTTGCGTCCTTATTACTTTTTATTAATTGGTTCGCTTTGTAGCTAGCGGGAAAGCTTTTTTATTTGATTGAGAAATATTTACAAACTTTTATATTTTAATGCTCACAAATCAATTGAATTAATAACTAGTTTTCACGAATTTTGCAAATAAACATTTTGTTTTGTATTGCTTTTGGATCAGAAAAAAAAACACAATAGGAGTGTTTATCCAATCGCACCCACGCTAATCTAAGCCCGGTATTGAAATCTTTAATCTTTTGGTAGTCTCCCAGCGCTTGGTTACGGAATGTAATCCGTATTAACTTGGCATTCTTGGTACCTTACCTAATACCTATCCACTGAAAGTATGCCCAGAGGGTTCTTACTATAGGTATACGTGAATACACAACGTATTTTTATCGACGACATTGACTCTTTTTTATAAAAAGTTACCGAGAAAATGTATTGAATATTCCAAAATGCTTTCACCAGAGTAGGTATATAGATATTTCTTTTTACCAATATATAATTTTAAATTCGAGCCTGTTCTAAAGTCTATCACTAAACTAACACTAAGATAAGATAAGATATGATTTATTTTGTAAAACATGAGCACAGTATGAAGGTCTTATAATTAATATGTAATGGCTACATGTTTTCCCATTTATGGCGTACAAAATTAGTTGCACTGGAGTGGACAAGCAATAAAAAAAAAAAATATATACACATAGGTATACAATGTCAAAATTTAAATCAAATTAAAATTTCCATTCAACGTGGCAATGTTGCCAGCCTTTTGGGCACTTTTCCTGTTGACAGCGATACGGACGAATTTTTTGATGCCCGTAATTATCCCCCCGCCCCCTTTTATATACTTGTACTTATTATTATTAATTTAAGTCTGTTAGTTTTTAAATCATCTAAATACGTTTGTGTAAATAAAAAACAGTCCAATTAATACATTGCGTTCATTAAAATTACAATGCCAAATTTTACTTTCATTCAAAATTACAATTTAAAATTAAAATTCAATTCAAAATAACAATTTTAAAATTAAAAAAAAACAAATTAATACGCACACTCAGAATTTTATACAAGCAAAATATTATATGTTTAATAATTCACTTCTCTAGTAATAACCCCTGAAGGGACTTGTTATATTTTTTTAAATTGCTAACCTACTTTCATGTCGCCATAATAGTTATATGACAGATAAACTATAACTACAAAAGTTACGTTATTGCGACTCAACCGTTGCGTTCTTACCGCTTCTAAAACGACTGAAGACCGACCCGTTCAACGTACCGTCTCTGTTCATTTTATTCGTAATCATCATCATTATCATTGGCAGCCTTGTTCCACCCACTGCTGACTATAAGCCTCCTCCCTTTTGTGCCGTACTCCCCTGGCCTGTGCGAGTCTCAACCAGATCTTACCAACGATCTTCTGAATGACATCCACCCATTTGGCTGTTGTTCTGCCAACACTCCTTCTACCGTCTTTCGGCAATTTATCAACTTTCATATATTTCTTCCTCAGGTGACTTAATGGACGTGCTGGCACTGTTCACATCATCGGTGAACTTCGTGCTGTACTGCAGCATGAGCCGCCAGTTTCGCTGTACGTTCGCCCGCCTCGCACGCCGCATGCTGTCCGCGGCCGAGGAGCCCGCCAAACTAGCCAATAAGTTAGAACCGACCACGCAGGTATCACAATGTTAGGACAACTAGTTTGTTATCAGTGTTTCATGTTTGTGAGTAACACAAGCCAGCTTAGCACGCTATCCGAATAGACGATTTGAAGTTGAGAATTTGTCAAAGCCCGTGAAATGAAAACTGCAAAAAACGTAAGAAATTTTGAATTACATTGAAGAAATCACCTTAAGTAGGTAATGCTAAAGTTAGAGAAGTTCTCAACTTCAAAGTCTATATACCTAGCCGGTTTCTGAATTGATTCAGAAACCGGCTAGGTATATGTGACACAAGTCACGGAATTTGTTGTTTTATACCTGACAAAATTCGTGACAATTGTAACACACCATATAAAAAATAGCAGTATTGTAAGAACGTACTATATTGCTTCTTTTTACATGGTGTATTGGTACGTAAGTAGACAGGTGTTTTTTTTTTGTTACTTTTGTACATAATTTATTTTTAGTCGAAGCAAACTTGAATCCGGGTACTGGAATCACGACCCTAAAGTTGTGAGATGTTTATTTCTCAACTTTACCGGCTTCAATCGAAAAACAATCTATCCTTAAGTATCTTGGGTCCAGTTTCCGATGTTACACTTATTTTCTTTCATTTAATCGTTTTCATGTAGTAGCGTTTACATGAACACATGTATTGTGTTATATGTGTAAATGTGCGAAGAAAAATATATACATAAGTACCTCGTTAAAATTAAATAAAGGTTTATTAATATTTAACATTATATGTTTTACACAAAGAAAGCTATTAACGTTATAATTATGTTGGGTCACTCGACATGCCACGGTATTTTCTTTGAAACGCAATTTAATTTCTGAAATCTTGAACTTTCAATCATAGTTGTACAAGTTCTTCATATCAAAAGCGCAATCTTGATAGCAGAATTAATGTTCTCTTCAAAGAATGAATGAACATCATAATTTATCCTAACTTTTGTCCAAATAAACGATCAGTCTTTAGTTTGTTAGCAGACCGAAAACAAAAATCTTTAGTAAGATATATTGTAATGCTTAATGTCAATTAACAAAATGTAATGTTGTTTTAACTATTTCTTCGCTACAAATATTTTTTACCTACATAACTACTAAAAATCACTACTCCAACTTGGAGAAAATCGCGCAAATAGGTAATAAAATATATTTGTTACAATCATAAACACAGAAAAATAAAACCTTTTGGGATTACCAAAGCTTTTATGAGGGAACAAATAAATATTCCACCTGTTACTGACATAAATACACTTAGGTTAACAATACTTATAATTCGGAGTATGATTCTTCGAAATAAACAACACAAGAGAAATAACTTCCTAATATTAAATATCAAGGAGTTTGGTGCTTATAAATTGGGTAAAATAAAATTGCCTCGTTGGTCTAGTGGTCGCAATCGGTACTGCTTGCTTGCTGCATGAAGTCTTGGGTTCGATTCCCAGGTCGTGCAAAGTGTTATTGATTTTTTCCAACTGGAATTTCTCAGTAGCAGCTCGGAATATAGGATTTCAGCATTTCAGCTGCATCCGGTTAGACTGGAAGCTGACCCCAACATAATTGGGAAAAGGCGGGCAGATGATGATGATGATGACAATAGGCTCGCCCCCTATTACATGGGACTTACATGGTTACTGGCGAAATGAAGGTGTACTATATTTACATCTCTGCCTAACCCTTCGTGGAATAAAGGTGTGATGTTATGTTATGTTAAAATAAAATTGAAAACTATTTCGAATAAAAGTTTGATGACGTCACACGGTAACCTTCGGTCGTGTTGCAGATACCGATACTTTTATAAAACGACGATAATCCTTTAATCTCTTCATTTGTTTTAGCTCAGCGTGTTTTCATAGCTTACCTACATGTGCCGCTACGCTTTAGCAAATAAGTGATTAAGAACGGATTTGAAAATTTTCCTATATTCTGTTTTAATACAATTTTAAGACTTGCTTTTTTATATCTTGTATGATATTAGAAGCATGTTCTATTAATCGTTACGTTACTTTAGGCTATTTGATGGCGATCGGATAACAGAATTTCACATAGAGCGACTGATCTGAAGCCCAGCAAAGAAGATTAATGTTTGGTCTTTTGTAAAGCCTTATTTTATAAGAAGACCCATCTACAAAAATAATGATGTAATGCTAAGCGATCCAAATACCACTCGATTCAGTTTGTAGAACAAAGAACAATCTTACTGTAGATATGTTCGAGTATCCATATTGTTGGGAGGCTGATGGAATTATAATTAGTTGTAACATCCATCTCGAGATTAAGTGGTGGTGTCACAATGACCACTAATAGACGTGTCTGTTAATTGAATGATTGTTTGTTCACAGGTCACCGGGCCGCTATAGCGCCAAATTCCCGCCCTATTTAGGGTGGTAGAAGAGAGTATTATATAAATAACGATACAGGTAAGAAACAAAAATGTATTTCAATATTTTTGCAACATCTAGTGAGTAAACAAAACTTTTTGTGTTTTCAGCTTAGTACGTTTTATTCTCAGTATGTCATGAATATGCTTTTAACTCAGTGTGTTTGTAGATTTTTTAAGGTTTAGTTCAAAATTCAAAAGTCATTTATTCAAACTAGGCTGAGAATCAGCACTTTTCGAACGTCAAAATTACATAAGACAGTCGCCCAAAACGCCCACCCTTTACCACTTCCTAGTGCTTTAGCTGGGAAGGAGAAGTGACGCAACAAACTCCCCAGCAGCACAGCTGTCTGTTCAGTTAGATAGTATATAATTTAGTTCCACTCTCCTATTGAAACTTAGTTAATACTGTATCTGCATAGAGGATAATAACAGTCAACGCTACGCAAAGTAGAAAAAAACAGTACGGTATTTTATCGTGCGGTAATATCAGGATTAATATAAAACTATAACTAAACATATTATAAACTAGCAGCGCCTCGCGGTTTCCCCCGCATAAGTCTCGATCCCGTTAGAATATTGGGATAAAAAGTATCACATGTGTTAATCTAGGTTATAAACTATCTATGTGCCCAATTTCATCCAAATCCGTTGAGGAATTTTTGCGTGAAAGAGTAACAAACATCCATCCTCACAAACTTTCACGTTTATTTCGATTTTGATGAAATTGGGCACACATAGTTTATAACCAGTATAGGATTAATGTCGCTTTTCGTGTCTGTCTATGTGACTGTGTTGTTCTTCTAAACTACGCATTGGATTTTGATGCAGTTTTCACCATCATTTGGAGAATTTATTCTGGATGGTTTATGTGTGTATACATAATTTATTCCTGTACCTACTATTTAATGAGCAATATTTGTATATATAAATATATATCGTATACATATTTGTAATCATGTTCTCGAAAACGGCTCTAACGATTTCGATGAAAGTTGCAATAAGGTTTACTGGGCCGAAAAATCGATCAAGCTAAGTCTCATATCTGGAAAAAATTGTTTTTCCGTATTTTCACCCGAGCGTAGCTCGGTCGCCCAGGTACTATATATATATACTATTAAATGAGCAATATTTGTATATATATATTTATAATCACGTTCTCGAAAACGGCTCTAACGATTTCGATGAAAGTTGCAACATAGGGGTTTACAGGGGTGAAAAATCGATCTAGCTAGGTCTCATATCAGGGAAAATTCGTTTTCTCCGTATTTTCACCCGAGCAGGGCTCGGTCGCCCAAAATTTAGAACAAGATGGCTTCCTTAGAATAATGACATGGCAGCATGGAATTAATAAATACCCTATCTTGGCATCATGGAATTAGTATGAATTTTCCTATACTTTTTTTTTTTTTTTTATATTTTATTTCACATAAACCTATAAGGGCACTTATGAAACGTCTGAAGCTAGATGCACGGTTCCAATTGGTCGTTTCCAATGGAGAAGAGCCGGCAAGAAACTCCATGGTTACTCTTTTAAAAATAAATGGTATTTACAATGCTTTCAAATTACAGAGTTAATAGGTATGAGAGGACAGTGTAGGCCTATCAACAAGTACCAGGTACTTAGCAAGATAGAAAATGGTCGATAGATCTACAGTCTGTTAAGCCTACAACGTTCTCACATTCACAAAATCTAAAAGAAAAGAATCTATATAAAAGCAAAATCAAATAATAAAAATAAAAAGCTATTTAGACCAAATGACATGATTGCCACTACAGCTGTATGTAACAATACTTATTTATTATAAAAAAAAAATATATATATTTTAGGTATATAATGTCAAATAACGAAGAGATTATGTCAAGGTAGTATGTAAAAGAAAAAAGAAAAAAGGTAAAATAAAATAAAATAATCATCTTAATTTGGGATCCGTTAATAGAAATTTACATAGTTATGCCGTTAATGAGGTACCAGGGAAGCCACATGTGCAGAAGGAATTATTGCCAAACTTCCTTGTCTTCAACGTAGTCTTTAATCTTATAATATGCTTTTTTGATAAGGACACGTTTGATGTGGGTTTTGAACTTTCCATCGCTAAGTTCTGTAACCGTCTTTGGCAACTTGTTATAAAATCGAATACTGTTTATTACAAATGACTTACTAGTTTTAGTTAATCTAAATTTGGGTATCACAATTTCATGTTTACTATGTGTATTTATATTATGGAAATCGCTTCTTATTTTGAAAAGTCCCAAGTTTTTGCGAACATACAAAATACTTTCTAAGATATACAGAGAAGGCTTAAAGATTAAATGAGCATTCTCTATTTTCACCAGAGCAGAGCTCGGTCGCTAGGTACTTAATATTAAACTTACATAAAATAAAGAAATCTCGACGTTTTGTCAGGTCGTTTAAAGCGTGCGAAGTAGGGGCGGACCGGTAGTGAGTACCTATTATAAATTAAAGTCACTTTTCATGTCTGGCTGAGTGACCGCGTTATTCTTCTCAAGTACACAATGATATTTGAGACGGGTTTCACCATCATTTAGACAAGATATTCCAGAAGGTTTATGCGTATATTACACTTACACATAATAAAGAGATATCAATGTTTTGTCATATCGAAAAACCGTGCAAAGCAGGAGTGGTAGTAATATATAGAAGAGTTTGATAACACCACATGTTATCATGTAATAAAGCATCGGAGCTTAAAACTGCAAAGTTGCAAACTTCAAGTGCCAACAAGCTTGAAGTGCCAACTAGCTATCTATCAAGCTGTGGCGACGTAAAGATTAGAAGTAGGTACCTCGGTATCAACGAATTCTTGGAAAATGTAGTTTACAAAGTAAACGAGTAGGTAAAAATATGATTATTTGTAGAATAAGTACCCATTATTTACAAAGAAAAGATAATAGAGCCGTTACTTTGTTTCTGAGGCAATATTTTACGTTCTAAAAAATAAATAAGTATTCATTAGAAAACATCGTTTTTCATTTAAACTGACTAGTATTTTACCTTATTTCTTCTTGAAAAGAATATTTATCTCACACTGTTAAAATATTCGAATTTATTAGATATTCTTTTATATAAATAAATAAATAAATAAATAATAACTTTATTGATACTAAAAACCTTTGATTACAATAAGTAGTAAATGTAGGTTACAAACAATTCGTTGTAATAAGGTGTCTGGAATGGTGAAAAACCCTGCCTCCTAAACTAGGGGAAACCTGTGCCTTAGGAGACAGTGTTCTACTGTTACTTCGTGCACAAATAGTCCTTTTCATCGCACCTTGTTCGTAGTGAACCTAATTAAATACAGTGATGACAATAATAAAAAGAAAAAATTAAGAAAAAATAAAAATAAAAGGGGGGGCAAATGAAAATTTAAATGAGGAATATGAATATTTAGTTTGTTACATTGCGTGTGTAAGTATGCATTCGAGTGTGAGTGAGTGCGCGCGCGAGTGTTTGTGTGTGTGTGTGTGTGCGTGTGTGTGTGTGTGAGTTTATGTGTGTGTAAGTGTTGTGTATGAATGTTAAATAACTACTAATATTGACAATTATGTTTGAGTGGAATGATTTTACATTACAAATAATTTGGTTTAAGCGACTACAAGCGTAGTGAAGTGTGATTATACATGTAACTGCGAAACTAGCGAGGAAAGATGAGTAACTCTTCTGTTTTGGAGTAGTCCAAGTCATACAGCCAATTTTTCAATTTAGTATTTGCTTCATATCTATTTAACTTATCTAATTGGACTTTTTTGCTGATCTTTCTATAGATAAGAGAACTTACGACATACAGTTGTCGACTAGCGAAGGACGTTTTATGGGGTATTGATGGGCATGACGTGATTAGTGATCGCTTGTTAGGATCCGGAGGGGGGATCTGACTGTGTTTCCAGAGGGTGGCTCGAAGCACAAAGAGCTGTCGTACAGTTAGTACTTTAATGTCCGTATATAATTGGGTTGTGGGGAACCTAAACGGTTTGCCAAGCATCACCTTAAGAACAGCCCTTTGTGCTCGCTCCAAACCCAGCAGTTTAGTTTTGCCTGTGCCACCCCACACCGGGATGCAGTAACCAATAACGGACTCGCAAAGCGCAAGGTACACCATTTTCAATGTTTTTGAATCCGCACACTGTCTTAGCGACTTAAAGATATATATTAGCTTCCTAACTTTCGAAACCAAACTATCGACATGGGTGTACCACTTCAGCCCGTCATCGATCGCTACACCCAGGTATCTGGTGTGACTAGCACGAGACAGTGTTGTGCAAGAACATGAAGAGGAATCAAAACATGAATGCGCGGTTATGGCAAATTCCGGTGGGGCTTTGGTTCGGTGACTAACACAGAATGGGAGGAAATTGGTTTTGGATAGGTTTAGGGAAAGCAGATTATGCTGCAGCCAGTTCATAACCACCTGTAAAGATTGCTGAGCATGATATTTTACATCAGCCCATGTATCACCATAAACTACGATTGCCGTGTCGTCAGCATACGTGAAGATATTGGAGTTGAGCAGTGGCAGTGTGCAAAGGTCATTAATATAAACAAGGAACAAAGTAGGACCGAGCACACTGCCCTGCGGCACACCATATGAGATAATTTCTTCACCACTGACGCACGTGTCAATCTTGACACTAAGTCTTCTATGTTGGAGATAACTTTTAAACAGATCGAGCGTTTTACCACGAATACCAATTAATTCCATTTTTGACTTTTCATTTTTTGGCTTTAGTTAAGTCCAGGAATATGGCAAGGCAACTTTTATGGTCATCTAACTTCCTCGCGACGAGTTCTGTAAGATCTGTAATTGCATCTTCTGTAGAGACCCCTTTTTTAAAGCCATACTGGTTGGGCGCTATAATTGCATTTTTCTCTAAGAACTTCAGTAGACGACCATTTATCAGCCTCTCCATAACCTTAGAAATAGCTGAAAGAACAGAAATCGGCCTATAGTTGTTCGCACAGTCCCTGTTCCCGCTCTTATAGATCGGATGGACCAGAGCCTTTTTGAAAGGCTCAGGGAAAATCCCGCTTGCTATGGACATGTTAACAACATGAGTTATTAATGGTACAAGGGTTTTTCTACATAATTTTAGAAGAGTAGAGGAAATACCGTCCCAACCAGTGGCACTATCATTTCTTAAGTTCATAATGGTGGACTCGACCTCGGCGTCATCAACAGGAAGGAGAACAAAAGAGTTATGTGGGTACGTTTTGGGTGGGGTAATTAATTGTGTGGTAGAGATTATCTTAGACGCTAGGTTTGTACCTATGGTAGCGAAAAACTTACATACCTCACTAGCTGCAGTGTATGGGTTTGGGTGACTTTTTAGAAGCTCCAGTGGTGGTGTTGATATTTTTTTTGTGTTCGTAATCTCTTTAATTTTATTCCACAACGATTTAGGATTATGTTTTGCTTTTTCCAATTCAAGCTTTTCATGCGCTCTTTTAAGCTTTCTAAGGAGGCCATTGCAAAAATTTCGATAGCGTCTATATGTGATCTGTAAAATATCATTACTAGGTGCATAACGAGCCTTTTTATGTAGTTTATCACGATTACGAATGCAACGCAATAGACCCGGAGTTATCCATGGTTTAAGATTTCGTTCTTTTTTCGGAACTTTTACTATTTTACTGTGCTTGCTTATGATAGATTGTATTGTATTAACTAAATTAGTGGCGGCAATGTCAGAATCTTCCGTATTCGTAACACGAGAAAAATCCTGACATTCAATATCTTTTAAGACATTGTAGTATTCAATTTTTGGGATTTTATAACTAGGAGCAGACAGTTTTGCTAGTTCTGTATCGCCGATTTCAACCAAGAGTGGTAGATGATCAGTAATGTAAGATTGTAGGACCAGTACATTCGTAGGTCTGTTTGATTTTAATAGAACGTGGTCTATACAATTATTGATTCTGGTCGGGTAGTAATGCCCAGGTAAAAGCCCATGAGAGGCATTGAGATTTAAGTAATTAGCACAGCGGTCATCTTGATTAGACGGTTTAATATCTGTGTTGGTGTCACCAATGAGAAATATACTTTTGAAATTCTTGAAGGAGGAAAAGACGCGGTCTAAACCGTCTAGAAAGCTATCAAATTCGACCTTAGTTTTATATGATGGCGAACGATACATGGCTATTATTACCAATTTATTATTTATTTGGCATGTAAGACAGTTTCCATTTGAAAAAACCGGCTCGTTTACGGTGCATTCAATGTGATTTTTTATGTACAAAGCCACTCCTTCATTTTGGTTTTTAGTTTGTTTAGTGTAGTAAGAGTTGTAGCCGTCTAACACCGGAAGGTTAGCAATTTTACTTAACCAACACTCAGTTAAAATCAGAATGTCACAAGGCACTTTAATTATGGATAATAGGGCTAAAAGCTCATCAAAATTCTTATTGATACTACGTATGTTAATGTGAAGAATAGTAATACATTTATTTGATTTTTTTAAATATTTTGTGGATTCTTCTGGAGCACAAGTAAAGGCCTTAGCTACTGTAATATCGTCTAAATCTAATAGGACATTGTTAGCTAAATTAGTCATTTTTAAAATAAATAATGCATGAAACATTTATACAACTTAATACGTCGAATAATGGCTTGGCCACAAAGAGGTAAGCATTCGGAGAAGGCCATAGAACAGAAATTAGAGTTCGATGAAAAAGCGTGAATGTTAATGTAAATATGTGCTGAGGTAGATTCGGTGTATGTATTTGTGTAAGTTTGTAAATAATATGTGTGTATAAGTGGGGTGAAACAGTAGGATTTGACATACTAATATTTGGACTGATATTTAAACGAAACTTAAATAAAAGAAAATCATTAAGTGATATGCTGTAGAAAAATGTATCAACTGTATCTAAATTGTGTAGTCATGTTTTCGTTTGTAACTCTTGTAGAGTAGCCTCCGACTTAACGAGGATATGCTGAGGATATATTGATAAGTGTATGGCACAATGTCTTCCAATCTATACATTATGATATTATATAAGCTGAATTGATTAATAGCTAACCCAACATATACATAATTAGGATAACAAAGTACTAGCATAATTGATGTTTATGCGTTGAATATGGACCGATGGGATCAACGTCAGTTCTCACACGTGTGTGTTTGCCAAACACAATGAGCCAAAGATTTGCTTGACATAGTTGCATTTTATGGTCATGTTTCAAGTGGCGGCTGCCATTACTTAATCGTTATGAAGTGTCAACCAAACGAATATATCGGTGGGTTTTGATCATGGTTATGTCTTATTTAAAGCAGTCCTCTTGATGATCAATCGGTTCTAGCTGATTCTCCCTGCTTTACTTTTGATTTGGTGTCCCGTTTTTGGTCTGATAAAAAATGATATAAATAAAAAAAATGAAATGATAAATTATTTTATTTGTGAGTAGGTTTGTACAAACAATTTTACACGTCAATCATATTTCAAAAACTAGATGACGTTGGCGTTTCCTATCTGACTACTCTGAGAAGAAACGCCGAAACAAACTCAGAGGTTCAGTCTGTTTAAATCTAGACATAATCTTGGTCAGATCATGTAAACGCCATGTAAGTAGATCGGTGTCTGAAATGGTCTTTTGAGGAAAGAACCACACAGATTAAGTGGACCTGTCCAGTCAGTGCACGCATTTGTCAGTAATCCTTCAGTTCAACTTAAGGATCTCAACGACTCCACGAACAATACTAAAGAAAAGAAATTTGGGTAGGCCGCATAAATTACATAAATTGCCAGATCATGATTAAAAGTAACTGAGAAAAAATACAAAAAAAAACAATGACCCACATAGTCCTTTTTTGTGTGTGAAATTATCAAATTACGTCTTCCGCTCTGGGCGGAGCGGGGAGGGTGTGTCAGACCCACCCGTGTTCCACCACCACCGGACCACGGTATCGGACTTTCTCGCAACCCCGGCAGGCATCGGTCCTATCGGACCCCTTCAGTTGTGCTAACATCTCTTTGAGGCGCGCGTGGAACACAACGTGTCGTCGACCCGGTCCTGGTCCTTATCGGACGGCGAGCTACCCATGGCTCACCGTCCGCAAACCCGCGCCCACGGTGGCCGGGAATCGGCCTGGAATCCCCGACGCCCAGGGCGTCTCCTGCGGCGGCTAGGGGCGTGAGGGCGCAAAGTTTGCCTCTCCCTCACGCGTTCCGCCTTCTCCTTCGCAAGCATTACTGCTTCGCAGAAGGAGGTGACGGCCTCCCTCCTCCTGGACCAGGGCCGGACGCGAGAGATCACCGTCACCGATCGCCTCAACGAGGACACGGCGTTGCTCTGCCCAAGCCGGGCAAACCTCCAACGTATGCTCCACCGTTCAACCAGCGGGCTGGCCGCCGCCTCAATGAACGCGCAAAAACCGGTGCCCCTTAAAGGGCCATGGACTGCACGACCCCCGCGTAGAGCCTCTGGCAGGAGGCGTTTGGATCCCCTAGATTGGGTAGGAGCCACTTCAAGGCAGCCCCGCTCCAGTCTGGGAGCCAAACCTCGGAAATGCTTCACGAAGTTCCACCGGCTATCGAGGACGAGTCCTAAGTACTTCATCGTCGCCTCGATGCCGATGTGAACTCCTCCTACCGTTATTTGGGAACCCGACGGTAGCGCGTGCCGAAGGCCGTGAAAACACATGGCCTCGGACTTGTGCAGGGCCACCTCGAGTCCCAATTGCCAGATTCTGTTGACGATTGTCGCAACCCCGTGTGTCGCTAGTTCGGCCACCACCTGGTGCGACCTCCCCTGCGCCAGGACCAACGTGTCGTCAGCGTAACACCCCACAGTCTTCACATTCACAATAATATAATACTTTTCAAAGCAAGTATTCATGTCATTGTATATAAAAATATCATCAATGTTAATGTGCTTATAAATATCCGGACGTCATAATCTTTGAGGACCATATAGATTGGTGTCTGAAATGGTCTTTTGGGAAAAGAACGTTCACGCATATTTGTCAGTTATCGTGTAGCTCAACACAGAACTTATGGAGCTCAAAGTTTCTAGTCTAAAGACTAAAACAGAATATATTTGTTATTTGGCATAATTTACGAGTTAGTCTTAGTTTTAAATGTGTCAAGCAAAACTTTGATTAGAAGTAGGCGATACTTACTTCACATCAAAGTTTTCTTTCTATTCGATTACAAAGTTAAAAATGCATGAAAAGAAGTCGAGCAGAGGTTATATTCTTTTATTTCAACTCGTAAAGTCACTCAACGACCAGCTGATATCAAAAATCTTCGGATCAAAGAGATATTTGAGTAACATTGAGATTATTCGAGTTTTATTTCGAGAAAACGGTACGATAGTAAAGTAATTCTATGCTCTCTTTCACTTAGAAAGTACGTAATATTTACTGTTTCTCGATGCCTAACGAGTCCCAAGTGTCACGTTTGGTTTTATTGCCAAGATACGTGAAATCGACTCAATAGGTCTGGATATAATCCATCTAGTACGCCGAGTAAAAGTTACCGAGTTATTTATTGGGTTACCCATAAACATGAAAGACCAATCTTGTTCAAAGCAATTTATTTCAATGAAACCTGACCTAGCATGGAAGACTTATTAGCTTGCGCAAACATAAATAGGTCAAGGGCTCTAAACCTATTAAATGTTTGTGAATTTCAAACATTCAAATATATATCATACAATTGACTAACTAGTTTTTCTCTGAACAATATTGCATCAAAATCAGTTAATCCATCTTACATAAGTATTAACCCACAGTCTAACAGTCAAAGGTTTGACACTCCCCGCGTCCTATTTAAAAGCGATCGTCGCGCGAATACACGATCGTTCGAACTTTCCGTTCGGTGAACCTGAACGCGTGGTCGCGCCGATTGAGGGCGCTTGCTGGTTTTCCGAACAAAAAGTGACATAATTATACATATATGCTCGCGATCGATCGCGTATTCCCGCGACAATTGCTTTTAAATAGGACGCCGCCATAACACCAACTTGTCAAGAGTTAAAAATGTAATCATATTCGGCCAACATTTTGTTACTTTTTCTTATTAAAGAAGCTTTGACGTGGTTCGTACTCGCGAATATCAAATATAGGTGCACCAAAATTGTTGTTTTCATCTTTAAGTAGTTAGGTACCTGCGTGCCTCACAAAGCATTTTAAATTCGAAATGGTATTCAGTCAACTTTACTTTGTGAAATCGGTTGTCGTTTGCAAGAATTTTATGCTTGCTATCCACGACACGCATTGAAAAATTATATACAGTCGCGTTATAATTTTGTTTTTGAATTTGCAGAGCATGAACATTATCTGTTAGTTCTACCTATCCTTGTGGCAAGACTTTTCTAATGGTCTCTATGTCATATTAAACAACCTCTATTCTGTACAAATCTTACTGTGAAAAATTAGGTGAAGTGAGCTTGAAGTGAGCTGTCGATATTTTCAATCTAGCATCAGGTGGAATGGTAGATCGGGTGTACTGTGTGCGGCCCTCAAAATAAATAAGTTTGAGGTACCTTGCTCTTTTTAGCCAGTTTGAAGAGGAGCAAATTGCCTCAAATATTATCGAAAGATTTATCGACTCATTTGACCGTTCTGATTAAAAGTTTAATAATTTTGAAAGTTTAATAGTTTTAATCTATCGGTAGTCGTATAAATCCATTAAATGGTTTGCAAAACTTTTAGCTGTTTCCTCTGTTGAGAGCAGTTGTGAACAATTGGTTATTTACTTATTGATTTTTGATCGTAATGTTAATAACTTTTGTAACAAGTTAACATAATAAAAATATTAAATATTATTGTTCCCTTTTCTAGCAATAAATTTTCTCTAGGTCTTTAAAGAAATGGATGATGACTTATTTGGTAAATTAAATATGATTATCATTATTATAAGTAGTCATAGATCTATTATATAATAATACAGCTTTACAGTATTACAAAGTAACGAAACCACAATGGAATTATATAGGCACGAAGCAATACATTTCCGCTACCATAGTTTCACATAGCGACTTACAAACTCTTACGCGACGTAGATTCAGGGCTTTAGCGATAATTCCACTATATTGGGTACTTACTAGGAATATTCCGTGAAATATTTTGCAACCGTTGCGGATTACTTGGCTTGCTGAAGGGGAATCTTATTTAGTGTTTGGATGTTAACCCTTCGCCCACTATCACGATCGTCATTTATTTTCCACCCGCCCCCGCAACACTTACTTAGGTGTTTGTTTTTCGACTTCGTTTATCGAAGGCCATGTTGAATGAATACCTTTATTGTCATGTGACTAATAAGCGTATTTAGTTACCTAGAACTAGCATACAATTGAATATGAAATAACAATTGGTAGCTTATAGGAATAGCACACGGAAAAACCTATTGAAATAAATAGCGAAAATTCAATATTGCTTCTTATTATCGTATGTAGCGCCTGCCCCATATATATGTATGTTGGTTCCGGTAAGGTTAGCGCGCCCAACGCTAACAGTACCAAAGAAGCCAGTACAATTTCAAATCCCTAACGCAGTGTTTCTATTTGTAACTTGAGCGTAATTTCAAATAACTTGGACTAGTTTGCAATTAGTTCTCTACAATCGGATAGTGGTTACCTATTATTGTCCTGATTTTGAGATATTCATTCACTTTCAGCTAATTTTGGACAGAACTAAATAGTTTTGGTTTTACTAAAGCCTAAAGTTAGTTGGTTATCAAAGTCACATGGTTGGATAACAGTTAAATCTCGTTAATTTTGACATTGACATGAAATGGACCATTCAAAACGTGAAGCTAACTAATGGTGAAAGTGTTTTGATCTATTGTTATTATTATTAATTGTGGCAGTAGAATGAAAGGGAAATCTTAAGTACCTATCTAAATAAAGTTTTTTTTTTAAATATAATCACATATTCACGCGAAATATTTTACAAGTTTCTCGGCTCGAATAACTATAAGAATATCTAAAGGAATACGGGTCGCCAGAGCCTGGTTAATAACTTGCAAATCGCATTCCTGGCATTTTCTGTTACCAACTTTGTCTTTTTTGCATTAACTGAAAAGGAATCACTATTTATTTTACCGCATAGTTCAAAAATATAAAATGTAAAATACGATCTCAACGTTTATGATTGCATCGTGCTAGTTTCATCTACTATCACTGATACCTACCTACTATAAGATTTTCCAACGTGATTCCGTAAGTATTACGTGGGTCGTAGGACGGGAGATTCCAAGCTTCTTAATATATATTACGTAGGAGGGTATGTGTCTCTTTCGTTATTATCAACCTTTTTTTTACTACTAGGGCCTACTGTGGGTAGTGGTTATTGCGTAATAGAAAAACCGTTTGCATTTCAGATCAAATTATAATTTACGATCACATTAATCACACTAGCAATTCACACACTGTAGTAGGAACACGACACAACTATTCAGAACACATGACAGTTTCTAAACGTCTTCACTGCTTGACCGCCACCCACGAACTCTGCTGAGCTCCGGCCGGTCCGAGCGTTATATTGTAGACTCTGTCGAGCGCCTCTAGGCGGTGCTGGCGTCCCAATTAGTCAACTCAGTAACGTGTTTCCGACATATGCATAAACTCACGCCTTCTACTCATGGGGGTAGGTAGAAACTGTAGAACTGCTGCGCTCCTTAGATACTCCTTTTCCTTCGCTTACGTTCATACATCTAAACTAATATTATAAAGAGAAAAGATTTGATTTTGTATATATGTTTGTTATGGTTTCACGCTACAACGACTAAATGGATTAGAATGAAATTTAGCACATGAGTAGACCATGACCTGGGTCAGGACTTAGGATACTTTTTACCTCGATATTCTCACGGGATCGAGACTTATGCGGGTAACACCGCGGGGTGCAGCTAGTCTGGTCATACAGCTTAATAATCTTAATAAATCTTATTTTTTTGAGGACCAAAATATGGGCGAAAATAAAAATATTTTACGGTTTTGGTCCTAAGTGCTCAGTGACAATTTATGCGACGGACCCAAGCGTCTGTGGTGCCTAATAAAATAAGGACTAATCTAATATATTACCTACTTAAAGTCCATGGAATCTATTCGTGAAACCTGAAATGTTCTTGGGCTTGCGCAGATTATTCTAGTTTGCATAGGTTCTATGCATATGATTAATTTTAATGTGTCCACAAATTAAACTAAATGGCGATATTTAATTTCTCCGCATTATAAAGTAAGCACTAAATGACGCTAAAATCCATAACGTTATACCCACTTACGAATTGTTTTTATTTATTTCTTATTTGTGTATTACTATGCGATCTCTAATTCGTGAGTCTTAAAGAGCTTTTTAGGATTTCAATGTACGAAGTGATGTGACACAAATTCCAGATAAAGTATGTTTTTAAAATGGTTTCAAATGTTGGCAACGCTTTTTTATATTTAGATAGTCGTATAAGTAAGTATAACACATACCTACCCTAAGTTCTCAAAGACGTACCTACATACTTAATAGATCATTTCTTGGAGGTACTAGGTAGATTCCTCTTTGATTGTATTAAGGTCCTAGGGAACGGGGTAGACCTAACGCAATTCAATCAAGAACAGTCTGGAGCCTTGGGTGCAACTGAGACAATCTAGGTCCTACCTATACAGACGATATAAAGGCGTTATAAAAAATTTATATCTGGTATTTAAAAAAACGATAACACATATTTTTGTAAAAGCAAAATTCTAAGCCCAATATTGGCACACAAAAAAAGGTTGATAATAAGTTTTCGTGAAAATGTAAAAAAACTAACGGTCAAGGATATACCTAATCGAAAGCTCAATAACAGGATGCTATGTTTACGAAATAGAATGTTATCCATTTTGTTAGGCATCCTAAAATACTTTAAAACTGCAAAATGTTAGCTAGATAATTATAGAGATAGACGTGGTCATAAACATAACAATTTCTATTTTGATGTTAAAGTTGTATTGTGGATAGCTAGCGACCTCGATAGTTGATCATGATTGTTATTATTGCAACCGGCAGCAAGTTCGTCATGCTCCCTTAGATGTCACTGCTTGCGGTAGCGTCGGAGGTCGGGTTGCCTTCTTCCCACAAATATGGCAAGGGTGTAATGGCTGATCTTTGCGTTATGCTCGTGAACGGGTGGTGCTTGTGGTGACTGTTCAACTGGCTGACCATGGTTTTGTTATTATAACTGTTTATTTATTTGACCTCGATGGTCCTAGTTTATCATTTGTGATTTCGAGTTACAGCTATATATGAACATAATCCAGCATTTTATATGTAAGCGGGCATGCTCGAAAGAGCATGCCCGCTTAAAAACTTCCAGGCAGAAATGCCTGGAAGTTTTTATTTAGGTCTGGTCTTTTTCTGGTTTATGTTTTTATTTTTGCTTGAGTATTGTTTACAATATTTTTGTTGGTATATTGGCGCGTGCTAGCTGATATATGGCAAATAATTTAATTTAATGTTATGTGTTTATTACTAACTGTTGTATAGAATCCAGTTCTTCTAACTGAACAGACAGCTGTACTGCTGGGGAGTTTGTTACGCCAATTCTCCTTCCTAGCTAAAGCACTAAGAACTGGTGAAGGGCGAGCGCTTGTTGGGGGACTGGGGTTTTTTGTAACTTTCTTAACGTTTAACTTTCAAAAAGTGCTGATTCACAGCCTGGTTTGAATAAATGACTTTTGATTTTTGTTTTATGTAAAGGTGAATTTTAAATGTAATATTTTTCTACAGAAAATATAAGTGGTGTAAGTAAATGCTTGTGTATTGTACCTTTAACTGCTGCATTAGGCGTATTTAACTCCGCAACTCGTAATGTTTCTTATACATACTTAAATGATAAGATCTTTACAGACTCCTAGGACACACCAGAATTTACCCTTTCTAAGAATACTCACCCGCCAGAAAAACTGTAATACCTTATTAAGAAATTAATTCCGGTAGCAAATGTTAGTCCATGTTAAATGTCAATACGAAAATGATGAACGAATACAACTGAGTGAGTTCTTAAAGAAAGAATAACAAGATAAAAGAGTTTTGTTAATAGAGTTTACCGTCCCCCGGTACCTTAGCGTACTTCTCTTTATTTAACTAATAAATTGCGAAAATGTCTAGTAGTTGGCTCCAAAGGGAGTAATTTAATTACAACTAGCGAATACGAATATATATATAGCAGGTATGTGCGTTGAGTAGTCACTAAGGACGCGAATTTACGATATTAGTTATGTTACCCTGACATATCGTAAGTAGGAACATTCGTTTACATGGTAGGTACTAAAGTTATTAGAATAAGTTTAAAGCCATTAATTTTAGAACGTAAAAGCGAGGATGAATATTAAAAGGACCAGGCCCGGGTCGACGGCGCGTTGTGTTCCACGCGCGCCTCAAAGAGATGTCAGCACAACGGAAGGGGTCCGATAGGACCGATGCCTGCCGGGGTTGCGGGAAAGTCCGAAAGGGATACCGTGGCCCCTGGCAACGTAAAGGCAACGGAAGGAACACGGGTGGGTTTTAGTCAGTAAGAGTCTGACACGCCCTCCCGCTCCACCCAGAGCGGGAGAAGTTATTTGATAATTTCCCACCCAAAAAATAAAAATAAAAAGGATGAATATTAAAAGTTGGTATTTAGGCTAATGTTTTCCCAGTATGCTGAGCCGGCTGGTCAGTCATAAGCCATTTCAAAAGGGCTTTACAGTTTTAAAAAGCAAGCTACAGTTTTAGGACTATTTATAGTAACACGTAGGTAGTATAAATCGTCTTTGAATTTAGCTATTTGAGTAATACCACGTGACTTTATATACAGCTGTTTAATTAAAGTCGATGTAAATACAAAGCATCAATAAATTATGTTACAAAAGCATTAAACACTGTCTTAACGCATTTATCTATTCTTAATTGTTCTTAGGTGCTGAGATACAAATTGGTCTGGTCCTGGTTAGTCAGCTGTTTAAATTAGAACCTCGTCTACAACAAAAGACATTGATTAAATTGTATCAGTAGCCACCGAAGCCACTCGATCAACGGAGTGTTAAGATAAAAATTTGCTATATTTATGCCTTTAAGTAACATATATTTTGGTGACAATGACGGATGGAGTTTTAGTAGGTACTAAGGAGTTCCTGATTCTCTTCAATAAGGAGATTCAAAAGTATCTGTAACCTTACATAAATACCTTTTTTTTGCCTTTTTTATGATGGGAAATTATCAAATAATTGTCGGAGGGCGTGTCAGACTCTTACTGACTAAAACCCACCCGTGTTCCTTCCGTTGCCTGTACGTTGCCAGGGGCTTTTTCGAACTTTCCCGCAACCCCGGCAGATTACATAAATACCTTAGATAATTATATTAGAAACGAGTTTTGCCTAAATTATGACATAATGTCATTTTCTCTACCAATGTTACGGGTCAAACTATATAGGTACCTACTAGGTACTACATAAACTTCCCCGTTTTCTATCATATTTAAATAGTGCTGTAACTATTTCTAACTTATCTTTCGTATTGAAAGTAATAAACTTTCTCTCATGTGGTTGTTTTACAAAATACCAAATATGTTTCAAAAGATATGTGTCTGAAGGCTGTTGTATCTTGACGACATAAGCCTTCTCAGCCCTAGTTTCGAAGCTAGGAAACTAATATAATATTGTATCTTTTTTTGTGTGGTGTAAAGTTAGTGGAATTTGCGCCTTATTGACTTAAAAGCCTGGATACCATATGCTTGTAACTTTACCGTCTGAGAGTCCGAGATATAAGTATTTGTTGGCAATATTGTGGTGTAAGTAAGGCGTCTTTAGGCTAGTCGCAGTAACGATAATCGAAACATAGCTGCAAATGGATGTATGAGAAAGCGGCCGAAAAGACAGTTTAGTATTATGTTCAATTGGAGAAGTCTAGATAGACTCTGATCATCGAAACATAGTACAACAACAATTGCTTTTTTGTACTATTTTAATCTTCGTGTCTTTGTGTTCGCTTCGTTCATCTAAACTACACAATGGCTTTTGATTCGGTGTTCACCATCATTTAAAGAGCTTATTCCGGAAGGTTAACTTATATAAGACATTTTTGTAGGTATTTAACTCAGATATATCACAGAAATCTCGATGTTTTGAAGTATCGCCACACTGCTGTACATTGTACATATCCGTGGAAAGCCGGAGTGGTTCACTTGTGTTATATAAAAGTGGATTCTCATAGTCGAGGCTAAGTGTCAACATTTATCAACGTTGACTATTCTAAAACAAACTAATCGTCGATGTAGTACAGTTATAAATCTGCCCGTATGTCGTATTAAAAACGATATACTTTTGTAACATAATAAAAAATATAAAATCATACAGAACAGGGAAAATTTGAACGTATAGGTATGTTAATTTGAATGAACAAGTTCAAAGAAAAACGGTCTTTATACCATCGTGATACGACTGAAAACTACCGGCTGTTTTTAATTAAAGCAGAAAAATATTGCTTCTTGTGGATATTCATGATGTACGTGAAGTTACAGAACATTGAATAATATTTGATCGTGTTTTCGTTCTGATAAAACCAGCTTTTTCATCTAGGTAAATGTATTTTTTTTTAACTGTTTATGTACGTAACATGTCCACTTTTTGTTGCAGGTACCATCGCTCTCTATAACTTCGACAGCTTAGTCCATAAACATAAGTAGCAATTAGTGTATTGTAATTATTACAATCTTAAACTGTAGTCACGCGTTAATAGAAATGTAAATATTCTAAGCCAAAGCTAGTAAATAAGCTAATAATGTAACTTTGTATTTTAATTAAGTAATGGATTTGTATTGTAGTTTTTGCGTCTAATGAGCCGTGACGCAAAAACTAGCAATTTCAAATATTTTATCTGTAAATATTTTTACGTTATTTTTAATTATTACAATCTTAGCATGGATTAACGTAGTTTTACTTAGGGTCCAATGATATGCATAATTTTTAATTATAAATGTAAATAATAAATTACTTTTGAACTTTTGCATTTATATCGAGTTTCTCTGAAGGACGATTATGCTATTTAAGTGAATATTGTAACGAATTTATGTAATTGTCAAATTGCATTTTTATAACTAATGTTATGATCTAAGATATTCTTTTTGATATATGTTGATCTGCTCTGATTGAACATGTTAGTCTAACGTACCTAACAGCTTAGTCACCAAAGCATGTACCAAAGTTATTTATTAGGTATAGGTAAAACCTACGTGTTCATTGTTCGCACCATTATTGTCATAATATTAAACTGATTACTTTCGAAGTGGTGGTTTTATTAACCTAAACTTATCAAGTTTCGAAGAGAATAAAAAAGCATGGATTGGGGACGAAACTCGAGAGATCGAGATCGAGCAAAATATTCTAAGGGCTGCAAAATATCGGGTTATTTCGGTAAAACTAAAAGTGGCAAAGTTTATCGACGCGTCGATCAATCACTGACAATATCTTGAGTACCACACGTGCACAATCCGTGTTACAAACCTATCTACAGGCTAATCATGACGCAAAAACCGGCCCTAAAAATTTACAATGACCTTTCTCACAGTATCATGGATTTCAGCTGAAATATGAATTAGGTAATAGTACATTATGATACAAGTGTGCTATGTTGATCATAACACTTGAGGCGGTATTATTGGCGATACGGGATCTGGAGCTAAGTGTGTAATATTCTGTGCACATGCGTTTCATACGACGCTTTTCACCACTCTTGCAATGCAAAAAATAAATAAAGTTTTATAAACTAATTACCTATGTAAAAAAATGTGAAATGGCCCGCAGCTCCTTTTATCTCGGTGTCTTCAAGTTGAAGATGAGGCCAACATACAATTAAAAACAGTTTTTATACTTTTAATACCTATTAGACTGTTACGACTCCGTTCGTCGAACAGTCTCAATAGGTATTGAAAGCATAAAAACTGTTTGTTATTGTATGAAAACCATGAAAAAAATTTAATTTTTTTGACAAAAATAAATAATTTTATGAAATGTTATGTTCAGTACCTGGTCGACCGAGGTCTGCTCTGGTGAAAATAGATAATGCTCATTTAATAGTATAGAATAGTTCATACTAAATCCATGTATCGTACTTACTAATTCCATGCTGCCATGTCATTACCCCGACTAGTAAATAGTTATCTGTGGCGCACATTACCGCACGAGTGCGGTAATATAAAGTAAAAAGGACGCATGTTTAATACACTGCATTATGAACCTAAAAGCAAAAAAAAACGGGAGGTGAAAACATTTTTTTCAAAAAAAATCTGTTTATTTAAAAAACACAAGTGTAAGTCCATAAAGAAAATAACATTAAAAAAAAAATGGAAAAGAAAATGTTTATTCTGTAAATAGGATATCGGAATCACTTCACAGGCCATATAAAAAAAAAATAAGCTAGATGAGTTCGGCGTTTCCTATCTGATGACATTAAACCAATGCACAACTATAGAGAGTGCATCGTTAACTTGTTCAAAGGTGACAAAAATGAGGGAGGTGTCATCAGCGAATAATACGATCTTGGGATTATCCCTTATGTGGTAAGGTAAGTCATTTATATAAATTAAAACTAAGAAAGGACCTAGAATTGATCCCTGCGGAACGCAGATCCTGCAGATCTCTTGCTATTAATATCGACCCTCTGAATTATGTTGTTCAGATAGGAAGTCAGAAGGCCGAGAACCTTACCACACCACAGTGGTACAATTTCCTGATGAGTGTATCATGATGTACGCAATCGAATACTTTGGACAAGTTGTATAAAATGCCAAGAGCATCTTGCGACTCGTCCCAGGCCTCGAATATGCTCTTCATTAATTCCACGCCCGCGTCTGTAGTTGAACGACCCTTGGTAAAACCAAACTAACCGATCAGGAAATAATCCAGATGCAATACAAGAGTTAAAAACAATTATTGCTAAAAAGGGTGAAATGACATCAATGATTGAAGACTGATATCCCTAAAGGTGAGCAGTTTTTTTTTACATCAAGATCTTTAAAAGATTAGATAATGCCTTTAGCAGTAGCAATTGTGAATTCGAAAAAATTGTTACATTCATTAGAATGTGAAATTTTTTTTGCTTACTCAATACTAAAATAATGTATGTTAGTACATTCTATTAGTATTGAGTAAGCAGAAGAGGAGGACGACGATAACAGAGTTTTGGTTGTTAAAATGGGAATATTAGTGAAGATTTTTTTTTTCTTTTTTTTTACAAATCTTTTGAAAAAGTTATTTTCAACATGGAAACAAAACCAACATAGTAGGTAGATATATCGAATGTTAAAGCTACGAATCTCTATGGGCCGTGTCACGTCGCTCACATCTGAAATCACAAGTTAATCACAGTTTAAATGTAATTTTAGTTTAGCCTTCGTCCAATAACAAAATGCCTAAACGAATATTTTTCATAATTAATAAATAATAATAAATAAATAAAAAATCTTTATTGATACAAAAACCTTTGACATTGCTTAAGACTAGGATACATGAAATGGTTAGCTAAAGGTCATACGGATAAGGTAAACCCTGACCCCTAAACTAGGTGATCCTGTGACTTAGGAGTCAGTGTTCTGCTGTCATTGTGATACCAGAAAGCTTTTTAAGTTGTGTTCTGAACATTACAAAAATAGTCATTGACAGTGCAGGTTAACAAAGTATGTATAATACAATCAACAACGAAGGAATATAGGAAACGACTTTTACGGTGTTAATTAAACCATTACTACACTACATAAAGCTAGAGCATAAAGCAGAAGTTAATAACTTTATACCTTATTTTTTTTGGATGTTAATTGAACTGTAAAATGTTTGATTAACACACATTCTACCAACAGTTATGTCACTTTTCCAATAGGCACTGATTGTCCTCTACTAACAGAATGTAGAAAGTGTCTGCAAGGAAAACTAATCCATTAGTGGGTATGTACACTTATTTACGAGGTTCAAGACAAATCAGCAACAGGAGCGTTCCCCCAGTTACTGTTGTGTGCCATTCACCAATAGAATGCTTGAGAGCGATCGAGTGATTCAACTTTGATCAGTTTCCGTTTATCGTTCAAGATAATTTGTTCTGTTAATCCAAACACTCGAAATTCACTGTTAGTGATTAAGTTTTTCCATAGGGAATTGGTTCAGGTATCTGCGGTGTCAACGACCCATTTTCTAAGAACAGATTAAACCTGACGAAGATGTAGTGTAGGCGAGCTAGAAAAATATTATTTTCTTAGTATTTCTATAAATACCATTTCATTTATTTCCTTTTATTCATTCATTTTCAGGTTTATAAATAAAATATCTTGTCTCGATCTTCCTTGATTAAACTCGACTTCGACTTGATTCCAGAAATTCGACGAGACTTCCTTGATAGAAGATGACATATTTCGATGAGTTTGGATAAAAAAATAATATATTCATGCAAACAGAGGAACAATGTGAGCACAAATAAACATAATGAAAAAACTTTTAATAAACAAACCCGATGTCATGACCGGAATAGTTGTTTCATTTTTATAACCATGTTGTCCTGTGCGATTTTCAATAATTAATACAAAAATGCAATTTCAGTTTTCCAGAGACTAGGTTTTGCCCGCTGCCTCGCACGCGTGGCGGTTGGAAATTATCCCACGGGAACGTACTACCGGGATAAAAAATATCCTATGTCTATGTATGTATTGCGTAACACACGATCAATCATAATCTGAATCATTTGGAAGGATGGATTGCTAATCCATTGATTCATATGTTCGAAAAAAATGTGTCTGCTCAACAACGTAAATAACGCAATGAATGTTGTTGAACTGTCAAAATGTACTTAGCGTTGCTAAGAAATTAGGGATTTCTGCGGAAGGACTCGGCGCAGTGCTACAAGGAACACCTTATTGTTTTTACCGCTGAAACATATTCAGCTTTTCGTAGTGAAAATATCAATCCTGAAAATATTCTAACTTTGAACAAAACTAGAGCTTACATTACAATTTCATTAAATAGAGTGGCGAGGGTGACATCTTTCATACAAACTTTGCTATAGTGTGTGTGTTTTTTTTACTATAGTGATTAAGTTGAAAATATGTAATATCTCTTGTAACCCTCCATATGAAGGTAGGTATATCATTTATGAATAAAATTACGTATCTGTGTAGGCAGATATAGCACGCCAGCTATGAATAGAACATATTTTCCATAATACTTGTTATTGGTATATATGCAATCTGAATATTAAGTACACGCCTACAGGCTATACATGTGGTACATACATGCGATTAAAAAATAAAATAACTGATAAAAATTCAATAACACACAACCCTTAAAAATTGTCTAGGTTCAAATGCTTTGCCTGTGTAAATAAACGCTTAAATGAGTTATTGGTCTGGTTACACAAAGGGTTATGTAATTACGTAATGTAGCCAGTTGCCGCACCTTTTACATATTCTATCGTTAATTAAATTCGCTGAGCGCGCAAATTAGTTTAGAGCCAGCGAATAAATATTTAAAATTGAGTTTTTAATTATTGAAGGTAAATTTAACTACATCCAGAAAAGTCGCTTTTGGTTTAATTAATAAAAAACTGGTTAGACATTGTATACAAAAACATTTTATTTTTTTCTCTTTTCCACCTCTGACCTCATGTCATGTTTGTTGAAACTTCGGGGTATTCTCAACCACACAAGTGGATGTACAACAGAGAACCAAACTTTACCAAATCAGGGCAGATACGAGATACCTGACGAGACTATTAGTTTGTGGCGGTGACGAGATTTTCCACTGCCGTACTCTGTTTGGCCGTTTGTCCACCGCACCGTAAACGGGACGTCAACCTGAAACGAGATTTCGCGGCTGTAGTAAATGTACTGTCGCTATTTCGGCGTCGTCATCTCTTTGATGTCCCGTTCAAGTTGCGGTGGACAGTCGGCCTGAGCCTATTTGAGCACTTACTATGCGGCTGTGCGCACATAGCACGCCCACATATCTATCTGTGCACCATTTGGAAATTCTAACTCAAACATAATCTCAGAATATGAACCTGACTCTATTTAGAAATCTACCTGCTACTTGATTTCAACTTCATTGGAAATGCATGCGGACATCTTTTTTACAAGTCCATGAAAGCACGCAGGGAAAATATCAACATGCACAGAACGGAAGTCAATATGTAAAATAAATATTTTTCAACATGTGACATCTGCTGGGGATCGTGGGTCGCCAGAATAACCGCAAGACTCGATAATTTAAAGGGGCCTTCGAAGTTACTGAGTTTCTTTACATAATGTTGAAGATTTACTGCCAAGCTAGACTAGACTTTTTTCACAGAATTCTAGGTATAAATAACCTTTTTGGGCACAAAACCGACGTCTCGAAGCTTTATTTTTTTCATAAAAAAAGATAATTCCAACTTACTGGAATCTGTTATCCAAGCCTGATTATTTTTGAACTAGGTCTAGGTACATCGCTTAATATAGCTTAAGTCATTGTTGTGTAGATTCTTATCCAAAATATAGTAAATACTTTTTAGAAACATGTAAAACTGGGTATCGAATACCCACATCAGTATTTGTCATACATAACATATTACGCTGTTTTCCACGTGATCGTGTTTAATAATCGTGAAACAAGAAAACGTAACAATTATTTCCGATTATATTATGCGTCTGACGTAATAATAACAAACCGTACTGAAGATGAAAACAGACAAAAGAAATTCTTATATCATTTTCATATTATTTTCCCAATAAGTGTAGGTACCAATTAGTTTTGTTTGTATCTCTCTTGTCTATTAGATGTTCTGACAGAATTATGATATTAAATAGTAATAAAATAAGGAGCAAGAACTTATCAGTAGAGAGTATTGTTGAATTTTTAACGAAACGTTTTATTGTTTTATTTCTTTATACACAAATCTAAATTGAAAACTCGTTTTATTCTGAAACATTTTCATAATAATATAACTGCAATACACTTGCAAATCAATACTCCTGATAAATACATGTAACTCAGTTTGACAGCACTGTTTAAGTATTCGCACATTTTCTATTTATTTAAATCTATTATCATTTTCAGACTGATGACAGGTAGACAGCGATTATGTTCAAATCAATAACGTAGCGGCGTAGCACGTTGAAGACATTCGTAGCACCAACCTACGAAAATACTACGAAGGTTAGGCTTTCGGGTCGCAATCAAGCACAGATTAACGTATTTACACTAATAATACGAATTTTGAAAAATTTCACGTGAGATTAGGGTGCGGGGAAGAGGGTCGAGTCAAATCCCACGACGTCTCACCAAGTCCAAGGGGGTCGAAAAATCGTCAAAGCCACCTCATGCAATTAATAAACGACCCCTAAATACCACCGTCTATAGACGTTTTGCTAAATCAGAAGCATCTCTGCCGCTGCGCTGGAGCGTCGCCATCCAAAGCTGATTTATCCCATGTGTTTGTAACAGGTGTGCTAGTTTTTTTACCCACAAAACCACGATACTTTAATTGGTATTTTAATTTTAAATGAAAATTAAATACCCATCCATTTTAATATTGCTTTAATAACAGAAGGATCAAACGAAATTTTGTTTTTTTAAAGAGCAGTTATTAATTCGACGAACATTTACCTACCTTAACAGAGAACCTAATAAATGTAAGAGTTTGCCGAGAGCGTCTCGCAAATTAGTGCAATTAGCAATTTATGTTGTGCAAGCGTTGCAGCTAGGTTGCTTAGTGCTTCGGAATGATGGATTAAGATGTTCTTATAAGGCGATAAATATAAACTTCAACGTGAATAATGTACAGAGACTGGATAGTATACATTTTGAGACGCTTTAAGAATGTTTATTTATAAAACTAAGTTTAGCCAGTGGCTTCGCTCGCGTGGTGGTTGGAAGTTATCTCACGGGAAACTACTTCTAGGATAAAAAGTATCCTATAAATCATGCCATAGTGGTGAGAGGCAGACAGATCGCCACAGTTACTTTCGCATTTAAAAATATTAGTATGGATTAAGAGCAGATTTCATTGATTTCTACGCGAACAGAATATCATCTATTTTATAATGAAATCTGAAATCTAACGTTACATGGCAAACTTTAAATATCAAGATTGTTGAAATACCAACTGACAAAATGAATACGTCTGCTGTAGCTAACCTATATTGCTTGAAGTTTGCACTTAATCTTCACGTCATCGTATGAAGCGAGCGAACTTCAGCATTACACTCGAACAAATCGTTCGCTCAGAGCATCGTACGGATAAACTTGAGCCACTGAACATTTTCATCTTACATCGAGTTTAGCTCAATTTTAGTAGTATGTAGTAGCTCTCTGTGAAGGAGTTCCTCCAGGAACGTAGCCTATTCCTGTCGCCAAGCAGCGTTCTGGTTTGATAGGACCGTCGACAGGTGTAATTTCAGGATGAAAAATTTCAGCTTTTATCTGGGATGGTGACCACTGTAGTTTTCGTCCAGGAAGACTGCCAACTTATTTCCCAAAAAAAAAACATTAACACGATAAATTATTCTGGTAACTGGTAGGAAATAACAAAACGTTGGTAAAGATAGTGCCGCTTCTCTTTCGCTAAAGGTAAGCACTCCTTGGCGACTCATAGAGGATTCTCTCATCGAAGCATCACACGTTTTATGCTCATCCAGATCCCATCAGCATCGTCACCGCACTATCAACTTGATTTTCGTGATGGAATGAGTTCCCGAGGATAGTCTGTTCATGTCATTGTAAAAAGATTAGACAGTCAGCCAAGTTAGTAGGAGGGGTGACTGCCTCTGTCACGCTTGGTTTCCTCGCAATTTTTTCCTCCAGCGTAAGACAGAGGTGTCCAAGATTAAAATGACCACGCACAACGAACGGTTCCGAAGTTGGGATGAATTTATCCCAAAACAAACCTAACATTGTAGTTAAAAAACGTGTTCTCCCATACACCGATATATGCCACTGTCAATTCTCCAACTGCAAATGTAACTGTTTTTTTTTTTTTTATAAATTAATAATTTTCGGCCTTCTTCTTTATTTGTACTGTGAGGTCCCACAGTAAAAATAAAGAAGAAGGGCGAAAATTGTTAATTTGTAGTTTTGCTTCTTGCCAAATTTCATGATTTTAGGTTACGAGAAGTATAAGTTTTGATTTATTTGCGAGTATGAAATGAATATGTCGCAGAAATGGCGGCATTTTTTTATTGCGTTGACTTAGAAGCTTGATTTTTTTAGAGCACCAAGGGACCGTAGACTCACGTATTTGTTATTAATTTCAACTTAATACCTCTACGCGTTCCTGAGAAAAAGGGTCTTGACAGACTGACAACGAAGTGTTCCTATAAGTCACACATATAATTAAACCCACAAACTAGTTAATGACTAAGTTGAAAGCCAGATTTGGCAAGTAAAACATACACTTTGCACTACTAACTGTTATAGTGAATAAGTTTCAAGCTACAATTTGCTAGTGGTAGTCACCGTTTATGGTTCGAGAGTGAACGTAGTGAGTGTATTCAACTCAATTACTGCCATGTCGAAGCGAGTGGAATATAATTTCGGTCAATTTTCGGCTATATTTCCTTATCAGTAAATTACAAAATCTAATCTGGATACGCTGCTTTTACGCAACATTTCCCATGTGTCGTGCCGGCTTTTATCAACGCATAGTACGTCCCCTTAATTCGTTGCTTTATCTACTTTTTAGCCTTAATTTCCAGCCAAACGCTTCAATAAATCTGATTAAATTAATTCAGAATGCGGGCGACAAATGTGATTAACATTTCAAGGAATTTTACCAATACATACTACTGGAACATGCTTCTAAACAAACTATTTGCATAACTAATTAATTTATTGTTGTAGTGTGCATAACTTATGTAGGTACAAATACAACACATATCATTTAGTACCTACTGATGAAATAATAACACGAAATAATGAATAATTACATCACGCCTTGTTTCCCCGAACGGTTGGGCAGAGGTGTACCTGTAGCAGGTACACCCACATTTCGCCAGTTATGTTTAAGTCCCATGTAATAGGTGGCGAGCCTATTGCCATCAACCGGGCGCTAATCCAGACACCGGGCTGCTACAGAGAAATTCCGAATAATGTGGTGTTCTACCGTGCAGGACCACATCATTTAGTGTTTCTATACCTATTGAAATCCAATGTCACTCATGTAACTTTCTTTTTATATATTCTTTAACACTGTTTACCTCTGAAAAGCATACTTTTAATGAAATGAAATTGTTTATTCTGTAAATAGGATATTGCAATCACTTTTAAACAATATATTTAAAAAAAAATTGCTGGATGAGTTCGGCGTTTCCTATCTGAATACTCTGAGAAGAAAGACCGAAACAAACTGAGGTCACAGTCTCTTTTAAAGTCCAGACATAATCTTGTTAACGCCATGTGAGGACCATGTAGATTAGTGTCTGATATGGTCTTTTGAGGAAAGAACCACACAGATTTGAGTGGACCTGTGCAGTCAATGCAAGCATTTGTCAGTAATCGTCTCTTTTCAGTAATTATCTCTTGATTGTTTTAGCATCCAAAACCAATTTAATACTATTAACTTTCTTTTTTGTAAAAAATCTTAGAATATTTTGTATTCTGACATTTGCATTATATGCTGTCATCTGTCTAATTAGTGTCTCTATGTAGTCTGTGCTAATTTATTTTTCTAAACCATTGGCATAACGCACCATAGACAATTACACTTTATCTTCTTCTAGACCTCTTATAAAGCTGGTGAATACACCTTCACAATAAGGGTGTAGGATTTTCCCTCTGTAAACCGTTTTTATTAGTTCTGGCCATCAATAAATTAAGAAATAACATATTACGTTTGAAATTTTTAACATATGACAGAATGATAAAAACGGCCTTCAAATTGTTCAGTCTTGTTTTGGCTTTTGAAGAAGTCTCTGTTTTTCTGCCTCTTGAGTCTATTTTTTAAAATACAGTTAAAACGACTAAACTGTCGATACCTAGTGGTCTCTGATAATAAACATTGAGTGCGTTTAATACTGTGTATCATTTGTCCGACTCTCTTGCCTACCCCTGTAGGAGGCGTCTACAAGGATTCCAAACGAACTTTAATCACGTGGCGTAAAACGACACGAATACACGCACAGAAAAGATCCCTTCGACGTCAAGCGGCGTAACGCCGGCCGTCGTTACCCTCCGGGAGAGGCCTTCGCCGTCACGTGTGACGCTGACGCGGTCTTCTCGCTAGCGTGAGGCGCCGCGAAGTACCTCCGTTATCTACAAACTCTCACACCCTTCTCTCCGTTCGACAGGGTGGATAAATCTGTTCCGTGTGGCGCCGCAGCCCAGCTCCTCCACGCTGACTGATTGCCTGCCTGCTCATCTACCTGATCCTGCCTGCCGCCTATCCCGAGCATCCCATATCATGTGAAACCGTCCCTTAACGTCCTAAACTTAATCTTTAATCTTAATATCTTTTTTTACTATTACTTTTATTGTGACCTACGTTTAACTCCGCCACGTATTATGCTGAGATAGGGGCCTTTTTGGCCTCGCACAGGTCGTTATTTTTTTTTTATATACTTAAGCTCCCTTTTTATTTTATTTTTTATATAATTTTGTTTTTATTTTTATTTTTTTTACTGTTTGTATTTCCTGTGCGTGTCCCAAATAAAATATTTTTCTTTCTTTTCTTTCTTTCTTTCACGGAGCTAAACGTACCGTTACAATAGAAAAACCTAATAACACTTTGCTCGACCTGGGAATCGAACCCAGTCATGCTGAGCAGTAGCGCTTGCGACCACTAGACTAACGAAGTAGTCAATAATAACATGTATTCATAAATTCGCTTATAAACGCCAATATTATTAGAAATTAGCAATTGGTTAGGCAGTGGAATGTAACTGCACTGCGTAAAGTTGGCAACACTGCAAATGCTAATCTGTTTGCCAAGCGAGAGGATTTTGGCAATGTTTACTTTCGTGACCGTTCGGAAAATTGAAGTACAACATTTAGCAGTTGACTTATTTTACCGGTTAATTCCTACACCAATTACCTCCTCCTAGAGAGGAGCCCTGAGTGCCAGTCGTGAAAGAGTTATACAGGCTGATTAGTAAGCTTAGGATCGGTACGGTTGTTTAGAGGATTCGTTGGAATTTTATTTTTGACATGAAGGCCTGTTGTTTCTATGTTGGTCAACTTTATTGCTCAGTAATACTACCGCTTCCTACAAGGTACATCCTTAACTTCTAGTATCATGGCACGTATAACAATAAAATGTTAACGAAATGCAAACGCTTCTCACAAATTGACATTCCCACAGCATCCTGAGGATTGTTCTACTGCAACCCAATTACGTTGTCATGAATAAATAAAATGTTATGTACATAATAAGGACGTGGTTTGAACCGCAGTACTTACAGTAAAAGTACAAATCTTGATCACGTATATTCGGATATTATTTTTATGAGCTTTTCACTTTGTTATACTCTTGTTATACATATTTTTCTTATTAGACAAGGTCGATTTCAGCAAGCTTCAATGTTTTCGTGACTTAAATAAAGAACATTTCAGTTATGCATGGATCATCAATAATATATAATAGTTTCGACTTTAGTTGTTCGAGTTTTCATTGTTAATGTTTCTGTACGACTACATAAATAATATCTACTGCTGCTTTCAGCTGAATAAGCTTATAGCAATATTGTAAATGCTTCACAGAATATAAAATATTATTTTGTTACTATGACAGGGATTTATAAATAAATTCTCTACGAATGCTTAAAAAGGATTACCTTTAATATTTAAAA
This sequence comes from Xanthia icteritia, assembly GCA_949128155.2. NCBI lineage: Eukaryota > Metazoa > Arthropoda > Insecta > Lepidoptera > Noctuidae > Xanthia > Xanthia icteritia. Next base: position 12,881,340 of record OX421941.2, read on the forward strand.
AATACACTGACACCGTCAAATTAATTGATTTATCTAAATGAAACCTTGTAGGTACACTGCTCTTTTCCATCTGTTTAGATTTACTTTTAGTCTTTCTACAGCTCTATAATGGACTTTCCTATCTGCCATTGCACTCAGAAACTCTAGCCAGTTTAAGTTTAATCTATTGTAAGGTTGATTGGTAAAGCCGGTCCCAAACTATGGCTGGTACCATTTTATAGCTTAGTGTCGGTCAAAGTTCAAAAGTGGTTATGAGTTTTGGCTGATTAATAGCTGCATAACCGTTCAATTCCCATTCGTTTTCCTAACTACCTGCCATTAAACATTGTGGTCGTTACACTGCGACGTGACACGACATGAACTTCACGTTGGGGGTGAATCGAGACATTTGGTCCAGATTTTGGTCATTTTAAATTTGGAGAGAATAAGCGTGGGGATATATTTTCGTTCCTTATCTGCGGTGAGCTTCTGCAGTTGGGACAAATTCAGCTTTTCCTATAAAATGTTTGAGTTTTTCCTGGTTTATTTGTTTAGTAATTTATGATAAATAGTGGAAATGCAATATAGGGTTATTTTAATTTGATATCTAAACATGAAAAAACAAATAATATTCTATTTTTTTTTCTTTTTTCCGGGGTGTTTGACCTCAGTTATTGTAGTCATTTAAGGTTGAAGTAGGAGTTAAAAATCTGTTTTTTTTTGCAACTTCATAAACACGATAAAACATTTGAAAAAAACAGTTTTTCTTAACTCACAATTTTTTATCGTGTTGAGATATCGATAGGTATCATCTGTGGAGTTTAACTAGCCAATTTAAAATAACCCCGTATAATAGAATCTTCATGTCCCGTCTAATTCTTTTATAGAAAAGCCGTAGGATATAAAGAGTTGCTGAAGTAATTATGGTAATTCCTTCGTCTGCATCAATAATTTGCATTACAGCCGTAAAGAAATAAGTTCCACAATAGTTCAAGAATAAAAAGCAATACTTATTAAAAAAATATTTCTTTTAGTTCATAAGGTTGGCAGACAAAATAGTCTTCAGTCGTACAGTACTCATAATAACTCAGGTAACTTTTATATTACTGTGAAAAAAACTAACAAAATCACTAGAGTTTAAGTGAGCGCCGATTGTGCACCTGCTATTTAATTACGCAACACATTTTCGATATACAATTGAGCGGAATTGTAATCATTTAAACTTCAAATTGCAAAATTTTACGACTTTCGAATTACGTAACTCTAAAATCTGTGATATCAACTGCACTCTGTTTGAGACGCTAAAGAGTGAACGATAAGCGTATAAAAAGGCTATTTTCGAATTACGTAACCATTTTGACAGCGGTCAGTTGGTATAAAATCAACGAGTAATTTGTTTCTTCTGTCAAATGTAATAGAAGGCACCGTACTCGCTGCATTTGATATTCTTTGTAATATTTTTGGGATTTACTCGTATTCCTTTAATTATTATGAAATTATGTAAGCGAACATCGTTTTGATAAATTGTGAATGTGTTTTAGTGTAAAACCTCAATGATAAATCAATATTAGTGGTATGTTAAATATCGAAGCAGCGAGGTCGATTTTTAATAATAATTGTGAAAGTTATCCGCCCGTATTTTGGTGGCATATTACCGAAAGACAAATTCGTACCTCGTACTGTATCAAACTTATCATGACCCACAAGATTAAACAAATATAACAAAAACAAGCATAGTTTGAAGCATTGTATGTCAATGGATTATGTAAGGACATCGATGAACATACTCACCACACCACCATACATAGATTTATTTCCACATCATTGTCTGTTTAAGGTACCTACTTTATATCAATATTATTTTATTTCTTAATGTTGAACATTAAATGTGTGTTTAGCACGGCAACATTGATGTTGGTGAATACGAAATGCACCATTAAACATAAACTTTCAAGCATTTAAATAAAGTCATTGCACCTAATTGTTGTTTATAGCAGAATATTGATGTTCTATAAAGTAAATAGATTGCGCATTGAAGTGTTTAAGGGAGAGCCCTATTAGAATTAGTGTAGTAGTGAGGCCTATTATAATTCGTGGATAAATGTAATGGATCATGGAATATATTGAGGATTTACTTAAATTCTTTTTTTTATATTTCAGATGTCAAGCTCAACTACATTATTCAGGAAAACTTTTAACTCTCTCTCATGCGTTTACAGCAAAAATTAGCAAGCAGTACATACATATTTCATGACGAATTCCACAGGAAGACATTAAATTTCACTAATCCTTACTTATTTTCTAATTTCTTTTTGCCCCATCTCCAAATATTTCATAAATGTGAATAAATGCGGTTATAGCGATATAATAAAACAGTTGTTTTTGTTTACCATAATTTATTTCGCTCTATTTACTGAAACCTAATGAACATACATAACATCACGCCTTGTTTCCCCGAAGGGTTGAGCAGATGTGTACCTGTAAAAGGGTACACCCACATTTCACCAGTTATATTTAAGTCCTATGTACGGGGGCGAGCGTATTGCCATCAACTGGGCACAAATCCAGACTCCGGGCTGCTACTGAGAAATTTCAGATGGAAAACCCAATAACACTATGCCTAACCCGGGCATCGAACCCAGGACCTAATACTCAGCAGTAGCTCTTGCGACCACTCGACCGACGAGACCTAATGAATGTTAATTAAGGTAAATACCTCTAAATAGTATCATTATAATAATAAATTGTCTGTTTATAAAAATAAAATAAACAGTTTTCAATTCTTTAGTATTTCATAACAAGTTATTTTTATTTGTACCTTTATAGTTCATAATTAAAACACTTTATTAAAGTTTACACTGTTATCAATCCACAAAATAGGAACATACATTTATATCGCTGTCGTACAAGACTCAAAAGTTTTCTAAAAAAAATATTATCTTTCAAGAATCTTCAGTTTCTACTTTTGTACTTGAAAAGCTTGAAAACTGAAGTACCAAAAGAGTGAGGCAACGCAGCAGGGGCGACATCATTCATGCTGCCTTCATGTCTTCGTATTTGAAACACTGGAACGCAGGAACTGTATAATCTTAAAACAAAATGATATTATTTTCTGCTCAAATAAAGTACTTAAACATTATGTTGCAAAGTAAAGTAGGCATATCAACTAGGCCTCCATTAGGCCCATGGCTGGACAAAAGCAATCAACCTAGTCATTGCTGCTGGTTGTATAATTTCTTCTTTATTTAGGGCTGATTTTTCAGTCTCCAGATATTTTGTAATACTAAATTATGTAAACATTAGTTAGGTATATATAAAATATAATTATGATGAAGAAAGTTCGGTCAAGGAAATACATTCATAATTTTATTATTAAGTGAGTCGCTACGCTTGATTCGTAACTATGTGTCAAAAACCTTCAATGATTAATACAGAAGATTGGTTATCCAATCTATGTTTGCCACTTTGCCAACCAACTTCTTTGTTAGGAAATTGACAAGATTGATGTTGGGTAGAGTTCCATTCTTGTATTTTCAGCTCTAGCACCGTCTGTAAAAATATTAAGAATATGTTTTGTAGTTAGTTGTTATTTGGTTAGTGGTTACTGTAGTTTATTTCAACATCTACTTATGTACAAAAATATCAATGAACAATTTCAGTTACAATGTGAGGTTGACGGACATAGTAACCTCACGTAAGATGCTTGTCTACGAAACAAAGCAATGATTGTCCGTATGTAGACCCACCAGTAATGTACCTACAGGACATCTACAATAATCTGATGAGATACGAAGGTACTCTCTTACACACGTTATTCCTATTTATATTGGCTTACTTACTTGTAGTGATAATATCGACTTAGGTACCTACTTTTCGCTATTGAGCAAAACAGCCTAAGTAAGCCATGTTTCTGTATGAAAATAGTAAATATAATTTTGTATATTGAAAACATAAAACATTCAAGGCAAAACAATCCTTAAACGAAAATATTACCGAAATCAACAAGATCAAAATGTAAACAAAATCTTGATAGCGTATTCTCAACAGACTTCAAAGAATGATGATTCCGGCTTACTGTCAGATGTTTAACATGTGATGTTATATGCCTTTCCTGTTCTTCTCCTTATACTCTGATGTAGTTAGAGGAGCAAAGGTATACTTTAGACACGTCGTCCAATGATAGTTCCAGAGGTTATTTCAACTTTTATTCAGTGTTGCCAATTTTTTTCCCTAAGTCCACTATAAGACATGCGTCAGATACATAAAAACGAATTTAAAATCCGATTTCAGTCAGAAATCGAATCGTATTGATAATCCGAACGAGGCAAACCGATTTCACAAAACCACGGCCAGAGCAGCTTTGCGTAAGCCAGTATTTGTTTATGTTTGAATAGTTTTGATCAATGTACTTACAACCGAATAATATTACTAGAGACGTTCAATAAAACTGCGAGCCGGAGCCTCTCCTGAAATCGATATATAAAAATGGATTTTGAAAACGATTTAATAATAATAATAATGATTTAATAATAATAAAATAAACTATACTCCATTAATTAAAAAAGATGTGACATTTTTACAGGCCGTTCAACCGATTTTGATTTCTATTGCGATTTTATATAGAAGTCAAAATCAGTTGAACGGACTGTAAAAGGGTTTATTTAAATGTCTAATCTTATTTTTAAAAAAAATACTTTGATTACCTATGCTATGTTTTATTCTCATTCTCAAATCTTCAAATGGACCTCCAAAACAGCGACCGAATGAAAAAACAGAAAAATATAATTAAAAATTGTGAGTAATCCTCACAATTTTTTAATTATATTTTTCTGTTACCGACATTCGGTCGCTGTTTTGGAGGTCCATTTGAAGATTTGAGAATGAGAATAAAACATAGCATAGGTAATCAAAGTATTTTTTTAAACATCATCACACAATGATTAATGATAAAAGTTAAGAAAGCATTCTTTCCAAATCAGCGTTCGAATCTGCAGTGGTTTCGGCATTTTAAAGAAATAAAACGAAAAATCACTGACACAGGTTTTAGACAAACAAAAAAACATGCCATTATCTTGTTATTTTAATATTTTCTCGAGTCAAAGTTTTAGTAATTGATTGTATTGTTTTCTAAAAATTGAATTAAACTAACCATTAGACAAAACCACCAGCCACTAAAAGCAAAATTTCTTCGCCAGTAGGGGTGTCCAAACCCCCAGGTTTAATGGTAATCCCACTAAGTTGACAACACTGCTTTTCTACGATTTTGTCATTGGCCACAGATAACAAAAACGTGAAAAGAAAAACGTTTTGTTACGTATTTCAATTATGGTAGTTTTTGATAGAAAGTGTTTTAAAAATTAGTTTTTCATTTTTCGGCAATTATTGTACATTTTCATTTATAAGCACTAGTAGAGCATCAGTTGTAATTAGAACAAAATTAAATTATAGCACAAAAATATGAAAATTTATCATGCCTATATGGTGGAACAAAACATGTCTTTTAAATAAATTATAGCCAATTTATACGTACAACCCTATTCAATTTCCGTAGATTGGTAAAAAATGTTTATCGTAATTCCAATTATGGCATGCAATATAAATTGAATTTGGACTTGGTTTCGATTCCGAATTGCGATCAAAAATAAAATGTGTTGCGTAATTAGGCTGCTGGTTCAAAGTTATTTATTTTCAAGTAAAAGGTGCCATGTAATGATATTTAAACAAAATTCTTCCCAAGCTAAATAAGTTTATTATGAAAGAAATTAATCATAGCTTTTAATTCAGTAAAGTAGAAAAGATTATCTTCGCCAAATCTCCAAACGGCTGGTTGACATTTCGCGTGATCCAAGGGGCTGTCTGTTACTTTGGCCATAGGCTAAGCATCGTCACACAACGTGGAAATGCCGCCAGTCTCTTGGGTACATTACCAATCGACAGCGATGCGGAGGAATTTTTCGACGCCATACTTATGTTTGTAATCAAATTTTATCTTAGACAGGATTTTATTCCAGGGAGAATGGAAAACGAAAATAGTAATAACAAAATAGTATAATAGTATAGTAATAGTAGTGACTTATTAATAAGCATACTTGCAGTTTCCCTAATTTGTAAAATTAGATCTTAGTGAACCCAATTTTTTTCCCCACTTTCCGATAATACAGATTTACCTACCGTTATTCCAACATGTAGAAGCATAATGCACCTCGAGCACACGTGTCGCACAGAACCTAGAAATGAAAATTGGATTCAAACACAATATTTCATGTTAAACAGGCCAACAAAGTGGTTATAACGGCCTTTACATACGCACCTGCAACACCTGGGGTCTGAGAGGGGACTTTGAATATCAAATCCGAACACATTTAGCAACAAAAGGTAAGGGAAGCCTTCAACTCAATTTAATAAACCATATCAATTACTCCATTAAAATGTCTAACAAAACTTAATAAAATAATCAATAATTTTATCGTCCATGACAACATTCTCCTGCTCTGCTGATTCCCATAGCTCGTCATTAAATCGGTCCCTAACGCAATTACCTTAATAATAAAGGAACCAATTTAACCTATAACTATGTAATATGGGCGAGCAATTACTCTAATGGTAAATCACTTCAAACGGTTTTGGATGTGCCCTTAATTAATTTAATCAAATTACCGTAGTATCTCAGTATCCAGGCACCGTACAAAGCGAGAGTTCAGTCAATCACGTTGCCGAAAATTTGTCAGATACGGCGCGTAAATCTATTGTCACGTGTCAGTACCGCTCCAAATTGCTGTATGTTCGAGATTCCAACAGTTCCAATTATTATAGTAATAACATAATATTTTACGAGAGGTTTACAGTAAAATCGAGGTGTTATTTTATGTTTCTGAAAGGTTTTGAACAAAATAAACCAGGATTGAAGTATTCATTTGCAGATCTATATATTTATTAGCTTAAAGACAGTGTAGCTTATGTAAGAGTGTGACTGTTCCTAAATTACCCCAGGCTGATAAAATTTTCGTTTTTCTTAATTATATTAATATTAGAGATCGGTTCCCCCCTTAGGGGGAAGGGCCACACTTCACCCCATACTGCCCTGTAGAGGTCATCACTAGACTGGACAGGACTGGTTTTTCTAAACTAACACGACACTTTTAAACTGTACGGCTTACACGTTCTTTCCAACAGTTTCAAACAGTAAGTTCAATATGTAACGTGAGTAAAGGGTAGATATTGACCACCCATAGCTTAAATCTTTTTAGCGTGTCGATGGCAATAGTCGGCCCTGAATTTGGCTACGAGTTTGGTATCTTCAGTAACGTCCATCAACGTTCCTGTAACGTGCAAACAATAGGACACCAATTGGTTCCAATTGGTTTCCAATTGTTTATGGGACAGCACTACATTTACACTCCAGGGTGGGGTCAACTGTGAATCTCCACCCGAACACGTTTTCTTAAGACTTCCAGATAAGCCAAGGCAACTCATGTTCAGGTGGAAGATTTTCAGCAGGTGGTACGAATAGGTTGGGTAGGGAAGCATAGTGCTTCCCTCGCCACAGCTTTAGCCTTTCGTTAGACCGTTCGCCAATGAGTGAGAGGACAAACTTTAAAAAGCTGTTGCGGCTTTCAGCCTTTGTGACACATGGATAGCAAAAATTTTCTTCGCTTATTTGAAAGCAAAATTCTACAAAAGGAGTACCCAGGCGTCACAAATAGTACCTAATACTTCCCAAATTTATGATATTACGTGCTATTAAGATTGTGATCTCCTATAATAATACTTTGCCGACAGACTAGGTCATGTAAGGATTTGTGTGGGTCAAGTTTACAAAGCGACAAGCTGGAGTTTCCCGAAACTCGTTACGTAATGTAAGCTTCACGCGAAATTGCAATGTATTGCTACTGTAGCGAAATAAAACTCCAGCTTCGCTAAGTTTCACACGTATATTGATTTGGTAAATACAAATCACAGAAATGGGATTTAAAATAATATAAAATACATGATCGGCAAAAATGGTAAAGAAGAGATATCGGATAAGAGTTGTTGAGTTTTTGATCTGAGGGCGGTGGTTACGAGATCACGAGGCAAAGTTAAGGGTCATCAGATAGGAAAATTATTAGCGCATTTGGGTTACGATATCTCAACCTGATTGCGCAATCAACTACGCTTCGCGATCGCTAATAATTTACACAACGTGATTATCGGCTCATAAACCTAAAGTCTCCTCGGTCAAAATAGACCTGCTTTAACCGGTAAGCTAACGATACACTACGTAGTAACCGAAGTACGTGATCACATTGCTACGACGGGTTACGAGGCGGCGTAGCACACAATGTCTGGACTTTAGATCAGCAACAAAACTTGCAGAAATTGATTTCCGCAAGCAACTCTAACTTAGAATCTTGCAGAAGTGATGAGCTTGCTGTGATTGTTTACACGGCAAGAATTGCTTGCGGAAGTCAACTTCTGCAAGCTTTGTTGCTAATTTGAACTCCGCATAAAACCTTTCACAGGAGCACCATTTGAGTGCTGAAAAACAGAATCCCATTGATTGATCGTTTCCCGTTTGCCGAAATGCATTCTTATGATACTGCTTCTAAAGCACTGGCACACTAGGAACTAACTAATAAGTTCGTGTAGCTTCGCTCGTGTAGGTACCGCGTCTTTCATAATCGAGGTATGAGGAACAGGGTGTAAAGTTCACTCATCCTCGATACAAAAAGCCGAATCCTCCGACCAGCCGGGTTTCATCTCTGGTGGGCAACTGCACGACGATTAATATCGGGACGTTGTACATAATGCTCATCGCGCGGTAAACTTTGCTTGCGCGATGTAGGATTTGTGTAACGAACTGATCTTTTGATGCGTAATTCGCATGTGACGTTGTACATGCCGCCACATTAGTCCCCTCCGGAAACCGGAAGTTGATAGTGGGCTGAATCAGTGCTTATTGCCAGTGCCAGTTGAGGTTCCAGTGAGTCGGAACCGGGTTCCGCATAGTTCGCGGTGAGTCTGAATTGTCTACGGTGATTCCCCAGTGAGTCCGGGTTGCGTTATGATCCAGTGAGTCGGATGTGGTACAGCGCCGGATTGGGATTGACTGCTAGCGTCGACCAAGAGAGGTATATGAAGAGTTTTTCTTGTTGACCGGCCGAAAGAGCAGTGTGCTGTGCCAAGGTTGCTGATGAGGCTGAGGGTGATGACCAGGTATGCGCGTTCGCTGCATGCGGGTGGTCAGGATACCCGTTGAAGCTGTGGGCGCTGGCTGGCTGTGTGACTCGCCTCACGAAAGCTTGCGGAAATGATGTTTATAATGTTTATAATGTTTATTGAATAAAACGTTTACAAAGATTGTACACTTAATCAACAGTAAGATTTTCCAAACAATATTATAGTGCCTAAAATAAACTAAAACTAAAATATGTTAAGAACAGGTTCAAGTAATCATGGTACGGAATTACAATGTTAGGTAGCGACCCGCCCGATCTAGGTTAATTCAAACCTGTGTTTCAGGCCATCACTTTACGTTTCAATTAGAACGGAACACTAAAATTTAAAGTTAAACTGATATAAAATAATCTATTAACAACTATGAGAATAAGCATATTGGTACATTAATATCTAAAACTAAACCTATGTAAATATACAAAAGTAAATACTTACGAGTAAATAAATTATCATCATGACAAGATTTCTAGAAGTTTTTCTGTGTCTGTGTAATTGAGTATCGCTAAATGTTCTGATATCATTTTACTACATTTTTTAAAACAGACGCTATAGAAGGTTAGTAACTTGTTGAGCTTATTATACAGAAAAGGTCCTAAAAACACATAAAATCGATTAGCAAACGCATGTCTAGTTTGAGGCTTTATGCAAACCAAGTCCTTCCTTCTCTTGTCGGAAGGTATTGGGTCAAAGGGAAGTGCAGTGTGCTGGTGTAGTACTATGCTTAGTATAAATAATTGCCGTACTGTTAGTACATTACATGCTATGTAAAGCTGGTGCGTAGGAAATCTAAAAGGGCGAAAGGTTAAAAAACCTTTAGAATTGCTCTTTGAGCACGCTCTAGAGGGAGTAAAATTGTTTTTGCAGCACCACCCCAAGAAGTTATACAATAGGTAAGAATGGATTGACACAAAGCTAAATAAACCTGTTTAATTAATTTAAAGTCGGCTATGTTCCGTAAATTCTTAAAGACATATATTAATTTGCGCACTCTAGTACATAGTAAATCGATATGTTTACGGAAATTTAGATTGGAGTCAATAGTGACACCTAGATATTTTAAATGGTCAGCTTTAGTTAAAGTGGGGCAGGAACATGCAGTGTCAGCGTACGCGCTACAATTGTGTGGGTAAATGTTTAGATTAGTAAGCGGTATGTTAGTATTTCTCATTGTAAATAAAATATATTTTGTTTTATCTGTATTTAATGTTAGTAGATTATTATGAAGCCAATTAGACACAATGTTAAAACCATTCTGAGCATGTTCATAGACCTCAACTCTTGATTTAGCTGAGAACAATAGAGCGGTGTCATCTGCATAAGAAATTACGACACCATTTTGGAGTAACAGGCGGCACAGATCATATATATAGATTAAAAATAACGTAGGGCCCAAAATGCTGCCTTGTGGAATTCCAAAACCACTATTTTTAAGTTCAGAACTTGTATACTGATTAATTTTTATACATTGCTGGCGATCGCTAAGATAATCAGAAAATAATTGAAGTTGTGCTCCTCTTATCCCAAGTGTTTCTAGCTTGTGCAAAAGTAAAGGACATGAAATAGTGTCGAAGGCCTTGGCAAGGTCTAGAAAAATCCCAATTGTGTGCATACCATTATCTAGATTGGTACTGACATAATTAGTCAATTTATGTACTGCTTGGCTAGTTGATCTTTTGGGCCTAAAACCAAATTGACTATCTGAAAGTAGTTTGTTATCTTCTAGATATTTTATTAATCTACTGTTAATGATTTTTTCTAAAATTTTTGAGAGGCCTGTTAACACTGAAATGGGTCTGTAGTTATTCACACAGTTTTTGTCTCCAGACTTAAATACTGGTGTTACCACAGCTTTTTTTAGTAATTTTGGGAAAATTCCTTTAGATAAACATAGCTGAAAAATGTGTGTTAGCGGAGGGGCAAGTAGGTATTTAAATCTTTTAAGTATATTATTAGGTATGTCATCCCAACCAGTAGCACAAATATCCTTTAACCCGTTTATTATTCTTACTACTTCGTAAACGTCGGTATCTAATAAAACAAATGAATTTAGTGTAGAGGATGTTGTAGTCGGGTTTTGACGGGAAAAATTACTAGAATTTAAAGATTTTTCAGCCAAGTTTTTACCAACGTTAGCAAAAAAATTATTTACTTTATTTATTGCTTCGGATGGGGTTGTCTCTGTTGATAATAGATCAAATGGAGGTTCCGGATTTTTCGATCTAAATGTATTCGTTTTTATAAATTTCCACACAAGTTTACTATTTTTCCCCGCCTTCTGTAATTCATTTTTATCATACTGATTTTTTAGTTTTTTCAAAAGATTGTTACAGAAGTTTCGATACCTTTTATATGTAACAGAAAGTATTTCGTTATCAGGTGCGACCTTAAATTTTAGATGAAGTTTGTCTCTATGTCTTATACAACGAACGAGACCGGGTGTAATCCAGGGTTTAATGCAACTATACTTTCTAGGTATTGTCTTAGTGAATGTGTTTTTCCGTATTGCATATTGTAGCGAATCTATGAAATACTTTAAGGTAATATTTGCATCGCTGGAATTATAAACTGGGTCAAAATTTATACCGCGTAAGTCATTTTCCAGGTTTGTCATATTGACTTTAGTGTACCTACGCATGCAGTTTTTTTTAGGTGAAGATATTTGTAATGTTAGTAAAACAGCTTGATGATCGGTAAGCGAAGAATTAGTAACCAATGTTTTGGATGGATTTTTTGATTTTAGAATAATGTGGTCTAAGCATGAGCCACTCTGATGCGTGGGGTGATAGTGAGCTGGTAAAAGTCCATGAAATGAGCAAATATTCAGATAATTATGTACATGGGTATCGGTTTTCCCTGAAGAAATGTTAATATTAATATCGCCTAAAAGTATTATGTTTTTAAAAGATGATATGTTTTTTAAGTTTGCGTCAAGGGAATCTAAAAATCTATCCATATTTTGAGAAGGAGGCCTATAAATAGCCATGACTACAGTATCGGGAATAATTTTGATTATTAGGCAATTACTATCTTGGGATACAGGTTCTTCTTTGAATGTTCGCAAATTATTTTTGATATAAACTACTAACCCATCGTTTTGGTTTATGTTTCTGTCAGTTTTATAAGAATAATAACCGTCAAGAGATGGTAAATTGACTGTCTGTTTTGACAACCAACATTCTGTTAGGACAATAATATCACAGCTTATGTCAAGATTCTGTAACAACACTTCAAATCCGTTCATGTTTCGATTTATGCTGCGAATATTCTGTGTGAGCAGGGTTAACGTTTTTCCACCAGAAGGAAGAAGGTGCTTACAGTCCTCAACATTACAGATTTTAGATTCCGACACAGAAAAACTATCTAGATCATAAATAAGCTGATTTGTCATTATAGTTATTACTAAGTGGAAATAATATATAAATAGAGGATAAGCTACCTGTTTATGTGCTAACTAAATAAAGTATTCGGTGGCGCTCTTAGGCGCCGTCATAGTCTATTGAATTGATGTAGTTGATCTCTGCATATTTGCGCGCCGGGCAACTTACATCACCAGTTGGATGGTCACATTTCCTCTTGAACCGTTTGCACGTCGCACATTGAGCGGAAGAAGATTTGCTGCTACATTCATAATGATGATAATGTTGTCACTCTAAATTAGCTGCTCGAAGGCTGCCTCAATGTCCATGACTAGTTGAGATTGATTTGGGATTGGAGACAGAAATAGGTAATTTTGTTTTCATGTTTTTTAAAGTTCACTTTTTACGCAGTCGTGTTTTTGAAAATTTGATCATTTATTTATAAATTGCCCCTTATAACCGGCTCATAGAAATCTAACATAAGCTAAATAATATATACCTACAAATAACTTATTTATGTACCTCTGTAAAGGGTAGAGTGCTTATTAGTCGTCGTAATATTCGTCAGTATAATGCTGTAGTATTAACGGATTATAGAGACAAATATACCGATTTATGCGCCATCGACTGGTAACATGAAGTGAATGAAACTCTCTCATGAAGTAATATCAATATAGAGCATTATTGGTGTTCCCCAAATTGGCAATTAAGGAGGTGTACTTTGCTTATCATATTGGGATCAACTTAGTTTTGATACTTACGTAATATTTAGTAGAACGATAAACAGCTTTAGTAGTTTCATGACTAATTACTAAATCTAAGTCCAGTTCTCTTCTCCAGCATTTTTCATGATTTTCAATGATAAAGAATAAAAACAGCTATCCACTGAATATTAGTCTTGACCTTCTGAATCTTTCTAATAAAAATAAAATTGCTTACCTACTAAACAACCTATTTAAACATCTACTAAGAATAAGTCACGTCCCTAACTTAGAAAAAAACATTTTTTATTTTAAACTCGTAAAGCGATCCTACTACCCCTGACTCCACGCGCCACGAAAGCCATATTAAAATGGAAACAAAAAACAAAGAATAGACTATAATTAGCTACATCCGATTAGCTGTCTACCGTCTCAAAAGGGCAGCTTTAAGTGGTCCATATCCATTAACATGCAACGACAATTTCCGTACCGTTCCGACCCGTACTTAGTTCGCTCCGGTGCCCGGTGCCGCAGAGAGGTCGGAAACCCACCGGATTGGTTTTCGACAAACATGGAACTTCGGGTAGTGAAACATTCATTAGGAAATGAGATATGGACTGATATACAGGGTTATTTTAAATTGGCTAGCAAAACTCCGCAGACGCCATGAATTGTGGGGTCGCCGACCGACTTAACTTTAAGCAGCGTTTATGAATAAGGGGGTTATTTTTTTTATTTTATCGTGTTTAGATATTGATACCCATCGGTCTGCGGAGTTTCGCTAGGCAATTTAAAATAACCCTGTATTATGTTAGGTTAGTACTATATAATGTTAGTTAATATTCTCATTTTCATTTCGGTCTTGGTCAAATTTGTGTTTTTTTAAGTAAAAACTAAGCATTCCCGAAGCTTATTTAAATAAAATTGAGATTTAATTTCAGTTCTTCACAACTTTATTCATTCTGTTCTCTGAGATTAGTTTTCAACTCAAACGTTAGGTAGTTCTTTAGATACCTTTTTATGAAACGTACCTACATTTTCCATTTCGCTTTTCTGCGTCATATTTTATAATTATTTTAATTATAATTTAATATTAAAAAAACAGAAACTGAGCGAAAAAATAGGGTGTCATACTAATCCAAATAAATCCTCTTCGTACCTAGGTTCTTTTTGAAATTTAGTCATATTTTATTAATGCTAATCCCTCACAGCTCACAGTTGACGGGGATACGTCGGTTATCCGTTCTAAATTGGGGAAATCTAATTCAAAACCCCTATTCCAATGCCCAATAATTTACGCGCGTTGATAAATTAGCGAACGCAGTTTGTTTTGAATTTTTCATTATAAGTATATAATTTTTACTTTATTAGGGAAACAAACAATTTTATGAAAATATAACAGTAAAATAGTGACAGCTAAAGAAGGATTATTCTACAATCCAGCAAGTATTCAGTGAAAGCTGGAAGTGATCACCGCATGGTCAAAGGCACATTAAACTTAAATATCAAGCTGAAAAGATTACGACTGATGATGTTTACACTCCGCCCAGCACCGATCCAAGTCCAAAAATCGAGTGCCTATGGAGCTCCGTGGACGATTTTAATGATAGGTTCGTGGAAACTGTCGGGCCCAAGATCTTCAAGACCCGTCTTACAAATGGAAATAAGAAACTCTCTGATCATACTATACAGCTCATAGAGGAGAGGTGCGAGATGATCCATACACATAGTATGCGCCACAGCTCTACATTCACACCGTGCTGCCTTACCGTCGATTTAGCCACACTTTACGAAGTTGTAGTTAAATCTCACCGCTTGGGTTCCGAAAATAAATCAGATAAAAGCAATAGGCAGCTCGAGCAGAGGAGCGACCAAACAACGCACACCGCATTTACAACACGCACCGGTATGTAGGGTATGCAAAACTAGCTAATTTCTCATAGCTAATTAGTTATTATTTAATCGTGCTTTTATATTTTGTGTTTCTAAATAAACGATTTATCTATCTATCTCTTCTATCTATCAAAAATATTCTTTAACATATCTCTCGAATAGTAAAACTAGTTAGCCAACATATATTTTATGTCGTTTCTTGAACTCCCAAGCCATCGTTTCTTTCGCAATCCTACTGGAATGGCTCTGAAAGAAATATTTCTTCGTAATTTATTGTCTAAGTAGGGTCTTTCTAGGTAGTTGAGCGAAAGACTGATATTGACTATAGAGTGATGAACGATACGACTGGTTGCCTATTGTAATTTAATATAGACTTTTGAACTCACATGTACTTCATCGAATATTACTTATTCATTTATTGGCGATTGTTAGGAACGAGTCTATTTTCGTAAAATTTTCCTTGTTCAGTATCGGTCGCATTCGCTTCTTTACTTTCTCAATCCTCTGGAGCAAGTTTGGGCACAAAAACAAAGAATTAATAATTCATCAATACACCTATTCTAAATTAACTTTCAATCATTTGCGCATAACTAATGAAAGTTTCTTGTCGGCTCAGTCCCGCACTAACTGACTGACTATTTTTTTTGTCATTTGAATATTAATTTTGATCGTTTACTGAGAAAACCACATCTTCCCACGTCGATTTTGTTACAACCTTTTTTAACCGACTTCAAAAATGAGGAGGTTCTCAATTCGACTTCAATTCGACGGTATGTTTTTTAGTGTCCATATCTGCATGAGTTACTGTTTAAGAACTACACCAAAAGTACCGCCCCTCTTTGTGTGTAATCAGCACATGATGGCATTGATATTCATGAGGAACAAAATCTATGCGAAATATAACACGTCACGGGTTAAAAACTAACCCACTAATAGATGGTACTATTCACCACGGTATAAAATTTCGTGCCACTAATGCATTTTAGTCTCGTGCCGGTAAACATGCCCCGCTCGACGTTATTGAATTTAAAAGTCCATATTTTTATGTTCGCCACTATTATGCTCAAGTTTCAGTTACAAGATAGCACCTTTAAAAATAAGTCAGGCTTTTAGGGCTTAACATGACGTACTTGAGGAGCTATTATCTGTAATAATAGATAGGTACTAGTTGAGTGCATGTTGTAGGTATCTATCAGGATATGCCCAGGCGGATTAAGCACGTCGCTTTTAGTAAAAGCTTTTAACTGGAATGAGGACTTTTAATTTGAACTTAGCAGTAGTTCATCTGAATTCATTTTAATATGAAATTTCAACATGTTGAACAGTTGTATTCGCCTGGCTCTATCCGTCAGCAGAGAATACGATGAAAAATAATGTAGGTACATACGAAGTAAATTGATTGATTAACTTTATGCAGCATATGGAGTGCCGCTAGCGGCATAATAGTGGCACTGCCTCGGCCTGGCTAAAGTGCCGTTAACATTGCATTGTCAGTTACTGTCACTGAGTCACTGTAACTTGTTATTTTGTTTGATTGTTGAGGTTAGTTCGCTGTAAAACACCACATTCCCAAAACATTTAATTCTCTTGTGCCTAAATGGAGGGTCCATTTGAGGGCGTTGTGTGGTCACAGTTCTAACCTAACCTAACCTACCTTTCAGCCATTTTCATTTGCTACTTCATTTTTCGTAAATTCAGTAATTATAGTGACTTTTGATATAATTATCTAAAACAAATACGTTCAATTAATACAAAGGGCGGCGAACTAACCTCAACAATCGAACAAAATAACAAGTGACAATGACAATGCAATGCTTACGGCAGTTTAGCCGGGCCGAGGCAGCGCCTCTATTATGCTGCAGATAGCGACACTTTATCCGATAAAGTGCCGCTAGCGGCAGTCTATAAACTTCCTTTTCTTTTACTTCATACACTACTTGGATTTGAAACGTCTGTAAAATCACTCCGACATATAATACTACGGAAAAGTGCTTACTGTCACTGACATTATGGACCTACTTAAATTATAGACATGCTGTCATAGACATCGGCCGTGCACCCCGACCAATTGTTCAGTATCAGTAACACCAGTAGGTGTTTGTACTCACGATACTGAACAATCAGTGCGAATATTCTGTATGCCATGCTAATATTGATTTCTTGCTATAATTAGCCTGCGTCTCGTAGCGCTGAAGTTGATCGAGCCGTTATACATAAACTTAGATTAATTTTAAACCAAATTAAGGGAGAATTTCACAGATGAAACTGAACGCCATCGGTAAAACGGTAACGGTATTAAAATCATTACACTGTCGGGTATTGAACGCGGTTTAGATGTCTAAACCGCGTTCTATACCCGACGGTGTCATAATTTTAATGAAATATTGACACTGACATCTCTTGAACGTGGTTTAGACGTGCTGATCGCGTTAAGATTCATTGGTGAAATTATGGCCCTAAGACGAAACCGAAAAAAAGTGTTAGCAAGAAAAGAGTGTTTTCAGTTTAAAATGAACGATTTTCGGATATTTTCCTGTAGCTATTTGTGCTGTGAGACCTAGGTTCTAGCCAAATTTCATGATTTTATGATTTAATGAATTGAAAGAATAGAGTTGTTTGGTATATACCCATAGAGGTTTTCATTTATTTGCGAGTGTTAAAATATACGATTTGAATGGCAATTTAAATCAAGCTTCTAATCAGAAACCAGGGGTTTTAAGGGTACACTAGTCGACGTGACTAATATGCTTGCTAATTAGTCTAATAATGTAAGTATTTATTTAGTTTTTTATATTTAGTATTTATTTATCTTGTTTTTATTTATTTATGTATATATTTATTCATTTAGTTAGTGACATAGACGATGATTTATAACCAAAACGTGCGCGTAAAATTTCATGAACAGACCTTTGGGCGTATAGATATTTTGAAAAAGCTACTGGATATATTTAATCAGAATAAAATTATTTAACTATTAAATAATGATCTATTACTGTACGGTTTCTAGTTTTCCATTTTCTTAATACATAAGTTGTTTATTTACGCCCAAGGACTAGTTAAAATTAGTGTTGAATTATGAAAGTTTCGACGTTCATAACTTCCAAACCAATGTTTGTTTATTTTTATTTTTGAACGTCAAATAGACGAGTAATCACCATACTACGTTTGTATGGAAGAATGACCGACTAGCGTACCCTTAAGAGCCTATTCAACATAATCTGAAATTCAATAAACTCTCAATTTATATGATTGGCCTTTGTTAATTCGGACAACCAATCACAACGGCTTATGTGAGTTTTGACAGATTTACTGAACAAAAATTATCTTTTATTAACTGGGGATTATCTACCTACCTTATGAAAGAATAAAAAAGGTCGAATAAACGTTTTATAAATACTACCTGGCCCAGTTATTAACTTTTTAATAAAGTGAAAGGGTAAAGCTCTTTTCTCAAACATTCTTGGAAATTCGAGCATTATTTTGATAACCTTCTTTGAGATAAATTGAAATTGCTGTACTGGCCGGCCACGTTTGTATGAAAATCCATATCTGTCGTGTTTAGCGGCCGAATAAATTACTATGCGTTTGCATATCTGTCGTTTTATTTAAAAATGGAAAGAACTTTTTACTTCAACACATGGCAATCAAGGAGGTAACTTATCAAAGATTTTATTAAAATTTCGATTTGGTTTGCAAAAAGAGCTGTTTAAAGTAAATAAGAAACTACAATATAAAATAAGATATACTACTGCCGCGTGAATAATATCGTTGTTCGTCATTGATTCTTGAATTTATAATTAACTAGCTGTACGCAAGCGAGAAAAAATATATGGAAATAGTTTTTTTTTTACCAGAAACATTCGTAGGCGTGCTCAGAACACCCTACCAAAGTTTCATCAAAATCGATCGAGCCCTTTCGGAATCCATAGAGGACAAACATACATTGATTTTTATTTACAATTAATTTACTACGTTTAAATTTCCGCGCATTATTTGAGAAAAGTAATATACAAACTTTGGCCGCAACCAGGCATTGATGGACTCACATATTATATGTGCCTCGGCTTCACCTCGACCTACATTTTCACGATCGTCCATCAATGCCCTTGTTGCAGGCCGCGGCAGTAATGAATAAAATAAACAACATTTTAGTTATAAAACTTACGAAAAAGCAGGTTACTCAAACCTACATAGAGATTGGTTTGAATCCAGACTGGATTTTAACTTTTAAGATACTCAGTAAATAAGTTCTTAAGCTTGTATGGACAAGAATGTTTTTTATTGTAAATACTTACTTTGCAAACGGTGTTCTGAACTTATGTAAATACTCGTAGATGTATTATATTGTGAGAGACTTAAAGTGAACACACTTTAGAACTGAAAAAGAGTGAAAGTTAGCCTTTAGAGCGTTTATCCTAAAAGTTGGCAACGTCGCAAATAGCTGTCAAATATTTACCTGCTTTCATTAATTTGGCAATATTAATGTAAAGAAGTATGAAATGTGGGTAACTAGCGAACTAAAATATTGATTATGAAATGCAATAATTAATATCGTAACACCGAAAGTTTTAGATGTAAAAAAAGTATTTAGAAACTTTCCAAATGCCTTTTTTAGACCTAACACGGATACATCATCAAATTCAGTGTTATAATTGCAATTCATTATTAATATTCTAGTTCGCTAGTTAGCCACGTTTCATATTTCCATACAGTAATATTGCAAAAATTATCAAAACAGGGGGAATATTTGACATCTATTTGCAACGTTGCCCACTTTCAGAATAAACACTCCACCTGCTCCCTCATAACGTGCTGAAAAATATGCTCAAATGAATACATATTATGTATAAAACCACAAATAATTCTTCAACGCTACACTAACTTGTGTTTACACACAATTACTTTCAATGGTTGTTCATTGTAAAATATCTCCCTACCCTGAAATGTACGCTGTGATTTAAGTTGAAAGTATACAGTAAGATAAATTGTTTTGTATTACAATAAGATTCAATTTAAACGTTGGAAATATTCTGAAGCCGACCAGATTATAAATCAGGATTGTGGCTTTTAAAATACATGATGTAGGCATTTCGTTAAGAGTCCGTTGAGTGTGAAAAAGTCGTCCCCGCTCGCACATGTTATGCTTCTGAACAGAATAATTTACATTCAGCAATATGTTTTAAGCTATAAACATTTGTCAAAAGGATCTTGAGCCCAAACTTTTACCAAAGTACTACTTTTAACAAAAAGTTTTTTTCTAAATACGATTAGAGTACCCTTGGGTACCTAATCGTATTTATGTGATTATACGTTTTGTTTTGTTTACGATTTGCTTTAAAAGTTCGAAGCAAAGTCAGTATCACTGGCAATATTAAGTCAACAATTTCTTTAGTAGTGACATTTTGTTAACAAACTTCATTAAATGTAAACGAGACATTTAAATATTACAGAAAATTAAACCATAACATTTTTAAAGGAAGACGGTACGTGCCCTACACAAAGGAATCTCAATAATAATGTAGAAACACCCTTATGCATAATAAAATACAGGCGGAATCGAATAGGTACAAATACATTATTTACACAATTATCGTTCCCGACATGTATCAAAGGAAAGACAAACCATATTGTGCATGTACAGGCAGTGACAAAAATCTTATTATATAGTCGTCTTTTGAAATTGTTCAATACTTTCCTGAGTTTAGAACTCTATAAATCAACAAAATGTCAGCAATTTAGTAATAGTTCATCAAATCAGCCTATACCAGGCCACTGCTGGAAATAAACCTTTCCCAAGCTGCGCCAGAACACCATTTTTTTATTTTTTTTTTGGGTGGGAAATTATCAAATAACTTCTCCCGCTCTGGGTGGAGCGGGAGGGCGTGTCAGACTCTTACTGACTAAAACCCACCCGTGTTCCTTCCGTTGCCTGTTACGTTGCCAGGGGCCACGGTATCCCTTTCGGACTTTCCCGCAACCCCGGCAGGCATCGGTCCTATCCGACCCCTTCACTTCTGCTGACATCTCTTTGAGGCGCGCGTGGAACACAACGCGCCGTCGACCCGGGCCTGGTCCTTATCGGACGGCGAGCTACCCATTGCTCACCGTCCGCAAGCCCGCGCCTACGGTGGCCGGGAATCGGCCTGCGATTCCCGACGCCCGGGGCGTCTCCTGCGGCGGCTAGGGGCGTGAGGGCGCGAAATTTGCCTCTCCCTCACGCGTTCTGCCTCCTCCTTCGCGAGCATTACTGCTTCGCAGAAGGAGGTGACGGCCTCCCATGCCCTCTCGCTCCGTACCATGGCCTGGACTAGGGCCGGACGCGAGAGATCCCCGCCGCCGATCGCCTCCACGAGGACACGGCGATGATCTGCCCAAGCCGGACAGACCTCCACCGTATGCTCAACCGTGTCCTCCGGGCGATCCACGCAGTGATGACACCCGGGCGTTTTCTCCCGCCTGATATGAAACAGGAACCTCCCGAAACAACCATGTCCGGTGAGGACCTGCGTCAGGCGGAAGGTGAGGACGCCGTGGCGCCTCTCTAGCCACTCCTCAAAGAGGGGACTTATCGCCGCAATAGTGGCGTGCCCAGCACTGGGTTGCGACAATCGCACTCTCCATGACGCCATGAGATCCCGCCGGAGCTCTGTCCGCTGTGCCGCGATTTCTCGCGGCAGCGGAGTTACCCCCCGGCGTTTCGCCTCCTCGCGCCACTCCCAAATGTGCGCGAGGACTGCGCCAGAACACCCTGTCCGCCGCCTTCCTTATCCAGTCTGTCCCAGCCACTATCTCTGGGTGGCGTCCCACGCTACGCTTACCAATACGGGGTCTCCACTTCAGGACTCGTCTAGTCCACTGGTCATCGGTCCTTCGAAAAACATAGCCAGCCCATTGCCACTTCAGTTTGATTACTCTGCAAGCTATGTCAGTAACTCCGGTTCTTTTCCAGGTAATTTCATTTCTGATTTTAAACTTTCCTTCAACGGAACTCCGAGTATAACCCGCTCCATAGTGCGCTGATCTTGAATTTGTGGACCAACCCGATATTTCAACTCCCAGTAGGTATGATTCCCATGGCACTTGTAGAGTGCAAACGACTTAATTGGTTTGTATGGAACTACGAGTTGTAATTGAAACAACTGAAAACCTCTTGAGGGGTTGTTGTACTTATCATTATGAACAACTTTTAGGATGGGACCAAATATGAAATAATAAAAATTGCTGCCCCTTACATTTATGTTCGTTCTTCTGGACAGAATGTATGAAACTGCAGATGCATCACGTTTGTGAGTACTGGTCATCCAGTACCAACTGACACTGCATGTCGTTTGTCTTTTTACCTTAGATACGAAATAACAGCTGTCAAATAAAAGCGATGTGTTTATTGATGAGTTATTTTAATATATAAATACCTCACAAATTGGTAGCAGAGCGTGGTTGTTTGCAAGTTTGCAAGTAATATGAACAATGGCATAAACTACGAGTTATCGTAACATAGAACCTTTGACCAAGTCAAACTATGATACGTGGTGTAAATGACTTTTGGGATATCGTAAGCGGCGAGAAAACGTTGCCACCAGCTGCGGATGCGGCAGCGAGATCGGCGTTCAACAAAGAGGCAAGAGCTGAAATCCTACTTTTATTGTCTCTCCCAATTTAATTACTGTTACGGAGAAGAGCATTTTCAAGTGTGCAAAATGAGTGCTGCGATAAAGGGGACAAAAAGCGTTGGTCTTATATTCAGAAAAACTCGCACATGCAAACTCAACCGAAAGTGTTTTTCGGGCTGTTGCTTTAAATATGCTGGAACGGCCATAAGCTGGATGTCGAAGAAGCAAAAGTCTGTGGCGCAATCGACTGCCGAAGCTGCAAAAGAGGCCATTCACCTGAAAAATCTATTCAAAGATCTTGGGGCCAACTATGAAAGCATAGTCATATTAAACGACAACCAAGCCGACCTCAAGTTAATTCAAAACACAATGGTAATTTTCAAGTCCAAACACATTGACTTAAAAATGCACTTCATCCGAAATTGCATAATGGACAGAGCGATACAGGTCAGGTATCTGCGAACCGAAGATATGGAGGCAGCAGTAGCGAAAGCACCATAGAACACGATCCCTACCAGTTTCCCTTCGGAAGTTCGCATCGACAACTCTACCGCTATTGAAAAATGGAACAGTCAATAGTTTCTACTATCGCCAAAAAATATAGTTACATTACGGGTATTTAACTAACGAACTAAATTAAAACAGCAAAAAGAGGAGCTCGGCTAAGTAATAACAGTCGCAAGGGTTGATCCAACAGCTTAAGCTACGCTTGCCGGGGTAGGTCCGTGGATAGGTGACCATCTTTACATACCGAGACTCCTCCGTGCCTCGGAAAGCACGATAAGCCGTTGGTCCCGGCTGTCATTCGTGGATCTTTGACAGTCGTTACGGGTCGTCAGAAGCCCGAAAGTCTGACAACCAGCTACCAAGGGGTATCGTATTAGCCAGTTACTGGGTTGTGACGGTCAGATAGGTAGTCGCTCCATGTAAAATACTGGTATTCAGCTGCATCCGGTTAAACGGGAAAAGGCTAAGCAGATTGATTGAAATTAAAACAACAAAAACGCTTTTTTCTAGCTTTGAATTACAACAACAAAAAAATAATGGTCTAAAATAACCCGGGGCCAAAACGTCATAATCGGAAACTAAAAATTCATACATAAGTGATCCCGTCACGCGTCATGACTTCACTTTAGGTCACGTTGCACCGCTTGACATGGACGAGAGCAAGTCGCTGTATAACGGGTTACGATAGAGACAGATATAGAATAAATACGTCAGCGAGAACGAGATGGAGGAATATTGCACATTTTAGTTTTCACCCGTTCAGCTGTATTGTATTCGATTCTTTATATTCCTTAATAATTTTGGAATGTTAGTACCTCATATAGTTGAGTTTATTTATATAAAATATTAAAAGTTTTGTTTGTGTAGTGATAGTGTCTTTTGGGTTCTGCTACTTGGCGATAGATGGTGTTAAATTCAGTTATGGAAAAACTTTTATTGACAAGTTATTAAATTAATTTTTACCTTATTGATAAGTAACCGGATTCGCTTCGGCTTCGCTTCGGCAGCGCTTTGGCTTCGCTTCGGCTTCGCTTCGGCTTCGCTTCGGCTTCGCTTCGGCTTCGCTTCGGCTTCGCTTCGGCTTCGCTTCGGCTTCGCTTCGGCTTCGCTTCGGCTTCGCTTCTCTCTTACAAAAAATTACACCTCGCCGCTGGGAAGGCAGATATCCTAACTAAAGCCCTAACCGGCCCGTGGCTGTTGTTCTGTGCCTCGGAAAGCACGCTAAGCCGTTGGTCCCGGCTGTCATTCGTGGATCTTTGACAGTCTTTACAGGTCGTCAGAAGCCCGAAAGTCAGAAAATCAGTCTCACCAAGGGGTATCCTATTACCAAGTTAACGGGTTGTGGAGGTCAGATAGGCAGTCGCACCATGTAAAATACTGGTATTCAGCTGCATCCCGTGAGACTGGAAGCCGACCCGAACATAGTTGGGAAAAGACTAGGCAGATTGAATCGTGTTAACTTCTATAAATTAAAATACTTCTTTCTAATCGTACCTACACTTACTAAAAATAAACCCGACGAGTCGTGACGTATGTTCTTGTACTAGAGGTCAACGAGTTGCAGTACAAACACCACAATCTAATCCTTGGTCAACAAAAATATAAAATCAGTTGAATCTTCTACTAAAATGTTGATTGGATTTTCACTTCGGTTTAAATAAGAAACCTTTCGGAAGAAATCGAATTAAATCTGCTATAATTGGAACTTGTCTGTGATCAAAATGAAATCAAAGCAAAATTGTGGCGAAATGTAATCATGAGAGTCAGGTAATTATTTGATGGGATATCTGGATTTGTGAGAATTCGAAGCCATTGATAGGAAAAAAAATTGAATTACCTCATACGCTGTTTAAGGCCCGATGTAGACGGCACGTTTTTTTTTACGGTATGGCGCGTTAGCCGCACCGCAGAATAATCGTGTGAGCTTGTAGGTATATAACACGCCAAACCACCGGTTGTATGGTATACAGCTACGGCGCCGTGCAATACTAAAAACCGTAGTAATCCATACAACACTGAGAACCTACACATGGCGAATCAACCGTAGTTTTTCTTGGCAAAAAACTGGTCTGTACATCGGTTTGCAGGTCTAAATGTAGATAGCTGAAAGTAGAATATTAGGGGCCATCCATAATAGCGTCACACGTTAAGGGGGAGGGAGGCGGTCAACAAAGAGTGATAACGTGTGAAAAGGGATCGGGGACGGATGATAAGCTTTGTGACGTCACATGCTTAGGTAAAACTAACAACTCTTAACTTCAAGACTAACAACATTATCACAGGGTTTAATTTAAAATTGCAAAATATGTGACGTCACAGCAGGGATCACAGAAAATATATGACCACCTGTGACGAGGACGAGAAAAATCATGAAATTCGTGTGACGTAATTTATAGATGGCCCTTTAGGATCGGTATCAGTTTTCTGTTACGCGAAATGTGAATATTAATATTAAATTATCCTATCAGTGTGTCCAATACACTATGAAGTTCAAAATCTGCTTTTGTGAGAGAAAACGTGCTTACTTCGGTTCTATTGTCTCGAAAACAATACGTTTGAGACGAAATAAATAACAATACTAGAGCAAACAATGCGCGAACACAGCCGATAGGTTTCTTTTATATTCAAAGAAACCCTAAGAGATGAAAGAAAGTGTTCCAGTTGGTTGAATTTAATTGTTCCTAAAATATTACATAGCTCTCTGAAGTTTGGTACGTATCATACCTACTTATTTATGTAACTACTGAAAAAGTTTTTCCACGTCATTTTTTACAGAATTTCTATGGTATTATTGGGGCGCCGAATAATCCCTGCGACTTCCTTGAAGCACGAACTAAGATGGCTGTTAGGCGTCCTTTTAGATTTATTGAAACTCGTATATATGTAGGTATTTATGCGACCAGTGTGTGTGAGGTGGAGGAAAATGAATAATGGCTACAAGTACTGCAATTATAATTAGACTGTATACTGACTGAGACTATCACAATGGCTTTTACAATAGTTTTGACGAGACAATAATTTCTAGTAACTAGTTCCACTGTTCCTTCCACCATGACAAAAAAATTGTTCGCACGCACTTCACTTCACTTAACACGTTTGCCGGCGGTACCGTTCGCCGAGGAGCGCGCCACCATCAGCGCTGCATTCCGGCCGGTTCGAACCTCACGCTGCCATCACTGGACGGCGTTGGCTAATTAATAAACAGGTATTCTATGAAAATAAAATAATTAAGTATGCTTTATTAAAGGCATGTATTTAATCGAACCTCAAATAATTCCCATTTTACTTTCCTATAAATATATAATAAATGCGCCTCTTTTTATGAATCTCTAATCATTTCTGTTTTGGGGTCCTAAAAATATTATATAACCTAACCTTAATCGTTGATATCCTAGTTTTAATTACTGCGACCACCTGTGAGAAAAGGCCATTTATTTTAAAATAGTGTGCATCATTACAAGCCCGAAAAGTTTTTAGAGTTTCATTAATTTAAAAAAAGTATACATAAATAGGAATCATTCCACTTGGTGGGGCAAAGTGGAATGCTTCATAGATAGAAGGTCAATCGGTTTTTAGAAGTTCGGATAAATATTTCCTATTATTACATGAACCCAAAACCAGGCTATTTTCTTCTGTATTAATACGAAAAAGGCTATTTTTATAAAATCATAAATAATAAAGGTACATAGGTACACGAAACTGCGTGGTATACATCGATATAAACACATTTTCTGTTCTAGAATAAATGCACAAAGTGTGTATTGTGTTTCTGCTTCAGAAAATCTTTTCAATTACTCTGTGTACAAAGGAAGTATACGTAAGTACTCGGGTTTATAGACACTCGGGTACGTACGTACTATACCTAGTCTGTATTGTTCACAACATCACGAACTTATGTAAGGTACTTATAATCAGCTCACAAGATGTTCGCGCATGTAAAGTAGTAGAGTGCACAACTTGTTAATAAGACAACTTAAGGTTTTGTCTTTTTCCTCTTTGTTAAAACTTTCTTGTACACATTCGTTTTTAGGGTTCCGTACCCAAAGGGTCCCAACAGGAGCCTATTATTAGGGCTCCGCCGTCCGTCCGTCCGTCTGCGAAGGGCTATTTTTTTTTTACCGTCATAGGTAGACACTTGAAATTTTTACAGAGTGTGTAAATAATATAATGATATAATGTAATGTGTATAATGTATGTGTGTCTATTAGTCACGCGGGGTCCATTGGACCCCAAGTACCTCCGCAGCACGTGTAGTCAACGCTGCGGCTAACGGAGCGCTGAGAATGGAGGGGCGCGTGAGTTATTGAATCAAAAATAGTCGCGTACGTGTAATATTGGCTTAAATATGATGCAAATAAACCACACGACTAAATTAAAGGTATACCGCTAAAGTTTTTTATATCCCGTTTTAAATAACTTTAGTAGTTAAAATAACCATGTCAGTTTAAATACTATAATTAATTTACCTATCCAACTTTAAAAAACCCGACTGTTCCAAAACTGGCTGTAGGTTACTAGTAAAAATCATAAAATTTGCTCCGGTAAGTAGTACTTAATCTAAGAAGGTTTAAAACTGGCGGGCGGGACGGAGTCGGTTGGCAGGTGTGATAGTTCGACAGCAGCATTGACAGTCTAAAACAGTAGTTCAATTGTATAAATAAAATATAAGTAAAATATTATTTCAAACAAGCTTTTATTGAACTAAAAATTACTAAATAAAACTAACGTCAACATAGAACAAATATTGTTTACGCAAGTTTTATTTAGTACCAACTAATCATCAGAACCTAGACTACACCTTAGGCTAACGTACCTACTTGTCAAAACAAGTTGAAATGGCCTAAACACAACTGGACTGTTATATTGACCTTCCAAATCCATCATGAGACCCTGGACTACACCTTGGGCTATAGTACTTGGCAAGACAAAACCAACGCAACGCAACCGCAGAAACAACAGGGCTATCTTGTTTAGTAGAATAGGTCTTATTGACCTGGACAGCACCTAGTGTAAGCACTTGTCAATACATAGTCCAGTCCAAAAACTATGGTTTTTACTTGTTTGGTTGGTGTCTGATGATGGAGCCGGAAAGTGGCCATAGGAACTCCTCCTTATGGCCACTTTCCGGCTCCATCATCAGGCCCTGAACACTACCATTCATTCTTAGATCGGGCCCCAAACTAATATTATCTCCGTAGATGATAAAGAGTAGGACTCGCCCGTAACTTCGGACGAATCTTCGGATTTCATGTATAGGGAGTAAGCCTGCAGGAACAAACTATGAACGATAGCTTGTAGTTTTAGCGGTCGAAAATATTTTATGCTACCAACCGATAACCTACTTTTTTTCCTATCAAAAAAACATGACATGGTTCAAAACGTCAAATTTAAATTTAAACACGTAGTGCGTGGACCACGCTCAATGAAGGGTCCGTAGTTGGGATGAATTTATCCCAAGAACAAACTTTAACATTGTAGTTGAAAAACATGTTCTCCCATACATACCAACTGCAAATGTAAGTTGGTCGTACTCGTTAACTTGTAAAGAATACTTAGCTGTGATAGTTTTCCTTTTAACTTCGATATACGAGTATATTCTATTGCCGTGATTTTTTTAACATTTCCAAAAACAACCATTTAACTGGCAGAGGCACACTCGACGCTAACAAAAAAATGCACTTTAAAGCTTAATATTTCACTAATGGATCTCTGAATTGAAAAATGGTTTTCACACACCCACACGCCACCCCACAACATGGGACAGATGAGAAAAAAAAAACATCCCCACTTTACCAAAAAAAAAAAAAAATATCGTGAATTTATTTTACCACTTTGTCGGCGTAATTAATATGTACTAAGATTCTCTGAGCTAAGCCGCGGATAGACAGACGGACATGGCGAATCTAAATCGGTTCCTTGTTGACTACAGATCCCTAAAAACCAGAAAAATGTTGAGTAAAAATTTGTAGGCCAGCTAGAAAAATTAACTAATAGTTTTTAATAGATAGTGAGCCATTTACTGCATTTTGAGGAGCTATTCAGGTCATAATGCCGAAGATGCTCATCAGATCTTCACCAATTTTTTTTTAAACCTACTTAAACTATTACTACTATCTTTCAAATAAAAAAGCACCATCGACATCGTATATCATATCCAGTAGCTCCGTTTTTGCCCTATTTTGGAGGAAGTACCTCTCTTGAAAATCAAAAATCCCCGACGACAAAAAAAAAACAAAAAATTCGTAAAACCTGTTTGCCTAGAGATCTTGGCTGTTGTAAATTACGACCTGTAGAGGGGTACGTACAAAGTGACACAAAAGCAAATTTTGCCAGACTTGATGCAGAGACGCTTCACTCGCTCGGTCAATTCTGTGACAGTCTCTTTCTAGAACTAGATGTAGGTACAGTCAACAGCTCACCAGTGGTAACAATTTGACATTGATAACGCCTTTCTGCGCAAAGGTTACCACTGGTATGCGGTTGTCTGCGCCATATTAATGCCCAAATAGATACCTACTGCATTTTAAATATAAATTGAAATTAATATGTTCAATAATAAAATTTTATGATGAGGTAGGCACAAAATTAGACGCACTAATTGGACAAACTATTAGAAGTGACGCTTCAATTAAATTTTATATAAACGGTTAATAATATAAATTGGGTCAAGCGATAGACCAATTAGTATGAATATCGCAATAAACGTCAAACGACGTCGGTATCGAGTGATTGATTTCAGCGATGAAATCAATGACGGTATCAGAATCGAGTGTAAATAAATCGATTTGGAGATATCCGATCGGAAAATGGCAGGGTACCTAAGTGATTCGAAAAATATCATACTTCCTATCCCGGCTGCCGCTGTCGGGTCATAAAACATGGCGGTGATCAACGAACCGTGTCCAATGTTTTCAAAGCGGATACTGTATTTCGTGACCCTGTCTTATTTTTATTTTATAAGCTTTGCAAATCATTCTTTTGAGAATTAACCGGAATGGAAAATATACACTTTTATCTGTCTTTGTAATTTTATTTTTCGTTTTCAGAGAATCCGTGTATTACGGATTTTTCGTGAATATAAAATAGGTTCTGTCCTCGTGCATTCATGTCGTTTGAACCACGATGAGACAAAACAAGCTCGGACAAAGGAAGAAAAGTCATGGAAACGATAAACACAGTGTGGTAACTAAGAACATGAATAAGCAGACTGAATCTGAAAGGTGGACGACTAAGTTAAAATAAGTACTGTCCGCAAAATTACCAGTATTAGCTTACCCTTCTGTAAGACCTCGTTCTAAAGTTCGAATCTGAATCCGCTGTGAGTTTCTTGATTGGCATTCTAAAAACTCGGTTGTGAATTCGAATTTACACTAGCGCTACCATTGCGAGCGTGTTAGCGAGTTGAACTACATTGACGTGAGATTTTGACCGATAAAGTATGAGATGACGTAAGAAGTGGCATTCAGTAAGGTAATTCCGCCGTCACTTCGACGCTCACTTCGCACTCGAACCCGATTCAAAGTGTCAAATAAAAAGCATCTATTTTACGAGTGAAAATAGAAGAAATCCTATATAAATAGTGTTAAAATAATATGTTTATGTCACAGTGTTAAAAATTAGTACAATAACTACTCAGCGGCACGAAATCTTGGCCAACCGCTTATCTCGCAAATACTTGCGATAGCTTTAAGTGTTTCTAACATCGAGATATAAGTACCTACTGTACGTTAGTACTTATATCTCGATGGTTCTATGTTCTATGTTAGGGGGTTTGGTTTCCGCACTTAGTCCGTCAAGTGGACCATTGTGCGTGGGCCATAGCGGCCGTTTGGTGGTTATTCCAACCAGCCCACCTCCCTCCAGAAGCTGATTAGGTCTCCTGGTCTGTTTAGAACGTCTGTGTATGATCTGGGTGACCCGAGGGTTTCTGTTCTAATCTGGGTGACGCCCGTACATTCGAAGAGCACGTGCGCAACGGTCTCCTCAGCCTCCATGCACGCCCTGCTCAGAGGACTGTCCGTTATGCCTATTGTGTGGAAGTGCTTGTTTAGCGAACAGTGTCCCGTGATGGTCCCCGTCACCAGGCGCAGGCCGTTCCTGTCCAGGCGTAGCAAACGCCTGGTCAGCCTGCTGTCCAAAGATGGCATAGCCTCCTTTGACTGCCTGCAACCTGGTGTCGAGGTCCACCAGCGTTCCGCTTGTGTGTGGGTGAACTTCTGCAGCCACCTGCGTATTTGGTTGAAGGGGATGGGTACGATAGGCTCGGGTCCGCAGACTGCCGTGCTGGATCCACGTCTAGCAAGTTCGTCAGCCGCGTCGTTACCTAGCGATCCGCTGTGTCCTTTTATCCATTGCAGTGTCACTGTGTTGCGGCTAGATACCGTTATATGTTCTAGTGCATCGTGACATTCTAGTGTTAGCTTCGAGGTAGTATATTTCTTCCGTAAGGATTGGAGAACTGAGGCGCTGTCGGAGAGTATGCGTATGTGGGTGTCCGTAACCCTCCTGGCTTCTAGGGCGTGGACCGCTTGTATGATGCCCACACACTCCGCCTGATAGACGGTGTTGAACATTCCCAGCGGTCTGGATATATTTATGTTGAGGTCATGTGAGAAAACTCCGACTCCGGTACCTGAGTCGGTCTTTGATCCGTCGGTCGGTGTAAACTCTCATCTCTTTTGGGCCTGAGTAGTCACACTGTTCTTCTGTAAGTGTTATATTGTAGTGCCTTTGAAAGTGGTGTGTTTTCGGGGCTTTGTCGCAGGGTGATGCCATCATTGGCTCACGTTTGATCGCATCCTCCTTAATGCGTATGTGCTTAACTCTGGAGTCGTTGCATAGGGTTCCTGTTAAATGGAGCCTAAAGGTGGCCAGGGCCGCCTCCTCCCGCACGATGAGGTGCAGAGTTGGCAGTCCCAGCATTGCCTGTAG
Organism: Xanthia icteritia; assembly: GCA_949128155.2. Lineage (NCBI taxonomy): Eukaryota > Metazoa > Arthropoda > Insecta > Lepidoptera > Noctuidae > Xanthia > Xanthia icteritia. The sequence continues at coordinate 12,913,533 of OX421941.2, forward strand.
GGCGGCGGTGGGTGCAGTTCTCATACTACCAGTGATTGCGACGCAAGCAAACCGCTGTAGTTTTTCGAGATCTTTTTGGGCTGTGCTATCTCGATGGTTTCTAACGGTTGTTTCTTATGAAGCTAAGTCAAAAAATGTTTACCCTTAGTTGAAGATGGTAATTCATTATGTTTGAGTGCACTGTAGCGTAACTTTTAATTATTAGTTGAATCGGGTTTCTTGAGCGACTAAATTGCAAGTTTGAATTTGTGTGTTGTGAAAGTTTACGGTTAAGTTATTGTGTTTTCGTGCTTTTCATTCAAACACTAAAGGTGCTTTATAATACAAAAAATGCCACTAACACCAGCACAGGTTGCACAGGCCGTAGCCTTAATCGACCAAGGCTTTACACAGCGCGAAGTTGCTGTGGTGCTTAACGTACCACGTTAGTCAATGCAGTATGCCACGAAATGATACCAGGAGACAGGCCACTACTCTCGCAGACCAGGCAGCGGAGGAGTTAAATGCACATCGGCCCGGGACCACCGGTTTATTGTCCTGGAAATTCTAAGAAACCGCTACCTTACCGCTGTTGAGATACGTCAGCGGCTCCAAATCGCACCTATATTCATGTTAGCTACATGTTTCACGTTCAGAGTGAGTATGAACTCACTCTGAACGTGAAGCTCACGGTAAAGAACATGTATCTATTTCATAATAGATACCTAATTATCATCCAGACATAGTCAATTATTATAAGTCTGCAGTGTCAAATTAAACCAAATCCAAACAAATCACCAATGGACTTTCAATAAAACTGCGCTAGTATTCGTTAAAAGTGATAAATTCACAAGTTAAAGCCCACCCTAAAATACACACTGCAGGATCAAATCTAATGGTAGTTAGTTGTTTTTGTAAATAGATAAATATAAAAGACGGAGGTCAACAACCCTTTCTAAGTTTACTTTCGCCATTTCTTTCTTGGAGAAGCCTCCCAATTTGTGAAATGGTGGTAGATTCAATAGATTTCTATTTTTAGCATATCGGGAAATGTATGTAATCAAACCAAATCCAAACTAATCACCGATGGACTTTCAATAAAACCGCTCAGGTATCTGTTTAAAAGTGTTTTATTTATTCAAAGTTAAATAATTTATTTCAAATAGGCACATTTAAGGCAATTTTGAACGTCAAAAATTACAATAAAATAGAATTGATTCTAGTCGCCCCTTCCAAAAGGTAGTGTTCGTATGGAGAAAAAAGGGCAAGAAACTCCACCGTTACTCTTTTAAATTGTTTTGTATACATTAATTATATGTGAAGAGGTTGTACCTAGAATAAAATTTGTCTACCACAAAAGGTAAAAAGAATTATAAATGAAGCAATGACAGATAAATCAATTATGTGATAGATACTTAGTTCTCACATATTTACAATATATATTATATTAACTTATATTACTACACCCTATCTCTATTCATAACCTCTGCCAATGCTTGCAGCCCTTTCCCCCCTGCAGCCACAGCTTCAGCTAAGATTCTATCTCTCTCTGCACTCCTTTCATCCATGGCCCTCTTTCTTTCCACACTCCTCTCCAGGAAGCACTGTGGAATTTGTGCATTTAGTTATTGTATCTCCAGCTGCTGTTCTTCCACCCTCAGGAGTCTCTCAGTAGTGATGGAGAATTCCTTTCGCCGTTGAGATGGTGGAGGAGCAGCTGAAAACCAGCGCTGGGGCTCTGTCTTGCATAGGGTCGCAGCATTATGCTGAGCGATGGCCGTTTTGCGTGGATGTGACACATTTTCCCCTAATTTGTTATTCTCGTGTTTTTTTCTTTGCGTCATATTTACCGCAAATAAATGTATTTTCTTTCTTTCAACTGAATACGTGTGATGTGATGCTGAAAAAAGAACACCGATTACTATGATGCGTAAATAAAAAATCTTAAATAGCAGCTATTCGTTGTTATTCGTTTGAAAAATTAAGTTTTGATAGTTATTTTTATGAAACAAGGTGCGCGCCTTCAACGGTTGGGTCATGCGGTTTTGATGTACTCTTTCGGCATACTCAAATTGACACAGACCAAACTCGATGCCCTGGATAGGAGGGTCCGTACGCTGCTGACTGCACATCAAATGCATCACCCACGGTCATCGGTAATGAGACTGTAAATCCCGCGAAAGTGTGGAGAACGAGGCTTTTTAAACGCGAAATCCCTCCACAATCGCGAGATATGCAGTCTCAGGGTGGACTGTGGTCGCGGTGGATAAGGGTCTTACCCCGCTCTCCTTGACCAAAGAGAACTGGCCCAAGCATGTAGTGCTTGACACTAACAATGGCAGGGAGGTGTGGCAGAGTAAGGAGCTTCACAGTCGCTACTTCCAGGCCCTACATGGAGCCGATGTAGATTTACTAGCGTCCGTAGCCTGGCTGCGTTTTGGTGGACTCTTTGGGGAAACCGAAGGTTTTGTCTGTGCAATTATAGACGAAATTATGAGTTATAGTGCTGTTCTTATACCGGTTTAGTCGTAGCGGCACCCGGAGGGGCCGGTTACCGCGCGCAACCGTTGCGCGGCTCCCGAAGGCTACAGGTGGCGCCTTCGGGAGCCAGCGCGCGATGGCGGGAGGTGCCACCGGTCCCTAACGGTTGCGCGGAGTAACCGACCCCTCTGGGTGCCGCTAGGACTGAACCGATTAATAGTCATTGATTGAATAAAATTAACAATATGATACAATTTATGAAATCAAGGAACACACTTCAAACCAAGATTCGTCGCACATTTTAAGTGGTTTGCTTTGAGGAATGTTAAGTGGTTCTAAATAACGTACGAGTATAGTAAAAAAAAGCGATGCTAACCTTGGTCCACTGTTTGCATTTTTTGATTGTGCTACCTATTTTATTTAGGCACACGGCTAGTTCCTCCCACTGGCGTCGACTTCGCTCTCTGGCATTTTGAGTTCTCAAAAAACCCTTCGCCATGCCGGGTTTCTTTCCATAAACTCTACCAGAGTTTCATCCTGAGCCGACGATGGGTGAGAAGAACGTGTCTCATTTGGACTGGAACATTATTGTTGGATTAGAAAACAAAATAAATACTATTTTAATTAATATCATTTTTAAACTTCACAACCACAAATATAAACTTACTTCATGATTATTTCACAGTCATTCGGCACTGAACGATCAAATCAAAGACATGAAACACAAGCAAAACAACGCAACGTACTATCAAAATATTGTCAATCTGACATTAATTTTTTTTCGTAAGGGAAGCATAGATTATATTCATGGCACAAATTTAGAGTTTTCTGTATTTTTACTTATTATTAGCTGCCTCAAATTCCTTAAAATAAGAAATTTTAATTTAAACATTATATTAGCTAAAATTCTGTGCCAAAAACATAACGATTGTGTCAAAAAACTGGAATCGATAAAACTCGACTAACATTTTGTTGAGTGTGGCAGTCACTAGTACAATATTGGTCGCTTCGGAACTCACTTCACTTCGCAAGTGACTGGGTGATGCTTACAGAATGCAAAATCAAGGTAATTTTGAACCTTATGCGAAGTGAGAGTGAATAGCGAAGTGAGATGCGAGTTGTTGTTTGAATTTTACAGAATCGACGTACTGTCCACAACACAGAAAAATTGACCGGAAAAATTTTAGCCCCCTGCCTGGTTGACTCCGAAGTGCCGTGCTTGACCGATGCGGAGAACGCCTGGAAAATGCTCGAATACAGATCGGCCCGTGAACCCATCTTCCCAGAGGCACTGGGATGAACCGCTCTGCAGGTTGCTACGAAATAATCTTATTAATACGTCCACTAATACTGCTGAGCGTGCCAGCCTGCTGGCTGTGGGTGAGTGGGAGTCAGGCCTCTGGCTTCAGGCGCTACCTGTATGCGTCTGAGCGCTCCTTGTGTGGCTCTGCATCGCTGCCAATGCGGTGAAGGTGTCGACTGTCTCGGACACCATGGTCTATCCTGCAGTAAGAGCGCAGGCCGGATAGCGCGGCACGCCAGCATCAACGACATCATCCGTCGTGCTCTGGTCACCGTCGGAGTGCCAGCTGTTTTAGAACCTAATTGCTTGGCACGTGACGATGAGAAGAGACCAGACGGAATGACCATAATGCCTTGGAAGGAAGGTAGGCCTTTGGTGTGGGATGCAACGTGTGTCGACACCCTTGCGCCATCCCATCTTCCTAGCACGGCGGGCTGCTGCTGCAGGTGCGGAAAACCTCAAACGGCGCAAATACTCCAATCTTATTGGGACTTATATGTTTGAGCCGTTTGGGGTTGAAACACTAGGACCATGGGGTCCGAGTGCCCACTTAGTTTTTCAAGACATCGCCAAGCGGCTGGTGTTTGGCCAAAGAATCAGCATTGCCATACAACGTAGCAAAGTTGCCAGCCTTTTGGGCACTTTTCTTGTAGACAGCGACGCTGAATTTGAAAAACTTGCATAATCATAGGGTGATTATGCAAGTTTTTATATCTTTTTATTATTATTTTAAGTCTGTTAGTTTTTAAATAATGTAAATAAAATTTCAATGATTGATTTTATTTAAATAATTAGGAGTACTGTTTAGGAAACTAAGCTTAATACCACTATTTAACAGGAAATTCTTAAGTAAAAACCCCAATAACACTGCCCGATACAGGAATCGAACCCAGGACTCTACGCTCAGCGGTCGCGATTGCGACCACGAGACCAATGGGGCAGTTACGAAAACAACGGGTTAGTTATAAAAATATTGTACTTGTCACGCGTGTTGAAAGTGGTTTAAAACTTGACAGCTCTCATGTCATATTTCAGCTTTCTCTTCAGACGGCAGAGGGCACGCTTTGTTACACAAAGTTCAGTGGACGCATACTCACACCCATAGCAATTGGAAGGGCAATGGAAGTTTTACATTTACATTATACCTACACAAACCATGTGCCCGATGGGTTTATCCATCGGCAAAAATGTCGAACTGCCTTTACTTTTGGGGTTGACAGACTTTAAACTTAAAAAAAAACCTTCACTTTTGTACAAGGTGGAAACGACAATACGATAAGATATTTACACAACATTTTGACAAATTGTGAACAGCCGGTTTATTCTGTAATAATCTCACGGTGAAAACTTAGGTGAAGTGAACGTGAAGTGAGCTGTCATTCCACCTGCTGCTAGGGACTGACAGCTCACTCCGAGCTCACTTCACCTAAGTTCTCACGGTGAGATGGTTACAGAATAGACCGGCTGGTATCAAACTTGCTTGTGACGTAACGCGCTTTGCGTTAATACTAAATTGGAAGTAGTTGTAGTTTACAGACTTGCCAACCCATACGATAATTTGGCAAATGGTACGATGTACGATAATTAATGTCTAACGTACGGCAATTGTGAGACAAAAACGCAGAAAAAAAACAAAAAAAAATCAATGTCATTTGTCAAGAGTGTTGCCAACCTGTACGATAATTACGGGGGCGTATGATAATTTGGTCTATCATACGTTGTACGATAGCCTGTCTAAAATCTAATTCTACTGTCAGCAAAAATATGGGCAATTTACAATAAAGCTTGTTTCTCTTAAAGATTGGAAAACGCAATGGGACCAACCTAGTGTAGAGAACTAGAAATATCACAAATAGTAAAAACTTTTCCCAAAAACGGTTCGTAGTGATCAATCACATTATTCACGATTTATATAACGTGCACGGCAGGTGCCGTGAATGAAATGCTGATGGTCTGTCAGGCATAAGCTGCCTCACACGGACTTGTTTATAATGTTAAAAAGTGCGAATACATTGTCTTTAGGGCCGGCGGCGGCGAATGCCCAGATACTATAAAACCTGAAAATACCCTAAACGGCTTGAACGTCGAAAGAGTGACATAATTCAAATATCTAGGGCATTTTCTCGCTGACGACCTTAGGGACAATGTTGATATTGAAAGGGAGCGTAGAGTAATGGCGGTCCGAGGTAACATGTTGGCCCGAAGATTCGCTCGGTATAGCAAGCTAGTAAAATTAACACTTTTTAAGGCATATTGTCAGTGCTTCTACACGGGGAATCTTTGGTTCAACTATACAAAAAAAGAACCCTGGATAACCTACGCGTACAATATAATAATATTTTTAGGATGCGGTTGGGACTGCCACGATGGTGCAGCGCGTCTACTATGGTTGCGCAATACCGAACTGACGGCTACCATGCAGTCATTCGCAAGAAAACCGCATCGCTGTTGTCAAGGTTGCGGACGAGTGGCAACAGCATTCTAAAAACTATGGCGGACAATATCGATTCTTCGTTTATTAAAAGTTTTGTGAGAAGGACTAAACATTAAGTTGGGGATGTTCTTTTCACAATGCTATTTATTCTGTGTTCTTCTCTACTTATTGTATTTTAACTACTAACACTAGTCTAGTAGAAAGCTATCTTATTGTAAATACGAAGCGTTTTTATTTTAAAATTTATGAAGATATATATTTTTTTCTATTATGGTAATGAAGTTTCAAGTGGTTTTAAATTTCGTTTATGAGATGGTCATAGAGGTCAGTATTTTTAAACAATCAATAGGTAGTATCTATTCAAACAATTTTTGTATCTCTATGCACGATAATTTCTTACGAAATGTACATGATGGAAAAGTTTTTCTCATTTGCATATTTTCTAACGCTGTAACCCCAGTAGGTATAGAAGAGTATTTTAATCCTTACACGAATTGGCAATATGGCATTATAAAAATCAAATGTAAGGATTGTAATTTTTTTAGCTGACTGTACCATTTTTACAAAATCTGTGAATGCAGTTAGCAATTACTCAAAAAGTTAAGGGCAGCATTCTAAGAACGATTTCTTGTAGCTATAACGGTTAAGGTGCCTGCCCTTGAAAATCGTGTAAATTCTAAAAGTACATTTTTCTCGAAATTGCCGGGTCAGTTTTTGATGCCCCTTCGCACAAGGGTATAGATGAAGTATCGCACAAATGAAGTATCCCAACACAAATATCAAAACCGTATCGCTATCGGTTCATAGACCACTTCCCATACAAATTTAAACAGCATTTCATAGTTCTAAAATACTCATATGTGTAGTATATTGCCAGTGTTTTCATTTATAGTCGTGTAAAATAAAATCTGATATGCCATGCATTTTGACCGCGTCGGTATTGCACTTTTCTATGAAACAACAGATTTTTTTTCAGAACCATGTACTTGAATCCATGGTAAAAGTTTTCGCGTCGATGTATGCTACCCTGTATAGTAACTGTTCCATAACTTGGTGTAGTGTGGTAGAACATAGCCATTACTCGGTGTGGTCATGCGTGTGATCCAGCCTGACAGCTAAGTAATGAAAACTGGACCGTCAAACTCGACGAAATACTAATTGGTTGATCTCGTTTATTATTTTTATGCCCACAGGTTTTTCTGACATCGTGTTTTTCATTTTTTGCTGTTGGCTATATTTTTTGGATGATATAGGTCAACCTTAATACAGGTTGGGTAACTTCCTGCTTTTATTTTAATATTATTTTGTTTTCATTTTAATTGTTTTTTTATTTTTATTTTTCAATGAGTGTGTGTTTAGTTTAATTGAGATCACCTGTGCTTGACTCAATAAATAATTTTTCATTCTTTCTTTCTTTTCTTTTAGGTTTAGCAGACGTAGGTTTATTTATGTAATAACAAAAAGGCCACAAAACTAGGCGTACTGTCTACTTTATCGAAATTAATGAGAAAATAAATTACGTACTCAGATATATAGGAGGATTTGGATCCCAACGTTAAGCCAGGCTTTACTACTAATTAATTAAGGTAAACCATACCTACAGGACGGACCTATCAAGTACCTGAATAAAATACTAAATAAAGTCGGAACAAAACTGCTCATACAGCAATATTGTGTTAAACCCTAACGGCCTATGAACGGTAGGTAAAAAATATATTTTCACGTTTCTACTCGTATTATTTGGGTGTTCATTATTTTAATTTTATTTGCACAAAAGGATTTTGTATGTTGGCATTTGACCTTTGGCCAAATGGGTTATATTCAAAATTTTTGTACAGTTACAAAAATGAAAAACGTAACAAAAAATAACAGTAAGGAAAGGTTAGGGCTATTTCACATAAGATAATTAAAACAACGAAATCACTCTTAATCAACATTCTTATCATTAATTTAAAATATGATTATATTTTTCTGTTGAATTAGTCGTTTATAATCAGTCTCAAAATTGTGTAATTCTTATGGTCATTAACATTTTCATTAAAATGTCTAGCCCATTCAAAATAAACATTTTATAGAGTTGAAAATTGGTAATAACCTTAAATACGTCATTACAAAAAGAATGGTAAAGCGAATTATTTATCAGCATTTTTTTTATTTTGAAAGAACTAGTAACAAAACGAATAAAAAACATATTTAGTATTTATATCATATACGTCACTCATTCATTAGGTAGGAAACTATAATCAACAGTAATAAGTTACTGCAATAAGTTTTAAAGTTTAGAAACTATTGTATAACATAACAAAATTGTGAATGTTCTTTTATTTCTCAAACAATTATGTTTTTTTTTATAGATTATAATATTTATTATTGAATTTTAATTTTAAATAATCATAATTATTAAAGGTATAATCAAAATACTTTGATAAACTTTTACAGAACATATTAGGTAACAGAACATACTCATGAATATGAGGAACAGACTTATACTATGGGACCAATTCTAAAATATATTAAAAAACAGCTGTTCTATACAACAATTCTATACACGATCAAAATTTATTTATTTATTTGTTTGATTTACACGGTTAGAAACCAGTTACATAAATCAACATTATATGTATTATAAAATAAGTACAAATAAATATAAACTAAACTAACTAAACCAAAAACAACAATTAATTCTCAATGAATTCACTGAAATGTAGACACATAGCCATCAATTTTTTCAAACTATTATGAAAAAGGTCGCAGTCCGGGTTGGCCTCCACGATCTTATTCAAGCGCGGGCCACAGTCCGACAGGGCGGTACGCTCAGCAAGCGATGCTTTCTGCCACAAAGATACCTGCTAGGTGTGTAGAACAGTTGTTTTTGTGTTTATGGAACAGTTGTTGTTTTTTATATCAATCTCAAAGACGGTTCCATATTAAAAGTATGTTGTTCATTTCATGAATACGTACTATGTTCTGAGAAAGTTTGTCCAGGTATTTTTTATACACCATAAATTTGGTGACTAGTAATTTGTGGCAAATAGTTTTTAACAAACGATTGTACTCATAAAAAAAAAAAAATATTGAAACGAATTATTTTTCGAGTTGCATATACTACCGTAGCGGTTATATAAATTTTCAAATAAAAACATGATAATATCTGTTTTTTTTTATTTAGAGGAACATGGATCTCCTTCTCCCTTTGTGTTTGGCAAATAAGTCAAACCAACAATTTTCGGAAATGTTTTACTCAAGTCATTTGACTTGAGTTAACGAAACGTTGTTTACGAAACGTTGTTTACGAAACGTTGTAACGTTTCAGATTTAATAGATTTGTTAAGAGAATAATTAACTCATGTATTTGACAAAATAGTGGGCGCGCTTGATTCTGTTATGTTATCACTTCGTTGCAATAAAAAAAAATAATACACATTTAAAAAATAATACAATAAATATAATATTTTTTCAATCTGTATGAAATCAGCTTTACTTCATTTTGTTTCATCATTTTTGTAACGCAACAAAATAAAGTAACAAATCGTTACGAAAATGAAATCAACCATGAGGTTGAATTACAACCTCATTCATTTGAAGGTTAAAAAGATTCTTAGTGGAATTATCCAGCATCTTTTTCGAAGTTGGTCAAAATTATTCTTAAAATTTACGCAACAATAATAAGAGAGAGACTTACCGTTGTTTTTACAGGTCAACAATCAAAATGAAAAGTTTATTGTAGAAAACCACTACACAGGATCAAACACATGCGTCTTGTTGATGGCACCCGCTGTCAAAATGGCGGACAGTCGTTCTTCCTTTTTTCATCTTTTAGGATGGTTTTAAATTGAGAATGCTGCCGGTTGAAAACCTCAAATGAAAGAAAAGAAAATAAAGAAAATACGTTTATTTCCGGTAAATATGACGCAAAGAAAAAAACACGAGGATAACAAATTGGGGGAAAATATGCGTCACATCAACGCAACGCAAAACGTTCAAATATCTACTGATATTGATGTTACAAAAACAAATAACAAAATTGAATGAAATGAAGACACAAATTGAATGGGTGTTATTATTATTATGCATTAGGTTATTTATTTCCATTTTATATCCTTAACATCATAATTAGAGTCATAAAGATATTGTGCAATGAGAACACGTAAATATGTGAGTAGTTTCTTCTTTATTAAACTTTTAGTAACGCGCTCGTGCTTAGAGACACGCGGTTGATGTATGGTAATATTATGAGACTAAAGACGTTAACACCTTTTTTTTCTTAATTATCTATTATTTTGATCTGAAATGTTGAAACCCATCTGGGAAAAATGTTGTTCAAGGATAATAATACTAATTTGACCGCTTCAATGTGTTATTTCTGGTCAAAATACACGTGGACGTTTTCAAACAGCAAAATGTACAAACATTTTGAAAATGACCCAAATTGGAATAGATTTTATTGTAAAGTTCACATAATATGAAAACAATTATTAATATTATTACCACATTTCGAAGAATGTTAAATCTGGTCACGTATGTAAAGTTAAAATTATTCAGTTTTTACTGAAATATCGACGAGCTTAAAACTGCCAAAATACAAAAGACTTTATCCCCGTATAATTTTTCAATACTCGCCAATATTTTATATACAAACAATACTGAAAAGTACTCCAACACGACTTACGTTCTTTTAATTAAATCAATGTAGCTAAAGTACTGAGTGAAACCACGCGTGTAGTCTGTAATCCGTCGAAAGCTTATCTTCACACGCAATTTCATCTACTATCGTGATTTACGACTGAAGCTTGAACCTTTACTTACACTTATTAAACAAGGAGTAGGTAATTGCGCTCGATTCTTACAGATTTTAGAAAGAAAAACTGACCATGTGCGTGTCGCAGAATGAAGGGTTAATTTCAAACCTCCACGCGGTAGGACCCGCGGGAAAAAGCTATAGTATTTTATAAATGTGGACGTCGGTACCAGGTATGTTGCGGATATTCGCAACCGCATCCGCATTTATTTAGACCTCCGCATCCGCATCCGCATCTGTGGGTGGAAAAGGCTGAATATAAGTAAATTCACAGAACAGATAAAAGAGAAATCATAATCAACAAAATGGAAATTATAATCATTTAGATCATCAAAATAACTCTAAATCAGGCATTCCCAACCAGTGGGGCGCACCCCCTTTTTTTTCTCTTGCTCGGAATATATCAAATAACTTCTCCCATTCCAGGCGGAGCGGAAGGGCGTGTCAGACTTTTACTGACTAAAACCCACCCGTGTTCCTTCAGTTGCATGTACGTTGGCAGGGGCCATGGTATCCATTTCGGACTTTCCCGCGACCCCAGCAGATCGGTCCTGGCGGACCCCATCAGTTGTGCTGACATCTCTTTGAGTTGACATCTCGTTGACCCGGGCCTGGTCCTTATCGGACGGTGAGCTATCCATTGCTCACTGTCTGCAAGCCCGCGCCTACGGGGGCCTGGAATCGGCCTGCGATTTCCGACGGCCAGGGCGTCTCCTGCGGTGGCTAGGAGCGTGAAGGCGTGAAATTTACCTCTCCCTCACGCATTCTGCCTCCTCCTTTGCGAGCATTACTGCTTCGAAGAAGGAGGTGACGGCCTCCCATGCCCTCTCGCTCCATACCATGGCCTGGACCAGGGCCGGACGCTAAAGATCACCGCCACCGATCATCTCCACGAGGACACGGCGATGCTCCGCCCAAGCCGGACAGACCTCCGACGTATGCTCCACCGTGTCTTCCGGGCGATCCACACAATGCTGACACCCGGGCGTTTCCCCCTCCTTATTCGGAACAGGAATCTCCCGAAACAACCATGTCCGGTGAGGACCTGCGTCAGGCGGAAAGTGAGGACGCCGTGGCGACTCAAATCGCCGCAATTGTGGCGTGCCCAGCACTGGGTTGCGACAATCGCACTCTCCATGATGCCATGAGATTCCCGCCGGAGCTCTGTCCACGGTGCCGCGATTTCTCGCGGCGGTTTTACGCCTCCTCCGGCCGCTCCGCCGGCTTTTCTGCTTATGTCGACGCATATGTTAAAAGGTTGCTTTAAATCGTCACATTTTCTCGAAATCTTCTAATCTCCGTTCTTATATCTATCAAACACTTAACATTTCGAGAGCTATACATATAGATTTTTAAGAGATTATAATTTAGTAATTATTTTATTATAATTGTCACGAATTTAAAATTATGGTCAACATACAACGAAACAGCGCTATCATTCGCAAAAAACGTAAGAAATTTTGAATTTAGCCTTGCCGCCTTGACGGATGTCTTGAAAAAAACTTACCCGAAAACGAGACCCGCATCCGCATCTGTTTCCGCGGATGTGAGCTATCAAATATCCGTATCCACATCCACATCCGCGGAGGATAAAAAATCTGCATCCTCAACATCCCTGGTAGGTACTACTAAGCTCTAATAATTATTACAATGATGAAGTTATGTATGTTATGGTCACACATGCTACGCGTCTTACTGTGGTGTGTTAAAAAACCGGCCAAGTGCGTGTTGGAACACGCACAATGAAGGGTTCCAAAGTTGGGATGAATTTATTGTAAGAACAAACTTAACTTTGTAGTTGAAAAAATGTTCTCCCATACATAGAGATACGTCACGGTCAACGGCAACTGCTGAAACTACAAATTAACGTTTTCGGACCTTTTCCTTTACTTGTGCTGTGAGACCTTGCTTCTTGACAAATTTCACGATTCTAGGTCAACTGGAAGTACCCTATAGGTTTTCATTTATTTGCGAAAATCAAAATATGTCACATAACTGGTCGTATTTTTTCTTTGCGTCGACTTAGAAGTTCCAAGTAGACCTACGTATTTGATATTAATTTCAACTTGATACTTCCACGCGTTCCTGAGAGAAAGGGTATTTTTTAATAAAAAAATTTTTGAGGCTCACCAACGACATATTTACAAGAATAAACAATAGATAATCACAAATCTCCAATACTGTGTAAATACATCACTTATTGACAGACAGACGGACGGGCGGACAATGAAGTGATCCTGTAAGCCAAAACTTTTTTTAATACTCATGTAAGTATTAAAAAAAGTTACCTATGGATAAAAAATTATCAAATATTGTTGGTCTTTTTACTAGTAACTCAACAAATGGGTAGATTACATAAAAGAGCTTGCCAGTTATGCAGTTGAGTGATGGTGCAGGAAATACCTACTACTTTATAAAGTAAATATTAAAAACTCTGGAAAAACGAAGGCAGTAATTTGAATCCATCATCCTAATGTAAACAAGAATTTGCAACGCGCGTGCGAAAGTAACAAGGCGGCGGCGGCGTTCGCCAAACAAAACTGTACCCAGTTCGTTTAAAGTTTTAAACTAGAAAATTATTTAGTTATCATGAAATCATAAAAAGTAAGTCAAGAGATCAGGCAACATAACCCACATGCTTAATGTTACCATTATGAAAAAGCATTGAAATGAGAGAAGTTTTTCCACAGACAAATCAATTAGTAGTTTGTCAGTGCCGTAGCCAGATCTTAGAATTGATCATTTCATGAAGTGTTCGACCATTTCATGAAATGGTCGTTTCATGAAATGGCCAACTAAACTTGACCATCACCGTTGAATGATATGTCAGTTGACTTTTGGCCATAATATATCATTAATGTAGGGTATCCATAAAAAATACAATAGACGAGTATCCTAATCCGCTTAACTATTCTTAAAGAATCATAAAGAACCCAATAAGAAATCGACTCGTGTTTCACCTTTCAACGAGACATCCTTAGCATGACGATTGACTTGTTGCGAACCCGGACACGACGTGTTGCCACGTCAAGCGCCGAACGACGTGTGAGCCATAACGCTTTTTTTTTTTTTGTTACTTTGGCATCTCTCAGGTGACCACTAAGGTCGTGGCTGCTTAACCGGACTTTACTGTGGCTGCCTTTAGCTTCTACACTAAGAGCATCCAGCCAGGAGCATATGCAAATTATTCTAAATTAATACGAAGCGAACGCTCGCTAAAGGCACCCCCTGTGAGGTACGAACCTCGGCTTAGGGTGTCGCTGAGGGGAGGACAGCAAGATGGGACAGGCTGGATCAAGGATTGATCATTATTATTATTCGGGGAATTTAAAGCTACACGCTCAGCTGCGGCACGGGCTGGCGTTTCATCGGGCAAGGGTTGGGGGGGAGTATTATGTACTCGGGATGGTCGCGCACGTGGGTGTCCTCTGCGGCGATGTTGGAACGACGGGTGTCGGGTGTTATTGTGCACTGTACTGGTGGCCCTACTGCTCTCCTGGAGGAGTTTGGTGGGATCATCGGGATCGGATAAGAGAGCCATACCGCCCGACAACCCCACTTAGGTATATAAAGATAAAAGATAGATAAAGATAATTTATTTGTTCAAAACATGAGTATACACAACACATGGCATGCAAGATGTTACATCAATAATATAGCAGACAGTCATGTTTTGCCTGAATGGCGTACAAATAAGAGAAACAGGACGCTAGACATCATCAATTAATTTTAAAATTGTCCATTATACACATTTATAATTAATCATTTAAATTAGAGCATTACTTGAAATTAGGCGGTACAATAAAATAATGTGATAAGCTCATCATAATAATACAATAGAAATAAAAAAATCAAATGTCAAATCAGGTATTAATAAAATTAGGATGTCAATAAACAAGTCAAATTAAATTGTCAGATAAAAATTCGTCAGTGCTATAGTAAACTTTCTCTAATAAAAGGCCTTTTAATTTATTTTTTAATTTGTCGGTACTGTATTCCCTCCAATGTTTTGGCAACTTATTGAACATAATTGGCGCCATACAGAATACACTTTTCCGCATTAGTGTCGTCTTGGATCTCGGAATACATAGCTTAGTATTGTCGCGTCTGTTTCGAACAACTTTATCTGACACTAAGGGGAATAAGTGTGGGTTCGATTTGACGAACATAATGGTCTCCAAAATGTACATTGACGGAAGAGTTAATATTTTGTATTCTTTAAAAAATGGTTTGCAGCTCTCTGTAACATGAAGTCCAAACATAGCCCTCAGGCATCTCTTTTGTGTTTTGAAAATCATACCCTTGTTTATTGAATTTCCCCAAAAAATGAGTCCATATCTTAAGTTAGAGGACACTAAGCCGTGATTAAGCCGTTAGCAACGCATTAGCATTTAAGATGGGGGCTAATTTATACAATGCATATGCGGAATTACTAATTTTTTTGCTTAATGCTTCCGTATGCGCTTTCCAATCTAATTTTCCGTCAATAGTTTTTCCAAGAAATTTAGTCATATTCACTTTATCTATGTTGGTGTTACAATAATGGACATTTACATTTGGTATGGATGATCTTTGGGCAAAATGCAGAATATTGGTTTTCTCAAGGTTTATCTTAAGATTATTGTTTTCCAACCATTTTACCATTGATTCTATAGAATTATTAATGTCAGATTCGTATGTGTCTCTATTCTTGCAAGCTATTGTAATGGTACTGTCGTCGGCAAAGAGTGTCATTGGGTGATCGATACTTTTGGGTAAGTCATTAATATATAATATAAAAAATAGCGGACCCACGACAGTACCTTGGGGCACGCCAAATTTAACTACTCGTTCCCTTGATCTGTACATAATTTCCTGTTTACTGTTTTTATTTACAGCTGAAATTTCTGTAAATTGTTCTCTGTCGCTTAAATATGATCTAATAAGGTTTGAGACATTACCTCTTATGCCGTATGCTTCCAATTTTTCAATCAATATGTCGTGCCGGACATGGTCGAAAGCCTGCGTCATGTCACAGAAGATCGTAAATACAGGTGTGTTAGAATCTACGTTTTGCATGACATAATATAAAAAATCGTAAATTGCTAAGTTGATAGTTGTACCATTTCTGAACCCTTTCTGTTCATTAGCGAGAATGTTGTCTTTTTCGAGGTAAGAATACAATTGTTTACATAAATACTTCTATATAGGATTACTGCTCGGTTTACCTCGGCTAGGATCATTATCAGCGCGATAAGGGGCGAACAATCGCAGCAAAGGTGACCTTCGAATACTCGTATTAATTCGTTCAACAGTGTAACGTCCTGTATTTTTGTAAATAATACAGGAAACGTTACTATGTTCTAAAGCGTGTACAAAAATTACCAATTAACTGCGATATGGCAAATAACAATGATCTGGCCACGACATCAACACATAAATAAACATTTTTGCCACAAACGGTGTACCTATACGTATTTACTTTGTGGTTTATACGATAACACGATTCCCCCAATGATAAAAAGAGGCTAAAATAAAGCAAAAGCGGTCGTTCATTCAGCCAAGGTTTTATCGTGTGTACCTGCGCCTCACCTCACACATATTTGCGTAGTCGGCCATATGTTAGGGTTTCACGCGAACTATAATTAATTTTCAAAGTATATACCTAGATCCAGAAGACTAGATTTAGTGCTATAAATCACGAAACGGTATTACCAACACAATGCGTGTTTGTACTTTACAAATCTGTTACAATTTATAGCCGGCGTGCAATAAATTCTTATTTATAATTTGATTTATCCACATGCAGTGAATTTAGAAAATATTATTTTGTAAGAAGAAATACCTGTGATTTAAGGTTGCACTAGTCGACGGCTCGAACTCGTTGGTGAGGGCTTGTTTATTTAGTTATATTTTTTTAGTATTTATTTATTTAGTTTTAGTGTTTTAATGTGTATGGCTTTTGCTGAGGAACAGGCTCTTTTAAAAAGATCTACAAATGACAGCCGGGACCAACGTTTTAACGTGCTTTCCGAGGCACGGACAGGATTCAGATCGCTAGTGGATCGACACCCATTTACGGACCGTCCTCGAGAAGCGTGGCTTAACCTTCGATCGACCCGTGCGGCTGTTATTATTTAGCACTATCATCTCGAAAATTATTAGGATATAATTTAGTTAACGCGGTTTGAATTTGCAAAAGCTCTTTGTGTCAAAGTCGTAATCAACGATACGTGTTTGTACCACGATACCCTTTATGAAATACACAAACGAAATAAAGTGGACGTGCACGTGTCCAATATAAATCAGTGGCGCATCCACACGTCCACGTTTTCATACATATTTTGCTTTTTGCCTAGCTTGAAATAATATTAAAATCTGAAAAGAATTCATCAAATATATTGTTCTTCTTAATCATACTTCCCACTCCACTTACTTATGTACAACTTTGTATCTCTGCTATCAAAACATGCTTCTCAGTAACAGCACTGAGCCGGGGTTCGTGCCCGTTTATAGAAATAGGCTCACTTCATTCATACGAATAAACTTCGAATCCATATTAGGTATCCTTACTAATATTATAAATGCGGAAGTTAGAGTAACTGTATGTCTTTTACCTTTTCACGCCTAAATCACTGAACCGATCGTTATAAAATTTGTCAGATAAGTAGCCTAAGACCTGAAGGACGACATAGGGTACTTTGCTAGTTTTCATTCTGGTTATTTTTTTTTTAACGCGGATGGAGTCGCGGGCAACAGCTAGTATATAATAAATATTTATTATTATAATTTCGAACGTAACTCTGTCTCTCTGTATGTTACCTTTTCACGCCTAAAACACTGAACATCGATACTATTTGGTAAGGAGATAAATGGCATCCAGGGGAAGGACATATTATGCTAGTTTTTGTCTTAAAGGGGGTTATGTAGGGTTGCGGGAAAGTCCGAAAGGGATGCCGTGGCCCCTGGCAACGTACAGGCAACGGAAGGAACACGGGTGGGTTTTAGTCAGTAAGAGTCTGACACGCCCTCCCAGAGCGGGAGGAAAAAAAAAAAAGGGAAACCCAGCATTTCTTAAGTTAGTGATATGAAAATATTTTTTTTGCTTTTAGTAAGAAATAAAGAATTAGGTACTTGTTTCGGTGTTTTTCGTGTGTCAAATCATTCCCCTAGGGGATAAAATAAATTTAAAGAGGAAGGGGATTTTAAAATTCACATGTAATATTTTTTGTATACTTCTTTCGAGAGATTTATGGGATTGGGAAATCAGTCATAGTACGTATGTTGAGGTAACATTTAGTCTTTATTTCATTAAAATCGGGCCACTCGGTCAAAAATTATTACACGAGAAAGGGCATTTTATGACTTTATCTTAGTCATAAAATGCCCTTTCTAACATGTACTCGTAGGTATTACATGTTGTCAATGGCGTCACCAGGGTAGCATAAAAATGGTGATATATGTATAATATTAAATAGAGTAATTATTATTTTAAGTAAGACATTTAGAATTAAGCATAAAACCCTGTGCAATTATTATATGTGTAAGTGTGAGCTACACGCTGCCCGAATTTCCGATCCCAGTTTGAAGAATCAACTTAACTTTGCAGTTGATATATAAAAAATTTAATTGATTTAGATTAGATTACATAATATTGTAACAGGCAAATTTAGGTCAGAAAAAGTGTTGTAGTCATCTGTAGCCGAACTAGGCAGAGCCTGTATTTCAGCTATCAGTGCCAAACCCCTCGAGTATTATACAAATATAAAGCCATAACGTAATTTCATTTACATATCTTGTACATAATCACTTTAACAGTTTATAATTAGGTATTAGAGAGAGTACATAAAGAGAAAAAAGAAAAACAATTGTGCGGTGATATATAACTACGTATATTAACAATTTTCGGATTTTTGTCTATACTTGAACTGCTTCTCGCCAAACTTTATGCTGCTAGCTTTACGGGAATACGTAATCAAAATTATGCGGCATAAATGGCCGTATTTTTTTATTGCGTTGACTTGGTTGTTTGATTTAGGTACTTTACAGCTTCAAGGGATCGCAGATCTAAGTTTTTGATATCTATTTCAACTTGATACCTCCACGTTTTCCTGAAAGAAGGGTCTTGACAGACAGACAGACGGACGGATGGACAACGAAGTGATCCTATAAGGATCGTCCCAGATTAAGGTTCCGTTTTGTTTTGAATGGAGAAAAACTGGAATTCATCAATCAAATGGTTTTCCTGTTTTCCTAGGAATCACGCTAGACAAATTACAGCGGGGACCCCATATAACTCAAACTCAAACTCAAAGCATTTATTTCAAATAAACCAATTACAGGTACTTTTGAATTGTCAAGGGGTCGGTCAGTCAGAAATATGAAGCTAGTCGCCCATTCCAAAGCGTAGTATGTACCTATGGAGAAGAACGGGCAAGAAACTCCACGGACACTCTTTTAAAGCAAAATATGGTTACATAATATTGGTTACATCATTCAAGTTGAAGTTATACATGTGAGAACGATGCAAAACATTAAAAGCGTCCGTTAGAAATAAAAATAAAAACGAGTTCAAACATTAAATTAAATTAAAATCGCCGTGGCAGCTAAGAGATGACCAGTCCCTACTGACGGCGCCCGTTCACGAACATGACGCATGGATTAGCACCATTCGGCTCAAACATTTTGAAGGGAGCTAAATGATCCAACACACGCGCCACCGCCAGCGAGACATTAGAGTGAGCATGCATGACATACTCTCAGCCGCAAGGCACATTCAAGTCAATGAAAGACATACCCAGTACCTAAATGGTAGCTTTATAGTCGGTACATAGTACTCACACATGTGCTTTGCAATTATACAATGCTAAGACATAGAATTTATACAATGCAAAGATAGTTTTTAAAATCTTCAGCAGCTCCAACGGTATTTTCAAATGCTAATCAATTAGTTTATGCTTGTGGAGCAGGAACAGCGTTGAGCATTTTTATCAGCGATATAATCCCCCAACTTATAATATGCTTGGCTGCATAGTGTGCGTTTAATATAAGATTTCAATTTCGTTTCATTCAGTTGAACTATGTGGGGAGATATTTTATTGTAACATTTTAAACAGTACCCCATGAGTCCACTTTAGCCAGCCTGAAACCCGGTTGAACTAATTGGTCCCTATTCCTAGTGATATAATTGTGTTTTGCACCTCTTTTACTAAAAAGATGTAGATTCTTCCTTACGTACATAATGTTTTCATAAATATATTGACAAGGTACCGTCATGATGTTAATCTTTTTAAACTGTTCCCTTAGAGAGTCGCGCCTGCGGAGGCCAAAGGTGGCTCTAATGGCTCTTTTCTGCAGAATAAAAATATACTCGATTTCTGTAGCCCGTCCCCATAGTAGAATACCGTACGACATAATACTATGAAAGTTACTAAAATAGACTAGTGTTGCGGTATCTACATCAGTAAATTGACGGATTTTTCTCACAGCAAATGCTGCTGAACATGTTCTATGTTCTATGTTAGGGGGTTTGGTTTCCGCACTTAGTCCGTCAGGTGGACCATTGTGCGTGGGCCATAGCGGCCGTTTGGTGGTTATTCCAACCAGCCCACCTCCCTCCAGAAGCTGATTAGAAAGAAGAAAGAAAGAAAGAAAATACGTTTATTTGCGGTAAATATGACGCAAAGAGAAAAAAAACAAAAAAAAAACACGAGAATTAGATTAGGTCTCCTGGTCTGTTTAAAACGTCTGTGTATGATCTGGGTGACCCGAGGGTTTCTGTTCTAATCTGGGTGACGCCCGTACATTCGAAGAGCACGTGCGCAACGGTCTCCTCAGCCTCCATGCACGCCCTGCACAGAGGACTGTCCGTTATGCCTATTGTGTGGAAGTGCTTGTTTAGCGAACAGTGTCCCGTGATGGTCCCCGTCACCAGGCGCAGGCCGTTCCTGTCCAGGCGTAGCAAACGCCTGGTCAGCCTGCTGTCCAAAGATGGCATAGCCTCCTTTGACTGCCTGCAACCTGGTGTCGAGGTCCACCAGCGTTCCGCTTGTGTGTGGGTGAACTTCTGCAGCCACCTGCGTATTTGGTTGAAGGGGATGGGTACGATAGGCTCGGGTCCGCAGACTGCCGTGCTGGATCCACGTCTAGCAAGTTCGTCAGCCGCGTCGTTACCTAGCGATCCGCTGTGTCCTTTTATCCATTGCAGTGTCACCGTGTTGCGGCTAGATACCGTTATTTGTTCTAGTGCATCGTGACATTCTAGTGTTAGCTTCGAGGTAGTATATTTCTTCCGTAAGGATTGGAGAACTGAGGCGCTGTCGGAGAGTATGCGTATGTGGGTGTCCGTAACCCTCCTGGCTTCTAGGGCGTGGACCGCTTGTATGATGCCCACACACTCCGCCTGATAGACGGTGTTGAATATTCCCAGCGGTCTGGATATATTTATGTTGAGGTCATGTGAGAAAACTCCGACTCCGGTACCTGAGTCGGTCTTTGATCCGTCGGTGTAAACTCTCATCTCTTTTGGGCCTGAGTAGTCACACTGTTCTTCTGTAAGTGTTATATTGTAGTGCCTTTGAAAGTGGTGTGTTTTCGGGTCTTTGTCGCAGGGTGATGCCATCATTGGCTCACGTTTGATCGCATCCTCCTTAATGCGTATGTGCTTAACTCTGGAGTCGTTGCATAGGGTTCCTGTTAAATGGAGCCTAAAGGTGGCCAGGGCCGCCTCCTCCCGCACGATGAGGTGCAGAGGTGGCAGTCCCAGCATTGCCTGTAGGGCGGCGGTGGGTGCAGTTCTCATACTACCAGTGATTGCGACGCAAGCAAACCGCTGTAGTTTTTCGAGATCTTTTTGGGCTGTGCACCGGTCTGTCCTGGGCCACCAGACCAGTGAGCCGTATGTAATAATCGGTCGGATGACTGTGGTGTATAACCAGTGGGTGACCTTGGGGCTGATTCCCCAATTCCGGCCAAGCAGTCGTTTGCACTGCCACAGGGATATGCTAGCTTTTGTAGTAATATAGTTCGTGTGTTTTGCCCAGTTCAGCTGTTTGTCCAGATATATGCCCAGGTATTTGGTTTCAGTTGAGAGGCTTAGGGTTGTTCCGAAGAATCGTGGCAGTTGTAGTGTTGTCAGTTTCCTCTTCTTCGTAAAGAGAACCAGTTCGGTTTTTGTAGGGTTCACTGAGAGTTGGTGCTTGTTGCACCATTCCTCTACTATTTTCAGGGCATGACGCATGAGGTTGCATAGAGTGTTTTCATGGGTCCCGTTGATTATTATGGTTATGTCGTCAGCGTAGCCTACGGTGAAATAACCTTTGTCGTTGAGTGTTTTGATGAGGCTGTCTACTACCAGGTTCCATAGGAGAGGCGAGAGGACTCCCCCTTGCGGGCATCCCTTCGCAACGATGGCTCTCGTAGTGTCATTTACTGTGACTTGTACAGCCCTTAGTTTGAGCATGTTGGTGATCCAGCCACTCAGTGTCGAGTCTATGCTGTGTCTGTCGAGGGCCGTGTTTATGCTGTTGAATGTGGTTTTGTCAAAGGCGCCCTCGATGTCAATGAAGGCAGCCAGTGCCGAGCACTTGTGATCCACTGCACATTCAATTTTGGAAACCACGCTGTGGAGCGCTGATTCCGTTGATTTGCCTGTGGAGTACGCATGCTGTTGTTTGTGTAGTGGTTTTACCCGGAGAGGTCCGTCTCGGATGTGCCTGTCACAGAGTCTCTCAAGGGTTTTCAGTAGGAAGGATGTGAGGCTTATGGGCCTATAAGCCTTGGGTTGCGTGTAGTCGGTTTTGCCAGGTTTGGGTATAAAGATGACCTTCACCTCGCGCCATGCGACAGGTACGAGCCTGAGTGCTATGCAGGCTCGAAATATCTCCACCAGCCATGGTGTAAGATGGTCCACCCCCCACTGCAGCAGGGCTGGGAAGATGCCATCCAGTCCTGCCGACTTGTATGGCTGAAAGGTGTCAATAGCCCACTTTACTCGGTCATCTGTTATCATGTTGCGGGCTCGTGACCAGTCTTGATCCGTTGGGGTCCATTCTGGCTCAGCCTCCCACGTCCTGTCCTCCAGGACTGCACAGTCTGGGAAGTGGGTTTCGAGAAGGACCTTACTGGTTTCACGGTCAGTCAGTGTGTATGAGTTGTCGGGTTTTTTAAGCGCGCCGAGGGTTCGGTCCTGATCGGTTGACAGGATCTTCCTTACCCTTGCGGCTTCATTGTTTGTCTCGATGGATTCACAGAACTTACGCCATGCTGTCCTTCTGGCGGTTCTAATCTGCTTTTTGTATACATATTGGGTTTCTTTGTATATCTCCCAGTCGTCCGGAAGTCTAGTATTTTTGGCTCTGTTAAATTGCTTACGTAGCGCATCTCTGAGTTTACTAAGTTCAGCGTTCCACCAGGGGTTTCTCTCCTTCCCGGTCTGTGGCGCTCTTAGTTTACAGCATGCGTGGTATGCTTCGGTTATATATTCAGATAGTTTTGTTACGGTGTATTCTAATTGTGTTCGGTCTCTTATGGTAAATTGTGTTAGGTGTTTAGCCAATAGGGAGGCCAGGAGGCGTTTGTACCCGGGAACATTTGTGCGCCTTGGGTTTCGCCTCGGATCGGGTTTTCTAGTGTTGGTAGTTAGTGAGAAGCGGATCCTTCTGTGATCAGAACAGGAAGGTTCGTCCGATACGTGCCAGTTTGTAATAAGGTTTGTCGCGTTTTCCGTAGCGAGTGTTAGGTCTATAATCGTTTGTCCACGGACTGTGACCCAAGTGGGTTCTGAGCCGCGGTTTATAATATTAAGGTTAGTAGAGAATAAATAGGTGGATAGTACCTCTCCTCTGGAGTTCGGTGCGTCGCTGCCCCAGAGTGGGTGGTGAGCGTTCGAGTCGGTGCCGATGATCAGGTCTAGTTCGGCGCGTTCACAGTGTTGTACTAGCTCGGCCATCTCTTTAGGCGGGCAGTCCAATTCCTCGCCTGGCATGTATACCGAGGTCAGTACAACATCTGGAACGCTACCTTCGGTCTGGAGCCTGACAGCTGTCAGATCTCTGGAACAGAATTGGGTGAGTGGTGCGATAGGAATTTCTTTGGGTATGTAGATGCAGGTTCTTGGCTTATCTGAGCTGTGTGTGCTGAGAATTAGCTTACCTCCGATGTTACCGAGGCCACATATTCTATTGTTCCTGATCCACGGCTCTTGGATCAGTGCGATGGTTCGGGGCTTGACCTGGAGGTCAAGCCCCGAACCTACGCAGGGCACTGGAGTGCCCTGCGTAGGTTAGCCGTGGCAGTCTGGCTGTGCTGGAGGTTGGTCTGGATGATGTTGATGGGTGTTGACGGCGATGGAGAGGAGTTAGTCGGAGGTGGATCCATCGGACAGCCTCTCCCCTACCTCCTCTCTGTATTTGTCGTGTTCTAACCCCGGCGACGAGGCGAGTAGACGCTCGCTCCAGCCAGGTGATTCGGGCGGATTGGTGTCGGCGTCATCAGCCATGACCGCTCGGGCCATGACCTCCTCCAGCTGGTCAATCTCTGGGTCGTCCGTCTGTGTCAGCGTCGGTTGTGCGGTCTTAGGGTCGCTGTCGGTCTGGACGTCAGAGGGTTCGGCCGTGGGCCAGAAGCGTACGTATATCGACCCGAGCAGGTATGATATACGTCGCTCCCTGGCCCGGACCTTTACGGTTTCCTCCGGTGGCACACCCAGGGTCAAATAAGTCCCGTAGTTGTCGCCACCGACGGTAGTCGCCCTGTACAGTGACCACCTGGCGATGTCGTACCAGGTATTCTGACGGATCAGAATACCTTGGAGTCTGGCTACGTCACCTCTGTAACGAGGGACAAAAAGCGAGACTCGGACACGGGTGGGCACGTCAGTCTGTCTCAGTACCGTGAGTGTCAGGTCTGTAGCTGGGAGTCGGATTTTGGGCACGTTCTGGGTCAACCAGGTCAGGGCATAGTCATCCTCGCACCACATCTGCACCGTACCTTCCGCTACCCTTGGGTATCCGCGGAAAGCAGGGAGTGGCGCCGTCGGGTCCGTGTCCATAACCAGGCTTTCCAGTCCAGTCTTAATGAGCTCGGCCTCGTCCTTTGTCAGGTCTCTGGAGGGGGGGGGAAGGCAGATTGCTACGGCCAGCCGCGCAGGGATGTCCTTCGTGGCTCGCGCGTAGGTCCTCTGCTCCCTTTGAGCAGAGTGGATTCTCACCCGTTTGGCGTCCCCCTGGATCGCGCTCGGTGAGGCCGTGTCGTCAGGCGTCCCCTCTTCGCCGGTCCTGTACCGCTCGGTCCAGGTTGCGGCTTGGAGGTGCCAGGCTGGTTCTTTTTTGCCGGCGACGTCTGGTGTGAGGTACCACCCCGCTTGCCCGTATTGTGTTTAGGTCGAGGTCGGTCGTGGGATCCGTCTTTGTCATGGGGTCGGCTGTCGGTCCCGGCGGACTCGGTCGTCTGCAGAGGCTTTTCGCGCTGGGTTGCCCCTTCGCAAGCACGCCCCTGCAGGCGTGGTTCCGCGTCCGGCCGCTTTGCGCGCTGAGTTTCCCCTTCGCGCTCTCGCGGCTGGTCGCGTGCATCCGGTCCCTTTTCGCGCTGGGTTTCCCCTTCGTGGACTTGGGGCCGGACGCGCACCTCCCCTTCGACGTCCGATCGCGCTTCGCGCTGGCTAATGCCTTCGCGGATTTTGCGCTTTCGTTCGCCGATTCTCTTCTTCCGGGCCTGGATTTTTTCGCGCTTAGTCAGCAGGCGTACTTCACCACAGGCAGCCGGAAGAGTGTTGGGGTTGCCAGATCCATCATCTTCCCCCGTCTCTGTTTGTCTGTGTTGTTCTGGGTCTTTGTCCGGGTTCGTTTTGCTATTCCGCACGGTGCTCTGTTGCCAGAGGCCCGTGGGAGGCACAACCCGTGTCGTGGGTATTGGCGCGTTGGTCGCAGCCGAGGTTGGGTGTGTGGGCGCGTTTATCGCAGCCTGTGTAGTGGGCGCTAAGTCAGCAGCCGGCCGCGCTAAGAAGCGCGGCAACAATCTTTCCATCAGGCAGTTTGATGCCCCCCCCAGAATACGATGGGGGCTGACCGCCGAAGCGGTGTGGGATTCCCCGGCTTGGCCGGGACCCACCTGGGTAGTACATTCGTCATCCTGCTTGTTCATGGTTACGGGTGGTGGGCTTTTTTGGAATCGAGGTTACCCTTCCTCTGGGACCGACGGGATAAAGGGGAAGGAGGGACGGCGTTTGTTGGATAGAGGGTGAGGGTTCTTGGGGGTCACCCTAGGCTTGGGATTTGGCCTAGGGGTTTAGGATCGACGGGATATGTATGAATAGGGAGGGATGGATCGGTTTGTTGGTGGGTAGCATAGGAAGAGGTATAAAGGTTACCCTAAGCCTGGGATTTGGCTTTCGAGAACTTCTCTTGTCCGGGATCTTTTTAAGAGAGATGCTCCGAGTGCAGGATCGCCCACTAACGGTCCAATATAACCGTCAGTGGTCGGTCCCGCAGCCGAAGTTGGGCTATCCGCAACCTGCCCACCCGCTCGGTTGCATGAGAAGAAGTGCCTGGCAGTCTGGGTCGCCCCACCACGGATGTACGTATACATTTGCGTTGGGGCGATCCAGCCTTCCCCGAACTGCTGAACATAGCCGTCCTGAAAGGGATGTTAAATGAGGACCTCATTGAAGCCTTGAGTCGAGCGTGATCCCCAGGAAAACAGTTTTATCGACGAATTCTAGTTTCTCTTGATTCAATACTATCTCACAATTACTCCTTTTGACATTTGGTAAAAAAAATCTTATGCACTTAGTTTTTTTCCCATTTAATACTAAATTATTAGCATTGAACCAATTGTGGACCTGCTGTAGGGCGTTATTTACGTCGTCAAGATTTGATGCACGTCTATTAATTTTAAAAATATATTATTATTATTTATAACATCTGTCGCGAGGCGGCTAAGCTCGGACGCTTATGCTGTTAGAAAGATAAGACAGTTAACAGATGTAGAAACCGCGTGTTTGGTCTATTTAGCTACTTCCACAGTATTATGTCGTATGGCTTTTTACTGTGGGGTCGGGCTGCTGACATTGAATCCATCTTTATTTTACAAAAGAGAGCTGTCAGAGGCATTTATAATCTACGTCGTCGAGAATCTCTCAGGGAACTATTTAAAAAGATTAATATTATGACGGTACCTTGCCAATTCATTTATGAAAATATTTTGTATGTGAGAAAAAATCTACATCTTTTAATAAAATAAGTGAAGACATAATTTTAATGCTAGAAATAAAGATAAAATAGATCAACCATTTTTCAGACTAAAGTAGGACATACATCTTTTATGGGGTACTGTGTTACAACAGAATACCTTATTAAATGAAAGAAAATTTAAAACTCATATAAAAATACACTTTGTAAACAAGCATATTACAAATTAGAGGATTATATCCAAGATAGAAATGCTTGGAAACATGCTGGTCCTGCTCCATAGGACAATTTAGAATCTAGACAAAATCTAACTGGTTACTAATTTAATTGTATAATATTCTTTTTTATAACATCGATTATACATTCTGTGATTACTTGAACTCACACACTGACATATTAGTATGACTTGTTAAAATGTTAGGAATATCGTATATTTTTACAATGTTTGTAAATATATGAGCACCATGCATCTATCACATAATTAATTTATCTGTCATTCCTTCATTTTTTATTCTTTTTACCTATCGTGGTATAGTAATCTTATTCTAGGTGCATCGTCTTCACATATAATTATATAATAATTAATGTATACAAGATATTGTGAAAAGAGTAACGGTGGAGTTTCTTGCCCATTCTTCTCCATACGAAAACTACCTTATGGAGGTACGGGAATCAATTATTTTTTGTTGTAAATTTTGATGTTCAGAAGTGCCTCTTTTGTGGCTAGTTGAAATAAATTATTTGACTTTGACTTTTTATCATTTTTCGGTACGGAACCCTAAAAAAGAATTTAAGAAGTAATTTTAAGAAAAATATCCGCTAAAGAAATCAGTACTAAGCTGTTTTAATGTCCGTGGGTTTATGATGTACTGGGTGGGAGGTTTTAGTATCCTCTTAGGATTGCACGCTAGTTATAGTGAGACACTAAAAGAATATTACGATACTACTTTACCTCACTGAATGTTATTATTCTAACGAATGATATAAATAAATATCATCAACGTGTTAGGTACAGTGTTTTTATTATTTTATTTAATACTAGCGTCCCGCCCCTGCGTCGCATGAGTGCATTGGCAACATGTCAGAATATCAACGTAATAAACAGATAAATAAAATATTCAGAAATGTATGCATAATTTATATATAAATTTATATATATATATAGAAACCTCTTTAAATTGTGAAAACTGCATCAAAATCCATTACGCTAGTCACAAAAACAGACAAACAGACAGAGATTGTTTATGCCATTTTTAGATTATAATATAGATCCAAAACACCTAGGTAAAAATAAAAATCCTTCCTTTTAATAAAAACAAACATAATAATATCTTTTCACATTTGACTTGCATTCTATAAACTTCTTTACCCTACTTAAGCAATGTTGTCACCGAAAATTGTCGTTACCAAACGTTTACAAAGTTTATATATGTCGCAGGGAAATGAGGATACCAGGGATTTCACGAAATCCCTAGGGATATCACGAAATCACGGTAAATGTCATATACTCTTGTTTATTACGTCGTTTTACTAAAATGTTTAGTTATACGACAAAATGCTAATATTATACGACAAAATGCTAATATTATGTCAGTTTCAATCAACTGAACATATTCTGACGATGATATTTTACCTTTTTCTATTATGTGAATATATAATATAATTTAATCACATTTAGTTCCATAGTAATATTGCTGCCTATTACGTAATTTATTCAAAATAGCACCAATTTATATTCTTCAATGAGCTTAATTAAATTTATTATATTTTCTGCAGTTCACTTCTCTTTCATTTCTTCCAAAATTTTAGGAATCTCCCGATCAAAGTCCTCCTTAGAAACGAACTCTTTTTTCTGCTCTGAATGTGTTTCTCTACTGGTACTAGGTACGACTTCTTCCTCATTCAGTGTAGGGTTATCACTGAATATACTAACAAACACAAAATAATCCACAGAATTAGGTTAAAACGGACATGAATTTTGCGTGCGCATGTGGTTCCCCTACTGCGTAATAGTTTAACAACTAAAAACACACGCGCCGCGCCAGCTCGAGCGGCGCCAAGCCGGTACGAGTGTGAGCGAGACAAATGCATGGTTCGAATTTTATTCTCTAGTGTACGCTTTTTTTTACATTTTACTCGATTTAGTCATTTAGTTTAGTGAAACGACATATCACTTAACATTTTTAGTGAGAAGACGTAATAAACAAGAATATTCGACATCTACCGAGATTTAGTGGTATTCCTAGGGATTTCGTGAAATCTCTGGTATCCTCATTTATTCCCTACGACATAACATACTTTAGGTACGAAGTACTTTCTTCTGACTCAGCAATCAGTAACACGGTGAATTTAAATTAGGTGTGTTTACTGACATCTTCGAAATCAAATTTCCTAACAAGACATTTCTTTGAGTTTGCGAAAATCTGAATCTCAACGTCTGATGAATTCACTTTTTGCTGTTCCCTAAGGTAATGTTTTCCCGAGAATGGTTTTATACTTTTAGGTACCCTCATGTTCAACAAGAAATGAAAGAAAGTATTCAATATAAAGAAAACATCGTGAGGAAACCTGGACTTATCTACACTAATATTATAAAGAGAAAATATTTGTATTTTTGTTTGTTTGCGGAGACCGATTTTAAAAATTCTTTTACCAATATAATGCTATATTATCAATGAATAACATGGTCTATAATTTATGAAGATATCGGAAGCTAGTAGTTAACAGTCTGAAGTCGCCAACCCGTCTTGAGCAAGCGTGGCACAGTATGATAAATGACTCAAAAAACGGACAACCCTTTTTTATTCTTCTAACCGATAGTATACACTGTTTTGAATGCTAGAGTAGAACTCCCAGAATTCAATTTAGCTTAGAACTAGAACTATAATTTTTATTCTGGTTATCCATAGAAATTAAAAGAATTGTTATAAATTATTGTGTATGCAACTTTTTTATGTCTGTCTTTTTTCTATTTTCTATAACTTTTAACTACGAGTATTAGTATGCGATAAAGTCAAATACCTGCTATTTTTAGAAAGATTTTTAAATTTATTTGGATGTAATTTAACACTTTTGACTCCACCCACCACCCACTTTTCAAAGAACTCATGCCGCCATTCATATTGGACGTGAACCCTCCGGGAGGGTTGCCGGCATTACGTTTGTGCTCAAGTTAACCATCGCGGACGGTCAAACTGTTTTATAACAGGCTTAAAACCGTGTTATAAAACACTGTAAAACGAAGTTAAATTGTGTTTTCAGGGGGTCTTGTCGCTATACGTAGTTTCCAAACTTTTTTTTTTTTTTAATCTTTTCCCGTTAGGAATTCTCCTGTATTGTGGGTGCGTTTACAAACATTTAAACTCACATACACTAACCGCCAGACCCGGAACAACTACTAATAGGTCATACAAATAATTGCTCCGTACGGGAATCGTACCAGCGACACGCAGTGCAGCAGTCAATCGCTTAACCACTGCGCCAAACGTGCCGTCAATGAGCGTGAACAAAAATAAAAAATAAATCAAAATGCTTGGATTGGATTTTAAAACCAACGTAATACACTAATAAATCTTGTTAAAATATGCATCAGATTTTATTTTCACGGCTTATAATGCTGCATTCGCTAAGAAAACCCTTCATTTAAAATGTGTGATAAGCGACTTGGTGAACGTGTTAAAGCAAGTTATGTATGTTTTTCTGAAATTTTTAAATATTTTTTCTTGCGCTGGTTTTATATGGTAGTAGCATTTTATTTTCACACACATTATTGTTTAGTGTTATGTTAACCTGCCTGTAAAATACCAGATGCTTATCACGAAGGAATTCGAATTTTTCAAGTTTCGATTTTTTTTGTTAGGGCTTTTTCACTAATCAAACCACATGTATCATGTCTTAACAAAAATTATTAGTTGCACTTTTATGTGCTGAAAGTGATAACCATATTATTAGAGAAAAAAAAATTGTTAATTGTACAATTCTGAAGAATATTTTAAGATAAATAAAAAAGGAAGAAAAATAAAATCAGGCATTTATTTTTCTATCATAGCGAAATCTTTTCTGCCTTATAATATTCGCCTATATAATTCCATGTAATATAATGTCAATACTTCAAAAACAAATGTTCAAATATTTGTATCACATCGCTTATTTTTGCTAGCTCCAATACCTTTAGCTAAAAGTAATTCTAAAATGTCTAGCTTCTGCCAGACTTCGTTATCGTGGATCTCATTTAACCCTTTCCCCGTGTCCTAGCCGAAATCAACCGTCGCGCGAGTACGCGATTAACGAGATCGTTTGTATGAATTTTGACATTCAAACACGACATTATTTATCACACGTGTACGCCATATTTATATAAAAGAGCGCGACCATTGCGTACTCGCGCGACGATCAGTTTCGGCTAGGACGCGGCTTTAGAGTTTTGTTCTTCCAAGTATCTTTTTTATATTCCTGTTTTGTGTCCCACTGCTGGGCAAAAGCCTCTCCTTTTCTCTGCCATACCTCTCTATTTTGTGCGATTTCTGGCTATGTTCGCCCCGCAAACATGCCGCAAACATTAGATCGTCACACCACTTTCGCCGCGGTCTACCTCGACGGCGATGTCCTCCCTCAGGCGTCCAGTGAGTGACGATCTCTATAAAAACATTTATGTTCAGGTTCTTATTTTCGTGTGGTTAGTGCCTAACCTGCTGTCAGTTTTAAAGCCGCCCATCGGTCTCTCCATCCTCCTCGACTTGGCTTCACATGCCGTCGAGAAATATCTCTCAGGCATGTTTTCTCATGAAGTTTACTTCACCGTTTTTAGCGTTCCGTACCAAAATGGTAAAAAGGAATCCTTATGGTGTGACTCAGTCTGTCTGTCACCGCTGGATATCTTAAGAACTACTAATGCTATTTACTTGAAATTCGGAATAGTTTTAGATGACGTTTTCCCAACTATTTTTTTATTTTTTCTTGCATCATTTCCTGAGGGGATCTTAAAAATTCAAAGTGGGGCTACTAAGGCATGTGGAGTATCATATGAAAGAGCGCTATTTGCACATTCTCAGACATTTTTTTAGGCCTTATACTTTTCGACTTTTGACGAAAAATTAAAAAAAAATCCGTTCCCTCCCTTATCTCCGAAGTTTGCATACACACAAATCTGAAATTATTCTATGTGAAAGAAGTTTATGTAAAGACTACAGGAAAAATGAAACGATGTCACACTTTTCAGAAATCATCAACAAAAAATACATTAGTTCCACTATAGGTCAAGAGATGGCGCTGAACTAATATTGCAATATGCTACACCGCCGTGTTAAAATTCTTTGACGAATATACTCGTAGCCCTCGCCGATGAAAATTTAATCTCTCGGTTCACAACCAAAATGGCCTCCTTCCTACCTACTCGCAGGTTGCTTTGGGTGAATCACAGTTGTAGTTTTTCTGGGCACAGAACTATTTAGGTACCTATACGAATGAAGCTAAAATACTGTCCGCCTGTTCACTGTTTCACGATTATCACGAAAAGTTGACGGCACGGTTGGCGCAGTGGTGAAGCGATTGACTGCTGCACTGCATGTCGCTGGTTCGATTCCCGCACGGAACAAATATTTGTATGACCTACAAGTAGTTGTTCCGGGTCTGGTTGTTTATGTATGTGAGTTTAAATGTTTGTAAACGCACCCACAATACAGGAGAAATTCCTAGTGGGGGGCAAAGTTTCTAAAAAAAAAAAACCATTCGTAACATACGGTATTAGCGGGTAAACTCAACGTTTGCTGATCTCAACATTTCTCTTACAATATTTCACTGATGTGTATTTTAATAAAATACCAACATTTTATTGAACTGTAATTATATTGCGGATTAAAAATAAAGCTTTATGTGGTGTTTCGCTGCTTGGGCAGATTTACTGAGCTCATGTGAACATGCTTTTATAACTTTAAGTATTTTTTATGAAAATAACTACAATTGCACAGTGTTTGTTTGTAGGGTACGCAGAGTTTTAAGTCCTCGAGTGCTTTTCATATATCTTGATTTGACGATGACAATGCATTGACCAGAATGGTGGAACTGGATTATTGGTCGAAGTTATGGACAAGTAGATAGTCTGTTCCAAAAGTATCTAATGAAAATGTAAACGAATGGACCAGAATTTGAAGTGCAACTTAGAAATTTAGAGCTGTGATTTTATTATTTGAATACTTAGGCCAATATTCCGTATTACAGAACTTACCTCAAGTCCTGTTAGAATATGGGGATTAAACCCGAAATTCTAAATTAAATCACATTAAATATGTTCTTCATTTGATAGTAGTCTATATCTACCTCAGTTTTCGTCGATGGTTTTTCAATTAATATTTAATAATGTTATTCAAAGAATTTATTTATTTATTTATGTTCCCACTGGAACGCCATACAGCAATTTATTAATTGGATGAAGTAGTGAGATAATTATAAAGCTAGTAACGTAAACGTAGTAATATTTTACTAATTCCCTTTAGTGAATGATTGCGTAAGAATTTAACCGAAACACACGTGTTTACACTTTTGTCAGATACTTTTGGAACGGACCATAGGTACGGTTTGCATTGTATAAATTCAATGTCTTAGCATTGTATAATTGCATAGCACATGTGTGAGTACTATGTACCGACTATAAAGCTACCATTCAGGTACTGGGTATGTCTTTCATTGACTTGAATGTGCCCTAGCGGCTGAGAGTATGTCATGCTCACTCTAATGTCTCGCTGGCGGTGGCGTGTGTGTTGGATCATTTAGCTCCCTTCAAAATGGTTGATCTGAATGGTGCTAATCCATGCGTCATGTTCGTGAACGGGCGCCGTCAGTAGGGACTGGTCATCTCTTAGCTGCCATGGCTTATTTTAATTTTTGAATTGTTCTTTGTTTTTTATATTTTTATTACGGACGCTTTTAACGTGCACGTCTTTCTACATTGTTCTCACATGTATAATTATAACATTAATGATGTAACCAATATTTTGTAACATTTTTTTTATTTAAAAGAGTGTCCGTGATGTTTTTTGCCCGTTCTTCTCCATAGGTACCTACTACGCTTTGGAATGGGCAACTAGCTTCATATTTCTGACTGACCGACTTCTTGACAATACAAAAGTGCCTGTAAATGGTTTAATTGAAATAAATGTGTATGCGCGTATGTGTGTTTCATCAGCTTACAACAAAGTGAGAAGACGAGGAACATTTTAAAAGAGCTACATAAAGTACTTTGTATTCAGCGCAGGGACCACGTAGATGTAAACGTTATAGTATCTACATACTACAGACACTACATCATATACTTACACTATACATTCATTAATATTATGTATTATACTCGTTTATTGATTTTGCATTATTATTTTGCGAATCGTTCTAAAACGATTAGTTTTCTTTAATTTTCATATTTTTCAATGTTATGACATTTACGTCAGGCTGTCAAGCTATCATTATTTTTTTCTTCTAATTTTCTCTCTAGTTTTCTTACTGGCTTAGTCCATGAAGGTTACTTTTGATTTATATAATTTAAATTATTTTTATCAATATGTTTAGCTGAAATATGGTATTTTATAGGCAATTATAATTGTTTACTGTAAAATATTTGTATCCTAACTTACATTTTATAATAATAATTGAAACGCTCTCAGAATTCATCAAAGAGGTTTTTTGGTACGAATATGTCTGGCCCTTTTCGATCTCTGAATTTGAAATTAAATTCTGAAAGAACAAGAAAAAGATAATTTGAAAAATTAACGTCAGAGGGACTACGGACCCATTCGGCAGAGCTGATCTGGAAGCGCTCAAGGAAACATCTCCTCAAGAAAAGTCTTGCAAATTGGTCTATATACATTTCACCCTGAAATCATACTCTGTCTTCACGGGACTACGTTTCTTGCCAGGAGGACCTTCCACTACTAAGTCCTGACTGGTCTGTCTGAGAGACTGGGAAGCGGATCTTCAGGCCTCAGAGCTAACGAGGCCTGACGTCTTCTACATTGCCTGTGAATTTATCAAGATTTATCTGGGAAACGAATCTGGATGTTTCAGAACTGACAGGACGACTCGAACCTGAAAGCCGTAACATACTTCCTCTGTAAATATTTTCTTTTCTGAGAGCGCTAGGTAGGTTAGGTTATTTTTTTTAATTATTTTTCTGTGTTTTACCTCAAATTATATATTTTTAACTGTCTGCTTACCTTTTTATTTTAATAAGCAGTAGATTCGTTACAGTTTGGCGCCCTAACGTAAAATCAAAGCTAGCTCTATCCAATCCCTTTTTCAAAATTCTAAAACAAACTATCACTAGTACTATTTCCTTTTGGACTCTTATTTGGCTTAGTCTCTTTTTTATAACTTGTATTTGGTTTCAGATACGTCTAATACTAACTTACTTTTCCTCTTCAGCTCTCCTCTTTCTTTACTCAACACATCCACATACTCAACAAACTTATTCTGCACCCCACACACTTGCACACCACTACGTTTACCCACTGGTAATCGTATCCATTCTTCGCCTGTGAGTGTTCTTAAAACCATTCGTGGTCACTTACAAGTTGGGGTTTGGATTACTCTACGACGTATTATAGGAGAATATCCTATAATCGTTACCACCCACACATAACTCTTTACTTATACCTCACTACCCTGCACCCCACACACTTGCACACCACAACGTTTACCCACTGGTAAACGTATCCATTCTTCGCTTGTGAGTGTTTTTAAAACCATTCGTGGTCACTTACAAGTTGGGGTTTGGCTTACTCTACGACGTATTATAGGAGAATATCCTATAATCGTTTATACAAACCTAAACATCTTTATAACACCTATTTCAAATACTTCACTACCCTACACATTTTTTTTTTATAGTTGAATGATTTAATCTGATCATATTGAGTCCTCTTTAACACTCACTCTCTCGAGTTTTCATTAACCCTCATTTACCTCATTTTCCTCCTTTCACACATTTTTATCATCTTTGAATTAATTTTAAATAATGGATAGAATTATTTTCTTTGAGCTTTTAAACAAAGCTGAGCTAGAATATGAAATCAAAATAAGATTAGAGGAACCAAAAGATACAGTAATACAGCTTAAAAAACAAATTCTTCAACTCGCACCTCAAACTCCCTCTGAAGATATTTTAGACTCGATATTGGATGTTAAAACTGATTTGGACGAACTTACCAATTCACTAAATTATATCGAATCAAAAATACTATCGTTAGAACAGGGTAACCATAGA
Organism: Xanthia icteritia; assembly: GCA_949128155.2. Lineage (NCBI taxonomy): Eukaryota > Metazoa > Arthropoda > Insecta > Lepidoptera > Noctuidae > Xanthia > Xanthia icteritia. The sequence continues at coordinate 12,949,944 of OX421941.2, forward strand.
TTCAACAAAAAAATTAAAACTTTTATTAATCATCTATTTCATCGACTAGAGAGGATCGATACTGATTCAGATCCCTCAGAGGTAAATCGTTTAACTCAAACTAAAGAGAGATTTTTCACCTTAGAATCAAAATTTATTTCTTTAACAACTGTTTCCAACGACATCAATCCTCAACCTATAGCAGTCAACCGTCCCTCTTCTACTCCTAATAGTCCCAATGAGACGATGTTTCATACTATACTCCCCGACATTCAGTCTCAACCTCTAAACTCTATTCCCAATAATTCCCTTAACGAATTAAAACGAATAAAATACGACGGAAACTCTTGTCCTCGTTCATTTATCCAGAAAATACAGGAATTTAGTATTTCTAGGAGTATTTCTTCAAACAAATTATTTGATCATGCGTTCGAATTACTTACCGATAACGCTTTACACTGGTACCGTTTTAAACGTGACTCTTTGTTATCATGGGACGAACTTTGCGAAGCTTTGATTACAGACTTTGGCGGTTTTGACTATGATCATAAATTATTAGAAGCCATTAATAGTCGAACTCAAGGAAAGGATGAATCTATTGTTATTTTTATTTCCATACTGTCTGGCATGTTTTCCAGACTTTCAGTAAAACTATCGGATACTAAAAAACTCCAAATCATTATTCGTAACATCCGTCCTTGTTACTCACCTTATATCGCAAATAATAATATTAACTCTATTTTTGCGCTTATTTCATGTTGTCAAAAATATGAAGAATTCCTAGACAAAGAGAAACGTTTCAGCGAACCTCAAACTACAAATAATCCTTTAACTGTTGAATTTAATTATAAACCTTCTAATCTAACGTCAAAACCCTCAACCTGTAACGCGTTTTCCTCTAGAACAAATTTTAATCGTTTTAACAATAAACCTCAAGTTAATACAATTAACAAAACTAATAATAATGCTTTTTGTGTACGCTGCCGCATTAATGGTCATACACTAACTAATTGCTCGCAACCTCGTACATTAATTGTTTGTTTCAAATGTGGTTTAAAAGATGTTAAATCTACTGATTGCCCTAATTGTAATAAAACTAAGAACTCAAAAAACTAAACAATGACTTGGGTAATAAAAACTTTAATCAATCAGACTGGCATGATTGGTTACAAACCATAAAAAATTTCTTTCATTGTTATAAAATAACTTCAATTTATGATAATGAAAAAGATTTTAATCGTCCTTTTATTGATATTTCTATCAATAACAAAATATTTTCCGGCTTACTAGATAGCGGTAGTTCTATTACAATACTTGGTAATAACTCCCATCTAGATATTTTAAAATTAGGCTTCACGTTATCCAAGTCATCTTCAATGACGATTACTACTGCCAGTAATCATAAAAGTGAATCCGTTGGTTTAATTGACATTCCGATTAGATACAATAATCAAACTCATCTAATCCAAGCCTTCGTGTTTCCAAATATATCTCCTTCAATTATTTTAGGCGTCGACTTTTGGAAAAAGTTTAATCTTATTCCACATATTCTTTCTTCGGCTTTTAAAGCAATTAATAAATGTTCAGTGGTTACTGAAACTACTAAACAAGTACTCCCATATAATCATCTCTCTTTAGAGCAAAAAACTATCGCTGATGACTTGATTAAACGATTTAAAGCTATATCCTTCGAAAGTAGAGGAGTACTGGGCCGCACTCATCTTATTAGTCACCATATCGATACTGGTGATACACCTCCTATTAAACAACGTTGTTACCGTCTTTCTCCTGAAAAACAAAAAGCTCTCATTATAGAAGGTTGATAAAATGTTAGAATTGGGTGTTATTGAAAAATGCGAAAGTCCTTGGCTTTCTCCGGTTATCATTACTCCTAAAAAGAATGGCGAATGGCGTTTCTGCGTTGATAGTCGTAAATTAAATTCAGTTACTCGTAGAGACGCTTACAGTCTTCCATTTGTTAATGAAATTTTAGATAATCTAAAAAACGCTAAATTTCTTTCTAGCATTGATATTGCCAAAGCATTTTGGGAGATTCCTTTGAAAGAACAAGCAGATAAAGATAAAACAGCTTTTTATGTTCCTGGTCGAGGCATGTATCGCTTTGTTATCATGCCCTTTGGTTTAACTAATGCTCCGGCTACTCAACAAAGACTTATGGACATGCTCTTTACTCCTGAGTTTGACAATAAAGTCTTTTGTTATTTAGATGATATAATAATCATTTCTGAATCATTTGAAGAGCATATCTCTTATCTAGTTAAAGTTCTTGAGAAATTAACGTTTGCTAATTTGACTATTAACTTCGATAAAAGTCAATTCTTTAAAAATGAACTAAAATACTTAGGATACATTGTGGATGAAAACGGTTTACGCTCAGATACGGCTAAAATTAAAGCAATACTCGAATTTCCTACTCCTACTACTCGTAAAGAAGTGAGAAAATTTATTGGGACTTATAGCTGGTTTCGTCGTTTTATTCCTAACTTCAGCACAATTGCAAATCCACTTAATAAATTAACTTCTTCCGGTAAAAACGCCCCTAAATTCATTTGGGATAAAGATGCTACTCTAGCTTTTAATAAACTAAAAGAAGCTCTTGTTACTACTCCTATACTAGCTTGTCCTGACTATGATCTCCCTTTCTCTGTACATTGCGATGCTTCTAACTTTGGCATCGGTGGTATGTTAACACAACTAAAGGACGATAAAGAAGTAGTTATTGCTTATATGAGCAAATCTCTTAATAAAAACGAGCGCAATTACTCAACAACAGAGAGAGAAACTCTTGCGGTAATTTCAGCTTTAGAACATTGGCGTTGTTATATCGATAATGGGAAACAATTCACTGTTTATACAGATCACGCATCACTTAAATGGTTTCTAAATTTGTCCAATCCATCCGGTAGGCTCGCGCGGTGGGCTCTTAGGTTATCGTCTTTTAATTTTATTCTTAAACACAAAAGAGGTAAAGACAATTTAGTTCCTGATTTACTCTCTCGTAATTCTACATTTCCACTTGGCGTTAATCCTATCTCACTTAATCCTCAACCCGTATCTCCAGCTTTGGAACACTATAACAAACTAGTTTTAGAATGTCGTAACAATCCTGATCAATTTCCCAATTATACTATTCGTGATAATAAATTATTCCGCTATACTCAATCTCCCTACGCGTTAACTGAAGATTTCTCGTGGAAAGAAGTTCCTCATCCTAATCTACGGGAAACCCTTATCAAAGATAACCATGGATCCCCAGATCAGCCTCATTTAGGAATTTTTAAAACTTATAAAAAATTATCACTTCTATATTACTGGCCAGCTATGTTTAAGGATATTGCTAAAATGATTTCTATCTGTGATAATTGCTTAACTTACAAACACGCAAATCACTCTCCTTTTGGCCTTATGGGTAAACCAAAAATTTGTTCTAGGCCCTTTCAAACAATTTCTTTGGATCTAATGGGTCCTCTACCTATGACTAGACGTAGAAATCAATTTATCTTAGTAGTTAACTGTTGTTTCACTAAATATTCCCTGATCTTTCCACTAAAACGAGCTACTAGTGCTAACATCATCTCTAACTTAGAAAATTTAGTTTTTCTAGTTCATGGAGTACCACAGACTATTATTATGGATAATGGTTCGCAATTCCAATCACATGAATTTCGTAACTTTCTGGACAGATATAACATACCATTCATATGTTTCTCTCCTAACTATTGCCCTCAAGTTAATCCCACTGAAAGATACAATCGTACTATAATCACAGCTTTGTCATCTTTGGTTGGTGAAGACCACAGATCTTGGGATACCCACCTTCCTAAAATCCAATACGCTATGAATAGTACAACTAATACTACAACTGGTTTCTCTCCTAACTTTTTGCTCTTTGGCCGTGAAACAGTTAATTCTGGCTCACTTTATACGCCAACTAATAATCTTGATGAAATCGTGTTTTTACCTAGGGACATCTATGCTACTAACATAGGTTTATTGTCTGCAATTTTCGATAAAGTCCAAATAGCCCTCCATATTGCTCATGCTCGTAACTCTTCTCGTTACAACGAAAGTCATACCTTTAAAGAATATAACATAGGAGATACAGTCTGGCGTAAAAATTATGTAAATAGTCAGGCTGGGACTTATTTCAGCGCAAAATTAGCGCCAAAATATGTGAAGTCCACTGTGTTGCAGAAACTATCTCCATTAGTTTATATACTAGAGGATATTAATGGCAACCAAGCTAAATGGCATATTAAAGATTTTAAAATATAATGTATATAATTATGAAAATAATTTCATTCATCACATTACTCATGATTCATCTCCATCTTCTTTTCGTCTTCTAACTTTTGAGTTCTTTTTTTTCTTCCTCTTATTAGACTCATCGGTTGTTAAACCATTAAGAAGATTATTTTAATCTCTCTTACTTTTTAGTTACTTTATGTGCTTTTAGGAATAGGTTACCTAACCTTTCTTATTGGTCACCATCAACTTCTGCAGTTGATTGGATCAATTCTTAAAGTTGATTCGGAGCGGCTAACAACTCCTTATAAATAAGCCCTTGTATCAACTAAAATTGATTCGGAGCGGCTAACAACTCCTTATAAATAAGCCCTTGTTAAATCTAAAGTTGATTCGGAGCGGCTAACAACTCCTTATAAATAAGCCCTTGTTAAAATATCAACTAAAGTTTATTTGGAGCGGCTAACAACTCCATAAAAATAAGCCCTTGTTAAACTAAAAAATCTTTTTATTTTTCATCTCATTAGTGGTTTTAGACGTGAGCGGATTACAACTCCAAAAAAAAGCCTACTGTTATTGATTTATCAGGTCGTGTAGTGATCATTGAATGTGAATCCTACCTGACCTAACTACGTAAGATGTCGGTGTGATTGAATGAAGTATGTACGTCTTGTGAATGCTGTAATACTTTAACCTTTACAAAATTTTTGTTCTAGACCAAAAATTTTCTCGGGGTCATTGGGGAAATATAGTATCTACATACTACAGACACTACATCATATACTTACACTATACATTCATTAATATTATGTATTATACTCGTTTATTGATTTTGCATTATTATTTTGCGAATCGTTCTAAAACGATTAGTTTTCTTTAATTTTCATATTTTTCAATGTTATGACATTTACGTCAGGCTGTCAAGCTATCATTATTTTTTTCTTCTAATTTTCTCTCTAGTTTTCTTACTGGCTTAGTCCATGAAGGTTACTTTTGATTTATATAATTTAAATTATTTTTATCAATATGTTTAGCTGAAATATGGTATTTTATAGGCAATTATAATTGTTTACTGTAAAATATTTGTATCCTAACTTACATTTTATAATAATAATTGAAACGCTCTCAGAATTCATCAAAGAGGTTTTTTGGTAGGAATATGTCTGGCCCTTTTCGATCTCTGAATTTGAAATTAAATTCTGAAAGAACAAGAAAAAGATAATTTGAAAAATTAACGTCAGAGGGACTACGGACCCATTCGGCAGAGCTGATCTGGAAGCGCTCAAGGAAACATCTCCTCAAGAAAAGTCTTGCAAATTGGTCTATATACATTTCACCCTGAAATCATACTCTGTCTTCACGGGACTACGTTTCTTGCCAGGAGGACCTTCCACTACTAAGTCCTGACTGGTCTGTCTGAGAGACTGGGAAGCGGATCTTCAGGCCTCAGAGCTAATGAGGCCTGACGTCTTCTACATTGCCTGTGAATTTATCAAGATTTATCTGGGAAACGAATCTGGATGTTTCAGAACTGACAGGACGACTCGAACCTGAAAGCCGTAACATACTTCCTCTGTAAATATTTTCTTTTCTGAGAGCGCTAGGTAGGTTAGGTTATTTTTTTTAATTATTTTTCTGTGTTTTACCTCAAATTATATATTTTTAACTGTCTGCTTACCTTTTTATTTTAATAAGTAGTAGATATGTTACAACGTATACAGTTGCATTCGTTCTAACCTACATTTTTAAATTAAATCAACTGCATCATTTTAGAATAAGTAAAACAACTCGGCGCATGCAGTAAACATTTCCGTTTTTAGAAAGCCAACATTATGCTTAATTTTTTTTTTAAATAAACTTGGAGTCTCAACAGTTCTTTCATTAATTTCAGTTACTCTCTAAGTCTCCAAAGCACAAAGCTGGTTGTTTGCCCAGAAGAGAAACAAAATAGGCTATATAACAAAAGAAAACTTACATGGAAAAAGTCTTTTGTTTTTTCTCTGATATACATAGGTAGAAAAATAGAAAATAGAAAATAGTTTATTGTCCAGGTAATATAGTAAGCAGGTTTACAAGTTAACACCAAATTGAGACGACATGAATAGCTTAAAATATTACCTATAGCTATGTTACAAAATATAATTTGCCAGTGAACCCCAAACTAGACAGTTAGTCTGTATCTTGGGGCTCGGGGTAAGAGTTCCAGAGTGGAGGCTTGAGAGGTGATTTCAGGTGTTATATTGTATATCTGGTGTGTTTGTGTACATGTGATGTGAGTGTGGTGTGTGTGTTTGTGTGTGTGTGTGTGTTTGTGTGTGTGTGTGTGTGTGTGTGTGTGTGCGCGCGTATTTGTTCCCATTGTGTATCGTTTGATTTAGTGTCAGGTCAGGGTATCTAGATGAATTGTTCCGAGTCGTCATAACTAGAGTTTTGCAACATTTCCTTTATTATTTTTTTACAACTGAATGAGGTAGTATTTTTGATTTCACAGAGTTTGCAGACTTTATTATATGTATTAATGAGAGAGTAAGCTGGGGAGCGTCTAGCTAGCAGTGAGGTGTAGTCAGGTGTTGGGATTCTATAGTTTCTTTTGCTTATGATTGATGCGTAATCTGGTCTGTTTTTAATAGTTCTATGAGTTTTGGTGCAGGCAGAAAGAATGAAAAGCTGGCGGACTCTGAGAACTCTTGTTTCACGATAGAGTAAGTCAGTAGAGAACCGATAGGGCTTCTTAAAAGTTACTTTAAGAAGCGCTCTCTGTGCTCGTTCTACTTCAATCAAGTAGGTCTTTCCAGCACTACCCCACACGCTGATGCAATACTGAATTATGGATTGACATAGAGCTAGGTAAACTTGTTGTAGTGTGTTTGTGGGTAGACAGTCTCGTAGTCTGCGCATGGTGTGGATGAGTTTTCTTATTCTGCCAGAGAGGTTGGATATATGTTGCTTAAATGTTAGGTGGTCGTCGATAATAATGCCGAGGTATTTAATGGAAGTGGTCCGTTCAAGAGGAGAACAGTCACAAGAGGAAGTAGAAATGCGAGAAGAGCAGTGATGCAGTTTGAGTTTTAGGTGTTCCGGAGGTTTTGAAGCGGTGGTCTTGGTGAAAACAATATACTTTGTTTTACTGCCATTTAACGTGAGGAGGTTTCTGTCCAGGTTCCTTGCGATGAGTGTCAGTCCCTCTTGTGCTAGACAGTGTACATGTTCCCACGTTTTCCCGTGAAATATGACGGCTGTATCATCTGCATAAGTTATAGTGTGAGCATTATTCACAGAGAGGTTTAGTATGTCGTTAATATAGACAATGAAAAGCGTGGGACCAAGCACACTGCCCTGTGGAACTCCGAAGCTAATGGGGAGTTGGTCACTGGTGAAAGAGTTTACTTTTATGTACTGTTTCCGGTTTGTCAGGTAGCTTTTGAACCATTCAAGGCAAATTCCTCTTATTCCTATCCATTCCAGTTTCTTGAGGAGTAGGCCAGTTGAAACCGTGTCAAATGCCTTTGCAAGATCAAGGAAGATGGCAAGGCATTTTTCATTTTTCTCAATATGAGAAGAGACCGAATTGACAAGAAGAGTGGCAGCGTCCTCGGTCGACCTATTCCTTCGGAAACCAAATTGATTATCTGAGATAAGATGATTTTTCTCAATGAAAGAAATAAGACGGGAGTTAACTATCCTCTCTAATATTTTAGAGACAGAGCTTAGTAGTGCTATAGGTCTGTAGTTATCTGGTGCATGTTTGGGACCGCTTTTGTGAATAGGGGAAACCGCAGCTATTTTCCAACAGTCTGGGAAAGTACCGGTCTCAAGGCTCAAGTTAAAGATGTAAATCATTGGTACTAGTAAGGACTTTAAAGCTCTTTTGATTAGGATAACTGAAATTTGGTCAGGGCCAGGGGCACTTTCGACTTTAAGGTCAGATATGATTTTAATAATTTCGTACGCATCTGTCGGTTCAAGGACGAGAGAATGTGGGTTTGAGACATCTGATGTGTGTGTATTTATTAAAGATTCATGGGATAGATTAAGTTTTTCTAGTATCTTGTCTGCCAGACGGGTTCCTACTGAGGTAAAGTGTGAGTTACAGGAGTTGAGTGATTCTTTTTCTCTAGTGGGGCTCAGTAGTTGGGAGCTTTCATTGTTTCTAGGATATATGTGACCTATTGATTTTATTACTTTCCAGAGACTTTTTGGATTGTCTTTGTTATCAAAAATCTGTTGGTTATTGTAGTCGGACCTGATTTTAGAAAGAAGTTTGGAGAAAAAGTTTCTATATCGAGTGTATATTTTATTTCGGACAGGGTCATCAGGGTGAGATTTACAGTCACTATGAAGCTTATCACGATGAATCATACATCTTACTAATCCCGGGGTGATCCATGGTTTAATGCATGCCAATTTTCTACCAATTTTTACTTGACGCGTGTGTTTGTTTATAGTAGAAGAAACAATGTTCGTGAATTCTGTGGTTGCAGTATTAACATTTGTGTCTTTTGTGATGATAGACCAGTCAAAGCTGCTAAGATCAGCAATAACTGCTTCGGTGTCTGTTTTACTTATACATCTCTTTGCAGTACTAGTTGAAGGTTTTTGTAAGGAAATATTAGCGAAAACTATATCATGATCAGTGATTGAAGACTTGCAAACGACCCCAAAGCATTTGTTCGGAGTCTTTATAAATATGTGGTCTAGGCACGCTTTATCCCTAGTTGGGCTGTTAATGGTAGGAATACTATGTGATATAATAGAATGGTAGTATGATAGAATAGAATGGTAGGTACCTTCCTGTCTACGACCAGCTCTAGTTAATCGCTAAGCACATTAAAACAAGTAGACTATTATAGAACTTTTAGTACCTAGGATGTTGTAGAGGTTCTATAGTGTGATGAAATTAAATGTTCATTCCATATAACACAATGAATTTACAGAATTATTTATAAAAATCTCGCTAATCACTGATTAGCCACTGTTTAGCTAAGCAAATGGTTAGCTCTTATTCAATGCTTAACTTTTCTTTATTTATAAACGCTAGTTAGCAAGTGATTAGTTGCGAAACGAAATAGAGGTGAAATTATGCGTTCGGCACAGATTATAATAAAAATAATCGACTAAAAAACAGAATTTTAAGAATAAAGTTGTCAAAACCACGATTTCTGTATCTGTCGTGACTTTGACAGGCAAAAGTCAAAAATTTCATCGGAAGATATGAAATTTAATCAAATTATTTAATAAGTTTATTTCATTGTTTATGCGATGATAGCAATGAAAATAATAAGCTCTAATAATTGGAGTAAACAGGAAAAGGTATTTATCACTGAATTTATATCTACTTACTAATAATATAAACTGACCAAGTGAATGTTAAAGCAGAAGTAACAATCTTATTACTTATGTATTTTCATGTCCTTTTTGCTTCTTAACACGAATATACTATTTTAGAAATGTATGTAGCTACTTGTGTCTGTTTTATTAATTCCTATTGCATCAGGGTTTCAGTATCTTTTAATAACAATTACTATACTTGTTTACAGCAACTTTGACTGCTGCTATGAGCCACTAAATATTATTCAACCTCACAAAGATGAGGGAGGAGACCATGCTACGTGAAAACGATGAGGAATGCGAGTGGCATGACAAAAGAATGGCACCATGTCTTTGGAGGAAGAATATTGGAAATCAAAAATAATGAATTTATAACAAAAATTTGGCTTTAATATGTATCAAAATAAATTGTTTTCTATAAAGTGTCTCTTGTTATTTGTGTGACTATCACAACGTGGCTTTTCTTTAGTTCTGGGCCTTAAAGCTAGCGCCATAAGATCAGGGGCACATGGGAAAACACATTGGATAATCACTATCTCCGATGAGCTTCCTCACGAACTCATTTCTCTTCAAACCACCTGAGCACCTACTGTGTACTTCGAAAGAAGAATATTATCAACATAACATCACGCCTGTATTTCCCCGAAGGGTTAGGCAGAGGTGTACCTATAGTAATAGGGGGCGAGCCTATTGCCATCAATAGGGCACAAATCCAGACCCCGGGCTGCTACTGAAAAATTCCACACCGCCCGACCCGGGACTTCATGCTCAGCAGTAGCACTTGCGACCACTAGACCAACGAGGCAGTCAGAATATTATCTAGTAGGTATCTAATCATCTTATTAAGGGAGGATAAATGAGCTTTGTAGGCCTTCCTCCGTGTACTTCGCGCCGGTGTTTCAAAATTATTTAATTCTTCTAAGTCGTTCTGAAATCCCGTAAAAGATGTCGAAATCCATATTTACTATCTCGATAAATAAATAATATCGGCACATCTCGGTAATAGGAACAAAATTACCTCGAAGCACACATAATTCGCATTGAATCGATCAGCTGATTGAAATAAAATCCGCCATCTTGCCTCTTAGCATCCTCTTAACAGTGGACCGATGGTGTTTAATTTTGACAGCTACTAATCAATTGCTTAGCGACCTCTTAGCGCTAAATAGCGTTTATGAATAAGAATTTTGCTAATCAATAGCTTAGCAATTGATTAAAATTTAAGAGGCGTTTATAAATAAGACCGTTAATGATGAAGTTACTATAACTAAGCACGGTTTATAAGCAATGATAAGAGTAGGTAGGATAATATAAAATGACGCGAATGACGCGGGACGCAGTTAGTGACTGGCTGTGAGAAGTATCTTATGGAAGAACTGTCTCTGAACTTACAGACGGGCGACGTCTTAATTACTTGAGTTTGCAGGTTGTGTGCATGTGTGGGTTACACCATGTTAAAGGCTTTCCTGACTTCGCTAAAATGAGCCGCAAGATAAAACTAATTACAAAGGGTATCAAACTGAACTCAGGACTCGTCTTTAAAATTCTGAAAAGTCATCGTTTGCCTGAGCGGTCGAAGGCTCTACAATAGATTTTTGGCATGCCACTAGTTTGTCGAAGAAAAACACTGCAACTAAAACATTTTTCTCACAAAAGATTTTTCCTAAAAAAATATGTTTTGAACAAATAGTCTTTGACGATAAAAAAATTACAAATAAATAAAAAAAAAAACACAAACGCAAATGACGTTCTCACTTTCTGTTAAAAAAATATGGTTTTGAGTAATAAATTTAAAGAATCATTTTCATAAAATAAATGATCTAAATTGGAACTGTTCTTGAGGATTAAGAAGTTTGAACGATTTTCATCTTTATTGACTAGATTTTAATGGAAAGGTGTAAAATTGTCGAATTCAATTGAATTGACACCTTTTCTTTTGAGCTTTGAATTTTTGAGGAAACGACTTAGAATACGGATTTATTTGCAGGTATCTGTGACTTTGATTTAAAGAAGGTTAAGATTCTCTCGACTTTTTAATCTAACCCACAAATTACTTGTCGCTCTGATTGATTTTCACCCCTCACCCCAAAATAACTTTCGATGTTAGGGAAATTCAAATTGATGTCGGATAAAAACCTAACTACGTAACAAAGCTTTTTTTTTTTAAAGGATATACATTAATTAAGGGCCTTTATTAATCAATTGCAGGGTCGCTGGTGGGTTGATATCTATTTGACGACCAATACGACAATTTATTTTACACCGAAACACAGTAAGGGCGCAGGCAATCATTTCTAGGTCTTATTTTTCCTTTGATGGAACCTCTCAAGTTCTATCACAGAAAAAAATACGTTCAATTTTTTGTTTTTTTTACGTTTGTCCGTTGATTTGGTCAGATTTACGTAACCTATGTGAGCAAAGTACACCATCAGGCCTTTTTATATAAATCCCTTAAACATATTACTAGCGTTTCAGGCAGGCGTGACAATGTGTAAATTACACGCCTGAAACGGGTGTAATCGGTTTACGAGAATTACAGGAAGCATGAATTGTAACATTCGAGGCACATTATTCTGAAAGAATACTAAGTGTTGTCACAATTGTTGCTTATGTACCTACTTACTTCATGATACACTAAACTTTTTGTAGTTTCTGCCTATCCTCTGAACGAAATGGGAAAGTTGATGTAATTCATGTCAGTTTAATCCGTAGAGAAGAGATCCGCAGAAGAACCAAGGTAACCGACATAGCCCGAAGAATTGCCAAACTTAAGTGGCAATGGGCAGGGCACATTGCTCGTAGAACAGATGGCCGACGGCGCCGAAAGGTTCTGGAGTGGCGACCGCGTACCAGAAGACGTGGCGTTGGAAGGCCTCTCACAAGCTGGACAGATGACATTGTAAAGGCAGCAGGAGTCCGCTGGATGCGGGAGGCACAAAATCGGTCGAAGTGGCGGTCTTTCGGCTGACACGATGATGTCAGTGTAATAAGCCTTATTTATATTTAACATACCTACTTTAACTTTCTGAATTGGGTACTATGCTAATAAATACAATTGTAGGTACAATCAGTACTCTGCATAACCTGACTCCTTAACCATTCTTCTTCTATGTAATGAGGGGTCAGGTAATGTGGTCGTACTAATTATGAGGATTTTTGAAGTCAATTGTATATTATGGCGGGGTACCCAAAAAAAAATTGCGTACAAAAGCGAGTCTCCGTGACAATGACTGCCGCCCAATACAAAATGGTAGGCAGGTATGTTATTGTTATCTAATAATAACAAAAATGGGTGAAACAAACTAATTTTAAAACCGAATTTATTATTCTTCCACTAAATTAAAAACCTATCAAGCCTACCATTCCCTTTACATTTTCCTTTTTTGTTTACCCTTTTTTTTACCTACCTTTCTAGTGGACAGTATTTTAATCAAAAGTAAATAATAATAGTAAAAATAAAGTATTTTTTATTTAAAATTCCCTCAATTCAATGAGAGATAAAAATCTTCCCTACAAAATGGCTGAGCTGGATGGTGCTGATCCACGCGTTATGTTCGTGAACGGGCTCCGTCAATTGAGACTGGTAATCTGTTTGTGCCAGAGTTTATTTTTAATATTATATTTTGAATAGCTCATTTTTTTTTTACTTGTTCTCACATATAGAAGCAACAAGAATAATGTACCCAGGATTTTTTTATACATATCTTGATTTAAAAGGGTGTCCTTGGCGTTTCTTGACCGTTCTTCTCCATACAGATCTACGTTTTGGAATGGGTAACTACTAGAAGCTTCAACTTTCTGAATAACTGATCGACTCGTAGATAATTCAAAAGCGTCTGTAAATGGTTTAATTGAAATAAATGCCTTGAGTTTGAAGTCATTTATTAAAATAAACTTTTTCATCAGAAAACTAAGAACTTCACTTTTGTTTGAAACTACTTTATTGGTTGTAGTAGTAGCAGCTCCATTTTGTAGAAACTAGAAACTTTTGCATGAACTGTCCAAATCTGAAGAAGATACTTTACTTAAGCAAAATTGATTTATAAAATGAATAAAATTTCCCGATTCCAAATTAAGTTTGCTAGGAATAGAATTAGCCCGCAACTGAAGGTACGTGACGATTTCAATTTACAGGGCAGGCGTGGTCAGGAATGGTATAAAAGAGCCTTTGGAAGGCATAAATTGCAAACTTTTGTCTTGAAGTAAGTCTACCGGACCTTCTAGTACTTATGTAAATAAATTTTGAACTGGATATCTAACCGGAACCTAGGTAAATGGAAACCAGAACGAAGAATTTTTCACGAAATACCACAAAAAAAGTTAAGCAATAAATATTTATTGGATATACAAACTTTGTGTATATGACGTGCTTATGAAGTAAATTTTGAATTTAAAATGAATATGTTTTTAAATACTTTTGTCAAGTGAAATTGTCTGTCACTCTATAAATTTTCTCTGAATATATTTTTGCTACGATCTATTTCTCCCAGTCGTTTCTTTTATCTTACAATATTTACTACCAATAAACTTTGTTCTTCTTGTCCACACCTAACAACATTGAATCAAGATTCGCTCGCTCCAGTCAAAAACAAAAGAAAAACAGCAACTAGTCCAAATAAATTCACTTATCATGCTTCTATTTCAACTCCAAACGTTAATAAAATGTCTATCTAGTACAATAGTTATCTTTGGGCAAATTATGATAATATAAATTAAGGTACAACACTTCCACCAAAACGTCGCCTACGCATATTCGCCGTAATGTGTTGTTTTAAAACTGGAACAATTCGTAAAAAGCTTTAGCAAAGTTTGTTGAAAAGGTTTCCCCGAAAACCGTCAGAACAGATCAAATTAAACTTTGCCGTAATAACGGAACGTGTGCCGAGTAATATCAAACATTTTAATATTTTCACGCTTATTTTTATTCAGCTCTTGAAATGAGTACCTTAGTAGACCGAGTCAGTTTTAGTCTCATTAAAACTATCCTCTGTCTAATCCATTATGGTGAAAGGGGTAATTGAAGACCCAATATGACTTGAAGCACATTTTGCGTAGACTGTAGGTATTTTATTTCTTTCTGTCTTTCTTCAGGAAAAACATACAGTAGGAATACATAACGATACCGGAGACCTTAAACATGACAAATATGCTACTCACGTTCTCCACAGATTATTCCAAGTATTTATAGCTAGCTAAACAAACGATGTGAAGTTTTTATAAAATTCAAGTAAAACATGAGACTATTTCTTCTATATAAATAAAAACCTGTATTTTTGTATCAAATTAACGAGACTAGCTGAGAGAGGCGAGCTAGTTACAAATAAAATAGTGTAAAAAGGCGTGCCTAAAAAAATGTTTAGGTACTTTGAATAGGTTTAGTAGTGGTCATATAGGCACAGACGTCGGAATTGTACACGTATCCAAGCTCAAACAAAATATTGTACACACAATCTAAACACAAATCACATTACTTATCTCTGATGAAAATGTACGTATCAGCAAATGCTCATTCCACTAATAAGAGGCGATAGAAAGGAGATCGTTATAAAGGTACCTAAGGTACTTATAGACAATGGCCTCAATCAGTACCTGTCCATTAGCCTTGCTACTTTTGTGAACTTACCTGTAATAGGTACAGGGTTCAATCAACGCAATCTATTTTCTACGCCACTAGGTAACACCAGACATACAAAACGTTAAATATTAATTTATATCACAGTTAGTCGGTAACTAGCGTCCATATAGCATAATTGCCACAACGTCAAATATTTAACTTCCTTTACAAAGAAAAAAAGAAAAAAAAATATTTGGGACATGCACAGGAAATACAAAAAGTGAAAAAAAAAAAAAAAATTGCACCCAAACCAATATATTCTGCAAAATTATAATTCATTCGGCTACATGCATTTATTGATCTAGAATATGCATTGGTTCCTCCTACATTATAACCTACAACAGCTTGTTTTGAACTTAAGGCCTAGCACGCACTGCGAAATCTCACCGCGCGAGTTTTATTCGTGCGGTGCAACGAGCGCGAATTTTAAAACCGTCAGTGCGTGTAGTGTAGATACATAATTAACATCAACCGGACAAACGGAACCCTTAAGGATCACTTCGTGGTCCGTCCGTCAGTCTGTCAAGACCCTTTTTCTCAGGAATGCGTGGAGGTATCAAGTTGAAATTAATGTCAAATACGTAGATTTATAGTCTCTTGGAGCTTAAAAAAAAGCAAGCTTCTAAGTCAACGCAATAAAAAAATATGGCCAGTTATGCGCCATATTTTGATACTCGCAAATAAATCAAAACATACAGGGTACTTCCCGTTGACCAAGAATCATGAAATTTGGCAGCAAGCAAGGTCTCACAACAAATGTAAAGGAAAAGTCCGAAAATAGTTAATTTGTAGTTTCATCGTGCATTTTTTTTTTATTGTGATTGTGAAACTTACATTTGCAGTTGGAGAATTGACCGTGAAGTATATCGATGTATGGGAGAACATGTTTTTCAACTACAATGTTAAGTTTGTTTTATCGCAGTGCGGGCTTGGCCTAACAGCGTTCGCAGACGGTACACAATCGGTGGCCGTTTTTTTGAAGGACCTAAATGAAACAGTAGACATCACATGCATCAACGTATCTACACGCACTACAAAACGTTAATCATACAAAAAAAAAACTGACCGATTGTACTTACGAAAAGAATGGCGTGTGCGAGCGCGCTTAATCATTCTGGAAACTCCAGAAACTCGCTCAAAACAACCACTTGTTTACCAGGAAATCATAAACTAATCAGATCATTTTGAACATGTGGGTCCCACATACTTGGTCGTATCGTATTACGTAAACACTTCCTCCTTAATTCTTGAAAACACATAAAAACGTGTTTATTGTTTTATGCGGAGTGGGAAGTCGTTAAAGGTCATATTACACGTGGTTTATGTCAGACGCATAAGTTGCGTTGGTCGTCTGGTCTACTCATGCCTTTTATGGCAGATTTTCCTCGTCATTTAGTCTCTGATGGCAAAAGGTAGTTTTAATTTAAATGGCAAATAAAAACGCTAAATCAAAATGAATTATAGAGAACCAGAAATATACCTAAGTCAGCTAAATTAATATTCCCGTGAGCCACTCCGTAAAAAGCATGAAGCTCGTTTATGGTGAAAGTTTTAATAAAATCACTTTCAATCGACAAAAGTGAACAATGTGGCTGGTTAAAATAAGAAATAATAAGTTCAAAAAGGAGGACTTGACATTCAGAAAGTTGAACAAAACACATAACTTTTGAAAGCCTATAAAGTTCTTAATGAGGAATAGGGTAAAAATTCTTTTTATAATAAATGCTCGATTATATCGAGTTATTTTCTTAAACATACTCGTAATGTTAATTTTCATTTCCAACTTCTCGTAAACTAACATTGTACCAACCTAATGAATTTCAGTCTCGTGCCAAAAAAAATCCAGATTAACAAAACAAATCTTATAAAACTCATGAAATTGCTTTAGTACAAAGTCTTCCATTTACGCTCACGCAAGATTTTCTTATGAATAGTCCCTCTACCTACATACATCGTAATATTATTTTAAGTGGGTGTCACGTCGATCCTTTAAGTAAAAGGAATTTAATTTAAGGAAAACGGTCGTAAGGGGCTTAAACATAAATATAAGTAGATGGATTTATTATTAATAATAAATTTTGCCGTAATTAAGTAAGTATTATAGGCTTGACAGGCTCAATCTCTTCAATTTAAGATCAAAGATTGTGGATCTAAAAATAGTAAAAGATTTTATTATGAGCTAATAATTAAATAATATATTCGTGAAAAGTTGGCAGAATCTTTGCAGCGCTGATTTGCTGGATTTGTTTTCTTCTCTACCTATCGTTATTTCTCCTGACAAAGTTTATTCGGTTTATAATATATGTATGTATCTATGTATGTATGTATTAGTAAATATTCATTTTTAAGTTATCTATTACTCATGTTGCACCTGCCATGTTTTGTCTCTGCTCCACCCTAAGGTTGACTGGTAGAAAATGCCTCAGGCATTAAGTCCGCCTTTGTACAGTATTTTTTTTTACTTGTGCATAAAGTTTTAATAAATAAATAAATAAATAAATAATTATTTTCAATGAACATTCATTTTTCCTCAGATTAGTTATGCCAAAGTCAAACCTTTGGCGTCCTAAAAAGCCTATCATCGTGATATATAAAGAGGGTGTAACAAGGCCGTTCACGTAGTCGTCTATGTGCATAAATAATAACTGGGAAACGACTTTTACTTATTTAGTGCGCCACGTGAGTCACGTAACGTACGTAAAATATTGTGCTTATGGGTGCATGCAACGGTAAAGAGATCGCGGGAGTATTTACACCGGTAGCAAATCTCTGCCGCGAAACCATAGCAGCGAAACCGCAGTAGTTTAATTCAACTGGCTAGCGTCATGTCCCGCTACTCGAGTTCCACTACTCGAACTACAGTGGTTTCGCTGCTATGGTTTCGCGGCGGAGATGTGCTGCTGTCGTCAAAGTTAAATTATAACATTCAGATCCGGTTTTCGTAAAAAAAAACATTAAGAAAAGTTGAAATTTGACCTTCAATATACTCTTAACCAATTGGTTCTCAGGTATGGTCCAGTACAAAAAAATATCATAATAACGCGAAGAACAAGTGACTCTCGGCTTTGCTACGGGTATTTTTACCCCCGTTATAGTCCAAATTAAATAGAACATTTTACACAGGCGTACTCAATACATACATTAAAACCTCATTTCATACAGGCCAATTTAATAATTTTGCTAATACTATATATACCATACATGTATTATTTATAACTAGCGTTATCTATGGTTTTAACACATGTCATGTACTCTGACAGCTGTCGTTGGATTGATCTCTTCAAATTAAATATTCTACGAGTAAAGACGAGAAACGGTTTTTGCTATTGTCTTGGTGAGATTAAGCACGCGTTTCTAAATCTGTTTGTAGTGTTGTGATTGTTTTGTGTGGTCTGGTTTGGGTACAAGGTTTGTATTTTAAGCTTTTTGGCACTCATTTTCTAAGGAAATGAGTGCCGAGGAACCCCCGGATGGGGGTGGAGGGATTCCTCCAGATATTATGGAGATTGTGGAGTGTTCCCAAAACACTGATCGCGTAAGACCCGAGATTAGAAAGCGCCCCGGAGGTACTGAGATTTTTGTTGACGCGAAAAGAAATAAGCCGCCGTCGGACTCAATTCAGTCCGTATATACTAAGTCAGGTTTTGAGAACGACTCCAAAATCCTCTATAATGAGTGTGACAGAGCTCCCTTCACTGTATTTGTCTCTAGGGTGGAAACAGACCCTAAGCAGGGCCTAACCTTAAATTCACTCAAGTTTGCCCAATTTATTTTCAATAAAGGTTTTAAAGGTGTTGTTCAAGGCAGTGTCAGATCTATGGGCCGTAACAGGATGTCTATTGAATTCATGACATTCAGTGATGCCAACAACTTTGTCAGCAATCCCATTTTAACTGAAAACAAATACTCGGCAGTTATCCCACGCTTTCATATAAGTCGCATGGGAGTTGTGAGGGATATTCCTACTGACTGGACACTAGAGGAGTTAGTCCTTGGTATAGAAACACCTCACAATTGTGGAGAAGTCATTAGGGCTAGAAGGCTTAATTTTAAAAATAAAAAAGAGGACTCCGTAACTTGGTCCCCATCATCGACTGTGGTGCTTACTTTCTCTGGTCAAATTCTCCCAGAGAGAGTCTTCTGCTACAATGTTTCTCTTCCTGTCTCCATCTATCATCTCCCCACTATACAGTGCCGCAACTGCTTACGATTTGGCCATATAAGCTCTCAGTGCAGATCTCAGCCCCGCTGTTACCGTTGTGCTCAACCTCATCCCGGAGATAGCTGTAATGTTCCCGACTCACAGGCCTCATGTCTTTTGTGTGACGGTGGAAGCCATAAGGCCACTGATAATAAGTGCCCTGAACACTCAAGACAGAAGTCAATTAAAATGGTAATGTCTCAAGAAAACTTAAGCTACCGAGAGGCCTCAGTAAGGTTTCCCCGCCCCCGTAAATTGCCATACTCTAACGTTACAGCAGGTCCTTCCCAACCTAAACTACCTCAAGCTTATCCTTCTCAACCCCTTCTCTTCTCACCCCCTCTTAACACTCCTACTTCTTCTCCATATGCATCCCCTGTTAAAACCTCCTATACCAAGACGGTTTATCGTTCCCCAAAACCTAGGCCAGAATTGGGCAAGTCATATGATACCCAAGCCCATAAGTCAATGGTCTATACCCCTAGTTCTTCTCAGCCTAATGGTTGTGCTCTGAATTCCCCTTACATTGAAACCACTCCCCTTCCCACTCCTAATGACAATTTGATAGAGCTCCTGGCTTGCTCCCTTATAAACATGTTATCCAAATTTAGTGACGCAATACCGGACAATGTCGTTGTATTAGTTCAACAACTCCTCGAATCTTGGACTCGCCAAAATGGAAAAAATCCTTCAGTGGAACAGTAGATCCATTCGCAGGAAAAAACATGATATAATCTATCTTTTAAATAGATATAAACCCGTTGTCTTTGCTGTGTCGGAGACGTGGTTCAAGCCTGGATCTCTCTTTAGGGTTCCTGGTTATTCATGTCTTCGGGACGATAGAGATGACGGATGGGCGGGTTGCGCCCTATTGGTTAATAGATCTATCACTTTTTCCCAGTTTCCTCTTCCCCATCACGATCCTGGTTTACATGTAGTGGCCATTAGAGCCATGGACATATCCTTTGTTTCTGCCTACATTCCCCATCCCAATGCTAATATTATGTCTGAATTTAATTCTATCCTTTCTTCCATTCCTGGCACTTTGATTGTGTTAGGTGACTTTAATTGCCGTCACACCCTTTGGGGCTCTCACTGTAATGACCCCTCCTCCAGCTTTTTGCTTGACCTTTTAGATGATCGCAACCTTTGTGTTCTTAATGATGGTTCTGCTACCCGTCGGGTTTCACCTAACCAAAATATTAGTGTTCCTGACCTTACTTTCTCTTCCCCTTCCTTAGTATCAACTCTTTCCTGGTCTGTTCTCCCTAATTCATATGGGAGTGATCATTTTCCTATCCTAATCTCTCTTCCAAGTACTCATCCACGTTCTCCTCCCATCCAACCCCTACAAAAATATCGCCTACCCCAAGCTGACTGGTCTAAGTTCTCGTCCAATTTGGAGGCAGAACTTCAAAATTTCCCCCAAATAAATCCATCCAACTCCCTAACTCATTACAGCAGTTTTGTTGAATGTCTGTTGAGAGCGGCCAATTCTTCAATCCCCTTAAAAAACTCTGCCCGTCACCTAATACCTTCTCCACCTTGGTGGGATGCTGAATGCACTGATGGTGTCCGTAAACGTAAAGATGCAGAAAACTCCTTCTCCTTTAGCATAAATATGCCCGACTATTTAAATTTTAAAAAGACTTCTGCAACTACTTGTAGGTTATTGGCAAGAAAGAAAAGATGTGGCTGGCTTAAGTTTTGCGAGTCACTGTCTCCACGTTCTCCAGTTTCCCTTGTATGGAAAAAAATTAAAATCTACCGCAGAGCTTGTGACAGCCAGTCTCCCGAAGTTTCTACCAATGACCACAGTTCCTGGTTGGAAGACTTTATATCCAAATTAGCCCCCCCCTTTGTTCCTAGCTCCGAATGCCTTCTCACTATAGACCCTCCTCCTCCCACTTCCTCTGATAGATTTGATGACCTTTTCTCTTATTCAGAACTTATTTGTGCCTTAGATCATCTCCGGGATTCTGCTCCGGGGGTCGACGGAATACCCTACTCCTTTATTTCCAAATCTTCTTCTAACTGTAAACTAATATTCCTGAACCTAATCAATTCCTTTTTCGATATTGGCAAAATCCCAGAGTCTTGGAAATCCCAAATAATCATCCCAATTTTGAAACCCGGAAAAGACCCAAAAGATTCTGCTTCCTATCGCCCTATCGCCCTTTCTTCTGTCTTGGCTAAAATTATGGAGAATCTTATTAAGAACCGACTAGAATGGATCTTAGAAACTAAAGGCATATTATCCAGTTCTCAGTTTGGTTTTCGAAGAGGTATGGGAACTCTAGATAGCCTAAGTGTCTTCATGTCTGATGTTCGCATTGGCTTTTCCAATAATGAAAGTGTTCTCGGTGTTTTCCTAGACATAGCTTCAGCCTATGATAATGTCCAACTTCCTATACTCAGGCAAAAGCTGCTACAGCTGAGTATCCCTGTGAGGATGGTCAACATCATTTGTAGTCTCCTTATGTCCCGATCTATCTCTGTCCGTCATCAAAACTTCGTCTCCTCATCCCGTCTAGTGTGGAAGGGCCTACCCCAGGGGTCGGTCCTAAGCCCCATCCTTTATAATATATACACGCATGATTTGGAGTCTTCGGTGAGTTGTTTCTGCAAAATCCTTCAATATGCCGACGACATTGCTCTATACTTTAGTTCAGCCTCCCTTTCAGATGCCGCATCTCGCTTAAATTCTGCCCTCTACTACTTAAACCAGTGGCTGACCGATCACGGCTTAAGTTTATCAGTCTCCAAATGCAATGCAGTTGTCTTTTCTCGCAAGCGTAATATTCCCCTTATTAACCGTTATGTTGAAAATGAACCCATTTTGATCCGTGACAAAGTAAAATTTCTTGGCCTCATTCTTGACTCAAAATTATCTGGTCTCTATCATCTGGACTACATCTCAAAGAAATGCGAAAGAGGCGTTAATGTCTTACGTGCCCTTTCTGGAGTACGCTGGGGAGCTCATCCAACTTCCCAGAAAATCCTATATAACGCCATAGTTCGTAGTCACTTTGACTATGGAACCTTTCTGTTAGAACCATGCAACAAAATAGCCCTGGCCAAACTGGAAAGGATCCAATCTAAATGCTTGCGTATTATCACGGGTGCTATGAAATGCTCACCTATTAATGCCCTTCAGGTAGAATGTTTAGAGCCCCCTCTTCACTTTCGTAGACAATATCTCTGTGACAGATTCTTTTATAAAGTCATCCAGAATAAATGTCATCCTCTTCTCCCTCTTCTTCGTACACTTTCTCACTTAATCCCAACATCTCGCTATTGGTCTCATAAAAATTCTCCACTCCTTGTTAACAGCTCCAGTAATTTCAATAGTTTGCACATTTCCTTAGTCCAGTTAAATAAAAACCCCCTATTTGAAGTAAATTTTGATTCCTTGCTCTTCCAACCAAAAATTATTTTTAACTTAGGTATATCCAAACATGACCCTGTTGCTAATGCCAAATTCAATAGGATTCTGGCAGAAGACTGGCACGATTGGCTGACGATATTTACAGATGCTTCTAAGCTGTCCGATAATAGTAATGTTGGATCAGCTGTGTGGATCCCAAAATACAAAATTATTCTTCATTTTCGTAGTCCTGCTTTTGACACTATTTACACAGGGGAAGCTATAGCACTTTTGGAAGCAGTCTCTTACATTGAATCACATGGACTCAACAAAAGCCTTATTCTCTCGGATTCTCTTAGCTGTCTACAGGACTTAATGAAATCGCCTTTTCGCTCCCGTCACAATTTCCCCCTTATCCTAAAGATAAAACAACTCCTGTATAGATGCCACTGCTTAGGCATAGAGATTGCACTGGCTTGGATCCCCAGCCACTCTGGAATTGTTGATAATGAAAATGTGGATACGATTGCCAAGCTGGCTACTCGGAATGGGATCGAATCTCATCCGTCTTGTTATCCCCGAGATCTGCAATGTCTTGTTAAACCCGAGATGATGAAGAATTGGAATGATCATTGGCAAAAAACACGAACACTAAAGGGAAAATTTTATGGCTCTATCCAACCATTCATTCCATCTAAATGCTGGTTCAGCAAACTAAAATTTTCTAGTAAAATAGCCACCTCTGTCATAATCAGACTCCGACTTGGGTTCGTTTGCACACCAGTTTTTTTGGCCAAAATACGCGTGAGGGACTCTTCTTTATGTGAATGCGGTCTGGACGAGGGAACTCTGGAACACTTGTTTTTTTCCTGTCCTCGTTTAACCACTCCCCTTTACGACATACTCCCTTCTGATATTCCCCGCCCAATTAACATTCCTTTCCTATTATCTTTAGCCCATACCCCTGCAGTTAAAATCCTTTACAAATTCATTAGTATTAATAAAATCCAGTTGTAGTTGATATGTTCTATTTATTTATTTTAAACCTACTGAATGTTCTAACATTTATATTGTGACGTTTTACATGTACTAACCAAAAATGTTTTGTCCCTTTTTTAGCATGGAGATCCATGGATATCACCACTACAAACATTGATCAATAGTTGTGCAACAGTTTACGATCATTAATTTCTCATACCTTGACATTGGCAAAATCATCGAACGTTATCGATGGAGCCAGACCTATAAAAAAAAAAAAAAAAAAAAGACGAGAAACAGTTTTTTATTCACCAAACGAATATAAATAGTATTGCCCGTAACATATTTAAACAAAGGACCACTCAACTTTTATTAAACGTTTTCCGCAAAAGGTACCATTTCCCTTTTGTTTAACTTTTTGTTCGCTTGATGGGATCAAACTAGAACCGAAAGAGCACAAACAAAGAAAAAAGTTATATAATTACGAGGCCAAAGGAGGTAAATAAGAGGCCTATAATTACACTCGCAAACTAGTTTTTATAGCCTAAAGTTACGACGGTCTTACACGATTTTATTTTTTTCTAAATGAAGAGTAAAATTGCTGAAATAGTTTTACTAAGTTTTGTACTTGCTATTTGTGTAATATAAAAACATTTTGATAAAGAATGATTTTGCTATTTTGCTTAGTTTACGTACATAATCGTTCTTTTCCTATCATTATTTTGGTTAATTATTGTGACAATGTTTAAAAAAGGTATGAAATAAAGGTACAAAATCTACTGACAGATTTAATTACATTGAAATATTTATAACTAGCTTCCGCACGCGGCTTCGCCCGCGTGTTAAGTCGATAAAAAGTATGTCCTATGTCCTTCCCAGGGTTCAAAGTAACCCCATACCAAATTTCATCAAAACCGGTTCAGCCGTTACGGCTAAACAGCCGTGAAAGCGTAACAAACAAAGAAACATACAAAAAATCAAATATTTTCTCTTTATAATATTAGTTTAGACTACGTAATTCATTTAAATACACTCATGTGTTTTTCATTTGTTTGTGGCTCTAGTTAACTATGATAAATCTCCGCAGTGCAATGTCATAAATTTCTAACTATCTGCTATAGTGACAATGTAAAACGTAAAGTTTACGATCATCCTATTAGTCGGATTTATTGTGGACTGTTTTGGCTGTTAAAATGTAACATTATGTCGTCTATATCCACGTCGACGCGACGTCTCCTCGACGACGTGTGACAAAATGACGTTTGAATGGAATAAAGAGATCGGCCGGAAATATAGACACAACATTCTTCATATTTTCCCCGTTTAATGTAACATATTTGCATAGCTATTCACAACCATTTGACAGACTTCCGAGTCGAAAATTACACATTTTCTGTTACTTTCTTTTTCTTGTGGTTAGTGACTAAACTGGTGTCAGAGTTTTAAAGCCACCCATGGAACTCTGACATGGCTTCACATGCCGTCGAGAAATATCTCTCAGGTATGCCGGTTTCCTCATGATCTTTTCCTTCACCGTTATCGAAGCAAGTGATAATAAATACAATACGCACATGAATCCGAAAAATCAAAGGTTTATTAAATATAGGCGGCATTGGGTTCGAACTCGAGACCTATGACTTGGCAGTCCAACGGTCACACCACTAGGCTATCACTGCTTTACTGCTTCTGTTACCTGATTTGTTTAGTCCCCGACCGCAAATAGCCGTCGAAAGAATAGTGGTAGTCTATTTGGTTTAAGCTCAACATTTTCGGGTTTCAGATTTGTGAACAGCGTTTAGAGGACTCCTTCGATAACATTGATAGATATTCGATTCGGCTCTGAAGCGTATCGTATGGAGGTGAATAGCTTCACCAGTACCCCTATCAAATTGTATTTCTTTATTGAATTCAATCATCCGTAGCCATTTCGAATATAATTAAGTGAAACTTCACCAACATTCGTTGCTAACTAAGTACCAAACCTTGACGTTATTGTGCATCTTTCCAATTGTCGGTAAAGATTATCGGGAAATTTTGTGAAAGTCTGGGTAAACTCAGAGCTTACTTGAGTTTAAAAAAAATCTCGCTGATCAATATCTCGGAACTCTCTTTGATGGGCTGTATGTTCAGTTATTGTTGTGTTGGAAACAACGTAGCCCGAGGATGAAATATAAGATAAATATAGCCGTCTCCTAGAATTTCTACTGATCCCCCATTCTGTGCGAGTAATATCCGATTTGCTCGGGAACTTTTCGTCGTTAGCCAGCGATAACTTTCTTCTGTATTTTTTCGAAGAAATTACTGGTACGCATGAGTGGGCATTAGTGAATTCAGAAACTTATTATGCCAATTAAGAAGTTATGTACATGACAGGACCTTTCAAGAGTTCTGAGATTTCATTCATTTGATTTTGCAGAATATAGCTTTAGCTGTTGCGGCTTATCTCTGTCTGAAAATTTATATAAACTAAGCACCCTAACATATAGCTAAATAATAGAAGATCTACTCAATGCTACTGTTAATATTACACTTAGGTACCACTTTTTCGCACAACGTTAACCTACAACATTTTTTTTTTTCTGTCTGAGTCTGCACACCTCGCGGTTGTGGAGGGTCTTCGCACTTAAAAAGCCTCGATCTCCACACTTCCGCGGGATGTACAGTCTCATCACCGATGAACGTGGGTGAAGCATCCGGTTTGCGGTCAGGAGTGTACGTACCCTCCTGTCCAAAGAAGTGCTCCTTCAACGATTGCTTCATTTCAGCAACGTTGATACCTAACGCTTCCGACATACTCAAATACTTATAGCTTTCAGCTGAGGATAGGGATCTAAGGTGTATGGAGTCCGAGAGTTGAGTTGCCTCGGATTCAATAATCTCTCCTCACTTTAAATGCATGACTGCACATTAATTGTCCACACCGAATTCCATCCTGATGACGCCTCTGAATGTTTCAGTTACCTTCAGTAGCTCCATCAGTCGCAATTTGGTGGGGGCAAAGAGTTTCAAGTCATCCATGTAGACTGTAGAGGAAGTGAGATATGACCTGACCACCTCTCCTCGACCGATAGCCCAGACCTGAATCCTCCAGCAGTGTGTTCAGAGGATGTCCGACATTCATATTTTAAATACCAGAAATAAACTCAACCTTGCTATACATCGCACACGTCTCCACAGAGTAGGCAACTCGTTCATGGGTACGCTTTTACAACAAACTACCCATTGACATTCGAAACTTACCCATTAAACGATATAAAAGCTGTATTAAAACCAAACTTTGTAAAAAAAGGGTACTACAAAATTTCAGATTATTTAGAAGATAAAAAAGCTTGGGATTGAGCTGCTCGCTCTGCTAAGCCTTGTGATAAAACCATAAAACTTGACATTTTAATTATTATGTAAAATCATTAAAATATACCAGTTTTATATACACATTGACATTGTTAAAAATTATAAACAAAATGACATGATTACTTTGTAAAGCATTATATTATTTTCCCTTTATTTAATTATTTACATATAAATTATATTTTAAAATTAAGAATAAAAAATATAAAAACAAAATAGTAGCCCACCGGTATCGGGAGCAGGGCTCCAGAGAGAGGAACCTCCTAACAATGCAAGCCGTGTCCAGGAGTACCGCTTTCTGAATCAAGCCCTTAATCCAGCTGCCCAACGAGAGCCTCCTTAGGTGTTGGTCAAGGCTCTTGGCAATTAAGCCATTGGCTGATACGACTATCGGCACAACGGTCGCTGAGTCCACATCGCACATGTCGACAACCCCGCGAGCCAAGTCAAGATACTTAATTTGTTTATCTTTCTCGGCTTTCAGGAGGATCCCGTCATGCGGGACCGTTATGTCAATAATCATTGCGCACCGCTCTCCTCGATCCACCACCACTATATCAGGCTTATTGGCAACAATAGTCCTGTCAGTGATGATGGATCGATCCCAGTACAATGTAATATTTCTATTTTCGAAAACTGGGTCGGGCACATACCTGTTTACGGTACTTCCAATTCCACAAGCCTGTATTTCAGAGCAAGTTGCTGATGGATAATCCTGGCTACAAGGTTGTGTGTATGCACAACACACAACCTTGTCTAGCTCTTCGTTAGCTAGACGAGAACACCCGGAGATAATGTGTCGGATTGATTCTCCTGGACGGTGGCATGCTCGACAGGTGTCAACCGTGCCGTCCCTTACAATTAATCTCCAGTAATTGTTCGTCATCATAACTTCGTCCATAATTGCACAGACAAAACCTTCGGTTTCCCCAAAGAGGTCACCAAAACGCAGCGAGGCTACGGACGCTAGTAAATCTACATCGGATCCATGTAGGGCCCAGAAGTAACGTCCGTGAAGCTCCTTACTCTGCCATACCTCCTTGCGATCGTTAATGTCAAGCACTACACAGAAATGCAACAACACTCGGAACTCCTTTATCGAACTTTTTGCCACCGACTTCAAATTTTGGTTATGGTACCTACCCCACACCACTTGCCACTCGCCACTTACTATGTAAACAACAGTGACAGGAAGTATTTTAACAACATCAGGATACATAAAGTGGATTAAATACGTATTATCGAAACTAACTCAAAAACTACCCAAGCAAAGTTAATAAAATTTATATAAGACAAGCGCGTCAGCTTCCTCTACTAAACGAAAATGAAAAAGAATTTACAAAATCGGTCTACAATTGACGATATAATATCGATGAACATACATAAAAAAATAAACTATATACAAACGAACATATAACCTCATCCCTTTTGAAGTCGGTTAAAAATAAATTGTTTATTGCTAATTTTGTTGATAAATGTGACTACACGTGACGCCACGTTTGGCATGCTCCTATGTCTTGTGATACATCCTCAGAAATATTTATAAGCGTAGGTAATCCTTATTCAAAGGAACAAGGGTTACGAAATCAATATTCGACGTTCTGTGCGTGGCTTATAATAGCTCTACATACGAAAAAGGCGACCGATAAACTTGAGAAAACGCTTACCCGACGCCGACGCGCGACGGTCCGCAAAATGTTCGCGAAAATATCCTTTGTTTTTTGATTTAAGAAAATTTCTGAATAAGGAAATTCAGTTTACTTTATGCAAAGAAGTGAAAGTTAACCTTTATTCAATGAAAAGTTTTGTGTCGAAGAAACCTCCGCTTCGCTGATGATATTGTGGTATTCTCCACATCACTAAACTCGAAGAAATGCTCCAAGATCTGAGCACAGCAAGTCTTGAAGCTGGACTTCAATGAACAGATCCACGACACAGGTCATGACCAACAGCACGAAACAAGGTTGCGTTAGACGGGCATGTGTTGCAATATCGATGAGTATACATTCTTGGGCCAGATAGTGTCTTTCAAGAATAGGCAAGACAAAGTAGTCGAAAAACGAGTTCAAAATGCTTGGAAGACCTACTGGGCACTTAAAGAACACATGGAAGGAAATCTCCCTATAACAATGAATAGAAAACTCATCAACGTGTGCATCCTGCCCGTCCTAATCTATGGTGCACAAAGTTGGTCACTTACTGAACAGCAGATGACCAAACTCAAGATTTGCCAGTGGGCAATGGAGCGCAGCATAATAGGTCTCAAGCGAACAGACCGCGTTAGAAACATCCTCCATAACTCAAGAAGCGAATGCTGGAGAAAAAACAGCCAGGCTGAAGTAGGATTGGGCCGACCACGTCGCACGAATGCACCCGCAGAGATGTGCTAAGATCGTCACTCAATGAACGCCTGAAGGAGCACATCGCCGTCGAGGTAGACCGCAGCGAAGGTGGTGTGACGATCTAATCATGTTTGCAGGGCCAACATGGCCTGAAATCGCACAAAACAGAGAGATTTGGGGAGAAAGGGGGAAAAAGGGGAGCCCTTTGCCCAGCAGTGGGACACAATATAGGCTAATAAAAAATAAATTATAATGTACTTACATACATACATAAACTCACGCCTTTTACCCATGGGGGTAGGCAGAGAGTACAGAACGCCACCTGCTGCGATCCTTACATACTTATTATGTATCTACCTGTATTTAATAAATAGGTTACAAAATACAATAGACGACATATATTTAGTAACCTAATCTGCTTAACTGTTCTTGAAGAGTCATAAAGAACCCTGTAAGAAATCGACGCCGGTCGATTGTAGCCGAGGTGGACCGAGCAGTAATCCTATTTATGAGGGGTTGTCGGGCGGTGTGGCTCACTGCGTTCGGCGCTTGACGTGGCAAGACATCGTGTCCGAGTTCGCAACAAATCAATCGTTATCCCGAGAATGCCTCGTTGAGAGGTGAAACACGTGTCGATTTCTTACAGGGTTCTTTATGACTCTTTAAGAACAGTTAAGCGGATTAGGCTCCTTAATATACGTAGTCTATTGTATTTTATAATGGATTTCCGCAAAGTCACGCCTGACTCGATTAACTATCTTAAATAGGTTACTTTTATTCATTTGTATAAAGTAGTTAGACTTGATAACTCCACATACGTTACTGAAATATTCGCTAAACTATAGGATATTTTAGAATAATCTGGCTAGTCTATTCTTGGATAACCCGATATTTCCCTGAAACCTTTTGATCATATTTCGTGAGTAGATAACCAATCAATTTACTACCCAGTCCATATTCTAATAACTGTAATATTATGCTCTATCCTTGGTCAAATAGAGACGAATACCCGAATATGTTTCTTTGAATACATTCAAAGAAACAGATATAACGTTATGGAATGTTTTCACATTATACATATTCATTACTATGGTCCTAGCTAGTAAATAGTAAGTTAATATAAAACCTAAAGTGCATGAGCTTTGCGGCGTCTTCGTCCGCATAGATTTAGTTTTTTTCCATACAAACTTTAACACCCCATTTTAAGTCTTAAATTGTTGTTTTTAGGCTTCCGTGCTAAACGGAACCCTATTACTAAGCCTCCACTGTCCTTCTGTCTGTATGTCTTTCAGCGAGCTGTATCTCATGAACCTTAATAGGTATACAGCTGAAAATTTCACAGATGTATTTCTATTGCCACTATAACAACAAATAATAAAAATAAAAGGAAAAATAAAAATTAAAGGAATAATAAATCTAACGGGAAATAAATCTAATCTAACATGTGGGGTGTCATTTTCTAGAGCGCATCGAGTAGACAATTTTTTTTTTATCTTTATGAATGTAGAAATAGGGCGCCGTAAAAATTTACAGTTTTAGACCATTTTTGTAAGATCTCTATCTCAACAACTAGTAGTAAACAGTCAGGAATTTGAAACTTCTGTATATTATGTAACATATACTTTATATAATCAAAAAATAATAAAAATGCCGATTCATAAGGTATTTTATTTAAATATGGGTGATTATCTGCAACTGCAAAAAATAACTTTTTAATTCATAGTATCATTATGAAACACAAATTTATCATTGCGATTTTTTAAATTTAAGGTTTAAAATAATAACATTCTTCGTTTAGTATTTTCATTTATTTGCTAAATATTGTACGGTGGTACGGAACCCTTCGCATGCGAGTCCGTTTCTCACTTGGCTGGTTTTTTATTTTAAGTTTTTCCCATCACAGGATTTATGCTATCTTTTCATTATAAAAGGCAAATCGGGGGCATAAAAATCCTTCTGACATACAATGTGAATGTGGTCCTCCCGAACAGACCATGGCTCACTTACTGGAGTGTCCAGTGTCCCTTCACCTGTACGTTAGAGGACATAAATAAATAAATAAAAATAAATAAATAAATAAAAAAACCCCACTGTTACCGCGATTAAGAAGGAACAGGGGCTGCGAGGAATTTGAAAAATAGGTATTTGAAGAAACTATTGCCGTCTTCTTACCTCAAGTCTGCCTCCGTAGAGTGCGATAGGGATAGCTACAGCTCAGACCAATCAAATCACAAAAAAAAAATACGAAATCGACGTTTCGTATTCTCCTTTTTTCTCCTCGAAAACTGAACCGATTCAATTATTTTTTACATTCAAATTTTAATAAAGAGTACGTCTAGGTTCCTATCATTTTCATTTATTTTAAAAACTTTTCTAATTTGTCTGGTACCCCTCTAATCACGGCGGTAAAAATGGGGCATTTTTGTAATTTTTGGAGGGTCATAAGTTCCTTACCGATAAGTTGCTGAAAAAAAGGAAATAGCAGGGACGTGACTACAGGAGACCTTGATTAAATGAAAAAAAAATGATTGCTTTAGAGGCATTATTCAGGAAGAAAAAAGGAGTATACATTTGTATGGAGAATCGCACGCCCTGTTCCCTCTTAACATGGCCGCGTACTGGGCCCAAGTAATCTGACAAGACGTAGCTACTATCGATACGAAAAAAAAAGCCGTTAAAAGTAGGTACCTGTTAACATTTCTGAAGACTTTCTCATTTGAGATATTAGTAAGTACCTAAGGATGCTACAAAACTGACACTTTAATTAACAGAGGTCAAGTAGGGTAGGTAGTTGTTGAGAAAACTTTCCTCTCGTCATTGTCGATCGCAAGATAATTATGAAAAGTTTATTAAAACTGATCTTTATTCTTTAATCCAAAGTTATACACATTTTTGATTGGAAACGTAGTAGAAAACTTGAGCGGAATAATAATTAGGTATTCTATCAAAGTTTTGCCGAATTTTTTTGCTCGCCGGCTTCAGCAATGTTGAAACGATTTTCAAATAAACTTAAAATATCTTGAAGATGGTGTTTTAATTTATCAGTGCCAATGACTAATGATTTGGTACGTAATAGGTATTTTTTATCTACTTGTTTTTCATCAACTTTATGGCATCAATGTTCCAGGCATCTAGAATTGTAATTTAAAAAACGAATAACTTTTTTCTTTTTTTTTTTGGGTGGGAAATTATCAAATAACTTCTCCCGCTCTGGGTGGAGCAGGAGGGCGTGTCAGACTCTTACTGACTAAAACCCACCCGTGTTCCTTCAGTTGCCTGTACGTTGCCAGGGCCACGGTATCCCTTTCGGACTTTTCCGCAACCCCGGCAGCCCTAATACCCTTGGTGTCACTTTAATTAAAAACCTACTTTTATATTCCTTTCTTGGGGAATAAATACTAAACATCCTTTCAAATAATAAAAATAATCAGTTCAAATTTCACCCAAGGAACTAATAGTGTTGGGATACAACCGACGCCAGCCGGTCTCAGTAGACGCGGTCTCTATCACGCAAACGAGGTTAAGTTAAAGAAAGATTTCCTTCGAGACCGCAGCTAGATCATAAAACACATTTAAAATATTACTTTGCCTTAATAAATCTCCAGTAATTTTTACCGAAGCCACAAGCTGAAATAATATCGCCAGCGGTGAAAGAAGCCAAGTGCACCTTTTACTTTTATTGTTTGAGACAGTGAAATCTCACTTTTTTATGGAGTCACGTAGTCTCGGAATGAAAATATTATATTGTGCAGCTGCTGCCCTGGGCAGTAACCGTAAAATGTAAGAAATATGAGCCTGTATGAACTAAAAATCTATCGTATAACATTTATATGGGCTAGAAAAGTAGTTTTTGGTTCTTGGTAGTTTATTTAGTTGTGAAAATAATATTGTATAAGTTTCGTCATTGATCAATAGTTGGTATAGTTTGGTGTACATGTCCAAATTCTACGTGCTATTAATTAATTTGGAGCCATCTCACAGTACGATAAATGCCTCAAAAAACGGACATCACTTTTTTATTCTATTAATCGAAAATATGAACTATTTTGAATGCGAGATTAGAACTCCCGGATCTTAAATATACTTTAAAACAGAGTTATAATTTTTATTAGAATTTTTTTGTTTTCCAGAAAAACGCAAAACTAAACCAAATGATGAAAATATTTGAACATTTTTTGTTTTTGAATTTTATTGACATTATATACAAGGTGTATAGGCAAAACGAAAAAGATTTCGCTATGATAGAAAAATAAATATGGCTGACTTTATCTTTATTCCTTTTTAATTTTTTCCCTCGGACATATTTTGTAAGTAGCACCAAATATTTATCTTAAAATATTCTTGACCTTTACCATAAGCTGTCATCGAAAACTTACTCGCTAGCGTATTAACGTGAATCAAATAGATTTCAATAATGTCCAAACTCGCTAGCGTCTCCGTACGTAAATAATTTACCTATATGAAAAGATATTATACAGCGTCCCCACTAACGGTCACAGAAATAATTAAAATTCGTACCAAGAGCACTATAAATTTCGATAGGTAAGAAACCTAA
The DNA here is from genome assembly GCA_949128155.2 of Xanthia icteritia. Taxonomy (NCBI): domain Eukaryota; kingdom Metazoa; phylum Arthropoda; class Insecta; order Lepidoptera; family Noctuidae; genus Xanthia; species Xanthia icteritia. The sequence goes on from OX421941.2 coordinate 12,983,922, forward strand.
CGTAATCTATTCGACAGTCACTAACGTTTTTCATGTGTCACCATACAAATCGGCACCATGAGTCACTAGTTCGACAGACGCTATCGAAAAATACGCTTGCGATATTAGTTACGTAGCTCACTAGCAATTTGAGGTGTGAAACATGTTTAAAAATTAAAATTATATACGTTTTTGAGTCTAATGTATTTAGCATGGAATATGTTAGTGGTCGCTAAATTTGGAGACCACCGACGTGAACAACGTGAATTTCAAGAAAAAATCAAAATAAGTTCCTTTACAAACTATTCTATTATTGTAAATATAGTTCATTTTAAATTTAAAAATCAGCAAACGCCGCGATTCACACATCGTCAACAAAATTACAAATTGAATAGACGTACACAATTATTATAAGGAATAAAAATTCAACAACCCCTAAATAGCATAAGTACTCCACTAACCGCCAACCTTTCTATTTAATCGGATTATTTCATGATATTGACTGTCATAACATTTTACCAAAGCGATACCACTACGTTTTGATTGGGTGCGTCTCATAACGTATAAACTCATTTGGTCTAATTTCATTTTATTATCGTTCATAAGATATAATCAACGTGAGATATACCAACTATTGATATAATTTCTTTACATACAATGTCGCCCATGCGCATGTGACCGCCCGTAATATTCTGAATATTCATGAAAAAATGTCGAAAATAAACTTCAAAAGGGGGGGTCTATCTATAACATTTTTCATGTTATTCAATTTTTAATTTTTTAAGTAGAGTTTGTAGATTTGCATTCTATTTTTTGACACATCTCCGAAGTTTATGGGTCGATTTGGATTCTGTTTATTATTTCCAAAAGCTTATGAGTTATTTTAACAGGTTAATTAACATTTTTACTAAAAATTATCGACTACGAAAAAAAAGACGGAATCGAAGTCATTTTTTCGGTAAAAAATTGTGTATTTATTTTAAAAAAACTAGTGTAAGTCCATAAATTATCCCCATAGGACGACTTTTTTAATTATTATTTGTAATCTACTACATAACAGCTAAAAATTCACAGATCATTATTAAACCAAACTGTAACTAAATCCAAAGTAAAACTCTAAAACTCTAAGGGTCAAATTTAGGAAAAGAAAATGTGAAAGTCAATTAAATGTCCCCGCTCTTAGCAGTGTGTACTAAAAGGTTAAACTAATAAGGAGGACGATAATGGAAATAAAAACAAACAAGCAATAGCCAGATTTTTACTTAAAAAAATAAAAAATACAAGAATTTTAATTAATTAGATTTTCGAAACAAGAAGGCGGATGTATCTGCAATTAGATGGAGCTCCAGCACACTTCGCACGACTAGTTCGTGATTATTTAAATCAAAATTATCCGCGATGGATTGGCAGAGGAGGTCCCATTGCTTGGCCGCCGCGATCTGCCGACCTTACACCCTTAGATTTTTATCTTTGGGGCTACATGAAACAAAAAGTGTATGCCGTGCCCATTGAAAGCCGCGAGCAATTACCTAACGGCTAGGATTTTTGCTGCGGCTGCAGAAATGAAAGAAAACCGTGAAGAATTACGTCGTACAATAAAAAGTGTTGCCATGAGAGCTTTAGTTTGTTTACAGGAGGGTGGGGGCCATTTCGAAAATCGAATTAATTAAAATTCTTGTATTTTTTATTTTTTTAAGTAAAAATCTGGCTATTGCTTGTTTGTTTTTATTTCCATTATCGTCCTCCTTATTAGTTTAACCTTTTAGTACACACTGCTAAGAGCGGGGACATTTAATTGACTTTCACATTTTCTTTTCCTAAATTTGACCCTTAGAGTTTTAGAGTTTTACTTTGGATTTAGTTACAGTTTGGTTTAATAATGATCTGTGAATTTTTAGCTGTTATGTAGTAGATTACAAATAATAATTAAAAAAGTCGTCCTATGGGGATAATTTATGGACTTACACTAGTTTTTTTAAAATAAATACACAATTTTTTACCGAAAAAATGACTTCGATTCCGTCTTTTTTTTCGTAGTCGATAATTTTTAGTAAAAATGTTAATTAACCTGTTAAAATAACTCATAAGCTTTTGGAAATAATAAACAGAATCCAAATCGACCCATAAACTTCGGAGATGTGTCAAAAAATAGAAAGCAAATCTACAAACTCTACTTAAAAAATTAAAAATTGAATAACATGAAAAATGTTATAGATAGACCCCCCCTTTTGAAGTTTATTTTCGACATTTTTTCATGAATATTCAGAATATTACGGGCGGTCACATGCGCATGGGCGACATTGTATAACATTTGTATAATCTAAAACTTATTTCGTAAAACGTTTTTGGTTATAACGTTTATTTAATCTAAAATCATTAGGTCTATCGTTTAAAATATATATTATATTGATACCATCATTAAGGTTAACACCCCAATTCGCCTCGGATAGGTTAGGTTATTTTTATAAGGCGGGACCGGCCGCCGAGCGCCAGATCCCCTCTATTGTTGGTTAATCATTTGGATTAGATTAGGTTAGAAAGGCGAGCGAATGAAGTGAGCGTGCCGCGGCAGTGGCCGCCGAGCGCCAGATACCCTCTATTGTTGGTGAATCATTTGGATTAGATTAGGTTAGAAAGGCGAGCGAATGAAGTGAGCGTGCCGCGCCAGATACCCTCTATTGTTGGTGAATCATTTGGGTTAGGTTAGAACAGTGATAATTAACGCGCGAAGGCGAGCGAGCGAACTAGGCGTTTTTATCATATGACTAAATAGGTTTTATGTCTTTTGAGTAGTATATCAAACGATTTTATATTCAAAAATTAGTTATTTAAAAATTATATCAATCGTTTATTATATTAACTGATCATTATATAAAATCAAATTATAGATTCAGCTATTATATCTTGTAAATATTAGAGATTTTGTAATTATATAATATATTACTTACCCCCGTTCGTTAAAAATAAGAGTGAAGTTAGCTAGACGACACGATCTACCGAGATTACCTTAGCGCCTGCGTAAAACTTCGAATAACTCATGCTGCGAGCATTATCGAAATCTATTTGATCCACGTTAACACTTCCCACTCCACCCACTTTTCATAGAGCTCATATGCCATGCCGCCATACATATTGGAAGTGAACCCTCCGGGAGGGTCACCGGCATTACATTTACGCTAAAGTTAACCATCGCGGACGGTCAACGGCATTAGGTTTAAAACCGTATTATAAAACACTATAAAACGAAGTCAAATATGTTTTTCAGGAGGTCTTGCCGCTATACGTAGTTTCCAACCTTTTAAATTTTTAGTGAATATTTGTTAATACAAAATTATTTAATATTTATATTATTTTTTTTTGAAAATAAAATGCTTGGATTTTAAAACCAACGCATAAACTAATAAATCTTGTTAAAATATACATACAATTTTATTTTTACGGTTTATTGCTGTATTCGCTAAGAAAAATCTACATTTAAAATGAGCCGTGAGGGCTCCCGGCATCCCATATGCGACTAGGTGAATCTTCCAGGAGGGCTCTCGGCACTGAACGTATTAAACCGCTAGCGCTAGCGAGTAAGTTTTCGATGACAGCTCATGGTAGAGGTACAGGACTGTACTATTAACAATAAAAAAAATCGGATGCATATCATCCCATATGCGACTAGGTGAATCTTCCAGGAGGGCTCTCGGCACTGAACGTATTAAACCGCTAGCGCTAGCGAGTAAGTTTTCGATGACAGCTCATGGTAGAGGTACAGGACTGTACTATTAACAATAAAAAAAATCGGATGCATATATATCAGGAAATAGAAGATATGATGATTTTCAAAAATTTCTCTCATAATGTTGACACAATTAATTATCTATTGATAAAAATCGAAATGTTTGTGATTTTCAAAAATTTCTCTCATAATGTTGACACAATTAATTATCTATTGATAAAAATCGAAATGTTTGTGGTTTCAGATTTAAGATATGTGAACCCTAACAAAAAAAAGAACTTGCTTGAAAAATCCGAATTCTTTCGTGTTAAGCATCTAATATTTGAAAGGTAGGTTAATATAAAGCTCAGCACTCAGTCAGTCCGTCGCGCCAAATGGCGTGATATACATCCGAAATTTGATCGTGAGTCGACTTCTTCAATCCAAAGTTTGGTGCGACGTCAAACCACGGATTTTCCGTGCGCGCCGTAATCCACAGCCTCACGCCGTTTGGCGTCCCGCCATTTGTCCGTTAATGCGAAATCCGTGGGCCGTGGCATCACGCAACGTGGCCCGTGCGTGTGCAAACCCACATCCATTTTGCGTTCAGTATGTTCAAAGCTGTGCAGGGAGACAGATGTCAAAATGTCCGGACACGAAAATACCATCGCATTTATTGAAGAATACAGGGAATTAGAGTGTCTATGGCAAGTTAGGAATAAAGATTATAAAAATTAAATTATAGAGACACTTCAACCACTCCTTCGATCGTTTTCTTTTTGGTTTTCTGGTTAACACATGGCAACAAATAGCAACCGCAGAAAGTAAAAAATATTTTTCGGAGTCTAAATCCATTTTCGTTTGTATGCGTCCTCGTCGATCGATAAATTAAAGTCATTTGGACTGTTTTTTGACTATTTGATTTAATTCAAATGGACTTACCGTGAATGCACTAAACAATAATGTGTGTGAAAATAAAATGCTACTACACTAAAAAACCTGCGCAAAACAAAAAATTCAATATTTCAGAAAAAAAATCATTACTTGCTTTAAATTACATCATTATTTTTTTCTTTCTAAAAATAACAGATATTTGGCTTAATCGCGTACTATAAAAACATAAAAACGTTGCATACACAATAAGGTAGGTATAACAATTATTTTGATTACTATGGATAACCAGAATAAAAATTATAGCTCTGGTTTTAAGCTGAATTGGTTTCTGGGAGTTCTACTCTAGCATTCAAAACAGAGTATACTATCGATTAGAAGAATACAAAAGCAATGTCCGTTTTTGAGTTATTTATCATACTGTGCATCGGTCAGTACCGATACCAACCGAGGCGCACCGCATTCAAGTGACATTTGCGTAGGATAAAGCTAATGATATGCACTTACGCCTTGCACATCAAATTGACAAATATCTAGAATCACTACACGTGTGTTTAACGCGAAAATTCTTTACGTGTTTTTAAATTTCTTTACTTTCACAAAAAACGACGTTTCTTCATAACCTTTACGAGATGAAATTGTGAGCTTTAAAACACGCGGCACCTAGGACTATGAAAAACGTTGTATAAGTAATGGTAGCCTTCACGAATAAATTACTTCGCATTTGGGCATACTTTGCATAACATGCTATTATATTTGTTATCCAACTACATTGAAGCCAAAATGAAAGGCGTATATTTTTTATTACACAATACAAGGAAAAAAATGACGTATGAGAAACACGTATGAATTGTTGCCTCCAGTGCTATTATTATGTATCTCTGTTGACTAGTTCAGACTCGGAGGGATCATAAAAATATTCACAAGTATCCACGTGTAATATAAAGCTAACATCGCGCGAACACGCGATCGTGACTATCATAATGTCTAATGCCACTAATAACTTAATTGTTTGGAAAACCGAAGGCAACCTCCAATAGCCTGACGACGCGTTCGGGTTCGCCGAACAAAATGAACGCGACGATCGCGTATAGGTACGCGCGACGATCGCTTTTACTGCTGTGGTCGGCAAACTCATTAGTCAATAGAGCCAACTATGAATACTATAACGACTAAGATTTCTTATGAGAGCCAACCCTTACTATATATCCAAACTGTCTCAATACACTTTTCTTTAATCTTTAAAACTCCCATCCTCTTTTACTCCACAACGCTTCCTAAAATTATTTTGCTAAGTAATAGGATGCCTTCATCACCATCATCATCATATCGGCTGCACATTATTAAATATGATGCAAGCATCTTATTTATTAACAAGTTAACCATGGAAAACTTTGAAAGGTACAGCAGTAAATGATTAACTCGATGTCCTGTTAATTGTTGGTAAAAATACTTCGGAAATAAATCTTTGAAATATAGTTTGAATTTTTAATAAATCTTGATGTTTTGCTTAATGACCAAAATCCCGACGCCCGCGCGTATCTACGCTCGCAGTCATCGACATTTGTACAGAGCCGCACTCTATAGGCCAAATAGCCGCGGTTTGCCGACCACTGGCGTATAGGTACGCAGGACAGTGGCTTATTATAGGACACCGCCAATAGGTACGCATTATTATATAATGTGCTTCTTATGCTTCAATGTAATGAATGTTTTTCTTTTGGCTCAACAGTAAAATAGCCAGTAATCAACAATATTTTTACACCAAACGGAAAATCTAGCGTTAAAATTTTCTTTTAAATAAATTTTCTTTTAAAAACGGAACGAAATTTTTGTAGTATTTCGTTTTTATGTTCGTGACGATATTATATTATATTTTTTTAGTATAACGTGCAGAGGTTTCATAAGTCCACATTTTTAAAAACCTCAGTTCGTTGTCAAAAGTAAAACTGACATAGAATTTAAATTAAGTAACTAAAATGCTAAGTTTGGACCTTTCTGTTTTTATTCATATAATCTGCACGTAGCATTCGTATTAAATGTATTTCATTTCAAATTCCATTTATTTCATGTGATTCTTAAATGTTTAGTTTGATTTAAAAATACTTTTACGAAGTAAACTGTCTTAAATCCTATTAAGATGAGTACCTACCTACTTTTTATATCTATCTAGGTATTTCTGAATATTTTTTCTAAATAAGCTGTAATCAAAGAAAACACCAATATCTAATAACATCCGGTCCAAACTTCCAGTCCTAGGGACTGGAAGTTTGGATCAACAGTTTAGCCTTACCTCAATTAATTATTCAATCAATCACTTTATCTTGGTTTATTTAGGACATAATTAGTTTGTTATCACATCGTAACGTCTCAGCACCGTTCACTGCCGTTTGCGGGTAATTTAGTTAAATAATATTATTATGGAATACCGAAATCGGTAAAAGAAAATACTGTCGAATCTCATCATTCTATGATAAGAAGAAAATAAATAATTCGTTCAAGAAAATTGTAGTCTACTGTGAAAATATTTTTGATATCTTTAGCGACTTTTCTTAAGACTTCGATGGAAAAATTGAATGCAAATGTTTTGGTTTGTTTAAAGGGAAGTTATTTTGCTTTGGTCCAACAAAAACATCCAAATTACGCTATTTTATATGAACGAGAACTGTTTGGTTCACAGGTACAGTAGGCCGTACTACGTTGGTAACACTTTGACCTTGAGCTCGCCTAGCGTAGTACGGAGTTCCAATAAAATGCGAGCCCAGCTTATACCGCCTTTGTTAACACTGACGTGCGGCCTACTGTACCTGTGTATGCGCAAAACTTTTCTTTTTCAGGATAGTTTTACGAACGACCCGTACAGTTGTCATTCATAAAGTGAATTGCTAGTAGGATGGTACATAGCACAGAATTTAATTCGCTGTCTGAAACGTTGAATCGGGTGATATCATGAAAAGTTTAACACTTGACAATGCACATAGGTAATAATCTACTAGCCAGTCTGCTTCAATTAATTTCGACGGTGAAAATATAGCACTAATATATTCTACAAAAGAAATCAGACCTTTACATTATAAAGCAAAAGAGAAAGAAGCAAAAGAGAAAGAAGCTTTTAGTTTAGTATATTCTAAAGATGTCGCGAGTCAAACAAAAAAATAACTCCTCAATTTCAAATACATGTTTACAGATATTTTAGAATTGACATCTCATTAAATTCTTTACACAATGAGACTTCGATATTAACCCACATAACCGAAATATCAAAAATTAATAAGAAATATAAATATCGAAATACCAACGGTAGTTCCAGAAATGAAAATATATCTCTTTCCTCGCTATTTTCAAATTGAACATAATTGGAAAAATAAATTGGGATAAAATAATTGAAAACGGCCCCTTGGGAGGCTATAAATATACGGAGGTATTTTAAAACCATTCCATTGTAGGTAGTTTGTTCTTTTTTAAATTAAACCTTCTATTTTAAAGCATAATTTAATGAAATTTATTTAATTGGGTAGTGCTATAGGTAGGTACATAAACATACAAGTCACAACATAAGTTTGTTATAAAATCAGCACAGAAAACTATTGTAAGTTCCTACATAATAATTAACTAAAGAACAAATTTCTTAAAATTAATTTGAAATTGCTGAGAACCAACTAATTACTAGTATTATCTATATTCTATACTATAATATTATAAAGAGGTAAAATTTGTTTATTTGTTTGTTTGTAAGTTTGTATGTAGGGGGTAATCTCTGGAACTACCAGTCGGATTTGAAAAACTCTTCTTGCATGTTAGCTCAATTCTTGAGGAAGGTTATATTATGCTCGCGGACGAAGTCGCGGGCAGAAGAATATTGTGGCGGCATCTACATCGCCACATGCGAACTACGCATCAAAAACCTGACGTCAAACAAAAATCCTAACGTCACACTAATCCTGCATCGCGCAATTAGAGTTTGCCGCGCGAATGACATATGTAAGACTATCCGACATCAATCGTCCGGCAGTTGCCCGCCAGACAAAACACCCGTCTGGTCGGAGGATCCTCCCTTTTCAATAGAGGACGAGTGAACTTTATACCCTGTACCTCTAAATTGGTGACCCCGAGTATGAAATTCAACGCAGCCTCCGTGCAACTACTTCAGCGTGACGTCATCATCATCATCACTCCCGCAAGCTTTCGTGAGGCGAGTCACACAGCCAGCCAACACCCTTTGCTTCAACGGGTATCCTGACCACCAGCATCACAAGCAGAGCCCATTCTACCCTCTCCTGGTCAACGCCAGTAGTCAGCCACAACCCAGCGCTATCACCGCAATCACCAAAAACACTTCAATTCAATTTATTTCAATTCAATTTATTCATTCTAAAACAATTTACATTGTGTTTGAAATCTTCTATATGATACAAAAAAAATAAAAAATAACGTTCATAATACAAGTAACTAACACATTAAAAAATTAACAACATAACTCACAACATCATCAAAAATAACATTATGATAAAAAAAAAAATTACCTACAGTAAAAAAAATCTAATGGTTTTTTAAATGAAAATCATTTAAAAACTATATATGTATACACGCACATATAACAAAAATAAACTAAAAACACACTTTTTCTATATTTACAGAATGTCACGTAAATATGAAATTTGACATTATGATTAATGATGCATAGCCGTCAAAAGACAAAGAAAGCAGAATGAATTTCTAAAAATATAGAAACAGAAATTACTATAATGTTATTGAAATTACTATACGACGAAAAGGTTTGCTCAAGAACGTAAACATGGAGACATGGCTCCTCGATCCATACGGACACCTCAATTACTTATTAGCTAATAGGCTAAATATTTTACGATAGTAATTTGACTTTCGGCCTTGGTGGTGAATTTTAAAAACGGGTTACTGCGTTGGTTTTTCTATTCATCGAAAATACGCCTACAGATCCGAGACAAGCACTAGCAATTACAATCCGAAGGATTTGAAGAAAATTCATAATCCATAGCTTCATTTAATTTGAAAACAGCGTCTGCTCGACAACTTTGAATATTGACAACGACGAAGACGCGACGCTTACAGCCAAGGCAACACGTACCAAAGGACTGAAGGAAATTCATAATCCATAGTTTCATACATTTGAAAAATTCGTCTGTTCGACAACTTTGAATATTGACAACGATGAAACCGCGACGCCTGCAGCCAAGGCAACGCGTGTTAAGGCTGCGCCCTGCATGCGCAGCGCCCCAGACCTAGAACACGACTGCGCCGCAGTCGTCAAAAAAAATATAATAACAATTTCATAATTAAATAGTTCAATGTCAACTCAAATAAATAAGAGGAATAATAAATAATGTCATAATAACATAAAAAAATAATTTTCAGTCGGCTCTAGTAACTTATACCTACTTTAAGTTGAAAGAAGAAAACGCATGGACATAATATTACAATTCGTCAACGGATTAGAGACATTTATCTAGTAGGAATGCTTGAAGCTTTGTTTTAAATGCAGATGTATAAATCTAGCTTTTTAAGTGTAGTGGTAACCTATTGAATAATTGCACTGCTTGATATTTTGCACTGTGCTTCACAATGTTGAAGTGAGGACTTATCTTATTTCTCAATTGCTCCCTACGTGTGCTCTCACTAACCAGTCTTTACTCATCCGTCTCATATTCATGTATGTACTTTTTAAGATAAGTCAAAAGGACTAGAACGTAGTGACTGGGTACTTTAAGGATGTTTAAATCTAAGAAATGTGGACGGAATCTCTCTTTTTGTGAAATACGGACAATGTGGTACGTATAACTTTTATCTGAAGGACAAAAGCTCTTTGGCAGTTACAATTATAGCTGTTCTTCCAAAATTGTTTGCTATATCTTAATTTAGACTCAATTAGTGCGTAGTATACGAATTTTAAGTGTTTTATGTCAATTTCGTCTCGAATGGTTCTTAACGCATAGCACGCAGATGATATAGATACATCAGTGGCGGCTAGTTCCTTTTTCTAATTGAATGAGTAATTTTTGTGTACTTCCAAGAATTTAGCATCTCTCACGAGTTCAATTTTGTCCTCATTTAATATTATTTCCATGGTGTCTTTATTACGAGCAGTTGTTTTGAGTAACATTACCTTGGTATTTGTACTATCAATTTTCTACATATTTACAGTAAACCATGAATGGAGATAACTTATAGCTGCATTACTTTTTTCCGTAAGTACTTTTGTGTCATCCGCAAAAACAACAAGTTGTATGTCTGGTAGAATGTTGTTTATATAATTTATTAAGTCATTGGTCAACAAAATGAACATTATGGGCCCTAGTATCGATCCTTGCGGAACACAGACGTAAATATTTAAAAAAGGTGATTTATAACTTAGTCGATGTCCATCTTGCATCTCACTGATTTCTACAGACATTTTTCTGTTTTCTAGGTAGGATAACAAAAGTTGAGAAGCTTTGCCTCTCAGTCTGTAATGATTTAATTTAGCTATAAGTAGAACGTGATCAACAGTGTCAAATACTGAACTCAAATCTAAAAATACTCCAACTACTCTCATTTTCATTCGGCTCATTCACAGTGTACAGACGTGCTCGTTAGCAATATTTAGTAATTACTTACTTTAATAATAGTGAACTCCTTTAGTGCATTACTAATGTGATGCAACTGTAATTTTGCTTAGTGTGTCGTTTTAGTGAATAATGGACCCGAAATAGTAAACTCGTAAAAATATAAAATGGATAACAGCCCCTTTAATCCAAGGGGGCCAGTGAACCTCTCCGCCTCGCCGTTGAAGACAACGACGCAAAATCCAGCCTTCGAGTCAGCCACGGCTGATATTGTTTCAACGCCCGAGATTCAAAAAAAGATGTCCGCCATCGTACAGCACTTAAATGAAGTTTGCTCTATTGCCGCGGATGGCAAACTCAACCCGAAACAGAAAATGAAAATATCAGCCCTATGCCTAAAGTAGGATCTGGAACCTCACAAATGGCAGTCCTATATCAGTCGCTCAAGCAGAAAGCCATTCACGCGTATAACGCAGTTAATGCTCTTCAAGAAAAGCGAAACCTGACGGAACATATTTCGGAGCTCAAGCAGACGATTAAGGAGTCTGGTTCGGGAAATGTTTCGTTTGCCGCTATGGTGAAGAAGGGAACAAATGATTTCATTCGACCGAACAATGTATGCTCCGTAGCTATTTATCCCAACGATAAATTAAAGTCTAGTGACGAAACAAAAGACTTCGTGCAAAAAAACATTCGCCCTGATCAAATGCAGCTGCATGTGCGTGGTGTCCGCAAGACCAAAAATTGGAGGTGTCATAATTAGTACAGAGTCGATACACGACGCTGATAAACTCAAGCACTCAGTCCAGCTCTCTACATCCGGACTTACCGCCGACGAACCCAACAAGCGCAAACCTCAGATCGTGGTTGTAGGTGTGCCGATTACTTTGGCTGAAACTGAAGTCTTCAGGTGCATTTACGACCAGAACGTAGCCGACAAGTTTCCAGCAACGCCTATGGATATTCTTTTTGAGCATGGTTAAATTAAGCGACAAATCTGGGAAGAAAAATGCGAAGACCTGTAACTACGTCATTAAAGTCACAGCAAATATACGTAAAGCCCTATTATCCTAAACAAGGCTTTTTATAAATTGGACGTCCTGCCCTATCAGGGACTTCACCCTGGTTACCAGATGCTACAAATGCCAACAATATGGTCATGCAGCAAATGCAATATGGGCATGGCATGTTTATGCAGAGAGCTGAAATCTACGTGTGGTCACTGCGGAGAAGAAGGACACTCGATGTCAGAGTGCGCGAAGAAACCTGACACACCATAATGTGCAAAAGTGCTTTAAAAAGCCCAATAACCACAAAACGGGAGACGCAGATTGCCCTGCTAGGAAAATAGCGGAGTACAGGTACATCAATTCTATTGACTACGATGGCGCCTAGAGCGTCATACTCAAGGCTAGGCTTCCGTGTTTAATGCCTGCTGCTGACTCAACAAAACGCTGCACTTGCCTACAAATCCTCGTTTTTCTTGACGTCTAAGCATATTGATCGCTCGCATTAAAATCGAATATACACATAGCCTCGAACGTTATTAAATTTTGTGCAACATTGACTGTAAGGCCGCAAATTTGGAGCAGCGTTTCTTGCAGCGTGCAGCGGGGCGTTACAAGGGCAGTTCCATTTAACGCCCCACTGCACACTGCAGGAAACGCTGCTCTGAATTTGCGGCCTTACTCACTCACAAATTCTGCTGACACAAAATCAAAATCGCGGCACAGCGGACAGAGCTCCGGCGAGATCTCATGGAGAGTGCGATTGTCGCAACCCAGTGCTGGGCACGCCACTATTGCGGCAATAAGTCCCCTCTTTGAGGAGTGGCTAGAGAGGCGCCACGGCGTTCTCACCTTCCGCCTGACGCAGGTCCTCACCGGACATGGTTGTTTCGGGAGTTTCCTGTTTCGTATCAGGCGGGAGGAAACGCCCGGGTGTCATCACTGCGTGAATCGCCCGGAGGGCATGGTGGAGCATACGGTGGAGGTCTGCCCGGTTTGGGCAGAGCATCGCCGTGTCCTCGTGGAGGCGATCGGTGGCGGGGATCTCTCGCGTCCGGCCCTGGTCCAGGCCATGGTACGGAGCAAGAGGGCATGGGAGGCCGTCACCTCCTTCTGCGAAACAGTAATGCTCGCGAAGGAGGAGGCAGAACGCGTAAGTGAGAGGTAAATTTCGCGCCCTCACGCCTCTAGCCGCCGCAGGAGACGCCCTGGGCGTCGGGAATCGCAGGCCGATTCCCGGCCACCGTAGGCGCGGGTTTGCGGACGGTGAGCAATGGGTAGCTCATCCGATAAGGACCAGGCCCGGGTCGATGGCGCGTTGTGTTCCACGCGCGCCTCAAAGAGATATCAGCAACTGAAGGGGTCTGATAGGACCGATGCCTGCCGGGGTTGCGGGAAAGTCCGAAAGGGATACCGTGGCCCCTGGCAACGTACAGGCAACGGAAGGAACACGGGTGGTTTTAGTCAGTAAGAGTCTGACACGCCCTTCCGCTCCACCCAGAGCGGGAGAAGTTATGATAATTTCCCACCCAAAAAAAAAAAAGAAGGATACTAGGTATAAAATAATGAATTAGGTAATTACATTTTGTCAGTATATCAAAACTTCTAATGTTAAATATTGTTAAGAATTTTATTATCCTACAATCACCATAAAGTAACAGCTCATGCCACCTGTGATACAGGTTTATCCTAGTACAGGCATCTAACATTACAATACCTTTGTAAATTATTTCAAGATTTTATGTTAAGGTTTTACGAATTTTAATACTGAATAAATATTTGTTATTATTTTTATTTGTTTCTTGACATTTCTCGGGACCCTAGGGTCGCGGACTTTTGGAAGGCGTACGAGAGGCCGAAGTGAACTCGCAGAGACCCGTTAGACGTTTTTAATGGAATGAGACACCAACTAGCGATTATCCCTGTTCGCACTATGCAAGTGCAGCCAAGGACCACCCCCGGTTAGGTGTAGGACTATTGATGTTTATGGAAACAAAGATATTGGATTAAGGGTCTGGGTGGCTAAATAAGCTGGTTATCTTGAACTGTGGCAAGACTATGGCCCCTGCCTGACCAATGTTTTATATAAAATACACAGATATAATGGCAGGGGGAGACTTGCACAATCAATAATGGGCCCTCGGAAACGGTCGCTAGCACAAAGTGTCGTAGCAACAAGGGGTAACATGTCCTGAGGTACTTATGAGGAGTGGAGAGGTATTTCACGGCTATCAGGACAAACCCGGAAGTACAGTCAAGATCCCTACCAGCATCTTACTGGAATACTTCCTTCCTCCGAGCACGTTTGCTCTGGCGAATCTCTACTCAAGCCGGCCAATAAGAAAGAAAGAGGTGAGAGCTCTGTTCCACATCAGAGTTCACTCCAACCTGCCAATAAAGGCAATCCAGAGGTGAGGAACAAGACTTCTCCCGGGAGATAGGGTCCGTGGGATCGCTAGTGCCCAACAGCTCGCCACATGCTGCCCGGCGGGTTTATTTATCTCTCTTGGTCTGGCTCCTCACCTGTTTCGGCAAAGTAAACTCTACCGGCACAGACTCAGAGTTCGGACCGCGCAAGCCCCACCCCGACGTCAACGTAGAGATACAGCGGTGAGGTTATTATTATTATTATTTTATTATTTATTTTATTGATTATATAATTAACAAGAGTATTAACAGCGTCTCCTGTGCCAGCATTTTTTTGATATCCAAATTGTCTTCTATGTAATACGTTATTTAAGTTAATATGAAGTGTAAGCCGAGACTTGATATTTTTGTCAAATATCTTTAAAAGCGTTGGAAGTAAAGAGATCGGCCTTAATTTTGAAAATCAGTCTTTGAGCCATTTTTGTGATTCGGTATAATATTGGCTATTTTTAGCTGTTCTGGAAATATTCCTTCATTAAAACACTTATTACAGAAGTAAGAAAGCGGTTCTGTAAGTATATTACTATGATCTTTAATAACAGAAATAGGATTTTCATCATATCCACGAGAGCGTATATTATTCATCTTTCTGGCAATATGAGAAATTCCATTTGGAGTAAGAGTAAAACAAAGTTCGTTTTCAACCCGTTGTGTAATCTGCTGAAGTAATAAAGTCACTTCCTCATTTTCATTTTTACTGGTAAGACATTTGTTGCCAAAAAGTTTTGCTAGTGTGTTAGCTACTTCTTCAGGCTCATCATATAAATTTTGTCTTCAATTTTAAGCAGTAGGTTCCAACTCACTTCTTTCTTCCCCCAGCGACGCCCTAAGCCGAGGTTCGTACCACACAGGGGGTGCCCTTAGCGAGCGCTCGCCTAGTTTTAATTATAATAGTTTTTGCCCCTGGCTGGAGGCTTTGAGTGTAGTAGCTTAAGGCAGCCACAGGAAAGCCCGGTTAAGTAGTCATGACCTCAGAGGTCAGCTACGAGATGCCCTATATAAAAAAATAAAAATAAAAAATCGTCGGGCAGTTGCCCGCCAGACACGACACCCGGTCGGAGAATCCTCCCTTTTCAATAGAGGATGAGTGAACTTTACACCCTGTTTTTCATACCTCTAAAATATTATATAGAGGTAAAAGTAAGTTTTAAAGTTTTGTAAGTTTGTATGTATGGGGTAATCTCCGGAACTACCAGTCAGATTTGAAAAAATATTTTGGCATTGTTTTGCCCAATTCTTGAGGGAGGGTATAGGTACGCTATGTTACATTACGCTACGACTCTTTTAGGAGCCGAGCAAAAATAAAAATGTCTGAAAGAACGCTAAGCGAAAATGAAGTAAGCGCGGGCGCCGATGGGATGCGACGCCGTGGGTCGGGGGCCTAAACTTCACGCGAATGAAGTTGCGGACAGAAGCTAGTCTAAAACAATTTGTATACTTCATAAAAGATAGCTTGATCTCTGCGACAGCTGTCAGTAAAATCACGCCTATGAAGTCTTGAATTTCATAATAGAACAGACAGTAACTGTCAATGTCATACTTTATGGGCGCGATCACAGACTATAAACTATCAATATTTTAAATAAATCTTAATTTATCGTTTAATTTTATTTTATATTTTAATATCATAACATTATTTACATTTGTACATACTTGATCTAAAATAATAGTGAGTAAATAAAATTCAATTTCTCACCTACTATAAAGTCAAAAGTTTGTTTGCTTGAATTTCAGTTAGATAGGTACTTTAAGTATCAACTACGGTATAATTAATCTTAGTAAAATATGTTTTCTTCAACATAACACCGCCTTTTTTTTTGGTTGGGAATTTATCAAATAACTTCACCCGCTCTGGGTGGAGCAGGAGGGCGTGTCAGACTCTTACTGACTAAAACCCACCCGTGTTCCTTCAGTTGCCTGTATGTTGCCAGGGGCCACGGTATCCCTTTCGGACTTTCCACGGCAAATAAAATGTTGCAGGTATTAAAAAGTGCGGTCGACAATGTATCTGCAGAAGACTGGAAGAAGGTGGTAACCAAATGCAGAAAAGTATTGGAAGAAGATTAGGAGTGGGACGTCCGATTTGATCATATTTGCGAACAAGAGTTTATAATATATTTACAAGATTGTTCTAGCGATTCAGAAACTGATTCAGATATGAATTTGGGGTGTACTCCTTTAAGAGAATAAATGTATTTTATATCGGTTAAAATATTCGTTTAATTTAGTAACGTTTGTAATTAAATTAAACCCAATTATATGTTACATTAGCATCGATAATAGTAAGAAACGTCGATAATTTCTATCGACATTTTTTATACCCTGACAACCCTAGGAATGTCAGTTTGACATATATCGCAGAGATCAAGCTATCTTTTATGTAGTATAATTAAAAATTCCTTCAATCGATCCGATCCCACTGAAGTGAATATTAAGCCGTTTCTCAAAAAGCGTTCTATTAAGATTTTTTCTCTTTCCATGAATAATGTAAAACGGAATGAGACAGGGTCCATTACAACACAAGGATGAGTTAAATTTTAAAGGTTTCTGACGAGCTTCCAGTTTTGTTTCATCTCATTGGTGATTCTACAGGACATTTATAAAAGACGTCGCTTCGTTAGAAACTCAAATATTTAGTACGAGACAATATTGAAATTAGGAACTTTCCAGAACAAACCATTTGTGATCGAGCGATTACTGAACTCTGTTAGACGAAGTTTTGTTGTATTATCCTCTGTTTTAAGCGTTCTCAAGAATGGTAGAAATGGGTCATGTTTCTTGGTGTTGATGTTTTACTTTGTGAACATGCCGTCTGGTTGTTGATGTTTTACTTTGTGAACATGTTGACTGGTTGTTGAGAAGTTCCAAATTATGTAAGTACCAACTATCAAAGAAATTAATTGATTATCAAATTTACCCACTTCGAGAATTTGCCGTGTTATAACCATTGCACACAACTGTCAATTTTGTCAAAGAACGACATTGTTATTTGTTGACAATAATATAAGTTTTTTAGTCAATTTGATAAACAATTAATTTCTCTGAATTTACACATATGTCTACCTACTAGCATTCGCCCGCGGCTTCGCTCTCTTGAAGGTCGGAAATTATCCCACGGGAATGTACTACCGGGATAAAAAGTATTCTGTGTTATTCCATACTATATATATATATATGTCGCCGCGGAAGCGTCTACCTGTAAAGATTATAATAACATAATCTTATGCGTAACCATTTATTATAATTTTTATTTACCATAAAGTTGTTGATCCTGACCTCTATGGGTTACTTTGGAATAGTGTTACAACCAGTTGCATGCATCTGTGAATTATAATGATCTGTAATAATCGATTCCTTTGAGATCAAACGCCATCTATTGCCCAGTTTGTGAACTCACAGTTCTGTCAGTAGGTACTGTGAGTTCGACTGGAAGATAAACTATTAAACTAATTTCGATGTTGGAGCTAAAACTAAAGTTAAAATTAACCGGTCTAGCCTCGCTGTTTGCCGTTTTAGCGTGAAAGCGTAACAAACAAACAAACTAACTATAATATTATAAATGCGATACTTTCGCATTTATAATATATATATTATAGTTAGGATAGTATAGTAAGTTAGGATAGGATTACGATATTGGTCCTACATATCTGTCATTGACGCTTGGTTTACGTCACTTTAAAATTTTTTCTGAAATTTTCGGTGTCACCTGTCATTTTTTTATTATTTTTGGTCTAATTGACGAGAATATCCGTAAGACCATAGGTTAAAACAGCCTACAGACGATAATAGCCATTATTTAGCAGTAAAAATAGTGATTTAACCGACCGTAACCAATTTGTTACGGTCGACTCAAGCGGCTTAAAATCACTAGGTAGATGCTATAGAATGGTATTAGACCATGGTCTGATCAACGTTTGTTCTAGCAAAACTGTGATTCAAATGCCACCGTGTATATGTGAAGACGATGCATCTAATATATTATCATTATAGAATAAAATTACCATACCACAATAGGTAAAAAGAATTAAAAATGAAGCAACAACAGATAAATTAATTATGTGATAGATACATGGTGCTCATCAAAGTAATGAAGCTTCTAATTTAACTTTAATCTGAATAACCTTTGTATTTGTAAATATAAGCATTGTTTAATTATTAAAAAAAATACTGATAAGCATTTTAGCATTGTTTGTAAGTTTTATTAAACAAACTAAGTAATAAGATTTTGTATTGGAATACGCGGTATGTTGTCCCACTTTGAGAAAGGGTCGAGCACACAATGGCGTCTGTAGGTACTAGGGATTAAAAGAAAAGTTGTGTTGGAAAGGACTTAAATTGTAATTGTTGAACAAGTAACCTCTGTAACATAATGTTTTGATTAAAAAGAGTGCCCATGGAGTTTCTTGCCCGTTCTTCTCCATCAGAACGTTTTGGAATGGGCGATTAGCTTCACCGACTAACTCAAACTGAATCACTCCTTGATAAGTGAAAACTCAAAAGAGCCTGTAAATGTTATAATTGAAATAAATGTTTTGAGTTTGAGTTAAGAGTTGTGTTTGATTGAAAACCAACTAACTATATCTACCATCAACGAAGAATTATACCGGAGACTGGTCAGACACGGCACAGGGTAGATACCGCGCCGTGTTATATATTTATCTATAAGGTAAGCAGGATTTCACTATTCTTCTGGAAATCGCTGTGGTATATAACGATGTCCAGTCGAAATTGCTAAGAACCTCGTAACGTAGTTCCTAAATTAATTTAATTGTAGGTACATGAATAAAATGAAGTCTTCAACTGAATTTTATCAGTTCTTCAGAATTTGAAAACGTCATATGTCAGCAGGTATGTAAATGATCATATCCGTACACACCGTATAACCGCCATATTTGGCTAAAGACACCACACATCCGATAATCGATACCGATAATCCGCAATATCCACCGATTTTCTCGGAGTCGTTATCACACGAAGTTTGTCGACGTATTTTTTATATTCATGTTAATCTTAAAATACCAGCCGAAAAGGTTTGTCCCGATAAACGAGAGCCAGGGGACGGGTTTCACGAGCCCTGTACCGAAACATCAAAGTTTGCACTCCTTTCAAAGCCAACAGGAACACCATTAGTACGGTATCATTCTTAAGCGGTGTTATACGTTTTTCAGAAATGCATATTCTTCCATTTAATTACTAAATCTACTGTATTGTGTAATCCATTCTTTCTTTAACATCCGCTCACCGTTTTGTGAATTACCACACGGTTCTATTTGGTTACCCCATTCAATACGGTAGAATTTACCCATTTGTTGTTCCCCGTACCTACTGTGTTTGATGACTTTTTTTTTTAAAAGGCATAGAGTAGAAATTCCTGTATAAGTGGCTCAGGAATGCCATGTTATGAAGCAGAAATACTAAACTTACTGAAGATCAGATTAATAATCTGGGGAATAAAAACCAGGAAGGGTCTACCCCTTCTAAGAAATCCAGATAATGTGAGGGAAATTTTCTCAACATTTTTCTTAAAGCGGAGTCATCATATAAAACCATTCAGAAGCAGATATTCATTGAGATCTAGCAGAGATTCTCAGTTTCTTTAGAAATCGAGCGCAAGGCCTACGGCAATACCGTGCCTCAGTTATATACCCATCTACACTGAAGGAATCATATCGAGTACGTTTTCAGTAAACCTTGAACGGACACGTTTGCTACCACGCCACACAAATCCTTTCACGAGAATCCATACGATCCTTTTTTGACTGAAACTCTATACATGAATATGAAACAGTTTCGTTACTTGTACAGTCAGCAAAAGAGATAGGTATGCAGGCTATGTGACGAGTGGTCAACATTTTCATCCTAGTACCGTGTAGATAGAGAGGCAATAGCAATGATTATAGCCTTAGTTGGAATAATATTTAAATACGTTTAGACACGAAAGTTAGTGCAGACCTGGGCAGTTAGCCCTTATGCCTCCTGCCGAACTGCTGCCAACTGACTCATATTGTTACAATGGGTTTTTTTTTTATACAGTTCTTACGAGAGGAGATGTTCAAACATGTTTATTTCTAGCATGGCATACCAAATTCTTTTGTCTACGGTACCCATTGTTAAACACCTAATACCACAGTGGTTTGTGTGATGGGACTGCGAATAGTAATCGTTCGTCGGTAGAAGCAATCAAGTTTGAATACAAGTTGAGCTGAAGCCTGTAACACGATATTGTTCGCACGTAACAATGAAACACGATTCCGCATTAGTGCTTGAAAGACGTGTAACCCTGTGGTTACGAGCACAGCTGCGCAGCTAAACCTCTTCGGTAGACCGTAGCGTATATGGCCGCCATCAAGCGACCCTCATCTTGCGACAGCGACTGCGGAGAAAACAAATGACATAAGTTGTATAAAGCATACCACGAGTCACGTGGCATGCTTTAAACAATTTCTGTCATTTGTTCGCGACGCGACTTGCGTAGCGACGGACGGAAACAAATGACGCGCGCGGGTGTCGCTTGACGCAAGTCACATCGCTTGAGGTCGTGTATGGGGCAAAAGGAGCGGGCCACATGGAAGGGACGTGAGACGAGGATGGGACGCAGACTCGGCACGGACGAGATGCGGATGTGACTTTTAAAATTAAGTATATAGAAGAGACGAGGCGTGGACACGAACGGTCCACTTTTACACATTGAGGCTTAATTAAAAACATACAGATTACTTGAGGAGCTCCTTGCGTAATTACGACACACAGATCGACCACTATTGAGGTTAAGCTATGGTTACTGCGGCTGGTCTGTAGATGGGTGACCTTAAGATGGGTGGTCTTAAGGGTACTACGTAGTCTGGAAAAAATCAACAGACTGAACTAGGTCATATTTTAGAGGAAAATAAATCACAAAAAAAACTAGGTACCTACATAAAAGCCGATAAATGTACAACACGAATATTTCTTAGTATTAGAAATCCGCGAAGACCACGTCTCGTCACTTTAGTATATTTTAACAATAGGACGTAGACGAAAAACCGCGCCTGCGTCTTGCCCTTTCTGTATGTTTTGTGCTAGATCGTGTTAATACATTTTGTGTGAAGAATAATGAAAATACTCGGACGTCTGCGTCCCGTCCTCGTCTCACCTTTCTGATTGGCCCGCGCCTAATGCCCACATGCAGTGTATAAAACAGTACAGAAGTACTCGTATAACATAGTACCTACTTACAGAAAACAAACCTGGTAAGAACTTGTAAAGTTGTAACTTAATCTCTATGTAACAGTTTTAGAAAATAGGTAGTAAGTTATTATTTTATTATTATTTTGTTAGTTTTTTTAAACTTAAGCTCCCTTTTTATTTAATTTTTTATATAATTTTGTTTTTTATTTTTTACTGTTTGTATTTCCTGTGCGTGTCCCAAATAAAATATTTTTCTTTCTTTCTTTCTTAAGTAATTAAAAACGCTTAGACTTTTCCCAAACAAGAGGTTTTCAAACTAAATATCAAACCAAATTTAAACTAAATATCGATATACCTACTACATGGAACGATACAGCTTTAGTCAATAACGATATTCCGAGATAACACTAAGTAGCTGCCAGACTTTCATTGTAGAATAGATATTTTGTAGAATAGAATAGAACAGGAGTCACCAAACGGCGGGCCGCGGTCCGGATCTGGACCGCCGACCTATTTTGTGCGGACCTTAAGTAAACAGTAATATTTATAACTAAAATATTTAAATAAAAAATTTGAGTAAGTCTTTTAATTTAGCGCTTTGTCTTTTCTGCCGTCGAGAATCCAGACTTCAGACAGATAGTTCAAAGTAAAAAAAACATTTTTCACATTAATATTAATTACTTACTTTGTTATTTTTGTTCATTACATAATATTTGTTATTAACTTATTTAAAAAAAAAAAAAAATCGTCTGCCAAACGGACCGGACCCCCAATTAAACTACCTAATTGGTGATTCCTGGAATATTTAATTCATTTAATTCTGCATAAATGTTATAGATAGGTACTACTTAGAAGGTTCTTTTAAAATACCTGTTACGACTATTATATACGCGAAGCCACATAAACTACGAGACATGAGTATCAAAGTGTAAAGCCGTTAGCACCCTAACGCAACGGGTTGTGAAAACATTGCGATAACAAAACAAAATGTACGAAAAAGTATCGCATTTCGCAGCGAAAGTGCAGCGGTAAGCGCCAGTGGGGTAACAGCGTAAAGTAGCTGTACAGCTTTACCGTTTGACCTCACTAAACCAGTTTTACATAGTTACGGGTGCATTCAACCAATGGGAACTTTTATTTGGTTAGGCAAAAAACTACCAACTAAAGTATTGAAGTTTAATTTAAATTCTCCCGAATTTAAACCGAATCGGTAATGAAGACTACATTTCCGATATATATATATAAGTCTCGATCCCGTGGAAATATCGGGATAAAAAGTATTCATATCCTAACCCAGGTCATAGGCTACCTATGTGCCAAATTTCATCCAAATCCGTTCGGCCGTTTTAGCGTGCAAGCGTAACAAATAAACTCACTTTGGTATTCATAATATTATAATTAGGATAGTTACGATTATTATGTATAGATTAGACTACCACCGGCTGGACTACCCACTGCCTCGGCGTCGACCACGAGAACTAATTTATCGTTATTAGCTTTTACCACTTCGAGATTCCGGGGCAAGTTCCTACTTTATTGTCTCAGTTTAATGCGAAAGGTTAATACGAAAGTCCTTGTTTACAGGAATAAATCGTGAGCCTGGTTGAAATAGTTGTGACTAGTTTGGGGTTACATTGCGAGTTTACTATAAGTATTTTATGACTGCAAGTCATAAGTAGGTCTGTATTGTCGGCCAAGAACATTTCCTAGTAATTAAAATATAGCTAAGACTGGTTAAAATCGAATTCCAATATAAGAGTGATAGGTACGTGCATATATATTATATTCTCTAAGTGACTCATCAATACTTACATAGAACTCAATCTTACATAAATCCAATCACACTCCTCCAGGAGTCTAATAGGGCCACCAGCACAGTGCACAAATACACCCGACACCCGTCGTTCCGACCTCGTCGCAGAGGTCCACCGCGTGCGCGACCACCCCGAGTAAATAATACTCCCTCCGACCCTTGTCCGATGAAACGCCAGCCCGTGCCGCAGCTGAGCGTGTAGTTTTTAATTCCCCTATTAATAATAATGATCACTCCTTGATCCAGCCTGTCCCAGTACTTGCTGTCCTCCCCTCAGCGAACGCCCTAAGCCGAGGTTCGTACCCCACAGGGGGTGCCCTTAGCGGGCGTTCGTTTAGTTTGTAATCTAGAATAGTTTGCATTTATGCTCCTGGCTGGAGGCTCTTAGTGTAGAAACTAAAGGCAACCACAGGGAAGTCCGGTTAAGCAGCCACGACCTTAGTGGTCACCTGCAATAGGCCATAATAAAAAAAAAAAAAAAAACCGCGGCTCGCGAGCTGCATGCTCTTTGGCCCATAGAGTGCAGCTTTGTCTATACAAATGTCGATGAGTGTGAGCGCAGACACGCGCGGGGGTCGGAGTTTCGGTCATTAACCACGATAATATCAAGTTTTATTCCAAACTCAAACTATATTTCAAAGATTTATTTCCGAAGTATTTTCACCAAAAATTAACAGGCCATCGAAAATACATTTGTACCTTTCAAAGTCTTCCAAAATTAACTTGCTAATAAGTAAGATGCCTTCATTATTATCAGCCGATATAATGATTGATGATGATGAGGGCATCCCACTTCTTAGCAAGTTTATTTAAGAAAGCGTTGTGATGGGAGTTTAAAGGATTAAGAAAAGTGTAATGAGACAGTTTGGATACACGAATAGTCACAAAAAAAAAAAAAAATTGTAGTGGCGATTCGCCCGTTTCGGGCGAGTTAATTCTTAGAACGCAAGAACGCATTTATTAGAACGAAATCTGTAAGCTCTTTTCGTTTATAACTAAGAAAATATTCTCTTTGTAAATTAAAAGCGAATTTCAGAAAATAGCAGAATTTATTTTAACGGCACAGTTTTAAAACCTCGTTTAAGCTGTTATCAATATAACTAATGGACTTAAAATAATCGAAAACAATGAATTTATTTTCATGTGAATGGATCTGTCTGCTTTAACACTCGCTAACAAATTCCAATTTGGTTTAAATAACAATAATTGTTTTATGTCGCTTATTTTCGTTATAAAAATGAATATTTCATTTGAAAATTGCTTCATCAGATTTATTATGTCAACTACAAAAACTAGTACAATAAATACTAAAAAGAATTTAAACAAAAATACACCATAATAATTGCTGGGTTTTGGGACACTTATTTAGATTATGTGGAATCATCGACACGATGAAGACAATAATTAACACAAGACGACATAAGACAAGGCAACAATCGCAATAATCAACTATAGAGACAAGACAAGACGACATAACATATTTCCCTGTATTGTTCCTGCAAACTATCAATCTAGAAAATCTACAACAATACACAACATACAGTCTTAAAACCATTTCATGAAACATTGAAATTAGGACAAATGAATAGTCTACTTTGTTTAAAAATGAATTTTGACGAGCCTCAAAAGAATTAGCCGATGCTCTTGTAAGGCTTTGTTTCACTCAAAACTTTTAACATTCAAAGAATGAAGCATGTTGCCGTCTTAAACTTTGCAGAGCTTTTTACCGCCTTTTATCTCCTCAAAAAAAAACGTCATGTCTAACCTAAATAACTCTTGCTACGACGAATATTTAATAAAATATTATATCAGTCTTCTTCTACTAAAAAGGTTTATTATCAGTTCAAAGTAAACGATTATCGCTTTAAATAAAGTAAAGCATAAAACAGGATAAGTAGGCACTTAAAGGGCATAAAATCTCATGAATATTTTATCTTGGTTCATTTTATTGAATTTATGTAGGAACTTTAAGATAATTTAACCTTTCAAAAGTGTTGTTAAAGTTGTTTCTTGTTTAGCCAATAATATAAACTTGATACCGCTTTGTCTTTATTTATGAGAGCAGACAATATCTTCTGCTTGTCAATTTAATTCAAGAGCGCACATACTCGTAGTACTGACACTCACGTACTGACCCAATTCCTGAAGAAATATTGCCACAATGTTATCCGCTGTACGTGTTTATGCGTTATTGTATAAATATACATAGGTACCGTTTTTTTAACTCGGTTGATCCTTAGTTTCTAACAAAACTAAAAGTCGTTTTGTATTTTTCGAAATAACTCGTAACCCGCTGTATAAAAGGAGTAAAAAATGGTGTTGAACGTGAAAAGCCATTTTCATGTCCAACACCATTTTAATTACACCTTGTATATACATACTCGTATTTTAAATGGGGTGGCTTATATGTGAGTTCGTGAAAAAGAATATATAGGTACCTTTTCTAAATAATATATGGAGTACCCAAATTATATTCGTCAGTCGTAAACATATTCACCGCAGGCATCAAGTAAAAGTTGGTACTTAAACCACATTGTATATACGGTGTCATGTACGGTCGGGTATTACATATCTTTTCATAACAGTTTTAACAAAAGTTGATACGCCATTGTAGGTTCGTAACTGTTCGTTAAGTAGAATATGAGAAAGTTAACTTTCTGAGACATATTGTTAACAGTGAGAACTTTTTTGTAATTTATAAGTTTAGTGCAAAAGTTTGAGTTCTCACGCCGATTTGTAAATGAAGGGGGAAATTCATCGCTTGCTTTTCATTATCACTATTGTGTTTATTTAAAGCGGGTTGTAACCCTCGTTCGCTGTTACAGAATAAACAAAAGTTTTATTTAAATATGCAGAAAAGGCTTAATTGAGCCGTCATATCGTAGAGATTAAATAATGTCAATGTTACCGACAGCAAAGGAGCAGAGTGATTAAGAGGCCGTGCACGAAGTCGACTGATTTTGATCAATTTTGTTCATTAGTTGTGAGAAAGGGAAAAAGAATTTAAACAAAACTATTTGATTTGAAAAGGTGAGTTCTTTGTTTTTCATGTGGCTGGAAGGGATTTTTCAAATATGTTAATTATTCATGGAAAACCACAAATATTCCCAACAAGTTTTCCGAAAAATGACGCGAGACTGACGTTTGATTTTGAACATTTAAAAATATCTTAACATTGTTATATGGTCTACTTGCGTGTGAACCACTTTTTTCTACTTCGATACAAAATATGGCAGAAAAACTATGTTGAAAAAAAACTTTTTTTTTAAACTGTCTGTAATGTATTTTTTCCTACTATTAGCAAACCATATCAAGAAATTTAAATCAGACTTATGTCTGATTTAAATTTCTTGATATTGTTTTCACCTATCCTTGAAATAAAATCAAAATTCTATTTTATGATTGTACAATATCTTCATTAAGTAAATCAAAGGCGAAATAAACCATAATTTCGAGAGCGTAAAAGTGATGCCACTATTAACATGTGCTGTGACTGACGCGAATGGTTTAGCACCACGGAAACTGTAATTTTATACTTACTTATGTTTCAATTATCTCAAGCTTTCTTACATTTAGATAAGTTATTGACGAAAAAGGATTTTTTTCATGCACGGAGTCTTAACAAAAATGCATTTTCAGTGAAATGCTTAAAAACGTAAGGCAAGTTTTGATTCTTCTTTGTCAAAGTGCAGCACTTTTGAGTTGGTATCTCTGTTGTCTAATAACCAAGGTTACCACAAAAAAGAGGAAACGGAATTGACACCACAAAGTTCGCAGAGGTTTTTGACTTTAATGAAAACCTCCAACTAGAACGGTTCTAAGCGCGCAAAAGTGCATGAAATTTGTCACAAGCCTTTGCAGGCATCATCGCCGCAAAACTTTAGTAGGTACTCACTTTTTGAAACCACAGAAAATTTTAGTTTATTTTCATCTTCCCTTGCGCCGTGTATCAGTTAAAATGAATGGGGTTCCATATTTTTTCGCAGTGGTTTTCTAGGCTGTTTCTGAGTCGGGAATAATGCCATTATCACAAATTTTCTCAGTTCTCTACCGTTTTTACCCTTGGCTTAGAAACCATAGGTAAACTAGCACTCGTCACTGTTCAGGGTGGATACAATGAGACGTGGGACGCGTCTTAAGTGGACATAATGGTGGTAGTTGCAGGTAAGATTTGCGTAAATAAATAAATAAAGTACCATAAGATGTTATGGGGCACACCAAGCACTAGCTACCTAAAACAATTCCAGATAGGAATTGAAAGCCACGTTTTCATTGAGGTACAGTGGTACCCAACTGATAAGGCGCGTCGTGAATATTCGTTCTCACCGAAAAGAAACTATGGCCCCGAAGATTAACGAAAGAATGCTTAAAAGTTACAATCAACCTTAGATCACTACTATAAGGTTCATAATACACTGCGGTTGTTAGTTCCGTCTCACTCACAAGTCACGCCCCTCCGCACAATTACACTTCGTGCCAATTTAATCGCGCCACCAGTTTTCATCACATAATTAAAAATATAGGTTATTTAAAATGTACCATTTATTCAATAAACAAATAGGTATTTATTTAGTAAACAATAGAAAAAACTTAATCTAAAGGCCGCACTCCTGCTATCCCAATATCACTCTGAGCGTCGCTACTATTACCATCACTATCACGACTCGAACTATCTGATGAGGATGATGCATCTTCGTTGGTGTTTATTACAAATTGGTCCAATCTATCGTCGATGGCCTCCTCCAATGTCATAAAAGACGCTGCACTTCGGTCAAATTCATGGCAACCTTGAATTTGCTTAAGTGACCTTTCACCTGCGACCAAATGTTTTCTATCGGATTGAAGTCCGGATGATATGGAGGGAGCCTTAACACTGTGTGGCCGTGAGCTTCCATAATGGTGTCAAGCGAGTACTTTACGAGGTGTTTAATTATACTATATTATATAATTATTTCTTACAATTCCGATTTATCCGCTTTGATATTGAAAGGTATGTTTTTATCTTTTAACCAATCCTGCATTTTTTTCTGCAGAGTTACTGTTCGGTGCCCTGTCCTCTAATGTGCTAAGGTATGACAGAACAGAATTCGGTTGGAGGTTGGGAATTAATTTCTCTTGCAACCATTTCTCGTAATTATCTTTGTTCATCTCACTGTGATAGTCTCCTGTGGTCTGCGCCGATTTGTACATGAGCAAAGCATTTGGTATGAATCCATTAGCACCACCAGCATGCACTGTAATCATCCTCGGTCCCTTCGAAATTGTTTTTTTATGCCTTTGCCTTGACCGTCAGACCAGGCTTGTTCCTTGTTGTGGGTCGAATTAACATAAGTCTCGTCGCCATACGCAATAGGTCTCCCTTCATGCCGATACTTTTTTATTTTTCTTAAAAATCGTATTCTTAATAGCCTCACTTCGTCTTTTTCCGCCAGCAACTTACGTTTCGTTTGCGTTTTCCTAAACATACATCGATATCTCTTTTTGATTTCTCCAATAGTGCTCTCATTGTGACTACTTGTTTTTCTTCGCGTCGAAAGTCATAAAATTTCCTGCGTATGGCTTGTAATGAAAAATCGTCCAATTCCTTACGATAAGTTTTTTTCAATGTGGGGTATATTGATAAAAACTTATCGTAAGGAATTGACGATTTTTTCGGCGTTCTAAAAGAATGCCTGCAGTGTTTTCACTCGTATGTTGATCCTTCTCTTTGAGAATTCTCGTTATTGTTCGTTTTGAAATTTTGTGTAGCTTCGGCCGTTCGGTTAATAATTTACAAAAATCGATATTTTATAAATGTTGTGTTCTTAGACTCGTGAGCTTCTTTTCTCTTCTTTGACTTTTAAGTGGTTGTCCCCTTTTTAAAGAATCATTTAAAATCATAAAAAAGAAAACACTTTTGTTGTCACAAGTACACTGTACGTGTACTTTTTCCTGATGCGCGTGCACTCGATCAGAAGTATGACGGCTGACTAACCTGCCACGGGGCGCGCGCTAACATGGCGGCAGCTGCCGAACACGGTTCGAGGAGCGTGCCGATTCGTCAATAGCATTTCCCGCGCTTCGAAAATTCATCTTCTGCGCAGGTACATCGGTAAGCCATATCAGTTGGGTACTACTGTACTAGTTAGTAAATAGTACCTCAATGGGCACGTATTAGTTATTTTGGGTAGGTATTGGTATAGGCGTGTCATCTGAGCTTCGGTGGGGCTCAATCAATTCATTTCGCAGTTCAGCTGATTACTAAACCAAAAGTGTATGTATAGTTCGTTAGTGATATGCTCCCCAAGTCCCTGAATTAACATTGTGAATTGTTTGCGCGGAATATCCCCCCGATTTGATGATCCGGCGCTATCTATTCGAACTTTGAATTTCCATACAGAAAATACACATGACATCACACCTGTATTCTCCTAAGGGTTAAGCAGAGTTGTACCTATAGAACTCATTTCGCCAGTTATGCTTCCATACAATAGGGGTCGAACCTATTGCTATCAACCGGCCACAAATATAGACTCCGGTCTGCTACTGAGAAATTGCATATTGAAAAACCCAATAACACAGTCCAACCGGAATCGAATCCAGGACCTCATGCTCTTCAGTAGCGTTTGCGACCTCTAGACAAACGAGGCAAACATACAAAATAATTTTCTAATAATTTTATAAATAAATCTAGAACATAATTTTTTATATATTTTTAGAGGCATGAGGAACAGGTTGTAAAGTTCACTCATCCTCATTAGAAAAGGGAGGATCCTCCGACCGGCGTCCTGTCTGACGGGCAACTGCCTAACAGTTGAAGTCGGAATCTTGTATATATCTCGATCGCGCGGTAAACTCTAATTGCGCGATGCAGGATTTTGTGTGACGTCAGGTCTTTGATGCTTAGTTCGCATGTGGCAATGTAGATGCCACGTATTCATTACTCACAAACATTTCTAAACATGGACCTCATTAAGGAAATGTTTTTTGTTTACCCGTTTCAATATTATAATTTCAAAATTCGTTGCTACCCGTTTCCGTGTTACATGATGTTAACAAATGGCTGACAGCAATCCACATTTACACACAAAGTACCGCAGAGATATACTACGGAGGCAGAAACGTGTATACTCATGTATTCTGAAACAAATTTTATGTTTCACCCAAAAGTAATGTATGCACGAGATAAATTCTGTATTATTTACGACTTCATTAGGCTGTTACTGTAAAAGTAAAAATAACAATTCAACATGTAGTAAAGCATTTAATTCAGCTTATATTTTAGCTAGGTAATCTTATTCTACAAGTAGAACCAGTCAAATTAGTTAATTGTGCGAGTTTTACAAGAATTTCGTTGGTAATTAATTTCGTTAGTCCTTTTTCTTAGTTCGTCCGAAATAAGCACGTATTTGTGGATCGTGTCGGTGTTGCCAGGTAATATAAAAGTTATTTTTCAACGGAGACACGGGCAGTGCGGCCATTACTCCAACGACCCGCAGGCTCCACTTTATTAAACGGTACTTACTCAGCCGACGACGGCGCTGTCCACCTCAAGACCTCACGATCAATTCTCGTCTTAGCTTTTTGTAAAGTCTATTTTTATCAATGGAACTCTTTCAGGTAACGTATGGCCCTTGGTTGTTTGGTTTAGTTACGTTAAATAGCATAGTTTACCCCTCAGCAGTACGAATGTTGTCCTTACCGAAAGTTAGTCTCTACCGAAATTTTAATTAAATTTTGTTACTTACAATAATCAAATTTCATTTGTATGTATTTTACTTCAATATTTTATTAAATAAATGTTAATTATATTATAGGTGCAAATAGGTTATAGTACAGTGTCAAAAGTAATTATCGGATTGAATTCAGTTTCATTGACAATACTCGTAACTTCAAGCCTCACACAACGACATCCAGCTTTAATCGTACTGGACTGGGCCTACCCGAATTGATCTTAATCAAATGGTCCTTTGCAGAACGGAAAACAATGAGTTCTGGGTCTTAGGAGGTAATTAAATGATACGTACCTACCTAACGTTAAATAACCGAGGTTCGATAATATGACAGAGGCTAATATTTTATGAGCGTTTATTCTGAAAGTGGGCAACGTCGCAAATAGATGTCAAATATTTCGCTGTTATTTTAATTAATTTGGCAATATTACTGTATGAAAATATGAAACGTGGGTAACTATTTTTTAATAAAAAATATTCAAGCAGTGAATCATGTCAGACAAAATATGAGAAAAACCCCAATTAAAAAATAAAAAACCTATGACGCCAAACGGGATATTTACAGGAACAGATTAAATCAAAGTCAAAGTCAAATAATTTATTTCAATTAGGCACAAAAAAGGCACTTTTGAACGTCAACATTTAAATAATAATTGATTCTAGTTGCCCCTTCCAAAAGGTAGTTTTCGTATGGAGAAGAATGGGCAAGAAACTCCACCGTTACTCTTTTAAAATGTTTTCACAAATTCAAATATTTTATTTCACATAAACCTATAAGGGCACTTATGAAACGTCAGAAGCTAGATGCACGGTTCCAATTGGTCGTTTCCTATGGAGAAGAGCCGGCAAGAAACTCCATGGTTACTCTTTTAAAAATAAATGGTATTTACAATGCTTTCAAATTACAGAGTTAATAGGTATGAGAGGACAGTGTAGGCCTATCAACAAGTACCAGGTACTTAGCAAGATAGAAAATGGTCGATAGATCTACAGTCTGTTAAGCCTACAACGTTCTCACATTCACAAATTCTAAAAATCTTTGTGAAAACATTACTAATCTAGGTCTTCCATTATTAGTTTTAAAGTGAACCTCATTTTCCCAGGCGATTGAAAACTGCGCTGATTGAGGGCAGAAGATGCGATGTAATTCGATTCTTTCACCCCACATGGACACGCAAGCCCACGCAAGACTTAATTAAAAACACTTCGGTTATCGGGATCTTCCGGGTACTGATACAACCTTAACCTTTACAAACCTACAAGTCCATTATACTAAGCCCTAGTAACAATGCCCTCGTCATTAAACGCAAACTCAAACTCCAAGCATTTATTTCAATGAAACCATTTTTACAGGTACTTTTGAATTGTCAAGAAGTCGGTCAGTCAGAAATATGAAGCTAGTTGCCCATTCCAAAGCGTAGTAGGTACCTATGGAGAAGAACGGGCAAGAAACTCCACGGACACTCTTTTAAATAAAAAATTTGATACAAAATACTGGTTACATCAATCAAGTTGAAATTATGTATGTGAGAACAATGTAGAAAGACGTGCACGTTAAAGCGTTTGTTTGTTAAACAAGATTACGCTCAAATTTGATTCATCTGTAAGACAATATGATTTTCAGAGATTAAAATGGAGTGATGTTTAGGAAAGAGTTAGCGTTTTGTGTATTTTATGTATGCAGTAATCCAGTTAAGCCAAAAGCGCCAGTGTATTCTGACAAATTCATATTTCTTACGCGTTTCGCAATGTACAGCTCACACGTCATCAATCAGGCTAATAATCATTAGAAATAGGGTATCCTATTGAATAACTATTTACGAAAGAATTTTTTTTAAATTTTGCGGGCAACCTTAGCGCATCACCCTTAAGGGTACACTAATCGACGGCTCAAACTCGTTGGTGGGCGTGATTAATATGCATACTAATTAGTCTAATTATTTAGTTTTATTTATTTATCAAATTTTAATTTATTTATTTATATATTTATTCATTTATTTAGTGAAATAGATGATGATTTATAACGAAAACAAGCGCTTAAAATTTCTTGAACAGACCTTTGGGCGTATAAATATTATAAAAAAAACTACCGGATGTATTTACTCCAAATAAAATTATTTAAACTATTAAATAAATTATCTATCTATTTTGCTATTTTCTTACTACACAAGTTATTTATTTACGCCCAAAGACGAGTTAAAATTAGTGTTGAAATATGGAAGTTTCGACGCTCATAACTTATAAACCAATATTTTTATAAAATTCTGCTTCCGTCAGGACTAGATTATGACAAGAAAAATTAATATAATTTTTAGTATTGAACTTACACCGTCAAACAGAGGACTAATAACCATACTACGTTTGTATGGAAGAATGACCGACTAGCGTACCCTTAAGGTTTATACTTTATTATTAAAAATAATTTAATAACTGCAGCTACTTTAATATTTATACGCACCTGCTACAGTTTATGCAAGCTACCCCGATACGCTTATAAGCGTACCTATTTTATGTATCTTTAGGCACATATCGGGTGCCTAAAGATACATAAAAAAGCTTATTCTTTCCTCGGAACCACACAGACAATATTAATTCAACCTTGTGTGCAACATTTTAATCGACACGTCTCGACAATAAAACGAATTTATAAAATAGGTTGAACGAAATTGCTAGAGTGGTTCATTTTTCCGTTTCAGTTAACCAACCTTAACGGAAAAAGAAATTAATAGGTAACTGAAGTATTATTAATTAGTATTCAATAGGTAGGAACTTGGAAACGGGGACGCAATTTTTCCACTACCTCCGATAAAAATATATTAAATTTCAAAAATGTGTAAGCCCAATGTACCGTATATTACGTGAAAAATACGGTTATTACGGCGTATGCTTTTAAAGCGTATACTTATTAATTTGTAAAATAGTGATTTTTATACTAAAACTAGAGTTCCGATTATTTAATAGCATAGAGTATATGATTTTATAAATCTAAATTAATTTAACATGTTTACACATTAAATTAAATTTACATAAAACATGTCAATAAAAATGGGAACAGATTGTTACATAAATCATGCATTTTGACAACACCATTGTCTCGATAAAGATTACAATTTTATAGCAGGTTCAATAGCAGGTTTAACTGGCATATTTCGAACTTTTTCTGTTAGATATTTCGACAATTCAATGTGTCATAAAGTCCTCCAAATTCTTAAAGGTAATTTTGAAACCAATGCACAGTGTACCTAGTAGATTCTAGAATATTTTAAACTAAACTTTATTTGCAGCCTCGCCTTTACTTGGCTGGATTGGTATTATTTGGAATATTTAATAACAAAAAAATGTTTGTGCTATAAGTCGAAAAATATGTGCTATCTTTTAAGGTTGGTGACATATCAGTCTAGTAAAAGCACTCTATGCGAAAGTCTAAGAGCCCACATTACGCAACGGAAGAAAATAAATGATCATTGTTTGGCTCTACGAGACCGCTACGAAACCGCTACGCCGAGCTTGTTGCGTAGCAGCGTAGTCCATTTATTTGCGGAGAAACTTTTGCAATGTTTTCGCAATGTTTTTTTATATCTTGATTATGTAGTAGATTAAATACAAATTCAATCACGTATTCACTTACCAAAAAAAAGTTTTACTGAATTTCATGAAATTCAAAGTATGGTAAAGAATAAAATATAAGCAAAAGGATTTTATTGTGCAGATACTCGTAAATTATTCATTTCATTTTACATGCGGCTTATTCGCTTGCGTAACTTTGTGGCCAGTCACCGTCAACCGTTTCTCTTTAATTAATTAATTTACTTGTATCGTATGTTACGTACGAATTTCCTGCGAAGCGAATTTCACGGATGAAAATGTATAGTATATTGGTATTTAGCTTGATATCACTTGTGGTATTTGTGTTACGTCTAGCTTAAATTTAGTTGTTTAGGAATATCAAATATAATTCCTGTTTCGATACATCGCTGTTACATAATAATTATCATCTATATACATATATAAATATTATAAATTGTAGTCGTTTTTAATATCTGCCTGTGTGACCGCGTTGTTCTTTTAAACTATGTAGATTGTCGCAATTTTCAACATAATTTAGAGAATGTATTCAGGAAGGTTTATGTGTATTAAACATACATATATTTAGAAATGTCAATGTTTTGTCAAGTCGTGAAAACCTTGCAATGCACGGGCGTTTTGCTAGTAAATATAATAAAACAAAGTCGTTTTTTGTGTCTTTGTATTCAACCGCTTAGTTCTTCTAAACTACACAATTGATTTTGATGCAGTTATTACTATTATTTAGAGAATTTATTTTGGAATGTTTTTGTGTATAACACATTAATATTTAACTTAGGTATAGCACGGAAATCTCGATGTCTTGCCATTGGCGAGTCGCAAAATATAAGACCAGTATGTAGTACATAAATGTAGGACAATTGTCTGTCTATGTTAGGGTTTATCTCGGATGAAGCAGCTGTCTGTGTTTTAGTAGGGTTAGGTCTGTAATCCGTGGCGGTTTATTAACAGAAAAAAAAGGAAATCTTTGTTACAGGGTCAGCGTTAAAGTCAGGGTTCGAATCATGTTCCAGCTCCAATACAAGTTATGTCCTACAAATTCGTATTACTTCACATTATGAGGTACCATGAATTCATAACTAAATTAAACTTGCAAAAATATTCGTTTCGTTTTAAAGTACGAGTACATTTACTTCTTTAACCTTTCTTCTGTGCTAATGTTGCCTAGCCTATGGCTGACGCGAAGATCAGACAATTGTATCTTCGTTTGTACTATGAACAAAATAAAGAAAATAAAACAAAACCTAACCATGACAAAATTCGGCTATGTTCCACGAACGTCTTAAATTTTCCTAAAATTAAAGAAAAATTGCGGGGTAGTTGCGTAGCATACTTAAATAGCAATAGGTACCTTTCATTTAGACACTTAATTGCGTAGCGCTACTATAGGAAGAAGACTGATGTTGCAGTTACGCCAACAGTCATTGATAACATCAAATCGCCGATGCAGCATTGACGTCAATCGATGGAGCAATCTAATTTAAAACATTTTTGTTTTTAAGAATAGGCATTCCATTTTGCTACTTCAACGTGGAATGAATATTCGTACGATAATTCATTGTAAATAATTTTATTCATTAAAAGTTACAAAAATCATTTCGGCTTTTTTCGGTCCTCCGAATGTCGTAAACGATATTAGTTCAACAACTTTCATTCCGTTATTTACGTTGTCGAGCAGAAGAATTTCAAACCTATGAAGCAATGGATTAAGAATTTCATTAAAAATCCTGCTGATTGTGGTTGATGGAGGTTGTATACCTATATGACAGTGTTTTAAGATTCGAGTAAAATTGTTTAGAATATGTCACTACAAACTGTTCCGTCAATGAGAAAAAGTCGTTGTTTATTATAATAATTGTGGTGTTAATAAATGTGTTCGATCCAAATAGCTTCTTGATTTCAATAGTGGTGGCTGGACTGTGGTGCAGGTCGTTATCAAGAAACCAAGATATAATGATCAAAATATTTCCTGTATATGATTAAACTAGTCTTGGCTCATTTGCTAGTAGAATATTAAAATATCAAATAAATTCATACGCTCAAAGATTTCATACGTCACACCTGCTACTTTGATCGACGTCGACTATCACATTGGAATGAAATTGCAGTGTGTTTATGTTTGACACTTCGCAGTTTAGGTATGAAGCTACAAATACGCTGCGGACCCGTCTTGCTGGGCCAATTCAGTGAGTGT
Organism: Xanthia icteritia; assembly: GCA_949128155.2. Taxonomy (NCBI): domain Eukaryota; kingdom Metazoa; phylum Arthropoda; class Insecta; order Lepidoptera; family Noctuidae; genus Xanthia; species Xanthia icteritia. Next base: position 13,020,978 of record OX421941.2, read on the forward strand.
AACGTAGTTAGAAGATCTAAGAGTCACGCGATAGAAAGAGAGGCAACGTCTAGGTGAATATAACGGTAGGTGATTAGCGCTGTGCGACCTGAATTGCACTTTATTGTGTCATGGCAAGAGTCGCTTTTTATTTAAATAGTTTTGCCGAGTGTCCCATCTGTATTAATCGGTGCCGAGAACTGAAAGAACCGGTGAGAGAACTTGGAAAACAGTGCGACCGACCTGTGCATTTTAGAAGATAATACTGGTTATCTGAGATGTCACAATTCGTTGAATAGCCAACCGGTACATAGTGGAATTATCAGGTATTAGGTACGAATAACAATAAAAAGCTGGTTTGTAATTACTTAACCCATCTCTCTTTCATTTTAAGACATAAAATAAAATACATAATAATCGTATTAAATTAAATTAATCGACACTACTAACAATACAGAGCCAAGTAGCTACATATTACCTTCGGTTACACAATAGTTACAAAATACCTCTTAGGCTATATAACTTTACTAAATAAAGCTTGGAAGTTATCCTTGTTTATTTTGGCTTCGGGTCGGGTTTGCTGACATCGGCTTATAAACCAAGTATTTCTTCCTTTGTAAATAAATTGTTAAAACTGATTTCACCCAGGCCCCTAAGATACAGGCGCTGCCTAGTTTGGGGACCACTGTTTTAATACTATGTTAAATATTCTAGTTACAGTAAGCATACAATATAATTATTTTCTGAATTTTATTTTGTAAAAATGCACCAATAAATTATTCTTATTCTTACATAATTGTGTGCCTTAATTAGAGACTAACCTTGAAATTATATAATAAGCCATTAAAAACTAAATAATTGGCGAAACGTTTTTCATAGATACTGCATAATTAACATATTTAAGGCTGCTGAAAGAAATCCCTTTTAAGAAATCTTTATTATCACTAAACTAAAATTCATATTTTATAGTTTCATTTTACGATCGATCATTCTAAAATTTTCTAATTTTATGTTAATAATGTTAATTGTAATTTTTTGTTTTATGTTCACAGGATATACAGGTGTTCGAAACGACCGCCCCCTGAGGTGTCTACTCTATACATCATAGCGGTATCTAGCCTCTGCACAGGAGACCTCTTTGTTTTGAGGTTAAGACTATAAATACTAACAGCAGGAAAGTCTCTTTATGTTTTTTCCATTCCCACATCACGAATAAAATGAAATCAACGCGGCACGAATGGCTAACAGATTATACTGTAAAGTTACGTTAGCTTACAATAGAAATCATAAACTTTGTAACAATACGGAAATATAATTGAGATATCTACCGATTAAATATAACCTTTTATGGGGATGGGATAAATCAAGATTCCATGTCAACATTTTTGAAAATAAATAATTATATCTTAACCAAATAGGTTTTAGAAGCCCTTTATAAAAAAACAATGTACACTAATCAGGTGCATAATATTCCCCATGTAGGCGCAACACTTCACATAGAACGATACAAAAGGAGACATTAAAAAAGCGAGCACTTAAAAGGCACTTATAAAAGGTCTAAAAAGCCTCGACGTGGCTTTTGTACAAGCTGTGAACGCAGTTTCATTGAGCCGTCCGCAGTTCGAGTGCCATTTACGACCTACCTTTCGACATAACAATCTTTCACAATCTGTTGACAGAAACCTCGAGGGTCTTTGAGGAGTTATGAAAAAGTAATAAATACCTAACGAAATACGAATGTAAGAAAGAATCTTGTTCGTAGCTTCTCGAGGTGGAAGTTGGAAATTTGGAAGTGGATCTTAAGTCGAAAACCCTCGTTCTCAACTTTTTATTGACGTAACACTCCATAATGTGAGTCGTGGATCGCGTACTCAAATGTACATGCTCCTTTAGCGCTTCAAGTATGTTTCTCAACTTAGTTAAGTTTTTTCTGCTAATCCTAAACGAGAAAGGAGAGTTTCTGTGAACCTACACAAAATGGTATTCTCTGAAAAGATTCTGCGAAAAATAGAACTATGAACTGGACAGCCATGCCTTTGTTTATTTAAGTTAACCAATTTTAGCGTTGTCTCTTATTTATCCAAGTACCTACTAAGTGGATGGAATTATGGAAAAAGGAACCATTTTGAATGAAAGGAAATTTGTCTTAAAAATAAGCCTTCATTTTAAATTAAAAATGTGAAACCTAAAGACTCCTAGTCTAGTCCCATTTTCTATTTTGTTAGTACCTGGTACTTATGACAGGCCTATACTGTCCTCGTATACCTATTAACACTGAAATTTGAAAACATTATAAAAGCCATTCATTTTTAAAAGAGTAACCATGGAGTTTCTTTCCGAATCTTCTCCATAGGAAACGACCAATTGGAACCGTGCACCTAGCTTCTGACGTTTCATAAGTGCCCATGTAGGTTTATGTGAAATAAAATATTTTGATTTGATTTGATTTTTGCCATACGCAAAATACGCGCTTTGACGTGGAGTTGCGGAAACCAGCCCGTATTACCTATTACCTATTGATTTGATTTGAAATGAGTTAAAAGTAAAGAGCATACATATGAGGATATTGTAACACAGTCATGGAATTAATCATTACCAGTATTTCCAACTACTACGCTATTATGTTTATTAAACTTTATATGAGCATATTTTTTAAACAACTTCCAGCTTATTTTTGTACTATACGATTCTTATTTAAATTATTTGCAGAACCTTAATTACATCAACATCTTAATGCCATTAAACAAACTTCAGGCAAATATATTGCTTGAAAATCCCATCTAATTGAACACCAAGACGTTCGCGTTGGTGTAACTTTCACGGAACCTTTATTGCCTGAGATTGGGGTCGCATTTATTTCTGTCTCACTACAGTTATAGCTCCGGGTCTCATTCGAGGGGTTTAAAACTTACGAGATACAGTTGTGAAACCGTTGAACTGAACCATTTAGGTACTTACTTGGTTAACTGCCAACAGTTTGGTGTCTTTACTGTTTCAGAACTGATTCGGGCATCTTGAAGCGATGGTCAATCGCTTCTCAGTGCAATCACTCTGTAGGTAGTGTCCGTAAGAAAGTAGTCAAGCAAATGTGGAAATATCTAAGATGAATTCGATCGCTTGTGGTTAATTACGTAACAGGCAGATGAGTTATATAGCTAAACATGATTCATTTCCCTTAACATAATATTTTCTAGTACAAGACCTATAAAGGTTGGTGCCTATATCGCCACTATCCATCACCATAATTTATGCAAAATAAAGATATTCTATTCTATTCCAAATCCTGTGCAAATAACGCTGCTCCGCTACAGCCTCCGTAAAAAAGTCGACTCAAATTAAAGTGGTACTTACGTTGGTTTACGCTCTTCTGCCCAAACCCGATTAGGTGTCCATTAGAAAATATAAGTGTCTCATTGAACCTCAAATTGCGGTTGAGTAAAAAGGTTAATACCCGATTAAGGACTTTTCTACAGGTCCTGTGAGAGATTACTCAACTTATATCCGTGAAGCATTCCAGCCGTAGTTTCTAGAAGCGAATACTTGAATAATCCGATATCTAGAAAGCATAACATTACGCCTGTTTTCCCCGTAGGTTTAGGCAGAAGTGTTCCGTTGTAAGTACACCCATATTTCGCCAGTTATGTATAAGTCCCTAATTATTTCCATCAACCGAAACAAATCAAGTCTCCGGGCTGAATGCTCTACAGAGAAATTCCTGATGGCAAAACCCAATGTTACTTTGCCCGACCTGGACCCAGTACCGATGTCAATGTCTAGAAGAATGTAAAATTATAAGTATTGAAAAGAACATTACTCAACGTTACTTTACATACATAAACTGATGCCTTTTTCCTATAAGGGTAGGCAGAGTTATTATGTAAATCATTAAAAATACCAGTTTTTTATATACATATTGACATTTTTGAAAATTATATACAAAATAACATGATTACTTTGTAAAGGTATTGTTTTAATTATTGTGAATTTGAGGACTATGTGGATATTTTAATTTTATTGTTTTTCCTCTTTCTTTAATTTTTTCTTTCTCAGTTAGTTTAAATGATGGTCTGGCAGTTTGAGTACTTTATGCGACCTACCCAAATGTCCTTTCTTTGGTATTGTTCGTCGAGTTGAGCTCCTTAAGTTCTGAGTTGAGCTCTACGATTACTGACAAATGCTTGCACTGACTGGACAGGTCCACTCAAATCTGTGTGGTTCTTTCCTCAAAAGACCATTTCAGACACTAATCTACATGGTCCTCATATGGCCTGACCAAGATTATGTCTGGACTTTAAAAGAGACTGTGACATTGAGTTTGTTTCGGTCTTTCTTCTCAGAGTAGTCAGATAGGAAACGCCGAACTCATCTAGTACTACTCATTTTCTTCATTTTTTTTTTTTTTTTTTAATATGACGTGTAAAAGTGATTGCAATATCCTATTTACAGAATAAACAATTTCATTTCATTTCATTTCAGACCACCACCTGCTACGATTGCTTACGTTACTTTAATCCGTGAATAAATATGGCAATATAGCTCCGCAATAGGTACTTAGGAATCTAGTCCGTTTCCGTTTGGCTCACTTACTTAAGATTTAGGAAACTACTAAGCTTTCAAGAGACATAAAGCAAGAACTTTAAGATTTGCTGCACTAATATTTACAGATACGAATTGATCCTAGTTGCATTTACTTTGCAGTAGTTCTACATCTAAACCTAAGTCCCTAAATTATGTATGAAATACGTAAAAAAGTTATGAGAGTAGACCAGCTAGATTAAATTGCGGAATACTACAGGGATCAATTTTAGGGCCTCTGCTTTTCCTTGTGCATATAAATAATATAACATAAACGTTACTGTTGACACCACTCTGTATACTGACGACACCTGTCTTTTTTTATTTTGTAAGCGATGTTGAAGAGGTGGTCAGAGAAGCACAAAATGTTCTATCATCATTTAACGAATGGTTCAAGTACAACCGGCTAACCTATAATCCGAAAAAAACGTCATAAATGATCTTTGCAGCACAAAATAAAAAAATACCGAGTGAAATTAAACTGACCAAGGATAATGAACCGTTACAAAAGTCAACAGAACAGAAGCAAGGGGCTGTGCTGGTAAAACAGTGAGTACATAAACCAGATACAAGTTATACAAAACAAATTAATTAAAACTCTATACAATTACAACTACCGAACATCAACTTCTTCTTCTTCTTTTCGTGTGGTTATTGACTAACCTGGTGTCAGAGTTTTAAAGCCGCCCATGGGCCTCTAACTTGGCTTCATATGCTGTCGAGAAATATCTCTCAAGCATGCCGGTTTCCTCACATCTTTTCTTTCACCGTTTTTGAAGCAAGTGATAATTATACAATACGCACATGAATCTGAAAAGTCAATGCGTGCCTTAGGTTCGAACTCGATACCTATGACTTGGCAGTCCATCGGTCACACCACTAGCCTACCGATCCGATCCGTGAGGCGTCCGTTTATAAGTTTTTTTATTACTTTTTGGTAATGTTATTGCAGTACCTTATGAGTTTTTGCAACACATTCCATATTGACACTAAAACATACAACAACTATAGATATACAAAACGTGTCCCTACTCTAGTTAGGAAAATTATGACAAAGGAAACCCACTCGTCATATTCGTCGTCTCGGATACTACACTAGAAATCGCAATTAACTCGAACTCAGACCACCCAGAACCAATTAACTCGAACTCAGACCACTCAGAACCAATTACGGGAAGAAGAATATTTTATAAGAAGGAGCGGTACTGTACAATGAATTGCCAGATAAGATGGTTAATGCAAAAAAAGTAAATATTTAAAAAATAAAAATGTATGTTTTAAAACAATGTAACAATTAGTTGTTACCCTAACATTTTTTTGCAACAAAGATTTTTTTATTTATAGGACAAAGAAAAAAGCTGCCTATGATAATTAACCTTTTGAATTCACTTTCTCTAATCTGTAGAATCCTAGTTTTAAATATTTTGGTTTTCTTTTATCGACTCACGGAGTCATTATGTTACGAGTACCTTATAACTGCATGATTTATTTGTATAGTGAACTATTTCTGGTCTTTCAAACAAACTGCCTACCCTTTTCCTATGTTGGAGTCGGCTTCCAATCTAACCGAATACAGTTGAATACCAGTATTTTACATGGAACGACTGCTTATCTGAACTCCAATAACTGGGTACCCGTTGGTAAGACCGGTTGTCAGACTTTCGGGCTTCTGACGACCACGGCCGGGACCAACGGCTTAACGTGCTTTCCGAGGCATGGAGGAGTCTCGGTATATACAGATGGTCACCCATCCACGGACCAATCCCGCCAATCGTAGCTTAACCTAATGAATCGACCCGTGCGGCTGTTATTACTTAGCAACAAGCTTTCCGAAGCACAGAGAGATTGGTCATCCATCCACGGACTAACCCAACAGTTTGTGTTCTCAATGGGAATAAGTTCTTTAAGCCGAAACCCATATGTTATCATTTTTATATATTTTCTAGCTTGAATGTACGACAAATTACCGCAAAGAAGACTAGACTGGACAAAATCTAGAAAAGTTTAGAAAAGTACATTTTACTTTAAATGGCATTTTTTCCTAAATCTAAAAGCTTCCCTGATATAGAATAGACTTACTTATAAAAAGATCAAAGTTTCCAAGTAAAATGTTTTCTGAATGAGATCGCTGATTGCGATGAAATCACCCATTGTACCACCCGAGAGAGTTCTTTAATTGATTGTGTTCCCTTGAAACTGGTATACTAATGAATCATTTAGTTCGTGACTGTTTTTTTTTGGCTAAAACCATGTGCAGCAATGAATTGTTATGGAGGTATTGTTATTTTAGTGGGTCAATAATATCTTAAACTCAGTAAATACAATGTACTTACAAGTAATTTATTTGGGTCTTTGACCTTTTACACATTAATTTAGGTACTAAAGAAAATGCCCCAATGAAAAACCCAGTCACGAACTGCTTTATCCTGATTCCCAGAAAATATCAAAATGTTTACACTGTAGCTGTGTCTACAGTAGAATCTGTATTTTTTGTACGGAACATCAAACCTTAGTAAAATTCTGAATAATGAATGAGTCGAAACGTCGACGTCCCTCCGGCAAAAGACAACCTCAAAAGACAAAGATAAAAATCATGACCTGAATAAACTTAAAATATCCTAGAAAACAGTATCTCAATACAATATTTTTGCATAGCTATTTATATATATTTCTTCGTTATTATAAAATATATTAATAAAGATAATTTTATGAAGAATGTAGAAAGCAAATAGCACAAATTCCAATTATAATGAAGGGTCGTGACAAGCGTACGGTTCCAATATCATCATCTGGCTGAAGTCCCAAAATCTCAGTGTAGCTAATATGGAGAAGTGCGAAAAATCCATATTGGAATTCTCTCCGTTTCTTCTTTGTATACCTAAACTATTCAAGGTAATAAGTAGGCGGATATAATAGTCTCATTTCGTGTTAAAAATATATACCTCCTTAAACTTCTTACAAAAGCACTTTAGTTTAGCGTCGAACGCGTTCCTAGAATTTTAAAATTATTACTAAAAGCCAATGCTACTTAGCCAATTAACACAAGAAAAGCATCAACAATTCGTAAAATATTCAATAGCTACCAGACGGAGGGTTCCTACCCTCCGTCTGGTAGCGGCGGCTAAACCAAAAGGGATTAGACAAGATTTATAGGAACGAAGCAACTGACCTCCGACCATTACAAATTGAAGTTTTGAAGACGAGATTTTCAACAAGAAGGTGGAAATGTTACCCATACTCACAAAATTGTTGACGATGAATCTGCATTTTGTTTTGTTATGAACATAGCACTTAAGGTACGCTATACTACGAAAAGCGGATATTCACAATCTGTGGGGGATTTAACCTTATGTTCAGGATCACGAAATTAGAGCTGATCACGTTTACTTTCCAGCAGAAGAAAATAAAGGACACGTGTCACGGCAATGGAAACTAAACCAAGTTTGAAGTAATCTCATAATCCTGGTCTGATGACTCACCCAGGTCTGAATGTAAAGAACTTGATTATTATCAATGATGACTGTACAAAAGTCTTGGAAAGATATTCAATAAGTTTATTATTACGGCATTAAATAAACAGACCAAAAGCTTTGCTTAGTGAGCTTTGCTTAAGCAATTGCTTAGTGTTCAACTTTTAAATCTTTTCGCCATTCCCATCACTTTGAGCTTAAGCTGCAGAAAGTTGCAAGTCAATAACATTAAAATTTATGCAGATTGAAAGTTTTCAGTTTAATTACGGATGCAAATGGGAGCTCGAGTCTTTTTTAAATTTTTATTAAATACTAACGACCTGCCCCAGCTTCGCACGGGTGCAATCGCGACATGTCAAAACATCGAATTTTTTATGCTATATCTAAGTTATATATTAATGTATTACACTGCACCAAAATCCGTTGCCTAGCTTAGAAGAACTAAGCGGTCACACAGACAGACACGAAAATCGACTTTATTTATATGTGTAGACGTGGATTTAAATTGTACGGCGTCAGATGTCTGTAGAACGCAGAAATCACAAATATTTATGAGCAAGTATATAGCTGTGCACTAAAACTGATTTATGTCAAATTGTGGTTCGTGTTTTTCGTATGGGACTGCATATTTAGGTAATCAATCAATAAGTTTTCAGAGGATCAGCTAAAAAATTATTGACCTTAATGACGGACACTTTTTTAAATCAATGTACCACTAAAAACTATTTGCGCTTTTAACGGTGCACACTTTTTAAAATAATTGAGCCTCTGTTTAATTTTCTAGAGTTTTCTTACAGTTTTTCGCAGTAACGCCCATCAAACGGCTTAAGTTAGGTTGGAACTGTGAGCAAACGCGCGCGAGCCGAGCGAGCGCAGCGAGTGGTACCGTGGCAGCGGACGGCGGGCGCTACATCTAAATTGGTCGCAGTTAATTGGCTATTTAGTATTTTTAGGACCACAAAATAGGAATTAATTGAGGTCCACAAAAATTATCACCATATTATAGTGTTCAATAATATTTTTAGTATCGCAAAATTGGAATTATTTGAGCTTCGTTTAAATATCTGTCTTTGTTTTATCTGTATAATCTTGCTAACATGACCTAGCAACTTAGCCTAACAATAAGATGAAATCATAATGTGTTTGCGCGTGGCGATCTTGGCCACGAATTAATCAGTAGACATAACACTTCCCCTGAATTTAGAACTACCTATTACCTAGGAAGTTTAATGTCTGGGGATAAGCAGTAAGGTCAGCTTTAGTAGTAGCAGACAAGATTAATCTCTTTCGTGAAGATTAACTGAGTCTGGATGCAAATCAATGTGCACGTGCAGAGAAAAGACAAACCTGTCTGGTAAATATCAGAAAAGGATTTATGCTGGTTTTTTATAGTTTGATCTTGAATCTTGATTTTATTCACATCAATAGTTGATCGATAGCCCTTTTTTCTCATGAATATAATAAAACTATTTTCTACAGCAGGCGTAATACCTTCGACGATCTTAAAAACTGTCATAAAAACTGACGCCGCTTATGCTCAGACGAAGAAAGAGTCATAATGAAAACGCCAGTTAGACTCTCATCGTCTGAGATCGCCTCAGTCATCGCTAGAAATGCTAGAGACAGATGTCCTTTAACCAAAAGTGTAGTAGTGTTATTTTTGTATATTAATGTATTATCAGGATTGAAAGAAATCGATTCTTATTAAGAGATAGAGAGAAATGCAAATCGTGCAGCTTTTCTAGCAGACTGCATCAATGCCCATGATAACTCTTCTGATTTGCCATGTTCTGATTGCGGTGAAACTTCCCGTGATCTATCAGAGCCACAATCAAGCTCCTCTTCGACTCAATCTTTGCTGACAAAATTGTCTAAGCAATAAGTTTCAGCGATATTGACGAAGCAACAGGAACAGATTTGTCTCAAGAATGCTGAAGATACTTAGCTTCAGTCGATCCCAAAAAAGTAGAGATTTTTAACGGAGATGTGCTTGCAAGTATTGGCGAGAAAAGAAAAATGTGTTCCCAAGACTTGCCGCGCTTGCCAGGACTATTCTTGCAATTCCTGCTACTTAAAAGCACCCCGAGTTAAAGTTCCTTCAAGCGCGCCGCCTAGAAAATGTTGGTCGGCTTCTAAAAGAGTACAAATAAGGGCATAAATCTTAATTATTGAGCAAAATATTTTATTAAAATCGGAATCGAAGTACCTAAAATTTAAAAAACACAGACTTTTTTTTACTTTTTTATCTATAGGTGCTAATAAGTAGATAAGTAAGTAGTTATAATTTATCCGTAGGTATAAAACTGCAATAAAATCTATGATACGCACAGGAACTTCTACCAGATACACCACCATATAGCTTTAAATTCGCGGAATTAATCCAACTGAGAACGTTTTCAGCGATGAATCATTTTATTATGAAATTCTTACTTTAATTTTTTTACCTCTGAACCTACGAATGAAATATCAAAATAGAAGTGTTTTGGCTATTCACCCCGTCAGAGAACCGACACTAATGACGCTTTTCACTTTCACACAAATGGAAGTAAAAATATTCGCAAGGTACTTTGAGACATAAAAGCTGAAGAGAAGAAATGTGGTGAACTGTGTCTTAACTCAGTTGATGTTTGCGTACTCGTAATTTTTAGAAATAAAAAATAGACAAGAATTCTTCCGGAATTAAAACTCGAATAACGAATAGGTTTAAAGAAAATCACTCGCATATATCACTTGAGAACAATACTAGATAATAAATAAATTACACAAAGTTCATCGTCATCAGTGCCTTTATTTCTCCAATAGTAATCGATCCGCTATTATATACTGACTAAGTTGAGTTTTAAATGCATTGAACGAGTGTACATTTATTTTTATACTAGAATTTCTTGGGTTTCTTGTACTACTTATTCTATTATAAAGTTGTGATCCTTCAAAAGTAAGTATTTAATAATATATGTGTTGTAAATATTGTATAGTTGATTGATATTCATTATTTTTGTATCTCTATAGATTTTACTGGTTGATGTTAAATTTAAGGTTTAAGGATAGTTGAACAGAATTTTTATGAGTTTATTTTGGGTAATTTGAAGTTCTGAGAATGTTTTTTTGCAGCACTGCCCCATGTATCGATCAAATAAAATAGATGCGGCTTCTCTAGGGAATTATAGATGGTGTACCTCACTTTTGGTGGGATGCGATGAACTATGTTACACAGTGACCCGGCAAGTGCTGAGAGCTTGCTTTAAGAATTCCACGTAAGTGAACTGTCGATTGTTAGACCGAGATATTTTTCACAGGTTTTTTGCTGTAGAGGAACATTATTATTGTTAGTGGCTTTTATTTTGTGCCTTAAATATAAAATAACATGTTTGGGAGATATTTATTGTCAGGAGATTGAATTACAACTATACTAATAAAGAATTTAAATCATCTTGGGCTTGTAAGATAATTTGATAGATAGAGGATCCGTAGTAGGATAAACAAGCGTCATCAGCGTATAGGGTAAGGTGACCACGTAGTTTAATTTCGTGAATGTTATTTATATATATTAAAAAGAGAAATGGACCTAAAATAGATTCCTGTGGGACGCCACACCTAATAAGTAATGCATCACTTTGGTGAATGCCAAGTTTAACCACTTGCGAACGATTTTTTAGGTAAGAGTCGAACATTTTTAGAGCATTGCCAGTGATATTGATGGATTCCAGTTTTTTTAGGAGCAGTTTGTGACAGACTCCGTCGAATGCATTTTGCAGGTCAATAAAAATACCAAGGACTATAGTAGCTGTAGTAGCATTACTTTTTGGTCTGAATCCATATTGCCGGTCGGTGATATAACTTATAGAACTTAAATATTTTTCTAATCGGTTGTAGATTATTATTTTCGACATTACTAGCAACACTTAAATCGGTTGATAAAGTTCAAGGATCTGTGGTATTTCCTGAATTATAGATTGGCGTTACTTTCGCTATTTTTAGTGTTTCAGGGAAGTTCCCATCGGCTAGTAGTTTATTCAGACACTTATATCATTCGCGATTACTATTTTTTTCTTTTATTACTTTCGTATTTATTCCGTCTAGACCCGTGCTGCAATTTGGATCAAGGTTGATTAATTAATAAACTTTAAATTTAGATTTAGAATAAACTAAAATAACTACTACACTAACTTGTGATAAAAAGTGTGTGAGGCTTTTTAATACCGCTCTTTCTATAATTTCCAGTCTAAAGCCTGATTTACTCGGTGCGATTTAATTACCTGTGACATAACATAGGTTGAAGCAACAGCAAAAGTTGCACCATCTTAACAGTGTTTAGACGATGCAAGTCACCTGTTACTTAAATGTTATTATATTACTGCCGCGGCAGAAAGCACAGACTGTTTGCTGTGTCCCCAGTACCTCGCACTCTAGCCGTTTTTTTTTTAAATATAATATTTATATTTAATTAACAAGTAACAAAACTCAATATGTTAGTAGCAATATTTCTTAACAACTATGTTAGTAAACACACTTAACGAATCCCTGCTACAAGCTCAATACAGATGTGGAAAACTTGCAGCAGCGATTCATATACAAACAGTCCAGTCTGCTCGCGATACACTGCAGTATATTGTTGGGGCTGGCACCCGACGCACCATAGTAGCGTATTTTTTTCGCATACTAGCGTAGAAGCAATCGACAAGAGCATCAGCAAATATCCCTAATGCGCTACAGAAGCGGAACAGCCCCATCAATACCCGGAACGCATTATTATATTGAACGTGAAGGGCGCTGTTCGATTTTTGAGTGTAATCTACCAACAGGCTGCACGTGTAAAATGAGGTGCAATATGCTCGAAATAAGGGTCTTTTCACTTCTCTAGAACAGCGTGCAAACCTGCGAGCGATCATATTAGCCCTCACCGACAGCGTCCTCCTTTCTCTTTCAATATCATCATTATCTCTGAGGTCAGCGGTCAAAAGATGTCCCAAGTATTTCACTTTATATACCCTCACAAACGATATTCCGTTCAACTTGACCGGAGGCATAGAATCAGAACATCGACCACTGACACCGAAGACCGTGACTTCAGTTTTAGTGACGTTGTAGACCAATCCATGAAGTAAAGCATATTCTTCACAGATGGCCATCACTCCTAAGACCACAAACCGAGGCGCTCAGCAGCGCCATATCATCGGCGTAACTAATGTTATATACTCTTACATGTCGGAAATACGTTACTGAGTTGACTAATCGCGACGCCAGCGGCGCCTGGCGACGTTCGACAGAGTCTACAACCTAACGCTCGGACCGGCCACCGGCCGGGGCTCAGCAGAGCAGACTGCATCGGTGGCGGTCAAGCAGTCAACACGTTTAGAAACTGTGGTGCATTTCGAATAGGTGTGTCGTGTACCTACAGTGTATGAAGTGCTAGTGTAATTAATGCTATCGTAAATTATAATTTGATCTGAACTACAAACGGTTTTTCTATTGCGCAATAACTAACAATACCCATCAGTACGTCCACAGTGGTTAAAATATGCCTGATAATAACGAGAGAGACACATACCTTCCTCTGTTATACACATACTCCGTCAATTTAACAGACTTTAATTATCTCTTGGATTCTAATCCAACAAACGATCTGTTTGCGGATGAATGGACAAAGATTTTATTGGCATAACAGAAGTACTGTGAGAGGGATTCATGAAAGCATTCTTTTTTTTTATTGCTTTATGTTGTTACCTGAACTCTATAATTTGATATTTTCTTTTTTATGTGAATATGTCTTTAACAGTTATTATGATTGGTTTTTAATAATGTTACTTAAAGTAAAATATATAAATAAATGGCAAGAAACTTTCATCATGTAAATGGAGCGTAATTTTCGGTCTAGAGCTAAAATCTTTGCTAAGTATAGCCCGCTCGGAAACAGGAAGCCAATACTTGGAGTCACAGCGATTGGCAATTGTCTTGTTAACCGACTTGTTAGTCGACCACAGACGCCGACTGGGTAAAAAGCAGGGTAGGTCTAGGAATACTGATTCGTAGCAACTAGCACGTTTAAAGACACCCAGTCTGTTTGTCTGTGTATCCTGCTATCAATCACGTTAGTGACAAGTTGTACCCACTTCATGTACTACACTTGAGTTGACGCCTGAAAAGTTGACAAGTCCTTATGTTCCTAACTTAGGTACTTCATAGCTATCTCAAAATTCAAAATTCAAATTCAAAATTCAAAAGTCATTTATTCAAACTAGGCTGAGAATCAGCACTTTTCGAACGTCAAAATTACATAAGACAGTCCCCCAAAACGCCCACCCTTCACCACTTCCTAGTGCTTTAGCTGGGAAGAAGAAGTGGCGCAACAAACTCCCCAGCAGCACAGCTGTCTGTTCAGTAAAAAAGATTCTATATAATAGTATGCAAAATGATATTTACATTACGCAACACAAAACATAATTTAAATTATAAAATTAATAGCCATATGACAGCTAGCACACGCCAATATACCTTAACTAACGAAATAAAATAATAACTTAACGAAAACAATATCTAAATAAAAGCCTCCAGACATAAAGGGCGTGCCCGCTTACATATAGCTGTAACTAGAAGTTATAATTGATAAACTAGGACCATTGAGGTAAAGTAAAAAATTATCGAGGTCGCTAGCTAACCACATATTGCAATACAACTCATAAAAAAAAAACATTGTAATGAGTAGATTATGTCAACAATAAATAAAGTAAAATTAGTAAAATTATAAACAATTATATAAACTCATATAACCTGTCAGTAAGTAAGCTAATTCTGGAGAAAGAACATTTAAACATTGTCTTGAGTTAATCACAGCGACCAACTATTATTATCATTTAAGTAGTCGTTGATAGAATAGTATGCCTTTGAAGAGAGGTTGGATTTTACTTTAGTTTTGAACGCATTAAAAGGCAAATCTAGCAAAGAAGAAGGTAGCTTGTTATAAAAGGTTATACCAAGCCCAACAAATGAGTTATGAACCTTATGAAGCCGGTGAAAGGGAGTACGTAGTTTGTCCTTATTTCTAGTGTTAACATTGTGAATATCACTGTTTTTAGTATATAAGTGTATATTTTGCCTAATATATAATATGTTGGCGAAAATGAATTGTGATGCCACTGTGAGGATACCGATATCTTTGAAAAAATCTCTCAGAGAAACTCTGGCACCGAGCTGGTAAATTGCTCGAACAGCTCGTTTTTGAAGGACAAATATATTTTGAATATCAGCAGCTTTGCCCCACAGCAGAATACCGTAGGACATAACGCTATGAAAATAACTAAAATAGACTAACCGAGCTGTATCAAAGTCAGTGTATTGTCTTACTTTCCTGACGGCGTAGGCGGCCAAACTGAGCCTTCCCGCTAGGCTCGATATATGTTGGCCCCACTGAAGTTTGGCATCTACTGTTATGCCCAGAAAAACTGCCGTGTTTACAGTTTCAAGTGACTCTTTATCTAAGACGATGTTGGGTCCTAGATTTCTAACATTTGGAAGGGCGAACTTTACACATTTGGTTTTCTTGCTATTGAGAACTAGGTTATTTGACGAAAACCAATCCGTAACCATTGAGAGTGCACTGTTTACATCGTCAAAGTCTTGTCTATTCCTGTCTACTTTAAAAATAAGTGACGTATCA
This sequence comes from Xanthia icteritia, assembly GCA_949128155.2. NCBI lineage: Eukaryota > Metazoa > Arthropoda > Insecta > Lepidoptera > Noctuidae > Xanthia > Xanthia icteritia. Next base: position 13,036,656 of record OX421941.2, read on the forward strand.
TCTGCAAACAGTACAATTTCACAGATACCCTTTAAATAGAATGGTAAGTCATTGATATAGACTAAGAACAAGAATGGACCCAGTATTGAGCCTTGAGGCACACCTAACTGAACTGGCAGCCCGGAAGATTTCACACCATTAACATCTACACATTGGGACCTATTATGTAACTATAATTGAAAACTTGTCACACATAATTCGACGAAATAATTAGGGTCAGGGTGCTTTTACCTAAAGTAATACATCCTGGTGGGTGCAGAGTGAGCTAAAAATACGCCCGCTGTACAAGGTACGCTGTACATTGACCTTTGTGGTAGTTTGTACGTCATACTCAATAATGCATATCGATATTGTTTAGCTGTGCATTTCTCTAACATAGCATTTAAGTGGAACAATTGTGTAATTATATTCAGTAGCAATAAATCCATCAAGGGAATCATTCGTCTATTCATTTACATAGCATAACATATTATAACAAGGTTCATAACAAGTACCTGCAAAACGCCCACCCTTCACCACTTAAGATCGCCTATTGTTTGCTTACGCAAACAATCGGCGATCTTTAAGGCCTTCATGAGCTGTCGCCAACACTCAAGTGGAATTTATCACAGAAAAATGGGAATTCCAGGATGCGTTGCAAATGTTACAAGCGCGTTGGTCTGCTATTGTCTCCATTGGGAAATCGAGTGCGAACTCAACGGGGGCAAAAACGCAGTGTACAAAGAGAGCTATACAAGATTTAAAAACCAATATATCTAACTGAAGAAGGCATTAAACATCAAGATGTGGTCCAGAGCTTATCGAGAAAAAACAACACCAAAGTTGGAGATAACAGTGTTTCACGGTAAGTTTAATCAGTGGATACCGTTCAAAGTCCTTTTCACGGAAGCCAACCATAACAACATTTGTCAAATGCGCAGAAGATGCAATTTTTGAAAAGCAAGGTCCAAATAGAAGCTGAAAGGTTAATACAACACTTACAAATAAGCCCGGACAACTATCTAGTGTATTGGGATATTCTCAACAATCGCTACAACCACAAAAAACTTATCTTTACATCGCATATCAACATGCTTTTCAATCTGCCTACATGCAACAACAGTCATTAGCACCAATTAAGAAAATACATAACGTCACAATAGAATGTTTGCACGCTATCAAGAATTTAGAAGTGGATTTCAGGACCTGGGATCCGCTACTAGTGCACAATTTGACACAAAAACTGGACGCTGAAACATACTCAGATTACATTGAATCACTGAAGAACTCTTGGGTATTAAGGATTTATTAGACTACCTAGAGGCGAAGTTTACTTCAATGGAATTTTCGCAGCGTTAAAACAAGTTCTGCAACAAATCAGAATCAAGAAACATCCCATAATAAGAAACACAGCTATCATAACAACAAAAATCAAGCGGCTAGTAACAACAAGGTTACGGAATCGTACCATGCGTCAACGTTTATTTATCCACCGTGCAACGACGAGCATGGCCTCTATTTTTGTGCAAAGTTTTTAGAAATGTCGAACGACGAAAAACTTAACACAATTAACAAATTGCAAGTTTGCATTAATTGCCTGTACAGACATAAGGCAAAAAAATTACGTCAAACAACCGATGTCGCAAGTGCAAAGCTAAGCACAATACATTAATGCACGAGGCTGCATCAAAAAACAATGAACAAAAACAAACAAATTCATCATCTCATGTCTCTCAAAATGATGAAGAAGCTTCGGACATTCTATTAGCGACCGCCATAGTAAAGGTAGAGGGAGCTGATGGAACTCAGCACAACATGCGAGCTCTTGTAGATCAGGGTTCTCAGATATCTATGTTCTATGTTCTATGTTAGGGGGTTTGGTTTCCGCACTTAGTCCGTCAGGTGGACCATTGTGCGTGGGCCATAGCGGCCGTTTCGTGGTTATTCCAACCAGCCCACCTCCCTCCAGAAGCTGATTAGGTCTCCTGGTCTGTTTAGAACGTCTGTGTATGATCTGGGTTACCCGAGGGTTTCTGTTCTAATCTGGGTGACGCCCGTACATTCGAAGAGCACGTGCGCAACGGTCTCCTCAGCCTCCATGCACGCCCTGCACAGAGGACTGTCCGTTATGCCTATTGTGTGGAAGTGCTTGTTTAGCGAACAGTGTCCCGTGATGGTCCCCGTCACCAGGCGCAGGCCGTTCCTGTCCAGGCGCAGCAAACGCCTGGTCAGCCTGCTGTCCAAAGATGGCATAGCCTCCTTTGACTGCCTGCAACCTGGTGTCGAGGTCCACCAGCGTTCCGCTTGTGTGTGGGTGAACTTCTGCAGCCACCTGCGTATTTGGTTGAAGGGGATGGGTACGATAGGCTCGGGTCCGCAGACTGCCGTGCTGGATCCACGTCTAGCAAGTTCGTCAGCCGCGTTGTTACCTAGCGATCCGCTGTGTCCTTTTATCCATTGCAGTGTCACCGTGTTGCGGCTAGATACCGTTATTTGTTCTAGTGCATCGTGACATTCTAGTGTTAGCTTCGAGGTAGTATATTTCTTCCGTAAGGATTGGAGAACTGAGGCGCTGTCGGAGAGTATGCGGATGTGGGTGTCCGTAACCCTCCTGGCTTCTAGGGCGTGGACCGCTTGTATGATGCCCACACACTCCGCCTGATAGACGGTGTTGAACATTCCCAGCGGTCTGGATATATTTATGTTGAGGTCATGTGAGAAAACTCCGACTCCGGTACCTGTGTCGGTCTTTGATCCGTCGGTGTAAACTCTCATCTCTTTTGGGCCTGAGTAGTCACACTGTTCTTCTGTAAGTGTTATATTGTAGTGCCTTTGAAAGTGGTGTATTTTCGGGGCTTTGTCGCAGGGTGATGCCATCATTGGCTCACGTTTGATCGCATCCTCCTTAATGCGTATGTGCTTAACTCTGGAGTCGTTGCATAGGGTTCCTGTTAAATGGAGCCTAAAGGTGGCCAGGGCCGCCTCCTCCCGCACGATGAGGTGCAGAGGTGGCAGTCCCAGCATTGCCTGTAGGGCGGCGGTGGGTGCAGTTCTCATACTACCAGTGATTGCGACGCAAGCAAACCGCTGTAGTTTTTCGAGATCTTTTTGGGCTGTGCACCGGTCTGTCCTGGGCCACCAGACCAGTGAGCCGTATGTGATAATCGGTCGGATGACTGTGGTGTATAACCAGTGGGTGACCTTGGGGCTGATTCCCCAATTCCGGCCAAGCAGTCGTTTGCACTGCCACAGGGATATGCTGGCTTTTGTAGTAATATGGTTCGTGTGTTTTGCCCAGTTCAGCTGTTTGTCCAGATAGATGCCCAGGTATTTGGTTTCAGTTGAGAGGCTTAGGGTTGTTCCGAAGAATCGTGGCAGTTGTAGTGTTGTCAGTTTCCTCTTCTTCGTAAAGAGAACCAGTTCGGTTTTTGTAGGGTTCACTGAGAGTTGGTGCTTGTTGCACCATTCCTCTACTATTTTCAGTGCATGACGCATGAGGTTGCATAGAGTGTTTTCATGGGTCCCGTTGATTATTATGGTTATGTCGTCAGCGTAGCCTACGGTGAAATAACCTTTGTCGTTGAGTGTTTTGATGAGGCTGTCTACTACCAGGTTCCATAGGAGAGGCGAGAGGACTCCCCCTTGCGGGCATCCCTTCGCAACGATGGCTCTCGTAGTGTCATTTACTGTGACTTGTACAGCCCTTAGTTTGAGCATGTTGGTGATCCAGCCACTCAGTGTCGAGTCTATGCTGTGTCTGTCGAGGGCCGTGTTTATGCTGTTGAATGTGGTTTTGTCAAAGGCGCCCTCGATGTCAATGAAGGCAGCCAGTGCCGAGCACTTGTGATCCACTGCACATTCAATTTTGGAAACCACGCTGTGGAGCGCTGATTCCGTTGATTTGCCTGTGGAGTACGCATGCTGTTGTTTGTGTAGTGGTTTTACCCGGAGAGGTCCGTCTCGGATGTGCCTGTCACAGAGTCTCTCAAGGGTTTTCAGTAGGAAGGATGTGAGGCTTATGGGCCTATAAGCCTTGGGTTGCGTGTAGTCGGTTTTGCCAGGTTTGGGTATAAAAATGACCTTCACCTCGCGCCATGCGACAGGTACGAACCTGAGTGCTATGCAGGCTCGAAATATCTCCACCAGCCATGGTGTAAGATGGTCCACCCCCCACTGCAGCAGGGCTGGGAAGATGCCATCCAGTCCTGCCGACTTGTATGGCTGAAAGGTGTCAATAGCCCACTTTACTCGGTCATCTGTTATCATGTTGCGGGCTCGTGACCAGTCTTGATCCGTTGGGGTCCATTCTGGCTCAGCCTCCCACGTCCTGTCCTCCAGGACTGCACAGTCTGGGAAGTGGGTTTCGAGAAGGACCTTACTGGTTTCACGGTCAGTCAGTGTGTATGAGTTGTCGGGTTTTTTAAGCGCGCCGAGGGTTCGGTCCTGATCGGTTGACAGGATCTTCCTTACCCTTGCGGCTTCATTGTTTGTCTCAATGGATTCACAGAACTTACGCCATGCTGTCCTTCTGGCGGTTCTAATCTGCTTTTTGTATACATATTGGGTTTCTTTGTATATCTCCCAGTCGTCCGGAAGTCTAGTATTATCTCAGATATCACTAATAACAGAACCAGCAGGAGAAAAGGAGAGCAATTGCAAGGGCATGATAACAATTTTATGCAGGTCTGTCTTCAGCGACTTCTCTTTCAGAAAATCAGTATACATCATGAAAAACATAATCAGGAATCTACCGTACAAAATATTTTGAAAACCATCATGGCCTCAAATACTAAATATCAACTTGGCGGATCCGGAATTCAACAGCAGCCGATCAGTAGATCTGCTATTTGGAGCAGACATTAACTCCAAGATCATGCTAGGAGGAATGATCAAAGGCGATGATGTCACACGGCCCATCGCTCAACAAACATTAACAACACAAGGTTGGCTACTATACGGACACGTCAAAACTACAAAATTACAATGCATCGTGGTATTGAATAAACTGGAGCATATGACACAGTTTTGGGATTCCGAAGACATCAAAGACCGAGCCGATTTCTCAGTGGAAGATCAAAAATGCGTATACTACACTAATACCACACAACGTTTAGAAAATTGAAGATACGAAGTAAGACTTCCAATGATAAATGACTGGGAATGCAAGGTGGGCTCTTCCAAACAGATGGCCATTGCCTAATTCAAAACGTTAGAACGAAGATTAGGATAACAAAAACACTTAGCAAAAGCCTATAAAGAATTTATAGCAGACTACATTGACTTAGATCATATGCAACAATCAACGTGTAACAAGACACTCGACTGCCACTTGCCGCACCACAGCGTTGAACGCGCCGAGTCAACAACAACCATGTGTTTAATGCATCCGCAAAAACAACTACCGGTTCGAGCTTAAACGATCTCATGTACAAGGGCCCAAACCTACAACAAGATTTACAAACAACATTAATACAGTGGAGACAATCAAGTATGCTTACACAGTTGATATTTAAAAGATGTACAGGCAAATTTTAGTGGCCCACTGTGACCAAAGCCTACAACAGATTGTCGAGAATCACCAGTACAACTTCTACTTTCATATCAACTCGCTACAGTAACTTATGGGGCTTCGCAGTATCTTTTGTCTAAAAATCAGACAACTATAATAGAAGCCGAATACACGTTGTATTCGGCTTCTATTATAGTAAGACTAAGAAGATCGAAGGAAACAATTTCAGAAAAATACAAATTATTCAATCAACATCTGCTAAGCCTGGACATGCTAACGAGCAATATTCAGCAAGAAATTGAGTCTCAAGAACTATCAATTGAGTTTGTGATGTCTGCTATTTCTGCAAACAGCTTTATAGAGCATCTAAGAAACGTTCAAGATATTCTGTTGGATACCGTAACCAACATTTACAACTGCAAGATGAACTTACCTCATTGCGCCAGAACAACTACGGGACGAATTACGTTCAATTGGATTTGACGTTTCATATCTGGTCAGCTCTCAAAGGATGTGGCACTTTTCATCACCAACATTCAAGATGATATCTTCAGCTTATATTACCTTCTACAAGTGAAGGCAAAAATGACAGAGAGATACCTAATTATTGAGATACGGGTGCCGTTAATCAGTAGAGAAAACTACGAAGTTTATCACGTCATTCCTGTCCCAAAAAAGAATGTCTTCGACATGGTCACCCTACTGCCTATAGCGGAACTGTTAGCAATTAACATACAGAAGGATTCATACCTACCGATGACTGGAACCGACCTACATCAATGCATGCACTACGACAATACGACTCTGCTGTGCCCCATGAGGTCACCAATATACCACATGCAGTCTGACGAGAGCCTCTGCAAGAAGAAACAAGACTCGCCTGACTGCAAAACAAAACATGAGAGCCGTCAAAACACCTACACTTTTGCTGTGACGCTTGCAAAATACGCGTCATATGCGGGAATCAAGTTTCAACTGCACTACTTAACAACGCAGGGGTAATGACACTCGGTAGCGACTGTACTATCAATAGTGAGACGTTCACTGTACATTCCCAAAGGCAACTGACGGATATAATGCATGCCCAGGTTGAAGAACTTACGCTGGAAATTCATCCAATCAATCGGATCATCAACCTATCGGCACCGGTTTTGAAATATGAACCCGAGAATGAGACAGTAATGGAACAAACCTCATTACTGATAGATCTGGGAAAACAGATAGAACAGTTGAAAGCTGCGGCCGCAGAACACATAATATCAGATCGGGCAACATACCACGACGTCCACCAATATGTTGTCATATACGTATTGGCAACTGTAGCAGCGACAGCACGCGCAATATATGGTTACCACCGACTTCGCAAACATTGCACGAGTCACGAGAAACCTGAAGCACCAACTGTTCCCAATCCAGCGCCCCGAAGGAGGTCAACTGCAAGCATCGTGGACAAAGCAGCTGTATTTGACGTCGCAGGCGACAACTTCGCAGTGCACTTATCGAGTGCACGTACACTTAACAAAGCAACGTCGCCTTGTGCGTTGTGATTTAATTGTTTAAGGATAGGATTAGATGGCATGGGAGGCTGTCACCTCCTTCTGCGAAGCAGTAATACTCGCGACGGAGGAGGCGGAACTTGTGAGAAAAAGGCAAACTTCGCGCCCTCACGTAGCTAGCCGCCGCAGGAGACGCCCTGGGCGTCGGCAATCGCAGGCCGATTCCCGGCCACCGTAGACGCGGGCTTGCGGACAGTGAGCAATGGGTAGCTCGCCGTCCGATAAGGACCAGGCCCGGGTCGACTGTGCGTTGTGTTCCACGCGCGCCTCAAAGAGATGTCAGCACAACGAAAGGGGTCCGATAGGACCGATGCCTGCCGGAGTTGCGGGAAAATCCGAAATAGATCCCGTGGCCCCGGACAACGTATAGGCAACTGAAAGAACACGAGTGGGTTTTATTCAGTAAGAGTCCTGACACGCCCTCCCGCTCCGCCCAGAGCGGGAGAAGCTATTTGATAAATTCCCATCCAAAAAAAAAACAAGGGTAGGATTAGATTATTTTCTTTTACATTTTATTTCCTTTTTTAACATTTTACAACATAACATAACATTTCATTGTTCACAGTTAGCTTTTGTGAGTGGGCGGCCAATATGTACGAGCTACACTGTACATTGACCTATGTGGTAGTTTGTACGTCATACTCAATAATGCACATCGATATTGTTTAGCTGTGCATTTCTCTAACATAGCATTTAAGTGGAACAATTGTGTAATTATATTCAGTAGATAACATAAAATACCTAACAAGTTTCATAATAAGTACCTACATAAAATTTTCACTGTTGGGCATTACAACGCCAACACCCGCTGTATATATTATTTCACAGTAATTTTGTAACGAATTCATTAATTTGCCAGTACCGATTAAAGTTCCCCCATCGTTACACCGACAAAGTTGGTGCGATAAATTCTTCTCTTATTTCCCGGCCGTCCACCACGGCAAATTGAAAAAGAAAGATGATGTAGTGATTAATTTGTTTATGAATTCTAAAATAGCACCTTTAACTCGGGGGGCTGAAATTGTTAGGATTAAATAGCTACGTTTGCTTAATAACTACGAAACGTTGCATTTTGAAGGCCAAGACCGTATCCTAGCCCAAAATGATTGCCGCACGAGTACGCGATCGTCGCAGTCGTTTATGAAAACTAGCTTTTGCCCGTGGCTTCGCCCGCGTGGATATCGGAAAATATCCCGCGGACACGTCCTACCGGGATAACATACCTTTAATAGCAGAAGTAAAGGTCATTGACTCCTACCGCTGCGCGCGCGTTGTCGTCAACCATAATTACTTTGTTACGCGTAATTTAGAATCTGTGATATATTTTAAAGTATTCATTTTAATGATAATATGATTTCATTCACAATTAAATGCCCGATTTAAATAACATATTTTATTGAATAAGGATAAATATAATACCGGTCAAAATAGCTTCGGAAATAACAATGACATTTTTATCAACTTCTGAAAGATAAAAATGGTTATTGTTGGTCATCCTTAAATGTCATTGCGGATTTTTGTTGAACTTTTTAAGACGTATAATCCTGTAGAAGATATTTTTTATTATATCTCTCACGGTTTACGCGGCGCACACCAGTAAAGTCGGCATGATTTTTTCCGATATCTTCAACAATAATCGTCATATTTCAGCCAATTTACAGAAAACCTTAATAAATTATACACCAAAACCTTCCTCATGAATCACTCCATCCATTGGTGAAACCCCTTTGAAAATCCATTCGGTAGTTTTTGAGTTTATTTATAGAGCGGCGGGGGACTTTGTTTTTGTACTCGCACAATCAATCAATTCGCGTTTGTACGTCATAATTCATGAAAACGACGCATAATCTAAAGTGCGTATTGGCGCGATAGTCACTTTCGGTAAGGACATAGGGTGAAAGCTGCATTTATATAGTTTGATTCTATTGTTTATAAATAAGCACCTTTATTGGACACGTGCTCTGCGGTGTAGCGACCTGTAGCGATCGATGGCGTAGTCGCGTAGGCGTTTCGTAGCCGATGTGCGGCGTAGCAGTAGACAGTTGCATCAACCTTTTAACCTCTACCTAATATGACCATAATAGATGAATGTAAGTATATAGACATGGTTACAGCATTGTAAGGTATGAATTAGGGAAACTAGCCTGAGGCACCTGTCCCACCGCCGGCGATAAACGAGAAACGAGTAGACCTAGCAACAAAAAAACTAGTTGGCAAGCAAAGAGCAGCGATTGCGTGACGGCGATGAGCGATTACTCGCTGGTATGCGTATGTTCCAAGCATGAGTCACTAAGCTGAGCGAGAACTCTCTTTGATAGCTCTTGTCGCTTCGACAAACGAGCACTCGCCAGCGCGGCGGTGTGAACAGTCAGCGAGCAACTATTAATATATGCATCTCTTTTACTTACAAACGGGACCTACAATATTGTGTTGTGTTATTGTTGTTCGTTTCTTGAGCAAGAAAACCTTTGATAGCAGAAGGATTATACAGTACCAATCACTTCAAAACTTTAAGCTTCTAGTGGCCGCCCGTTGTTTTCAACGGTACGTTTGAGCTCCGTATACCAAAATAATAAAATAACTACTATACTACAATGCTCACATTTCACGAGTCATTATGGTTCGGAAACCGTATGTACCTACGAGTACCTACTAGTCAAGCGTGAACCCACATATTACATACTTGGCCGCATTTTATTTCAGCCTGTTCCGCCCGAACGCTATCGCAATTTGTAAAAAATCTATTGGCTATTCGTCTATGTTTCCCCAAAGTCCCCATTTATCTTTTTTTGTCTCTGCATTTTATTCTCTTTTAGCGAGAGTTAAAAAACGCTCATATATGTGCCAGACCATACTACCTTATTTTTTACGTCTTTGACATTTCTCGGGACGCTAGAGTCCCGGACCTTTGGAAGGCATACGAGGGGCCGAAGCCAACTCACAGACGCCCGTTTGACGTTATTAATGGAATGAGGCACCAACCAACGATTATCCTTGTTCGCACTATACAAGTGCAGCCAAGGACGACCCCCGGTTGGTGCAGGACTATTGCAAGATATGGAAACAAAGATATTGGATTATGGGTTTTCTACCTTATTTTATTATTATGAGACCTAAAATATTAGTTTCATTTAAGGGCCCGATTACACGTACCACAACCACACTACAACCGCCCCGCAACGACAACACGTGAACAGGCGCTAATTTATCTGAAAATTAGTAGTTTATTTACAAGGACCACATCAAGGCGACGTCGCAGCCACAACGCAACCTCCAGCGAGACCGCGCACTAGTTGCCGGCCACATTGCAAACACAACGATCTTTGCAAGAAGTTGCAGCGACATTATTCACACGTAACCACTGCTTGGCCACATTCTGACGCTGTGGCTGTGATACGTGTAAACGGGCCCTAAACCGAAAAACATGGAGAAATCATAGGAGTGGCGTTTTAAAATAATGTAATATTACCGAGAAAGATATTATTCTGGTCAAACAAGCTAAGATAATAAATACACATTATTATTTGTCGTATCGCCGTTTGCATAATTTGGAACATTCACAAGAATAGTTCAGTTGTTGTATTTACTCGAGTCTGCATTGCAAATCTTCATTTTCCGTTCTCGGCGGTCTTATTTCTTCCGAAAACCGTTACGATGCTATAGTTTGTTAGAATAACACTACAACCATTCCGAGTGAAACTACCAGACTATAACAGATTTTGACTGAGCCCTGGAGACTGAAAGTCCTTAATTTTTCGAATCCGGAACCTACTGTGGTCTGTCAAATCCGGGATGATATTAGGTCTTTACCTATGAAATTGCCGTTCTGCAGTACTGGCCGTTTCAAATCAAAATAATTTTTGTTTGGCTAAGAATTCTAATTTCAAATTAATTTTATTTTAAAAACATGTTCTTTTTTTTCTAAAACTTGTCATTTGTTTATTGATTAGTGTTACATTTTCATCGCATTTCAATATTTTTCGTCATCATGGATACGTTAAAAATTTGAGTAATTATGGAATATGAGTACCGTCGTGGCAGCAACGCGGCACAAGCGGCACGCAACATCAACGACGTTTACGGAGCTAACACTACAAACCAACGCACCACCTGTTATTGGTTTGCTCGCTTCCGTTCCGGAAATTTCGACCTGAAAAATTAACCTCGCGGTCGTCCGAAGACTTTGGTCGACAATGACGGCGATTGTGGAAGCTGATGATACACAATCTACGGCTGAATTAGCAGCAGCTTTCGACGTTAGCGTCAAAACAATATTGGTCCATTTGCGTCAAATTGGCAAGGTAAAAAAGCTTGACAAATGGGTGCCCCACGAACTCAATTATTGCCAGCGCGAAGTACGCGTCGAGACGTGCATTGCACTGCTCAACAGACACACAAATGAAGGAATTTTGAACCGCATTGTTACCTGCGATGAAAAATAGATTCTGTTTGATAACCGCAAGTGCTCAGCAAGTTGGTTGGATCCTGGTTCAGCACCTAAACAATGCCCTAAACGAAAACTTACCCCTAGAAAAGTGATGGTCACTGTTTGGTGGTCTAGCGCCGGTGTAATTCATCATAACTTATTACCAAACGGGGTGAGCATTACTGCAGATGTGTACTGTGAAGAACTGAACACAATGATGGAGAAGCTGGCACATCTCCAACCAGCATTGGTCAATCGCTCGTCTCCGCTGCTCTTGCACGACAACGCGCGACCTCATACTGCACAGCAGACGGTCTCCAAGTTGCAATAACTGGGGTTGGAAGCTCTCCGTCATCCGCCCTACTCACCAGACCTTGCGCCTACAGACTACTACTTTTTCCAGAATTTGGATAACTTCTTGGCGGGAAAAAAATTCAATACCCGAGCGAGGCAGTACAAAATGCCTTTGAAGAATTTGTTGCCTCCCGTCCAGCTGATTTCTTTAAGAAGGGCATCAATAAACTGCCACTGCGTTGGCAAAGATGCATTGATTGCATGGGTGATTACTTCGATTAATACAAATAAAAAATACATGAAAAAAATTCGTTTAAATTTTTTCATACAAAACGGCAATTTCATAGGTAAAGACCTATAATATTCTCGCAACCAAACTCCAATCTTGGACGAATAAACAACATTCTTGCATGCAGCGTAGTGACATGATTGAGTACCAAACATCAATAATATTCAGCTTTCACAGTAAAAATAATATTGTTGGTTTCGGAAACGTTCTTCAAACTCCTACATCAAGTCAACGCTCCCGGTCATTCGCGTAGGTAGGTACACGTGATATTTGCTGTAGAAAGATTCAGCATCTCTTTGTTACTCAGTAATGGTGTTAAAAGGTATGACAGCTTAATGGATAAGGAGTATGCCTACGTCACGATTAGGGTAAATAAACAACAGCATATGCTAGAAAACAAAACTCTCCGTCTTGCCCGTGATGGTAGTATCGCATTTCATGAAATATACTTATGTACTTACAAAGTAATGCTTCTAACTTATATTGTGTCTACTTACTACACGGTATACGTAAACTTAATGCAAATAGGCTTTTGTTCTTTCCGGAATGTTCAGAAAAAAGGCAAACCCGATGGCATGTTTACTCTGGACCGTCATCTTTTTTTCTATTTTGTCATAGTTGTGAAAATATTTAACGAAATGTCCTTGGATTTAAAAACTCTTTTGTATCAAAGTTTTTTATCGGTTCCTCTCTGAAAGGCTTTGTAAGTTTCTAAAGACTTGATTTCATTTGTCTCTTTTGTCCATAACCCTGTAAAATATATCAACGTGAGCCTTACTTAATAGAAGCAAATTTTAGTACCAACCTACACTAAATTAATTACCTAAAATCAAGCCTGCAAGGAATTGCTTATTCACTGTGCTACAGAATAGCTATTAACTTGCTGAACACAATGATAGTAGGGAATCCATTGTCTTCAAACCGCAGACGACATTGCTAAAAGCCCGATCGACATCGCTATGAACATTCCCAAATACAACTGTGACTGTACACTGTCAAATAAACTTACATAGAAATACTATTTGCTTCTAAATTGGATCCCCAAAAAATAGGGACAGAAAAATATAAGAACAAAAATGAAAAATACAAATAGACACCTTAATATTAAAATATCATTGGTTTTCAATTTTGCTCTTCTTTTTCCCTAAAAATGAAGTAACCCAAACCAATATCAAAATGGAGTTCGTTGATGTCGTCTGAAGCAATTTACCTCCATAGGTCGATGTACTTATTGATGTGATATTCATGATGCTATATTCATTTTATGATGGTCAAGGTCCAATTGATGGATAAGTTCGGCTGGCAGAATTTTGTTCTCAATTTAAATCCTGTGCTTGTCTCACGAAAGTTTCTGATCCGTATAAACTATAAACATAACTACCGCAGTATATTATTTTGTTTAATATTAGCTTACTAGCTTTTAATATCCATAAGGGTTTATAGTGTCCAAGTGGCAGTAGAACACTGACTCCTAAGTCACAGGTTTTCCTAGTTTAGGAGTCAGAGTTTCAACTTTTGTGCGCCTTTTAATTATTGTGAACTTTAGCTAGATATTAAACATAATATATTGTAAGGGTTTGTATCAATCAAGTATATTATTATTATTATATATTTTACGCATCTTGACATTTCTCGGGACCCTGGGGTCCCGGACCTTTAGAAGGCGTACGAGGGGCCAAAGCCAACTCGCAGAGGCCCGTTAGACGTTTTTAATGAAATGAGACACCTATTATTATAATTTCAGCAGAGATACGAGATGCTTAGGAGTACCTACATACAATTAAGCACCCAGAAGAAAACCTACCCTTTTTGAAAATAAGAATTGGTTTGCAACCAAGAGTAAAGTTCATCTGGAGAAGAAATTATGTACCTACTTTAAGATATAAATCATGAACATAATTATGTAGGTACCTATTTATATATTTTAGCGCTACTGCACACACTAGCATGACAAGGGAGATCGTTTGCACAAATAACGGTAGTGGTGCATAAATAGTTCGCAAAATAAAATCTACCTACAAACAATAGCAAAAGTATTTTGTTTCTACGTTTCGGTTTCTACCCAATAAATTTTACACAATGGAGAAACCTCTATCCATTTTTTTACGGGTTCTCTTACAATAGAAGCGATACATTTAAATTGAATAAGTGAAGTCGGCTGAAACTTCATTTTTAAGTACATAGATAATTTTACATTTAGCTGGGAATGCTATATCAAATGTTTTCTAATTCAGTAGCTCTTGTATAAATCGATGCCGATTTACGCTAGCAACTGCGACCCCTATGTCCTTTTCGAATGTAGCTTTTAATAATAAATGCTCGCATATTTTCATACTGCATTTCTAGAACGTGGCAGTGAAGGAATCAATATTTATGAGCACAATTTTTAGAAGTATATTTATCTCAACATTTTACTTGTAAATGTAGTTATATTCCTCGGAACATGAAACAGAAAAGTTTATTTTACTAATACCTAATTTGTTTAAATAAATATGTACCATAACATTTAAATCTAATTTTTATTTCACTATAATTTTACAACTCGAAAAATATACTTAGAAATTGCGCCTTTTTAAGTCGAAATGTTAGCAATTAAATCCTCACTATCTCGAAATTCTGTTAAGTCGATCGAACAAATCAACTCCAAACATTTAGCATTTCCTTAGATTTTCGAGTTTTCGAGATTCCATTGTATTAGTACTGATAATTAATTGCAAGCCTTATTTATATGAATAACTTTGATTAAAAAGTTGTTTCAGTATTCTCAATCATGTTGTCAACAGTTTCTCGTTACTTTGTCCAACGAACCGGATAAAGTCATCTATGAGTTATGACTAACTGGAAATTGAAATAGCAGTTATAAAAAGTTTCCCTACCTGTTTATTTTTTCTCACCAAGCCGAAGCGAAATAGAATATTACTAGCTACTGCTTGAATTCACTTGTCGCGGTGAAGTCTGAGTGAGTTCATCCCACGTCGATACGATTACTGATATGGAAGCTCAAATTAGATGCCTACAGTCATATTAAATAGTTGTAAAACTACGCAGTTTCATAATATTGCATTAGAATCTTTGTTAAATCTTAACGTCGGAAATTCTATACCTAAACTTATGTCGACCCAACATCTTGGTAAGTAGGTACCCTTATTCTTGTGATCATGAGAATACTCAACGACATCGTGTAATGGAGCGTTAGCATGTATTTACATGCAGAGACCAATACTTCCAACGATTTCTTCCACGGCAACTGGGTTAAGTGGATACTTCCATTCCATTTGACACTAAGCTGATACGTTCAACCCATACGAGATCTGCGGATTTTTCATACTCATCCATAAATAAATGTATGTAATCCTTATCCTTACATCATTATGATACATATTATAAAACAAAGTCCGCCGCCTCGGTCTGTCTGAACGCGATAAACTCAAAAACTACCAAACAGATTTTAAAACGATTTTCACCAATGAACGTGGTGATTCATGAGAAAGGTTTTGGTGTATAATTCATTAAGGTTTTGTGTAAATTGGCTGAAATATGACGATTATTGTTGAGGATGTCGGAAAAAAATCATGCCGACTGGAAGCTTTACTGGCCTGCGCCGCGTAAAACGTTAGAGATACATAAAATTGATGCTCTACAGGTTTGTACATCTTAAAAACTTCAACAAAACGTTCGCAATGGCAAATGTCTATCTTCTAAGGATGACCCACAGTAACTTCCGAAGTTATTTCCGAAGCTATTTTGACCTCTTTTGAATCCTTATCCAATAAAATATGTTATTTAAATTGGGCATTTTAATTTAGATTAAAGTATGCCTTGACATCATACCATTTAAATGAATAGTTTAAAAGATATGTATCGTGTGTGTGTGTGAGTGTGTGTTGTGTGTGTTGCTGTGTGTGTGGTGTGATATGTTATTGAAAACTACGCATATCAAAATAATTATGGTTGACGGCAACGCGGGCGCACCGATAGGAGTCAATGACCTTTTCCTCGGCTATTAGGTATGTAATCCCGGTAGTACGGTCCCGTGGGATATTTTCCGACATCCACACGGATGAAGCCGCGGGCAAAAGCAATATAAAAATTGCATTGTAACAGGCTAATTAAAACATATCGGTGTGTTACTATTAGGTAGGTAAGTATTGAAAAGGCGGTGATGAAAATATTTACGAATTCTGGGCCATACAGGAAGCCCACATTGCTTCCATATTTAAATTAAATATTTGCATTGACCTACAATGTTTGTAACATACACAAAGCAACAGGCCAAATACAGGTCACAAGTAAATAATAAAATACCCAGTTATTGTGACCAAAATAACTTTTCATACAGAGAACATACAGAGAATGAACGAGCATTACTTATTCGCTAAGATTAGGTTACCTACATACTCGCTTTTCGATAGTGATTTTAGAACATAAAATCTGGAATTCTTCACAAATTTTCATTCAACGTAACTTAAGCCAATATTCCTCACAGGGCCATAGGCAGGGGGAGCAGCGAGGGGCAGGGGGGGTTCAAACCCCCCACCCGCGAAATGTGAGAAACCAGAATCTCAATCCAAGGATCAAACCCCGTACTATAATACAGATAATTGATCTATTTCGCATAGGCGTACTTTGTAATCTTCAAAAGCACTACTCTGACTAGAACTATTGAATTAATTCCTGCAACTTCGAGAGAGTCTAACCTATCGCAGGCGGGGTGCTAAAATTTTCAAGCTCGTTTCGTTCACTCTTGCATCCTACATTCTCTTAATTCCCAAACTTTTCTACATACGTCTTTAAACTTAGGTACCTCTGTTTCTGTATAAACGGTCAAAGAGACATAAAACGCTAACTTGTTCGAAGCCGGATGCTAAATATTTCGAGCTCGCTTCGCTCGGTCTTGCATAGCGGCGGCATTATGCTAAAGTGGCCTTAAAAGGTTAAAGATATCCCTGTTTTTGGTCATTGACCGGACTATATTGTGCGTGGACCGACACGCACAAGGCCGGTTTTTTTTATAATTAATCTGTAGGTACTCTTATTTACCCTCTCTGAAATCAGAAATATTTTATTTCTTCTAAAAAAAGTTGGAAGCTGTTTCCTCAAGCAATGCTTTAACCGTATGAAGCGATATTGCCTTAGTTTGCTCGTCCAATTACACGACTATGACAATTGCACGACATTATCGTTAACGAAAATTGAATCTTCTTACAACGAATGAAAGTTTTCTTGCTGTGGGGTGGGTTGATCTGTTACTACTGGTGCACTTTTATGAAATATAAATCTGAACTGAATATTGCTTGGAACTCCAGCATTGTAAAATGTAACTTTCGTTTACATTAATAATACAATTTCAGAGACATAAAAGTAATACTAATAAAACGAAAATAAAAACGTAGGTACTCGGAGGAAGGAAGTATACCAGTAAGATACTGGTAGGGATCTTGACCGTACCTCCGGGAATGTCCTGATAGCCCTGGAATGGCATACATATCTCCACTCCTCAAGCACCTCAGGAAGTTTTACCCCCTTGGCGCTATGTCACTATGTGCTAGCGACCGTTTTCGGTTAGCTGCCATTTTATCCGTGTACCTATTACATTACATTAATCAGGCAAGGGACATCGGCCTACCATAGTTCTAGGTAACCAATCCACTTTAGCCACCCAAACACATAGCCCACTATATTTTGTTTCCATATCCTGCAAAAGTCCTACACCACCCGGGGGTTGTCCTTGGGTGTACTTGCACATTATGTACATACAGAGATAATCCTTTATTATGATTACCTTTCCTGCAATTTACATTTATGAAGTAGCCGTATTTATAAAAAAAAAAGAAAATCTATTTCATAAACTCAAATCGAAAATACATAATTATGTTAAAAATTTCTAATGTACCACATAAAACGGCTCTATTTAACAAAAGCTTCTTTGGCATTGCATCAAAAATATACAACAAAATACCTATTGACATTCTGAGCACTAAGGAACTTCCAGTATTTAAAAATGAATTACGAAACTTTTTAATTGATAAAGCATTCTATACGATCCAAGATTTCTTGAATTATTGATTGATTTGTTTAAACATTTAACTGTATTTTGACATTAATAATAACTAAATTTAACATGTAAAATAATTTTAAATTTAATGCCAATACATAATTATTGTATGCCTATTAGGCAGGACCATATTGGAACTTAATTTTTTTCTGTTAAGACCTGTAACAAACATATGCCCACAATAAAGATATTTTGAATTTTGAATTTGAATTTGAATCGTCGTTTGGTGCCTCATTTGATTAAAAACGTCGAATGGGCGTCAGCGAGTTGGCTTCGGCCCCTCGTACGCCTTCCAAAGGTCCGGGTCCCGAGAAAAGTGAAAGACGTAAAATAATAATAATACCAGCCTATCATTGTCCCACTGAAGATAAAAGGAGTCTTCTCATAGGGGGACATAAAGGGCACGAGCATTGATCACCACGCTTGATCAAGACGGTTTGACGATTTCAGACTTATATTAACTACTAGCTGCGCCCCGCAGTTTCCCCCGCATAAGTCTCGATCCCGTAGGAATATCGGGATAAAAAATATCTTGTATCCTTCTCCAGGTCATGGTCTACTCATGTACCAAATTTCATCCAAATCCGTTTAGCTGTTTTAACGTGAAAGCGTAACAAACACACAAACCAACAATCAAACTCACTTTCGCATTTATAATGTAATTAATATTAAATATTACTAGCTGCGCCCCGCGGTTTCACCCGCATAAGTCTCGATCCCGTGAGAATATCGAAATTAAAAGTATCCTATGTCCTTCTCCAAGTCATGGTCTACCCACGTACCAAATTTCATCCAAATCCGTTCAGCCGTTTTAGCGTGAAAGCGTAATAAACGAACAAACAAACTCACTTTCGCATTTATAATATTAAGTTAGGATATATACAGTGTGTCCCTGGATAAAGTGCACAAACGAAAATGATCAAACTTGACCACTATTCATCGTCAAAAAAATTGGAAAAGAAATCGTAATAATTATTATCGATTTTTTTGCAAATACAAAGAAACCCTTTAAAAAGAGTCATCACGTAAAAAAAAAGTATACAGGGTGGCAGGGACATCGACGCGAAAACTGTTGCCATGGATTTCGTGATTCTGAAACCCCCCGGCGATTAAATTTTTCGTAGGTTTTTAAAAACCTACTACCCTGTCCCTGCTACCCTGTATATGAATTGAAAAATTCACACGGGTGCTTGCCCGGATTTGAACCCAAAACCTCGTGCATGAGAGGTGAAGCCTAACCCAACTCAACCCACCTCAATCAACTTTGAACCTTATGCTTTAGTGATACAGTTGAAAATCTATTAAAGAAATTTAACAGATTGTAGTAGCTGGATGTGCTGGCGTCTGTACCTACCAAAATAAAATAAAAAAACAAAGTATGGGACTAAGTAGTGGCTAGTAAGAATGTAACGAAGGCCGCTTGGCCGAGGCGGACACAGTAGTGCAGAGCTTGACCTCCGCGGAGGCGGAGGTGGAATAAAACTTTGTAGTGTTTGTTGCTTTTTTGTCCATTTTAGATATCATTAACTTGCACTAACTTGTACAGGTTGCGCAGTACCACAGATTGGTGCTTTTATAATTGGGTGAACATCGGCATAAACAGCCTAATAACCTACCTATCCTACAAGATTCTAGAAATGTATTCTATCGACATCTAATATTGTGACCTTTTGCACGAGACCCCACAATATCCTGACCGCCCTTTTACGATCCTACCTACCTTTAATCTAGGTTTATTTTACTATCTGAGTATTAGGTACCTACATAAGTCTCATGTGGACACCTAGTCATAAACATTTGATATTAGGTAGGTAAACCACTTAGTACCTACCTAAAAATAATATTGTTTATTAAAATCACAAGTTTATGAGGGTTCTAGGTATTATGTAACTCCATTGAGACTAGTGTCTAAGGTCCTTTAACCAAAGCCAAAAGCCAAACGAATGTTGAATGGTTAGAGATCTGCAACTACCTACACACATACATTTGTTTTTTGGTTGAGTTAATATGAAAAATATAATTACTTAACCAACTAAAAATATTCGGCGCAGCGACAAGCAGTATGCAAATAATAAAATATAATTTTAACTTTATATTTTTTAGTTTATGTAGTCCCATTTGGGCGCCAAGATGTAATACCCTTTTTACAGCTTGGCGCCCAAATGGGACTTTCAATTTTTCCATCTATTGCCATCAAGGCCTTATCCTTTTAGTGAACTCGTCCCTACTACCCATCTCAATTTAAACGGACTGTAACCTGAAAATGGATGGTCTTCCAATGAGTAAGCAATGAGTATGTATACCTTACACAATATTATAACTTACACAATATTATAACTTGCACAATATTCTAGAAAATCGTTGCGAAAATGAAATCCATTTTAATATCCAATTTTCACACTTAATATTTGAAAGTTAACTCTAGATGCACGCATGGATGCTTTCATAAGCTTGCTTGCTTTAGCAACATTAGGGTAGATAATTGTGAGGGGCGTAGCTACCGCGGTATCAGCCGTATCAAAAACGGGTGTAAGCAAAAATTCGGTAACATTTTGGGTATTAGTCACCTTAAAACGATACTGATCCATAGTCGAATTACAAAGTTTTTAGGAAAAAAGGCGCCAACAACAATTTTTTCGACTTACGATTTGCAACAAAAATGCAGCCCTCGGCCCGTGAGATATAACTTCACGAATGAATTTAATGACATGTCAGATGAACTATACGAACAAATATTCTTCTTCTTCAATCGGTCCCTCATTACTGAGGATCGTGGTCACTGGACCCCTTTAAACGGACTATCCATCGGCTCCGGTCCAAAATTGAATTGAATTTTTGGTCGCTATAACTTCTTTAGGAGCACTAATTTTTGTATAAATTTGGGGAGAAATCACAGTTTTTAATAAGGAAATCTTGAAATGAAAATTTAATACCATGACTACCGCCACCCCACCAATGGCATACTAATTTTGGAGTACTAGTTTTTAATTTTGGGCACTAATTTCATCGTTGATTTCTCGGTAAATACAAATGTTTCAGTTCTGTTTTTTTACAAAATGAATCACATCTAGGCGCACTAATTATTTGCATACTTAGAATAGCTGTAGCATGCCCCTTTTTTTTGCGCTCACGGTGGTCCTGCTTAAGGGAGCGTGACTACGGGCGGACCACCTTCAAAGTCTATTTTCTCGAAAACTACTAGGGTACTAATTTTGTTGTTCAAGCCCTAATTAGCACCAATTGAGCACTAATTATTTACCAAATATGGAAGCGATTGGCGTTGATGGTCACGGACATGGGACAAGAATGGCTGACGGACTTATCAATAATGTAGAAGCAGAACATGTTGAAAAACTATAATCGTGTTCAGTTATACACGGTGACATTTGAATCACAGTGTTGCTAAAACAAACGTTGTTCAGACCATGATCTACTACCATTCTATGGCATCAAATATGTTATTAAAACAAACTAAACTAGCCGTTCTCAAATTAGTCATATGTTGCTCAAACGTGTTCAAACATTAACCGTAACATCAAAGTACTCTTCGCGGTAGCGATATGGCATTCAAAACAGTTATGAGGAGTCCACGTGGACTAAAAATTACATGCAATCCCGCGAAGTACTGCTCCGCCCATTACTTTTGTTAACTGCCGCCCGAGCCGCCCGGGCGGTCGCCAGTCTACCGAAATCTCTCGAGCGAGCGACGCGTATGCAACCGATGTACTTACGTCACAGGCACACATCGCGCGTTTTATGTGAAAATTAGTTCTATCTATTCGGAGTGGATTGGTTGGATAAGGTGCGTTTTTACGCAGTTGCTGTTGACAATCTGGCGGAAGCTAGGTACTCTTGGAGTCATTGTCTTGGTGCACACGGAGCTAACCCGAAATCCGCCACTAAGGCGAGCCACCAATGACCCAGTTGTGTGGTAAGTTTTGTTTTTGTCTTGTTCCTGTAATATCACAAAAAATAAATAATACCTAATAATGTTACGTTAAATACAATGGGCACCGTACCTAGTACCTACAGGAAAGAATTAAAACCATGTCTGATTGTACCTACCTACCGTAAGTTCGCAACGAAATGATATTGATAACATTAGAGGTCAGCCACCTCGCCGCGTCATCGGTACGGTGCGTCGCGTCGTGCAATCGTACATAGCCAGAAAATACCTACCAAAGTTTGCCATACCAAGCTATAAAAATCTGTTTTAAAGTAGGCACTTATCAGTGATAAAATACCTACCGAAGTTAACTTTTAACTTTGGTATTTTCTAGTAGGACGTACAATAATAAGTGCTTACAAAATTTCGTTTATGGAGGTACATTTCCCTGTAGACAATGCTATCCCATGCGTGTGCCGCGCGCCGCGCTGCAACTACTTTGAGACGCGAGCGCCGCAGTGTCTGTGTTGTAGGGAGTAACGATAATCCCGACATTTTAACTTTGTCTTTTTTGTGTTTTTTCAAAAACTTGACGTTTTTTTTTTTATTGGTTGGTATAGAGTGGTAGTAGACCATGGTCTGAACAACGTTTGTTCTAGCAAAACTGTGATTCAAATGTCACCGTGTACCTATATATTTTGAAAAATATTTTTGCTGAAAAAATGGCAAGAAAAGTGAACATTAAACTAACGTCGATCCTAGAATCATTTATTTTTAAGTTACATACCTACTAATAATATCTATTTAAGTACCTACAGTAGTTTCTTATACCTACCTACTTTTTAATATACCTACTTATTTGTAAAAAACATTTCCCTCCTTTTGGGTTTGGCCGCAGTCGGGTAAAAAAGCCCCCCAACAAATGTTGACACAGAGCCCATTGAAGACTAGCTACGCCACTGGTTATTGACTCAACCCGAAATGGCTTCAAGATTAGGGTTCCGTAGTCAACAAGGACAGACAGACAGACTGACGGACATGGCGAAACTAAGGGTTTCGCCATGTCCATCAGTCTGTCTGTCTGTCTGTCCACGGCTTAGCTCAGAGACTCTTAGTACTAGAAAGCTGGAATTTGGCATGGGTATACATATTAATCACGCTGACAAAGTGGTGGTTTTTTTAGGGTACCTCCCCTACACGTAAACTGGGGATGTTTTATTTTTCTCGTCTCTGCCATGATGTGGGGTGTCTTTGGAAAGGTCGTTCAAAAACATTGGGAGTGTGTGAAAACCATTTTTGGATTCAAGGAACCGTTTGCAAAATATTATGCTTTAAACTGCAAATTTTTGTTGGAAGCAAAAGTGTCGCCTCTCCCTGCCAGCTAAATGATTGGCTTTGGATATGGGAATGAAATCATGGCAGTAGTATATATAACGAAATTAAAAGGAAAACTATCACAAATAAGTAGGCTCAACGAGTAATAATCGACCAACTTACAGTACCAGTTTGTTCTTGGGATAAATTCATCCCGGAACCCTTCATTTTGCGTGGTCCGACGCGCACTTAGCCGATTTTTGTTAATCTTAATAATTGAGTTAAATATTTAATTAGAATCGGAACGAAAATATGAAATGAATGATGAAAAAAAAATGTAGGTAGGTAAGTATCCAATAATTTTGAGTAAATTTTGATGATATGAAAGTAGCAGTGTTAATCGACTTTTGCCGCTGACCCTACCTCGTAGGTCTATCTACTGGCTGGCTTTCCGATACCTACTGGCTGTCCAGTAAGTATCAAAGGTAGGGGTGCAATGTTCGAAAGTTATTTTAAGTTATTTATAGGTAAAGGAAAACTCGCCATTTTAATAATGGCAGAAGGAAGAATTGCTTTATGGAATGCTATTTAAACGTATAAAACGTTTAAATATTAGTGGGGTGTTAAAAATAACTTAGATCGTAGCTAATTATAATAATTAGGAATAGCCGTTTCCTAAGGGTTAACATCCATTACTATTACGTCATGTGCCCTACGTATAGGTTACGTGTACACTACGTGTAGGTTCATTACGTGAACATAAATTGTATGGCGCCAGTGGCGTAACTAGGTAGGTACTAAGGTGCAAAGTAGTGCGGGCACCAAGGCCCGTGGTGAAAGTGAATCGTAATGCAAAAAGCAAACCCCTGTAATTTACACAATGAATGATCAAAAGAAAATGTAACAAATCCGAGGTGGGATGCTAAAACCTACCTGAGGCTTTTCAGCTTTATTCGACAAAGTAAATCCAATTTCTGTAAAAATGGTAGTATCCGAAGCGGGATGCAACATTGGATAATAAAAAAAAATTGCCGTGGAGTGGAAATGGGTATAATCTGGGCCCGAATTCCTGTTTGCACCAGGGCCACTGATCTGAACTTACGTCACTGTATGGCGCGCAAACAGGAAGTCGCCCACTGTTTTCCTAATGTGGACGCTCTCTAATAGTTCCCAAGCGTATCCAGAGTTCGATTAAAACCATATAAATATTATGAAAAGCGGGTTGGTAGGTTATCCGAAGTGTTTTAGACTTTTCAATCTTCTTCTTTGTATGGAGTATTATTCTAAATAAATAATACAAAAGATTGATAGTACTTATCGTATTCCATATTTCCGAATAAATAAATATGTGGGCGTCCAAGCAAAGGGGTCCAGTAGTGGGATATTGAGTTAAGACTAGATTCGGTATCTAGAATAGTCAATTGACAGTAAGGATTGAAAAAATATTCAAAAACTGGCACATTTTTTTTTATCAGACATTTGCAATTGAAATTCTGAAAAAACTTGATATAGTCATTTAGTACCTAAATGGAATTGTAGATAATTGAGCATTTATTAATAATCAATTTAAACATGCAATTTTTTCACCCAACTTTACAAAACGTCTTATATCTCTGAAACTAAATGCCGAAAAACTGGAGAACTAGACCCTTTTTGCTTGGACGCCCACATGTAATCAGTCTACTGTGTCTGTGTCTTGCAGTACTAGTTTATAGTAATTTTATGAAATAGTTTGAGTAATAATAATTTATTATAATAAAAATGAAAAATTTAAAAGTTGCCAGGCTAATTCGGGAAAACTAAGTGCATTTTCTATGATATTTTGAAATTTGGACACGACAACTGTCGAGTCAGCTTGTTATGAATAAAATGAAATAAACGAACTTATAAATAAAACGTATGCAGAGTAAACCACTCTGGCTAGGCCTAAACACGACGTAATTAACACAATCCATTTTAGTAACAAACATCTGCAAAATAACAACTTCGTACACGTTTCAGACCGCAATCTAATATGTAGGTCCCAAGGATTGTTTGTGAGGGGCCTAACCGCTTATCAGGACCGACTTGTTATCAATGCCACAATTCCCAGTATATGTATGTACCTATTATATAACGTTATTTTAACCAAACGTCTACAAGTAAGATGAATAGTGTACTTAACAGAATGTTACACAAATAAAACACAAACTGTATGTAAACAATACAATAATTCCAAGATTGGTATAGATTGTTCTTTATTGTCCACTCGATTTGGTTACAGCTACTTTTGCTTACATGATAAAACTGTAGAGACACTGTTATGAGAAATCTAAGATTTCTGAGAAATTACAAGACGCCATATGTATATTGGCCTATTCGAAAATAAAATACAAAACATTGCAGTACGTTACGGGTACGCAATAGGATTAAAATAAAACGCCAGAATAGATTAATGTGCGGTTATAATATTATAAAATACTTTCAGCCTATCGAAACATAATCCTATGGGTTCTAATCGATATTTACATAGAAATATGCAAGGCGGGGAGGACATTACAAATCTAGAAATGAGTGCCGACAATATCCCGTGCCTGCCCGCACTCAGTTACACCGGTTACTTATTATGCATGATCGTGGAAACATTCAGTAAAGGCTTGCGTGCTCAGGTTAAGATTCGTGCCAACCAGGTCCCGAGCTGGTGCATCAATTTATATAGGTACTCTTTAGAGTTCACAGACAGTCCTAACTTCGAATTTAGTGATTAATATCACATTTTATAAGTTCCGGTCACTTTTAAACTTAAAATAAGCGCACCGCTCTGCGGCGTCTAATCATCGTGGGGGCGCGGCTCAGGGAAGCCGCGCGCGGACAGCGGGTCCGGCGCCGGCGACGCGTGCGGCGCGGGCGACGCGGCCGGGGACGCGGCCGGCGACGCCGTGCTCAGCGGGGACGGCAGCGTCGCGTACACTGTGGGCCGCGGCGGCTGGTACGACGGTGCGTACGAGTCGCTGCGCGGGTTGTAGAAAGGAGAGTCGTCGGCGCAGCAGTCCAGGTTGGGCGAGTAGGGCGTGGCGGCGCCGCAGGACGGTGCGTCGTCACTAGGCCGGTAGGCGGGCGCGACGGGCGCGTATACGGTGCGGCGCGGCGGCTCGGCCTCGGGCCGGTGGTGCGACGACGGCGCATACGCGTCCGACCAGCTCGCCTTGCTCGGCGTGAAGTCGCCCTTTATGTACAGTTGTATCGGTCGCCGGAAACCTTTGCTCGCATGCTGCGGGACGCCCAATATGCAACACTTGCTGAATCCAACTTCGGGTGACAGCAAATAATCACGAAATTTGTTTGGGAATAACTCGATCGAGTTGAAGTTCTCGTATATTGTTGGCTGAAAACAATAAAATTGACAAATTAATAACTTGCATATTTATATTAAAGCAATGCTCTCAATCTTGAAAAGAAAATGCATGATAAAAATACATACCGTTAGACGCTTCTTTTTCTTATAGCTAGCCCAGTTTTGAGCTTCTAGCACTAATTTCCCGCCTGGACGTAGATCGGCGAACATTCGCCGGAAGGCACGCTTGAGGCCCGCGTCGCCCCAGTTTAAATGCATCCACTTGGTGGTGGACAGGCACAGAATCAGATCGAACTGAGGACTGTCGGGGCCGCTGCCGACCGGAACCTCCTCACGGGGGACGTAGTTGCCCTGGAAAACGAAAATATTAGAATCAGATTATGAACTACACTTCAGCTGACGAGTCAGCAAATACACCATAACAGTAACATAATATATCGTAATATATTTCACAATATCAATAGACATGACGAAATATTCAGTAAGTAAGTACATCATGGAATATTTTAGCATTTTATGTAAGTTCTGAATAGAATTACACCATTAGATGAAATAGAAACATACATGTTTGAAAGTCACATTGTAGGGGAACGCCGGCGGAGTCACCTCCGCAGTCGAGTCTCCCAGTGGTCCATACAACATAGTCATGGACATGGGGAAGAAGCATTGACCATGTTCTTGTTTATGCACCGCCTTCCTGTTCTTTCTTGGCCTCCGTAGTTTCCTTCCCGTCAGAGGGAGAACCTTCTTCAAATCTTCGTGTTTGTCGAGCTTCTGATCAATGTTACAGTCATCACATTTATCTTCCTTACACTTATCGCAGTCTCCTTTCTTATCGTCTTCTAAATCTGTTTTCTTATCATCATCCCTCTTTGGTTCAGTTGGAACTGGAATGAAGGACCTCAGATTCTTCCTTGCCCGTCCTGGAATTAAAAAATTTCTATGATTAATGCATTTCTCTCATTCATTCATTCATTCAATCAATCAATCATTTTATCAATCTGCCTAGCCTTTTCCCAACTATGTTAGGGTCGGCTTCCAGTCTTACTGGATGCAGCCGAATACCAGTATTTTACATGGATCGACTGCCTATCTGACCTCCACAACCCAGTTACTGGGTAATACCCCTTGGTAAGACTGGTTGTCAGACTTTCGGGTTTCTGACGACCCGTAACGACTGTCAAAAGATCCACGAAGGACAGTCGGGACCAACGGCTTAACGGCTTTCTGAGGCACGGAGAAGTCTCAATATGTAAAGATGGTCACCCATCCACGGACCCGTGCGGCTATTATTAATTAGCCACGAGCTCCTTTAATACGTCTCCATTCATTCATTTCTCTCTCATTATCAACAAAAAAGTGGAAATATTTTACATCAACCATGAGAATTAAATCATCGGGCAGAAACCATAGATTTCACTCAGATATCCAATGAGTATTTTGTTATCACGCTTTTTCTTGTTAGCCTCATTACTTTTTATAACCATTGTTGCAAAACTCATAAGAAATCGTGTTTTAGGGTTCCGTACTTCAAAATGAAAAAACGGAATCGTTATAGGATCACTCATGTCTCTGTCTGTCTGTCTGTACGTCTGTACGTCTGTCACCTGTCTGTACCAATTTGCTCCGAATCTAACAGACCGATTCAGTTGAAATTTGGAACACATGAATTTCTGTGACCCAAACACGGACGTGTAATGTAAATAAATGAATTTCGAATAATAATATATAAAACACTTTTGGGGGGGTAACATAATTTAAAAAAATAATTGGATACTCTATCATGTGACTTTTTTTTGTAATTTTAATTTACTTTTAAAGATATTTAAGAAAATTGAACATTGAAAAAAATACAGGGAATGGTTCTTTACTCATAGATTACAGGAAAACCTATAAGAAGTATAATGGTCTTAAAATAACATGGTAAATCTCTCGATATTGTGTGTACAAACTTACATTTGCAGTTGGAATATATCGGAGAACATGTTTTTCAATTACAATGTTAATTTACAATGTGTGTGTTTTTTATGAAATTACAAGTTTGTTCTTGGGGTAAATTCATCCCAACTACGGAACCCTTCATTGTGCGTGGTCCGACACGCACTAGGCCGTTTTTTTAGTTTGTTTTACAATTCATTTACTATGTTAAAATTTTTATCCAATAGGAATGATGCCTGAGTCAAAAAAAAAGAAATTCTATTTAGTCCGTCAGTTAGATAATAAATAAATATTAGACCCGTATTTTTTGCTTTATCATATTAATAAAAAATGAATTCGATAAAAACGCATTAAAGTTAGGGAGTGGGGGTTGATACGTCACAAATAAGTATAAAATCTACATACTAGTGACGTCATGGCACATTTTAACTTTGATAACGTAAAAAAATAAAAAATATGTGTACGTAATTTTTTTATAATCTACAAGACGGACAAATAAAGTTTTTTAGTCATCATCCCTATTACCAGTTAAATACAAATTGTTTTAAAAGTGTCTAGTGGCTTTATAATAATTATTACTGCCCTGAAAAGTTTGCAAATCGCACAATATTGATGTAATTGGATCCCAGCCAAAAGTGAATACCACCTAATCAGGGTCAGTGACCTACATAACTAAAAATTTAGTGCAGTTTCATATCTACTCAGTCATATTTTACTTTATACATACCTATCAGCACCGAGTCAATATCCATGCCAACAACAGATCGGGCACCGAGTGTGCGAGCCACTGCTATTGAAATATGTCCGACATTGCACCCTATGTCCAACACATCTTTATGCTGGAAAAGATGCCGATGCATCTCAAATACTTGCAGCCGAATGTCCATCATAGCATTTAAGTTTCGGTAACCATAATACCTGGAATATTAAAACTTGAGTTATAAAATCATACACAATACATTATTATTATTATGCTGATGCATTATGTTTAGTTGCTCTCCTTGAAATTTTACTTTTTTTAAATCATTAAGAACTATTTATTCATACTGTATACAATAATAATGAATGACAAAAGATTTATTTAGAGGTCAAGCAGTTGTCATGTAAATATTACCAGCTGGAAAAATAAGACAATAACATCACAAAAGCAACTGAAAAATTTACATTTAAATAGTTCAATACCTTCCCCTAGCAGATTACATGTCAATGGTTAAAAAGTATGTTACCTATCATAATTTCCATACTGGTATCTTGAATTTTTGGGGTGGAACGTGGGCAGCTTTAGATCTTCATCAGTGCTACTCTTGAGTTTCGTGCGATGTGGCGAGGCGGGGCGCTCGGAGGGCGCCGCACGCTGCTGCGGCCGCGCTCGCATCCATGCTCCAGGCTGAGGCACAACTGGACTTACTATTTTATCTAATGAATCCATCCGACGTAACTTTTTGGGATCTTTTGCTTTCTGTGATGCATTATCACTATCACTACAAGATCTTTTACGTGATTTACATGCTGATGTCGACGGTTCTGGTGGTGGTGGCTCCTTGATACCTACAACAACCACTTCAGGAGGCTCCTCTGCGGCTGGAGACGTATTATCTGTTGTGCGTCTCCTTAGCCTAGCCTTCTTGCGTGGCTTGCGTTGCTGCATCTCAAGTCTCTTCTCATACTCCTCATTATCCAATGGTTCCATTAAATTCAAAGGGTCCCTTATGTTAGGAGGAATAATAACATCAATCTTAGCCTTGTGACGAGGTGGTGTAGGTAAAGGTGAAGATTCTGGAGTTACTGCATTCATGGCTCTATTGATGTCCTCATCCTGTAAACTATTTAAGTTGAGTGGATCTGATATATTTCCCCCAAGCAAAAATTTTGTAGGTGGAATGAAAACTTCTTTGCGTGGTCTCTTGTGGGGTAAAAAAAACTTTGAGATTGATGGAAAGCTCTGTGCCCTTTTTCTTCCTTGTTTGAACTTGGTACCAATGTAATTCGGTCGGCGTATGATACTCCTATCAGGATTATCCTTGGCCGGTGTATGACCCTTCTTGCCATAACGAAATTTCTTCTTGGTCTTTTTTGAATTTCCCACTCCAGCATCACCTTCCTTAGAAGTGTTGGCATCACACGAATTTAAAGCATTGGACTCACTAATATTTTGAGAAGTTTCTGTCGAGTCGCCCAATTCGTTCTCAGATATATCACCAGCTGTTTCATTGTCAGCATTGTCTACAACATTACTTTCACAAGCAATTATATTTTCTTCCGGGCTACCCATACTTATGCTTACCACAACGGTAACTACATTATAAAATTATAAATCATTTAAAAAGTCAAATTTGCCGCCACTTCACTTCTTGCAAAACCTACAAGGACATCCGTCAATGGTGATAAACAGTTTAACAATGCGGTTTGTTTTTATTATTACTTGCCATTGAACCGTATACTTTAACGATATTAGAAAGCTATGAAACGATTCTGAGAAAATATTTCACTTTACACTTAAACACAATAAGATGTCTATCCACTTTTCAAAATTAAACACAGCGCTTCGAGCAATACTTTGATAGGATAGCAATGGCAATTTGATTTCATTTGTTTTAGTTTTCACAAACTACTGTAAAACTGCGTGC
This sequence comes from Xanthia icteritia, assembly GCA_949128155.2. Lineage (NCBI taxonomy): Eukaryota > Metazoa > Arthropoda > Insecta > Lepidoptera > Noctuidae > Xanthia > Xanthia icteritia. The sequence goes on from OX421941.2 coordinate 13,067,863, forward strand.
TAGCCATAACCTAATTTTCTTATTGGTTAAAATATGTCCATATTCACCCACGAGCCAATAGGAACTAGGAACGGTTAGCGGAAGCATTACTTTGCTGCTTGCATGAAGAACAGAAGAACGAAGTGGAGCTGCCAGGCTTAAAAAACACAAATTATTTGAGTGTAAAATGTGGTAGAAAAATAAAATAGTGCTAGACAAATATTCTCGCATTACTTACTTTTCAATTATACAAGTACATATTTTTGAGACAAGCGCAATACCGTGCTATGAGGTAAATTAATGGTCTAAGCGAGCCAGTGATTATTCAGTGGCCGTTCATACGGCATTGTTCTGTACTATATTTTACGGTAGTAGGTAAGTTATGTCACGTCAATATCCACTGTTGAGACGGTTAAAAACCAATTATACAGAAAAATATTGTACTGATCATTGACAGGTGAACGGAGCCTGACTGTCCCTACTCTTCCACTCGGCGTATTCTGGTGTACTGTTGCTATTTTCAGATATTTTTTAGCTATTAGATGATTCAAATGATTTAATTATGGTTCGGCGACCTTTCTCGTCCGTGTATCATACTAAGTACGCGTACTATAAAACCGCTAAGTAAGTTCGTCGGCGATCCAACAGGTTATGAAATTTTGCTCGTATCCTGCCTTGGTTCGTAGTTTCGTACGTCTGTAAACGGTGCGAGTCGTGAGCCGCCATTTTGTTTCGACATTTGTGTAATGTAATGTTTGTTTAGTTTGGTTCAGAACGTCGACAACATCGCGATACAATGTCTGCAAGCTTCACGTGTGTCACCGACGGCGAGCCGTGTAAGTTCACGTACTGTAAGTTCGCACGTCTATCATCCACTTTAAATGCGGTAATACAAAAGTGGTAGGTAAATATTGATATTCTTGTACGATGACACATTTTGCCATATTTTGGCATGGAAATAAGAATAGTAAGGTGCTTAGTTAACTAAGAAATTGTCTGTATGCCTATAGTTGAAAATATTTACTAAATATAGTAAATATATAATAATAATAATAATAAAAACCCCACCGCCGTATTTATCTCTACGTTGACGTCGTGGTGGGGCTTGTGCGCTCCGAACTCCAGCAGTGCTATTCTGTAACCATCTCACCGAGAAAACTTAGGTGAAGTGAGCTCGGAGTGTGCTGTCAGTCCCTAGCAGCAGGTGGAATGACAGCTCACTTCAAGCTCACCAGAGTTTTCACCGTGAGATTATAACAGAATAGACCGGCTGGTATATTTTATATAAAATATTGGTCAGGCAAGGACCATAGTCTTTCCATAGTTCTAGATAACCAGTTCACTTAACCACCCAAACCCATAATCCAATATCTTTGTTTCCATATTATCTTGCAATAGTCCTGCGCCAACCGGGGACTGTCCTTGGGTGCACTAGCATAGTGTGTACAGGGATAATCGTCTGTTGGTGGCTCGTTTCATTAAACACGTCTAACGGGCCTCTGCGAGTTGGCTTTGGCCCCTCGTACGCCTTCCAAAGGTCCGGGACCCTAGATACCCGACAAATGTCAAAAACATAAAAATAATAATAATACATGTGGCGAGCTGTTGAGCTGTAGCGACCCCACGGACCCTATCTCCCGGTCTTGAAGTCTTGTTCCTCACCTCTGGCTTGCCTTTATTGGCCTGCTGGAGTGAACACTGATGAGGAACAGAGCTCCCCCACCTCTTTCTTGCCTTTATTGGCCGGCTTGAGCGGAGATTCGCAAGAGCAAACGTGCTCGGAGGAAGGAAGTATTCCAGTAAGATGCTGGTGGAAATAAAATCAATTAAAAATAGTACCTAGTGTAAATAGTTGTGTTAGAATAAATATTGTAAAAGGAATTATGATGAGGAATTAATCAAATCTATACGTTAAAAACAATACAAATCTCTTACAAAATACGGTAGACCATTTTAACCACCTTTTTAGACATACATATTGTGCATTCTGCTCAAAACGCTATAGTCCACACAATGTTATTTATTATTCCATTCATGCAACATCGAAAAAGACTAGCGTCAGTCTTGTAATTTTTGAATTTTGAATTGAAAATATCCGTTGTGATTCGTGTTGACAAACGATTGTTTAATTCAACGGAAGTTGAGAAATTAAAGATTCGTAGGTAATTACTCCAGTAAATGCTAAGAAACTGACTCGAATATAATTCAACAGTTAGTGTAACATCAGTGAAACATTTGAAGATTTCCCCAACACATTTTTAACAAATTCGATAACGTTCCAAAAGTGCATCGGATGTAATGTAATTTAATTCGTATTTCAGATCGTCGATTTTGTTGTTTACTACGAATAAACTGGCATAAACATTGTGATGAATAAGGTAAGAATCAGAAATCTTTTAGCCCTGATAATTTTGCTCTAGGTAGCTCTTTACTGCATAGGTAGCTTACCTACAATGTCTATTTGCAACTTGGGCCGATTTCACCATCGTTAGATAACTTTTAGCTGTGGAATAAAAATGGTGGTTAGACAGCTTGAGAAAATATGTCAAACCCCCCATATTTATTTTTCAGTTATCAGTTATCTGACTACTGAAAAAGCAGCCCTAAGTCATACAAACATTGAAAGTGTAGATAATGCTTATTATTATTTTTATTCACTTAAGTACCTACCTTTATAAATAAGATGATAAGGCTAGAACGGGAGTGACTACCGAGATGACAACTAATAAAGTCAAAGACAAAGTCAAATAATTTATTTCAATTAGGCACATAAAAGGCACTTTTGAATGTCACCATTTACAGAAAAATAATAATTGCTTCTAGTTGCCCCTTCCAAAAGGTAGTTTTCGTATGGAGAAGAATGGGCAAGAAACTCCACCGTTACTCTTTTAAAATGTTTCCACAATATCTTGTATACATCAATTATATAATTAATTGTGAAGACGATGCACCTAGAATAAGATTAGGGTGGTATGGGGTATATGGGTAAGATGGGTAGGATGAGGGTGAGGAGACTAATCATGATGATGACTTACCTTAACTTGTAGAACCATAACTGTGATAGTTCTCCTTTTAATAAACATAATATTTCTTTATTTACTTGCAAGTTTTAATAAGTACTTAAAAAAATTTCAGATGTCCCGAATACCCAAAATGCCAGTGACTGCCACCAAAGAAAATAAACCGAGTATGTTAAATCGTCGTCCAATGGCAAGAACACTGGTCAGTGCTCTTAGTGATGCTGATAAAAAGGATTTGATAATGAATCACACCAAGCCTGCGGGTCGCAGTGGGCCTTCCACTACAGTTCCAGCTCAGCGCCTTAAGAGATCAGCTACTGCACCGTCATCTGTCTATGTGCCACCACCAAAAGTGACTAAAGTTGAAAAGAAGACGGCTGTTGCTCCTAAAATCGCACCATATGATTATAAGGCAAGATTCAATGACTTGCTTGGAAAGCATAAGAACATGAAAAGTGAATTTGATGATTTAAAAGAAAAACATGTTGAAGTGTCTGACAGTTACGAGAAAACTAAAGATTCAGTACAGAGTTGCACTAATGAAAGAGACAGACTAAAAGAAAATTTACTGAAATCTCTTACTGAATTGAGAGAAAAAACTGCAGAGTTTGACAAAATGAAAGTTGATTTTGAAATTCAGAAAATGGAAAATGAAAACCTCCAACGTAAGACTGTATTATTGGATGAAATAACCTATAGTCTGAAGCAGAAGACAGCTGAACTAGATAAAGTACAGTCAGATTTTACTGAACTGTCCAGACAACATAAAAGTCTAAAAGAAGAAACAGAGGCATTGAGAGTCTTAACAGATCATCTTAAGAAAATATCCATTCAATTTGACAAATTGCAACTTGACTATAAAGAAGGACAAGAGACTATAGCTACATATAAGTCGGAATCAGAAATATTGCAGAATATTTTAGCTGCAATGCATAAAGAGCAAAGAGACTTACGAAATACTATTCAAGATTTGAAGGGTAATATTCGAGTATACTGTAGAATACGACCTCCTCTGGAGTCTGAGCAAACAAAGCCAAGATTCAATCTCAATGTTCTTGATGCTTGTTCTATAGAGGTTGAAAAGGTTGAACTATTAAATTCTGTTAGAAAAGGGAAGCCACAACATGGTTTCACCTTTGATGGTATATTTACACCACATGCATCCCAAGAAGATGTGTTTGCTGAAGTTTCAACTATGGTCCAGTCTGCATTAGATGGGTACAATGTGTGTATATTTGCATATGGTCAGACTGGTTCTGGTAAGACATACACCATGGAAGGTGGTTGTGGAACCGAGGAGTATGGAATCATACCAAGAGCATTCAACATGATATTCACATGTATGGAAGATTTAAAACGCATGGGATGGGAGTTAACAATAAAAGCATCATTTTTGGAAATATACAATGAAATAATTTACGACCTGCTAAATTCTAGCAAGGATCAAGTATCTCATGAGATTAAAATGTCAAATTCCAAAGGAACTGATGTGTATGTGTCTAACTTAAAGGAAGAGGAAGTTAAGAACTCACATGATTTCATCAGGCTGATGATATTTGCACAACGAAACAGACAAACAGCTGCAACCTTGAACAATGAACGCAGTTCCCGATCTCACTCAGTCGCCCAAATTAAAATATCGGCGATACACGAGAAACGTAAAGAAAAATATACAAGCAACTTGAATTTGGTGGATCTGGCTGGATCAGAGAGTGGGAAAACTACACAACGAATGGATGAGACAAAGCATATTAACAGATCTTTATCAGAGTTATCTAAAGTTATTTTATCACTGCAGACTAATCAGTCTCATATACCTTACAGAAATTCTAAGCTGACCCACTTGTTGATGCCCAGTCTGGGAGGTAATTCAAAAACACTTATGTTGGTAAATGTCAACCAATTTGATGAATGCTTTAATGAGACTCTTAACTCCCTACGCTTTGCCACACAGGTTAATAATTGCAGAGTTGTTAAGGCCAAGAAAAATATCACTATGTTTGACTCATAATAACAATTATTGCTTTGTTAAATTTATTGACATTTTAATATTATGTAACAGTTATTACTATTAAAAATAGAATAGAGGAAATCTCCTTTCTTAACGATTATTTAGGACATGATAAATTGAAGTTAACCTTGGTATTCTTATTGATACTACTTAATTTGCAGCCTTTGCTGACTAGGCTTGTATTTGACCCTTAACAATAGTATTTTAATCTTAACGTCTTGGAATCCAAGATCTAGGACTATAATGATTTAAACTTATTTCATAATATCCATAGACATTAAGATGTTTATGTACATAACATACACATACTACGATGATGACGATATTATAAACTTGTATTTTTCATCTTTTGTCTTGGAACACAATTGCTACAGTTTTTATCTTTTAGAGGTGTTAGTCCACCGCTTTAATAGTAGTTTGACTAAATAATAGTGCCTGTTTTATTTAATTTTCAATAGTTTTTATGTCAAGCAATTATGTTATTATTAGTTTTCATGTGTAATTGTATTGTTTATTAAATATAATATACCTAATAATTAGTAAATCTCGTATTTTTTCGCACGATCCCATATCCTGTTGATGATATTAAAGGTAAGGGCGGTAACTGTTCAGCTTGTTTGAAAACCTAGGCGTACTGATACTATTGACGTTAGATGGCGCTAGCAGTACTAAAATTAAGATTCACTGTAACCGCTCGCCTTGCAGGCATCTGAAATTCAGTTTGTGAAGAGAGCAGTTTTCTTCAGTGTAGCTTTGGACAACTCTACATTTAATTTATGCTCGTTATGGAATAGCTGTTTGTCTTCTCGTTTTCAGGGTTGGTCCCATAGTGAGTTCATAATGATGATGACCCCTTTTTAGTTTTCAGTTATTTAAATGATTACTCTTTTTCTTAGCTATTATACTTACCAAAACTTACCTTTTATTATTTACGACATACCTACTACTGAGATTTCTTCAACGTCGATGCTTTCAGGATCGCTCCCATTTTCACAATCTCGTCTGAAGGAAATTGAAAATTCACGAAAGAACTAGTTTGGTAGGTCTACATGAACCTACTACAATCTGTCAATTTTTTTAAATAGATTTGTTCAAAGTTGATTGGGAAAATTTGACAGTTTCGGGTAGGTGGTCAACCTACCCGACACTGTCAAATTTTGCTGGCGTCTGTACTTCATTCAGATAACGGAAGTAGATAGGTACTAATGTACAAGCTATTTATTCGTGTATTTACAATACCTAGCCTGTTAGGAAAGTACTTCCAGCGTTACTCTATGAAGTCTTCCCTTCTAGATTCAAGTATGATCTGTGTTGTGGTTGCTAGGAGACACTTGACTGTTATGTACCTTTGATATCACACGCAATATAAATATATTTTGTAAAAACCTAATTCCACTGCCTTTACTTTAATATAGCCTACCTAGCTATAAGCTATTATTATCCGTCTGGCCAGGGACACAAACAGTGTATGAACAACTATTAATACCTAACAACGTTTTCCTGTAAGGCAGTCATCCGACCCTAGCCCTTGATCAGGGTAGAGCGAGATTGTTTTTCTGCGCCCTTTGATCGACGCTTTCACTTCACGTAAATTGTTACCTAAATAAACAATAATTCCCAAATTTTCAAAAATCAACTTTATTACAAATATGAACACATAATGAATTTAAAATTAACTAAGTACGTCACCCATGTAATTTTACCAGAAACACTGTTTATAGATTAGGTTCAAGGCTAGTTCTAGCATTTTGCATTTTGGCGCCTAGAACTACCCAAGGAACATATTTACTCTAGGGAGACTACTCGAGGGAACTACCGCTCCTCTCGTTGTCGCTCTACCCCAGGGCCGGCAGCGCTGCAGTCACCCTTGCAGCTTGCAGCCATAGATTTAAAGCGGCAATAGAATTGACGGAACCTGTTTAGTAGTAAAAGTAATAAACTACCGGCTACGCAGCCGATAATTATTTATGATTCAATCAAAAGGTAGCTTTTAAAATAGTAGGTTACATTACACATAATTAGGCTAGGCTCAGGTCTTTTATGTTGGTATAGCAACCTAACTGTCTATATAGACTGCGAACTCCCTGATCCCGTTTTTGGAATGGTCTACGTTTCTTCTCATAACTACGCTTTGATTAGATGAATAAATTCAACGTTGTCGTAATCTTTACATACTTAGTTCATGATTTGATTATTTGTTAAGCACACTTGTTATGCGATAGATGGCGTTAGTTGTATAACAGCGTACATTTTGATGTCTTTGTATATGCTTACAGTTTCCCCCTACGTCGCAGTCACAGAGTACTTTTTATTTATACGTAGTCACAGTTAAGCCTTTAGGGCCGATACACACGATGCGTTGCGGCGGCGGCGCGACGCCGGAACGGTAGCGCTGCGGTGTCCTACATACAAATGTCCATGGTATGCCATACGGTGCGTTCCGACGTCGCCGCGTCGCACCGCACGTACACTGGACTTGCAAGTGCAACCCGCGAGACGAGGCGGAGTTTGCGTTGCGAAGCCGGCGTGGCACCGCTCAGTGTCACCGTGTGACCGCTAATGCGGTGAAATCTTTATAATGCGCCGCCGCTGCGGCGTAACAACGTTACGGTGCTGCAACACCCGTGTGATCGACAATGCGGCTAAATCTTTGCGGTGAGACCCAATAATGAAGTGTTATTTTAAAGTTTCAAACTGTCAAGGTATTATGAATAGCCATTGTCAATCAGGGCATTAAGATACCATTTCTATGAAATACCTCCCGTAGCTAGCGACACTTGTTTCATAGAAATTCATATAAACCAGTCGTGTCGCGGCGCCACGTCGCCTGCTGCTGCCGCCTGCGGTCGGCTACGGAATGGTACCTTTACCTTTACCCTTTACCTGTCTGTAGATACCTATTTATAAGAGTTCGAGCGAGGATATTTTAAATGTTTTAGGCAGGAAATTGTACCTATTCTACGTAGGTATTTAATGAGATATCTAGTTTGATAATACGGAGAAAAAAAGAAACAAGTTTTATAAAATCATGACGAGTTTATTTAAATAATTAAGGACTAGATCGAAACATTACGCGATAAATCGCAATTCTCTTCATATGCAAAAATATACATAGTGTTATGATACATCTCTCCGTGCGTCGAATCGGGCGCTAGTGGAGCGGTACTAGGGCGCAAGGCCAGGCAGACGGTGACAACGACCGAGGGGCGAGTCCAGGGTCTCTCGCCAGATTATGTTCAACGTGATACATCCGGTTCTGTCGTTGCTTCGTCGCCCGGCGTCGGAAGTTTTGCCGTTTCTATGGTGTGTATAAGTCTATCCAAGCCGTAAAGAAAACCTTCCTCATGATTGCCTTGTTGCCACTCAGCGCGATGGTCTACCTGAAGACCTTCCGGTACACTTCTAGTTTTGGCAAAGTCGATCAGCCAGGCTCCAACACGTTCATCATCGTAAATGATGAATATACTGCTGCCGACTATTTCATGAGTTTTGAAGAAATCTGAATTTTCAAAAAGTTCTCTGATTTCGCGCAGTCGCGTGATGATAGCACGACGCGCTTTTTCGTTATTGCCCAGGAACCTTGCCACTGTGGTTGCAATTTGTTGAGGTTCACGCACTTTTTGCAGATCGGTTAGGGGTGGTTGTCCCGGAACTTTCACTGCTTCAATACGAAAGCCTTGCTCAGCAGAAGCAGACCGCTGTTCACGGAATTGCATGTAACGTAGTTTTGTAACAGCACGAGCCTCATGCTCGGCTTCGGTGGGAGCTTTCGGGTCCAGACGCACCATTTTCTCGTAGAGGTCCGAACGAGCACGAGCGTTGCTAACTTCATCTTCCAGGAACGTGCGAGTGCCCATCTTCACGTCCATGACGTGAGGATCTCTGAACCCGTGCAATAAGTCTTGCAGTTCGATGAAACGTTCACCGCCGTATTCCAGTTCGCGGTAGTACCGCGGAATGGCGGAGCGCATATGGGGGCAGGCGGCGAGCGCCTCGTAGGCGTCGCGCTCGGGGTTGTGCGCCGGGTGGTCGCCGGCGGCGCGGCGCTTCCACACGGTGCCGGGCCCGGCGGGTGCAAGCGAGCCGGGGTGGCCGGCCAGTTGGAACCATTCCGACGAGCGCGATTTCAGCAACGCATCAGATGCGGGTGCTGATAATTCCAATGCATTCTGCAACAAGAGAAATATAAATATTAGCAACGAGTTCAACATCCGTTATCGTATTTATATATAGTATTTTTTTTTTTTATATTATAGTATTTTTTTTATTTTTTTTCAAATGTACATATTTGATTATATGTAACTTTTTTATGTTCTTTGAAATAATTATAATACATGTAGTTATAGCAATACTTACAAGAGCTAGGAACTTGAGTAGCTCGGAGGGTTGAGGGGTGGGCGCAATGGGCGCCGGCGTAGAGGTGGGAGCTTCAACAGTGGACGGGGTGCGCCTCCAACGTTTGAACAGCGCACCTTCATCCTTGCTGCGCCAGCGTTCCTCCTCTTTGCCAGGTACTGCGACCTGAGGACAACCAAAAACACACGTTTAAACACCTTGTCGCACACCATGGAACACTTAGGAAATATTCACTTTCACAAACATTTTCGAACACAACTCATTTCGATGACGTACCGCTAAAATCTTATTGGCAGCGTAGAGTAGCCCGCCAGGGCCAAGGCGACTCAGCACGGACTGGCGGGAGACACTGTTCATCTTGCTGGAGACGGTCATGACGTACGAGTGTGTGCGTAGAAGGCGCGAACACGAGTGAACGATAAAACAATTAGAGCGCGGTAGCGAGTGAACGAGCGTGAGCAATGCACTGCTGCTAGCTAGCGTGTGATGTAAGTGGGAGGGACGCCGACGGTTTTATAGAGACCTCGGCTTTCTCGTGACGTAGGCGCCGCGGCCCGCTCGCGGCTCCGCGCGCTCCCCGCGCCTCCCCTGAGTTTTCCTAGCGCCTCAGATTTTCCCAAATCTGAACTGCATTGATGTATCGAGCTGTGAGAAAGATGCATGTCATGTAGAGATTTTTTATGCGTATTTTATATACTTTTACACGGTGCATACGTACCGCCGGTACATATACCGATTCATCTTTATAAGGCGTATTGTTGCGAATACTAGAATAAGTGTAAACGAAAACCTACTAATAAACTATTGGTGTCAAGGGCGTGTGAGCATTAGGGGTATACATTAATAACATTCATAATAATGAGAGCCTATTAGTATACCTAATTTATCAATGTGATCACTTAAAACATTTACGGATATTTTGTTACGCATCCTAAGGTTTAAGAAATGACAGAATATTGTAGGTACTGCAAAAAAGTGTCTTATAGGGGGAAAATGGTGAATAATCTTCTAGATCTTTCAAGTGACGCTGTACCTACAGTAAATATGGACCACAGTCGTAAAGTTTTCTCCAAGAACCTACTTCAACTGGCTAGAGTTTGGTGCATAAGGCCGATGCTCTACCATAATAATTACCTAAACAAAAATCTTATATACATACTTATGCATTTTCACCCTTCAAAAAGGTAGTAACTTTTTACTGGCCACTGCATTGTCTAGGTATTGTGACATTGTTATGGATCAACCAATCGTAGTCTAGGATGTGTACTTAGCTATTTGATCGCCTTTGATGTGGCGTCATGCTCTCTTGATTGTCCTGTTTTGGTTTGGAGGAATTTCAAATATCACATTAAATCTGTATGAATTGTAGGGCCATAAGGGCCATAAGTAATTTAGTAATCCCAGCTGACTGTGAGCGGAGCTGCAAGAAAAGCTATGAATAACGTTATTGTGCGGCGGCGCCACAAAACCTATACCTAGGCTTCCAAACAATCTATATTCCTGACATAAATTATGTACATATTTCTTAGACTTACTTATATTTCATTTATGTTCCCTCATTCTGCTCATTTTTATTTAATTTTATGTTTTCCCACAGCTTGTGTATCTATATATTCAGACAACTTATGTATTAATTCTTGTCGAGAAAAACAAATATAGGGAGCCTATATAAAGCTTTAAACACTTTCGTTTGATTGACAAATGAAGATTTCTAATGTGCTGTGTGTAGAATAACGTTACCTACCTAACCGTTAATGCAATAGGTACTTGTAACTAGTAGGTACCGGTACCTACAAAATAATGCTACTGCATTAGTAGTTGGTACCTATTTGGTTTCGTGTGACGTTTTCTTTGTCTTAAATAACAAACATAATTGTTTCACATAGGAAACTTTAAGCAGTGCACCGTTGGTGTTTAAATTTTGCTAATCATTTGCTTAGCATTTGTTTAAAATTAGAGAGACGTTTATACATAAATAAATAAGACTGTACATAGTTCCCACAAACTCTAAATAAATGTCAAAAATCTCTTTCAAATTATTCAAACTTTTTTATCGGCTTCCTATCGATACATAAACATGTCGTGAGAACCAAATCTTGTTTGTCATAGAGGTACATTCCATATGCGCCAAACAAATGAAAATCTTAGATTCGTCATGAAAATCAAGCCTGAAGGAATGACGTAATGATTCATGTCCTTAGTTCGTGAAATCGTGACGCAGGGGGAAGGAAGGCGCGTAGTATGGCGGGCAAACAAATGACGATCCAGGCAGGCACGACCGGCGAACGCTGAATGCGCACGACCCGCCTAGCTCCAACAGTGACGTAGCACGAACATTTCATATCTACTAATTACGCGCATTGTACTATCAGCTAGGCTGTCATTTACATTAAATTAAGTGCAGTTTTAGATGCTTACTGATAGTTATTTTAGGTGTATTAATTTGAAGTCTGAGTAAGATAGATAATTGAATGGAGTCTTCGTTTGAAAACTGTTTAATTGTGACGCATTAAGCAAAAACTTGAAGGTGATGCGTCGAGTTGTTCAGTTACGTGAGAGTATAATCTCTACTCACGATACGTTAAAAAAACTATGCTGAACACAGAGCCTAATATAAAGATATGTATTGAAGCAGACCAATGACCTTTATTCTATTCAAAAGAACAATGAAAGTTGAGAAAGTTACGGAATTGTGCAAATGCGGCAGACTTCGGAGCTTGGCGTTAGTAATGTTTGTAGGTAGGTACGTGACGTCTAACGTTACGTAAATAAAGATTACCGAAATATGGTAGCGAAGCTAAGTATGCAGTTTTAGATAGGCATTTGACCTCCGTGACTGTGTACTCTGGAAATCCTCTACTTAATTAATTAATTCCTTTGCAATTTTTGTTTGTTTAAAACAAGCACATTACTATTGATAAATTATATAATAGTATTTTATTTATTTTACAGACAAACAACAGATGTTTTAATAACTAAAAAGGAGTTGAAAATGCAACTTTTAATCATTTAACTCGCTCGCCTCTACGACCATCAGGATATACCTAAATAGTTAAAACAGAAATGTGGCAGACTTGGTCGTTGTTATAGATCTTACTATTATTATTATTATTTTATTACTTTGGTCATAATAAATAAATAATAATACAACGGAAATGTTAACTAAACACAGTGAATATTTAACTAAGATATGGACAAACTGAGTTAATAATTAAGGGGCAATTCATCTTATTGGATAAACTTTTCTATAGTGAGCTCTGGAGCAGTAGAGCAACTTTCTTTTAATACTGATCGGTAGACATTTTTTATTGAAGGAATTCAATGACGCTTATCTCTAACGACTATTAAGTCCTTTGGTCATCAGTGGAACTTATATTGTTATCTACTACAACTTTTTCGGTGAGTTTCATATTAAGTAAGGTAAGTGATTTAAACAACAGGTTATCAAAAATTTATAATTTATGTCGAAAAAAAACTTATAACAACCTGTGAGACAGTTTTTTATTGGAATAATATGTACGCAGATATTATGTAAATAATATAAACAAAACATTTTTTTGTGCGTCATGCTCATGAGTTTTATAGCAATTGGCACAGGTGTCTTTACAAGTTTCTCTGCAACACAACAACCTGCAAGTTTAGGTACATAGGCAGATAGTTAAGTACTAGAACAGATATAAAGGTGACACAGCGTTCGTCTGTGATGTAATATCATAAATTATGCACACTATGGTAGCGTGGGCGCCATCAACTGTATTGAAATCGATACGAATATTTGATCAAAGTGATATTATTATATAGAGCACCGAGTGATCAAATCGCAACTGTTATTGTTATCAAAATTAAATTTAGGTACACCGAATGTAATGATTTCAATCTAAAAGCCACGATGTAAGATGATGATACAGATTCCAAAGTCAATAGCCTGAATGTAAACAGTTTTGTTTAGCCAAGATGTTTCCTAGCGTCGGTGCGAGTCAATCTTTAATATCAATAATACTACGTAGGCATTTCCAGGGTGAAATTACATTACACTGCATTTTCGTAAACATTTGTAACTTAATACTTCTGAGGATAAATTAATTAAAATTTACACAGAACTAGATATTATACTTAGCTTGACGTATAAATACGGATAATGAGGATTTTTTTCATGAGATATTATGGTATTTCCATGTCACTCATTAATGTCATAATGTTTAGCTATGTCCGGGTCAACAGGTTACATTTTGCGCGTGTTGTCAAATAGTTTGGAACACAATTCTTCGGTCGTCCGTCTGTCTATCAGTGTTTTTAGGCCTGATTCGGAAATTCCTGACAAATAGTTAAAAAAATACAACCAGTCGGTTAAAAATGTACAAAACGACTGAAAGATAGATTCAGTGAACTTTGTTCGGAGAAGTCAGACATATTAAAAATAATACGATTAAGATGAATAAGACATAGCTCTGCGAAATGCCGACCAAGTTGTCCTACCAGAGGTCAGGTCAGGGTCGCTCCATGAAAGTTATTGCTAGTTACTGCGCTGTTCCACTGCACCGTACTTAGGGTTCTCACACATTGAAAAAAGCCCCGAAAATTATCGTATGAGAGAGACTACGAGATTGTGCACCTACAGGCATCCGACCGATAATACGCAAACATTTTGGTGGCCTAACATAGGTGTTTTTTTTTTGGCAATTGGTTAAAGGGGACGTTCTTCTAGCTTTAATTTAAGGTACAATTCAGCAGCCGACTGCAGGCGGCAACTGCAGGCGACGTGTCGCCTGCGGTCGGCTACCTTTAAACTAATTCCTGTTATTTAGCTGTTATTGCATCCCTAGATGCAGTTGCATTATGCACCAGACGGCGGCGCGTAGACTTAATGCGCTCTAACGCAAGTCTCGAGGTCGTGCGTTTACATAGATCTCGTACTGCACTCTTTGTTACGTTAAAAAAGAATACATTACTTTAGTTGTTATTGACCGTGACTGCACCATGTCACATAACATGAATACTTTGAAAAAGTTGTATAATGAACATTAACTCCATGATAATAACAAAGATCATTTTTATTACTTTATTATTCTTGGTAAGAATTCACACCTGCTGCGGCCGTTGCAGTCCATTTGTGAAGAATATCTCCAGCTAAAAGCCGCTAATAGCAATAAAATTACTTTATTTATCTTAATGCAATTTCACCTGACAATTTAAGTATAACGGACGTGAGCACATAATACGACTTTAAAAGATACCTTAATCACCTCGGCTTTAGGATGAGTTGCATCACATTTCTTTTACTGACAAACAAAATTCAGTGGGACAGATTTGAAGTCGAAATGAGTAAAGAACCTAAATCACGAACAATATACCAACTGGATTTTATTTCCTAATGTCCACAAATGTCCGACTGACAGTAAGAAATAATGCGATTCGTGTATTAATTACCTATCTTTTACCAAAATTATGCGTAGCTTGGCGTAGCCCCGAGCGTAGCGTCGTAGACCCTCCCCCAATATGTTAAAAACAGTCAAACTGGCTAACGAATCTTTTCTTTAGTCAGTATATTACAGTATCTACCAAATACATGTTATTTATCCATAGTATTGGAAATTACTTTATATTGGCATAGAGGAACAGTATAAAATAATGCTGTTAGCTTTTTCGAATCTACGGACGTACTCTAATTAGGTAAGACACGATCAATCATAATCTGAACCATTTTTGAAGGATATTGCTAATACATTGCTTCATATGTTCGACTGCTCAACAACGTTAATAACGCAATGAATGTTGTTGAACTGTCAAAATTAGAGTACAGTAGTGTCAAAAGTAGAGTAGTAGCGCAGTTAGAGTGCAGTATTTTAAATGATTTCTTGAAATGTTATTTTAAATACGCAAATAAATAATGTATAATGACATAATATTACAAAATACTTCGCAGTTAAAGTTGTTTTCTAAGTCATGACCTTAGAAAATTAATTAACTGGCACGCGGTCGTTATAACTCAAAGTAGAAATCAGACATTCTTGATATTTTAAGATCATACAACATATTTTTATGATCCGCGAAAGGGTGTGGTCAAATAATGCGATCTTTTACTCAAATTATATTACACATTTATTTAAAAAAAAATACAATAAAACAACGCAACGTTTGTAAAAAACCATACCTACAACTATTCGTAAGTATAAATAATTCATTTATAGAAACTCATTAGTTTTATTTTTTGTGAAACGCGTCAAAAGCGCAAGCAAGTAAAGCGCGGCAACTGAAGCGCGGCAAAATGATTTCAAACAAGCAAACAAGAGGGAATGTATTTTCCTAAAAAGTAATAAAACACCCTGCGGACTGATTCTGTTGTAAAAATTGTAATCGATTAGGTTATGCTCACGGATGTATCTATTTTGGTGTTAATAACATTTCCCTTTCGATAAATTAATAAGTATTGAAAAGGTCTCTTCGTCGACTTTTTACCTGCAATCAACCGCACGGTTGATTTGAAAAGGTGTACATGTGCATATGTTTTACGCGTACCTATTATATATATTATTTTAGTCTCCCTAATTAGGTATTTTACCATTGGTTATGGTTTATTTTATGCATCGAAATATACGTCAATTACAAAGGTTACTTATATCTGAGAAACCCACTCGTTGAGGCGTTACTGCTCGGAGAACCAAAAATACCTTCTTCTGTTTTGTAACATCTGCTTATCATTGACGTAAGGAACAGATTACTTAATCATGCCGGTTAGCTATACATCTGAACAAATTGCCAATATTCGTGGTAATACAGTACCTACATGCTTCTAATTCGTCCCAGTCCACAACGCTTCTAAAAAAAAAAAGCTGGCTTACTTTGCAAAATTAATAATTATGCACAGTCAGTTTTTGTGCGTCAACAAGTTGCTATTACAGTTATTGTTTACTCGCATTGTTTTCCAAAAATAAAATGAAACCGGTTTTAATCTAATTATGGGTCACTTGCGAAGTCATGTAAGCTGCAAATCTTATCACTGCAAACAAGTGATCCAGTTGTAACCGATCTGGCTCCATTATCACCAAAAAACAAAGTAATTAGGTACCTACAACGGTCAGCCAAGAAAGTAGCTAATTAGTTTCCCAGCAAAACAAAATATCGCTAAGTACAAGAGTACAAGAGTAACGATTTTCGAGTTTTAACATTGTTAAAACTCGAAAATCGTTTATTGTTATGACTGCAAACGATTTTTTTCTTATTTAGCGTGGTAAACCACTTTCTGGCTTACTATACCACATAAATGCTAGTCGGTAATATCGTGCACACGTGCTCTCAGCCTCCTGCTGGCGTACTTTTCCAATGTTTGCGATGTGGCCAGTCTGGTCGTGGCGTTAGCACTCGTTATGTCCAAATCAAATATGTTTAACAGAAGCTAATAAAGGATTAGTCGGCTCTAGCTACGCTCAATACAGTTTCATCACTGAACACCATAACAATATTGAAATAACTTAATATTTAAGCAACATATTTGCCGTAGTAAGGAATGTGTTCCATCTTGTATTATCAATTACAATTAGTGCTATTTGTAACAATATTATGATTTAAAAGAGTGTCCGTGGAGTTTCTTGCCCGTTCTTCTCCATAGGAACCTACGCTTTGGAATGGGCAACTAGCTTCATATTTCTAACTGACTGACCCCTTGACAATTAAAAAGTGCCTGTAAATGGTTTAATTGAAAGAAATGCTTTGAGTTTGAGTTTGATTAGTTATTACTTTGACGGACTATTCATAACTAACTTACATACATAAAATCATCAGCTGAACAGGTTCATTAATTTTGTTGAAAGTAGCTCATTGTAGAGTAAACTTTTATGAAATCGTTATGTTCAATGCAGCATATGCAGGTCATCATATTTTAATAACGTGACTATGATTAAGACATTTATTTTTAGTCATGTAGGTATTTAAAGGTATCTAAATTATCACGCAAAGACTGATTAAGCAATTGAACTAAGATGCCAAGGTTTCACTTAGATCTATGTTAAAAAAAAAAATCACTTGCCAAAGTAACAACGATGAATGAGGGCTTTTCAGGAAAAAGCCATCGTTTCCTTGGTAAATTCATGTATCACTGGACCGGTCGGGGTGAAATGTAAGTCATAACTCACGTAAAAAGGTAACTGAAATATAGCCACAAGAAGTTCCATTCAAATAGTGAAATCGTGGAAATTCTCAAGTCTCGTGTTCCCTTAAACCATTTTTTATATTTTTTTTTTATTAAGGGCATCTTGCCGTTGACCACTAAGGTCATGGCTGCTTAACCGGGCTTTCCTGTGGCTGCCTTAAGCTTCTACACTACGAGTCAGGGGCATAAAATATTCTAATAAACACGCCCCTCGCCACTTGTGTATTGTATGTCCCGCGCCTATGCGTCATTTCAATAAAATATATGAAGTTTGTTCGTGACGCTATTCGCTTTTGTTTTTGACAGATATATTAAAAGTTTTCGCTGACTCATTCCAAGTTCTAGTTTTGACAAATAAATAAAAAACGTGTATGCATGTATGAAAAATGTAGAATGAATTTCATTCAAGTAATGACACATTTAACGGTTACTAACGTCAGTAAGTAGTGTTTATGCCGATGAATATTTTACTAAATGAATGTAATGTTATTGAACGGCTCACGTGGTGGCTGTGTCGAAATTAACCAGATGACGCAGAATGATGTTTGGTTCTGCGCAGGTGTAACTGTTGGTTCAGCTGCTCTGACACAACTCTTATAATATATATAATATATGTTAGTAATAAATATTTAAAAACTGTACGCCTTTATGAGGCATCTTCACTTGCACTAGAAGTATTTTGGTCCAGCCAAGATGATGATTTAAGAATGCTTCAAAATTTTAGACTTACTAAAACAAATGTTTAAACAAAATCTGACGTCGCTGTTAATATGTAAGTAGGTAAAGTTTTAATTAACTATTACAATTAGTTTCTTTACGTAATTACTTAAATATTGTATTAACACATCCTAAATAAACATAAGTTAGTAATGACGCTTTCTGTTTGTTCATTTGTATCTATAATTAACGTAACTAAGTGTTTTGCCGACGCGTATGAATGATGGTCTTTCTTTACTGCTCAGTACCGTAATTGCGTAATACACGATCAATCGGAATGTGTATGGTTTTGAAACAAATTGCTAATCCATTGCTTCATAAGTTCGAAAAAAAAATCTGCTCAACAACGTAAATAACGCAATGAATGTTGTTGAACTGTCAAAATTAAACAAATTTTTCGTAATCGTTTACGAAAATGTGTTGCGTAATTAGATAGCTGGTAATTTGAAACACCTGTGTACTTACAAGCCCTTTCTAAATAAATATTCGACTTACGTGTACGAACCTACGTGTCAATGCTAAGTAAATCTTTCGTAATGTTATGAACAGACAGACACAAACAGATGTCCCAAAAGTTTCACAATAGGCCGTTAGCCATAGGAAATGGGCGTGCAGGCATGTCGCATGCCTTACGGGCCGTATGGTATGGTCAGCCAACTAACTACCATAGCCGTATCGTATCGTATGTTCGAGTATATTTTAAGCTGTGTGTAGTGTTACGTAATTTATTCTTTTAAAATCGTATTGTGTTAAAAGTTCATAAAACTGTTGTGGTTTGGCGTTCAACCTTGCTGCTTTAGGGTTACCAAAAGGTCGTGACTTGATCGCACCTGCTCTTATTGTGTCTACAGTTACAAAGTTTTGAACAAATATCATGAACGCAAGTTCGCATCAATGTTGATTTCTAGGGTTTATTATAAAACTGTCAAGTGTCAGAAACTTGACAGAGTTTAGTAGGTTGATTGAAAGCTGACACTGACAAAATGATAGTATCGTTTTCGTGCCAGGTGAAAATATGCTCTAAGTGTAACCGAGTTTTCTTGTGAGACTTATCCGCCACTATTCACATAGATATTATTGCTATACCATCACATCCACAAATCCATTAAATTCAACGATAAAATCCTATGGCACTAGAATTAATCTAAGAATACACCAATCGATTCCAAACGATTAGTATGTCTGGCGGCAAATTGTGCAGTCGGTTTGCACAAAACGTTGGACAATGCTCAGCCAATTCGGGGTCAAATGTTAATAATATCGGCAAGCGGAAATCTGTTCTCGCGAATACAAAATAACAGACCAAGTGTGGCCTGGCGGAAGATAAGCTCGCCATGGCTTGAAGATAAATGAGGCCGACTAACAGGGCCAAGGCAGTAAGTACTACGGTGGAAACTGACTCTAAATGTGTACCTTGGTGATTCTACAGAAAATCTTCATTTAATTTTGACACCTTCGTATTATGTTGGGCGATTCATTTTGATTTAAAAAAGGTCATTGTGGTTTTATAAATCTGCGTTGATGACGTTTCTAAGTTATTAGTGGTGAGCTTTGGTTTTAAGATTTCCCGAAAAGACCTTCAGTCTTTGTAAAATATGAGTCATATTCATCAGAATCCTTGGATTTAGCGTATTTAGAAAATAAATAAAGAAAGAATACAATGCAAATAATAATATTTTGACACAGAACGCTAAACACAAAATACAAATAGAAAAGTGACAATAATGTTTTAACGACAATTCACGGTTGTGCCAAGCGTCCTTTCCATCATTAATGCCAGACAGATGGTGTCTGACGATTTAGTAGAGATTTCTGTCTGCTATTAGAAACGATTTTGTTAACTTTTAAATATTCATGTCTAGAATTTCTAGTTTCGGGCAAGATGATGTGTATACATAATCGCTTTGTTCAAAACCAGAAATTAACGTTTGGTATCAACGTGTTGTGCTGTCTTTAGTATCTACTTGTTCAATTGCGTCTTTTTATAAAGCTATCAACACAATTAAAACATCGAGGTAAGTAGGTATAAGAAAAAGTTCACTTAACACGTTCAGTACCGGGAGCTCCCCTGGAGGGTTCACCTAGTCGCATATGGAATGCCGGGAGCCCTCGTGGAGGGCTCATTTTAAACCGTGAAAATAAAATCTGATGGTCTCGACTTATTTCCACAAGGAATTCAACTTTTGGATGGACACGGCTACTGACCGATACAAGATTATGAAGTCTGCCAGCGAGTTCTACAATAAACTTGAAACGGATAGCAGCGAAGCTTCTGACGAAGACATAGAAACAGCTAAATGTAACACGGCACAGCAGTGATATAGAAAAGAGCTGAGAAAGCAGCGTAACCCCGCCTGAAGGTTCACCGGTGACTTGAACCAATATATGTGACGTCGCAAAAAGATGCCCATCGATATAAATAACACCCGTCTCTCCACTATTCCAATGCCTACTCACGGAAGCATATCCGGTACGGCTCGCAAATCTTTCCTTATCCTAAGGGCACGTTTTCCTTACCATTACCGCGCCACCCGGTCTACTCCTTGATATGCAACGGCCTTTGTAGTCCCATAAAACATGAGGCTTCATGGCCTAGTGCAAATCTTGGGGTTCTTTCGATTTATCGAGTCTGGTTAAACCACGCTGGGATCAGTGCATTTCAATAATTTATTCATTCTGTTATATAAAAAAAAATTGTTCACGTTTACAAATATTTAAAAGGTTGAAAACTACGCATAGCGACCAAAACCCCCTGAAAACACAATTTTACTTCATTTTGCAGTGTTTTATAATGCGGTTTCAAACCTAATGCCGTTGACCGTCTTCTATGATTAATTTTAGCGCAAACGTAATGCCGGCAACCCTCCCCGTGGGTTCACTTCCAATAAATATGGCGGCATGGCGTATGAGTTCTATGAAAAGTGGGTGGAGTCGAAAGTGTTAAGTACGTAGTTGAGTTTTAATATTTTGGACATATCTCTATACTGTAGATAACTTTGTGTTGAATAACTTACCTACATTTATTTTTTATTAAACTGATACTATTCAGTAATCGGAGCCCATATTGCTGAATTTTGGGCCATACTTAATCTGAATATATTTGCATTCTATTTGCCATCGACACGCTAAGAGGAGAGCAATTATTTAGTAGGTACATAAGAAGCCTATTGCAAAAAAAAATAACAATATGCTGTGTCTGTAGAAAATGTAAATTTTACGCAGCGTTTTGTAATCAATAAAAGGATGCATGATTGTGCCAACAATTATGCTTTAAAGGAAGTATTTAATTTTAAGTGCGTTACGATGACTCATACAGCTGTCGATGTCTGTCACTTGCCGTGTTTCAAATATTAAGCCAAAGACATGTGGACAAAACAAAACACTCGCGGTGTACCACGAGCCTTACTGCCTACCCTTTTTTATTGCATTAATAAATGCAAAAAGCTTTTGAAGTGTTTATTATTTTAATTAATACGCACATACAAGTCTTACATTTGTGTACACACGGCTACATTATCATTTCTTGTATAAGCTGACCTCTCATTGTACGGAAATCCTATACAATGCGAGATCAGCAAAAATTGGAAATGTATAGCTTGATATGTTGCCGTGTGTACATGCATTAGATAAACACTTCAAAGGCTTTTTTTAGCTTCATAGGTTATGCTTAATTAAGTTCGATAAAAATAAATTATAAGTTCGTCCAAACTCATTAATCAACTAGTAATTTTAATGTCATAATTTGCGCGTAGTAACTACTTAAATAAAAACAATAACAGGATCTTGTATAAATCTGTTGGTACTTAAATATTAAGTTAATATTAAGTTCATGGGAAATTGATGGCGGCTAAATGTTAACGAACGCGATAAATAATAATCAATATCGTTAAACTTTTTGTTAAAGAACATTTATTATATTAATCGAATTCTAAATATATGATTTGTGAAGTTAATTCAGAGGGAACAGGGCCTGCGATTCTCCATACAAATGTATTCCCCGTTTTTCTTCCTGAATAATGCCTCTAGAGCAATCATTTTTTTTTGTCATAAAATCAAGGTCTGCTGTAGTCACGTCCCTGTTATTTCCTTTTTTTGAGCAACTTATCGGTAAAGAAAATACGACCCTTCAAAAATTACAAAAATGCCCCATTTTTACCGCCGTAATTAGAGGAGTACCAGACAAATTCGAAAAGTTTTTAACATAAAAGAAAATGACAGAAACGTAGACATACTCTTTCTCAAAATTTTAATGTAAAAAATAATTGAATCAATTCAGTTTTCGAGGAGAAAAAGGGGAATACGAAACGTCCATTTCGTCGATTTTTTTAATGATATAATTGGTCTGAGCTGTAGCTGTCCCTATCGCACTCTACGGGGGTAGACTTGAGGTAGGAAGACGGCAATAGTTCCTTCAAATACCTATTTTTCAAATTCCTCGCAGGCCCTATTCTCTCTTAAAGATTTTATATGGGTGGGCAGTCATGTACTTATAATCCGACACGAACGGATAGAAGAGAGAGTGCACCTGTGTCTGCGCACACGCACTTAAACACTATAATTATCTCCCGCGCCGAAGGCTATAGTCTCCGCTGAGATTGGTTGCCATGGCCGAAATTCGGCCTTTAGGACTATTATTTTAAGTACTTATAACAAATTATCTAAATTGTTGAGCTCATTAAGTTCTGAGTTGAGATCCACGATTACTGACAAATGCTACTGACTGGTCAGGTCCACTCAAATCTGTATGGTTCTTTCCTCAGAAGACCATTTCAGACACTAATCTACATGGTCCTCATATGGCCTGACCAAGATTATGTCTGGACTTTAAAAGAGACTGTGACCTCTGAGTTTGTTTCGGCCTTTCTTCTCAGAGTAATCAGATAGGAAACGCCGAACTCATCCAGCATTTTTTAAATATTTTTTTAAGATGACGTGTAAAAGTGATTGCATTATCCTATTAACAGAATAAACTATTTCATTTCATTACTATGTGTAATAAGGAGGTACTGTCAAGTATAAACTTATTGAAATGGAAGCTCTTCCAATTGTTAGGTAGGTAGGTATTTCGTGGAACCTATAGGCTATTAGTAAACATTTTAAATGTGTTTACGGTGGTAAGCAAATAGCTTAATATCATAGATAGAATATCACGCCTGTAATCCTCGAAGGGTGAGGCAGAGGTGTACCTATAGTAACACCCACATTTCGCAAGTTATGTTTAAGTCCCATGTAATGCTGTAATAGATAACGAGCCGATTGCTATCAACCGAACATAAATCTAAACTCCGGGCTGCTACTGAGAAATTCCTGATTGAAAAACCCAATAACACTTTGCCCAACCTGGGAATCGAACCCAGGACCTCATGCTCTGCAGTAGCACTTGCGACCACTAGACCAACGAAGCATTACTTAGCCAACGTTCGCACTGAAGATTTTCTTTTCAAGCACTGAATTTTCAACTCTCTGCTTGGCGCCGAGAGTTGGAAACCCAACAGTGTGACTTTTCAACGCGCTTGGACGAGAGTGCGTCCCAACGCGTTGGATTCTCAACGCTCGGCTTAACACCGAGACTTGAAAATCCAGTGCGCGATAAAATTCCGCCGCGATATTTTAACGTCCGCGCGAACGTCGCGTCGGCTTATTTCACGAATTGCAGATGAAATTCTCTCTTCACTTTAGTTGCCAGTCTTTTAATATCAGAAATACACAACGTGCGTAATACTTACGCACATAATAAAGTAGGTAAATAGTATTTCTTTGTAAAATACCGCAATACTAACTAACACCATGAGTAATACCAATTAATAGTGGCTATGAGGCTGTCGGATCAGTCTCCTCATAACTATTTACGCACGGGGACAATACTATGAGAATTATGAGATATGTTAGTCATACTTATATAGGTACTTGAGGTATCAAAGTTCCTCATACAGCTTTGCTTAAATAATTACTGGTATGTATGGGTAGGATGGATCACTTCAAAGTAAAATGGACTAATGCCCAATTTCAACAACACTAAGTGAAATGAATCCCTAAATAAAAGTACACTGTTGGATTTTCAACACTAGGTTCAGCACTGAGAGTTGAAAATCCAACAGTGCACTGTTGACTGACTTCTTGGGTAATGGTCACTGGTTTATAGGATACTTTACAGGGGTTTTGACTTTTGACTGCCTCGTTGGTCCAGTGGTCGCAAGCGCTACTACTGAGCATGAGGTCCTGGGTTCAATTCCCGGGTCAGGTAAAGTGTTATTGGGTTTTTCTATCTGAAATTTCTCAGTAGTAGCCCGGAGTCTGGATTTGTGCCCGGTTGATGGCAATGCTCGCCCCCTATTACATGGGACTTAAACATAACTGGTGAAATGTAGATGTACCTACTACAGGTACACCTCTGCCCAACCCTTCGGAGAAACAAGGCGTGATGTTATGTCATGTGTTATGTTTGCAGGGCTCTCTTTACAAAAAACGACGTTTTGTATTTGAATTTTCTATATATACCTAGGATAGGTGTACATGTTCTACTCAAGTCTCTGTTTTAAATGTAGTTTCAGAAACTAGGGTACCTAGATAAAGAAAATGATATTGAAATATGCATAAGTTATAAAATACCTAGGTAACTACATTTCCGATTCTCAGGCTTTTAAGTTTGTGTGAAAAGACGACAATTTTTTTTTTGTTTTTTATTCTTACACGTCTATTTTGTATAAGAATATCATATCATAAAAATTAATTACTGACACATCAAAAATAGAAACGTTCGTTTATAGGTACCTATCGTAAGAGGTAATTAAGGGTTACATCAAGTTTTGTTGTAACCTTTAATGACCTCTTATGTTCTCTGATGATCAAGAACCAAGCAGAGCATAACCAGAAGCATAGACTAGTTAAATCATAGACAATTAGGCTGAAAGAGCTCGTCATGTGTTGTTCATTACTCAATGAAAGCAGAACGCCTTTCAGCAAACTTAACAATTAGGTATACGGAGAAAACATGGTGACAAATAAGAAGATTAACATGACAATATACTTTGCTCATTTCCATTTATGTAAATACTGCCAATCTCTATTATTATGTAATTTTTGTTTACACGTTAAAGGAATCTACTCGTATAAAACCTCGTCCATCTGATGTGCCTTGCAGGTTGCATCTTAGAAACCTGCTTAAGTCCCCTGCCCACTCCACTGACTTCTACTCGTACTCCTTCACTGTGCACGCGGTGCAGTTGTGGAATTCACTTCCGCCCGACATTAGGGACTGCCAGACTGTTGCAGTATTTAAAAGAAGAGTGAAAGAACACTATCTTTCCACTTCGTCATAGTTGCGTTGATATTTATTTTGTATTTTATTTATTTTAGTATGTACGATTGTATGTATGTAAGTATATTCTCATATAATTTGTTTTATTTTATTAAGTGAATTGTTTTGATTTTATGTATTTTACTTTCTCTCTACTCTTACACACGGTGTCTACATGTCTTTTTACCCTATGTCCTATCGCAGGTATGCTGGAAGAGATTTCTTTAGAAATAAGATTCACCTTTGTACGTATTTTTCTGTTCTTTTCTTCTTGTCTGTTTATATATGTATGTACATAAATAAATAAATAAAATAAATAAAATTGCGGGACTGAATAATATTGTTGTTCTGAGGCAAAGTATTGAGGTGATTAGGGGAACCTTCATGATCAAATAGCGCGCCCAACCATACAGTCGCAGGCAAGAAGTGTCAAGCGATTTTGAACCATGTACGGAGCAACTACAATATAACTGTCATCTTACCTACCTGCCATGCGCCTAAATTGTCCTGCAAACGGTTATCCCTCGGGGCTTAGATGATCTTTTTTGTTTTCTCGATCTATAACCTATAACCTAAAGATAGGTATGAAATAATTAAGTAAATCATAATTTGAAAAATAACGCTGATTATATTTGCAAAATATAGATCCATGTCAGAGCAACTTTTGATAGGCAAGATTTTCCTTATTGTTGGACAAAGAAACCATATCAGCCAAAACGTAAAACAACTTAATATAAAAACAAACAAGTTGCATGTCAAATTAATCAAAATTCAGGGTACATAGCGGAACGGGGAAACTGCGAATATCCTTACATCCTCGTACCTTCGTATCCTTGCTAGTATCCTGTTGAATAGATCCTTCAAATATAAATGTGCTGACTGCGCTTCAAGCTCAGTATTCGTCTGTTTGGTTAGCGGGTTGATTGTCTCGCCGGCAGACTAAGATAAAATTATTTTAATTGAAAGTTCACACTAACGAGTATGGCAAAATAATTTGTAAGTACTATATAAGCTAGACAAGTGATATTTATAAACACGTTATCATGACTAACAGGATTCATCTACCTACTACCATCTTCACAAAACCTTAAAAAAAAAGATTTACCTACGTCTGTTTTATTTTATTTTTCCGCTAGTCTGAACTTCATAGATTATAAATTATAATATACAGTTCATGGCAAGTACAAAAACTATACAGCCTTGTGAATCTAAGTTCAATCACTCCAAATTGTAATATTTTTTCAACGTCCAACGTGGCAGATCGCGACATTATGCCAAAAAAATAAAAACACTATGGTGTGACCGTGCGCTTGCGATTGCAGTGGATAAGTTTCTGATAACTGTTAAATACACAATTACAATCGAATACTTTATATTATTGACTTCAGCTAAGGCCGAAAACGTGGTCCGTTTTATTCGTTTTATTTTTTTCTAAGATTATAAAACAGATTCAATTTCCGCTGTAATTAGGTATGTACAAACGTTACACAATAGCCATTTATTTATATCACTATATGGTGTAGTAAGATCGGAATTTAGTTCCAAGGACTCGATTAATATGATCCGATTTTGCGTGTTCTGTAACATTGATTATTTGTCTGATAAACGTGATCTGCAAATCAAGTGGTATCGAGGTGTACGCATAATTTAGGGTCGACCACTCGACCTTCGGTTTCGCGAGTTAGTGCACTCAGGCATTAGAATGCAGGCGGCAGCAAATGCCTTTATTATGAGTTCTTTAATATCGTGATGTTGTTGAAGATAATGAAGTAGTTAAGAAGCGATGCAAAGATAAGAAGCATTCATGAATATTAAGTAGCTACTGTTGTAAAGTAATAGTGGATACACTCATAAGTATATCACACAACGTGCTCGCTGTGTGCGCACTGAAGCACTTGTGAAATGGGGCGCATCCACAAGGCTAGAGCTTGCGTCACTTTATTCACGAAACGTTTCGAAACTGAGCCTCAATTTATTGACTTGAGGCACATAAATATTTATTCGCATTTTTTTGTCCCTAAAAATGTTTCACTTTACAGGAGTACCTACGAGTTTCATACTGTAAAAATATTTGAGGAGCTAGTAAACATGCCAACTGTATAATCGGACGGTGTTTATCAACCATCAGGATACGATAAGTCAGGTGTCGATGCAAAACTGGTCTCTAGAATCATGCATCTAGAAGCTTGGCTTCTTTACGTTTCTAATGTGAGTGAAATCGATTACCGCTGATAAGTAACTGATAATATACAGTGTGAACAAAAATATAACACTGATGCATACGTAATTTGTTTACTAGGTAGAAGTACAAGACCCTTGTAAGGGCAAGGTGGCAATGTGTAAAGATTTAAATGAATAAGAACTTAAGTGAGTCACAACTTATTTTGTGTCTAAGGCCCGTATTACAGAACCTCACTCAAGAAGTCAAGACTCAAGCATTACTTAAAACTAGTTTCAACCAATCAAAAGGCTTTAACGAGTTTTAAGTAGTGCTTGAGTTTTGAGTGAGGTTCTGTAATACGGGCCTCAGATATTTAACAGAATTAGGCCTGAGAGTCGCGGTATTCAACAACAGACAGTTAAAGGAAAATGTGACAGTTATAAGGGCACCTGCACTTGCAAGCTCATACTTCATGAAATAATAACAATTTGTATGTGTTTATTTGTGTACCTAAATTAAAATTATCGCTGTATTGTTTTATTCTGCTGACGCAAAACTATTTGTTTTATGGCATCGTACAAATACAAATAAAGTGGTTTGCTCCCTACTGTAAAATGTATGTGGCTGTTCAAGTTTCTGTAACCTATGTATGGATAATGTTTAGTCGTAGAAGCACATACACTTGGCTTGTCCTTCCAATACACCCGTTACGTAATGGTGTGATAGACGATCTAGAGAGCATTATCTACGAATCTTGAAATACATAAAACATGGCTATCATGTGCGAGTAAACACCATATTTATGGCGTTTTGTGAGATGTTGTTTTTTTCAGTGGAAGATTTGAACATAGTTTTGAATTACTTTATTTCTTTTGTGAGCTAAGATTTTAAAACTATAACTGATACATTTCAGTTGTTATCTTCCAAATCGGGTACCTACAGACACCTTCGAATAGTTACTTTAGATAAAGGGGTCTCATAATTTAGGTAGGTACTTAATTAATGCGGCCATGTCCGTACATGTTCTCCACGTGCATCTGAAGATTATCATACGAACAGAGATTTTACTACCTTAGTAAATTGATTTATAGATACTGTAATGGACCTGTCATTATCATTTCTTAAGTAATTAAACGTCTAATTGATTTAGTTACGGAAACTTAAACGTTACCTAAATAGGAAGATAAATTAAATTAGTCTATGTTTACAATAATTTATCTCAAAATACAAAGTACATGTACTTTGAAGCTGTCGGCAATATGGGAATTCTAGAATACAAAAAACATATGATCCATTTAAAGATAACATAACTGAAATTGTAATTAGGAAAAACAACGGGGGCAAAGTCGGCAGACGTATTTGCGAGTGAGTTTGAACAATAATAGCGGTAGCTAGACAAACAGATGTTATCACATATATACAAGTACCAGCATGTATGATCATTGATCACTGCATACCATTGACTTCTACGCCGTATACACAACAACAAAAAAACAATTAACCCAGCGTACTTTTATGTTATTCTTGTGTTACTCAAGGAGATCTTGCAACATCACTTACATCGCCATACATGTCATAATAGAACACAATACAGTATTTTGCTCCTAAATAAAAAAAAAACACGTATATTTTTCAGAATGGCAGCATTTACACAAGAAACCAGATCAGGATGAGCCATGACGTGTGTTACTATTATTCAAATGAGTCTATCCGTTGTATTAATATAAAGCAGACCGCCAAATAAGGCCATAGCGCTCGCTCCTCGCAGTTCCTAATATTATTATTTTAAAGGAAGTTACTAAAAACTTCTTTGGATAAGAAAGAGGCTAACCTCTTTCATGTATTTTTGCAAACGTAACGGCAGAAAAAACACCCTCCCCAATTTATACAAAAACCACCGTTCCGCATTTACACAAAAAGCACCGTTCATGTTCAGCCGATATGTCGTCAGTCGGTAGTGATGGATAACACTGCTGAATTTACAGATTTAAAGATCTGCTCACACAGGTACTGTTTTATAGTAATATGACCTTTATTATAAGTGTTAACTATTATACATACTAACCATAATGATCGCTCACAATGGGCCTTATCAGAAGGCTAAAAGTCACCCAAAGGGCAATGGAGAGGGCTATGTTTGGAGTTTCCCTACGTGATCGAATCAGAAATGAAGAGATCCGCAAGAAAACCAAGTTAACCAACATAGCGCGAAGAATTGCCAAACTTAAGTGGCAACGGGCAGGGCACATTGCTCGCAGAACAGATGGCCGATGTTGCCGAAAGCTTCTGGAGTGGCGACCGCGTACCGGGAGACGTAGCGTTGGAAGGCCTCGGGAACAAGATGGGCCGATGACCTTGTAAAGGCCGCAGAAATCCGCTGGATTCGGGAGGCACGGAATCGGTCGAAGTGGCGGTGCTTGGGGGAGATCTCTATGTCCAGCAGTGGACGTTTTTTGGCTGATGATACTAACCATAACATCATGTCATAATTATAGACATGTATCTGGATTTCGAAAAAAGATCTAACCACCTTTTTCATAAACAGGTTATCAAGCTGTTTCACTACGTTGAGATTTAAATGGAAAAGAAAGGCAGGGTTTATTAAGGATTATAAGCCCGTGTGTCAAGTGTCAAGTCTAACCACTTTCTCTTTAATGTCAGAAAAAAAAAATATTATCTGCAATGTCTGCATATCACTAGCTAATAGAAGCGATTATGATTTAAATAACACTAAAATTTCGTAAGAGTTTACATCATCTCGCCTTAAAATATTCTTGCAATACCCGATAGTGTGAGAACAGATAAATTCATTATTGTAGTCTGGCGCCATGTTGTAAAACATAAATTACCGAACTAAGCACGCTTAGCATTTTAAATAGTGTACCTAGCTACCTACCTATATTCCATTTGAAATTAGATTAGACATTTAACTAAACCTTTTTTACAGTCCGTTCAACCGATTTTGACTTCTATTGTCTTGGTAGAATGACAAATGGCAGCTACAGTATACAGTTGATATTGTAACCACTTTTTTTGCTTTTAATGCCATCATTATGCCTACGGTATAGAAGTCAGAATCAGTTGAACGGACTGTAAAAAAGGTTTGTTTAAATGTCTAATCTTATTTCAAATTGAGTATAGTTCATTTCAATGTATTTAATGATTGATTAGTCTTAACCATGTATATAGCTGCTAATTATTGTGACACTATAGGGGATTTACATACGAATACGTATTGAGTAAAACAATCGTCTTCCGTGAATACTTCAAAATATATCTCATTTTGGTAACCTAAGATCATCATAATATTTCTCTATTTCTATTAATGAATTATAAAATTATAGATGTTCTTCAAACAAAGCTGGCGTAATCAATGGAACGTTTAATAAACCTGCTATAGGCACGTGTAGCTACATATTTGATAAAAGTAATAACGCGTCTGTTATGATTTATAAATAGAATGAAAGGCATTATTATCAAACCACTTGTGTCACATTATTACCTACATAATGCGAAATTTTTTCGGAGAAACATTTTTCGTAACAAATATTGAATTACATACAGTACAGGGGCGGTAGTCGGTAGGATGACATTAGGAGTTTGCGACCGTATTCGGTCGTATAGCGATCGCTATCTATGTCGAGACTGCAGGGCCTGGTAAAAATATTCAGCGTTAATAAGGGCTGTAACGTCGAGCCTTAACCACAGACTTTTCAGTCAATAGAGTAGATTCTATGTAGGTACCTAGTTGTTGAACAAATTGTCAACGCTTTTCTCCCTTCTCAACTCTCCCTCTCCTCCTTCTTATCTTGTGTCTCACTTCCAATATCTATGTTCTTCACACGCTAAGAATCTGCGATCCTTTAACAATCTTCTCCTACTTTTGACTTTGTTCATTCTTCCTTTCATATTCAGTTCATTTTTCTTTGGGATACATCCTATGTCCTAACAGGTCATGGTCTACCTAAGTGGCAAATTTTATCAAAATCCGTTCAGCCGTTTTAGCGAGAAAGCGTTACAAACAAACAAACAAACATACAAAAAAAAAACAAATCTTTTCTCTTCCTAATATTATAGTTTAGTTTATTTTATTTTATTATTCCTCTCAAACAGAGCACCTGCCATCTAATCTCTTCACCACCCTTGGTAGACTGGTCTTCTTCTTTTCGTGTGGTTAGTGACTAACCAGCAGGGCTAACATGACAAGCGCGAGAACGCTCTTTTTCTCGTTTTGTCGAAATTTGTCTACGATTCTGACGCCATTCTAATCCCTAACATGACCGTAAACGACGAGTAAACTCGAAAAAGGCATTTTGACACTTCTATATCTCGCCACGAGAGACCGATGTTGCAAGTTATTAACTCAAATGATTTTTATGATAGCAATATCGGCTTGAGATTCCGTTTCATTTATTCAAAGTTGCCGATTTCCTTGTCACAAATACCTCTAAACTAGACTAAAAATTACCAAAATTTAGATTATTCCTGTCAACCGACGATTTCCCATTCTGAAATAGACTAAAGTGACACAACTTAACTATATTTTAGTTTGACGGCACTAAGATGGCACTGAGTTATTAATTTAGTAAAAATGGCAATTGTGATATTCTGAATTTTACGTTTTTCATCTAAAATTCTGATTAATCGCGATTAAAAAGGTGTGGAAATTAATTTTCATGAACTAAAATTCACACCGACTCATCGACTTTTTTTTCCTTTCTTTTGCTTATATCTCGGAAATGGTGTGTCCTATCGCAAAATAGCGTAAAATAATGACAATTTGAACCCCCTTATACCCAACATGTAGGTAATAATTTTTCATATTTTCCAGAAAAAATCCATATAAAACACGTTGTTCCAATATAAATAGTAGTTAAAAACTAAGTATTTTCATTAATAAAATCTTATAAAATAAAATGATGACTAAAATAATTACAATTATAAAACTGCCATGTTATTTTGGAGATTTTTTTTGTATATAATTTTGTCTACTCTCCTCGTTCTCGTCGTCAAAATCGAGGACGAGTAAATACGACTTAATGACAGAAGAATCGGAGATTATCTCGTGTTGAATTGTCAAAAATCGAGATAACTAAGGTGCCATGTTAGGGTTTATCGAAAAAAACATAAAGTTTGACAGAAGGAGTCGACTATTTTGTATGGAAGCGCTGTCAGAAAACGAGAAAAGTGAAGAAATAGACAAAAATTACTCACGCGAGAGCGAGTAATTGTCGCGTTCGTCATGTTAGGCCTGCTGGTGTCGGAGTTTAAAAGCCGCTGACTTGGCTTCACATGCCGTCGAGAAATATCTCTCAGGCATGCCGGTTTCCTCACGATGTTTTCCTTCACCGTTTTTGAAGCAAGTGATAATTATACAATACGCACATGAATCCGAAAAGTCTGAGGTGCGTGCCTTGGGTTCGAACTCGAGACTGGTAGAGAATGCCTAAGGCATTTAGTCCGAACTCGAGACTGGTAGAGAATGCCTAAGGCATTTAGTCCGAACTCGAGACTGGTAGAGAATGCCTAAGGCATTTAGTCCGAACTCGAGACTGGTAGAGAATGCCTAAGGCATTTAGTCCGAACTCGAGACTGGTAGAGAATGCCTAAGGCATTTAGTCCGAACTCGAGACTGGTAAAGAATGCCTAAGGCATTAAGTCCGAACTCGAGACTGGTAGAGAATGCTTAAGGCATTAAGTCTGAACTCGACACTGGTAGAGAAAGCCTTAAGTTTTTTGAGTACGAAAAGTTTAAATAACAAAATTGTTACAATTAATATTGATGCTAATTTTAATCTTATGTATGTCTGTATTTATAGGGGTCGCGGGAAAGTCTGAAAGCGATACCGTGGCTCCTGGCAACGTATAGGCAACTGAAGGAACACGGGTGGGTTTTAGTCAGTAAGAGTCTGACAAGCGGAGCGGGAGGGCTACCGCTCCGCGTGCCCAGAGCGGGAGAAGTTATTTGGTAATTTCCCAAACAAAAAAAAAGGTGCTTTTTGAATGTAACGTGCGTTTACGGCATTGCAGATAACGCTTCATGTTAAAGGTGCCAACTAGGAAGTGTTCACAACCACGCCATGATTTCCGGTATTATCAACGACGATGTAAAAGGTACTCGACTAACATGTCAACTACTTGTGATTCATTATAAACTATATGAACATAGAAATGGCTCCTATTCGTAATAACCTAGTAAATGGTAAATCTGGCAAATAAACTCGATGTTTTATTGCGAAGAAAAAACTCGTTGCATAAATTATGTAAATGGAACAGCAACTGAGCAAGTGAACGACGAAGTCAGAGCTAGTTTAAACGAATTGGATTGAAATAAACCAGATCCGAATACTATTCGGATAATAATCGAATACCTGAGCCATGAAAAGTTTAAAACATAATAGCCTAGAGCGATTATATTTTTTACTAACCTCATCTTGGTGTGAAATAAAAACTTAATATTTTATTTTGACTATCTTTTGTTCTCAAATGAGCTGCCAAGTGTAAATGGTAGCTGTATTGTAAATAACTACGTCAGTACCAAAAAAACCGGTGCAAGCATCATCAGGCCTCGCGTGATGTTTGTAGCTTTGAACCTTACTAAACTAAGATTAGTAAGAAAAATATTAAATATTTAATTGAGGTTCATGTTAGATTCCCGGCCACCGTAGCTTGCGGACGGTGAACAATGGGTAGCTCGCCGTCCGATAAGGACCAGGCCTGGGTCGACGGTGCGTTGTGTTCCAAGCGTGCCTCAAAGAGATGTCAGCACAACGGAAGGGGTCCGATAGGACCGATGCCTGCCGGGGTTGCGGGAAAGTCCGAAAGGGATACCGTGGCCCCTGGCATCGTACAGGCAACTGAAGGAACACGGGTGGGTTTTAGTCAGTAAGAGTCTGACACGCCCTCCCGCTACGGCCAGAGCGGGAGAAGTTATAATTACCCATCCAAAAAAAAAAAAAGGTTCATGTTAGAGGTGCTTATATAGGCATTTTGAATGCTACGATTTCAGGTATTATCAGGTATTTGGCAATCGAGCGGGCGATTGTGACATGTTGAACCACAATGGTATAACGACAATTGTTGACTCTGCATATCAGCTGAATTATCTAGTTTCATAACAAACTTAAGATAACGGGTTCACGCCTTTTCCTTACATTAAACAAAATTGTATTTTTGGGAAAACAATGTCAATGATACGCTTCTTATCTGACGTCCAGCGGGTTTTTATGATATCGTATGATGCTGACGTCACGGGCACAACAACCTCGTCAGAATGGAGATATATGCTCTCATGCCAACCTACCATGCGCAGTGCGAGAAAATGTTGTCGTCATATTGTCTCCCGCTGAAACGAGGTTTGACAATGCCTACGCATATTTCAGTGCGAGATAATGCGCCGACAGAATTTTGTCGTTCGCGCATGCTACCTCGGTTTGTGGCAATATTAGTCACCAGAAACAAAATGACGTTGCAAGTTATGTGAATATTTAAGTTAGTGAATTTATTATAATTCTATTAGCTTATGGATAAGATCTAAATCGAGAGAACGTTCACCTTTGATTTTGAACTAAAACGCACGAGGTATTGTTGCCTGGACATAGTGTTTGTCTATGGATTTATGGCTTTACTTGTGGTTTCAACGATTAGATCTATATCTGAGTACCTACCTAGTTGTTTTTTGCATGGAACTTGAGTTTTTAGGTTTGTTTTAGCTTTGAGGAAATTAAAGAAATATTTTAAGAAAACTTGCTTACAAAGCATATTAGTAGTGTAATTACGAGATGAGCAGTCAGTACCTAATAGGTTTACTTATTCGTTAATTAATTCAGCTCTTTCTAACGTCCGCAAATAATGGAAGGTGTGTTCATACAGTTTAAAAATAAATAATTGATTTGACTCTTAAATAATGTTTAACAGCAAGTATAAGATGCCAAAATCTATGATTTGCCTAAAGAGTCAAGACCAGCTGGTATTCAAAATATGGAACTTAAAAGACATTCGTTGTTTGACATGAAAGGACAGAGTCAACACAGCTTTTGTTCGCCTCTCCCGTAAACGACCCATAAATATTATTTATAAAAGCGTCGCCGCCGCCGCCGCCGCCGCCGGCGCAAGATTTTGACCCGTAGGTACTTAATCGGTTGCGTGTGCGTCAATGTTCGTCATATTCCAGTCCGCCGGACGGTCGAGCTCAGGCGGCTTATTCAACAATGACATTAATACCAACCATATCAAGGGTTATCTATATTTAAATATACGCACAAGTAACACTGCAGAGCTATTTTTGTAGGATAACGAAATTATTATCTCCTAGCGTCAAAGTATGGCCTGACTTTATTACTATTAATATTTATTTATTGAAGTATTCATTCAATTAACTATTTCGAATGATGAAATGTTGCGTTAAATTGCAGTTGTCCGAAACTGGTCCTTATTGTGAGCATTATCTTATGTAATCATTATTTATTATTTCTTGATTTTGATCCTACAAATTCTACAATACAGAATATATTTATAAATAATTCAAATCTCTAACGTAAACTGTTTGACCTGGGCGGTGATGTGTCAGTCAGTCAATCACCTTTTCTTTTATATATATACACTATGGTAAATCCAGGATCTTTGTATCGATATCGACTTTTTACGGACTATCGATATCGAACTTTCGCGGACTATGAGTAGTATGTTTTTTGTGTTTTACCATTATTAAGTCTAGTTTACTAATAATTATGTAGGTTTTATTTGAGCGGTATGTTTACTATATTGTATAAACTGTCGTATTCATCAGGATCTGTACTTCCAATACGTGTAGGTATTGACATTAATTTAAGCTAAAATATCCTGTACCTATAAACAATTTAAAGATTACCCAATACCCATGATATTATGTAGTATCATTGTCAATGGCTCTCAAAAGTTCACTGGTTTAGGCAATTTTCAGTTTTATAGGTTAGTTTTTACTAGATATATCCATTTCGTCAGTAGATGTTAATTTCAAGAAAAAAACTAGGTATATTTTGAGTATACATACTAATAAAAATATGTACACGTAATAGAAGTGCTAAAGATTCTGAAAAACAATGTTTTCAAAACCATCACTGAAATCATGAAAGCAACTGAAAGATCAAACGAGAGCTTGAACGCAGCGTTCAAGCTCTCATTTGATCTGCCACTTAACTTTGATTATTTCACGGAAAATATTCTACAAAACATTTCAATAACTAAAAAAAAAAAAAAAAAAAAAAAAAAAAAAAATACAACCGAATTGAAAAAAAAACCACAACCGAATTGGGAAGTCGGTTAAAAAATAACCAGGTTTTTGTAGCACAGTTTACTTTACCTAAATATAACATAAGTTACTCCCGCGGACTCTGAAAATACTCTGTTCACAATTGAGAATAGACGTAATTCGAACTATGGAGACAATCGTAAAATATACAACACTTTTAACGATACCTAATTACATTAATTAGGTATCGTTAAAAGTAAGTATCCTGTTGTTTTGTTGAAACAGATATAGTTATTTTTGCAACTTCATTCTTTCGAAATGGAAATCCTGATGCTAAAGATATCCTAGGTATTAAAACATGTCTAATAATAAACTAATCCTTTCTTATCTATCTCTTAATTCTGTTGTAAGAACAAACTACCATTAATTAGTGAAGAGATGATATTTAGTCAATGGCAGGGCTGAACGACTCAGGCTAGGATTGAAAAAAAAAAAAAAAACATTTTTTTTTTTTGATGAACAGTTTCTAAACCCGCAATGATCAAATAAACCTATCAATATAGAATCTCATTCTTATATTTGCCAACGTTACTGCCAAGGTCAATAGCTAAAACAAATATTTATTAAAATAATATTATGATTTTTAATGCTGGTAAATGACGTTAGAAAGACTTCCTTCAATATTAAATGCTGTAAGTACATATGAGTACGTACTTACATGACAGATTTCCGAAGTTTTCCTCCGAATATTACTATGGACAGGTACAAGTTAGGTGCAAGTCCCACAAACAAAAATATTGTACCTATTAACCTAGGTAATTTAAAAAATAAACCAAGACAAATAATCTTGCAATTATATTATTAAAGCTGTCACGAGAACGTTGCTAAACCAAGCGTAAAAAATTATATTGCCATATTTTTGACAAGCTACAAGAAAAGTTAACGAACGGTGTTGTGACTTTTTGTAGTATATTAAATCAAGATTAAAAACCTAGCTGTATCATAAATAATATATTGGTTTATGATTTTTTTTGGTAAGATATAATAAACAAGGAGGGGCTCGTGACTAAATGATAACAGCTGCGTGGGTCGATCAAAGGATAAGCTACGCTTGCCACGTTCGCGGGTCGGATCGAATAGATAACTATCCATTACATACCGAGACTCCTCCGTGCCTCGGAAACAGCATTAAGCCATTGGTCCCGACTGTCATTTGTAGATCTTTGACAGTCGTTACAGGTAGTCGGAAGCCCAAGTCTGACAGCCACTCTTACCAAGGGGTATCGTGTCCCCCAGTAACTGGGTTGTCAAAGTCAAAGTCAAATAATTTATTTCAATTAGGCACAAAAAAGGCACTTTTGAACGTCAACATTTACATTTAAATAATTACAATTTAACATTTAATTTTTGTCAGATAATTTATGTCACTCCATATAAATTACCGGTATTCAGCTGCATCCCGTTAGACTGGAAGCAGACCCCAACATAATTGGGAAAAGGCTAGGTAGATTTAAAAGGAGTTTTCGAAGCTACAACCCTATGCGTGTCTATTGGGGATTCGAAGTTTGTTTGCGAACAAAGTCGCTGCGCAAACCTATAGTATCGAATTAAGGATTAGGAAAACTCTAATCTAGCATCTCAATTAAGACTTAAATAGTCTTAATCTCATTAAATAGGTCAAACATTCTATTTTCGGCGGTGATTACTGTACTGAAGAGTTTTTACTAAAACGAACTAATTAAACACCACACTTTTGTAGTAAGTCAGTACCTAGTAAATCAGTAAGAGTTGGAACTGGAAAGCAGTAAAGTTCTGTTTCATTGGAAAATCCCTTCGAAAACATCTTTTGATATATTGAGAAAAATAAGGGTTTCGATGACGTCTTTTGTGTGAAAGTTTTTGAAAATATAAGAAAATCTTGTGCGGTTCAAGATCTAGACAGCTCTACTGGAACCATATAATTATAATTTATATAGCCGGCGGTAGCTATGCAAATTCATTATAACTACTTTGAAGTGTTTTTGTTTCTAGCCTTTAAAATTGAGAATAACAAACGCACAATACCTGAATACCGTGCTCTGAGACCTTTGCGCACATCAAATCACGATTTCTGGCAGCTTTATAACTGGTTAGGTGGTAACCTGTAGGTTAGGTTGCATGTCTATGGGGTATAAAAGGCGACAGAACCGTTGTTCAAACACGTTCGTCAGTTATGCGTCCGGAAGTGTCTAATCAGCAGAATGCAGAGGTTTTTGTTGTCGTGGTGTTGGACCAAGCGGCCGGGTGCGGCACGCGGGCGGCAGGAAGTGTCCAGACGCGGAAAGGCGACGCGACATGCCCGCTAGCGATCGACATTCGTACACTATGGCGTATCTGCCCAGCATATCTTGGCATGGCTCGAATTAGGGAACTAAATTTAAATGTTTGAATCTGACATTAAGTTTGACATTTCTCTTTACGAGCAGCGCCGTCATGATCGGCCCGGACATACTGGACACCGTGTATAGCACCGGGCGATACCTTCGTCACAAACCTTATCGATCTGTCAGTGGTTGACAAGTCGACAAAAGCTTATCTACTATGACGACAATCCGCGCCCAAACGTGGTCACGAAGTCAATTCATTTAAAATTCGTGCGCTACTTTTTAAGCCACGGCTTTGACGTACGTAAGATCGAAACCGGTTCGAAATTAAAAGTTCCCATGTTTGGGTACTATGTAGGTGCCAACTAACTGAGTTATCGGACACCCCTGGTTTTATTGAGAGCCGAAGGATAACTCATTTGTATTGCCGACATTTCCGTGAGATGCGCTCGGGTGTCTTTTCTTTAGAATCGGTAATGTAATGTAGAGAAGTAAGTATTTGTTTATACTGTATCTACCATATAGTTTATTTATTAATAGAATATACTAACCTAATGTCAAAGCTACCGAATTAACATCGAAGAAGCAAATGAAAACACGTTAAGTTTCAGTCGTCTTTTCTGCAATATAATTCGAGCCTTTTTTCAGTCGGTACAAATCTTAATTTGATATTTTTTGGTAACATTGGTTAATTAATTATATTTACAAGTAAATAAATAAAGTCGTATGCATGTCAGGGATCAGCAGCTCGGCGAAGCGGGTGCGGTACGTTTATTTTTTCTTATTGCATAAATACTAACAGTGTCACTGTTGATTGGATCTGTCACTTCTGTTGGAAGAGTAGTCTATTGTTGACTGATTTTGTTGTCTGCAGCATGCCAATAAAATAGATTTTACGAAGATGCTGTGATGTTGGAATGCAAAATGAATACATAATCTACATGTTTAATTTTGTAATAAGCTAAATTAATTAAATGCGCATTGTCGGTCTTCATAAAAGAGATGGATGTGTACCTACTTTAATTAATTATATTATGTTTAATTAATAATAATAACAAGCAAGGTCATACGCATAATACCAATATACACGTGTTACTGTTATTACAGTATTATTATGAACGTGTCAATGGTACACTTGCATAATACAGCATAACTTATAGATATTCAAAAATACTCCCTGTTTTTCATTATTTTGACTATCAAGTGTTATTCGACCTCTTAATTGAGTTTGACATGCAATGCAATATTTACCAGCAGAGTACATACACTCGGTTAAATGCAAATATTTCAATGACGTAAATATTTCAAGCGCGCTATAGCTTCGAATTAATTCGTTAGAGGCAGTGGGCGGCGCCGGCGCAGACCTTGAAGATGATAAAACCCTCGACTCAACCGAGATTACCTCACAACGACATACTAAATGGTACAACAGATCGTTTGTTGATGATCTAACTTGACGATAAACTGAAAAAAAAGCTCAGTCTCAAATCAATCGGCCTAAGTGAATAAGAAATAACAAGATCTGAATTAGCATAATCGTATACCGTTGAAGGTTTGTAAGTTTGAGAGTGTATTGACTCATGATATTAAAACCTTTATAAGTACCTACTAAGTTTATTTATCAGGAAAAGATCAAGCTTTAATCATGTAACATTTAGAGCCTCAAGAAACAAGTCATGTCAGTTTGCGGTTCATTGATTTAATTTTGATTCATAAACTTGATTACTTTAGGTATATAAGGAAGCGGTATTGGTAGATCCTCCCATTTTCAAAAGAAGACATTAACGGTCTTGAAATCCTGATGATGACGATCATGAATCGTAAAATATCAGATAGGTATGTGGTAGATGAATAAATTGGGGTAGGTGCGCTTGAGTCTCAATGTAGCGGAGTTAACTCGTTATTTACTTGGAACTTTCAAATCCTTTTGCTAAAATAAACAGTACCTAAGTCACCAGTAGTCCACCACAGTCAATTGCGTTACAGGATATATTATGGCTAAAAACTGAATATTGAACATTGAGTCATGCAACTTACGGACGTCAGCATGACTTTAGTCATGAACACAGTCCCTATATTATGTACTATTAAATTTTCCTCATAAGCGATCAAAATGTAAAAACCAGACTGAAAATATTCCAATAGTTCCTGTAACCGTAAGTATTAATATTAACAAGTTCGGGGAAACAGAATTCCCCTTTATAGCTGAGAAAATATACCACCTAAGTTCTAATAACATGTTAGTTTAACGTTTCATGTGTGAAGGAGACAAAAAAATCGATCTTGCAAACCATGCGTAAGGTTATGTTTACTTAACGGCATTACATAAAACTTGCTTAATATTGTTCTTCAGATACAAGTAATTAGTTAAAAAAATTATTGAAAATTTCTCGGTCTATGCTTAGCAGACAGATTTAACAATAATGTATACATAACATTAACTTACTTAACTATATAGATTTGAGTGTTTCGATAAAACTATAACAAGGCAAAATAGATAAAAACGAAGTGTAGTGACGACAATGCTTACTTTGTCTTTGGATGTTAGGCGTCTTAGGTCAAGGAGCTTTTGATATTGGCGGAGTGCCCGCAAGTAGAGCCGGACCGGGAACTCTGCCGGCATGGAGACGGGCTCCGGTGCCGTACGGGACGCCACACCTGCTCCGCTCATCGCAATCCAACACGAGCAACACACAACACTTGTTCTTTATTCATAAGCACCAAACTGTCATAGACACGAGCGCCAATCGCGCGTCCGAAGTGAACGTTGGTTACATGCAACACTGACGTATCGCGCGCCCCGCGCATGCGTACCCAGCACGCTACGTTTGCAAAAAGAAACTACAAGTTATCCATGCTCGAGTGACTTTCCCTGCTCCATCCGCCGACTGCTGGCCACGAACATGACCCGCTTTTACTGTGACCACAGTATTTGTTGCAGTACTAGCTAGAGATGACTACAGACGTATTAAAGACACTTGTAGA
The DNA here is from genome assembly GCA_949128155.2 of Xanthia icteritia. Taxonomy (NCBI): domain Eukaryota; kingdom Metazoa; phylum Arthropoda; class Insecta; order Lepidoptera; family Noctuidae; genus Xanthia; species Xanthia icteritia. Next base: position 13,110,127 of record OX421941.2, read on the forward strand.
AAATCACAAAAGCTTGAAAATTTTCTATATACCTACTTTTTTTTTGTAAGCTGGAATATTGGTTTTTATATGATTGTATGACCTATTGATTTAATTAGCCATCAAAGTTATCGTGTATTTAAAAAGCCATCCCATAAAATAGCGACAGTTCAGTTATAAAGATTTATAGCTTTATTTTTTAACGCTACACATTGATATATTTTAGTATATCAATGAGGCTACAGTATAAGATTATATGATTTATTGACATCTTTATTAAAAAGAAAACTTTTCCAAATGATAGCGAATTACTTATAAAAAAAGTAAGTACCTACATACCTACTGCAAAAGCTAGCTAAAGAGGAAGTAATTTAGGTCAACCAGATGACCAAAAAAACATCTTGTACACTGAATAACGTATGCAAAAAATAAGATTACTACCATAACTGTGTTTATAGTTATAAACACAGTTATGATAATTATCTTATTTTAAAAACAATAATGTTTAATAAAACGATTATATTTTAACTGGAATCATAAAATACAGGAAATGGTACAGCTTTCCAAAGTTCGCTCATGTACCTATCGACTGTAAGCAAAGTAGGTATGTTCTTCTTATCAAATTGTGTAAATAAATACGTGTCGGCGATTCGTCAATATTATACAATTTGCTATCGTTAAATACATACGATAAACTTGTTTAAATGTGTCGCTATGTTAAAATCTTGATAACAAATCACCCGAATTAAACATGAAAATGAGGACAAAATTGCAATTAATTCAAGCTGTTTTTTTACGACATATTTTTTTTTTAACTATTTGCGTTTATTTACCTCCATATTCCATATTATTCTAAAATAAATTACATTTATTGGTATTTTAAATAAAAATAGTATAAACAACTGCAATAAATGTTATAATAATTAAAAGTGATGTTAAATGTTTATCGAGAGGCTGACGAGTTCGACCAATGGGCGACACTAATAGGGATACTGTCACGCCACAACACCGGATAATTGAATTGATTATGCATTGTAATGGACGGAACTGTGATGATGACGATACACATAAGTACCTTAGTATATAACTAACTACGTACATTTATATCAACTAGTATACCTTGGGACTGTGGGAACAATCGTTCTTTTTATACTACGTATCGCTTGACTCAACAAAATCCGATAAAAAATTATGAATGATTTCCGATATGTGATTTACCTCTTTATTTATCAAAACTTGGGATTTGTACCGTCTATCCTTGTCAGTTTTATTTCAATGATCGTAACTGTTGTTTGTCAACTAACAAACTGTTTAAGGGCAACCCAGCTGCCCAGTTTGTTGGCTTAGCCGCCGGGCTCATGTATGTAATGTCATCTGTTTGTAATGTCAAAATACTAAATGCATATGAAAGTATATAACGATACTTAAAACAAAAAACGATTTTTCAAATTTTTGTCTCTGTCTGTCTGTTTGTTCCGGTTAATCTCCGAAACGGTTGAACCGATTTTGACGGGACTTAGCACGGTAGATAGCTGATGTTGTCCCTTGCAACTTCTGAAGCCGCGAATTAACCGACCGAATAAGTAACGATCAGGCTTAGTACCTATTGCTGCTTATTTCCATACTTGTCATGAATTAGGCTCGCCCCCTATTACTATAGTTTTAAACATAACTGGCGAAATGTGGGTGTGCTATATACACCCCTGCCCAGCCCTTTGGGGAAACAAAGCGTGATGTTTTGTTGTCATGAATTAAGAAAAATTCTACCACGGTTTATTGTCACTCTACTGAAATTATTGCAAAATCGAACAATCTTAGTATAAAATCAGTTACAGGAATGCTATGAGTTCGATTATGTACTTGAAACTTCAGGTTCTGTAATTTTAACTAAGTACGCACGGCTACCAGTTTATGCTGATCTCGCATTGTATAGGATTTCCGTACAATGCGAGGTTAGCTTATACTGGAAACTTATAGCTTGATATGTAGTCGTGTGTACAACCTGTAAACGCTTGTAAAGTACGAAAATGGTTGTCTAAGCTAATCTATGAAGACTCAAGGGACAAAAATAGGACGTCTGTGTACGAGACAAACGAATAGAATAGAATAGAAGTTTTTTATATCCGAGTAACCAAGCCTAAAACTTACGACTGAACTAAACTTACGATTTTAGTAAGCCCAGACACTAAATAAAAACAAGGAAATCAATACAAGAATAATAATAACTATGGTTAAGAGAAAACGTTAACTAGAAGATAGATTTTATAAGCTTACAGCCAAATTTCCACGGTGCATTTAATTATTTGTAGTGTATCATAAGCTGTAGCAACAATACAAGTTGAACCGTCTAAATGGTGTTTTAACGCTGCAAGTCATTTGTTGTTCCCTCAATTTTATTCTATGCCTCAGGAAAGAAACTTGCAGTGCTAAGTATCAATGGATCGATAAGCAATTATTGTTTCAGTGTGGCAGTCTGAAAGCTTTTACGCAAATGTCTGTACTCTATGACAATGTTTCTTTATAAATAAATACCCTGTATGTTATACTTTAATCCTATGAATTATCATTTATCACTTAATAATAAAGACACAACATTTAGACTTTTCCTCTATTTAGATTATAATGTAATAAATTTAATTATGTTAATTGATTATGGTCTACGTGATACTATGTACAAGGTAGGTATATCCCATACAGAAATCAGTTTGTTTATCTTCAATGTAAACAACATTATATAGAGAATCTTTATCAATCAGCTGCTTTTTATTTATTTATTCACTTTAAGTGTGTTGTTTAAAATGTTAATTAGTAGATTACACTGACAATTTAACTCAAAACCATTAAAAATGCCACGTTAAAAGCCACGGGACCACGGTTCTTTTCAATGAGTTGAAACAAGCCGACGCTACCAATGTCGATAACGTGATTCACAGTGTAGATAGGTAGGAGATAAATTATAAGACAAATGAAATATAACTAAACAGACATAATTACAATTTCTAGTTATGTTAAAATACAAAATAGCGGAAATAATTAACAAACACTGTTTACTTACTTGAGACCATATCTCCTTTGTCAACATAACCTCTTTTCACAGAACGTGCACAAATTATACAATCATGAAAACATAAAAAAAAATGTATGTGCTATTGATTTCACTTTCGTATTGAATATTTTAATGTATTCACGTGTTGGGGAGCAATATTTTATACGTTTTGCGGCTTGGTGTGTGGTGTTTGTTGCGCGTCCGTGGTACGCATGCACTCGGGAATATCGCCCCGAACCCCGCACTCCGTACCCCGTACCCCGCCGTTTCTCAGAGCCATCCCGAAAGCTCTCCCGTTCGTTGTAATGGCGATTCTTATATAATTATAACCTAAAAATCCAGCTGCGCCACGAACATTTGGCGCGTTGTTGACTAGGTTTAGATTTTTAGATAAAAACTTGGTTTTCGATTACTGGTTTTCTTAAACTGTTGTCTGTCATTATGATTTCATATTCAATAAACAATCGAATTTTTTAAAAGTGTTGGTAGATATTCGTGTAAACATCCTGCAAAAGTTTTATGTCATTAATCTAGTCGTTAAATCCTAATTAAATATTATAAATGCGAAAGTGAGTTTGTTTATTTGTTACGCTTTCACACTAAAACGGCTACACAGATTTGGATGAAATTTGGCACATGGGTAGATCATGACCTGGATTAGGACATAGGATATTTTTTATCCCGATATTCTCACGGGAACGAGACTTACGCGGGTGAAACCGCGGGGCGCACTTAGTATTTAATAATTTTGATATTCACGTTCCAAAAAAACGGCTTATTAGCAAGTCATTATTAGGTATACTTACTCCAACATGACCCTTATTGTAGTCACTTTGCGATATTTTAGTTAAATTAGAATATTTGGGCTTACGTAATGAACTATTAGTTATCGTTCCTCAATTGTTTTTTTTTTTTTGTAAACTCACATTTATTATACATTAACGTTTTAAGTTGGATTAGGTCATGTGTGGGTCATGGTTACCGACTGACGTCAAAACTAAATGGAGAAAGTTAATATTAGATAAAAGGCTTGAAAGTAAAAGTAATTATCGTAATATCTCTAAACCTATTAGGAGCGCTATACTTATGGGTGTTAAAAACTAGGCTGCTTGGTAAAACGAATTACTGCATTATCGGTTAACTCGGAATTAATTCAAAAGACGTGAAACGAATATTATCAGGACACATCGGCTTCGTTCTAGTCATCCCTAGTTCGACCTCGCCCAGTTCGTATATATCTACTTATATGTATAGCTAGAAGGCGCAAAAGTACTGATTGTAAGAAAAGTGCTATATTCCATAGGTTTAGGTAGTTAAATAAAGGTAAAAACATCGTAAAAAGGGTTTTTATACCACTTTCTTGTTTAAAAATTCGATAAAACCAAATTAAAGTTATTTTAGATTTTAACAATATTTTCTTCTTTTATTAAGTATGTTAAACTTTATCATTTATTTTTAAACTATTGTTCGTAGATGTAACTGCTTGAGCACAATTTTTTAGTTTGATTTATAATAATGATATTATGATATTTTGTAATCTGTCTATTGTAAAGAGCCCAAACTATAAACGTCAACGAATTATAACGTTACTAAATTGACGAGTACAACCGTGATGTAAAGAACAACTGAAGTGACAGGTATTGCGTTTAGTCGGTTACTTGACAGCTGTCACGTCACGTGTTTTTTTTTGTTTACCTTTATTTAACGAGTAAGAGTAAGAGTATATTATGATTTTTCTTTGACACATCGATATCAAACTATCTATCTACCTCGGTCACCAGGGAGAATGGAACCGGCGAGAGATGTCGTGCGGTGTCCCACAGAGATCGGTCATGGGGCCGCATCTGTGGGATATCGGATACGACTGGGTTCTGCGCGCCGACCAGCGTGGTTTGCTACGCTGACGACACGTTGGTCCTGGCGCAGGGGAGGTCACACCAGGCGGCGGTCGAACTAGCGACACGCAGGATTGCGACAATCGTCGACTGGATCCGGCAAACGCGACGCACTATTCCAGTGCGTCGCGTTTCGTCAAACCTGGGTAAAAAACATCCCCACTTTACGTGTAGGAGTGGGTACTCTAAAAAAATATATTTTCATAATTTTATTTTACCACTTTGTCGGCGTGATTAATATGTACACCCATGCCAAATTACAGCTTTCGGTCAGTGGGTCATCTAAGGGGCGGAGTTGCAGGAGTTGCAGTACATACGCTTAGGGGCACTATGAGCAGCAAAGAAACAATAAAAAAAAAATGGTTAAAAATTTTTTTTTGGACTTAGTATAAATTCAAATATTTAACTTATTAACTTATATTTAAATATTTAACTTATTCTAACCTAACCTAACACAAATAATCTCTGAGCTAAGCCGTGGACAGACAGACGGACAGACAGATGTATATGGCGAAACTATATGGGTTCCTTGTTGAACCCTAAAAACACTTTTTTTATGATTTTAAACGTAAAATAAAAATATAAACGTTTAACAACGAGTGGCCCCTATGCTAGATTACTATCAAGGATATTGCCAACGGTTTCTTAAGGAATAAGTTCCCAATCCGTGGCAATTACTTAAATTTTTTAGCTATTGATGTTTTGCAAAGCAGGCTGCACTGCACTGATCTGACAGACCGTGTCGTCGGGCGGCTGGTGCTGTAGGGGCCGGATTTGGCGGAGAGCCAGTTTGGTTTCCGCAGGGGGCGCTCTACGGTGGACGCCATCATTTATTTATTTATTTACTATTAATACTTACATTGGTTTTTACAGGTTGGAACCCAATACAACAATTTCCATACTCAGAGACGTCACCCAAAAACCGATTAAACACCACCACCAACAAAAATTAAGTCTTTTTAAACTGTCCTATTTTGACTGACAGGGTTCCAACTTAAATTTATATCTGTCGATTAACGTGGATAATCAATTAACAAGTCCCAAGGAACGACTGAGTAAGTACCAGCACTAGTTAAACAGAGGACAATATGTTAAGTGTCACCCTCTGGAATTCCGCCAATGAGAATGTAAAGAGAGACGGTGTTGAGTATCTTTATTGCCCGCCACACTGGTGCAAACTTTGACAAGTTTGTACGGGCCACCGGGACTTTAAACAGTCTCTCTCTCGGCCGTTCCCGTACGCAGCCTACTGTTTGGAACGAGCAATCCCAAAGATTCTAGTATTTGAGGATTATTCAGCATACCACGAAAAACTATAAAACATATTTAACCAGTGCCAAACTGCGTCTTAACTCCAACTTATAGTGACCAACCATCCCTATTACAAAGTTGGATACATAAGCGGATCATGCGCGTTCGGGCCCTTACGATGGGGAATGCTGTGGCTCGGGGTGAGGTCGTCTTGGCGGTGTCTCTAGACATCGCCAATGCCTACAATACCCTGCCCTGGAGTTGCATCAGGGAGACACTCCAGTATCGCCGGATGCCGACCTACCTCTGTCGTGTGGTCAAGGCCTAATTGACGGACAGGGCCGTCATCTACCTCGATCACCAGGGAGAATGGAACCGGCGAGAGATGTCGTGCGGTGTCTCACAGAGATCGGTCCTGGGGCCGCATCTGTGGGATATCAGATACGACTGGGTGCTGCGCGCCGACCAGCGCGGCTTGCTACGCTGACGACACGTTGGTCCTGGCGCAGGGGAGGTCACACCAGGCGGCGGTCAAATTAGCGACACGAAGAATTGCGACAATCGTCGACTGGAACCGGCAATTGGGACTCGAGGTGGCCCTGCACAAGTCCGAGGCCATGTGTTTTCATGGTCCTCGGAACGTACCGCCGTCGGGTTCCCAAATAATGGTAGAAGGGGTTCACATTGGGGTCAAGTCAATGATGAAGTACTTGGGACTCGTCCTCGACGGCCGGTGGAACTTCGTGGAGCATTTCCGACGTTTGGCTCCCAGACTGGAGCGGGCTTTCTTGAAGCGGCGCCTGCCCCTGTAGTCTTAATGATTTGGAAAAAATATATGTTAAATTAGAGTATTTTATTATTAACTTAATATATGAATATATTAGATTATGTTTATATTACATAGTGAAATTTATTTGTAAAAGTTATGTCTAACGCGGATAAAAACTGAGAATCACGCAAAATCAATCAAGCGTATTTTTCTGAAACCTTCACCATTTTAAAGATAATTTAATTATTGATCTTAAGTATACCTGTTTTATAAAAATACCTTTTGTTTTATGTAATAAATTAATAATGCGTCTAATTTGGGACAGCGCTCCTTTATGGGCGAGTCCTGTTACTGGCCGGACAAACGACGCGTTGCGTGAGCTCAGTACAGAACACGCAAGCTAATCACGCATGGTCACTCGCATATCTGCGTCTTAAAGAATCAAATAAAATAGTAATTCAATTCATATTGTTTTGATAAAGCATGCCAGATCTATTCCATATTGTAATAACTCATAAACATAATTTATTTGCACGTCATGCAGCTATTTAATTTTAATGAGATTTTATATGGATGACCTCCCAGTCGGTGCCATTGTCTATCTGAGGCATCCTTTTATAAAAAGACCGCCTGACTTCGTAGGTCTAGTTTGGAAGTGTTTATCTATGAAGAAACAACTTAGGTACATATCTTTGGAAGCTATACATAGAATAACCACTGATCAGACACAGGCCAGGCAATCTATTCTGCAAAAATCTTATCGTAAACAGTTAGGCGAAATGAGCTTGAAGTCCTAGTGATCCCTAGTATCAGGTGAATTATCACTCACTTCACCAACGCTACCTATGTGCCAAATTTCATCCAAATCTGTTCAGCCGTTTTAGCGTGAAAGCTTATCAAATAAACAAACAAACTCACTATTGCATTTATAATATTATACTAGCTTCCACCAGCGGTTTCGCCCGCGTGATATCTTTATAAATTATAGCCTATGTTACTCAGTGATAATATTGTATTCTACTGGTGAAAGATTTTTTTAAATCGGTCGAGTTGTTTTTGAGTTTATCCATTACAAACAAACATACAATTTTTTTTTTCTTCTCTTTTTAGTATTATATAGTTTAGATTATATTACATTATAGTTAGGATGCTATGGAAGCTATGAATGAATATAGACTTTGCCCGCTATTTCGTTCGCATTGAAACTTCCACTACGGTTTGACAGCTTTAGGAGTTTAGCTCTGTAAGTTCCTTTCTTAGTACCTCCCGTGTTTTTGTCTTGTGTGGTTTCATTTGCCTGTCTGTCAGTTTGTCAATTACAGAATTATTTTGTAAGCATACTCGTAGATAGAAAAAGAGTCATCTTATGGCAACAGCAATGTTGTAACCACGCAAAAACTTGCGAAACATTTATCAAATTCAATGACATAATTAATTAGCACTAACTACCCATGACTGAATGCTTGTGCATATTGCAACAAAAGAACCCATTTACTGACGCCGCGGCTCCGCTAATTGAAAAATTAAATAAAAATGTACACAGTAAATAGTAGACGCCGAGAATTTAACTGTTGACTATCTTTACTATGTAAATTTTTGTAACTTTGGTTGCTAAGCAGGTGGGTAGCTAAGTAAGAAGTAGATAAAACCTTAGGTACTAGTCTCCACTCTAGAAATCGTATCCCGAGCACAGTTGGCTAACTGTCTAGTTTGGGGCTCACTGGCAAGCAATACATAAATAAGTTATGTATCCTAATCTTAAGCAATGTCAAAGGTTTTTGTATGAAAATAGATTTTTATTTTATTATTATTATTAATATATATGTTGTAAAATTGTAATCTAACTGTAAGCAATACATACTTCGTAAAATTGTAATCTAACTATAAGCAATTACATACGTTGTAAAATTGTAATCTAACTATAAGCAATTACATACGTTGTAAAATTGTAATCTAACTATAAGCAATTACATACGTTGTAAAATTGTAATCTAACTATAAGCAATTACATACGTTGTAAAATTGTAATCTAACTATAAGCAATTACATACGTTGTAAAATTGTAATCTAACTATAAGCAATTACATACGTTGTAAAATTGTAATCTAACTATAAGCAATTACATACGTTGTAAAATTGTAATCTAACTATAAGCAATTACATACGTTGTAAAATTGTAATCTAACTGTAAGCAATTACATACGTTGTAAAATTGTAATCTAACTGTAAGCAATTACATACGTTGTAAAATTGTAATCTAACTGTAAGCAATTACATACGTTGTAAAATTGTAATCTAACTGTAAGCAATTACATACGTTGTAAAATTGTAATCTAACTATAAACAATTACATACGTTGTAAAATTGTAATCTAACTGTAAGCAATTACATACGTTGTAAAATTGTAATCTAACTGTAAGCAATTACATACGTTGTAAAATTGTAATCTAACTGTAAGCAATTACATACGTTGTAAAATTGTAATCTAACTGTAAGCAATTACATACGTTGTAAAATTGTAATCTAACTATAAGCAATTACATACGTTGTAAAATTGTAATCTAACTGTAAGCAATTACATACGTTGTATAATTGTAATCTAACTGTAAGCAATTACATACGTTGTAAAATTGTAATCTAACTGTAAGCAATTACATACGTTGTAAAATTGTAATCTAACTGTAAGCATTACAAACTTCGTAAAATTATAATCTAACTGTAAGCAATACATACTTTGTAAAATCGTAATGTAGCTGTAGGTAATATTTGTCTTATCCTATGTTTAACCTATGTCACTACTTACTGTATTATCAGAGGATAATTGCGTAACACTAACAGTAGCAATAGCTTTAATTTTAACAGTTCAACAACATTCATTGCGTTATTTACGGTGTTGAGCACAAATTTATCGAACATATGAAGCAATGGATTAGCAATATCCTTCAAAATGATTTAGTTACATTTAATAACCTAAGCTTAGTTAAATAACCTATTATAATAAATAAGAATAATGGTATTTTAATTTCAGTCGACGCGCGACGATCCGCTACGCGGCCCGATGAGGTGGGAAAATTTTCCTCTATAACAATTATTTCCATTGACGTAAGTAATGTTAGGGAATTTTAGTGAATGTGAGGGAATAGGTACCTACAATATATGAGATGAAAGTATTATTACCCGACCACGAATAATCACTCTGCAACATCCATACAAAAGTGAACTCAAACTATATCCATTCAGAGGATGGATATAGTTTTTCTTGTTTCCATAACAAATACCTCGGATAACGTGGATCTTCCGATAGATACGCACGAAACAAGCACTTGACCAGTTTTTATAATCTCGTATGGCCGTGCTAAAATGTTCCGAAGGCTAAATTATTTGACCACATAGTGTATGAAAGAAAAATAAAAAGGTAGGAGTAAACTGTTACATCCTCTGTCCTCAGATAACGCGGTCCAAAGTACTTGCAAAGACTTTGCAAAGATTAATGGCCGTTTGGAAGAACGTCATATTAGACAACGAAACTGTTAATTTAGACTTATGTAAATCTTTACGTAACTCAATTTGCAAGTGGTAAATTTGCTCCTTTTTTATTATAAATAAATTGTTATGTCATAGAATTAATAAAATTACAGTTAATAAAATACAAATTATACATTAATTATCATACAATCAAAATATTAAAATCTCGAATTATTAAAAATTCACCGAATCAAAATTTATTTGCGTGTAAAAAATTGTATTTAGATATTTTAAACGCATGCTACAAACATTTTGTATTGGGTAGTAGAATAAATGGCTTTTTTATTTATTTATAAATTTGCTCCAACGTAGTGCCAGTTTTATCTTACGTTTTCCCGGTACGGCCATTAGGCCGTTCTTATTTCCTATTATCTCTAGTCATCAGTAGTCTAGAAAAACAGTAAATATCCTTCAATGCACTGAGAAAATAGAAAAAATAATAGATTTGATTGTGCACGTTAATGTTTTTCAGGAACTTTTGAGTATCAAATACTGCAGAACAGTCAGAAATGTTCTAAACTTTCAGCAGTGGAAGATTCCAATTTTGTAAAGGTTTAAGTGTGTAAAAGGCCTCTATGCGTACGCAGACAAACATGTTATAGAAATAGTCAAATAACTTAAAAGGTTTCTTCATAGAGGCATTAACCTACTGTGCGAAACCTAGTCAGTCTGGTAATTAAATAAAATGTAGGAAGCGTCACGTTTTCGTGGTTTAAGGCTGTAGCGATGTTGACATCAAGAATTATATTATGAGTAGATGATGATGATATTAACAAATCGGAAGATCTTTGTGCGTTCTTTTTTGCAAGGTTGTCAATATTAACGATAGTCTCCACGATGCGACGGGGCGCGACGAAGGCCTTTCGAATTGTTGACATAGGTACCGTTTTCGGGTGGGTAATACGATATTATAAACCCCTCATAATATATATTTTTTTTTTTTACCTCTGTGCCGGGCGTGCATGGAGGCTGAGGAGACCGTTGCGCACGTGCTCTTCGAATGTACGGGCGTCACCCAGATTAGAACAGAAACCCTCGGGTCACCCAGATCATACACAGACGTTCTAAACAGACCAGGAGACTTGATCAACTTCTGGAGGGAGGTGGGCTGGATGGAATAACCACCAAACGGCCGCTATGGCCCACGCACAATGGTCCACCAGACGGACTAAGTGCGGAAACCAAACCCCCTAACATAGAACATAGAATATTTTTTTAACAAGTACAGAAAAGAATGTGATATGATAACAAGCCCACAACCTTATAAGTCTTGTTTTCATCGCGCTAAAGAAAAGTGGGTTTACGTATCCGAACAAATGAGAAATAACCGATGATAAGTGTTTGCAAGTATTGGCTTAGCTCGTTAGCGAGCCGTGACGTAGAATAAATAATTTTATGTCGATTCGAATCAGACAATAGTGATAATGATAATGCATGGAGCAAGGTGATTGAAACTGTGTTTGTCTGCCTGTCTATTATTCGAGTATGAATGTGTGAAGATTGAGTCACGACTTCGACATTTAGCGGCATTGAATATCTCGAAGCGTTTGCAAGCTGTAGATAGTGACCAACGAATACTCTAAATATATTATTTAATACTACTCTCAACTTATTTTACAACAGGGAAGGGCGGCCGTTTTGGGGGACTGTCTTATGTAATTTTGACGTTCGAAAAGTGCTGATTCTCAGCCTAGTTTGAATAAATGACATTTGAATTTTTTTTTTTTTTAATTTTGAATTTAAACTCGGTATGCAATTTTGTTGCATTTATGAATGGAACATTCTCGTTCACATTTTGCATTTGAATTAAAGACGTAAACTGCGAAAGATTTACATTCGCAAAGGATTTCTATATTTACAAAGTAAAGGGAGATTGCATCTAAGTAATACCTGAATACTTTGAAGAAATTGGTTATCTATCTCTCCACAAAAGACTTGGTTAAGACAATACCTACGGATGTCTTTCTTTTCTCAAGATATTCATCTTCTATAGATCATGCGTCCGTGTCACTTTAAAATGTATAGGTAGTTAAGTTTATTATATAGAATCATTTTTTTTTCTACCTGAACAGACAGCTGTGCTGCTGGGGAGTTTGTTGCGCCACTTCTTCCCAGCTAAAGCACTAGGAAGTGGTGAAGGGTGGGCGTTTTGAAGGACTGTCTTTTGTAATTTTGACGTTCGAAAAGTGCTGATTCTCAGCCTAGTTTGAATAAATGACTTTTGAATTTTGACGATCAGCACTTTCTTCTGCGTTGCATTCATCTATTCCTCCCGAGACTCCCGATTGAAGGTGCCAGAGCACGCAGGACATGATGTACCATCCAAGTTCATATCTACACACCGTAAGGACTATTTCTGCTTGCAGCGCTCGGCCGCTATAGAACCGGGGCGGTAACAGATGTGGTCATCGTGTTCACGGGATTTTGTTTTCAAACTGCTTAGATATGAAGTTCTTCCATACAGTTCGAATAGACAGCGATAAACGTCGATTAACGATGCTACTTTTACACATCATCTAAATTGACACACAATAAATGATTGAATAAATTAAAAAAAAAAAAAAAAAAACAAAGCATTTATTTCAATTAAACCATTTACAGGCACTTTTGAACTGTCAAGAAGTCGGTCAGTCAGAAATATGAAGCTAGTTGCCCATTCCAAAGCGTAGTAGGTACCTATGGAGAAGAACGGGCAAGAAACTCCACGGACACTCTTTTAAATCAATTTTTTTTTTACAAAATATTGGTTACATCATTAACGTTGAAATTATACATGTGAGAACAATGTAGAAAGACGTGCACGTTAAAAGCGTCCGTAATAAAAATATAAAAAACAAAGAACAATTCAAAAATTAAAATAAGCCATGGCAGCTAAGAGATGACCAGTCTCTACTGACATGACGGCGCCCGTCATTGTATTTCAGTATTCCAAATAATAGCTAAGGGTTAATTTATTTTAAATTTACTTCTATTCCGATTTAAGCTTAATAATAAAGATTAGACTTTCACGTATAAGATTGGGAATGGAATGCAGGCCAGATAGATTTAAGACTTAGTTGGTTCAATGTTTACATTTTAATGGTAGCAGAAAATTAAATTCGTCTCTAAAACAATCCGTTTATAAATAACTTTTAGATGTTTTATTATGTCTTGATTTTTTTATCAAGAAATAATACAACTATATAGTTTTATGTTCTTCCTAAACATAGTTAAAACATTACATTTTTACGAAGATTTTATACGTCTTTTTTCGCGTACATACACAATGCCTCATAATATTTATAAAATTTTGATACAAAAACTTAGGAATATCGTGTTCATACATTGTTACAGGTAGTTCTCTACTTGCTTACATATTTAATGTTCTCATTAGCTTACCTACATGAATTATTTCGATCTTTATTTTTTATTGAATTCGTTAAATTTTATACCGACTACAATAATACGATGCAAATCGAAGCCACGAAGGATTCAAAAGCCAACTTGAATTAATTTGGAATAAATTTTTCGCATCTGCCCAATTTCGAACTTAACGACCCGTAAATTATAATAATAATGTTAAATAATAATCATTTCTCGAATAACAAAAGATTTATTTGTAGTCAATGTAGAGGCTCGGTTATATTGTGGTCCGACCCTGTAGGCTCTGACGTCAATGGCTTGCCGTGATCCACCTTTAAGATAAGCGCGCGCGCACGTGTACCGACTAAATTATACGTAACGAGAAAATAATGCAATTTAGTAAATAAAAATATTTGCTAGATTTGATTAGACAATTCCGTAAGATTTGGCGGCATTTATGTCTTAATTGTCAATTTAGCAATTATTCGTATATGCAACTCAGAGATTTAAAATGAATAAAACCTTAAAATATGTATAATGGCTGTTAGAGTAACAATATGCTTCCTAAATTAGCGCATGTTCAGCGTTGATGCTAACGCCACGCAGGCGCTGAGGCCGCGTATAATAGGCGCTACGCTGCGTAGGCACTACGCCACGAATCCGCTACGCCGCTACACCATGTAAGAGCTAAACTGCGTAACCGCTACGTCACGTAGACGCTGCGCAAAACGTAAATTCAGTAACTACCTACAGAAAAACAAAAAATAACAAGGTTAATTAGGTTAAACGACGAAATTACAATTGAAAATGTTAAACGGGTTAAGTGAGAAAATTAAACAGTCAGTATGAACAGATCCTTAAGGTGATACTTAACACTCTTGACAAAATGTTACTGCCCTAAAAAATATAATGACGAGGCCACCGCGAGGCGAGCTGAGAGCTCTTAACATGCGGCGCATATGACATTGGAAGATACAAAGCGTCCTAGCGGCTATACACTATAGCTACGTGCCTAGTCCAGCAGTTGTGAGGTTGTTGTTCCATGGAATCACATGTGACTTGGCCCGTATTAAGGCTCCGCTCCGCGACGCGACTCTAATAAAACAATTTCCAAGAAACTTTCACGGTAGAACAATTACCGGTGTCGCGTCGCGTCTGTTTGCGAGAGCCTTTAGAGTTGCGTGAAGTTGCGTGGGTAACCAGTGTTTTTTTTTTTGGTCCTGGAATGTGTAAAAATAAACCATTATTCAAATCAAATCAAACGTTCATATGCTAGAAATACATTTTTTACAAAGGTGAGAGAGATCTTTTAACCTAAATATCACTGTATCCTTCCTGCAAGCAAGCGTGCAATTTTTTATTATGTTTAATTGTTTACCTACATTATTCTTACCCCTGCGTTATCTCACTGGGTTGGTGAATTTAGACTATTTATTACTTGTTTTGTTTATTTTTTTTGTATTATCTAGTTTTGTTTACTTTAGTTTGTTTTGATTTTATTTTTATTTCGCTGTTTTTATTTCATTTTGTTTTTATTTAGTTTAATTAATTAACTAAGTTCTATTCAGTGCAACTTTATAATTTAGTATTTTGTTTTTTTTTTTTGTTTGTTACGACAGCTTTTTGTGTGCATGCAGAGTTTACCTATAAGTGATTGTTTACATGGCTCACATTGGTTTATGCCAGGTGAACCAAATAAATAAATAAATAGCCAAAATATCACTACCCTTCCTACAAGGTAGCGTGCAATTTTTTATTATGTTTCATTGTTTACCTACATTATTATTTCCTTTATTTCATAAATATACATATCGTTTACATTTTTAGATATTTGTATTAAAAAAAACAAAAAGTACCGCTTTCTGGATCAAGCCCTTGATCCAGCTGCCTAACGAGAGCTTCCTCGGGTGTTGATCGAGGCTCTTGGCTATTATGCCATTGGCCGTCACGACTATCGGCACAATTAATGCTGTATCCACATCCCACATGTCGACAACCTCGCGACGTATCATCACTGACAGGACTATTGTTGCCAATAAGCCAGACATAGTGGTGCTAGATCGATTGAGCGTTGCACAATGATTATTGATATAGCGGTCCCACCCGCATGATGGGAACCGTGTGAAAGCTGAAAAAGATAAGCAGATTAAGTATCTGGACCAGGGGGCCTACTCCCTAAGCGATGCTCGTAGTAGTAGTAGAAGTAGTACTTACGGTCGTTACTGTCCGTAAGTGAGACGAAGCGCAAAGCGTCCGTAACTTCGGCCGAAACTACGGATTTTACTTAGGGAGTAGGCCCCCTGGTCCAGATACTTAATCTGCTTATCTTTTTCAGCTTTCACAAGGTTCCCATCATGCGGGTGGGACCGCTATATCAATAATCATTGTGCAACGCTCAATCGATCTATCACCACTATGTCTGGCTTATTGGCAACAATAATCCTGTCAGTGATGATACGTCGATCCCAATACAACGTGATATTGACATTTCCGAGAACTGGGTCGGGCAAATACCTATAGTAGGGTACTTCCGATTTCACAAGACTGTATTTCAGAGCAAGTTGCTGGTGGGCAATCCTGGCTACAAGGTTGTGTCTATGCACACTTGCATAGGCACAGGCACAGGTTTCCGTTAGCCAGACGAGAACAGCCAGAAATAATGTGTCGGATTAATTCCCCCAGACGGTGGCATGCCCGACAGATGCCAAACGTGCCGTCCTTCACAATATATTGCCGGTAGGTGTTCGTCACCATAATTTCGTCCATAGTCGCAAAAACAAAACCTTCGCTTTCCCCAAAGAGATCACCGAATCCCAACCAGGATACGGACACTAACAGGTCTACATCGGGCCCATGTAAGGCCCGGTAAAAGCGTCCGTGAAGCTCTTTGCTCTGCCATACCTCGCTCGGTCATTAGTATCGAATACTATATTAGATACTAATAATACCTACATTATTATTATAAGTTAGTTTGTTTCTAATTTGTAAGTTGGTCTTTAAGACTTTTTTTCATATTTGGCCTCTTAAGTTTGCTAATTTATTTTCATTCTGAGATTTAGAGACGAAATTATCATCTTGTTTATCTAGAAACCATGCATAATTAAATTTTCAACGCATTCCTAATATCGCATAGTCAACGGAAAACAAATCTACAAAAACAATATGTAGATAACTTCGTACAAAACGAACTGTATGTAGCAGTGACAGATTTAGTATAATTTATCTTGTCACTAGCTCAGGTGGGATACCTTATTACTACAGCCAAGTCCACAGTAGAAATAGGTATAAACCTTGACCCCAATACAAGAGATAAGATGTTACGACCACTCACGCATTCGATATGTTTACATAATAGCTACATTTTCCAGATTCGACACTATGCCTCAGGTCAACGATTTATTTACTATCACTATTCAAATAACAACATACTGTATTATAATCACTAAATCTCTTATGTCTTCGAATTTTTGTTTTAATCTTTCTTCTTACAAACAAAATTGACTTGTTATCTGAATTTTCAATAAAAACAACGGTATTACTTAATTTTTTATACATAGATACTTCAAATTATCAAACTCTAGAAATTCCTGATACTAGACATCTACACAACTTTCCGTTTTAAAAATAGTCTTCATCTGCTAACCTTGAAATTATTCAAAAATAACGAATATACATACTAAAATAATACGTCAAGAGAACTGCTTTATCACTAAATGATAGCTTGGACGATAATAACTTACTTAAGTATGTGCATAATTACACAAATCACTGAAATACTAGAAGACAATAGCGATTAAAAACCTATGATTAAAATTCATGTGATTACCTACCTGATGAGAGAATATTATCGGAACATAGACCGTAAAATTATAAAATAGGCACTGAAATAATACTTCAATATACAGAGTAGGTGGGTCTTTATAGGTCTGTACGTGCAATGTATATTGGAGTGTTATTGGAAAGCCTGTGGAGCAAAAAAAAAAATTAATAATTTTCCTATGCTTGAGCCGTTAAATCATTGGTAGCACCGCCGTTTTCTTTGTGCAAAATAAACATATTATTTTCTTTTTCTTTCTTCTTTCTTTCTTTCACTTATGAACCTTCTAATGGGAAACTAGGTACAATAAAATCGCTACACGAACCAATAGCATCGTCATCTACCCTAACCCTTTACGACAATTCCGATCGAGACTTCTCTGAGTCTTGAGTCGTATGTTCAACACGAGCCGCGTATTTACTTCCATTCCCTTTTATGTCAGCCTTTTATTGTTGTTTTTTTTTAAATATTTTTGTATATCGGATCGTATTTGTGAACATAGCTCATTTTTTATTCTAATCTATTTTATTTATAACACATATGGAATTCAATTAATATCTTGCACGTACGTATTCATTTCTCTGTTAGCGCTGTGCACTTCTGTAAGTGACGAATTCACAATTCCTAAAACTGTATGTGATTTTTGTTTGTGTATGTCTTAGTGAGTAAATCGTTGAAGAGCCATATCAATAAATAAATAAATCGATGTAAAAAATAAAAGATTTTACAAAAAAAAACGATAATCTGATAACCAACCTGTTATGCCACATCAAGCAAATTATCATAAAACAAACTTTATTTGTCGGCAACATTTGGAGATCTTTACTCATACTTTACTTCTTGTGAAATCCTTGTAAAATTAAAAACATAATTGTGTCAAAATACGCTACTTGTAATAATTACGCATGCAACAGATTATTTATCAGTTCTGTTGTAGTTTGAGCCGGTTTAAAGTCATATCAAGAACATGGCGCCGCCCTCAGTCACTCATACAAACATGCTCGCATTATCGTGAACCGTATCAAATAGAACTGAACCGACTTCCTTTATCTCTCTTTTACGCTTACTGAAGTCCCAAGAAACCCAAGTTTATAAAGCTCAAAGTTCAAAGTAACAAAGTCACAGAATTTGTGTAAAATACCCGTATGTACCAAATTTTTTGTCTTCTCAGTTTTGGAACAAAGTTTCTTATTACACGTCATATTTATCGAATGAGAGCTACACCGAAAAAAGGATAACATTTTGACCATCATAACACTTTTTTTTTGCATTTAGTTCTCTCAAACGTTGTTAATTTATTTCATTGAGCTTGTTATTTATTTATTACTTAATATACAGTAAAAGGAACTTCACTCCAACCGGGTCGGGTGTCCCACGAGTCACCACTCGACTCTTTTTTTTACATGTTAACAGTTTTAATGATGAAGGTAAATAATGACGTAGGTAGCAAGGTAGGTAGCAAGCTTTTTTGCATAAATTATTTGGTGTTTTTTTGTTGACGTATTTAGGGCGGAATTTGCTCCTACAGCAGTAGCGGTAAACTGCTGCTGGGAATTTTTACTTGCAACTACTTCTGATGTGTAGGTAACAGCTCTTCGACAAAAGCTTATGCCAGGCGGTTATTTGATAAAATCCCACCCAAAAAAAAAGGTGAAACGAATATCCAATCATCAGTAGCGCTACACGATCATTCGTAGAAGCTTATAGATAACGCTCTCAATTCAAGCCATTTGGCAATATCAAGATGCAACCGATTTACTTCAGAATTCAGTTTAAATCTTTGACCATCACACGCTTAGATGCTGAATAAAATGACCGATATAGACCCACAATATTGAATTGAAGTTAGACGAAGGTTAATGCCGACTCACGCAGTTTTAAGTCACTATTTTTACAGCTAAATAATGGCTATTATCGTCTGTGGGCTGTTTTAATTATATTTTTTGAGTTTTGGTTTTGTCTTACGGATATTCCCGTCAATTAGACCAGAAATAATCAAAAAATGACAGGTAACACCGAAAAATACTGAAAAATGTTTAAAGTGACGTAAACCGCGCGTGAATGTCAAACTGCGGGGCTTGGCCTGTAAGCCCGTATCAATATTTTGGTGCTCTGAATATCAGCCTACACCCAATTAGATCATTTACATCTCGGCCGGTCAACAAATTTAAACAGTTCGGATCTTACATCAAACGGATGGCCCTTGTTAGCACAGCTCCGAAATTTTCCACAAGTGACAATATATTATTGGTAAAAATATCGAACCAATTATCACAATAGCAATCTATTTTTACTCCAAAACGTCAAGGCACTGTGACTAGTCAATATTTTTTCTCAAGTCGTGACAAAATCACAATGAACTTGTGGGCAACAATGCAACTTATATTTAATTTTGCCTCTTGTTAGTTAGAGCCTTTCAAAATAGACCTAAACTATAAATAGCATGGACTAACACATATATTTGTGGTAGAAATTAGCCTACAAACAGGTAATACCCTGTCATACAAAAACGACTTAAACTTTTGAAAAAGACAGTTATTTTCCTCAACTACTTATATTCGTACAGTATTTAAATAAACTGATTCAGTTACTACGTGAATATAGCATGTTATAATATCGTGATTATCACACCGTTGTTTGTAAATACAAGCGCGTATTTTTAGTATAATTATTTTTGTATCACTAACTCACTAATTAATCGGCAGTGTCCAATCATTCCCCTTTAATTGTTACCGATAACCTTTTTAAAGAAAAAAGGTAAAAATAATGAAGTTTTAACGATGTGTTGTCAAACAAATAATTAACGTTGAAAACAATTAGAGCGTGACTATCATCCGCCACCTAACTTTCGCATGCGTTGGCGCAGTTGCATTTTTCCGGATCTACCTACTTACAGCGCTTATTTTATATATTTACTTCGAAGGGGTAACCTGATTAGTGAAATAACCTAAACATAAAGAACAATATTATCTAAACACAAAAAAGCTTAGCACAAATCAAAAAGATGTTATAGAAGAAAATGCCTGAAAACGTGAATAGTCAGTGAAATTAATTGTTTAGCTAATTGAAACCCTACGTCAATTTGCCGTGTTATATGTATTCATTAATTCATTTCATACCTGAACAACGACAATTGTGGTTTTAATTTACGGACAATATTTAAGTTGCTAGTCAATTTGCTTAACAATTATTATTTCTGACTTTACGATACCTCTCTTAAAGATACCGCTCCTAATCATAACAAATCGTTATCATTTGTCTGTCTTGAAGTTGTATGATTATATTAAATTTTCCTATATGATGTAAAACTGTAAAAAAATGTGTCGTATTCAGGCGCCGTGCGCGTGCGCATGCATCGCAGACGGAGGGTTATCTCGGGGCGGGGCTCTTTCCACTCGCTATCGGCTAGTCCGACACAAGGACCATGTACATAAGCTATTTATTAATCCTCCATATAATAATACTTAAGATTATTACGTAAGTAACTTAGCTAAGAATACGCGTTTCTAAAACGAATTAACTTGCCAAAGTAATGCCATTACCGAAGACTGAAAAGCTCTTTAAAGGGCTGGTTTTAAGCATCCCACTGCAGGGCAGAGTCCTCTCTTTTCTCTTTTCACTGGTCTCTGTGTGCTGCCATCTAAGGCCAGTTGGTTAGGTATGACTTCATTTCATCCCTCTATCTCCTATTGGGCCTGCTGCTTTTCAAGACCCACCATGTGAACGAAATGAGGGTCGACTTGAAGGGGGTAGTGAAACAAAACACTGGACTGGTATTGAATCGCGTATAATTAAACTTGTACCGAATCACAGTGAACTGTGTATGTACTGCTCACACCAAAATAATTTTTATCCTAGACTATAGTCTACGAGCGGTAACGAAACCATAGCGACTTCTAATTAGACGCCAACGCCATCTATCGACCCAGTGGGTACTAATTTCCCAATATTTAATTAATATTAGTCGTTATGATTCCGGTTGCTCTTTTTTAACCTAAACATACCGCCCACCAAGGACATTATTACCGAATGTCCTTCAATACCGCCCACCGTGCTCAAAAAAAATATATCTTAAATGTTCCGAAATTTAAACCTTAGTACATCCTTGGTGAGAAGTAATTACAGAAATATTAAAAAACTCTTGACATGTTTAAAGTTTACATCCTTATAATATTAACAATAATCTACTTGACAAACAGTTAAAATAATAAGTTCAACATGTTGCTTATATCTAATACAATCGTATTTCAATTGGATACCGGTAATAAACATAATTTAGAAGTAGGTCTTTTTATAGTAGACGATTGTGTTCGTAGAGTTACGACACGAGTAAGACCGTCAGAACCAGGATGTTTTTGTTCAATCCTGCCTAGTAACCACTTGCCAGGAGGCATATCGTCCTCTTTAACAAGCACTACGTCACCCACAGATGGTTCCGGAATTTTATAATGCCACTTATTTCGTTGCAAAAATTGGTGAAGGTAGTCGTGTGACCAACGTCGCCAGAAATCTTGCATCATTTTTTGATGAAGTTGCCATCGCCTTAAACTATTAACATTTTCCTTTTCATAATTTAAATCGGGAGGTAAAACTAGTGGCTCCCCTACAAGAAAATGCCCAGGAGTTAGTATGGTTAATTTATCCTGATCCTCCACATACGATAAAGGCCTTGAATTAAGACATGCCTCAATTTGAGCCAATATTGTGATCATCTCCTCAAAGGTAAGAGTCGAATTCCCTATCACCCTCTTAAGGTGATGTTTAGTGGACTTAATCCCTGCTTCCCACAGACCTCCGAAATTTGGCGAATGAGGGGGGATGAAGTGCCACTCCGTACCATTATTCCCTAATTCTTCTGCTAGTTCAGGGTTAAAGGCTGACTTTTCTTCGTTAAATAAATAAAGTAATTCGCGCGCTGCCCCCACGAAGTTAGTCCCATTGTCGCTATATAGTTCCGCGCATCGACCACGTCTAGACACAAACCGCTTAAAAGCAGCCAAAAAGCCTCTAGTGCTTAAATCACTAACTGCTTCTAAATGCACAGCCCTAGTGGCCATACATATAAATAAAGCAATATAGCCCTTGTGGGACTTATTGCCACGACCTTTAGATACTCGAATACTTATCGGGCCCGCGTAATCTACTCCGCTACACAAAAAGGGTTTGTTCGGGATTACACGAGAGGAAGGTAACTGCCCCATAAGTTGAGTCCTTACTTTAGCTGTATATCTGATGCACCTCACACAGTTTCTTACATACTTCTTTGCCAAAGCCTTTACTCCCATAATCCAATACTTGGAGCGTAAGTATGTAATCATTAATTGCGGACCACCGTGCATAGTTTTCTCATGTGCGTCCGCTATCAATAGATTTGTTAAAAATGATTCCTTTGGTATTAGTATAGGATGCACTCTGTCATAGGTTAATTGTGACATTTCAAGCCGTCCTCCAACTCGAATTATTCCCTTAGAATCTAGAAATATGTTCAATGAATCTAATTTTGTATTTTTTTTCCCTAACTTATGATTTTTTAATTCCTCAAATTCATTGGTAAATCCTTCTTCTTGACACCTCCTTACACACATTTCTGTTGCATCTTCCAGTTCCAGTTTAGATAACTGTCGTGATCTAGTACCGACACCTATAGCCTTGTTTTTTCTAAAATTTATAAACCTTCGGCAATACGCCATAACTCGAATCAACCTTGATAATGACGAAAATTTGCTCAAAAATGAAACTTCAAAAATGCTTGTGTGCACCTTAACTTCTTCTAGACGTGTAGCAAGATGTTTTGGTCTCTTGTATTCTATTACCGATTCCCTTAGGAAATTTGGACCTTCCCACCAAAGCGAAACATCTTTAAGTTCCGATGGAGAAACTCCACGTGAAGCACAATCTGCTGGATTTTGCTTAGATGCTACGTGCGCCCAGTGATGTGTATCCAAGATAGTCAAAATGTCGGAAACTCTGTTGGCAACAAAGGTTTTCCACCGACTTGGGTGACAATTCAACCAAGCTAACACCACTTCACTGTCTGTCCATGCATGCCAGTCAGTCTTTGGTATAGTCATTACCTCGCCTACTTCCGCAATCAACTTTGCTGTGAGAACCGCCCCACATAATTCTAACCTCGGAATGGACACCTGCTTAATGGGTGCCACCTTCGTTTTAGATGTGATTAAGGAGATCTGAACATTTCCCATATCATCAATCACTCTAAGATAAACCGCGCCTGCATAAGCATTTTTAGATGCATCGGAAAATCCATGCAACTCCGACTTCCAAATATTGGAACCAATATGTAACCATCGTGGGATTTTAATGCTAACAAGAGAAGCCAAACTATTTCGGTAAGTATCCCATTCCTGTAATAAATTATTTGGAATTTCTTGATCCCATTCCAATCCTGCTAACCATAATTTTTGAATAAACATTTTTGCTAGAATTACGCTAGGTGCTAACCACCCTAACGGATCAAATAAACGTGAAATGTCCGAGATAATTTTTCTTTTTGTTACAGGTCCAGTTATCGACGTGAGTTCCAGAGAGTATTGAAAACAATCATGGCGAGCGTCCCAGGTAAGTCCTAATATTTTTGTTACTTCGTCTATTTTTATTCTTAATTCTTCATCGTTTCCATCTCTTAATTTATTCAATAATTCCTTGCAATTGCTCTTCAATTTTTGCAATTGAAATCCTCCTTTAGCTAGCACTTGAGATAATTCCGTGTAAATTTTAAACCCATCTTCTATATTTTCAGCTCCTGTCATCAAGTCATCCATGTAAAATTCATTTAAAATTATGTTAGCTATATGTGACTTGTCCCCGCACTCATCGTAAGCTAACTGTTGTAGCGCCCGTACAGCTAAGTATGGAGCCGAGGCCGTACCGAATGTAACGGTTGTCAATTCATACTCCTGTAGTTCCCTTTCAGGACTATCTCTCCAAAGTATACGTTGATATGGCGTATCTTGCCTATCCACCAAAACTTGCCGATACATTTTAACAATGTCTGCCACTATACATATCCTATGTGCTCTCCAGCGCATTACAGTATGTCGGAGTTCGTCTTGCAAAGACGGACCAATCATTAGATCATCATTTAGTGACCTGCCGTTAGTTCCCTTACAGGAAGCATCAAACACGACACGCACCTTTGTAGTGTCTTTATCCTCACGAACTACGGCGTGATGAGGTAAGTAAACAGCCCTTTTATTATATTTTTCTTGCTCTGTTACTTCTACCATGTGGTTAAGCCTTAAATATTCTTGCATGACGTTCGCGTAGTCTGCTTTTAATTTAATGTTTTTACCTAACCTTACTTCTAACCCGTTTAACCTTTTTTCAGCAATCACTTTGGATTCACTGCACCTGCCGATCAGGGTTGGTTCGCGTAGCGGTAATCTTACGATGTACCTGCCATCTTTATTTCTTTTAGTGGAAGTTGTAAATAACTTTTCACATTTTATTTCCTCCTCCGTTAGCATCCGTTTTGTTCCAGATGGTTCCTCTAATTCCCAGAATTTTCTCAACAATTCATCATCTTGGACGCTGGCATGCATCACGGTAATTTGTGAGTGTGTCCTATTATCAACTTCGAATGCACCCGACAATATCCAACCTAAGGTGGTTTCTTGCGCTAAGAGAGTACCACTTATATTCTTCTTAACTCCGTTCTGAATGACTTGGCTGTATACCTCAGCACCCAATAACATATCAATTTTATTGGGCCTGAAATATTCCGGATCAGCCAAATCATTTTCGCTCAAGTCTACCCATTCTACCCGGCTTACCCTTGAAGATGGGAGAAGAGCTGTAACTGACTTCAGAACGTGAGCATTGACCTTTATTTGAAAAGAAGGATTAATTCTCGAACGGAGCTTGATAACCACCATGAATGTTGAAGTTGTACTTTTACTTCCACCCACACCTAAAACCGTATTTTTTGACGGTATTTTATTTAAACTTAAGTACTGCACCATAGATTCTGTGACAAATGAACCCTGTGATCCTTGATCCAGTAACGTCCTAACCACACGGTAAGTCCCATTCTTCGACTCAGCCTTTACTAAAGCTGTAGTTAATAATACAGTTTTCCTACTGTGTCCTGTCGCAAGACATGAGACTAGTGGTTTTTCTTCCCCCTGATGGGCGGCCTTGATCCTCTCATTTTCTACTGATGAGGTTTCCGCGCGAGCAGCACTACTACCTTCACCAATATCTGACCCTACAACACCCTGCGGGTGTAACAATGAATGGTGGCGGCGTTTACACACCTGGCACCTAAGAGTGTTTCTACAATTTTTTGCAGAGTGGTTACTATATAAGCAAACAAAACATAAATTATTCTCTTGGACAAATTTACGGCGGGCTTCATTGGTTTCTTTGCTAAACTTAGGACATAAACTAATTTTATGATCCGCCGCGCAATATGCGCATGATACCTTTATGTTTTTAATTACATGAAGTGCCTGAGTAGCCTTTGGGATCCTGGTGTCTGTTTTAGCTTCTATGCTTTCTAAACCTCGATATCGACTCACTAAAAATTCCCTAAATGTATCAAAAGTAGGTAAGTTATCCGTTTGATCCGATGCTACCATCAATTCCCAAGCCCTTCTAGTCTCTCGATCTAATTTAGCACTGACAATGTGTATAATTAGGATATCCCATGATGCGACATCTATCCCTAAATTTTTAAGTGACCCTAAACAGTCGGATGTTGTACTAATGAGTCTTTTTATGTCTGTTGCGGACTCGTTAGTTATACTCTTTTGATTTAAGAAACTTTTTAAAATTCCGTTTGCAAGAAATCTTTTGTTATTGTAAATAGACTCCAATTTATCCCAACTAGCCTTGTAATTGTCAGATGTCACTTCGATATTTCTCAACAAGTATTCCGCTTCCCCGGTTAAATACCCTTTCAAGTAATACAATTTCTGTGCATTATCTAACCTACTGTTTTTGTGTATTAAACCTACGAATAAGTCACGAAATGTCTTCCATTCAATATATTTACCTGAGAAAACCGGTATTTTGACCTCTGGCAATCTAAAATTAATCAATTCCTTACTACTACTAGGTCCCGGATTACTGTTAGGCTCACCATATTGGACGTTACATTTCGTTATGAATTCCTTTAAATCGCTTTTGAATTGTATATATAATTCCTCAACATCATCATAAACACAATTTTTATAGTAATTTGAACTATATAAATCTGTCTTTTTCACCTCGCTAATTATTGTAACGTGGGTCTTACTAAATAATTGCCACTGTTGTTCTAAACATTCTAAGCGTGTTTCAAGGTATGAGACAGTACGACGATCTTTTGGGCATTTTTTGAAATTAGTAATAGCCTTGGTTATCGTTGCCTTTACGTCTTCTTGAATGTCATTTAATGAATCCATTTTGCAAACAATAATCCAAATTACAAGAAAACACAAAATACCGAGAAATGGCACACACAAATAAAAAACAAGTACCCCACAAATAACAATCCACACAAAATAAAAACAATTAAAGGTGGAAGAATATAAATATCTGCTAAACTTAATGTCCACTAAACAATCTTCTTGCACTTTTTATGTTCACAAATATGTAAGTCTCAGATAAGAATTTCAAATTTTACAAGTCTTTTTTCCATTTATTTCTATATAAATCGGCATAGATTCCTCGTCTGAACCACTTTTTCTTTAAAATTTTACAAGTTAAAAATCACTCAAGAATGTCTCTAAGTTAGTTTACTAATGATAATAAAGTTCTAAATTAATTGCACTTTTTGAATCTTCAAATTATATTCTTCCTGTTATTAAGATTGCAAATTGTACTCACGATTTTTTCACCAATTCACTCACTGACACTGACTGCTGACACCTCGTGACGCTGCGACGTGGTGTAATGTACCACACAGTAGCGCCCTCTGCTTGCCCACGATCTGCCGTCCTTTTCCTCCCTTGCGTTGTTCCTCCGGCTGTAGCTGCCACCAGTAGTGCTGCACCACGCTCGACTGGCTGCTCCCTGCTCCAAACCGGTTCCACCTCCAGCTCCTGGCACCTCTCACCTGGTACCCCACTTGGAGGGGATGCTCTGGACAGCGATCCACTGCCCAGTACTGACGCGAAGGGTGGTAATCTCTACCACCACCGGAGACCACCAAAAACACTCCCGACCATCCCAGCTTCGAAGGACCATGAACGAAATGAGGATCGACTTGAAGGGGGTAGTGAAACAAAACACTGGACTGGTATTGAATCGCGTATAATTAAACTTGTACCGAATCACAGTGAACTGTGTATGTACTGCTCACACCAAAATAATTTTTATCCTAGACTATAGTCTACGAGCGGTAACGAAACCATAGCGACTTCTAATTAGACGCCAACGCCATCTATCGACCCAGTGGGTACTAATTTCCCAATATTTAATTAATATTAGTCGTTATGATTCCGGTTGCTCTTTTTTAACCTAAACACCATGTAGGTAGTTATTTAGAGCTTACCTTTGCTAAAATTAATACAATAAAAAGTTCAAGACCGCTGCGTTACAATGATTTGCTCATTCAATGTTGTCTCATTGACTGACGCAGCCGGATGTCGGCGTACAAATTAATGTTTCCGCCGGATTATATGATTATGAATATTTAGTAACAAATCGTCAATTTCCTCTTGAATTAGGAATAGATTATATCGCATCAAATAACGTGAAACTTGATCTACCTATAAATTTTGAGATTCCATTATCACATTCAATGCTCATTGACTACGAAATAGTTAAACAAACAAAACGATACCAAATTAATCTCGCCATTCGAATTGCCTGTATTTAAATTGGTTATACTTGTATATTGTATATTGCCAAGTAGAAAGTTAGCTCTACTTACAAAATTGCAACGCAGGGCAAAATATAAAAATTACATGTTATCATAGCTCACATGACATATTATTATCAGGAGCTGATCACATGGTCATGCACGCTGGCCAGCGGGTGTCATTGCTGTAGCATGACTGGTCATTTAACTCCAGTAATCACAATTAGGAGGTGTCTCTTAGCTGTGGTCGCTAAATATATATCTTTAAGATGTCCTAAAGATATATATTACGCGACCATGATAGTTACACAAGGTACAGTTACCTGCATGTTATTGTCCCACAATCATAGAATGGGTTATGGGTAAAATTATCGCACCACCACCAAATAGTTTATATCCACCGCTGGTGGGTATAAGCTATTTGCTCCGTCTGAAGTCTGAAGAACGGAGTCTTGTGTCGGACTAAAATCTGGCAATACTGACCTATCATAATTTAAATAATTTGCAATTTAAATGGAATATTTTTATAGCATTTTTATATTATAAAGTGCTAAAGTGCACCAAAAATTCAAAATTCAAAAAAAAATCAAAACTCATTTATTCAAACTAGGCTAAGAATCAGCACTTTTTGAACGTCAAAATTACATAAGACAGTCCCCCAAAACGCCCACCCTTCACCACTTCCTAGTGCTTTAGCTGGGAAGAAGAAGTGGCGCAACAAACTCCCCAGCAGCACAGCTGTCTGTTCAGTTAGAAAAAAATGAATCTATATAATAGTATGCACCTATTCAGAACGTACTGTCAAAGTTTCTATACTTGCCAGCTCTGGACTGAATATACAAGGAAGTCTTGGAATGGCATACGTGTTCAGTACAATAAAATCTACAGACACCTAATGGGGTTGAAGCGATACTGTAGTGCCTCTGGAATATTCGCGGAGGCGAGGGTGAACGCATTCAATGCCATTCAAAGAAACAGAATTGCATCATTCATGTCCAGTGTTGTTACGTGTAGAAACAGTATAGTTAAGGACCTTGCTGATAGGATGTATGCTACCGAGACCTACAAACGGTGGCTGAAAATAGCCGCATAATTTTTTTAATTTTTAAGTTAGATTATTAATTTTAAATTTGATTTTGATGTTGATTAGAATATTAATTTTAATTTTTTGTGTGTTTGTTTTATGGACTATGTGGTCTGCAATAAAGATTTTTATTAATATTTATTATAATTATTATACAAGATGGCTTTTCACCCAATAAGTATATTACTGGTGTGGAGTACCTACGTAACCACTTACACAATATCGGGAATCACATTGAGTTGGGAGCTGTCCCTATTGCTTTCGGCCATTCGCTAGCAAAGACGCAACACCGTTTTATCCGTGAGGTATTCGCAAAATGCAAACACCGTATTCGGAAATGCGATCATAGATTCATTTAACAGCCATACTTTGCGATATTTGAATGAATCACCGCTGCAGGTTGCAGAACAATGGTCCCAATGGCAATGGTGGTGGTGGTGGCCTAAATGTGGCATCATCACTAACTTCGGCGGATAAGAATAACAATAAGAATAATTTATTTTCAGAAAATACAGGTGTTACCAGTTGTTAAAGTTGGTGGTTTAATGTACAGTCCATATTTTGCCTGTTTAGGGCATTCAAATTAATTTTACATTAATAGGTACCTACTTATTTTAATAAGATATAGGTACAGAAAAATACCTTTGTTTTTTAAATATAAGATGGTACACACATAACAAAACTTAACCTAAAAATAACATTTTATTGTAACAATAATTCTTTAAACTAAACAAAACAAAAGAAAACTTTTTTTTCTTTTCTTTATGTTGCAGAAATTCTTGTTAACTATAAAAAAAGTTTTCTATTAACTATCTACGTAGTTTAATTTTAAAATATTGAAATGGGAGCTCCTTTATAATCTTTGGTAACTTAAAAAAAAAAAAATACACATTATGATAAACATTATTTTTTATTAGAATTGTATTACAAACAGGAACTAACATTTTTGTTTTGTGTAATTGTCACCTTTGAATCTAAATAATTCATTATGTTTCCTCACAAAACCGATACCTTAAATAAATACATGGTCAAGGTCAATAGTTTCAGTTTTTTTAATAAAGGCCTGCAAGACTAAAGCGGACCGACACAAAATAAATGCTAAATAGCTATATACGAGTATATAGCTCTTTAACATTTATTTTACGTACGATAAATGTCTTATCATTGTCTGTTAAATTGCCCCATATTAATTACCTGAACGACTGACGTTTGACATCGTCACAACCGGGGCACGTGACATTGACATTAACAGCCTACGAACCACGAGCCATGCAAAATAATACCAGTAATAATAGATATCAACACTAACAGTTCAACGCTATTAGTCTATTTTTAAACAAGGCGGTAATAAAGCGCTATAATTGAGGATATCCCACAGACACGCGATCATTGTCATTTTGTAGCCGAAGTTCATGATATTATAATGATGATTATATTCTTTGACCAAAGGTTTTTTAATATTTGTGTGCAATATAGGTAACAAAAATATTTTATGCCTGGTATTAAAATAAGAAAGTAGCACACATCGTATACACTTTTTCTTAGAAGAAGTAAACAAGTTGTTATAACAAAATACGTATTGTAACATGTCGCCATCCTCCTAATTAGGTCTAAGAATGTCACGAAAATATTCCATTTACTGGTAAAAGTTAAAGAATAGTTTGGGAAGTTGCGTCATTTACAGGAACATTCCGGCTGATTACGGCGACAGACGCGTTCCTAGACAGGCCGCGACCCTTTATCTGCGTGCGCGCCGTAATGCGTCCGCGCCGTCTCGCGGCCGTGACATGCTTCAATAAACCCAACTTTTGAACCAAACTTTCTTAATATCAAACTAACTACATAAGGTAATGATAGAAACAAGTCAACAAGTCAAGTCAGCATAAAGATGTTTACCTTTTATGACGCACGTAATTCATCGCTTTGCGTAAATGTAATTACATAATGCAGCTGTGCTGGCAATACTAAAAAACGTAAATACGATACTCTCACATTAGGTGTTCTTAATTCGTAACGTCTACATTTTCGTATGACTCACTCGTAAACAAGCAATGAATGAGAATTCGGAAAACTCGAGAACAATAGTTTGTTTAACTATGAAATGGTAAAATAATTAAGGTTAAGTGCTGAATAGCTAGTTAACATAAAATAAATTAATTGAAATTCTTTTAATTAATTGTTGCAATACCTACCTCGCTGACGCACACCGGTGTCCTTACAAGTGTCTAATTCAACTAGAGCGTAAATAAAAACAGCAGACAGAATTGTTTAATTTTGTAATAAATTCTCACAAGTCAAGGTATTTAAATACATCAATAAAACACTTTTTTGTGTGATTAAGGTTGACTCGTACGTTGTTGGTTGCAAACAACGACCAAGTACGTAATTATACAAACCTGTCAAATAAATAATATCTAAATAAGGAACCATTAATGATTTACACCAAAAGATTTTCGTACTATGTTTTACGTTTTTAGTCAAAATCGTCATGAAACGGTCATGATCTTCTAAATTATATCTACATTTCTTGCAAGTCTGAACTTCGTACATAAGAATCCATGGCCAATAACCACTACTTTCAAATTATATCATTAAACTCATAGGTGCACAGGCAAAATGGTGACTCGTAAATATGCTTGGGAAACATATCACATTATTCCAGAATTCAAACACAATCAAATGCTTTATGACGTAATTGACCCCGATGTGACGTGAGACATCCAAAATTATAATAAGGTCATAATTATTGTCGGTTCCAAAACAGAAAAAAAATATGATAAGTATAATTATGACGTTCGTGTTCATCTATTTTTATATTTTAATGACATCGTAGACTAATCAAATCTGTATAAAGCTTCGTGCAGACTAGCGCGACGCGACAGCGCGACGCGACACCGTTTATTGTTATACCGTGAAGTTTTTTTAGAAATTGTATTGTTCGAGACGCGTCGCGCCGTCGCGTCGCGCTGGTCTGTACGAGCCTTAAGGCTTTGCTTTATCATTATGTTAAAAATTGATAATTGGTAGGAGGTACATGTTTTTCTACATAATAAGTACCGACTTCACCTTCGGTTTGCTACTGTACGGTATGGAGACATTGATACTTTTATTTCATACTACTAAAATATCTACTATGGACCTCTATGTAAGTCAAAACTATACATTGAATATTTTTGAAAAAAAAATAATTGCTACGAGGTGTCGGACCGAATTTGATGCCGAAAAAATAGTTTTAGAATTTTTGTTTGTCTGTTTATCTGGATGTATGTTCCGGATTGGCGCGAAATCAGCGGAACGGATTTGCCAAATAGATAGTTTATAACCTGGATTAACACATAGGGTACTTTTAATCCCGGTGGTACGTTCCTGTGGATATTTTCCGACATTCACGCGGGCGAGCAAAAGCTAGTAAGTAAATAATAAATTACACATGAAGTCTTCCTTCTGTCCTTCACAACATTCCCGTCACAATGCCAGCTTACATCTTATTGTCCTAGATCATAATACCTACGGTTGAATAAATTACCTACCAGTCACCATTCAAACTATGCACGCCCATTTCGAATATAAGATTTTAGAAACTGGCTTCATGCCTCATTTACATTTTTATTATCAAACACATGATGTGCAAAATACTATCCCTCTTATTAAAAAATCATGCTTCAATTTAAGAGACGGTTAAACGTCAAAAATGTATGGTTAAACAGTCGCTAATCATTACTTAACTCTAAGCAGCGTTTATGAATAAGGGGGTTAATTTTAAAACTTAGTAAATATAATAGAATCGAGAAGAAATCTACATTATTTTGAAGATTTAAAAGCAAATATGATTCAAATACTTGATTTTAACAGAAATATTTGGAAAAGATCATTATTATTTGAAGAAACTTAAGTTGTAACACTGTTTTATTCTGATTTCATTGCGTTATCAAGAATATAATGAGCAATCGCAAACCGTAACGAATGCAATCGCTTTCAGAACGATTGCATACAATTTATGTCATAGTTACGCGCTATTTCATAATACCCAGTTAAATTAAACATCAGATAAGTAATTTTATTATTTATTTCTACCTTCTACGAGAAGAGATCATTATTTCGCTGTATAAAAAAAAACCCAGCACACTAGTAACTTCAGTTTCTATGTCATTTCCACGTAGCCACGGGGCCCAAATTTATTTAATGTAGCCAACTTTCTTATTATACAGGTTGCTAGGCAGACGGTTGAAAATGACGGATCCGTGGGGCCGTCCGCTACGTGTTCAGGCCCAATAACAAGACCCAGGCCACATGGATTATTTTAATGATTTATTTTATTTTAACTGTCTGGGCCTTTTTCACGAATGAATTTCACTTTTCGCAAATGTATAGTACATTTGCGAAAAGTGAAATTCATTCCTACAAGCAAAATTTTTTTTTTTACATACCTTTTAAATACTACAATTATTTTAGAAAAAAAATAAAAAATAAATGTTGTCGGTTTTGTTATTTTTAAATCAAATTTTGAAGTTTGAGCAACGACGAATTATAAATAAAATTAAAAGAAAAACAATAACAATCCTTGTGGCCTGGATCTTGTTATTGGGCCTGAACACGTAGCAGACGGCCCCGAGGATCCGCCATTTTCGTATGTTCAACCGTCTGCCGAACCTCCTGTATGTATCTATTAAGTAGGTATGAGGAGTGACAATCGCTTTCAAAGTATTTCTTACTCTACAACGACTTTCGACATGATTGACATAAGCTTTTCGGTAGCTTATGTCAGTCTCACACTTTTTTGACTTCACTTCACTCATAGAATGTTCTAGCCCTCTGAGGCCACGTTAAACGCGACATTAGTGAGTTTATATTGTTTCTCAAGCACTGCACCCGTGTGACCAATCTTATTTCCAAATCCAATTTCCTTATGAAACCGATTCTTTGCGGAAACGTAGGTGTTTTACCAAATCGGATATATTCGATTGTCTTTGAACCAAGTTGAGATTTTAAAAGTTAATGTAATCATTATGTCTAGCTAGGCCATACCCAAAAACCAAGTAGGCGAGAATCATATTTGGTCGACAAAGGTTCTTAATGAAACTACCTACGAGATTGCTGTAGTTGTAGGTACAGCAAGCCATTTGTTCGTCCGTGATTCAGAAATGCACTTATTTATTAAC
The DNA here is from genome assembly GCA_949128155.2 of Xanthia icteritia. Taxonomy (NCBI): domain Eukaryota; kingdom Metazoa; phylum Arthropoda; class Insecta; order Lepidoptera; family Noctuidae; genus Xanthia; species Xanthia icteritia. Next base: position 13,144,801 of record OX421941.2, read on the forward strand.
TTTGTAAAGCTCATAGACGTATAAAAAAGAAAGCTACGTTCGCACTGACTGGCGGCTTGCTTAGCGCCTAGCGTAGTTACTTGCTAGGATACACGGTGGCCGCTTTGGGAGATGATTTGCGTGACGATTCGCTTGGAGCCCACGGTCATTTGCTTGTTGGCACGTCGAAAAGATGTCACTTTCAAAAATAGCTCAATTTTTTTAGTTTATTATACCTACCATTTTACGGCCATCACGTTGGGTTCATGACATAAATAAGTAGTATTTTAGGACAATGCTTTAGCATCGCTGATCTCTACAGAGATTCTGCTTTAAAACTGATGCACAACACGTATGTTTACTTCGATACACGCTAGGCGACTCGCGAAAGCACCGATCGCGCAGTGTGGCCGGTTGTGAAAATTCTAGAATGTTTGTGTCACTTTGCTAATCGCCAGGTGACTCGCTAGGGTCTAAGCGCTAAGCAAGTCGCCTGCCGATGCAGATGTAGCCTTAGTTACTCATTCATAGAAATAACCTAATACGCTTTGGAACTTTTCTCCGTATGAAAATCAATAAAAATACGTCAATTAAGTACCTTGAAACTTGCTTGCAGAGTTCATCATAACGTTAAAAAAATTGAAACTATCTTTGATTCGTCATTATAAATAATTTGCTATTTTTTTTAAATTAAAAAAAAATTAAAAAATTAAAATTATTATATCCGTTGGTTAATCTCAATTTTCAATTATTAATATTTACGAGTCATATACGGGATTCCATCTGATGAATCATGTCAACCAATATTTAAAGGCTTGGTTTGCTACCGTTTACCTTCATTATATTTGTATGAAGCATGTCTGTTTGTTAGGAAATATAAATAATTATTCAAAACAGCAAAGGAAATAAGTTCTCGAAGTCGCCGTGGTCAATACAGACTTGTACTACACTCGCAGATAAAGAGATACGGGTCAGTACGAAAAACTGAAATTACTCTTAAAATAATACCCTAGAGCTAGCGGCATAATGAAACTGTATATTGTAGATAATTTACCAGTTAATAAAAAACACCAAATGTTGGAAACATTATTAGTTTAATTGTCAAAATTACATAAAAAAAACAAATATCAATACCTTTTCGTTGAAAAATGTTCTAAAAAATGTTCAAGCGACGTTGCGGAATATTGGTCCATTCTTCCACTAAGGCATGTTTCAGGTCTCAAAGTGTAGCTGGGGCGGGATCCCGATTTCCTACACTACTTCCAAGCTCGTCCCAAGCGTGTTCAATTGAATTCAGGTCCGGGCTTCTCACAGGCCAGTCCATGCGATTGATGCGAACGTCCTGAAAATACTCATTTATATTTTGAGCTGTATGCGGCCTGGCGTTGTCATGCATGAATATTGTATTTTCACCCATATTAATTAAATATGGGCCAACATGCTCATTAAGATTTCTTCCACATATCTTGCACTAGTTAGCGTACTGTTGTCTATCAGTACTAACTCCGTGCGACTCCGTCTCTGAAGAGATTCCAGCCCAAACCATAACAGATCCACCGCCGAACGGCACTTTTTCCTAACAAAAAAAAGCTGGAATAAAACGTTCCCCTGGCCGTCAGTAGAATCTTCGAGGCCCATAATGTGCATACAGCATACATCTGAGTTCGCCAGAAAACATTACTCCCATTCTTCGTCTCCCCATTGTATGTGTTCGCGGGCGTAACGTAATCTTGCTACCCGATGTTTCCTTTCAAGTTTTGGACCATTTATCCATGTGGGGTCAAATTAGCTTCAAGGAGCCGCCGCCGCCTTACAGCCCGCTCGCTTAGGTCGTCTCTACGGGTCTCCCGAAGTTGATTTGTTACTACAACTGCCGTGAGGTGCCGATTTCGGAACATGGTCATAATAATGACGGCACGGTTTGGCGCAGTGGTTAAGCGGATGACTGCTGCGCTGAGTGTCGCGGGTTCGATTCCCGCACGGAACAAATATTTGTATGACCTACAAGTAGTTGTTCTGGCTGTTTGTGTATGTGATTTTAAATGTTTGTAAACGCACCCACAATACAGGAGAAAGTCCTAGTGTGGGGCAACATTTTTTCAAAAAAATCATAATCAATCGATCCTCTCGAGCCGTAGTACATCTCGGTCTGCCGATTCCTGGTCTTCTTATGTTCTGCCCAGTCAGTTTCTAGGAAACGCTGGACGACTCGCTGCGCTGTAGAAAGTGACACGCCTATTTGTTTTGCTGTACTTCGCTGACTTCTGCCTTCTTCTAACATAGTGACGATACGTGTACATTGTGCTGGTGTTAGCAACATAATAGTAATTCAATAATGATTGTGACAGACGACAATGACCACCTTTTATCATTTTGATTTGAAATCAAAATGATTTGTATTTTTACGCCGGTTGGTGACAATACTTTACATTTCGTCTTTTTGATAATAATTAACCACATAACAAAAACGATAGCAAAAATATTTATGGAAAATGGCGCGTTGATTTTGTTTTTTCCGCTAGCGATGCGCGTGCAGGTGTAAATAAAGGCACTGGCAAAACCGCTAAACAGCCTGTATAAAAAATATAATAAACACAAAATATTGTTTTGAATACGCAAAATAAGGCTAATATGTAGTGAAAAAATATATGATTTGATGAAATGTTATATTAATTTATCATGTTTTATTTTAAGGATTTTTTTTTACAAAAAATTCCTTTAGAGCCATTGGTAAAAAGCTTCACCAAAGTAAATATCTATTATATACAACTCCACGCTGCCATGATAGTACTTAATAATTCCATACTGCCATGTCGCTTTTCAAAATTTGCCAAAGATGTAAACAAAATGGACGCTAGAAATTGTCTATGATTTAGTGATGTGGTAGTATGATCTTTAAGTTTTGGTGCTATCGATTTTTCGAGTAGTGTTTCATCAGTATTTTTTATATGGAGTAACTTTCTAATAAAAATCAAATCCATTGTAATATATTCCTATGTCAAACCGTAAAAACGAACAAGATATAATGACAATCAAGTTTTGCACTGGTTGAAAAACCCGTAGTTACAAACAATAATCGAAATTTTGATAAAAATATTGACTTTAAAAAATCGGCACGCACGGGTACTTACGTACGTTTGGTATGTCAAAGATTATAAAAAAATGCTTATGCAAACCAACTACCTACCTGACAAATAATACGAGACGAGCTTACAGATGGCGTAGCTCAGGAGTCAAATAGTGGACCCCAGTCAGGATCCGGACCGCCGACCTATTTTGTGCAGACTTTATTAAGTATATACAGGTAAATTTATAACAAAACCCAAATCAATTTTTTTTGAGTAATTGTATTAAGCCCACGCTTTGTGTTTTCTGCTGTTGACACGACAACGGACGACGCGAGACGCAAGCCACATGAATATGCAAATGTTTTCGGGAGTAACAGAGCTAGGTAGTTACTATACATCTAAAATGATCGATTTCCAAGATAACACAAAAATACGCAAGGTTCTTAACCATCTTTTATTTTTTTATATCCACCCTTAATAAAACGAATTGGTGATCCCTGGTGTAGCTCATATTCTCTGCTCGTACCTTCCTCGGACATGTTGAATCTCAAAGACAAAAACATTTGATAATGAGTATATCGAAAAGTAACGATATAGTGTATTCGTCTGGTTAGCTCGGAGGACTTAAGATCATTTGAAGTGGATAATATATGATTGTAGTTTCAATTCCCAAAAACAGTCTTCCTTTTGACATTCGGTATTGAATTACGACTTTGGGCAATACATTGGTTCTTCACGCCAACCTGTGCTCTTTATGAAGGTATTCGTTATGAGTCGTAACAAATTCAGTGTTAAAGCAGTATAATATTCTAAAACTCGAATGGTCCCCATATTACCTATAGACCTACGACATTATTTAATAAGGAATAAAAGACCACGTCTTTAAACGCGGCCTAGCTCCAACAGCATCTTCAAAATCCTAGCCGAAAAACACGATTGTTTTCAGGATAATAATTATAAATACATAATTATTATTTTTTTCAATAAAGGAATAATAAAATAGTCCTTCAACAAATAGTCGATACTTATTATGTCAATCACTTGCATTTCTATATGTCTATAATTATGACAAGATAAATTTAAACGAGATAAAAAAGATGTCAGTCGTTTGACGTTTGTAAAATTCAAAATCAATCCCAGTTTTCCATTTTGTTGTTAAATAAAATAGTTAAATTAAAAAATAAGAAACACGCAGAGGATGTTAAGGTGCGTGTATTAATACGTGTATCCTATTTAGTGCGTGTTTAATCAGCAGTGATCGGAGTAGGTAGAGCTATTTTTTGTACTTGCAATACGTTGTCTTAATATGGACACTCCCGGAATCCCGGGATTTGAAATATATATTATTAAATAAGTTAGAAACTACTTTGTAAAAAGCTATTCACGTCTTAAGGAATTATGGATACATATCCCTCCTCCCCTGCGACGGGTAGGTATAAGACGGACAGGTTTCAGGTAAATGAAATTAAAAACTTTATTTTTTTATGTATTTTTATTTTATTTTCTGTAACAATTTTGTATAAACAAGTACTCGCGTTACACCTGAGCGGCAACATCGCGCGTGTGTGCATTAGAAATTAGCAACGCTTCGTTGATGTTAGTTTGACAACGTTCGTTGATGTTTGTTAATAAAAAAAACAATAAACATTTTTTCGAATCCCGGAGTTTCAGTAAGAATCCCGGGGAATGTCCATATTAACATCAACGTTTGCGGTCATTGAATCAAAATAGCTCTACCTAGTCCGATCACTGTTAATCAGTGACACGTAGATATCGCGTTCAATTCCCAGGCAAGTTCAATGTTATTGTTTTTTAGCTAGTCGCGACCAAATCCAGATTAGTTATCTGTGGCGTACATTACCGCACTAGTGAGGTAATATAAAGTAAAAAAGCACTCGTGTTTAATACACTGCATTATGAATCCAAAAGCGGTTTAATAAGAGCCTCTTTACGAGCAAGTGTGTTGAAAATTATCTTATCTTATCTAATATTTCAGAATAAATTTGGTCTTATCAGCAACAAATGCGTATAAAATGGAGATCCGCTGATCATATAAACTATAAACTATTTCTATTTTCTATTTCTATATCGTAACCTAGACGTAGATTGTAAATGTTATCGCAGAAATGTATTCATTACTGTTAAACTATATTAGAAGCTTTCAAAATTCACACATTATCGTGGTGGTTGTATCCGGTTTTCTATATTTGGAACTAGCTCTAACTTGTCTCAAGTTTTTTGCCTGAAGTTTGTCTTGTTTTAGCTATGCTTTCCGGCGTTTATGGCACGCGATATCGTATACTATTAAGGAATAGTTATAACAAGCGCAAGAGGCGCGCGTTGGACGCTCGTCAAACGCAACCAGATTTCCACATTTTGTTGTGACTTTGAACCTTCAACATGCTCAGTATAACTGTGTTTCTTTTAAGTTTATTACTGATGCACAGAAAACGACAAGTAAAAATAGTAAAAAAGAAATTTGCGTCCACGCGTCGAGGGCGCGCTCAGGTCGCCCGTGAAGGGTGCGCATCGTACGCGCGTTCGATGCGCCCACTTTGACGGCAGCGCTTGTTATAATTCGTAACATAGAAATTCATACAATTTTATTGAGCGCCCAAAACGCAGCGTACGAGACGCGCGCCTCGGGCGCTTGTTAAGACTAGTCCCTTAACCGAGCAATATTGTATAAATACTTTGTAATCACGTTCTCGAAAACGGTTCTAACGATTTCGATGATAGTTGCAAAGAACGTTGTTTTTGATTAAAGAAACTTGATCTAGCTAGGTCTCATATCTGGGCAAATTCGTTTTCTCCGTATGTTCACCCGAGCAGAGCTCGGTCGCCCAAAGTTTAGAACATGATGGCTACCTTAGAATAATGACATGGCAGCGTGGAATTAGTAAGTACCTACTATAATGGCAGCATGGAATTAGTATGAACTATCCTATACTATTAAATGAGCATTCTCTATTTACACCAGAGCAGACCTCGGTCGCCCAGGTACTAAAGTGGAAACGGTGTATGTTTATTGCAGCATTACCAGTTTTCGTACTATCTAGAAGCACGTCTTGTATTTCATCATGATACCTTGAGATGAGCTACATTCTTGTTGATTATTGGTAGTGGTACTACCCTGGTCCTATCTCACCGAACTACAGGGGCTATATAGCTTACTACGTTACATTTAGCTAAAAATGAATAATTACTAATGCGTGTCGATAAAATTTTATTATGTATGCGAGGTATCCGATTGACGTCAACGGCCGCCACCGGCGGAGGGGGGCGGGCGGTTGTCGCTGCGCAGGCGGTGTTTATGCTGACAACCCACGAACGGACATTTACCTGTTAATGTAGAGTATACTTTGAGACTTTTCAACATAAATACAATTTATATAGTCTATGGTTAATTCATAGACTTGCTAAAGCTTAGGGAGACCAAAGATTGGTTCCCAAATGTTCTGTAGTCATTAAAAAAATATAATAAACTGTTGTGGAAAACCCATATAAACAATTTATTAAGCATTTGTTCCCTGATAATTTGTTTAAAGTAAAATAAAAGATTGCGAAAACCTGAAAATTTCCCAGCACGCATATTTTTATACCTATTCTATACTAACTTCTGCCTGACTTCGTTCGCGTGGCAGTCGTAAGACACCACAATATTCTAAACTAACAGCCACATTTTATAAAACTTATTGTATGTACTATCTTCACTGTAAACTACGTTTGTAGTTTTGGTCTCGGGAACCAAAATATAAAGAGAGGCAGGACTGGTGACGCGGGAGCAAGGGACTTACAGTTGTCCATGTGAGAAGCAGCGCCCTGAGTTCGACACCCGCAGCCTTCCGTGGCAATTTCCCAACCAACCAACCAACAACTTCGCAAGCAATGGCTTGCGAAGTTCTCTAGGGGTTCCCTCTATCTGGCAGAATCTTGATGCTCCTAAATTTATTTGGCATAATACACTTGGCATAATCTTTTTTATCTTTTAAAGACATAAAAAAAATTTAATATAATAATTGTTTCGCCGAATGTTTATATGTCCGAATTTACAATGGCACTATTTTAAGATGGCAGAATTTTATTTGGAATAATTTTACTAGGCATATTGCCATTTCTATAAAATAGAATTTTTAATTTAAAATTAAATTAAAATATTGTCTCAAAAAGTCAATATGTTGTGCTACAAAAGTTAGTGACAGAAACGAATTGCTGCAAAACCAACTCCACGTAGTCTTGTCTGCCCTACCCCTAGAGTGTAATTTAAGCCCGTGTAGGCGCGGAGGAGCGAGGCGGCCCGCGAGCTGAGGAGCAGGTGCCGGAGCCGTGACAGAAACCATGCCTGCTGCATGTTCGCTTGCATGCTGCATGCTTGCTACATGCATAGAGTATGCTTGTTTGCATGTTTGTGTGAACTTTCTGCGATATTATGGTTCTGCTTTTTTATTATAATGAATATAAAATGTATGCCTAAAGATTACTCTGACTTAAAAAAATATGAGTTTTGAATGTAGGTATGATAAGTGAGTGTATGCCAAACGATTTTCTGCGCAATTAAGTTTATGCTATCCGCTGTTATGCAAAATAATATTATGACATAAAAAGTTCTGCTATAAAGGGTAGACCCTATCTATAAATGCATAAGTTTAACAAAAATCTATCCGGTAGTATTTGCGTGAAACATACCTACATTCATACAATCAAACAAAAATTATAAAAACTATATTTTCGGCGTCAGAATCGTTCCCAGACCTCGTAGATTTTTTCGACATGTGTGTGTTTACTGTATAACAGATGAATCGGAGATGTGTCTCTTGTTTAGTTTAAAAGTATACCTATTTAAGTATAGCATGCGTCTAATGACTTCGTGATTCGTGTCGTCAAGGCATTATCTTATTCAAAGTGTTAAAACCACAAAACGCTTAAGTTTAAGACCATAACAATTAAAAATTCATTAACAAATCCCATTCCCACAGTTTTCAGCATTTTGGTAAATAAACAGAAATGTTATGAGAACGAAGCCGTAGCTGATGTTCAATGAACGGTTACAGAGTAATAGGTACAATCGACAATGTTTGTTTGCTAAGAAAACAAGCAGTTTTGTTTGCGAACTGCAATGGAGTGGGAAAAATAGTATTGGACTGACATACGTGGATCAAGGTGAGAAACGAACGCATTCAACGGAAGGTAAACGAAAAATAAATAATCGTAAAGCGATTACCGACGATCGACGTTCGCTACACATTCACGTATTTAATTTATTTCAGAGGAAATTCCTTATATAGAGCTCAAAAGCTTGTAAGCCTATGCATCTGGCAACGTAATTATTTGTAAAAAATGCTCCATGTTTGGTCTTAATATGGTTTCTTATTTTTTGGACTGGATTGTATAAAAAGTGATTTTTGGAAAGGTTTGAGGAATTATGGATAATTATAATAATAATTATAATTATTTTCTTAGGAATCGCTTTTTAATCTTTCAACATTTCTTCGTAGTAGATTTAATAGATTCTAATGTTATGTATCGTAGTTTCAGAGAAAAAAATATGTTCAGACTGGTTTATGGTGCAAAGAAAACACGTTCACGTATAAATATGATGGCTGTAAAAATGCTTAGTTAAAGTGCACATAAAATAAAAAATTGCGTACTAATCACAGTCAATTAAGTGAAGATCAACAAATCAGACACATTTTATGCGTTTCCAGGCCGACTGTGTGTGTAATGTTTGCAGAGAACCCAATTAGTGTATGTCTTTTTTTTTTTTTGATGTGGTGTAGAATAAATAAATAAGCCGCAGTCGAAAAACATGAATATTGTAGAAAAATTACAAGTCAAAAGAAAGTCATCAGCAAGCAGAAAAACGTTATATCAACCAGAGAATAATTTTTTAATTTATTTGATAAAGATCTGTTTATCAATTCGTCGAATTAAAGACTAGAGCTATTATTAGATATTGTTATCGCCATCTCGTAATGTTCTCAAACGTAGTGCTACATTTCAGCACTAGTTTTTATATTACCTGTATTTGCTCAATTAACAAAAGGATAAACAGCAGCTAATTATTTATGCTGTAAGGGCACCGCTGCACGTCATTAGGATCGCACGCGCAGCTCGCCTTAAGAGAGATCTGTCGAGATATTGTAGATAGAAGAGCAAGGAAGCCGACGTGACCTGCCTGCTAGTGAACCTCTTTACGTAGGCTCCACATTACGTAACCAATGCAAGTGATAAACTGGCGGTACACAGTGCCAACGAGGAAGGCATCCTGCCGCCCAGCCGCTTACATTACCACACAACCGTCATTACATTAACTACAATTCCGTAAACACATATAATGAAAACGGAGCTTATATTTTATTAAACGTGCATCCTGACTGTTTTATTCAAATCGTTACAAGACTACAATGCTTATATCCACATTGGCGACTATATGGAATGTATTAAATTTATTTTAATATGAATATCAAACAACGAAATGTATAGGTCAACTTTGTGTTAAAATTTACTATTATTAATAGCCAATATTGTGCCTCCTTCATTACGAACTAATTACTTACCTCGTCACGTTTTAGGAAATTGAACATCAGCTGCAGCTACGCAATCACAATTTAAAATATATGCAAATCTTAGTAATTTTTATTTAGGTAAGAACTGAGTTTATTTTACAAAAACCAACGATGATTAAGATAAACTATAAGGTTTTCAAAGACATTTTTTTTTTTTTATATATATCCTTGTATAAACAATTCAATAAAATTGCAAGCAATTGCATTATTTTTACTTGTTGCAATTGCTGCAGCCAAGTGATTTATTCAAACAACATCTACCTGCTATAATAATTCACATAGAGCGTCGACTATCAGTTTATGACAGTAGGTAAAATATTCATGTTATAAATACGTAATGATATATTAATAATAAACAAACCTGATTGACACGTTATACGTAGGTATATACTGAGACATTGACGTCATAATTGAAAACGGAGATAATAAAAGTTATCGCTAGATCTTCGCTTATCGCGATTCCATCAGCGATTTCGTGCGGGTCATGCGCCAGCGCATCGTGGGATTATGAAACGTAGCATTCAGTTTGACGTCAATGGCGGCAGCTACCCTGCACTTTCTCCACGAAACCGATTGAATGATATATATGTTACGGCTAATACCCGAAGTGCGGCTACACCTAGTTTTAGCCGGTTAGAATTAGGTGTAGCCACTTACTCTTGGTTAAACCTAGTTCGAGCCGATTGTTTTCGGGTAAAACTAGGTCTAGCCTTCATCATGCCGGCTACAACTAGGTCCAGCCATTCCCTGTTGGATAAAACTAGATGCAAACAAGTTGAAACAAGTAACAGGCGCCTGGCTCTCGCGAGACGCGTCGCGCTCGCGCGCCCCTGCCGCCCCGCTGCTGATAGCATGCCGGCTACAACTATGTACAGCCAATCCCTGTTAGATAAAACTAAGACACGCGCTGCTGCTGCAGGCGCTGTGAGTCACACTCGCTAGTAGACCTGCAGTAGATCAGCAGCACCTGGCGCTCACAACCTGCAGAGGCGCGTGCCTCGCTATGCCCTCCACCCCGCGCCGCTGCTGCAGATGCTGTGAGTCATGAGTGTGACGCGGGGCGGAAGGCTTGGCGGGACACGCATCTAAGTTTTATCCAACAGGGATTGTCTGGACCTAGTTCTAGCCGGAATGATATCGGATAGACCTAGTTTTATCCAACAGGGAATGGCTGGACCTAGTTGTAGCCGGCATGATGAAGGCTAGACCTAGTTTTACCCGAAAACAATCGGCTCGTACTAGGTTTAACCAAGAGTAAGTGGCTACACCTAGTTCTAACCGGCTAAAACTAGGTGTAGCCGCACTTCGGGTATTAGCCGTAACATATACATTGAGACACTGCAACGCGTGGGAATCGTGAGTTTGATGATAAGTTGCAGAGAATTATGTGAATCGTGATTGTAGTTCCGATTAGTGGGACTTCATGAATTCATTTTTTAAGATAAATCATGCATTAAGTTTAGATAATAATATCTTCCTTTGCTCTCAGAATTAATTAACAGCAATTTTCCTTGCGGATTAAAGCAAAACGCTCCACTCGCGCGCACTACATACTTAATTACAAATGTGACTTTGAGCTTTCCTCAAATCGCGTACCTATATCGGGATTTTTCGTTTACGTAAGTTGGTGTTTTTAATGGCAAGTTATCCTTAAGACAAGAACAGGAAGGACACAAGATATTTTTCATTGAAATCAATTAGGAAGAACTCATTATTAATACCTACCTACTGAAAGTATTTGGGTCATCATGTCATTACCCTGCTTGGACTACCTCAACAACTGTTCTTGCCAGGTGATGAGTATTTAAAAACTTAGGAATGATCTATGCCAAGAGGATATAAAACAGCCTCCTCTTGCTAAAAAGAAAAGTCTTGATACTATGTTTAGTGATTCAAATCTTATTTTAACCTTTTTACCCGACTACGGCGAAGCAAAAAGGTGGGTTATGATTTTGACCAGTATGTATGTATGTGGGCATGTATGTTCATCTGTTCCCTCATAACTTCTAAACTACTTATCATTAAAAATCAGAAGGCACACGTAATCTGTTCGATTTAAACCCTTACACGACGTGTGACTCCGGATTTTTTATTTGTCTGTCTGTGATGTCTTGTTTATATACCTTTTTTAGTTGGCATTTTTGTCGTAGTTGGGTTTAAGTTTTCATAACTTTTATTTTTTTATTGTAGCTGTCATTGGGAGGCCCATATCGTTCCCAGAGTATCTATATCTATAAATAGTATAAACTAAACAATAGATATCTATGCCAAAAGGATATGAAACAGCGTCCTCTTGCTAAAAAGAAAAATCAATGTAGGTACTATGTTTATAGTGATTCAAATTTTATTTTGTCTTTTTTATTGTAGCTGTCATTAGGAGGCCCACATTGGTTCCAGAGTATCTATATCTTCTATATCTATAAATGGTATAAATAAATTCGCATAACGTGACTGTTTGTGTGACCGCTTAGTTCATAATTATGAACTATATGGATTTTAATGCGGTTTTTACCATAATTTAGTTTAGAGAATTAATTCCGGAAGGGTTAAGGGTATATATAACATGAATACTTAAATTCGTTTTACCATGGATATCTCGATGAGATGTCGCCACTTCAGTAGATTGCCCGTGCGAAGCAAAGGGCGGGTCACTAGCCATAACTAATATTATAAATGCTAAAGTGAGTTTGTTTCTTTGTAACGCTTTCACGCTAAAACGGCTGAGCGGATTTCGATGAAATTTGTTAGGACATGGGTACTTTTTATTCCGATATTCCCACGGGATTGAGACTTACCTATACAGGTGAAACCGCAGGACGCAGCTTGTTTCAAATAAGATAAACTTATTGCATGTTATCTATTTCTTAAAATTTCCATAAATGATGATAGAATTGTGATTCAAGAATTTAATGGCGACGCATATAAATATCGCGAGAGTTTCAAAATTACTTTTGTGGCCAGTTTCACATTATTTACTGTTCATAACTAGTTACTGACGTCAATGGCCAACGAGCAGGTTCCTAATTAAAATACCGTCTAACTAATGTTTTTATTTTTAGTAGATTACTTTTGTATAATGCGAATATAAAAAAGTAAAATGTGGTTCGAAAGGTAATACGAAAACAAATTGATTATTGTTTTTACTTGCAAATAAGTGCTAACCCAGAAAATATAAATTGATTCATTCATAAGAATTATTCAGGTACTGACTGATTTACATTTAGTAAATGCCGTTCTCACATTAGTGATTAGGATAGGTATTCGTTGATAAGGAAAACTGTCGATATAAGATCCGTATCCATTTTTATAAAATTTTATTTGATTTAATATGGGGTTTACCTGAATGTTATTAATTTTATTTATTAATTTATAAAATTCATCTGAATAATTATAGGTACAGTAGTTTTGCAGTTTTTAACCGATTTAAAAAAGAGGAAGTTATGCATTCAGCGAGTTATTTTTTCATGTAGATTTCTAGGTACATGAAATAAAAAAACTCGCGGAATGTATCACCGATGTACAGACGCCAGCAGGTCAACCTACGCGAAACTGTCTAATTTTCCCAATCAACTTTGAACCTTATGCTTTAGTGATAAAGTTGAAAATCTATTATCTAAAGAAATTTGACAGATTGTAGTAGGTTGATGTGCTGGCGTCTGTACACGGATTTCTCCGTGATTACCGGGCAGATTTACGAGATTCTTTTTCATTTGGTACAGAGGAGACCGCATATGAATTTACAATAAGTAGTAGGTTTTGAATTCATTTTGCCTATGTTGATGTTCTTACCTTCACATGAATTTATGAAAGTTACAACAAAAAAAAACAAAAAAAATGTAAGAACGTTTTTTTACGTCTTTCATTGTTTTTGATAATCTGATTGCAAAAACAAACGCTTTATCAATGTTTTTAGGGTTCAGGTTCTAGTAAGTAAATAGGCTATTGTTATAGGTACTCATAACAATAGCCTACTTAATAGGTACTTACTCAAGAATGTATTTATTAAAAATACATACTGGAGTAAGTACCTATTTTATAAATATCCGGTGTTTCATAAAACTTGCGTGAATCATATTGAATCGGATTAAAAGTACGATCATGATCACAGACAATTGTGTCGCTAAGTTTCCAGGAATATTCGTATTCTTCTCGTGCCCTGACCTAAACGGTTTGCCTCTAAAAGTCGCGCGCAATGACGAAGAAGTTAAATACATGTAAAAAAAATGTTTATTCTGCACAAACAAAACACACATGTATAGAAAAAAAACCACAAAATACAAAAGTAGCCAAAAGCCGTAAGTCGTATTCAACCAACAAATAAAAGCTTGAGAATGTTGTTCATCGGTTGATGTCAAGGCCACGGACCAAAGACAATATTGCGAAATTACTGTTGCGACATTACGTACGCTGTGGTTGCGACATTGGCAAATGACAACTAAAACAATAATAATCATTCTAACTCCAAATGCACTGAAAACCTAAAACTGTTCCTGTAGCCTTCCACTTTGTTATTGAAGAGTTTTTACCTAAACGTCGAGCAGAACCCTAGATGGTTCTATGACGTAGGTTTCCTTTACGGGTTCAAAGCATTCACAAATACATGGCATGACTCCATATCGACCATGAATGACAATCAGCCACAAAGTAGGTCCACATTCAAGAGAGGCGGATCTACATTCATAGCGGACCGTACCTACATCTCTGACACAAATAAATGTGGATTCGGAACTAAGTAATGATTCATATTTAAAAAAAAAAGCAGGACGTACCAGACAATGGAGAAAGGGCACTTTTGTGAATCAGTCACATTAATGATGAATTCGTTCCACTTATAAGATTGTCAATTGAAAGTCTTAACCGGAGAGAAGACACGATAAGTCCACAATACTCTTAACAAAAGCGAATACAACTAAGTATATTGATAAAAAAGAAATCTGCTCTACTTATGCCTAAATAAAGCTATATTCATTAAAGAGCCACAGTGGGTTTCCATTACGGCAAAAAACAAATACAGAGCTTTACAGAATGAAGCAAGTCATGGTGATGCGATATTTTTAGAAGATATCTAATGAGATATTATACAGTCCTACATTTCAATCTATTCTAAGATATATTTGCGATTGACTTTTACAGCCTTCATAGGTGGGCGAGACGATTAAGCGTACAATGTAACTGTCAGAATCCCATAGCGAACTAATTGCGCCATCAATATGCAAGAGGTTTGGCGAGGGTCTTCGTCTACCAAGAAGTCGGCACAGACATGGTTACATCAGACCCCCATGATTCAAAAGATCGGTCGGAATATGTGGGTATGTTTCAGTATTGTTTTGTGCTTTTGTATATTATATTATTATTTACAATACTAATAGTTATCCTTCAAGCTACTATAGGTACCTACTACTATGTATTTTCACTATATGAATTAGTGCGTCACACACCCCAAATATGGCAGCATCCGATATAAAGTTACATCTCTGAAAAACCAAAAGGAAAAGTTGAAACAACTTTAACAATAGGGAGGAAATTTCTAAACATAACTTTAAAGACCTAGCGAAATACATAATTACCTAATATGCGAGACCAGCTATCTAATTACGCAACTCATTTTCGTAAACAATTATGAGAAATTTGTTTCATTTTGACAGTTCAACAACATTCATTGCGTTATTTACGTTGTTGAGCGAATTTTTTTTCCGAATTTCTGAAGCAATGGATTAGCAATTGTTTCAAAATGATTCAAATTCCAATTGATCGTGTATTACGTAATTAGGGTACTGGTTACCCACGAATGTGAGCCCTCGTCCACTAAGAAGACCGCTGAGACATACTCGTAATTTGAGTATGGGACTAAGAAGAAGGTAGATTAAGTTTTTGACGACACTGGAAGTAACGTTAACATTGTTTACAACATTGCCTTTAGTCCTAGACTCCCAGGCAAATAACAATTTCAACTATTTGAGTGTAAGATAGATTATATATAAGGTATGCACTATGAAGGCTCGCGCACATTTGAGCGGGCCGTGCCGCAACGCAACGAATTGCAAAAATCATCACTTTCGTACATTTTCTATGAACCAAGGCACACTACAGGCGGGCTGCACCGCACTTTTTTATATGAAAATGCGTTGCGCTGCGGCCCGTTGCAACTGTAATGTGCGCTTGGCTTTATATGTGTAATTGTTCTTCCTATTAACTATGTAACTGCCTACAACATCCGTGCAGCACACCAATACGGAAGAATCCGGTATAAAATTAGGTCTTAGAAAAACAAAAAGGAAAAAGTGGGAACCCCCATTTAAACAAAAGCGAGGAAAATTAGTCATGCACAGCGTTTCATTTGAAGTAGAACAATGTGGAAATAAAATTATTTTGGTAGACGTGTGTAATATACGGAGTCACTTGCGGTACATATGTGTGTCGGCCTCACTGATTTAGTCACGATTAAGGCGATAACATGTTGTTAGCAATTCCAGAAAAGGCACGTCATTTCTATTTATAACTCCCGGGAGTCGCTTCACAATAAATGTTAAACTTTAATGTCTATTGGGGTCATCGCTCATCAGGTGTATATCAAACCTTTGTGAAACGATGTTGGGGTAGGCATTGACTGCTAACAAATTGAAATGAAGGAAATCGATAAAGATCCGATTGTATCATTTTCACATGACATGAAAGCTACTACGGGCATATAAATATCCTAAAATAAGTCCATGCTTTGATAAAGTAAGTAATACTGACGTGAAAATTGTTAAAGTTTATGTTTCAGTAAACAGAGGGACAATTCCCGAATTTTAAGAGCGTGCATTCTGAAAGTGGGCAACGTCGCAAATAGCTGTCAAATATTTCGTTGTTTTAATTAATTTGGAAATATGAAACTTTCCATATTAACAACATCAAATTCAGTGTTATAATTGCAATTCATTATAAATATTCTGTTTCACTAGTTAGCGATATTTCATATTTCCATACAGTAATATTACCAAATTTATCAAAACAGGTAAATATTTGACAGCTATTTGCGACGTTGCCAACTTTTAGAATGAACGCGCTTAAGAACGTGCGCATTCTAATCTAAGGCTCAATCTGTCAAAACAAACGTCTATTACCCTAAATTTTTCAAACTCAAACTCAAAGCATTTATTTCAATTAAACCATTTACAGGCACTTTTGAATTGTCAAGGGGTCAGTCAGTCAGAAATATGAAGCTAGTTGCCCATTCCAAAGCGTAGGTTCCTATGGAGAAGAACGGGCAAGAAACTCCACGGACACTCTTTTAAATCATGATGTTGTTACAAAATATTGGTTACATCATTCATGTTGAAATTATACATGTGAGACCAATGTAGAAAGACGTGCACGTAAAAAGCGCCCGTTATAAAAAGATAAAAACAATTCAAAAATTAAAATAAGCCGTGGCAGATAAGAGATGACCAGTCCCTACTGACGGCGCCCGTTCACGAACATGACGCATGGATCAGCACCGTTTAGCTCAACCATTTTGAAGGGAACTTAACGATCCAACACACACGCCACCACCAGCGAGACATTTGAGTGAGCATGACATACCTACTCTCAGCCGCCAGGGCACATTCAAGTCAATGAAAGACGTACTCAGTAAATGGTAGCTTCATAGAAGGTACATGGTCACAGTGCTCACACATGTTTTTGACATTGATTGTCGCCGAGATGAGATTTTCATTTGAATTGGAACGTTTTTTAAGTACGAGAATTACTGGCCTTCAGAAACAATGTGATAACTACATACCTACATGACTTCAGCCACCGAACCCACTTTTAATTAAGTTATAGTCCTAAACATGTCAAAAATGAATAAGTTATGGACGCAGTACAAAATCACCATCTGAAAACCCACGTATTGCATTGTTAGGTAGAAACCTATTCACTCCATGCCTTATTACGAACAATGGTGTAATAACAGCTACACGAGCCCTATAAAGATCTATCTTTTCTTTATATTCTTAGAAAACTTTGTGGCAGTTTTCCTGAAAGCCATTACGACCATTTCAATAAGAGGGTTAGTATCCTCATTTAAATAAAATAAATAATAAATCGTTTATTTATAAAAAAGGGGCACATATACAATAAGTAACTTAATAATTAAATTAAATAGAGCACAGTTGCTTATTTGCATGAACTAGGTTGAACCTGTGCTTCAGGTTAGGAAGTGCATAAATACTAAATGTAATAAATTAACAATGAGTACAGATATAGAATAAACTAAATTAAAATTAGGTAAATCAAAGTAAAAATAGCATGTTAGCGATTCTATTTGTGCATACTATATCATTCCGTCTCTTGTTAGTATTGTCAGCAATGTAGGTAACCATGGTGTGCTGTTTTAATACTAAGTGCATAGTGAAAAGTTGGCGAACAGTCAGCACGTTGCAGGATTTATATAGCAGATCTGTGGGAAAGAAAAAGGGATGGAAGTTTGCTACCTTTAAAATTGCTCTCTGAGCTTTTTCAAGAGCAATTAGATTGGTTTTTGGTGCGCCACTCAATGAAGTGATGCAGTATTGAATTATAGATTGACATAGGACCAAATAAACTTGTGTGATTAATTTTGAATATGCAAATTTCGCAATTTTTTTAAAACATATTTTAATTTGTTCACTCTTTTAACTAGACTTTCTATTTGTTTTCTGAAAGACATTGGTGCCGATTCTCTTGTACACCGAACTAAACTAACTAAACTATCACTAAAATTCCTTACTTTTTACTATGAAAATCTTAACGCTATTCTGCAATAAAAAGTCTCTAAACTTAAAAATTATTTTGACACAACTAAATCGAATTTGACAATCGCGACTCCACGTGGTACATACTTGTTTGCCCTACCCCGTGATTTTTTTTAGAGCCGGAGGCGCGCATGGGGGGCAGCCTCGACGTGTTTTATATGGAATTTTTCACGTTTTGCATGGAAAATAAGAAAAAATATTACCTACGTGTTGATAATTGGGGGTATAAGGTTTTCATAAAGGGGGTCGAAATTTTCATTATTTTTGCGATAGGACACACCATTATCGAGATAATATAAGCAAAAGAAAAGAAAAAAATATATATACAGTACTGTTTTTGCACCTGAAGTCGAGGTGTTCGTGTGAATTTTTGTCCATGACAACTAATAGTATTCCACACCATTTTTGATCACGATTAAAAATGGTCAGATTTAGTTAGACAATTAAAATTTTAGGTGAAAAACGTCAAATTCAGAATAGCAAAATTTTCATTTTCACTAAATTAAAATCTCAGAGCCAACTTAGTGCTGTCAAACTAAAATATAGTTAAGTTGTGTCACTTTAGTCTATTTCAGAATGGGAAATCATCGTTTGACAGGAATAAACTAAATTTTGGTGATTTTTAGTCTAGTTTAGAGGCATTTGTGACAAGAGAATCGGCACCAGTGTGTCGTCCATTATTACCCCGAGGTATTTTATGCTGCTCGTTTTGAGGATAAAAGGGCAGCTACACATGTTACCTGAACGGTTTCCAAATTAATGGGCATAAAGATGAGGGTTAGTAATGTTAATGCGCATGGAGAAGTGAATATATTTCGTCTTATCAGCATTTAATGTTAGTAAATTGCTTCAAAGCATTACATCACATAGCATCACAGTATTAAAACCAAATTGAGTAATTTCGAACAGTTCGCTACTAGTGTTAGCGGTAAATATTAACGCTGTGTCGTCGGCATAAAATATTATTTTGCCGTCTTTAATATTCAGATTACACAAGTCGTCGATATATCAGGAATAGCGTAGGGCCCAGAATACTTCCCTGGGGAACACCAAAACCAGTACTTTTCTGCTCATCGCTCGTGATATTATCTACTCTAACACATTGGTATCGGCCATCTAAATAGTTCGGAAATAGTTTCATCGGCATTCCCCTTATTTCTATGGCCTCTAATTTGTTTAGACGAACGGAAACAGACACCGTGTCGAAGGCCTTAGGTAATTCAAGGAAGACTCCCAGGGTCTGGTTACCTTTGCCGATTTCTTCTGAATTGTAATCGGTCAGGCTATGCACCGCATCGGCTGTGGATAATTTGGCTCTAAAACTAAATTGTGCAGGGGATAAGAAATTATTTTTTCTAGATATTTAACGTCTACTGTTTATAATTTTCTCTAATATTTTTGATATTGAGGGGAGTAACGATATTGGCCTATAATTATTTAGTAAGTCTTTACTACCAGATTTAAAGACAGGGATTACAACTGCCTTTTTAAGACAGCTAGGGAAAATTCCTTTGGATAGACAGATTCGAAATATATGCGTTAACTATGCATATTTTAGTTCCTATCTTATTGCTTTTATATACCATCGAAGTGCACAGTCATCTTTTAGTCCAGAAATGATTCGGGTTATTTCGTCTTAGTTAGTGTCTAGCCTAGCAAAAGATTTCAGGTTACAGCTATTGCTTGATTTTTGGAAAGGTCACAATAATGTTTCGGAATCTGTTCAGCAAGAGTTTTCCCAATATTGACAAAGAAGTTATTAACGTTGTTAGCTGACAAGAGTGGTGAAGGATTAGTAAGCAGTAAACTCGAATTTGATTCACGCTGTTTAGACATAATGGTGACGTTTTTGATGTTTCCAAAGTTGCTTGCTATTGTTACTTGCTCTATTTAATTCATTTTTATCGTAATTATTTTTTTAATTCTTTAGGAGATTGTTGCAGAAGTTCCTGTATCTTTGGAAAAAGTCTGGAGATTATGGTGTGTTATGCAACATTAATGCATAAACCAAACCACAAAGAAACAAAAAGGTTTTGCTTTAAAACTAGCTGCTGTCCCTAATTGCATGGACCCTAATTCTTTATCAAAAATTAAAGTAGCCTAAATTACTCCTTATAACATTAGCTATCTGCCGGTGAAATTCCCGTCAAAATCGATATGACATATCCAGCCTTTTTGGAGACTAGCCGGGACAAACAAACAGACAGAGACAAAAAAATTAAAACATATTTTTCTGTTATCCTAAGTATCGTATATACTTTCATAAGCATTATAGTAAAAAGCTGTTATTTTGATATTACTAACAGACACTTTCTTTATTTGTATAGTTTTGTTTATTTTGTCACATTACTCATTGCTATTAATATCTAACTAAGATTCCTAATCTGAACCGCGTAATTAATGCGCTACGGTCAGATTTAATTTCATATTTAAATACAATATCAACTGCAAAACTGCTGATTGCATATATAAATATTAGATTTGAACTCCCATGAAGCCTAATTTATGGACTATGTCAAGAAGTAGATAAAATTATCGTTAGATTTCAGATTATCTGAAATCTGTTTAACTAATTTAGATAACTTAAATATTTATGCACTGTTAATCAACTGGAATCCAGATGATTTTTTGGCGTTTTTATTTATCTTAATTCAAGATTTTAAACTGAAGCTTTGCTTTGACTTTATCTGTGATGTTATCTCTATCATAGATTGTATTGAGAAAGTTTTGGTACAAAACTGATGATGTTACAGATAGATTATTGACAAAGTTACGAAACTTATGATACGGATTCCGGAGCGAATTCTATAGCAGCCCGTAGACTCTATATCGTAAATGTTTACCTACTGAATTTCTAGAAAGTTCTAAACTATGATAAATATTTTCACCTATTTGAATATATTGCTTCAGGTTATAGCTGGTTAACGCCTCATAAGAATTGAAAATCTCGTCGCATCAAACGGACGGAACCAAGGCAGCCAAGAATTACAAAATTACAAGTCTGCAGTGCTATATCAAAAAATTGTTTAAAATGAGATTCGTAGAACGAGTATAGTGCGACAACGTTGACAACGTGTAGTTGGAATACATTGTCTTAATATTTTTTGTGGAATACATTGAACCCGGGTGTGCTCTGCGCGACCCCGTCGAGTTAAGGACTGACATGCACTCTCGGACAAGACAAAATTACACTTAAATTCAATTCGACAAAATCTCCACATGATCTCGTACATGTATATCCGCTTTTGTAAATAAAAAAACAGTACCTATCTAAAAACTGCTTTTTATCATTTATTTGATCGTTAGCATTCTACAGTTCCAGTATAGGCTCGATAGCACGTGTCAAAGTTTAGTCGCAGATTGCGGCGACAAATCGCAGCTGTATCCATAGACATACGACGGGTCATCAGTTCAGCGCGTGGAGATCAGACAGTGTCCACTGATCGCGCAGCTCGCGTCACTAGGTACACCTACACGGCTCGCTGGATGACCGGTCCATGGCCGAGGTCGCGTTGAATATGCAGCACACGAACCACGTTTAATATTAATAGGAGCTTCTTAAAATACTACCTGGGGGACAATCAGAGCGATAATAGAATGTAGATATGAAATGGGAATGACGATGGGGCGGTTGACCTGCCTGTCCTGCGCTGGCGCACCGATCTATGTAGTTCGAGATTCCGAAAGAAGTGAAGAAGAAAAACCATGTTATTGAAATAGTTGCTGCAACTTCCTTCCATAATTATTATACTACGCGGTTGAATACATGATTCTCCACAACCCAGTTTCATAGTAATACGATAACCCTTGGACTTAAGACTTAAGACTGGTTGTCAGACTTTCGGTCTTCTGACGACCCGTAACGACTGTCAAAGATTCACGAATGACAGCCGGGACTAATGGCGCTACAGATGTTTTCATGAAATGGATTGCTGAGCTAAGCTTTTTCTTTCTTTGGTGGTCGTACGGTATCGCATGATGTTCATCAAACACTAAATGAAACTGTGTAGAACTCTCTGCCAGTCCGAGTTCCCTTCCACATATAACCAAAGCAAGAGTGAACAGCTATCTTCTGCGCACGCTCGTTCCGTCATAGACCTCATCGTGATCGAAGTCAAGAGCAGGCCCATAGAGTCAAAGTCAAATAATTTATTTCAATTAGGAACATAAAAGGAACTTTTGAACGTCAAAATTTCCAAAAAAAAATAGAATTGATTCTAGTCGCACCTTCCAAAAGGTAGTTTTCGTATGGAGAAGAATGGGCAAGAAACTTCACCGTTACTCTTTTAAAATGTTTTACAATATTTTGTATCCATTAATTATATAATTATATGTGAAGTCGATGCACTTAGAATAAAATTACTATACCACAATAGGTAAAAGAATTAAAAATGAAGCAACTTATTATGTGATAGCTACATGGTGCCCATATTTACAAACATTGTAAAAATAGACGCTTTTCCTAAAGTTTTACAATAAATAAGTCAGTGCATGAGGAAGTAATCACAGAATGTACAATCAATGTCATATAATAAAAAATTATAAAAAATAATACAATTAAGTTAGCAACCAGTTTGATTTTGTCTAGAGCAATAAACAATAAAAAAAAACAATATTCCTTCGGATTCAGGGAAATCTAGGTAAAATTAACACTTTTAATGTGAATTCAGTAAATATAAGACAGCTTGAACTATGGGGACAAAATTTAGACATTGTTGTTAAGCCATGATACAGTTTTATTATTTAGGCACTGCTCATTGTAGGTACTGGCATATTTTGTCAGATCTGAGGTTGGCTTACAGAATTACAAGATGCTTCTTGTACGATGTTCAATGACAATCATTTAAGGTGTTCTATTGATTTAACTAAATATAACATTGAATTAAGTCCTGATAATGTTTACGACGTTGTTGTGAGACGAGATTAGAATCCTTACTAATTTCACAGACTAATTCATACACTAATATCACATACTAATATCACATACTAATTCACATACTAATATCACATACTAATATCACATACTCATATCACATACTAATATCACATACTAATTCACATACTAATATCACATACTAATATCACATACTAATATCACATACTAATATCACATACTAATTCACATACTAATATCACATACTAAATATTATAAAGAGGCAAAATTTGTTTGTTTGTAAGTTTGTATCTCCGGAAATACCAGTTGGAGGATTTGAAAATTTCTTTCTGCCCAATTCTTAACGAAGGTACAGGCTCGCGGACGAAGACATGGACAGAAGTTAGTAATATTATAAATGCGAAAGAAAAACGCTTTCACGGCTAAACGGCGGAACGCATTTGCATGTTTGGCACATCGGTAGACCATGAGCTGGGTTAGGACATAGGGTACTTTTATCCCGATATTCCCACGGGATCTAGACTGATGCGATTGAAACCGCAGTGCGCAGCTAGTAAACTATAAAATAAAGTTTTTCATTTTACTAGTGGACCAGTAGCCCAACAGAATGAGGGCGAAGACAGAATACTGATCAAAACTTCCGCTTTCAGAGAAAGTTATACAGAGGTAAATGACCCCTGGGGTTGGTTACCTCAAGAAAAGCTTCTTATTTTTAAACATTCCGTGGAACTCGTATAATTTTTCCTGATCTACGTCATTTTGAATTATAGGTACTAACCTGGTTTTATCTACATATTTCAGAGTTCAAGAAACTGTATTTCTCATAAGAATATATTTGTGTAATGTACAAGCAGGCTCACTACAATATTTAATGGCAACGAAAATTGAGTAGACTCATTCTTCCGACAGGAGTCAGCGATCGAAAGGTCATGAATGACCACCGGTTTCAGTATTCAAAATGTTAATGAATATAAATTAATTAATTGAAACAACATTAAATGAAAATACATATATATGATTTGTAAATTGTACAACAAAAAAGTATTTTCTTTATAGTAAATTCGATGCATCGCAAAATTGTTTTAAAATATGACTGAACACAGTACACTATGTTTTTTTACTTATATTTGAGGCCATTTAATTTGATCTAGAATGAGAATAAATACATCAAACATGGAAAATTTAACTCATTTAAATAAGGCATTTGCAAGCTCATCCTTTTTTCATGAGAATAATATATGGGATTTTATCAAATTGCAAAAGAGCTTTGAATGATGTTTTCAAAAAACCAAAACGAAAGAGTTGATAGGAAAATTCTAATCTTCGATTCCAAAAGGTTTATATTAATTTAATAATGAAAGTGTCGTATTTCACTTTATCTGCTCACGATTATCTAAAATATGTTTGGAGGCGATATATTTAAAACATTATTTTTCAATAGCTTTATTAATATTCAACGCCATACTAAATTATCTAGTTATTTTGATAGATAGATAGATAGATAGATAAATCGTTTATTTAGTGCACACAAAAAAACAGCACAACATACAAAAACACGATTAAATAATGACTAATTAGCAAAAAAGGAAGAAAAAAAAAAGGAAGAAAACAAGACATTGTGATGACACACTTTAAAATAATGGATTGACAACGAACATAAAAACATAAAAAAATTACCCAGGATCAGTCAATTAGTTTGATAAGGAGGTTAATAATCAAAACTAACGGGTTTGTTATTATAAAGTTGCAACCAGTTGAATGTTGATATTGTGTTATGATATTATTATGACCCTGTACATGTCACAAAATCCCATCAATGTCACCCAAATATTAATCGCGCTTCCTCGTCTCTTACGTCACTTGCAAACTTTGGTAGCGATAAGTTATTACCAAAATATGAATATCTAAACCCACTCTAATATATTCATCAACTACGTAGTCAAATTCACGGCAGGAGATGGTAAGGTCTCTCCCAAGTAGTGAAAGACAAATAACCTCGATATCCGCTGTAGAGCTGTAGATTTGTACAACTTTATTTAGCGGTAGGTATACGTTGGCGGTGGTCGGTCTCTAACTACCTACATTCGTTTTATATCTGTTCACAGCAGGAGACACTTCTCCCAAGTTGCAACAGAAACTATCCTGACTCCAATATGGACGGTAACGTTATTATGTTATAATAACCACACTCCCACGCAAGGTACCATAGCAATCAAAGACCAAAATTATTATAAAAATATTTAAATCTAGCACCAACTAAATACTTTTTTACCCACAGTGGAGTCTCCCAAGTAGCCACTGAAAATACAGGGTGTAAAAATACCCATTACATGCCCATCACCTACGCATTCTGTAGCAAACTAAGTAACGTTGTACAGAAATAATAGCTGGGACATGACTTTTCTTTTTGGCGTGAATAATTGCTGTTTACGATAATGAATAATGTCCAGACGCCAGCACATCAACCTACTACAATATGTCATAGATCTTTAATAGGTTTCCAACTTTATCACTGAGCCACAAGGTTCAAAGTTAATTGGGAAAATTTGACAGTTTCGGGTAGGTTGACCTGCTGGCGTCTGTACCTTCAATATATCCCTAACCAGAAGGTTTGGAGGAATGGTTCGATGAAAAAAAATATCACAATAACAAATAACTCTCGCCTACGTAATGCATCTTTTTACACCCGTTATAGGTACAAGATTTCCTGACTTTAATTTAAAAGAACTACAGCCACACCCACGCAAGGTATAGCTGTACAGTCGTTATAATAACATCTATATGTTCTATTTATAGAATGCCATTCCCTTTAAAGACTCTTGTGTACTGTCGTGGAACATCGAATATGATTGTGTTGTGATTGTAGTGAGTACCTCATGATGCGCGGGCGGCGTACGGATTCATTGCGCCGTGATTGATTCGACCATCCGCTCACCACCCACGAGCGCACACAAGAGTTTATATTGTTCTCTTTAAACAAGTAATTCGACGTGAATAAAGATAGTATTAGACTAGTAATTTTGAGGATTCCTGTAGAAATTTGTAAAATATTGTTTTAAAAAGTCACCATATTTGTCAATATGAAAAAACCTTCGTAAACGTAGAAGTCGAAGAAATCTGGTCGTTAAAATTACTTGACACAAGAGATCGCATTAGATTGTACGTACTACGGCTATTGAAGTTAAGACAGCTAAAGATTTTTTTTCATAATATATTTTTTTAATATATTCTTTCCTGAAAACACTCTTTTTCATAAATGTTTAAGAGACTATTTCATTTCATGGACTTGCTCTACATAAAATGAATGTTATAGAAAACGAATTAAAAAGGAAAACGTACTTATTAGGTAAGGATCTTTGATTAATTTAAACACGAATGTCAGTTAGGTAAGCCTCAACATGGTAATCTTACCGGACAGATAATTCAGTACTTCCCATGTCTCCAGTGAGTGTGTGATCCGCCTACCTCCAACACGCAGTAAGCCCGTGCTCCACACAACGTTTCATATTAAAACCAACAGCTTGTGACGCCCAATTATGATTTAACCCATGTTTAACCCCAATTGGTTCACAATCACTCATTTTCACTCAACGTTACATGATCACCTCGTGCTCCAGATTTATTTATAAATAGAATGATTAGAGAAACTGATTTTATCGTTTAATACTTTCAAGAGTTGAATTAAAGGTTTGGGTTTTGCTCTGATAAGTATTTATTCAGTCTGTTCTTGTTTATAACACAAATCTAATCTAATCTGCCAAGCAAGAAGTCATTCTAAAATATTAAGCTATTTGACGTATCTAAAATTAATTGCATCCTAACTATTATAATATTATAAATGCGAAAGGGAGATTGTTGGTTTGTTTATGGATTAAATTTGGCACAGGGGTAGACCATGACCCTGATTAGGACAAGCTTTTCATCCCAATATTCCCACGGGATCGAGACTTATGCGGGTGATACCGCGGAGTTCAGCTAGTATTCGATATAACTTGCCTACCGCAAGTAAGTAACATGGTACAAGGGCAGGAAGACGATAACGATTCGATATAACTTAAAATACCTGTATACGCACACACAGGTATGTTAAGTTTGAAGAATCTGCCTCAGTCGCAAATAGCTTAGTACTCGTAGGATACCTAATACAATCTGAAGAGAAGACTCCTGAAATCTAAGCTTAGCACTTTTAACATAATTAGTTTCGAAGCATTACCAATAGTTGATAATGGTCCATAAATATCTTTAAACTATTAAATTTCTATAATTAGCCGTAGGAAGTGACCACGGGATTATCAGCATCTACGATGGTGGATCGTTAATTATCAGCATCTACGATGTTGGATCGTTAATTATCAGCATCTACGATGTTGGATCGTTAATAGTATACTCTACATTGGTTAACTAGCTTTTAAGATAATGTTACTGATTACAACATGTACCTACTAGGTACATTAAAGCAACACTTGAGAATTCTTATCATCAGTAGTTAGAGCGTGTCTTCAAATTACATAGCTTTATCCTAGGCTAGTACTAGCGTACTTATACATATGTAGGTATAGGCAACATCCTTCAATGTTGTTGAGGTTGTTGTTGTTGTGTTGTTGATGGGAATAGCACCCAAAATATGTATATAATAAGTTACCTGACTCCTTGAAGCAACTAAAGATTACGAGCTTCAAGAAGAAATTATCAAAGTTTCTAATCCGTAAATGTTATTACGAGGTAGATGAATTTCTTAATGACAATAATATTATAATTAGTTGTTGTATATTGTGTGACTTTTTTTTATTTTTTATTGAATTTAATATTAATTAAGCTAAAATACCTTACTGAATTTGTAAATACTTAATTTAATAGTTTGTTATAATTCTGAATTTAATTTTAATATTATTGTACCTACCTACTGTAACTACATATATTTGTACGCCATTGTCAAAACATAGAGAGCCAATTGATTTTTTACTGAAGACCAAATATGTTTATCAAATAAATAATCATTAATTCATTCAATGTTTTCAAACTTCAGTCGCCTCGGACCCGCCTGAATTTCTGAAGGACTGCTTGAAATTCATATTCTTAAGTTCTAATACAGAATGATGACGGAAAAGGGAGCGTCAAAAACACGTAATAAATATGCAGTGAGTTCAATCTCCGGACGCGAAAACAAAGAATAACAATCTGCCTTCAGAATATGTGAAGCTATATAGAGCCACCTATTTTAATAGATAGGAACTATTCGGAGCAGAAACTGAGAGTGTTAAATTATGCCGCTGACCGGTCAGTCGAAATTTGAACTCAACGAAATAAAATAAAATCCATGTTTTCTGAGCTTTTCCTCAAATTAACAGCGTAAACTTTTCATAAGTCTTCGTAGTCGTTATGGGAGAAATTGGTTCTGAACTAAATCATACGTTTTACCTTTTACTTGATCAATGTAAGAATTTTAGCAAGTCAAGTAAGTGCAATAACAATTAGTATGAAGTTGTTAGTGACGATTCAGACAGAGATAATCAGGTAGGTAATAATGCCTTGGTACAACGGTACTAAGCTCTGGATGTTACATACTATTATTTTACGTGTTAGCAAAATGATAGCTGTAACCTAGACCCGACAACACAGTTCAGTAGAAGGTATTGGTAATTGACCCTTAAAATTCAAAATTCAAAAGTCATTTATTCAAACTAGGCTGAGAATCAGCACTTTTTGAACGTCAAAATTACATAAGACAGTCCCCCAAAACGCCCACCCTTCACCACTTCCTAGTACTTTAGCTGGGAAGAAGAAGTGGCGCAGCAAACTCCCCAGCAGCACAGCTGTCTGTTCAGTTAGAAAAAAAATAATCTATATAATAGTATGCAAAATGATATTTACATTACGCAACACAAAACATAATTTAAATTATAAAATTAATAGCCATATGACAGCTAGCACGCGCCAATATACCAACCAATATACTTAGTTAATTTAATTAACTTCAAGACAGTTATAACATTTCTCTATCGCTTATGTCCCATTACATCTTCACGTGACTGTCGATCAACCATGTTCAGACAATCACGAGTACTTCTGACGCGCAGTTATGTGATCATAACTTTATAATTAGTCCTCTTTCCCATTAGATAACAATTAATTAGCTATTGTTTTACTTCGTAATACAAGACACTAGCGCCATTTTGAATATTGACAACAGTGCTCTCGAGTAAAGCGACCATATGGAAGCTATGACTGACATGACATCTGTCAATAGTACCACAGTCCCACATAATTGTCTATTTAAAGTAATGTATATTTACGATACATTCCTTTCACAAATGTTTTACAAACAACAACCTTATAACAACGAAGATAAATATCAGTATGCAAAATCAGAGGTAATATAACTTGAAAGGACTGTAGGTACTTGTTTATTCTTGTATAAAGATCATAAGTTACTGACCTTCCATAATCTAACTTAAAATGTCTTCTTTTCTCGAAACATCAGAAGTTCAAAAGCCTTTACAGGAAAACTGAATTAATAACGTTTCTCTTATTTCTGAGGTGATGCATCCCATCTGTGTCCAGAGGATGTGAATGACATCAGACGTCGCTGATTATATTATTGATCATACATTCATGTATATTATGTTCCTTGTAAGTGAGTTCTTTATGTATTATACTGTCGGCAAGAAAATATACGAGTGAATTATGCATATTCGTCAACATATACACCTGAAAAAAATTAAAAACTTTAGGCATCTTCATAAAGTTCCCAAAAACTGAGTTTTTAAAATTCGTCGGTTTTCCTTAAAGTATGAAAGCTCCAAAGCTCTGTGAACTTTCTGTGCACAGGTAACCTTACAATAACTACGCAAGTTTTATTGCTTTTCTACTAAAATTGTTTTGAATTGGGGAAAAACATCTGATGCAACCAAGTGCGTCACGCTGAGGCGATAAAAAATCTTCGTTGTTCAAAATTATGTTCATCCAGATCTTTCTTCATTTTACATTACGAGTTTCTAATACAAAATGAAAAGCACATCTTGTGAAATTGAACTTGGTCTAGTGCACCTCTACTTCAAAACTATTATGAAACTTTTCCAAGTACCCACTACCCATAGTTTTAAATAATTGTAGCTCTAGAGTCTTTGTTCGGAAGGTATGCTGAAACGCAGTTGATATAAGCATATTTGTGTTTTTGCAAAAGGGACCGCTGTCAACATGTCAACATTGATGAAAGCAAACACTGTCCATTGGTCGGGATCAATAATGCATCTTCTGAATAATGCATAGACATCGGTCAGAAGTGCGTTTACCCGTCTGCATTTTTGATTTGATCCCGAACGGTGGTGCATTGCGCTTTGCCCTACAGTCGGAGATGAGCTAACCTACGTAGTCGAATACAGGACCAGATAGTGTGGAATAAAAATGCATTGTCAACAGTCCCCTTTATGCCGATGATAGATGCGGAAGAATGTTCTACTCTATAGCTCATCAGTAAACTTGAGACATTAACTTAACAGCATTGCAATAATCACCCACGTCACAAGTACGTCACTAGAATTAAATTTATTCCCGATTAGTTGTAATTACCAGCTGATTAGCGCACATAAAACATTTTCAGTGTCGCTGCTGTTAGTAACAAATGGAAAAATCGTGCGATTTCGATTACAATACTAAAGTTATGTTATTTCTATCTAGCAATTCCTTACTATACTACTGGTAGGAATGAGGAAAATCTCAAACGAAATTCCAAGTAGATTATTAATAATCAATTAAAAATTGATCAGCAGTCCCGACTACTGAAACTAATGAACTGACACACTTAGGTTTTGTCACGTACGCTCCGAGCAAATTGGTTTAAAAAATATCCCAGCAACTGTTAATGAGAGCAACAATAATAAAAATCACACTGGCCCTAATTTCCATCGGCAATAAATTAATAACCGCACAGAAAATGAATGCCATTACACATTATCATTACCTGTACTGTGACGTAGGTATAGGTGACGTGATGGACCATTTTATGCAACACTGAAAACTTTTATTATAAGTTTTTGGGTTTATCGAGAGTTCAGCAAATTGCGTGCAGTGGAGAAAGCATCAACATTTTCCTTTACTCTTGTGATGTAAATAAATGCAAACATTCACATCAAGCTAGGTGTTTAAATCGAACGTTGACTCGTGAATTTTATATAAATTCGTTAATCTGATTATAGAATACTTCAAATAAATCACAATAAACTTGCATATAATGTGTTCAAAGTCGAGGAATAAGTTGTGCACTTTGATCTTTCAAAAATACGTCACCCAACTCAATAAAAGTTAAGTTGGGTAATTTTTAGTTTGATGTTTCTTAGAATTTTGGAGCTCGTACATTACCCACCAGGTTTAAAAGACGCATTTTGACCAAAATGCGTCTTTAAAAAAAGATAAACGCGTCTTACCTTCTACCGCCTGTTTTACCTGAACATTATACTTACATCTGTTAATCTGTCTATACAAAGCTTTATCGCGGTGCGATGTGAAAACTTTTTATATTTAGAAACAGTGAGCACTCAGTAATAACTAGCTTTTTTCAATCGAATCGAAAAGCCTGATGACATAATTGGCTCATTGTTGCATGATTCCATCAGTAATCAAGTAAGGGCACGCGCCCACGATTACATGGCCTAAGGCCTACGTGACCACGGACAGGGCACGTAGCTCATGCATCTACCTAGCCCTAATCGATTCACATTCAGAATCGATTTGATGACCGGATTCTTAATTATGATTACTAACTATAGAATTTGTTTATTTTTGTGTAACGTGATTTCACTTTTTTAAAAAACAACCGACTTCCAAAAAAAACTTTTTTACAAAACAAAAACCACCGAATTCCACAAAAATACACTTAAATGAGAAAAATAACTTGAATTTCGGAAGTCAGTGGCATAAAGGAAAATACAGATCCATATAGTTATATTATAAGATGGTTCGCAGTTCACATAGTTGAAGCCGTGATATAGTTATATCCCTAGGGAAATAGTTATGAATTGCTTTCATATATATTACGGTATATTTTAATATATATGTAGGTATCTAATAAAATAGTAGATATCGTTTTTGCCACCGACTTCCGAAATTCAAGTTATTTTTCTCTTTTAAACAACTAGTAAATAAAAATTAATAATAAAATAATATTACCAGCCTATTACTGTCCCACTGCAGGGCAAAGACCTCTTCTCATACAGAGAAGGCACGAGCACTGATCATCACGCTTGTTCAAAACGTGTTGGTGATTTCAGACTAATATTAACTATAAGTCCATGTTTCCTCACGATGTTTTCCTTCACTGATGTCAATAATGTCCAAGATAAACTCAGAAAGTACATATGAATTGAAAAAGTCACATTAGTACTTGCTCAGATTTGAACCCACAACCTCATGCATGAGAAGCAAGGAAATATTAAATATTTGACATCTATTTCGTCGCAAATAGATGTCAAATATTTCGCTATTTTGATTTGTATTTGAAAGTATTAATAATGATGAATAAATTTGATCTTGTATCCGTTTTATGTGTAAAAAAGGCATATAGAAAGTTTCCAAATACTTTTTTACATCTAAAACTAAATATTCGGTGTTACGATATTAATTATTGCATTTCATAATTAATATTCTAGTTCGCTAGTTAGCCACATTTCTTATTTCCAAACAGTAATATTTCCAAATTAATCAAAACAGGTAATTTTTGACAGCTATTTGCGACGTTGCCAACTTTTAGGATAAACGCTCTTAATATTAAGTAATCTTAACAGTCTCGAAGAAAATACTTTTTTGTTGCAATTATTAGGAGCATTTCAGAATTTGAAAGCTTATACAGCCAATTGATATTGGTATAATTTTAAACGGTTCCATAGTTTAGAAGCTTTATTTAAGAGCTTTCGACTCCAAGATCCACGCCAACGTATCCATCTGTCAATATTTCACATGCCTCTAGCTATGACATGCTACACAGTTCGTAGTACATGCATGTAGGTATCTAATAAAATAAATACTTACTTGAGTAGGTAAAACGAATCTTATGAAAATCTGATCAATTTTGCGGACTTTCTGGCTTTCTGTGAAAAGTTGCAAAGGATCGTGTTGAAGTTTCTGTAGAACATCTACAACTACATGGCATGGGGAAAAGGCCCATGGCTGATGGCATATCCATCACATGTCTGACAGAGCAAGCCTCTTGGGCAATACGTGACTGAGCACATTTTTTTCTATAGATTTTTTGATCGGATCTGTAACCTGAAAACCAATAGATTGCCCATCGTTTACGATATATGTACAACAAAATATAATAATCAAATTTTTGACATGGTCATGCATAAACGGTAATACCTATATTAAAAATAATACTTATACGGTAGTTTACTATATTACACATTGTTATTTTGTTGAAATAGGTTTTAAATGAAATAACACCTAAGCTCGTGTTTATAATGTCATGAGGTCGATAAAATACAAGGATTGACGTCAGAGTCGATGGACATAATATTCAACAACAGATTAATAATCAAAATATAGTTTTATTATTTTTAAACCAACTGTTACCACGTCTTTGTCCACGTGACAACGTTCGTTTTTAACCGACTTCAAACACTGGAAGAGGTTCTCAATTCGTAGGTTAGGGGCGTTATTACCGTGGCCCCTGGCAACGTACAGGCAACGGAAGGAACACGGGTGGGTTTTAGTCAGTAAGAGTCTGACACGCCCTTCCGCTCCACCACCCAGAGTGGGAGAAGTTATTTGAAAATTTCCGACCAAAAAAAAAAAAAGGGGCGTCATTGCGAGTGCAATTGTTGCCACCCAGTGCTGGGCACGCCACAATTGCAGCGATAAGTCCCCTCTTTGAGGAGTGGCTAGATAGGCGCCACGGCATCCTCACCTTCCGCCCGACGCAGGTCCTCGCCTGACACGGTTGTTTCGGTAGGTTCCTGTTTCGTATCAGGCGGGACGAAACGCCCGGGTGTCATCACTGCGTGGATCATCACCCGGAGGACACGGTGGAGCATACGGTGGAGGTCTGCCCGGCTTGAGCAGAGCATCGCCGTGTCCTCGTGAAGGCGATCGGTGGCGGGGTTCTCTCGCGTCCGGCCCCGGTCCAGGCCATGGTACGGAGCCAGAGGGCATGGGAAGCCGTCACCTCCTTTTGCGAAGCAGTAATGCTCGCAAAGGAGGAGACGGAACGCGTGAGGGAGAGGCAAACTTCGCGCCCTCACGCCCCTAGCCGCCGCAGGAGACGCCCTGGGCGTCGGGAATCGCAGGCCGATTACCGGCCACCGTAGGCGCGGACTTGCGGACAATGAGCAATGGGTAGCTCGCTGTCGGATAAGGGCCACGCCCGGGTTGACGCGTAGGACAAAAACGGTAGGTATTAGTTACCCATATTATGCGTCCCTACGTATAATTTAATATGTTTATATAGGTATTCTTTCATGGAATTAGTCTCGTAAGGGCTGATTAAATCTTGTTAAATCTTATATTAGAATGATGTTCTTTAACACGTTCAGTGCCGGGAGCCCTCGCTTATTTTAAATGTAGCTTTTTCTTAACAAATTCAGCATTATAAGCCGTGAAAATAAAATCTGATGTATATTTTAACAAGATTTATTAGTATATGTGTTGGTTTTAAAATCCAAGCTAGTTTATTTTGAAAAAAAAAATTGTTCGCGGTTACAAATATTCACTAAAGATTGGAAGCTACGCATATTGACTGAAAACACTATTTTACTTCGTTTTACAGTGTTTTATAATACGGTTTTAAACCTAATGCCGTA
The DNA here is from genome assembly GCA_949128155.2 of Xanthia icteritia. NCBI lineage: Eukaryota > Metazoa > Arthropoda > Insecta > Lepidoptera > Noctuidae > Xanthia > Xanthia icteritia. The sequence goes on from OX421941.2 coordinate 13,179,859, forward strand.
CGCGATAGTTAACTTTAGCGTAAACGTAATACCGGTGACCCTCCCAGAGGGTTAAATAAAGAAAAAAAGAGTGGAAGAAAATATTTGCGGTAAGCATGACGCAAAGAAAGAACAAAACACGAGAATAACAAATATACGCGAAACGGCCGTCGCTCAGCATAATGCTGCGACCCTATGCGAGACCGAGCCCCAGCGCTGGTTTTCAACGACAGCCGGCGTTGACGTGATGACGTCAACCGGTGCTGCATATAGTGAAATAACAAAATCAAAAATAAAATAAATACAATACTTCCTAAATGTTTATATAAATATAATATTACACTCCACTCACTCACTCTCACTTCCAATATATAAGTATGGCGGTATGGTGTATGAGCTCTATGAAAAGTGGGTGGAATCGAAAGCGTGTAACGCGGCTTGCGGTAAGAATAAAGTGGTAGAAATCGTCAGCACGTAACGAAAAAGCGGTATGTCCCCTCCACCCTACTTTCCGTGTGAATTTAGTCAAAATTAAAAGCCAAGATGGCTGCGAAAATCAAATTATTCGCCTTGGGTGTCGATTTAATGGTTTTCGAGGGTGCTAAAGCCGAAAATCCAAGATGACAGCTGCGAAAATTTGCAAAATTTTCGTCATGGGCGTCGATGCCCTAATTTTCGAGTGTTAAAGTCGATAGTGAGGTCTTCGTTTCTGATTAGGGTCCCCCGACCCCCTACGTTTTTGTTTTTGTTCTAGGAGCTATAACAGTTACTTGTTCTATTAGTCTTGTATAAGTAAGTTGCCCAATGAGGAAAATTGGTAATTGGTAGAGTAGAAATATGGTAGGTGACCATCCATTAGAGGGGCTCATAGCTAAATGATAACAGCCGCACGGATCGATTAAAAGGTTAAACTATGCTTGCCGTGGTCAGTTCGTAAACGAGTGACCATCTAGTACATATCAAGAGCCCTCCGTGCCTCGGAAACACAGCTCGAAAAGCACGTTAAGCCGTTGGTCCCGGCTGTTATTCGTAGATCTTTGACAGTCGTTACGGGTAATCAAACGCCCAAAAGTGTGACAACCAGTCTTACCAAGGGGTATCCTGTTACCCAGTAACAAGGTTGTGGAGGTCGGATAGGCAGTCGCTCCATGTAAAATACTGGTATGCAAAATACCTACTTGGCGACCCCAACATAGTTGAGAAAAGGCTAGGCACGTTGATTGATTGATTTATTAATTGACAGAGTCGGAATAGAGTAGCTACCTACCTACGTACAGTAAAACTATTTTCTTAATGTCCCTTGGCAAACTTCGTGTTTCGTCACACACACAATCGACTTGGAAGTCGATTGAGAGCGTCGGGTTTGCACCAAGTACAAAGGGAACTGATAGAAATCCGACGACTGACGAAACACGAAGTTTGCCGAGGGACATTAAAACAATTGTTGTACTGTAGATGAGAGAGATGGGCAATAAAACCCGACACTTATTGGTAATACATTACACATTCCAATTATTCGATGATCATGTAATAAGTATGCAGAAATTGATGTTTAATTTACATAAACTGACGCCTTCTCCCCATGGGCTAGCCAGAAACTACAGAACGCCACCTGAATACGTGAGTTTATTTATGTACCTATACATTGATTTTTAATTTAATCAAGAATCCTAACCCAGTAAGTAGTAATCTTTAAGCAGAAAGTGAAAGTGCTTAAAAGCACCATATCCCTACTTGATTATTTGAGAAAAAAAACACACTTTAATCAATATCTTCATCATAATTTCAGCCGAAAGACGTCTATTGCTGGACATAGGCCTCCCCCAAGCACCGCCACACACTTTAATACATGCCCTTATTTAAAAACAAAGGTCATTGTCGCTCCCTGGTAACAAACAACCACCTAAATGAGTAAATGCCTCACAACAATGATTCGAATCTGTAAAACTTTCCGAACTCATAAATATTTTCTAGAACTATCGATGGGGAATGAATTTGAATGACAAATCAGTGACTCGGCCATAGTCCTGACGTAGGTTCATAGGAAAAATAGATATAACTATCATCAAAGATTTGCATAAGGAGGACAATCTACTAACGTCATAAGTACTTAACAGTTGATTCTAGATCTATTAAATAATAATAATAGAAAATAATACAACACATCTAAAACATCTTCATACATCAAGTAGGTACCTACCTATAACATTAACATTATCTAAAAATAAAAATATCTAATAGCTACCTTAATCAGTATTAAAAAGAATAATTCAACATCAGTAAAAATTAATTATATAGGGTTTGCTCGAAGTACGTAATGCCAATTTTAATTAACGAATTTACCTCCCGCATTTTTTCTTTTGGTACTTCTCTCATACTCCATACGTTTAGGTAGTTAAATAAAGGTAAACAAATCGTAAAAAGGGTTTTTATAGATGACACTTTCTTGTTTAAAAGTACGATAAAATAACTAAATTTATTTTAGATTTTTACAATAGTTTCCTCATTTGTTCATAAACTATTCTTCGTAGATGTAACTGCTTGAACACAATTTTTTTTGTTAGATTTATAATAATAATATCATATTTTGTAATGTCTATTGTAAAGAGCCCAAACTTTAAACGCCAACGAATTATGTTTCTAAATTGAAGAGTACAACTGTGACGTACCAAGACAACTGAAGTGACAGGTATTACGTTAAGTCGGTTACTGGACAGGTGTCTCGACACTCCCGATACGTTTTTTTTTTGTTTACCTTTATTTAACTACCTAAACCTATGGAGTATAGGTATGTATATATTTACGATTAATAACGATCAGGTAACTGTAGTAGATACAAATTATCAGTATTAGTTTATTAATTATTATTAAATTAGTAATAAATGAACAATACCACTCTTCAATCATGTCTCTTACCTATGTGAATGAACACTTCGGCCTGAAATTATTAAGCCTAGCTATTTTAAGGAATGGTGCGCCTGATCAAACACAACCTGCTTGATACATTTGAAACATTGTTGCTTTTGCGACGCTATAGGCGCACTACTTAGCTACCGAAATCACACTCTGCGGGGTAATTTCGTTACACACATAAATTGCCAATTGATCGCAATGGTTTCTTTTTGACAGTTCACCCACGTTCATTGCATTATTTACGTTGGCGAGCTGACGAACTTTTCAAACCTATGAAGCAATGGATTAGAAATTTCCTTCAGAACTCTCGGATTGACGCGTTTCGCAAATAGTGTGTGGGTGTGAGAAAAAGAACTAACAATTATTTAAATTACTTACACTTATTTTTAACAGATAAGGATAGGTACCTACCTATCTGTTAAGAATAAGTATAATCTAATCAGGTACAGAACAGGAAAAGCTGCAGAAAGAGACTACAACATTTCCATCAATTTCAACTTTTTAAATACTATATTAACTCTTAGGCAAAATATATTTACGACGAAATAAGTAGATAACTATGAACTAATAGACGAATTAATTAAAAAACGTACAACTATTATAATAATACGAAAACCAACTAATATAGAAATTGCTTCGATTTTTAACTGTTTTATACAGAGAGAATCCTGAGAATAATATTTTGGATGCCACCAGCAAAGGTGTTGGTAGGATCAATGTACACAAAGGACAAGCAACCAGCAAAACAAGCGACGTAGGTATTGAATCATCCAGGGTGTAAAACCATTTCTCACCCTATAGGTCACTTTCGTTTATTAAGTGGCTCTTCAAACAAGGTATTTATCGATAATTTCAAATTTATGCAGCATGTGTTAAGGCGCAGATTTATGATTTTAGTGACTTTTAAATCTGTTATTACGCCTTCAAATAATGCAATCAAGTTATGCAAAAATATATTTTAAACTATAACGCATACACATCAATTCTATATGTGAATATTTAAATATTGTGGTAAAATACTTTATGAAATAAATTCCGGAATGAATGTCTACCCAAAGCATAAAAACGATATGACTTTCAAACTACTTAAGATATTTTCATGTTTTTTTTTGGTATAAACAGACTATATAATTATCTGTAATAATATCTGTCGTTTTTTTTCAAATATTCATATTTTCGTTACTAAAATTATTTTTTCCTATGTAACCGAACGGCAGCGCGGCGTGAGTGCGACGCGTATTTGTATGGCTAAGGTCACCGGCATTTACTACCTGACTTTACACTGTAATTCAAATTATTTTTAAGTAATTAGGTAACATATACAAGGTCCCATTAAACTAGATGGACAAATTTTAACGCAGCGTTCAGTACGTCTAACCAAAGATATCCTAGCAAAAAAAACACTGATTAAAGTGCTTTTATTTTGACCTAAAATAATAAATGGCGTTGGGTAACCAACATTTTTAGTGTATTTTCGTTAGCTGATTTATTTTTCTTGTAAGTATCTAATGCGTTTCTCTTATTATTTTTTTACCATTGTCCTTATTTTGGTGGTCTGAATGATTTCTAAAAGATTGTCCATCTATTTTAATGGGACGTTATATATTACAATAACTATTAATCCTGATAAGCTGCTTATTTAAAGCAAGTATAGAAAATAGGAATACTATGTTAAAAGGTTTCATCTTAGCAATAAACGCTATACAATTATTATCAAGATCAAAAATCAATTAAAAAAATATTCTACGCAAAGGTTCACGTGATTAGACGTAACGAATTATCTACAAAAAAATATTGCAGAAATTTTAATGACAACACAGAAAAAAAAATGTAAAGAAATCGTAATTGTTGACAAGGTGTTGCTACAGTCAAGCCACCTAAGCACGATTGCGAATGGCGGCATGCCAGTCATGAATGCGTCGCACGCGCAGCGTCGCTCCACGCTCGGTAGGTATTTTGTAGTCGTACAATGCGATCACGTGACTCCATTGACGTCAATACTGACCTCTGCCGACGGCGGCATTGCGCCTGCGCCTGCCTCCTGCCTGCTTATCTCATTCGAAATACCCTACATACACATAAAATGAACAAATACATTATATTCCTCACATTATTTAATAATAAGGTTATTTAAAACCAGGTGTTTGCATGGATTTATATTTATTCTTAATACTGTTTTGTTGCAATATTGCGCTTTATTTTCAAATAATAAATAAACTTAGTGTTATAATTAAGATTTCGTAGCAAAACACCAATAGTCCCCTTCTGCAAAAATATGAACATATTATCTTATTATAACTTGAAAAAGAAAGATCGTGAACGAATAAAAAAGTGCTGAAAAAGGCGTTGTACATAAACAACTTAAGTCCTTGTCTTTTCCTTGTTCATAATCTACAATATTCTAAATGGAAACACAAAAAATATTTTTCGGAAATGTTTGTTACTCAGTTGTGTAGAACATCATATTTTAAAATGTGTAACTTGGATACGTGTAATTGCGTTCCTTACCTACTTTAATTTCTAAAGCCAAAATGAGGTGCAAAGGCATGTTGCCCAACGCCCTGGGCGTCGGGAATCGCAGGCCGATTCCCGGCCACCGTAAGCGCGGGCTTGCGGACGGTGAGCAATGGGTAGCTCGCCGTCCGATAAGGACCAGGCCCGGGTCGACGGCGCGTTGTGTTCCACGCGCGCCTCAAAGAGATGTCAGCAAGTGAAGGGGTCCGACAGGACCGATGCCTGCCGGGGTTGCGGGAAAGTCCGAAAGGGATACCGTGGCCCCTGGCAACGTACAGGCAACGGAAGGAACACGGGTGGGTTTTAGTCAGTAAGAGTCTGACACGCCCTCCCGCTCCACCCAGAGCGGGAGAAGTTATTTGATAATTTCACAGCCAAAAAAAAAAAAAAGGCATGTGGCCCAATCTTATAAAAAATGCTGAAAAAATGTTAAGTCCAGGTAATTGTCTGTTAAACACCTTCATTACTTATCCTATTAATAAAAATTGAGAGATAAATGGAGAAAGTAAAAACAAGGATACTTTGCATAACAAAACGTTAAAAAGATTGCGCGCAACTAATATTGTACATAATCTTCCATTCCATAAATTTGTAGGTTTAAAACGCCAAGACTGTTTCGGCCTTCAACAAACACCGTTAACAAAAGTCACGTTCCTGAAAGTTTACTTGTTTCATACTTGTTTTTCTAAATTGTTGACGTTCCGCTGTTTAAAACAGCTAAATTATCGTCACCTCCACGGCAAACTTACGAACATGTAGTTTTAGTGAAATCGATATTTTGATGAGAAACTGTACCTAATGTGCTACACACCGTGGAAAATTTACGATTTTTTATCTCTGACGGTTACAGAATTCAAATTGTTCGATTCTGCGTTTTATGTAAATACACCCATAGTACACTTACGAAATTCACATACTTACGCTGTTTTAGCGTAGTAAATTTAAAATAAATGAATTTAATCGATATTTATTCATATCCTGGCAAACTTAAAGAGGTACTTACGTAAGTTAACCGAAGTTTCAATTGAATATTTGTAATATGTTAATAACGAAAGTACCACTTTCGTAAGTTTGCCAGGGTATGAATAAATATCTATTAACTTATATGTATGATGAATATGATGATGTAAAGTTACGAATGTGTATTTATTTCTGATCCTTGTAAAATTTTGATAATTCGTTGAAAATACAAAAAAAATACCATTTTGAAAACCAAATATACCGCGGTACCTTTATATCTGTTACAAAATAGTATATTATGCAACTAGTGAATAAAGGACGGATTTAAAGCGAGAGCCATAGATGAATGCGCGAGCAAGTGAAGGATTCTAACGACTGAATCACAATCGTAGGGAGTGATTCATGATGATTGATTCAAGTGTTAGAATCCTGAGCGACGCGAGTGATTCATGGCCCTCTATATAAATCCGTTTTATTGAAGAGTTGCATACTATACTTTATACCATGACTACGAGAAAAAGAAAGATTTAAGCGAAAATATAAATTTCATGAAGAAAAAAGGAAGCTTAAATTAATTAAAATGCACATTAAAATTGGAACAATTTGTGTTCGTACAACTTACAGTATTCCAAAATACCTAGCGCCAAATTACTAATGACAGCAAAGAACACAAAACAGTTTTTATTCTCATCCTAAACTCCTTGTCGAAAATGTCGACCAATCAAATCTCGAGGAGTTATTTCCACAAGGAGTTTGTATGTCGAGTATTCTTTGCACAAGGAGTATTGGTGTGTTCTAAATTCAAACACCAAAACAGTCATTACATTTATTGCCATACTTTCTTGGACACGGTGCTTTATTGCCATACTTTCTTGGACACGGTGCTATGTATGTTGTAACTAAAATGGCAATGAAAATGACTTGAATTAAAGGACTAGGATTTTACAATACCATGCTCGACAAATTAGTGCCTTATTTCGAATTTATTCTAGTTTTGAAGACAGACATTCTACTACATTCTTGCATATTGTAGTTTTGTTAACCTTATCCATTTCATCCGAAGAAGTACAGTACACCTACTAATTATTATATTATTATTATATTACTATACCTAATTATGCAATAGATGTTGTCTGATGAGTTTTCGGGGTTTAAATAGGTGTTTATTCTATCTTCACATGTTTTCATGACATTTTCACCTTCTATATTTTAGAAGATCGAAATATGTAGATTCGTAGTTTCTACACTTCTAGGAATCGTCTAAACCGAAAATGATCTAACATCAACAGATCTAACGTCACCGTGGTGGCCCAGTAGTAACGGACGTGATTTACGAGTTGTAGGTCGTAGGTTCGAACTAAGACAGGCGCTTTATTTTGTGTATTATTTAATCACCACTGCTCTCAAAACGGTGAAGGAAAACATCGTAAGAAAACCGCCATGTCCTAGTATCAAAAATTCGAAGACATGTGATACCTACCAATCCGCACTGGGCCCGCGTGGTGGCTTACGGCCCACTCCCACTCATCGAGCGAAGATCTGTGTCCCAGCACTACTGCTGGGACACAGTTCTTCGCTGGGGAATGTTCCTACGAACATTATAGACTGATTATGCTAATTATGCTATTAATTAGACGTTGGAAGTAATGCTAGCAGGTAAGTGAGGTTGACGAGTAAGTATTTTCAAGTTCCCTAACTACAAGACATAATGTACTTGATTATTTGAGGAAGGAAAAACTTTGTCTAACTATGTTAGTATTAAAATCGTCTTTTAGGTGTAAAAGTCTTTAGTTTTATAGAAATGAAAAATAATACCTTATGTTATAATATGTCACCTCTACGGCAAACATGAGAATCTGCAGAAAATGGATTTTATACCATTCCCCCTCTAAAAAGCTTACACTTTCACTAGCTTCACTGTTTTCAGTGAATCCGTGTCCAAGTAAGTATGGCAATAAAGCACCGTGTCCAAGTAAGTATGGCAATAAAGCACCGTGTCCAAGAAAGTATCGCAAAAAAGAATATAGGAAAAGGATGGGAAGATAAAATACTTTAAGAGAAAATAACCGAGTGGTCAAGTTCTCTTAAAACAGTAGACTGTATTGGACTGTTGATGATAATATTAATAAGACAGCATTATTATTAAAAAAATGCCTCATTTCGACCATTTATTAATGAATCTTCAGACGAATTTGTTTTTAAGTTAAACAACACAGGACAAAAAAGACTACTTAGGTACATTTGAGTGATTTACTGAATATGTAGGTCTACATACAGTTTAACCCTAAAATACTTAATTATTTTAATTAATTCGAAATGTATATAAAATAGTAACCAGGAATTCAGGACAATCGAAAAATAAAGTAGGTAAGTATCTCAAATATGTTAATGAATTTCAAACACGTTTTTTCAGCGAGTGAGAGCAATGCAAAGCAGCTACTTACTTTCCGAAAAAAGCAGCCGTATCAACGTGCCATACTTCCGCTTACTATTAATATTATGCCACACGTAGTTTTCCTTTTTAATCTAAACAAAATTTCTTTGAAATTTACAATGAGAGTGAGACATACCTGCATCTACTACTTCATTATATTTGCGCAGTAGGTCTTGTATCTGTACATGATGACATATACCCTTTTATTATTTTATACCTATGCATACACCACCATCGTCAGATTAAAAAAGATTATAACACAGGTAAAGAAAATTTACTATGAAGAAGATTTCCGCGATTTATTATTACTGTTTTTGTATGTTTAGTTATTCTTCATGGTAACCGACGTGGCCAAAGACACTTTTATTCCTCTATACAGCATGTACAGTCAGCGTCAAATAGTTAGTGACACTCAGGGTATTCAAATAAATAGACGCAACCAAAAAGTCAATAATATCGGTACAAACAAAGTTTCCTTATTGTTGTCAACAATATATTCGCTCAAAAGGTCGAGACGTTTAAAATGTCATATAGATCGGTTCAGTCAAAACGCCATAAATATGGTTACAGTCATCCCGCCAATGGTATCCAAGCATTATAAGTGTTCAAAAATATGGAACACATTAGAAAAATAAACTTTACTGCTTTATATTTTAAATATTATTTCTCACGTCAACATTTCACAAAATGAAAGGGATAGAAACTTCTGCTGTCCTTTTCATTTTAAGCATGACGTCATAGACATGTCATTTGTTTTGTAAATAATTTCGTGCATAGCCGTTTACGATAAGTACTTATATTTTATGCAATAAATAGCTGACTGGAAATAGATGTAAACCTCATTGATAATGAGTATGAGTATATATATCTCATAGAGAAAGAGTGCTTATCTATGATTCAATAACATGTTCATGTCACAAATGTATATTACATAATACGAAATTATTTCGTATTTAATTTAACTTTTGTACTTAATTAAAATGACCACATTCCGTATTAACGACAAAATGAGCACTTTTTATCAAGTCACTTTGGAACGTATAGAACACAGAAAACTCTCATCGGGTGTAAAAATAAACAAAAACATTTTTGCTTTAAATATCTTTTTTTTTTTTACTAAAATCGTATATAGCCACCGTCTGCTAGAATTACGTCAGAAAGACGTCTTCGCATGGATTGTACCGCATTATAGCAAAAATTGTCTCCTCTCATGGACTCCCAAACTTCTTCGACGTGAGTCCTTAAATTTGCGGTGGTTCGTGCTCGAGTACTGTCCCATACCTGAACCATTTTGCCCCACAAATTTTCGATCGGGTTTAGGTCGGGACTATGAGGCGGCATCGAAATTAATTCCAGGTCCATGTTACCATCCAAGTAATTTTAAACAACTCTGGAGTTGTGCACGGAACTGTTATCTTGGACAAACCTAATCCTTTCATGGGGAAAAAAAATCCTGGCTGTTGGAAGCAAAACGTTTTCGAGGATGTCTTTGTATCGGGGGCCATTCATTCTTCCTCCCACTTCGACTAGCTCTCCTGGTCCGCTTTGGGTCATCCATCCCCAAAATCCTAAGGTGATTCGGCCACTGCGGTTGTTAGGGAGGACATTTCTTTCATCATACCTTGTGTTCGATGTTCGGTATAGAGATAAGCGTCCCTGGGCAGACGAACAAAAAACTTTTTCATCTACAAAGATCACATTATCAAAATTGAAATTTAAATAATTTCGTGCGAATTGTTAACGCTGCGCTTTAAGCCTCGGTGTTAATATAGGCTTTTTAGCAGGAATACGATGGCGTAACCCATGTTCTTGCAGGCGACGTCTTATTGTGCTCTGTGATGTACCAAATTCCACAGACATACTTCTGGAGTTTATAAAACGATTGCTAATAGCTCGCTGCACTATATTTCTGTCTTGATTTGTACTCGTTTGACGTGGACGACCAAATGAAACATGGTTTTGCAATGCACCATCACTTTGCCATCTCTCTAGCCAACGGTATACGGTGTTTCTCTAAATAAAAGAAAGAAGAAAAAACTGAAGAGATGCGAATAATTCGATTCGATAGGTAACTCATCTAAAGCGATACTTACGGATATTCCCAATTCATTTGAAATATCTGTTACGGAAACACCTTCCTCCCTCAAATATATAATTCGATGTTTTGTGGTCTCACTAATGCGATAAGTAGCCATATTTAAGCATGAAAAACTATTATTGCTTCAATAGATATTATTTCTAGCTTGCTTTAGTAGTGCACTTGACATTGATATGACTGATAGATAATATAATGACATGCAAACAATACTAGATTGCCTAAAGAGGTTTTCATGTTTGGGAAACCGTTTACTTCTAAAAAGGCGGCCGCACACGTCAGATTTTTGCGTCGGGTTCCCGATGCGGTTATCAAATCAAGGTACCCGAAGGCGTCAATTCCATAGAAAATATTCTTACGCCGCACACGCACGATTCTGCCCGAATGATTAAAAAATCTAACGTCCGACCAGGATGCACGGGCAGTGCGTCGGATCGACTCGACGACCGTTCAAGTAACCGAATCGGGTACCTGAAGGCGCACTCGCAGTACAATTTTATGTAGCGGTGCACACATTCGGTTCGCTCGTACGGGTTTGTCTCCAGATGTCCAGGTCGCCTTGGCCATCGTGCGGTGCGGACGTACGTGGTGCTAATTAACTGTCGAAAAGTATCCCGTATGTTTATGGAACATACGTCATGACGACTTAAACGATAGAATTGACTTCGCACAATCTCTGTGTATACCCAATAGCATCGTTTTCTTTTCTTTCATTCTTACATTCTTTTGACAAAAGAGTTGCTAATAGAAATTCGTCATCTCCATTATTTTTTATTTTATAAGCGTTCTTTGATACAATCGCCTCAAGCTCTGGCATACGACTGGAGAGCGTAGAAACCGAATACAATCAATCGCCTGTATGTGGGACTCCTCCGATCGGGTTTCCAATTGGAGAATCGAATCAGGTACCTGACATGTGCGGCCGTCCTTACATGCTAGTTTATTTTTCTAATGTGTTCCATATTTTTGAACACCTAAAATGCTTGGATACCATTGGCGGGATGACTGTAACCATATTTATGGCGGTTTGACTGAACCGATCTATATGACATTTTAAACGTCTCGACCTTTTGAGCGAATATATTGTTGACAACAATAAGGAAACTTTGTTTGTACCGATATTATTGACTTTTTGGTTGCGTCTATTTATTTGGATACCCTGAGTGTCACTAACTATTTGACGCTGACTGTACCAGGCGTGGTCATATTTATATATAGTCCTCCAGACCGTATTTCGGCCACGGCGGCCAATCTCAAAGGAGACTAGCCTTCGGCGCGGGATATATTATAGTGCACAAGTGTGTGCGCAGACACAGGTGCACTCTCTCTTCCCTCACTCTCATAGTCCGATGGGACGGCAATCCGACACGACCGGAGAGAGATCAGGCGCAGGACCAATGGCTTAACGTGCTTTCCGAGGCACGGGGGTATCACACCGCCAACTTCCAAACTCCGGGCTGTTACTAAGAAATTCCAAATGGAAAATCCCAATAACACTTTGCCCGACCCGGGAATCGAACCCAGGACCCCACGCTCAGCAGTCGCGCTTGCGACCACGAGCCCAACGGGGTCATATTTAGGGGTGGTACAGACCATCAAACTGAACATCTTTCTCCATGGGACCAACATCGTTATCGCGGAAACAATCAGCCGTCCCATACTAGTTAGGTCGAATAGGTATTGAAGTTTTGTTTGGGACAGGTCATATATTTTTCGCAATTTTATATTATTACTAGCTGCCCGCCCCGGCTTCGCACAGGTAGCACTAAGTACTTATCTATGGTGCACCTACCTACCTACCTACCCTACCAACCCTACCTACCCTACCCACCTACCCTACCTACGTACCCTACCTACCTACCCAACCTACGTACTCTACCTATCTATCCTACCTACCAACCCTACCTTCACCTACCTATCCTAAGAACCTTCTCCTGAGAATAACGAACAGAACAAAAAAAGTATTAGCGAAATCGGTCCAGCCGTTCACGCGTGATGCCGTGACCAAGGGAAATAGAGATTCATTTTTATATATAGGTATATAGATAGATGTTGGCCCCATGGAGAAAGTTTTTAATTTTTATAGTCTGTACCAAATTTGAACACACCATGTGATCATGCTATAGATGTTGCACCCGGCTTTACTCGCAGCTTACGCAGGGAGTTTCTTATAAAAAAAAATCTTATTTTTTTATCCAGGACTACTTGAGTGACAAATTCCATCCAAATCCGTTCAGCTGTCAAAGCGTGATCGAGTAACAAACATCTGACATTTATAGTGACATTACCAAAGCCACAAACTTCCGAACATTCACATTTCTAGCATAGGTAGGTACGTTGTACGTTGTATGGGTTTTTAAAACTTACTTTGTGGATTCCAAGGACACGCGAACAAACAAAACCTATAGTAGTATCTACTTATGTATAAAAAACAATTGAGACAGAGGGTTTCTTCATCGTAATGCTGCACTTACAATATGTAATGTGGTCGTGATGTATATTTTCGTGAGTTCTTGTAAAATTTCACATAAACAACTATAAAAACGTGCCACTTTTTTATGAAAAACCCACGAACGGTAAATATATTTGGTGGGTCTTGTCAAATGACATTAAAATATCATGAATCTCAATTTACGATTAACATCAAACTTGCTTCTTGCTTCACGAAAAGAAATTTCGTGTGCTTACACGTGATGCGTGAGAAGCGAAAAATAAACAAAAAAAAATATTACACGAAATAAAACTAAAACATTACATCCGCATGCTGTCTCCGATGATAATAGGCATCCGGACGGACTTACGGGACAATTAATGTAAATTAAATCAGCGACAGACTTGCTGTATCGCGTGCGACCTGACTCGTGAGTGCATCAGTCTAAGTACGACTGTATGTCGTCCGGGCACCTAGTCGGTATCTATAAACAAAGACTAATATAGATACAATAATAGAGGCCGAGACCCAATGACCGGGCTGCTTACCTTCCTTGCTAACCTACTATGTGACTCTGTGTGAACCGGATTGGCAAAACAAATTGGATAAAACTAATGATAATGAAGTGTATACTAGTTATAACCTAGTAATTTATTTAAAAAAATATTTTATTGAAACAATTAATGGATTCTTATCTCATGGATTCTTTCTTTCTTAGTTTTTATTGTCATAAACTACAAGAGAATACCTACAAATCGCCTGCAATTATAATAAAAAGCAATAAAACATTGTGAAAACAAATTATTTAGTAATCAGTTTGAGCGATGTCAATCACTTTCACCGAATATTTTACGTGTAATAAATAATTCAATTAGGTGACCTAAAAAAACAAAGCATATCTGCGAGGGGCATTATACAAAAAACACAGCCATGGAATGTACCAGGCAAGTAGGTATTGGCACAAGAAAAAAAAAATCTTAGGTTTCGTTAACATTTCACAGGACCTTTGAGAGAGAACATTTGTCCAGCCTCGTTATTTGAATTTCTTTTTCAATTTGTAAAACAACAACATTACTGAAAATACATTTAACCATTTATAATTACAGATGTTATTTTAACCGCATAATAAAAGCGTACTTTAAAATAGCTTTACGAATTTACTGGAATTCACGTTTGGCACACCCTGCCCATTCCAGTAAATTACAACGCCCTGCCCATTGCCTTTATGGATCTAAGCAGTCAATCATGACATATACACTGTACAGGGTGTGTTTTTGAGATGGGGCAATAAGGGCAGGTTAACCATTGTCGCTACGGTCTTAGAAGATTATCCTTAACTTTTTGAAACATTTTGATCTGCATTCACAGATTTAGAAAAAATCTATTCAAAAACATCAAAAAAAAGTCTGCACGGAAATGGGCAATTTTCAGAAAAACTTGATCCTGTTTCTTATAGGTAAGGATTAAAAAACTCGTAAAAGGACAAACTGAGGATAGAGTACTAGAACAGTCAAAAACCGCAAAAAAAAAAAAATCCCTTTCCATTTCGTAGGAAATGAGACTGAGGTGAGATAGAACACAATATACCAGTGTTTGATTCACACCAATGAATGAATGTTATGTTTTGTACTTCGTTTTTTTATTTTTTCCGCCAATACGAGCCGAAACCAAAAAGCAATATCCATGATTAAGCAACTGTTTATGAGAAATCTACTGTTATATTATTTTAGTGATAGCTGTAAGACTGCATCAGTCAGTGTATCAGTGTTGTACATTTAATTTCATTTCAGGTAGTATGTGCCAGAACGCAGGCGGTTATTAATTCAGTCAAACCGAAAAACTTCGCATGCAATAAGAAATTGCTACTGGAAGCTGCGGGCGTCAAACTGTCGAGTGGTGTCGACCTCGGGACGAGCTACTTCTCACACGGACAACTGTACGTACAGTTGTCCGTGTGAGAAGTAGCTCGTCCCGAGGTCAAGGGACGTCCCTTGCTCCCGTTACTCTCTTTAAATTTTTGCTCCTGAGTCCAAAACTACAGGGCAGTTTTATAAAAATGTGGCTGTTACATTAGTATATTGTGGTGTTTACGATTTCCACGCGAACGAACACAGGCAGAAGCTAGTAATCATAACAGTAATTATAACAACAGATTTTTTACCATCTATAAACATATTATAAAACAAAGTCACTTTTCGCGTTTGTCTGTATGTCCGCGTTGTTCTTCTAAAATACGCAACGGATTATGATGAGATTTTCAACAAAATTTAGAGATCGTATTCCGGAAGGCTTGTGTGTATAATACATTAATATTAAACTTATAGATAATTAAGAAATCTCGAAGTTTTGTCAAGTCGTAAAAACCTTGCGAAGCAGGCAAGCAAGCTAGTTATGTATAAACCATTGTTTATTTAGTAAATGAGTTATACTGATTGTGGTCACATTACAAATCTACGCACCCAATCAGTCGCACATGTATAAAGGTCTAGCGTAGGAGTTACTTCGTCCATTTTTGTTTGTTTCAAAAATTCAAAAGTCATTTATTCAAACTAGGCTGAGAATCAGCACTTTTCGAACGTCAAAATTACATAAGACAGTCCCCCAAAACGCCCACCCTTCACCACTTCCTAGTGCTTTAGCTGGGAAAAAGAAGTGGCGCAACAAACTCCCCAGCAGCACAGCTGTCTGTTCAGTTAGAAAAAAATGATTCTATATAATAGTATGCAAAATGATATTTACATTACGCAACACAAAACATAATTTAAATTATAAAATTAATAGCCATATGACAGCTAGCACACGCCAATATACCAACCAAAAACATCGAGAACTATACTCAAGCAGAAATAAAAATAACTTAACGAAAACTATATCTAAATAAAAGCCTCCAGGCATAAAGGGCGTGCCTGCTTACATATAGCTGTAACTAGAAGTTATCATTGATAAACTAGGACCATCGAGGTAAAATAAAAAAATATCGAGGTCGCTAGCTAACCACATATTGCAACATTGTATTGTTGTATTGCATACAACTCATAAAAAACATTGTAATGAGTAGATTATGTCAACAATAAATTAAAACAAAATAAATTGACTTATAAAGTAAAATAATTATAAACAATTATATAAACTCATATAAACTGTCAGTAAGTAAGCTAATTCTGGAGAAATAACATTTAAACATTGATTTGAGTTAATAACAGCGACCAACTATTCTTATCATTTAAGTAGTCGTTGATAGAATAGTATGCCTTTGAACAGAGGTTGGATTTTACTTTAGTTTTGAACGCATTAAAAGGCAATTCTAGCAAAGAAGAAGGTAGCTTGTTATAAAAAGTTATACCAAGCCCAACAAATGAGTTATGAACCTTATGAAGCCGGTGAAAGGGAGTACGTAGTTTGTCCTTATTTCTATTGTTTTGTTTTGTTTTCATTGCATAGCAAAAGTGTAACTGTAATTAACGTAGATTTAATGATTTTTGGGATTCAAAATTACAGAAATCGATTCAGTAAACGACTCTGAACAAGTTACTTTCATAATTTGCATTAATTCAGTTACACATTGTATATTTTGAGCCTGCCTGGGCAGTTAGCCCGCTACCATCTTGCTGATGGCATGAGCTAACTACTATTGTACCTACATAGGATTAAAGGAGACTAAATAATTTACTATACCTATCGAATAACGACTAAAACTTTATTGCCCTCGTTTGGGCAGTCCTAACTTTTTCAGAGTTATTTTTAAAAATGGTACCTTTTAATATAACCTAATAATATAATATGTACCTTTTCAGACTTATAAGGAAACTAACAACAAAGAAAGACAGCGCTTTTGATTTCAAGTACAAAACACGTACAGTATAAAACAAGTGAAAAATATATTTAAATGCAATAAACATCATCTATTACAATTCAAAATGTCGACAGTCGATTTCAATGTTTTCACTTTTGTGACAAAATAGTCTGATAATACGCTTACCAATTCTAATGCTGAGTACCTACTCTTGCTAACTCTACCATAATGTATGCTTCAAATATTTCGTCACGTGCATTGAAACAAATAGAAGAAAAGCAACTGTACTGTCCAGAGTTCCCTGGACTATGAAAACGTGTGGCGGGAATGTACGGTTGTGCGCACGCCCGGTCACTCACCGGTGCGCACACGCATGATACCAGCTTTCCCAGAATGTATCGACAAGTGACGAACAAATATCATCAATATTAATACTTTCAAACGTTTCAAGGACTTTTTTATAAGGAGTCTAAGGACGCGTAGATGTTCTTTTATCGACATAAAAACAATTTACGTAGGTATACAAATTAAAACGGATTTCAAAAACGGTTGGTACTATAAGTTGTTTATTTTCCTCACTAATTATCAGTGACTTTGTAATGGAATTCCAGGAATATTTTTCAGGCATAAATACCTACTGCTGATAAAAATTGACGCAAATGAATTAAGTACCTCTTACAAAAACAATGACGAGATGAACACTTCCGTGTTTTTTTTTTGTATGGTTTTTCCGCTGTTTGTGCGTACATTTTCATTAGATAGTCCATTGTTTCATTAAATAAATAGTTTTTTTAAAGAAAATTGGAACCTATTTTGTGATTTTGTGTCATTGTTTTTTGTGTAATTCGGTAAAGTCTATTTTCAGGTTCCTACACCGAATGTCTAATAGCTACAAATAATAATTAATCTAACAGATCTTTTTATTAGTATTATTGTACGTAAAATGATCCACTTGAAGGATTAAGTGCCAACCGAGACCAATCGCCTTCGCGTCGCGCCTTTCTGCGACAGCTTTAACATAGAACATTGTGTGAGAGACGAAATTGTTGGCTTTCCTGGGCTTTGACTTGTTCAAAAGGCCGAGATAGGTAAATTCCGTACCAAATCAGCCTTCTAAATCCATACATTTACAAAGAGAATGAAAATTTCTATATACTTTGATAAAATGATTGCCCATTTCTAAGCATCGCCAAATATCTCTTTAAACATATGTAAGATTATAAATGTTTTATTTCTGTGTATGTTTAAATTATAGCAGAACACAATGACCTCAATTCAGCTTGTAGTACGTAAATTGATCTTGATATAAAATAAAACAATGTAAGTACCTGCCTTATAAAACATAAGATTTCGTTTCCAACAATAAAAAAATTGAATAAATGACGAATTTATTCATTTAGAATTTTTTAATGCCCTAATTATATAACCCCGCTTTTTATACACTTGTATATATTATTATTATTATTTTAAGTCTGTTAGTTTTTAAATCATGTTTATAATCAAATACGTGTGTGTAAATAAAATATACGAGAACAATACGTAAAAAAAAAATGTTCGATTAAATGAACTCGCAAGTTCTGTCCGACTAATCGACTGTTTCATTTACTTGCGTAAAGGCAAATATATCCCACTATTACGCATCTAAATAATCATCTCAATAGGCAAATATTATACCAATTGGGAAAACCCCAGCCTCGGCCCGTATCTATTTACCAAATATCTTGTATTTGTACTAATTAAACATACCAAAGTAACGTACATAGGCAAATTTTAAGATATGAATAAAACATAATGCACATAACGTTTACGTAGAGAACTACAAATATACATAATAGATGAATTTTTGAATAAATACAAATAAATCTTGCACTTATGCAAAGAGGTAGGTATAGTTATCGGGTACATTCACATTTGATTTTCCTCTAGGTATACACTAAACGATGCAGACAAGGTTAAACAAAGCTAGTATTAGAAATTAAGTAAGTATATCGCCTGCCTCCTAAGATGAATGAGCCGACGAGTGATTGTTTTAGAGTACTTAGTTGTGCTATACTGTATGTTCTTATATCGTCTCATAATTTTGTGGATATGGATTTCGCAATTTATAGCTGCATGGCGATGCAACATGCGCAAATGACCATGCCACCGTGCAGCGACTGTTGGCGACTCACTCGAAAATATGCTGTAACAGCGCGTTGGTATGGAGCGATCATGATAAGCTCTAACACTTCACGAGTCAATCAACGCATTAGCAGCCTTATTGTGAAAGTAAAACGCGCTCAAGGCATAACACTGACAAGATGGTCAGACGCCATTAAGAAGGCTGTTAGAGGCAGTATGTACCGAACGGTTCATACTTCAGGAGACCACATAACTTGGAGGTGCGTTGTATGTTGTATGTGGACAACGTGGTGTGTGTAGATAAACTGGTCGCAACTTCCCCAAGTTCAATTTAACGGAACTGCCATTCCAATAAGCGAAAAGGTTAAGAACCTTGGAGTTTGGATCGACAAATATCTTTCTTAGGGTCCCCAGCTACAGGACGTAAGCTGCAATTTTTTTGCATATGGTAAGTCCCTGAGACGAATGCGGAATTTTCTTCCAACTGCCACTAAGACTGCGCTTGCACAATCCCATCCTTGACTACGCTGATGTCAGTTATCGTGATCTCACTGAAGCACAACTAAATAAAATTGAGCGACTTCAAAACTTTTGTATAAGATTTATATTTGGCCTGCGCATATATGATCACATTTCTGAATTGCGTACAAAGCTCAAGTGGCTTCCCATTTGTCTTCGCCGGAATTCTCATATCTTATTTCAGCTCTAAAGTATTCTGTTCAATCCTATAACCCCCTCTTATCTTAAAGAACGTTTTAAGTTCCTTCATGACACACATAATAGATATCTTAGGTATCGGAAAACTTGAGACTAGAGATGCCGATGCATTCCACCAGCTTTTATGACAAGTCTTTTACAGTTCAAGCAGTACGGTTATGGAATGCCTTGCCCGTGTCGATAAAGCGTGCTCAACCTTTGTCCACTTTTAAAATTCTGGTAAAATTTAAAAAATGTAAAATTATTTTTTATTCATAAATATGGTTTATGAATAAATAAGTAATTATAATTATAATAGTAATTCATAAATAAGTTTATGTTTTATGTATGTATATATTTATTTTATATGTAAATAGTACACCATTGACTACCTGCAGTATTGTCTCTCCTGTTACCTTTAATCCATCCAAAGGTTGTCTGTAAAAGATCGCTTTAAGCGATAAGAACGCTCATTTTGTCACCCTATGTACAATTTCTAAATTTATGTCTGTAATTTTTATGCTGGGGTATTCTATCTATCCTCAGCATTGAGAGAATGACGAAGCAGAAGAAGTTAGCAGTCTTATTAACGTAACGTTTGTATAATTTTAGAATATCCTATTTATTGTAAGTTATACAGTTACGAAAAGAAACTTGATAATACCTTATGATTGGTTGTGTGGTTTTCTTTCCGGCGTTGCTCCTTCCGAGTGAAATTGATGCCATTCTGGAACTGAAAATTAAATAAATTGTAATTAAAAAGTTAAAAGTAAATGAAATAAAAGGAGCCTTCACTCATTAATCTTTCATCAATCGATCAATTTCATTTTCATTAAACTCAAAACATCATGGCTAAACACGGGCTTGGGTTAGTTCTCGAAAAATCTAAAAACCTCCCAAAAACCTTGAAAAACTAATCATCATCATAATTTTCAGTCGCTTTTTCGCCCCCGAGCACCGCCACTTCGACCGGTTCTGTGCTCCTCGCATCCAACTGATAGCAAAAACGAATAAAATCATATTTTCATTTAGCACGATTACCAAACCAGTTTTCACGGACCTCTAGATATATCATAAAAACTTGGTAGTAATAATTAGTTGGTTGCCACCTTGAATTGCAAGCACCTCTCTGTAACGGGTTATTGTGAACTTCGTAGCGATGACGTAGGCTACGATGAAGTAAAAATATACATGCAACATCTTCGGGAAAAATACGTACTAAGCTACTAAATTACTCTATAATTAAATTAAATGATGTAACCTGTCGTATCACTACTCACGATGATGATTGATGTAGTTAGCTCATCTAAGTGCTACGGCGTAGGCATTCTACGAATATTTGATTTATCAGACTTTGCTGTCAAAGGTAGAGAAGAAGATTTCATATAATTTCGTGATTCTTGAAATAATTATATCTTTTATTTTGGTTACTCTTTTTTATCGACTAAAAGAGAAACTTGGTAATACAAAGATTTAAAGAAAACACTTGAGAATTATAAGACACTAGCTTCCGCCAACAACTTTGCCCGCGCGTTTACTTGTCCATAAGAGTTCATTAGAAAACCAGCGTCAGACAGCAATTGTCGGGCATTAATGCTGAAATGAACCTTATTGGCGCAGCCGTGAGGCGCACACTATTATTGCTTTATGATTATTTTCACTTTTTATTTTGTTATTATGTGTTTCACGAACTATGTCCAAATAAATATTATTCTTTCTTTGTTTCTGATACCTTTATAAATTATAGCATTACGTTACTCAGTGATAAATTGATAATATAGCATTCTACTGCTGATAGATTTTCTAATGAAAATGATAATCGGTTTTCTAAATTTATGTCTGTAATTTTTATGGTGTACAATAAAGAGTATTCTATCTATCTACCTATCTATCGGTCCAGTAGTTTTTTTTAATTTATTAATTACAAACAAAAATACAATTCTTGTCTCTTTATTAGTGAACATATATTATATAGCAACCGCCCGCGACTTTGCCCGCGTATTATGTCGACAAAAAACTTATTATAAAAAACAATTGACTTTAAAAAAAAACTAAAAAGTGAAAAATTACTTTAATTTTGGAAGTTTTGTCACTGACTTCCAACTACGACTACTACGACTACTTAGTTGTAGTACCTACCCTAGACAATCTCGAATACCACTACCTGTTCTATGTAAATAACAGTGAAAGGAACTGTAACATCATCCACATAATCTAAGTGGGATAAATACGTATTATTGAATAACAATACTATTACTGATTATTCTAACCTAACCTCATAAGAAATAGTTTGGGCTACAGCTCGTAAAAGCATAATTAGAATTAGTAGAAGACCACCCAGCAACTATTACAGTATAAACTATTATTCTAGTACAACACGAAAAAAAAAACCTAAATTAAATCTAATTAAATTAAAATAATAAGGAATTAATAATCAAATTATCAGGGATAAAATAAAACTTACAACAGACTTATACTAATACGAACTTATACTAATACTATTGAATAATAATACAGGAAGTTAATAAAATTTATAAATATGGGCCTACCTCTAAAGTATGACCTACCAAACAAAACAAATATCATCAAAATCAATTCATAATTGGCGAAGCAACGGGATAACAAAAAAAACAAAAAACAGTCGTATTGAGAGCTTCCTCCTTTTTTAAGTCTGCTAAAAAGTAGCCTATGTCCTTCCCCAGGGTTCAAAGTATTCCCATACTAAATTTCATCAAAATCGGTTCAGCCGTTTAGCCGTGAAAGCGTAACAAACATACAAAAAATCAAAACTTTTCTCTTTATTATATTAATAGCTTTTCCCGAAAAGAAAACAGGCAGATAATATATCTGTTTTAGAGTAACTCAAAATGAAAAATTGAAACCCTTATAAGATGATTTTGTTGTCTGTCAAAACCCTTTTTCTCAGGAACGCGTGGAGGCATCAAGTTGATATAGATATCAAAAACTTTGATCTACGGTCCTTTGGATTTGTAACGAAAATCAAACTTCCAAGTCAACGCAATAAAAAAATACGGTCATTTATGCCGTATACTTTGACGGTCGCAAATAAACCAAAGCCTATTTGGTACTTCCCGTTGGCCCAGCAGCATGAAGTTTGGCGAGAAGCGAGGTCAGAGGAAGAAGAAAATCCAAAAATTGGTAATTTATAGTTCCTATATATAAACTGCAAAGTTAAGTTTGTTCTTCCATCTGGGAACAAAAGTTCATAAGCCGTGTCTTGAAGTAACATATAGTCTGCATTTTATTCAAATCGGTACTCTACACTCTATTAAAAGTTCGTTTTCAATTGAAAAGTTAAGTTTGTCCTTCAATCCGGATTTGGACATTCGGGCAGCCGAGCAAGCACAGTTTTGAGACGTACACACATATCCGCTTTAAAAAAAAAAAACAGGTTTATATGATTCTAAATGTCTTAAAATACTAAATATGTTACCATTTTACTATTATTGTTACCAATAATTTGTAATACCTACTCTAGTGCCGCCATTGGCCACACACACATACACGTTACCAGCGGCGAAGTGTCAGTCTTTATGAGAGGGAAGCCGAAGCAGAGTCGGATCCGGTCTAACTTTGCTTACTTATGAATAAAGTAAACATTGATTATTTATTTTAAAATAATTCTTTCGTTAACTGAATTTAACACCATCTATCGCCAAATGGCAGAACTAAAATCACTACACAAACATAACTTCTTATTTCGTTTATAATTCAAGTAATAATAATTGATCTAGAGAAAAAATATCTCATATCTGGATAATAAACTATATTTTCTTACTGTCAATAATTATTTTAGTCATAAAAGCCGAGGAATCTTGTTTTTTTTTTCAAATAGTCTTTAAAAAAGACATGATTGTCGAATAAAAAATAAATCGAGCGAAAATTTTCCAATTACGTCTAGAGAGACCAGAAAAGACATGGTTCTGAACTGAAGAACATAGTTCTAAATGCGAGTCCATTACTGTATCATACTTGCTCAGATATAACAAAGTTTCGATATAGTTACTTTGGACTTGAATTTGGACCTTCATCGTGCCCGCGAATAGCTACTTCTTGTTTACCTAACAAAATAACGGTGTCAATAAACCGTTTCATTAAATTCCTATTTCGATCTACTTTTCTATTATGAGCTTCATGAGAATTAGCGAAAAATGATTCTATCCTACTAGTCCCAAACTCATGTAACTCTAAACAGCTACGAATATGTTTTTCAGTCTGAACATGTTTTTTGGTTGAATTCGTCAGATTATTAATATCTGTAAAACCCCTTTATTCCATAAACTACTAGAATCTGAGAAAAGTAAACATGGAAAACAATACATTTTATTTAATTTACAACTGCCAGTCAGCCATGGATATTTATCGTAAAGGGAAACATTAAAATGTTTGAAAAAAACCATCACGTCGTTTGTAATTTATAATCATATCTGGACGAGCACGGCCTAACTTAATGATGTGTTTCTTATTTTCAAAGCTCAACCTTGAAAAGCATAAAGATTATTTACTTTGTGAGGCAACAGCCTCACAAAGTAAATAATCTGTCAAGCAACAATATAAAACTATTAATGCCGCCATCCTAATTCTACTGATCGTACTAATTACTTTTCAAAACTACTCTAAATAAATAATTTCAACTTATTAAACTATCTACTTACCCAAAATACCCAATTACAACGATCTTTTCTTTCACTAAACTCAAAACACATAAACACTATCTCAATCACTATTCTATACCTACAATAATAAACTAATGAATTCAATTCATACGGAGCGAACAAAATGCAAATTAACTACTTAATTTGTACAAATTATATGGTTCTAATGCGATTACATCAAAAAACAACCACACATAATGTCAATCGAATGATGAATGTATGATGTCCGAACTCCGAGCCGAACGCATTACGAAATTCAACGACAACAAACGAACAACTGAGCGAACTGACCGAACAATAGCTCATTCATTTTCGTTTCACGACGCGCATGCGTATTACATCGTAACTCGGCGCAGACCGGCTTACCCGGCTACTAAGAAACAGCGGTGTCACGTGACCGAAGTGACGTCAAGTGGACTTTAATTTCTATAGAAATTGAATTCACAATAAGCCGGACGCGCCTACGAGTTATTTTAGAGCAAAATGTTTTGTTGTTGGGACATAAAGACAAAAAAAATTGTGTAGGCGTTTTGTAATGTTTTAATTTTATGGTGTATGATTATTCAATGACGATAGAGTGGTAGTGTTCCCGAATTTCTGAAGGGAAGCCGGCAGGAATCGAGTTGTTTGGAGTCATCGCCCCTGCACGTTACAAAGGTTAGTTTATGACTTTAAATTATAATAACTTTTGACAGTGGGCCGATTTGAATGAAATAAAGACTAAATGTTAATTCAAGATACGGACTATGAGTATATTTAAAATCCCTTAAAACTCTTGAAAAGAAGACACAAAAAAAAATTTAAAAAATAGGCGAATCATCCCCTATTTTACCCCTTTGGGGAATGATTATACAAAAACGCTGAAACGTATAAATTTATTTCTTATTATTTACAACACAAAGTGCCAATTTCGAGATTAGCTGTGGAAGCTGTTATGACTATTTTTAGGACATGTTCTTAATTTGATATAATAATATATTATAATGTTATTGTAAATTATTATTTCATGCAGGTGCTTAAATGCTAAAAAAGTTATGTATTCAAATCTGAATTTTAGAATTGTTTAATTCGTACACGCTGCAGAATCCGTTTAGGTATTTTGTATTCAAATATACATATTCGTAAATAGGTAAGTACCGCTTTTTTTTATGGGAATTATCAAATAACTTCTCCCGCTCTGGGTGGAGCGGGAGGGCGTGTCAGACTCTTACTGACTAAAACCCACCCGTGTTCCTTCAGTTGCCTGTACTTACGTTGCCAGGAGCCACGGTATCCATTTCGGAATAGGTACGTACCTAAAAGCTTTACCTAGTACTTGCTTAAACTCTTATTTCTCTATTTGGTAAACTCTTATTGCGCGGTACAGGATTTATGTGACGTCAGGATTTTGTGTGACGTCAGGTCTTTGATGCGTAGTTCGCATGTGGCGATGTAGATGCCGCCACATATTTGTTCTGAACTCTATAAGCTACAATAACACCCCACATGCCATGGTAAAATTTTTATTTTTAAATAATTTTATTTTATTTTATGGAGCCAGCCCCCCTTTTATTTTTTATTTTATTTAATGTTTGTTATTTTTTGTCATAGCTGCAATAGAAATGTATAATCTGTGAAATTTTCAACTGTACCCATTACGGTTCATGAGATACAACTCGCTGACAGACAGACGGACAGACAGACAGACAGACAGACGGACAGCGGAGGCTTAGTAATAAGGTTCCGTTTAGCACCATACGGGTACGGAACCCGAATAAAAAGAACAAACCAATCCCTACCGAATAAGAAACAAATTACTATGGTGCTAATAAATATGTAAAGTCAATTTACTGCTTAAGTTATAGGTCAAGAAAAGTTGACGAGAATAAATAACAAATCAGGGTGTGCGTCATATTAATAATTAATTAAGTATAGGTAACGTAATGGCTTTGGAACGTAGTAGGTACAGTTTTTTTATTATACTCGTAGGTACCTAATTATTTATAATATCATTCCATAGACTGACACGTTGGTCTAGTGGTCGCTAGCGCTACTGCTGAGTTATATTACATTCCCAGGTCGGGCAAATTGTTGGTGGCTTTTTCTATCTAGAATTTCTCAGTACCCCTCGCCCCGTATTACATGGGACTTAAACATAACTGGCGAAATGTTGGTGCACTAAAGGTACACCTCTGCCCAACCCTTCCGGGAAACAAGGTGTGATGTTATGTTGTGTATCATTACATAGAACAATCTTCTTCTTATGGTGTCGATAGCAATCGAGCTGGGCCGGAATTTGGCTACGACTTTGGCACCTTCAGTAGTGTCCATCAGTTTCTGTAACGTGCAGACAGCAGAACACGCTGGACATAATATTAACTGCCAAATAGAAAATTTGAACTAGATGCTGAACGCAGTTCAATCTTTCTAGTGTATGATTTTTGTCGATTTTCCAGATACAACGTGCGGAAGAAAACTGTGAAGCCCGTTAATGACAGCGCATGCTTAGCGGCGTGGGAACGTATTTTTTTCGAATTCGAACTCTATTCGAATTTCATCAAAAAGTAGGTACGTCAGTTTGAAAGAATACGTTTCCTTGACTACATTTTTAGTAGTCTACAGTACAGTTAATCTTCCGCACGTTCTATTCTACCTGCCTGTATTCCTAACTCGTAACTAAGTAACGTAGGTATACTGACTTCGCTCGTCATTGTCATGAACCGGCACAATGCCTATCTAAGGGTTGCTGCGGAGAATTCCCTAATTAATATAATATAAAAAGCATTGCCTGACTTCTGGAACTGGGGTCCGGACCTAGAATTTAACGCTCAGCAGTCACTGTTATTTATTTATTTATACAACAAATACTTGCTGCACTTACAGTAAACACCAAAGCGCACAGCAAGAACACCAACGAGTTAATCTAACGTGGCTATAGATACAGAGTATGTGCCACAACAAGTTAGTCTAACGTAGCTATAGATACAGAGTATGTGCCACAACAAGTTAGTCTAACGTAGCCATAGATACAGAGTATGTGTCACAACAAGTTCGTCTAACGTAGCTATAGATACAGAGTATGTGCCACAACAAGTTAATCTAACGTAGCTATAGATACAGAGTATGTGCCACAACAAGTTAATCTAACGTAGCTATAGATGCAGAGTATGTGTCACAACAAGTTAGTCTAACGTAGCTATAGATACAGAGTATGTGTCACAACAAGTCAGTCTAACGTAGCTATAGATGCAGAGTATGTGTCACAACAAGTTAGTCTAACGTAGCTATAGATGCAGAGTATGTGTCACAACAAGTTAGTCTAACGTAGCTATAGACACAGAGTATGTGTCACAACAAGTTAGTCTAACGTAGCTATAGACACAGAGTATGTGTCACAACAAGTTAGTCTAACGTAGCTATAGACACAGAGTATGTGTCACAACAAGATAGTCTAACGTAGCTATAGACACAGAGTATGTGTCACAACAAGTTAGTCTAACGTAGCTATAGACACAGAGTATGTGTCACAACAAGTTAGTCTAACGTAGCCACAGACACAGAGTATGTGTCACAACAAGTTAGTCTAACGTAGCCATAGATACAGAGTATGTGTCACAACAAGTTAGTCTAACGTAGCTATAGATGCAGAGTATGTGTCACAACAAGTTAGTCTAACGTAGCTATAGACACAGAGTATGTGTCACAACAAGTTAGTCTAACGTAGCTATAGATACAGAGTATGTGTCACAACAAGTTATTCTAACGTAGCTATAGACACAGAGTATGTGTCACAACAAGTTAGTGTAACGTAGCCATAGACACAGAGTATGTGTCACAACAAGTTAGTCTAACGTAGCCATAGACACAGAGTATGTGTCACAATAAGTTAGTCTAACGTAGCTATAGATACAGAGTATGTGTCACAACAAGTTAGTCTAACGTAGCTATAGACACAGAGTATGTGTCACAACAAGTTAGTCTAACGTAGCTATAGATGCAGAGTATGTGTCACAACAAGTTAGTCTAACGTAGCTATAGACACAGAGTATGTGTCACAACAAGTTAGTCTAACGTAGCTATAGATACAGAGTATGTGTCACAACAAGTTATTCTAACGTAGCTATAGACACAGAGTATGTGTCACAACAAGTTAGTGTAACGTAGCCATAGACACAGAGTATGTGTCACAACAAGTTAGTGTAACGTAGCCATAGACACAGAGTATGTGTCACAACAAGTTAGTCTAACGTAGCCATAGACACAGAGTATGTGTCACAACAAGTTAGTCTAACGTAGCTATAGACACAGAGTATGTGTCACAACAAGTTAGTGTAACGTAGCCATAGACACAGAGTATGTGTCACAACAAGTTAGTCTAACGTAGCCATAGACACAGAGTATGTGTCACAACAAGTTAGTGTAACGTAGCTATAGATACAAAGTATGTGCCACATCGACTACTAGAAAAAGTTCAGCTTTTTATAGCTTCGTCTCTGTCACTAATTTAAGTGTGACAATCTCTTTTTAAACCTCGATGTGTCATATTACGCCCGGGTACGCAAGAAAGCAAACGTTGCAATGATCTCGGTATTGTGTGTTTTGCCAGATTTTCCATGGCAAAGTAGATCGATTTTTTTTCCCCTGAATCGTATTTATACTTAAAAAGAAGTAACTAGTTTATCATTTAAAATTGTTTTTAAATAAAGTCTATACGTAATCACAAAATCGTAATTTAAAAAAAAAATGTTTGATTTAATTCCAGATAAAGTCGTCAATGTCATGAATGCGTGTATTAAAGCGTTTTTACGGATTTTATGAAATAAAAAAACGAATTATGTACCTAATTACAGTTCGATGTGGTAACCAAATTTGTTTTTATTAAGTCAAAAATGTACCATGGACGCTGCACTGTACTCCTGTGTTTAATACCATAAAGTGTAATACTCGCGTAAATTGGTTTAAAAATCAACGTGAAACGGATTGTACTTATTGGTTGCTTGTCAGTTTGATTCTAGTGATGTTACTCTTTCATTAACACACAGGTACTCGATTGTCCTGATTATGTAATTCGAAAACTCAATTCAAGTTGAATCTAAGGTGCTAGGGGGAAGTTCCCAGCAGGTTCGCATAATTGAAACGCATACAAAAAAAAACTTAAAGAAAAGAATCAAAGCAAGATCCAAAATACAGCAACCGTCAATATTGGTACATTGGGGTTTAAGTCAGTGACATTCGCCTAAGATCGGCTTTGTTCGAAGTTGTAAAGAGCGTTTTCTCCTACTCACATTCTACTGTCCATCAGATAATCAATGATAATACGGTGACGATTTTAATAAAAAAATTACACGTTATCAACTGACAGCACTAACCCACAGAACATGTATACTCTTATTAAAACTCTGTGACTCCGTACATCATAGTATTTTCACTTTTAGTTCATTTAGTTTTTACACGAAATATATAATAAATATAAATATCTATTCCCTGGTTTGTTACCTACCGTCGTATTGAATTATACAATTAAGAATGACAGTTAACTAGTGTGGCAGTGTTGGTAATATTAATCTAATCACATCTACATCGAGTACAACCTCGAGAGAAAATTAACTCGAGCCTTTATTTTATTTACTCGAGTAATGAGTTAATTAAAATCGAGTCACATCACTATCTGACACCGCCAAGTGTCATGTGACAACAACACCATTAATTTTATTTTTTCCGTTTCTTTTCAATTGCATGAAATTGATATTTCTGTTTTCCTTTGTGTAATTGAAAGATTATAATGAATATGGAATCTTCAATACGGTACAGCATTTACTCCAGAAGGATGTTATGTCAGTAAGGTTTCAACGCAATGTGCGAACACATTGTCCGATTGCACTGCTGCAGATGGCATGTGCGGTAACTGAAAAAAGCGAAAAATCCATGTGCCCATGTCATATACATGGATCTTTTTTCAGTCAAACCATCTACATTTCACAGATTAAGGAAAGTGCGTATTGATGATGCAAGAAAGTATTGAACTGTTTATTCATTACGGAGATTTTGATACTGAAATATTTACATTCCATGACGATCTGCACTACAAACGCATACTGTCATGTTGACTCTACGGAAAAGAACATTATTTTGCAGTGGATTCCAGCACACCAAAAAGAAGAATGATAATATTAGTCAGAATACGCTATTTTCTATCATAAATCTTCTATTTTAGGTGCATTATTTAGGTACTTACCCTACCTAGAACATCAATTTCTAACAATAGAGCTGCTCTTGCTGGATACTGTTGCAACTGTTTGGTGGGCAGACGTCGGTACTGTTGGCTGTTGTGCACATGTAATAAGCGTCCGGTATTAAAGAACGGACACGGTATCAAGATGAGAGGTGGAGCGACCTGCATCTTTTTTAGATGAAATACTATCTACTTCTAAGTCGTTGAAATTGATTTACGTACAATAATAAAAATGCTTTGTTACATAAGTGATTTTTTATTTCACGATCCGTTCAAAACATCTTATATTCCTACTATATATTAGTGAACAGCGCACTAATATACTAAATTATAATACCGATGAGGCCAACTTAATCATTAAACAAATAGCTCTTTTAGTAATTTTTTAGGTTATGATCGTATGTCTCTGTATTCCCGTTAGACGAAGTATAATTATCATCACCACTGTAATCTAGAAATCATAAGGAACAAATCAACGTGCGGTTCATTAATAGACGCCACAATTTTTGGTGGGCCTAATCGCCGAACAAAAAAAAACTATCTCCTTTGTCAAAACCTCACAATGGAGTTGGACTTGGCCTTGGTCCCCTGGTGAGCAGTTACAGAGCTACAAGATTCTTTTGACGCGTGGCCAAAATACTGCAAACTAGCCCCACCATATTGTTTTTTAAATAAATTTCACAAAACCATTGCTCAAATATTTACCAACAGCGTCGTTTGACCCTGTTAACGTCATTTGAGCGCTAAAAGATACGTATATTATTATAAGTTTAATGAACTTACAGCGCAGTGAAAACAGCTGAATAGCGAGGAAGGCGGCGTGTGAACGAGGCCCGGCGGAGAGCCCGACACCTCACACGAATCACTGAGGTTTGATTTCCCCACCACCTGCCGATAAAATTCAAAAATCGATCATTTAATTTAAGAGGAAAAGTTTCCTTTTAAACAATGCATATATCCTAGCACAGGGAAATAAGATCAATTATATGCAAATTTGAAAAAATTGCTTTTTTATGTGTGACAATTGATAATCGATATTTTCGACAATTTTAAATTTCTTTATTATTTTAATTTTTCATATGGTAGAGTAAGCTTGCGCGCTGGGTCTCATATAATTTTATTCACTTTGCTTGGGTTGTTTTTGAGTTAGCATCGATAATACGTATTTAATCCTCTTTGTGTATCTTGATGATGTTATAATACTCCTGTCACTGTTGTTTACATAGCCAGTACAAAGTATACGATAAGTAAGAACCATAAATAAAAATAACTTTAATTTCGGAAGTCGGTGGCAAAATACTAAAATACAGATCCAAAGACACCAAACTTCCGAAATTAATGTTATTTTTCACTTTGCAGTGTTTTTTTTTTGGAACCCGTTGTTTTTTTTTGTAAAAAAGTTTTTTTGGAGAAACCAATTAGTAATGTTCCTTGTTGTTTATTTACCTCAAAATATGAATGTTTCAGCGAAATATCCACATTAATTTTTCATTTTTATTACGTAACTTAATTTTGATTGTCAAAACGGGGTATTTTTTCATAGTTTCTTTCAAATCTGCGAGTTTTTAAACGACGATAAAAAAGTAGGAGGTTCTCAAGTCCACGCGTATATTTTTTTAATTTTTGTATGTATGACCACGCATAACTTTTTACTCAGTAGTCTATTTGAACGATTCTTGTTATATTGGGGAGGGTATACCTCGAAGTTGGTCCCATGTCAAATTGAAAACTAAAATCCACCCCTAAGGTTAAAAAAATCGGGGTTGATTGATTTTTCATCTACTGAATTTATATATTATATCTGACGTCTTAAGATTGTTACGTTTGAAAACGAGTGGTGTCGTAGGACACCCGGTTGGGACAAAGTTTCTTTCGCTTTGTTACGTAACAAAATTGTCGTGACGGTCAAAATATTACACTTTTTCGGTCTAGCTGCGAATGAGAGCTAGTACCTTACCTTACCTAGAAACTGTTATCTGGAAGTTGTGACGTGTCGCGCTTTGATTCGCGTTCAATGTCACGTTTTATTTTTACGCAAAGTTTTCTCAAAAACATAAACACAAAATTAATCATTATGATGAATAAATAAAGATAATCCCGGTGAGAAACCTTCACTAGGATTTTTTTCGCAGACAAAATATTATTTTCCTGGGCTATTAAGTTTGGTAAGTAAATTTCTTTAGATATTCGACACCGTAAATATTTGGTTTATGTAAATATTGACCTATAAATTAATAAAAAATCAAATTTGTAGAAGAAATTAATCGGTTTAATTCAACATTAAATCAGAATATTCTATGCCACTAGTTGATCTATGTATGAATGCTATGATAATCCTATGCTCACTGCATTTTTATGGTTATTATAACAAGTCACAAGAATCTTCAATTAATAATATATTCAGAGAACAAACCAATGTGTTCGCGGGACGCTCATAACTAGACATCAGATTACACCTATGCATTTGCATGTTTGTATGGAAATGCATGAAACGCTATTGTTATAGCGTTATTTTTTACTTTCCTGTTATTTTTCATGGATAGTGCTTATATAAATTTAAATTAAATGCTGTTCTAGGTAAATGAAAACCCGGGTCTTGAAGGAATAAAGAAACTTAACGCATTTATCAACGGTAGCGGCCAAACTCTGCCTGAAGAGGTTTCTGCAGAAATGGCGCCCTTCAAGTTCTGTCCAGTACCTAACGTCAGTTGACGTAGAGAGGTAATTTTCAGCCTACAAATTAATAATAGGTCTTTACCTATGAAATTGCCGTTTTGTATGAAAAAAATTTAACGAATTTTTTTAATGTATTTTTTATTTGTATTAATCGAAGTAATCACCCATGCAATCAATGCATCTTTGCCAACGCAGTGGCAGTTTATTGATGCCCTTCTTAAAGAAATTAGCTGGACGGGAGGCAACAAATTCTTCAAAGGCATTTTGTACTGCCTCTCGGGTATTTAATTTTTTTCCCGCCAAGAAGTTATCCAAATTCTGGAAAAAGTATTAGTCTGTAGGCGCAAGGTCTGGTGAGTAGGACGGATGACGGAGAGCTTCCAACCCCAGTTCTTGCAACTTGGAGACCGTCTGCTGTGCAGTATGAGGTCGCGCGTTGTCGTGCAGGAGCAGCGGAGACGAGCGATTGACCAATGCTGGTTGGAGATGTGCAAGCTTCTCCATCATTGTGTTCAGTTCTTCACAGTACACATCTGCAGTAATGCTCACCCCGTTTGGTAAGAAGCTGTGATGAATCACACCGGCGCTAGACCACCAAACAGTGACCATCATTTTTCTAGGGGTAAGTTTTCGTTTAGGGCATTGTTTAGGTGCTGAACCAGGATCCAACCAACTTGCTGAGCGCTTGCGGTTATCAAACAGAATCCATTTTTCATCGCAGGTAACAATGCGGTTCAAAATTCCTTCATTTGTGTGTCTGTTGAGCAGTGCAAGGCACGTCTCGACGCGTACTTTGCGCTGGCGATCATTGAGTTCGTGGGGCACCCATTTGTCAAGCTTTTTTACCTTGCCAATTTGACGCAAATGGACCAATATTGTTTTGACGCTAACGTCGAAAGCTGCTGCTAATTCAGCCGTAGATTGTGTATCATCAGCTTCCACAATCGCCTTTAATTCGTCATTGCCGACCAAAGTCTTCGGACGACCGCGTGGTTCATTTTTCAGGTCGAAATTTCCAGAACGGAAGCGAGCAAACCAATAACAGGTGGTGCGTTGGTTTGTAGTGTTAGCTCCGTAAACGTCGTTGATGTTGCGTGCCGCTTGTGCCGCGTTGCTGCCACGATGGTACTCATATTCCATAATTACTCGAATTTTTAACGTATCCATGATGACGAAAAAGATTGAAATGCGATGAAAATGTAACACTAATCAATAAACAAATGACTACTTTTGGAAAAAAAATCCATGTTTTTAAAATAAAATTAATTTGAAATTAGAATTCTTAGCCAAACAAAAATTATTTTGATTTGAAATGGCCAGTACTGCA
The DNA here is from genome assembly GCA_949128155.2 of Xanthia icteritia. Taxonomy (NCBI): domain Eukaryota; kingdom Metazoa; phylum Arthropoda; class Insecta; order Lepidoptera; family Noctuidae; genus Xanthia; species Xanthia icteritia. Next base: position 13,214,685 of record OX421941.2, read on the forward strand.
GAACGGCAATTTCATAGGTAAAGACCTAATATTAAGTGATAAACGTCACAAGTTTGATCTAGAAAATCCAGAGAAATATTTAATTATATACTGCCACAGGAATAACAAGTTATTATTAATATATAGATATTGTGAAAATAAACGTAAATTCTAATAATAAATAGTATTTTGATTGTGCATATTTTGCACTTATTTAGTGCATAGTGCATATAATCCGATGTCTACTCATAACTTCGTCTTCGTTTGTTTTTAAGAACTTTATTCTGAATAGTATCTTCAACATTTGCCAAGGTCCTTTGTTTGTCAAGTAAGTAAACTAACTGCCACCATGCAACACAAACGTCTGTAACCTACAGACGTCAAAAATCACCTGGTTATACCTATAACCAGGTGATTTTTGAAAATACCAAAACCTGTGTACTGATACCTACCTAAGTCTTGAATAAAATCAGGGTCAAAAGAATAAGTTGAAACTAGTTGAACCGTATTCGAACAAGTCAATCCTGTTATCAGAATTGACCAGTATTCTGAAGATGATACCTACTTATACAGGAAAAATATTTGATTAAATTAAAAACCGCCACGAAGAAAACATGTTTGCACCTCATCATAGGTATATCGATTTTGCAATAGCTAATAATAATAATACCTACTACAGTCGATTATTGCATGGAGGTACCTAAAATGAACTACAGTTTATTGTCAAAGTATATTTAACATGCATTTCCCTTCGCCATCGCCATCCAAAGGTGAACGCTATCAATCAAATGATGAGTAGATACCTAAGTAGGTTACCTATGATTATGATATCATATGGTACCTACGATATCGAGTGCATCGAGTAACGAGTGTGGAGGTACGAGTATGTGAGTGGAGGTTAACGAGAAGGTGGGTGATGTCTGATCTTGTCGAACCTAAATATATAGATACCTACATTAAGATGGATTTTGTTTGACTGTACTCTTGTGTCAGTAGCCATGACTTAGTTTATTAATATTGAGAGCATCATATATTTATTTTTGTCATTGTCTTGATATCTGCTACATAACAGAAGAAGTCCTATCTAATAAGACGTTGTCTATCTATACCTACCTAGTAGAGAGGAACAGATTTTTTTAGACTATCTTTAATATACTAAACTTTATAAGTAAGTAATCCAAACTTGATCAACTTAGTCTAAATACAACTTAAAATAAATTAGGGCCTTTAGCCCTAATTTAATGAACTTGCAAGCCAAACCAACGTGCTTGTCCAAGTTCGCTTGGTATAATTACCTACTACGGTGACATCACACATAATGAGACATCTCAAGTTTATCTGCGATGTCAACGCTTCTGCGAAGCATCTGGTACAATTGCAGCTATTTAATTACGCAACACATTTTCGTAAACGATTAGGACTGTTTTTGTTTCATTTTGACAGTTCAACAACATTCATTGCGTTATTTAGGTTGTTGAGCAGATTTTTTTTTCGAACTTATCCAGTAACGGATTAGCAATCTGTTTTAAAACGATTCAGATTCTGATTGATCGTGTGTTACGCAATAAGGGGACTGATGTCCAAAAGTAGGCGGCGGTAACAACTTAAGAGGTCTTATCCTAAAAGTTGGCAACGTCGCAAATAGCTGTCAAATATTTACTTGTTTTGATTAATTTGGCAATAATACTGTATGGAAATATGAAATGTGGCTAACTAGTGAACTAATATATTGATTATGAAATGCAATAATTAATATCGTAACACCGAATATTTAGTTTTAGATGTAAAAACAGTATCTGGAAACTTTCCAAATGCCTTTTTTACACCTAAAACGGTTAAAACATCAAATTCTGAGTTTTAATTGCATTTCATTATTAATATTCTAGTTCGCTAGTTAGCCACATTTCATATTTCCATACAGTGATATTGCCAAATTAATCAAAACAGTGAAGTATTTGACATCTATTTGCGACGCTGCCCACTTTCAGAATAAACGCAAGTAGGCTGTCGGCTTGTTTGTCAACCTACATAAAATAAACTTCAACAAGTAAGTACCTAACTATTTCATACAATACATTATTATAGAAGGTACCTACAGACGGGTATATTATGTACGACAGCAACAACAATAGATTCAAAAGTGTCAATACCGTATACAGTCACAATTATTACTTTTAAATTAAGGTTATTGTTATCCGTTTAGTAAATACTTCTTAAATTCATTGCTCGCTCTGACGTAGGTAATGGCTTTATTAGCGACACCTTGCCTGATTTGGTCGGTCTCCGGTATCGGTCACCGTGTCCGGTCTTCGAGCCAAGGCTGCAAGACTGGTTCCAATCATTCATAAATCCGGTGACTGGTAACACACATTAGTATCAAGGTACTTAATTGTTCTTTTATACTTATCCATGTAATTATGTGGGTAATGAAGTAATTTCGTTTGAACATGCATCGCGACTTTTTTGTACGCATACCTCGACCCAATAACTTTTACAATAAATTACAATACCTACTGTCTACATACTGGTTATAGTAGGTTGGTAGGTACTAGGACCTAAAACTTACAGTGACCTGAAAGATAGCTCATATTTCATGAGTTTTTTTATGGCATACTAATTTTTTTAGTCACGTGCCAGCACATCAACCTACTACAATCTGTCAAATTTCTTTAATATATTTTCAACTTTATCACTAAAGGTTCAAAGTCGATTGGGAAAATTTGACAGTTTCGGGTAGGTTGACCTGCTGGCGTCTGTACTTAAGAAGATCATTACATGGTCGGAAGAGAAAGAATGTGTACCTACATAGAGCGTTAAACTATGAATATCCTACTTCTACCGTCAATTCATACAGTCTCATAGATACAGGCGAAATGATGTACCTCTTCTACATTAACACATACTACTCGTATAATTACATGTAATTAATATGGAGAGGATCACTTCAACTTTAATAAGTATCACATTACTTAATTAATTTATTACAACTAGTTGCCAATTAGTGACGTGCAATGACGTCGCCAAGGGGGGCAAAGGGGGGCAAATAACATTTAGTCAAAAATACACGGAAGGTACTACAATCTATTAAGCCAATTTTGTTTATTTGGACGACTTTGGTTTGGTTTATCCGGAGTCCGGGGACGTAATATTCGTATCTGTGTTGATGGTAGGCCCAGTCATAATACCTAATAGGTTTAACTTCTACAGTTCTGAATACTTTTCGGAAAATCGACCGAAAGGTCCGTTTCCAATCCATACATTGAAAATGCAAATTATTATTTTTCTCAGTTCCTATCGGGACTACAGAGTTAAAATCAACCCCCCCCCCCCTCTCCCCTCTTCTGAGCCAAAGGCTGGTGACGTAAAGCGAGAATTTCTTTCGACGCCCTTGATCGACTCTTTCAGGTCACATTAATTATATTTTAGTTGACATTAACCTATTGAACGCTTGGTTTTATATCAATTGCCGTGCTCCCAGCGCCCAGCTCAAAAATCGATCAGATCGAGCAATGACAAAAAAAACGAACATAGATTCTCAGTCGTATAATAAAATCAATAGGTTAAATAAATAATAATTACTAACTTTTTTCATAAATCCAACTCTCATTGCAAAAGTCAACACTTGTCTTATTGAATAAATTTAATTGAAACCCAAATAATATATAAATATTGTAGGTATATATTTTTTATTTTATTAAACGTAGCCCCACTAGTAATTTCTCCTGTATTGTGGGTGCGTTTACAAACATTTAAACTCATATGTATAAACAAACAGCTAGACCCAGAACAACTACTTGTAAGCCATGCGGCAATCGCTTAACCACTGCGTCAACCATGTCGTCCATTTCCCATTTTGTTGTCATAAAATACTTAATAGCCAATTAACTGCGATCAATTTGGATGTACGCGGTCGGCCACAGATCTAACCTAACTTTACCTATTTGGTCGGGGTGTCCAAGCTTTTACTGCGACCAAGTTTCAGAAAAGTTGAGACAATTAAAAAGAGGTACATTTATTTTTAAAAAGGCGTAAATTATTAGAAGCACAAAAAGTTGTTAGAGGCACGTTCATCAAAAAATACCGGCCGCTCAATAGACAGACCTCTAAGTCCGTGAAAACAGGCTTTCGCCATTATAATACCACAGTAAATCTATGGATCCGTATTAAGGACGCAATAGAGCGGAAAAAGGGCTTCAAGGTTTATTGGGCAAAGCCAGCTTGCGAAACTGAAGACCGATATGATGGCAGAATCGTATCCGCGAAACCTGAGCTATTGAGAGAGATCGAGAGTTTCTATGGACAGTTATACACGTCAACCAGTAACCCCGTTACGAATCTGGCTAACGACTCAAGATCTAGATTGACCCGACACTATACCAAAGACATTCCAGACGTCAGCTTGTACGAGATTAGGATGGCTCTGAAGCAGCTTAAAAATAACTGCTTAAAAACTATAGGCCCATCACACTTCTGAGCCAAGTCTACAAGCTGTTTTCAAGAGTCATCACGAACCGTCTCGCGCGCAGATTTGATGGCCTCCTGAACAAGCCGGATTACGTAAAGGCTTTAGCACCTTAGACCACATACATACGCTGTGGCAGGTTATACAGAAGACCGAAGAGTATAACCTGCCTCTCTGCTTGAAACATGGACTGTACTGCAGTCTCTTCAACGGTGCCAGATCGACAATCGGTACAACCAGGTGCTAAAGTGTCTGTAAGAAAACGCCACTATGACAGTCCGACTCCAGGACCAGACCTAGAAACCTATCCTTCTGCAGCGAGGTGTGAGACAGGGAGACGTTATCTCTGCAAAACTGTTCACCGCTGCACTGGAGGATGTCGTCTAGGTTCTGGACTGGAAAAGGATAGGCATCAACATCAATGGCGTGTATATCACTTACCTTCGGTTTGCCGACGATATAGTTATCATGGCTGAGACCATGGAGACACAATGGGATACAATGTTCGAGGACCTCCTAAAGAGTGTGTCTTAAAATGAACATGCACAAGACATATCAAATGCCCATTTAACACCCACTCTAATGAAGATCAGAGACGCTACGCCCGAAGTTGTGGATGAGTATGTTTACCTAGAACAAACTGTCCAGGGGTGCGTGCAGAAAACCTCCTCGTGTGCCTGAGTTCTGCTCGTTCCTTTCGAATCCGTTCGGGGGAAACGGCAGTCGTGGGCCGGTGCATCCTGGGTACGGCCAATAGTCTCTCCATGTCGGAGAGGGTATTTGACTGTAGCGAATTTCTGCGTGGGGGGGAGCCTTATGCTCCTGGTCGTCCACTCACCCACGTACCTCTGCTTACAGAGGGTGGGTTGAGTGGGCGTAGGACGTTTCTCCACATGTCTGTCTGTTGCAAACAGAGGACATGGTGGAGAAACATGGGCGGCGCTCGTTGTGCACTCACCCTGCCAACGAGCTAGCAGCGGGGGATCTGATTCTCCCGACTGCAACCGTCGAAATCGTAATCCGTAACGAGATCATAGTCTGTTTTATGACTCGGAACGGGACGAGGATCTTAGCTTGATCGCCCGGATCGCGAGGAAGATAACCTCTATAAAAAATCCTCTAATACCAAGTTTTGGTGCGAGGCGAGGGTATGAATGGCTGAGGAGTAGCGTCATCTGCAGCTTTTTAGTTGTAGGTGGCGCATCAGTCGCGAGCGCACCTCCAGCCAGGGATTAGTGGACCTCCTGGTTGGGTTAGAAATGTACACTTACCTAGGGTCAGGGGGTAACCCTAGGTGGACTTTTTAGATCCCCCATACTCGTGGGACTTGATATGGAAAATAACACAAAAATAAAACAAAACAAACAAGAGAAGGTGCCGATCGTGTTGGTCGAGCGGATGGGTGTAGGTGCGGTGTCGGAATCCGATACCACGTCCGAGAAGAACTGCGAGCGTTTCGAGCATCGGCTCGGAGCGCTCGCAGCCTGAAGAGGGAATGGCCGGGCGACCCTCCAAAGGAGGGAGGAAGCGCTCGCCCCGCTCACATAGTGAGGAGAACCTGCCGGCCGCTAAAGTGCTAACGGGCAGGAGCGGGCGAGGTCGTGCAGTGGCGAGCGGAGCCTGTGCTCGTTTTCCGAAGCGCGGTGGGCGTGTCGGTCCGTGTCGGTATCCCGACCCGATATACCTGCTCCAGTGGAATATGCGGAGAGCATGGAGAGCGTGGGGACCGACTCCGGGGCCACGATCTCGGACCTCAGCGAGGGTCTACAGCTGGGGTCCAACAAGGCGGAGGCCAATGCCGCCAAGCGTGCGCCCGCTTAGAGCTGTCGCTGCTGACAAGGTCAGACAGCTGGCCCGTCAAGCGCGGGAGCGGCGCTCAGTTTTAGATGGCGTGGATGTCGCCTTGAAGGTTGCCACCGAATCGGGCAACCCGAAGGGCACCTTCACGCGCGCCCTAAAGGAGGCGGCTGACGGCATCAAGGAGGCCGTTGAGGTCCTCCTTAGTCGTTCGAGCACGGAGGAGACGGCGAAGCTATGGGAGGAGAACCGCCGTCTCCAATCCGAGTTGGAGGCCCTCAAGAGGCAGTTTGCCGCCCAGAGGGCAGGCAGCTCCCACGGCCACCGGATCGCCGGTCCCGCCGTCGCATCCATCGTCGACCCCATCATTGGCCCCTGCACTTGTGGATGCGGAGGTCGAAAAGATCGTTCGCATCTGCATGATGCAGTGCGGGCAAATGGTGTGGGCTCGGCTGGAGGCTATCGAGGCGAGGCTCCTCCCAGCCGAAACCTTCCACCCACCACCCGCTGCGGACAAACAGAGATTGGCTGGCCCCGCCAAACCGGGGTCAACGGTCGTAGCGGCTGAGCCGAGCGGGCCCGGGAAGGGGGCCAGTAAGCCTGCGAAGGCCAAGTCTACGCCCACTTCCCGGACGGGCGCTCTCCCGGCGACCGCGTCCGTCCCCACTTCCCGGACTGCCGGTCCCGCGGCGACCGCTCCCTGGCAACGTTCGTCAAGAAGGGCCGCAAGAAGAGAAAGAAGGCAGCGCTAGCTCCACCCGCTGAGGCACCGGCACCTTCCTCGTGCCCTCCGAGGACTCAGAGGTAGCAGTTATAACACTGCAGCCTGGAGCCGTTGAAAGGGGCGTCTCATATAAGGCGGTCCTATTGGAGGACAAAACCAAAGTCGCGTTCCCCGACCTTGGCATACCGTCCGGCTTCAGATTGAGGCCGGCGATTACGGGGGCGCGGCTGCTGGAGGTGCCGGGTGCCTCTAGCGGCGAGAAGGCGGACATCCTGGCCGCCAAGTTGAGGGCGGTATTCAACCCCTAGGATGTTCGAGTGTTCAGGCCTATGAAGACCGCTGAGCTACACGTCGACGGCCTGGACGATTCGACAACCCCGGCTGAGGTTGTGGCAGCCCGCACCAACCACGCTGCCAGAGCTCAGGATCTCTTGATCCAGAGCATGGAAGAGTGGTCGATTGTCGTGGCTGTGGTCGCCGAGCCGTACTTTGCCCCGCCAGGGATAACTGGGTGGGAGACCTGGATGGCTCGGTTGCCATTATTGGCTGGGCTCTCGTCAGTCCGTCACGAGGTCACACCCTCGCGGATGGTATTGGTACTGTTGGGGCGTATTTCTTGCCCAACAAGAGCCTCACCGCCTTAGAGAACTTCCTTGTCGAGTTGGGTGCCGTCTTAGGCCGACTCCAACCTCGCCCCGTTCGCAGTGGGGCGGTTCGATAGTTGACATATCGTTCGCTAGCCCTGCTATCGCGAGCCGTGTCCGTGACTGGCTTGTCGCCGTGGAGGTGGAGACGTTGTCGGATCACAGATATATCCGCTTTGACGTCACCACCCAGATCACTGGCGGCCGCAGCCCATCGGCCCCGCGAACGGACGGCCCGCGCTGGGCGCGTAAGCGCATCGACAGGGAGGTTCTCGAGGAGGCCGCTGTTGTCCAGGCCTTGATCCGGGAGTCGGCGACGATCGGATCCGTCGACGTCGAAGAGGAGGCGCTGTGGTTCCGCGGGGCGATGACGCAAATCAGCGACGCGTCCATGCCCCGCGTCCACACGCATTCAGGAAGGCGCCAGGTGTACCGGTAGTCTGCCGAGATCGCACGACTACGTGTCGAGTACGTGGCGGTTAGACGCCAGTACACCCGATACCGAAGAAGACGTCGTCGGGTCCCTGACGAAGAAGCCACGCGGTATGAGGTGTACCGCGCGTCCAAGGAGGCTCTGTGGCTGGCCATCGGTGAAGTGAGGACAAGAGTCAGGGAGGAGATGTTGTAGACTCTCGGCGGAGATCCGTAGGGGCGCCCCTATCGTGCGGTTCGAAGGAAACTTCGAGCCGCGGCGCCTCCACTCACAGAGTCTCCAACCTGAGCTGCTGGAGGAGGTAGTCACAGCCCTCTTCCGTGGTCCTCTTCAAGTGGTCGCTCACAATGGGCCTTATCAGAAGGCTAAAAGTCATCCAAAGGGCAATGGAGAGGGCTATTCTTGGAGTTTCCATACGTGATCGAATCAGAAATGTAGAGATCCGCAGGAGAACCAAGATAACCGACATAGCCCGAAGAATTGCCAAACTTAAGTGCCAATGGGCAGGGCACATTGCTCGTAGTACAGATGGCCGATGGGGCCGAAAAGTTCTGGAGTGGCGACCGGCGTACCGGAAGACGTAGCGTTGGAAGACCTCCCTCCCACAAGATGGACTGATGACCTTGTGAAAGCCGCAGGAAACCGCTGGATGCGGCAAGCACAGAATCGGCCTAAGTGGCGGTGTTTGGGGGAGGCCTATGCCCAGTAGTAGAAGTCTTTCGGCTGAAATGATGGTGATGATGATGAAGTTTTTAAAGGGTACATTAAGTAGCTTTAATTATTACACTCCTTCTTTAGCATAGACAAACGTAGATCCTACCGATAAACATAGAATTAAATTAGTACAGCATAGCATAATCAGCATAATATACTGTTCTTCGACCTCTTCGAGAGTGGGCCCAGTGCGGGTTAGTAGATATCACATGTCTCCGAATATTTAGTCTGGTAAATTAAATTAGTATTAATTGGTGTTAATTACAATAATTTTTCGCATTCGCCATTTTGGCGCCCCTTGCCACCTGGCCTGGAACGACCGCTCCTCTCGCTCTACCTAAGGGCCGGCGCTGCGTCCAAGTATAAAATTATAAAACCAAGCTTGTATTTAAATTGTTCTATATACCTACGTAAGTACATATTAAATTATTTACCTAGGTAGGTACTTCTCAAGTGCGATATACATAATGTAGGTATGGATTATTTACCGTTTATTTACCTAAGTTTTAAAACAGCACCCTAATTGCGTATCACACTATCAATCGCATCAATCTTAATGATTTTGAAGGATATTGCTAATCTATTGGTTCATATGTACGAAAAATTTGTCTGCTGAACAACATAAATAACGCAATGGATGTTGTTTGACTGTCAAAATGAAAGCCATTGCTACTCTAATTTACTCGTGTCCTATACACGACGCGACGGACCGTATGCAGTAACTTACCTCTATCTACCTAGGTAGGTACTGGCATAGCAGACGAGGCCAGTGCAACTTGATCATTTGCCCAATAGCAAATGTTTATGGAGTGTTAATGGCATATTGCCTAGTGAGCTAAGTGACGCTCCTGTAGCCTGGACTGCTTTGCAATTGGCTATTCGGTACTTACGACCTAGGTAGGTAACTGATAATGACGTAGGATACCCAATTACCCAGTCAGCGCGAGAAACTATAGGTAGGTACCTAGTAGTATTTTTTGTAGTATGTACCTAGTAGGTATTAGTACTAGTAATTATTTATAATAAGTAAGCAGTAGTAACTTCAACTACACTAAAAATCAATCAAAACATCGAAATATTTGACAGCTATTTGCAACGTTGTCCACTTTCTGTATAATCGCTCTTAAACAAAAATAAATATGTGTAAAACTACGTACATGCTACGTAGGTTCGTAGGTAACTGTTATAACTTATAATACTTTAAATGTTTTTGAGAATAGTGTGTTCAAATTGTTAATACACAAACACTGTGATAATGATAACCTTGGCAGGACAAAGAACAAAGCAGATGTGGCGCCCAAGTGCGTGCTCCAACGCAACGCAAGCGACCGCGACGATGTTAGGATTTAACATAGGTACGTTTTATTACCCTGGTTTTAAACCTAGTAGGTTACATAATGCCTGCATAAACAATACGAGAATTAACATTATTAGTTTTATGCTTCATCATCATTTTGACTGAGATTGCAAACTGCCAAAAATTAATGATGCAGTGGGTAGGTAGGTCATGAATATTCGATTAATACGTTAATAGCATATTTATTTTACTGTATCTACCACATTCTATTCATAAGGTAATAGCTAACAGAACTAGGTTATCGAATGGATGGTCAAATTAAGACTCGATCTATAAGAAGTCTATGCAGTTTAAACGGATCTAATAGGTACCTACCCTCGTAAACCATATCGCAATGTAAATATCATCGTTACTTTAATGATCGCACGGATTAGCAGCACCTGCGAGACGCTGTAGCTGGCTAGCCCTGACAGGACCCCGCGCAATGCAACGCTCGTAGAAATATAGATAGTGTTTCGCAAAACGAGTTGAATGCACCAGTGTGCGCAGACGCGGCCTTGTCAGTGTGCACACGCACGCCGCGGCGTCGCACCGTGATAACGACTCCTCTTGCCACTCACCGGTACTCACATTCGCATTAGGTGTTCCGTCAGCAGTATAAACTACTGAGTAGCTCTCCGGCGGAAAGTTGAACTGCACCGATGACATCTCCTCGCGGTTTCACTGCACTAACACTGGGTCGGACCACACAAACACTATGAACTATGACGCGATATGTCCGGCGCCGGGGGTCCCGTTGACTCATTATTCCTTATTGATCAGCGCGAGGCGGATGCGGAGTGCGACATTAGCGCAAACACGGAGGGCCGCGTGGACGCATCGGCTCGAAGCCGGCGCCTTACAAGCGCGGATTATCGCTCCTTACGGCGATAATGAGTAACGTAAACTTCCCGTAAAATTTGTGTTGGTCACCGTGTGCGCCGATTGTGCGCTATCGACAGCGAACCTTATCGCGGAACCGGCCGCGGTGCGACTGGTTATACGAGACGTGTGTATTTGTTGTCAGTTTTAACACTGGAGACTGCGGGTACGCGTTCCTCATTCCATTATTTATATTATATGTACCTACACAATGTTCAATAAATAAACAATTGAAGTTGCTGCAGATGGAGTTAGTACTGCGAACACACAATGGACCTTGTTACTCGTTATCTTCTGACTCAAATTAATTTGTTCAAGTTGGTAAGGAGTTGGCTGTCATTCTTTAAAACCTTTCTGTGAATCAGCTACAGTCTAAGCCAGCAGCAGCAGGTTGCTGGATTTTTTTAAATTGTATTAAATGAATTCACTTCCGAGTTACTTGATTGGAGACGTTACATACATACTGTACCACTTTTACTAATACAAATAAACATAACTCTGAACCGAATAATAGGAAAACACATGAACATTGTCCGCATTCATAATAAGCATTAGAATCGAGTTCAATTACTACTATCGTCGGTACTTATACTTACTAATGCTATAAACAGGAAAAATGGTATATTTCTTTAATTGTCACTTCTTGATGGCATACAAACGACTTATTACGCTCCACTATCGCATATTATGTAGAGTAGTACATCCATTTCAATTCAGAATACGTACGTTCTATTGACACATAATGCAAAGTCTTAAATTAATAAAAAAATATTCTTTTCAATAGCAATGTTCTCAATTTAACACCTTGGCACGCGCTTATATAACAAAAAACTTCTATTGTGTCTGGTTTACCGTCCGCGAACCGATTAAAAGGGTCTAAAATGTTTCAATGCATACGGAAGCGCTAGAATAATCAGCTGCATGCGATGAGACTAGAAGCCGACCCCAACATACATAGTTGGGAAAAGCTAGACTGATGCGCTTGAATTTTATCAGTAGTGAAATTATGATGCAAGAATCATGAATATTACCGAAATGACAAGCGCTTTTCTTTTTATAAATACACCATAGACAATTAAGAACTAAAGTTTTCTGTTATTGGAGAATCTATTGCTTATTTTACTTTTCTTTAGAGGCTTTCAATTACCGGATCAATGTTTTTAAATTTTAAATTTATGTGTATCCTATCATTAATCAGTTACATAGTACTTTTGTTTGCAGTATATGTAGCGCTTAATTCGAGCGTTTTATCGGTATTAATCCACATTCCTCATTGATATCCATTCATGTTTCCAGCTGATTACTGACACAGTGATATCGCTATGATCTTAACCTATCTAATCAATTAATTATGCACAAATTAATCAATTGACTCAAACGTATAGATATCCACTGTTGTTTATCTATGCACATACGTATGCATCTAGCCCTAACGTTATGTAAAAAAATAACCTTTACTAACAAGTACCTACATGGGACATAATATAGTTCAATAAGCAAAAAAAATGCCTTAGCCGCCAGTTTAATCGAATGTTAAATTAGAAACCTGTACCGTACCGTATAGCTAAGTGTCAATTAGTTGCATTTGTTTTTGCTGTAATAAAATAAACATTAAAGTCTCCTACACACATTGCCAGGCAAACCGCGGTGCGCCCGGCTTGCCGCACAAAGGAGTGCCGCTCGGCAAAAGCCGGTGGTCCGTGCCGCCGGCACTGTGCGCCTTTATATTGAAAATTGCAAACAGCTACAAAATTAAAAATATGTAGTTCGTAAAGAAATAAATCTGTATGGACACTCGTTTAGACAAAAAAACAAAATAAAATTTAAAAACATTTATTACAACATACTTACCATTTAAATACATTCAAATTTTCCAAATGCTGGTCCCACTAATTATCACAAACAATTTCTTAATACTGTAATTTTTAATTAAGCGTATACTTCATTTCATTTAACTATCTCGGTTTGACTGAAAATCTGAAAAACCGATTTCCGAAATAAATACAGTATCATGTGACTTGGTAACGACGAAATCATTAAATGCAAGCACGAGATTAAGATACAATTACATAGTAAAATTCACAACCTTTATCAGAACCATATGACTTGGGTTACATGTTACTACATAGCTAGAGGATAATTATAGCACGTGTGCGTTATCTAAATCCATCCTGAGAAGGTATTTTGAGATACAGGGATGATTTAGTTATGCTGTATTGAGCCGGATTTGAGCAATAGCACGAATATTTTGTATGTATGTGTTAGTTCATGCTACAATATGCGCGTCACAGCTACGCAAAAATGCATCGAACCGCAGCTGGGTAAGGCACGATATAGCATAAATCCAAGGCCAGGTAATGTAAAGCCAGGTTGGCACGGGCGATTTTTTAACGCGACGATTTTTATCACGCACTGGATATTCAACTCTCGGTGTTGAGCCGAGCATTGACAATCCAACAGAACGCATCACACCGCGTCAAAAAAATACACTGATGGATTTTCAACTCTCAGCGCTAGTTCGTTGAAAATCCAGTGCGCGAAAAATATAGCACGTGGGAACGAGTACTAATAGGGATCACTGATCAGTCAAGTTCTTTGTAAGACGGTGTTAGTGTATGTAAGCAGCTGCAGCGCTCGCTGTGACGCAGGATCCTTCGCCGAGCGCTCCAGCCGCTGGAGGGACGTGTGCACGGCCGCCGACACGCCCGAGCTCCGCAACACCAGCTTAGCCTACACAAACCAGAAAGAAAATAGTTATAATACCAGTCTATTATTGTCCCACTGTAAGTCATATGCCTCTTCTCATTAAAAGGCACAAACATTAATCACCACGCCTGCTCAAGACGGGTTGGCGATTTCAGACTGGAACTGGACTGGACTAGTTAAAATGGTTGACAGACATAAAAAAATACAATTAAATTAGTATATTTCGGCATTCTGACATCATCACCTTCGCAAGGACAGATTTCTTGAATACAAATTAATAATATGAACACATCATATTCGTTTTGACTTTTAAACGGCAAAAGCTGAACATGGATATTATTTCTTATCTTATAAGTGGATAGCATAGTAAAAAGAATTCAATTAAGCAAGTTGGCGACTTTGGTAAACTATTAAGTGGAAGATGGTTCCCAGATTAGTTTTATGACTTACATGAACGTAATCATTATATAATTAACTTAGGAACCATTGAAAAACATTATTATTTATGGTATGCAATACTATCGTAGAAGATAAGTAAATTGATACAAATACATACATGGTACAGTGCTTAAAAGCTGATATCGAACAACTTATAATGTAAATTGATCTTCAAAGACGTGTTAATTAATCAAAATTTGCCAATAGTCATAAAAAAAACTAGTTTCGTTTGCATTTTTAAGCGACACATTACAAAAGGTCGTTATAACTATTTTAATAAATACAAATAACTCAATCCTGTTTAATTTGTTATGATGATGTTCTATTACGATCAGACTGAATTAAATTGAACAGTTTTTCACAAGTTATGATATACCGGCGGCGATTCTCTTGTACACAGAACTAAACTATTATTATTTTTTTTTACTTTTGGCTATAGGAATCTTAAAGGTATGCTGCATAAAAAGTCTCTAAATTTAAAAATAATTTAGACAACTAAAATCGAATTTGACAATCGCGACTCCACGTGGTACTTGTTTGCCCTACCCCGTGATGTTTTTTTGAGCCGGAGGCGCGCATCCGGGGCAGCCTTGACGTGTAAAAAATTATATTCAATCGAAAGAACGAAAAGATATAATTGTGCTGTCTGTTGAACCCACCATTGAATTGTCCTGTGTTGAGCTTGATAAGCATGTTATAGTATGCGTATACGGACCTCCAAGTTACCAGAATCTTTTTATGTTTGATTCTGTAATGGAAGATGTGCTAAAGAAACTAAATGCTCGTAGTAAGTCAATAATCATATGTGGTAATTTTAATATTAATGTATTAGAAAATAACTCTAATACTGTCAGACTATTAAGTCTCATCAGGTCATTAGACTTGTCAAATGTTTTTATTGAACCAACCCGAGTGACAGCTTCTTCTGCCACTTGTATAGATAATATTTTAAGTAATTGTGATTACTTACATAAACAAATTGTAAGTAAGTTGCCATCTGATCACAATGGAGAAACAATAACATTTTGCTCCTACATGCCTTTACAAAAAAATCAAATAAGGTTTAGGCCAATTACATGTAAACATATAGAGGAATTAAATAATTATTTGGCAAGTAAATTATAATAATTCTAATAACATATGTGATCCAAATGAGTTCTACGCCGAGTTCGTTTCACTAGTAAACAAAAAAAATGTTGACACTCTTCCAAAGACTAAAACTATTTAAGTTCTTATTAAGTGATTGGGCGACTCCAGGTATTCGTAAAAGCAGGCCAAAAAACTTATTGAACTTAATGGCAGTATGTTGCAATATGTTCTAAAACTTTTAAAAGTGTGTGCAAAATGGCTAAAGCTCTTCACATTAGCAATAAAATAAAATCAGCTGATGATAAAATAAAAGCTACCTGGCAAATAATAAATAATGAAACCGGTAGGAAAAAACAGCGTAATACTGAATTTAATTTAAAGACTGCACATGGCCCCATCAACTCAGATGTAATAATAGCTCAGGAATTTGAAAACTTTTTTGCTAATATTCCCCATAAAACTACTGAAGCTTTAAATTTCTCACCCGCGCTTTCTGCTGCCTTACTTAGAAATAATGTAAAGGCATGAATAGAATAGAATAGAATAGAAATTTTATTTTGCAAATATGGGTAATACATTATAGTTCTTAAGATTACATTTAGCTCAGCCACATTTTACCAATCGGCATGCAAACATTTGAAAATTATTTATATCACTATTATTACACTTATTTGGAATTACTATATAAATTTCTAAATAAATTATACAAATTACTATTATAAAATTACTATATAAATTACTATTATAAAATTTTAAATCATCAACTTAAAAATATATGTTTGTATTAAAAGGAAAATATAAATTATTATCATTAGATTATATATCATCATTTAAAAAATGTCAGAAATCAAAATGTCAAAGATCAAAATGTCAAAAATCAAAAATGTCATACATGAAAATTTCAAAATCAAGATGTCAGTAATTATCAAATATTTTCTCCGATACGAACTCAGTTACACTGTAGTACGTTTTATCTACCAAAAAATTCCGTAATCTACTCTTAAATTGTGCTGTATTTAAAGCTTTCCAACTACTCGGTAATTTATTGTAAATAATTGGGGCCATGCAAGAAATGCTCTTACGCATTAAAGTGGTTCGACATGGTACTTGACATAATTTGCTGTTGTCACGCCTATTCCTTGGGAATACAACAGCCAGGCGCTCAAAACGAGATGGATTTTGCTTGACAAACATAGCTACTTCAAAAATATAGACACAGGGAAGTGTCAAGATTTTATGTAACTTAAAATAAGGCGCGCAACTGTCTGTCGATTTAAGTTTTAACAATGATCGGAGACATCTTTTCTGGGCTTTAAAAGCTATATCTCGATCAGTTGAGTTCCCCCAGAAAATGATACCGTAGCGCAAGTGCGATTCAACTATTCCGTAGTAAGCCGTAAAAAGTGTTTTGACATCTACTATGGAGGATAATTTATATAACACATATGCGAGGATAATTTATATAACACATGCCCTTTGGAGTTTAGGTTTCAGCATACAAACCCCCAGGCTGTTATAAAAGCTTTTAAAGATCTTAAAATTAAATCAACAGAAGATATATGGGGAATGACTGTATAAAAGTCTGTAGATCTATCATCGAAACCATTGCGCGTTATTTAGCTTTCATATTTAACACCAGTGTAGACCAAGGAGTCTTTCCGGATCTCATGAAACACAGTAACGTAGTTCCTTTGTTCAAATCCGGTGATAGTAAAGAACCCAACAATTATAGGCCTGTGTCAATTCTGCCAGTTCTCAGTAAGGTGTTTGAAAAGTTGATGTTCAATCAAATAATAAGTCACTTTAATAAAAATTCCATCTTTCATGATCAACAGTATGGTTTCACCCAAGGGCGTTGTACCACTGACGCTGGTATCACCCTAATAAAGAAGATTTTTAACGCCTGGGAAGAAGCACAAGATGCCATTGGAATCTTTTGCGACCTCTCGAAGGCCATCGATTGCGTAGACCATGAGACATTTCTGCGGAAACTGGAGCACTATGGGATTAGGAATATAGCTCTTGATTTGCTTAGATCATACCTTAAAGAAAGAAAGGTTAAAGTTCAAGTCAACGGCACAAACTCATTAGGGTCTGAAATTGTAGTGGGCGTTCCTCGAGGTTTGATATTGGGTCCATTCTTCTTTTTAGTTTATATTAATTTCTTCAAAATCAACCGATCTTTAATTTAAACCGACGGTCACAAAATCATGACGACGTGAATAGCTCTATTGTTCAGGTCCAAGATTGGTTTACGGTAAATAATTTGGTACTAAATAAATTAAAAAAACAAATGCATTAGATTTAAATTACCTAATGTTAGAAGTAGCGAATGTGACATTATATTGAATGTAGAAAAACTGGAATTTATTAATCAAAAGTTTTTCCTAGTAATCAGGCTAGACGAGAATAAAAATTTTAGTTAACAGATGTAGAAACCGTGGGGTCGGGCTGCTGACATTGAATCCATCTTTATTTTACAAAAGAGAGCAGTCAGAGCTATTTATAATCTATGTCATCGCGAATCTCTCAGGGAACTATATAAAAAGTTTAATATTATGACGGTACCTTGCCAATTCATTTATGAAAATATTATGTACGTGAGAAAAAATCTACATCTTTTTAATAAAATAAGTGATAGACGTAATTTTAATACTAGAAATAAAGATAAAATAAATCAAACATTTTTCAGATTATCTAAAGTATATACATCTTTTATGGGGTACTGTGTTAAATGTTACAACAGAATACCTATATTACAATTAAATAAAAGAAAATTTAAAACTCATATAAAAAGTGCACAGTGTAAACAAGCATATTACAAATTAGAGGATTATATCCAAGATAAAAATGCTTGGAAACATGCTGGTCCTGCTCCATTGGACAATTTAGAGTCTAGACAAAATCAAACTGGTTGCTAATTTAATTGTATAATATTATTTATTATAACATTGATTTTACATTCTGCAATTACTTGAACTCAGACACTAACTTATTAGTATTAGTTGTTAAAATGTTAGGAATATCGTATAATTTTACAATGTTTGTAAATATGTGAGCACCATGCATCTATCACATAATTAATTTATCTGTCATTGCTTCATTTTTCATTCTTTTTACCTATCTATTCTATCTTAATCTTATTCTAGGTGCATCGGCTTCACATATAATTAATGTATACAAGATATTGTGAAAACATTTTAAAAGAGAGGTGGTGGAGTTTCTTGCCCATTCTTCTCCACACGAAAACTACCTTTTGGAAGGGACGACTAGAATCAATTCTGTTTTTGTAAATGTTGGCGTTCAAAATTGCCTTTTATGTGGCTATGGAAATAAATTATTTGACTTTGTGTTTCATAAATTTCACACTTTCAAGGAATTTTTTACTTTTTGAATGGAAAATATGAAAAATTATTACCTACATGTTGAGGTTTATGGATGTTATATAGGGGGTCGAAATTTTCATTATTTTTGCGATAGGACACACCACTTTCGAGATATAAGCAAAACAACGAAAAAAAGTTTCAGTACCGTTTTTGCACCAGAAGTCGAGATGTTGGTGTGAATTTTAGTTCATGACAATTAATTTTATCCCACACCTTTTTAATCGTTATTAAAAATAGTCAGGTTTAGTCAGGTTTGCTTTTTTACAATAAAAAATTTTGGTGAAAAACGTCAAATTCAGAACAGCAAAATTGTCATTTTCACTCAGTACCATCTTAGTACTGTCAAACTAAAATATAGTTGTGTCACTTTAGTCTATTTCAGAATGGGAAATCGTTGTTTGACAGGAATGAACTAAATTTTTGCGATTTCTAGTTTAGAGGCATTTGTGACAAGAGAATCGGCACCATTGTTTAAAGTCGTTATTCCTAACTTTAGAAATACCTAACCGCTGCATTTAATGTTCGCTCGAATCTACCGGCTGTAGAAACCAAGATACGTTTTAAATTGTTGAGTCTAAACTCTGCGGTATTGTGTATCTCCTCAGATTAGTGACTGCACAGTACCGACTCAAAAAGAGAGCACTCTTTCCGGAGCCATCACAATCGCCACCCAAATCTTTTCTTAGGTGGTTAACACATTAAACACATTACCCTTCATTGGGAGGAGTATTTTCAGGGCTGGCTTATTCTAGAAAGTAAGTCGATCCGTACCTTGTGATTGTTAGCAGCTAACGCCCAGACGGCGCGCGCAGCCGACACTATCTCCGCTGTTTCGCCAGTCAGGAGCGTCCCCGATAACAGCTCCAGCAGATCAGCTGTAAAACATTCCATCGTAAACTAAACTGTGCGTGATACGGAGGCAGAGTGTAGACCCGGTATTTTAGTAATGGAATTTAGTAAGGATGCAAATCTACGGTCAATTTTATGAAAATAGGTTACTGTGATTTATAGACGCCTGCTGAAAATAGCTATTATTTATTATTATTACCACCTATCTGGGTGTTTCTACCTACGCTGCATCTCAAACATTGCCACACAATAACACAACACTAAACAACTCACCAGACTGCAAAAACGGGTTGCGATTATGATGTGCCGCATGTGCCAAGGCAGGCATGAGCCTCGCGCGCACGTGGCTCGGCAGCGCCGTGAGCGGCGCGGCGCCGGCCGGCAGCGCGAGCACGCCGGCGGCGCCGTCCGCGTGCCGCGCCGCGCCCTCGCACAGCCGCGTCCACGTGACGTGAGCCAGGCTGGCGCCGCGCACACGCTCGCGGATGCACATGCGGTACATGCTTGATAGTACCTCGCTCTGTGGATAACATTATTTTGTTTGGAATAAGACGTGGCGAAATGTGAGTGTGCTAAATGAAGTATTATGAAGAAAGTAGAAAGAAAAATATTTTATTTGGGACACGCACAAGAAATACATACAATAATAAAGGGGCATAACATAATAGGCCTATAACGTTCCCACTGGCCTCCTCTCTGTGAGAGGCACTGGGCCGTAATCCTCCACGCGGGCCCAGTGCGGTTGATGGTTAAATAAAAAGGGACATCAAAATTCCTTCCTCAAATTCATATTTTTTTGAGGCATCTTCGTGTTTCTTTTCTATTGCATCAAATTAGTTGTAGTATGTTTTCAACACAGTATCTAACTAGCTCATATCCTGAAAATAACATATATTTTTCTGATTTTATTTATTGCAGTGGATCATATACTTTTAAGTATTATAAAACTTGCGTTTAGATACCGTAGTACCCTTAAGAATTACCATTACCAACGAGATACATTACCATTATCTTTTACAATAATAAAACTTGTATAATAAATACGTTATCCCGTAATGCACACCCAGTTACAGGTAACCACAGTTTACACGAACTTACAGTATTGAATCAACCAAAGGAAATCTACATTTGAAAAGACAACTTAGACTAATTTCAACTTAAATAATCTTACCTTTAGCAGTATAGTACGGCAATGATGATGCGGCAGCATGCGCCTGAGCGAGTGCAGACACAACAGCAACAGGACAGGAGGTCGTTGTCGAGCGGACAGGGACGCCTCGCGCGCACACAACGCGCACAGTTCTGCGACCAACGTGCGGGCTCCCACGCACGAGCTCATGACACCCCACGCTAGCAACATTGTTAGATACATTTTAATTAAAATAGCTTCTGGCCGCGCCTCCGCCCGCGTGGATGTCGGAAAATATCCCACGGGAAAGTACTACCAGGATTAAAAGTTGTTGATCCAGGTTATAAACTATATGTGAGCCAAGTTTCAGTCAAGTCCGTTCAGCCGTTTTTGCGCCAATCCGAAACATACATCCTGACAAACAGACAAACGGACAAAAATTCTTCGTTACTATTTTATTATATGTACTATTTTATGTATAATACACGATATAATATGATTTTATTAGACAACATAAAATCATAACTATGACATATAATGACAGAAGTGCGAAAAGAACCTAGCATTCTTCTAATGCTAGGTTCTAAGCCTATAGTATTGGCAATAGCATTAGAAGAATGTGTGTGGCCCTCAGTTGGCATCAAGTAAATGCGCAAAGAAGAGGGGTTAAAGTATATTTAAATACGCAAATAACGTAGTGAAAGATTATCAACAATAAGCGATTCCTTTGATCTTTCCTTTGAAAAACCGCCGGCGTTTTGTAAAACTTGACCTTACGCCTGTTACCGTGAGCTATTATGGATCCAGTCGTAACAAAGTGCCTGGCCAGATGAAGCGTTTTACGCACAACTACGTGCGAATCATACGCGGTATGTATTTATTAGTTTCTACTGACTCAGCTACGCGTGACTCTATACTCTCGTCAAAAAACGAGTGCTAAATTTCTTATCTCATAAGTCTGACTGTTTCATAATCTTTTCCTGCTATAATTATTCAAACTCAACCATACCTTTGGGACAATCATTAGTGAACGTATAAATAAGATGCATGACGGCTTGTCGCAGTTGTTCGTTCATCATACACCAGGGCCACAGTCTGTTAAGAGAGGTCGTCATGTTGTCATCCACGAAGCTTTCCTTAGCAGCAGGACAGTCCAGCATCGAGCAATCCATGATGACCAGGAGCCAGTACAATGTACGCAGCACCGGATTCTGAATAACAAATACGATAGGTACCTTACTTATGTATTGCGAGCACATCTCTGCATTATTTATCCTGTCGATCGCCAATTGAATTAAATAAATATCGTACAGTTAAAAAGATAAAACATACCAAGGACATTATTTATATAAACTAAAATTAATACCAAAAAAGTATTTAAGTAGACCAAAATTGACACTAGTTTTGTTGTGCAGAAATGATGATGATACGGGTATTGGGCAAGCCTTATACGAGCTTGTTTTGCCATCGTGGGATCGTTTATCCGGCACAGATAACTGTTTATTTTTTGGCAAACTCCAGGCGCAGGCATTATATTTATCTAAAAATAATCCCTAAAACATAAATTAATAATACATTACAGATTGCATTCATGTTTACAGATTGCATTTTTTAAGGTGTCGAAGGAGGAAACTGAACCACTAAATAAAATTCCCACTCACATTGTTAGCATTCTTGATGACTTCAGCCGGCTTCCCCTGCATTGAGAGATGATCCCTCACAGCCTGCAAGGTAGCGAGCAGCATTCGCGGCAGGTGTCGATGTACAGCGTACTGTCTACTGCGACCACTTACGGACAGGACGGAGGATAGGCAGGAGCATACGCGGATCCAGCGCTCGTCTGAGTAGGAGAGTTTATATAAAGCCCAGAAATGTACAGATGCAGATGCATGCATAGGTTTATCGGTTATTTTCTTAAACTATTACTTAATACTACTTAAGAGGTTGCATTCAGAAAGTTGGCAAGATTGCAATAACAGTCAGATACTACGCTGTTTTGATTAATTAGTCAATATTACTAAATTAAGTTATGAAGTATCGCTATTTAGTATACTAATATTCATTATGAATCGTTACACTGAATATTTAGGTAGGTTTTAAGTACTAGCCAAGTTCAATATAAATCATTGCAATTCATAATCAATTTTTCATAATTTCAAACCAAATTTATAAATACACCCACCCTCTTAACATAATTACATATTCTTAACGTAACTACACACAAAACAACGCTTTGTATTAGTAATTTTATTCCAAGTAGGACATGCTATTGCCGAACATGAAGCTAGCACATACTCGCAGAGAGTAATAATAGTCCTCCAGACCGAATTTCGGCGGAGACCAGCCTTCGGCGCTGGAGATATTATAGTGCACTAGTCTGTGCAGACAGGTGCACTCATTCTTCCCTCACTCTCATATTCCTCAGGGACGGCAATCCGACACTCGCGGGGAGACGACTCCACCCTAATTGCGTTATACACGATCAATCACAATCTGAATCATTTTGAAAGAGATTGCTATGGTTTAGCATTGCTTCATAAATTCGAAAAAAAAATCTGCTCAACAACGTAAATAACGCAATGAATTTTGTTGAAGTGTCAAAATGAAACCGATTAGTCGATGCACGACGGCAACAAACTACCAATTTCCAAACTCCGGGCTTTTACTAAGACTCGCAGAGTAAGGAAGGTTCTCTACTTTCTTGTAAATGTTGACATTGAAAAGTGCATTTTAATGGCCTACTTGAAATAAATAATTTTACTTTTAATGCAGAAGAACAACCAAAGTTAGAAACACTTTGACGATACATAATAGGGATGATGACTAAAAATGTATTTTTTGTCCGTTAATTATATTTAAAAAAATATTGGATACGTATTTTTTATTTTTTTGCGTTATCAAAAGATTACGGCGATACATTGCGTTAAAATGTGCAATGACGCCACGTCACTTACTTGTGACGTAGCCACTCTCCAACTTTAATGCGTTGTAACTAAGTAGTTTTTTATTAATATTATGATAAAGCAAAAAATACGTGTCTAATATTTTTTTATTATATGACTGACGGACTAAATAGAATTGCTTTTTTTTACCCAAGCATCATCCCTATTACAAATAATACAATAACAGTTCCTCATCTATAGTTCCAGTAATATAGCGACCTTATCTGACCTATCCACTACGATGGTTATCAAATTACTAGATAACTTCTTGCATTGTGCATAAACAAAATAGATTTACGACAGTTTAATTACATAAACGATGGTAATGCTCTCTATAAATCAGATGGACTGTAGTCTATTACGAGTATAGTTTAATAAACAAGATGCTCAATGTCCATATCGAGTTATTAGTTGAAGACGTTTATCATTGATAGTTTATGTTATTACGACATTTAGAACACAATTACAGTTGTTGATTTAACTGCATGTATCCATGTGCTACAGAATACGTGATATTTAATTACAGACTGCTGATAAAACACGTTTGGTAATCGAAGTACGTATATCTTTCCCTCGGGAGCATGTACGAGCCAGTAATGCTCATACAGCGAAAGTACGTTTGTCCGCATAAATTCAGTCGTAACTAAAACTCCGTCACGCGCTATTGTGAGTTAACACAACATTAAGTGCGACTTAGATAACTAAACAAACATAAATTTAAACTGTTTCCATAAACTATAAAAACTAACAGTGGTTTGGTGTCAACAACAATTACCGGGGTATCCGTCAAAGAAGAGAAACAACGACAAAGTCTGAATAAGAAAGGTTAAATATAAACACATCATTATATATTTTGATGAAGTTGCTATTGTTTCATCGTAGGGAGAGCTCGTGGCTAAGTAATAACTGCCGCACGGGTCGATCCGTCAGGTTAAGCTACGCTTGCCGGGGTTCGTCTGTGGATGGGTGACCATCTTTACATTCCAAAACTCCTCCGTGAATCGGAAAGCACGTTAAGCCGTTGGTCCCGGCTGTCATTCGTGGATCTTTGACAGTCGTTACGGGTCATCAGAAGCCCGAAAGTCTGACAACCAGTTAAGACTGGTGAGCCCGGTTAAGCCCGGGAGTGTCGTATTACCCAGTTACTGGGTTGTGGAGGTCAGATAGGCAGTCGCTCCACGTAAAATACTGGTATTCAGCTGCATCCGGTTAGACTGGAAGCCGACCCCAATATAGTTGGGAAAAGGCTAAGCAGATTGATTTATTATTTATTAAATTAGCTGTTGTTTCATCGATTCAAATACTATTAAAAACCGTGGTTTGCGGAAGCTAAATATAGCTTGTTCATAACAGTCGGACAAAGGAGCAGCATGCTTTATCACTATCATTAATCATTGAATTAACCATACAGCTCAAAATAGCACGGTTTTCTCTAACGCCAACAATACATTCTCTATGCATTCTTACACAGATGAGTACACAAACCGCCACATATGGAATGGTGAACAATATTTGACATCGTGAAAAAATCGTATAACCAGCAAGTTATCGTGATATATTGTTAGTGTTAAGAAGGTAGAGGAATGTAATTACATTACATGGGCATCATTATGTCAATCTCTTAACATCTTTCCTAAGCTACCTAGCTTTCATCTAACACGGGAATACAGAAGTACCAGTCTTCACATAAAGATAGCTGCCTAATTATAAAAATATAACTAGCAAAATATACCATACCTTGACTAGACTCATATTTCTTGTTCTCTGTCGACAGCTTCTGGTACAAATTAATCAGGGCTTTACAGATCTCTTCAGCCAAGTATTCTGGTTGACAGTCCTTACTTCTAGCACTGTCTCCAGCCCCACACCGTTCTGTATTCACTCCGTCCCAATAAGGAGACTTCAAGTAATCGTAGAACTCTGAACAACTGCCGTCTCTTGTTTGATCGATGTGCTTCTTGTGTGTTGTGGATTGTGTCAGCTGCGTGAGGCAATAGAGGGCTGCGTCTTGTAGTTCTGTAATGTAAGACATAAATAATATATAGATTTCTATACGAAATAAGATGTTCGATAAAGCCGTATAGACATAGAAAATGGTTTTAACTTTGCCAGTTGGGCAATTATTTTACTTGGGCTTAGGAATTTTTGTGCATTGCAATAAATATTGAATCTACTTTAAAATATTAAATTCACTAATGGCCTAAGATCCGCAGAGGAACAACCTTCACCCACCTTTTTAATGAATGAAAACTATTTTATATCAAATTTAGTGTGTTATAAAATATATCACGAGGGTGGCCAGACTATGATTTATTGAAAAATCTCTCTTTCTAAATTATTTTTTGTAAATATCTCTCTTTCGTTTAACGATTAATCTGTTTTAGTAGCAAAGGTTTTCCTCGAAAATCTCTTTCAACTGGTGTATATCTTGCAATGTTTAAAAAAAAGATATTTAAATTTTTTACTAATCATCACAGTAATTTTTTTGCCAACCCACTCGCGATATATTTTCTAACATACTAAATTTGATTTAAAATATTTTTCATCCATTAAACAGATGGGTAAAGGGGTTTCCTCTGCGGATCTTCTACTATGATATGACAAACAACACAGTCCATAGCAAGACGTAATATTACGATATATTTTCCATAGTAATCTTCGAGTGACCTCAGACGGATCTATAATATATATTTCTAGTACGCACCAAAAACTACACAACAGCAAAGTATATTAATATATATTATAGCTACGCCTTTTTTTTTTTGGATGGGAAATTATCAAATAACTTCTCCCGCTCTGGGCGGAGCGGGAGGGCGTGTCAGTCTCTTACTGACTAAAAAACCCACCCGTGTTTCTTTCCGTTGCCTTTACGTTGCCAGGGGCCACGGTATCCCTTTCAGACTTTCCCGCAACCCCGGCAGGCATCGGTCTTATTGGACCCCTTCATTTGCTGACATCTCTTTAAGGCGCGCATGGAACACAACGCGCCGTCGACCCGGGCCTGGTCCTAATCGGACGGCGAGCTATCCATTGCTCACCGTCCGCAAGCCCGCGCCTACGGTGGTCGGGAATCG
This sequence comes from Xanthia icteritia, assembly GCA_949128155.2. NCBI lineage: Eukaryota > Metazoa > Arthropoda > Insecta > Lepidoptera > Noctuidae > Xanthia > Xanthia icteritia. The sequence goes on from OX421941.2 coordinate 13,241,269, forward strand.
GCCTGCAATTCCCGACGCCCAGGGCGTCTCCTGCGGCGGCTAGGGGCGTGAGGGCGCGAAATTTGCCTCGCTTTCAGGCGTTCTGCCTCCTCCTTCGCGAGCATTACTGCTTCGCAGAAGGAGGTGACGGCCTCCCATGCCCTCTCGCTCCGTACCATGGCCTGGACTAGGGCCGGACGCGAGACATCCCCCCGCATCGATCGCCTCCACGAGGACAAGGCGATGCTCTGCCCAAGCCGGGCAGACCTCCACCGTGTCCTCCGGGCGATCCACGCAGTGTTGACACCCGGGCGTTTCCTTCCGCCTATAGCTACGCCTGTGGTGGGCTTTGCATACAATTTTGCACAAGAGTTTTTTATATAACGAAGGTTTTCCCTAAAGGAGTTAAACGTTGAAAGTTTCTATGGAAGTTTGTCATTTTTGCCGATGGAAAATTCCATCGGGCGCACGGTTTGTGAGGATAGAAAACCTGACATCAGCCATCTTGGTTTTGTTTTGATTTCGTCCCAATGCTGTCCCGCGAGAAATCTGTGAAATCAAACCGTAGCACGAAGCCATATTATTACAAGGTGTCAGAAACATCGACGCGCAAACAGTTACCATAATTTCAGCACAGCAAACTGTTACCATAATTTCAGCACATGATTCTAGACCCCCCAGGGTAGAAATTTATACCTACATGGTCAAAATGTATGGAACAGCTGACATTTCAAACAACAAGTCGTTTTACGACTTCCGTTCAAATATGTATAACATAACAATACAATTACCAATGTCATCACTCTCCAAGCACTGCAACAGTAGATGGAAGAAGTCCGTAGCATGCGTGTCTTTGAATTGTTGCCACACGGTGTCGATTGCCGCCTTCTCCCCCAATAACGACGCGAGGAGGGACATAGCCTGCGCACGCGCCACCATACAGCTCTCCTCGCTATCATCTGCAACTTATTATGGAAGCCTGTTTTTTTATAAATTCTTGATTGGATATTATAAGTAGCATTTTATCACACGATGTTGAACGAAAAACAAACTGCGAAAAGTTCAAGATCCGATGTCGACAGTCTTCGTTATTTGGCAAATAGGTTCAAAATATCAAGCTATTATTAACACGGTATTAAAAACTACAAAAACCTATATATTTTACAAATGCTATATAAAGTACTTAATTTTCAAATTACAGAACATAAAATTGTGCCTGTTTTCTCCGAAACATTTCGCCCGTAATTTTTAAGTCCCATGTAATAGGGGGCGAGTCTATTGCTATCAACCGGAAACCAATTCAGACTTCGAGCTGGTACTGAGAAATTTCCGGACGGAAAATATATAACACTTTGAAATTATCAAAGCACTGTTTACTTAACGACTGCGAAGGGCAACTAATAACTTGTGGAAAATTTAGTTTATTAGTTTCAAACGTTATCTAATAAGTTACAGTTCGTTGTAAACATTTGCTTACAAGTAGCACATAACTTACTGACTTATTAGTCTTATTACTCAGATATAATTATTATTAGTTAAGTACTAGTCTGTGCTAAGTCAACTTCATGCCTTGGTTCCTTATGTCAACAAGCCACGTACTCTTAGCTTTGTGGGCTAACAGTCCCTTCATTGTACATGATAAAATTAAGTATTTTTCTTGAGAAACAAGCATTTCTTAAGTGTTTTCCTTGAATACCTAACTGATAAAACTAAGAATTATTTGAATCGTTTGTTATATTTTCGGAAAAGTAGATAGCATTTGTGTGTATTTACAGCAACACAGCTATAGGATTAAAAGCGTTTATTCTGAAAGTGGGCAACGTCGCAAATCGATGTCAAATATTTCATTGTTTTGATTAATTTGGCAATATTACTGTATGGAAATTTGAAATGTGGCTAACTAGCGAACTAGAATATTAATAATGAATTGCAATTATAACACTGAATTTGATGTTGTAACCGTTAGGTGTAAAAAAGGCATTTGGAAAGTTTCCAAATACTTTTTTTACATCTAAAACTAAATATTCGGTGTTACGATATTAATTATTGCATTTTATAATCAACATTTCAGTTCATTAGTTAGCCACATTTCATATTTCCATACAGTAATATTGCCAAATTAATGAAAACAGGTAAATATTTGACAGCTATTTGCGACGTTGCGTTGCTTACTTTTAGGATAAGCCCTGTTAACCTCCCAAATTTTACTTACTTCTTCGTATTATAACTCTGGCCATATGAATCCGACCATAGTTTCAACCCTACCTTTTCACATATAATTGTGTGGCCAATGACAATAGCATTATTTTCAATTACCTTTGTTATTATTATGATCTGTACTTTCTGCCCACCCCCAAGGGAATGTAGGTATGTGTTTGTAGTATTATAATAACTTTTAGTATTTCAGTGGCAATTTCATAGGTAAAGACCTATTATTAAGTCCACTACCAACCTTACAGACCATCTAAATATTAAACACGACAAAGCATTTTTCCGTTTAGATCGTGCCGACACAATCTTACTATCTATTTACAGAACTCACACGACGTAGATAAAGTAACATACCTTCTCCAAAAGGTGTTAAAGTCATTAGCAAGTTGTAAAGACAGTCCTTAGTTGCGGCGAGGGAGAGACGAACGCATTTGTGCGCTGTCACTGCCTGAAGCGCTCGGCAGGTGGCGCCACGGATCTCGTATGTCTCTGTCCTATCTTCACCGGTCCATGAAGTGCATCTGCAATACGTCGAATAATAGATTTTACATCAGAAAAGAAATCAAATTAAGCACGAAGAGATCTCTCCTTCTGTACTTTGCCTATTGCCTAGAATAGTACAGGTTGACGGAAAGAAATAAAGAGTCCAAATCCCGATACCTATTTGCAAGTAAGACCGGCATTACAACCATGTCGCTAATTACATTTCATTCATTCATTAATATCCTACTTTGTAGCTTGCACATTTTAATAGTAAAGCAACTGCGTTACTTGCGTGTTGGTCATAATGAATAAGGGCTTAGATAAGAATTTACTTTATAAGTCCTTAGCTTATGCTATAGTTACATGGTTTCGCAGAAGACTAATGTTTTCAAGATAGCCGGAAAGTAAGTATTTATTTTGACAAATACGTTAGCCATATTTATCGCAACAGAATGCACCTTCGCGTGAAGGCTCGTATGTATGATCGTGTGGGCTGATGTTTATCATTACTTAGGACTAATGAGTCATTCATTAGTCAACATTGTAGAGATGTGCTGGATGAGCATACGCATTAGAGCAGCCATATTACTCGTATGATATTTTAAGATGACATAATGTATAATAATAGTAAATCATTTATTTTAATCGTCAAAGGGCTCGTCCATTCCAATTCCGATTCTGATTTCAAAATTCAATATTCAAAATGTCAGGCACAGAAAACACTTCTATATTGTCTCTTAAATCAACGACGTATGGAAACCTCCTTGTGTATTGTGTTGTAGGTGCCTATAGGCGGTGGTTATCTTTTCCCATGACGACTTTTCATTTAAAAAATATACATTACCAACATTATTTTACATACTTAGTTGGCGAAACTTCACAGACTGGACGAATATCAATATCTAATCGTGAACTCCGCGAACTAATTGCAAGTAAAGTTCTTCAAAACTAATTGGAAGACTACAGAACCAGTCTCAGTCGCATAACGTTTGATAAAGGAGGCGGAAACAGTACTAACTGCTAATGGCTTTGCAACTTAGGCGCGTGTGTACGCGGCGGACCTAACTGGTTTGTACTAGATGTAGCAATTAAGTCACTACTAAAATAATGTTTACATTACTGTCGCGGCCTACAACAAGGGCATTGATGGACACACATACGTGAGTCCATCAATGCCTGGTTGCGGCCAAGGCTTGTATAGTACTTTTCTCAAATAATGCGCGGATTCAAACTAAGTAAATTAATTATAAATTCCAGAACCAATGACGAACAACGATAATTTTTCACTCGCCAATATGTTAATTTGTTTCTTTTTTACTTTAAACAGCTCTATTTGCAAACTAAATCGAAATTAAAATAAGTTATTTTATAAGTTACATCCTTGGTTGCCATGTGCTGAAGTAAAAATTTAGTTTCATTTTTAAATAACACGACAGATATGGATTTTCATACAATCATTGCCGGCCGGGCGCTCGCATGTATTCGACCAGTACAGCATTTTCAAATTTATCTCGAAGAAGGTTATCTAAATAATGCTCGAATTTCCAAGCATGTATGAGAAAAAGAACATTGTTTTGAAAAGTTTTGTATTGTGGTTGGAAGTACGTGAACTGCACAATGGAATGGAATCTACAAATAGTATAAAATAAAGTCGCTTTTCGTGTCTGTCTGTGTAACCACTTAGTTCTTCTTAACCATCGTCAGACAGAAATCTGCCTCTTTGCTCTGCAGAGTGCGGGAAAGCTCCAACTCTATCCTGAAGACCATAGCGGGGAGGTACGATTCTTTGTCATGTGATGTTGTTCGAAAATGCATTTCGAACAACAGCCTTGTGTCCAAATAGTATAATAATAATAGTTTACTAACATAGATATAAGTTATCTTTTTGTTTACTAACCCATTTGGATGTTGCTTATCCGAAATAAAGATTATTTTATTTATTTATTTAACTACACAATGGATTTTAAAGCGGATATAATAACCATAATTTAAACAATTATTGCGGAAGGACTATGTGTATTACACATTCATTTTAAATTCAAATATAATAAAGAAACCTCGATGTTTTGCCAAGTCGTAAAAACCGTGCGAAACGGGCTGGTCACTAGTATCTAATAAACACACTAATTCAATCAATCAGAATGAGCTATTGTAGTTGGTGCAAAACAATTTCTGTACTGACGTTAGTGGTTAGTGTAATATAAATAACTGTTTAAATTAAATATATAAATCATGCATGACTTAGTGTTTTATTTATTTATGATGTTAATTCGCCGAACTTTATCAACCACTAGGTATTTCACAGATGAAGTGCACTTGTGCATTAGGGAAATCCTCATTTCTCTTGCATTACTTGAAATTTTATAATCAGAAATATGCTATATATAGCACCCACTACTAAAAGTTTTAGAGAGAGAAAGGCATTTACAAAGAAAGGTGACTTACAGTATTTCAACAAGATTTAATGCAATTTCCTCGAAGTCATTCTTGTGCAGAATGTAGTATTAATAGAGACACTAACATTTTGCAGTATCCGCCAGTTTTACAACCAACAGCTGCACTTAACACAACTCGCTGGAAGCTATAATTATTTGATGCATATTCTACGAACATTCGCAATATATACCTGAACAAAAGTCGGTACAATCCTCGTTCATTCCAGGCTTGGACGGGGCAGTGTGTGAAGGCGCTAACATTGTGCAGTGCGTCGGCTAGGGTTGTCACCAGCGTGGCAGTGGGCGGAGGATGCGGCTTATGTGTGACGGGCGCAGGCGACACAAACTCGTCCCCTCCCTTCTGCGCACGCACCTCGAACTCACCCCGACGCTCCAACAACCCTAACGACACGTTCCCTTCTAGAATAAAAAACACTATTATTGTTTTTTTTTATCTACCTATCAGTAGGCACTTAATTGAAACACTGTAAGAGTGATTACGATTAAAATTCCTATTACATGAATATGATTATGATTTAATATCACCTTCTGATAACATATTATTATGATATTGCAATTATTGAATTGAATTGTTTATGAGTCTGACTTTATGTAAATAAATTAATAGTGAACTAGATCTAATCATTTGATTTAATGGCTCTATGTCTTAAATATTGAATGCTATTATTCTCACGTAACTTGTAATCTTTAAACTTAAATCTAATCTGAAAGATGTTATTTATAAGTTATCGGTGATAAATAAACTGCAAATAAATACGTAACACATATAGTTAGGTTCCTGTTATCTGACAAGGATGAACTCAAGAAGTCCAACTCACCGAACGATTGTTTATAATCTTTGGTATTGCAGAAGTCTACGAGAATCTCTATACAATTTTCTATGAAATTATTTTCGTGCAGTTGTTCCAGCACATCACACTCCAAGACCTGAAAAAGTTTTTAATATTATAAAGACCTTGTTTTTTAACTAAACATACACAAACAATCATTACACAAATATTTGAATATATTTTTATTTTTATTAGCTTATCTTAACCATGTCTTAATTAGGATAAAATAAAAAATATCAAAATGTATAGATACAGTTGTGTTTAATATCTCAAACCAAACAAACAAACCAATTAATAGTTGTTGTTTTAGCCATATTTAGAAGTGGTGACTGGTACCTACATTCATCAGGTACATTACTACAATTTCAATCCCAAAATATTCAGTAGATGATTATAAAAAACATAAAACTCAGAAATTTTAATCAGAAGACATTAAATTTTATTGCACGTACATATAAAATTGCAAATGAGTAGCAGGAATTTCGTTTCTTATTCAAGTAGGTTATCAAAAATGCCTCGATTCAGCGGTTTCAACATCATTTTATGCATACAATAGGAATCGGTAAACTAGTATGCATTGTTCAAGTAAAAATAGCGCGCGAACACTGGCATACCTTAGCTAGACATGTCGTGAATTAAAAAACATTAACAAGTATACATACATAAACTACCATAACACCTTCTGCAACGGCTAATTATCACTTGTTTTATTTAATACAACTTGCAGCGAGTAACTCGACTATTTTTATACTATCTGAGTAAGGGAATCTTAAAAGGTTTACATTCCACAAACGAAATGTTCATTCAATGTTCAAGAGTTTTTGTTTCATAGCATACGTTGTTAATGATTATTTTTTCTATGAGATAGCGAGTAATTCAATAACGGGTAAGTGAAATTGTAGGTACCTACTTAAACAACCTACTTCTTTTAGATAATAGGAAAATGGATAAGGAAAGTTAAAAATAATGTCTGTTTTGATTCGTATATTTCTAAAGTACACCATAATACTGTAAATACACAGTTCAGGATCCAGGTACAAAATATAGACAAAAATATAGTAACAACAACTTATTAAAAATCCAAGTCTATAAGATAAACATTGCAATGAATTAAGTAAAGGTTAAGGTACAAAGTAAGTTTTAGGCTATTAAGACCACAATAGGATTAATGAAATATAATTATAAATATTTAATGTAGAATTAATAATAATACCTACCTATATAAAGTCATCTTTAGGAAGTTAAATCAATTAATTAGTTGCCGAAAAATCATATTAATTAATTAATACATCCATCCATTCTTTAAGTTTTCGATACTCATCAACGGACCAATTCATTTACAGTTTTAATGCTGGTCATGTTTTAAATAATTTTTATGTAACTACGAAATAGTCAACACGATGTACAAAATGTACGTTTACATTCGTGCTTTTAGGTCGTTACCACCAATCACTAAATGCGTTGGACGCTAAACATTTAACACAAGAACAACAACACAACAGAGACAGTACGGTCTCTGTCATCTTTAAGCGATTGACAGAAAAAGAACAACGTTTTAAATTATTTTAGTTAGCGCTAAACGTATAATAAGTGTGTTGTTGTGGTGCAAGTGAAATGCTCGTCTATAAATGACAAAAAAAGAAAAAGAGTAATAACTTAGGTACTGAATATGGACTGTTAGATTGATCGAACGTACCAGATAGCTGGTGAAACCTGGCTATATAATGTGTTATCTGCTTTTAAATGGCCCATAAAGTAAATACCCTACCAACAAGCTTATAAAAAAGATTATTCACTGTTTCAATTAAAAAGTAATGCCTGTATTACTTTAAACATCATAAACCTGTTTACTGGATCAGATACGCCAGATAGCGATGGGCACAAAGATATCTGGTACACATAATAGTAAATGTAAAAAAAAGAATGACTTTTAAAAATAGACATGGTGCGCACTCAGTATTCGAGTCAACGTTAAAACAGGCCAAAGACCAATGAAAACACCCCTTTCGGCTGTCGGTTGGTATTTAGTGCAATTACATGACCAATTAACTGACTCGCCCAGTTTAGTGATTGTTTACTGAAGCAGCTGATTGATAGTATCGGCACTTCAGTTCGATAAACACATGATTAATAGTATGTAGATCGATTCAATTGATATGTTTGCAGCAAATAAATCTTTTGCTTCGCTACCTAACATGGTCTTAAACCCACTATCAACTTGATAAATAATGCTCGGTCCCTTACGACAGCCCACGGACATCACCTCTGATATTCATCAAGCCTCCTAACTTAACTCGCCTGAACTGGACATCTGAAGAAGTTGTTTGCAAAAAGAAAAGGTAATAATTTGGCACAGTAACATCAAAGAGTAGATATTAGTGGAACTTTATTTTTAGGTAATAAATAACCGCTCTAAAATAAAATTCGCAAGATCATTACCGAAATACTCTATCTCCGCTTTTTCTTATTTACTTTCTTTGAATAGTTTAAAATTAAACATAATTTTCATACACCAATGAAAAACATATTGTGATGTGCTTAAAATTATAACATAATTCGCCTGTATTCCCCGAAAAGCTGGGCAAAAGTGTGTGTACTACCTACACCAACATTTCGTATGTTAGGTTTAAAATTATTCTTTCTGAAAATTATCTGTCTCCGAAATCCGAAATTTCTAAAAATATATGAGGAAATAATACAAACAAACAACATTAGACTTTTTTATAATAAAGATGCTATACGCAATGATGTCACTGAAGTATACTATCAGCTCCGTTAGATAGACCAGTAATTTGTAACCTAAAACAATAGCAATATAATAATAGTTTATGATAACTGCATCCGCATGATTCACACAGTCGAAGAAAGACAATGATATTATTATGAATAAATGTGTATTTATTATATCAATGCAAACTACAAGATTTCTTGGAACTATTGACTGAATAGATAATATTGAACTACACACATCAAAAATGTCTAGGGATCAAATACGTTTTACAGTATCGCCGCAATTGAGGATTGTTATTTTAACTTTTTTGGATCGTTATTGATTCTTTTTAGTGAATTTCACTATTTGAATAAAGAATTTTCTTTAAATTTTGATTATAAATAGAAATTCAACTGTCAATCAGGATTCCTATAAAAGTGTGCAATAGCGTTTTTACACAACCATACCAATTTCTGAAAAAAATTGCATCGATATGGAGCGATGACATCATTTGACACGAGAGATAATGAGAGCCGTCGGAATGTTGCAAGCTGGTTCCAAGCAACGTAATGTGGCTGTCGCTCTTGGCACTACACAGAGCGTCACAAACTACCTCTGAACACGCTATCGTGTCACAGGCAGCGTGGCCGAGCGACATGGAGGACGATCTCGCAGCGCCACTCGCAGACAGGACCGGTACATCCAAAATACTGCTCAACGGAATAGTACCATGACCGCCATGAAGTTGGTTAAGAGACTCCACAGCTCTTCAGGCTTGCTGATATGCGACCAAACCATCCGAAATCGTTTACGTGAAGTGGATCTGCGTTGCCGAAGGCCGCTGAGAGTTCCACCTATAGCACCCCGCAATCGTAGGGCCCGTTTACAATGGGCACGCGAACACAGAAATTGGGAGGAAGACGACTGGCGTTGTGTTTGCTTTTCTGATGAATCTCGTTTCGGTATGAGGCCGGATACAAGACGTATTCGAGTTTGGAGGACCTCTGGACGTCAAGAACGTTTTGTCAGGAAGGTCATTCATATGGAGGGGGAACAATAATGGTTTGGGCCGGTATTTGGATCGGTGGAAGAACCGATCTCATTTGGATCAGGGGCAACCTCAATGCTCAGATTTATGCGGAGCGGATTGTTTCAGACGTGATCATCCCTTTGCGAAGCCGGTTGAGTGATTCGTTTCGACTAATGCACGACAATGCACGTCCACACACGGCTAGAGTCGTAACACGCACTCTTGTCGATCAACGTTCTGCCTTGGCCTGCTCAATCGCCAGACCTCAACCCAATTGAGCACGCATGAAATATGCTCCAAAGAAGAGTTCTGCCGAGTATGAATGCCGTGCATACCCCACAACAACTTTTTGACTTGTTAGAAAGAACGTGGGCGGCCATTCCTCAAAATGATTTTGATTAACTGATTTTAAGCATGCCAAATCGCTGTGATTTGGTGATTCGTGTCAATGGTGGAAACACAGATTATTAATATTTTGATATTTATAATAAAAAATTTAAAAATCCACATTTGTGCCTTTTTTTCGAATTGAATTGGCGACACTAACTTAGGTTAATCTCACACAATTTGCAAAAATTGTTTCTTAATTTTACAAAATATAGGGGTAAGTTGTTAACTTCAACATAGGAAGAAGTCAGTCTGGAAGACTAGATTTAGTAAATATTAATTGGGTAATTTTTTATAGTTAAAAATGTACGTGATCTCTAGACACTTTTGATATGTGTATACCACAGTCTACAGCTGTAATCACAATAGCTCTAGGCAAAAAAGGTGATTCATATCATCTAATCACGATACAAGAATTATATTATGATTGAGAACTTAAATAAATAAGATAATTATTTCTAAACAATTTACATAACCACTAGACGCTAGAAAAACATACGTGGGGTAAGTAACACTAATTCAAATTAAATGGTAATTATTAAGTCTTAGTGCCTTATAGTGTAAAAAAACCGATAGGTGGGAGCCACGCGTCGCGTGGTTAGTGATCCATACTGTAACTTACAGCCCTATACAAACGTCTTTAATATTAGTCAGGTATAAAAGAGTATATATATATAGCACAATTCAATAATAATAATTATTTCTAAAAGATCGGTTCGGTTCGGTTTTAAATGATCCTCAAGAAACCCCACAAAAAGCAAAACCGATCAATCAATTCCAAATTATGCAAATCCAGTAGGCACTTATTTTGAGTTATTAATTCAAGAGAATTCTTTCTTAGTTTTCAAACTCAACTTTTTATAGAGATAACAGGACCGGCTTCGTGTCTTACCTTACTGGTAAGGCGAGAAGACTAGAATAACCCAAAGATATTAAGAATAATCCAATAATTTTTCAACAACCACCAATTCGACTTATTGCATTAAATTAGAAGGGAGGTACAGAGAGGTCAAGCTGTATGCAGACAGACGTAATAATTTGAGTGTTGTACATGTATGTATGCATGCATTTATGTTCACATAAGTTGCTTAGCTATTTTATTGGGCCAGGTTTCGTCGTGACTTGGGTTTATTGACCCCACATTATGAGCACAATGCTCATATTTTATTAAAATAAATATTAAATTTATTTTTTTCCTGAGTACTTTTGGATCATCAATTACTGTCTACCGTCCTTTTTCTTAGAACTCATTTTTAAGGCTTAAAAATGTAACTGGCTGACAAACAAAGCACGTGTCTGAAGTCTTCTCAGTACAAAACACCAATTTATGATAGGATTTTTTTCTGTTATTTGGCAACAAATTTCAACCATATTCCTCCTTTGTTCTTCAACATCACGCTTCTTGGGTCGTATTGGATCTGAGGAGTGGTTCGCTCGCAGGGCTCCACCGTGAAAGTACTGAGGATTGCAGCCAACCCGGCCGCCACAGTCAGCTGGGCGAATCGTGCACCTACACAGTAAACATTTTATCAATATTATAATTACGTTATACGCTTGGTTCATGGACACAGGACTTATCACCCGATATTAATTAGCTAATAATTGCAGATGGGTTATGCAAATATCTGTTACAGTAAATACTTAACTAAATTTCAGTTCTAGCAGCGATCTCTTAAATCTTTTGTTGCTATGCATAATTGTAAATGTAAGACCCGACTAAGCATATAGACCGAGTAATGTAAATTGACATATCCCAGTAAGACTTGTTTGATAACAGAGAATTTTGTCTGCACGTTGTTTATGTGGACACAAGCTCAAGTTTTGTAAACACGGGTATACTGACGAAACAATGAAAAGATTTTTAAATATTAGTATCCATACCTAAACAATGAGAACAATAGAATGTTTAGTTTAGAAATGTTTTTTTTTTCCGCGACATAGTCATAGTATCAAGAGTAACACTCTATTTACATAATATTAAATAATAATGATCGACTGCACGCAGCATTTATCTGATACAACATAATGACGTCTATCAAAGTTTACTTACCGGGGCAACTCCTTGGTCCTTCACCGTAAGCCATAAAGCCTGCTGGATTTAAATCAGCTTTGAAGCGATCTGGATCGAATTTATCCGGATTGGGAAAATACCGAGCATCTCGTTGTATACAATGGATAGGTATTAAAACGGGGTCGCGGGCTTTCAGGGAAATTTCTTCATCGAGAGTAATGGGTGCTGTGCAGAGCCTCGTCGTCATCGGCGTGGGTGGGTGCAGGCGCAGCGTCTCCGCCACCACTTGGTACACCAGCCGCATCGCTATCACTGCATCATAATTCAGCCCATTGTGCCGTTCTACACATTCCATTATCTCCGTTCTCACACTTTCTTGCATTTCTTGATCTTTTGCTAATTCATATAAACTGAAAGACAACGTTGTGGCCGATGTCTCCAGCCCCGCTAACATAAATATGAACGAGTTAGACGTTATTAGAGCATCCGTCATTAAAAAACCCGAATCTGTTTTCTGCTCATTTAACATAAGTTGAAGGAAATCATGCCTTTGAACTCCAGATCGTCTCTCTGCCAAAACCTGGTTAATAATGGAAGTAAAGAAAGTTTCTACATTTGGGGAATATGACCTCAAGTTTAACCATTTAAACAATCTGGGAAAGAAGGTTCGGCAGTAGCGTTTGAGCACCGTCGCACGATCTATCTTAAACATTTTTTGTGACATCTGTAGGAATGGTGAATCTGGATTTTTGAGCGATCCAGGGTCTACGCCGAAAGCGCAGCTTCCGATAACATCGGTCGTAAATCGTGTCATCATACTTGGTACATTGATATCTTCAACTGATTCTTTTAGCAGTACATTTTTCAACGTTTGAGCACATTCAGCTATCAACGGAAACATAGCCTTCATCTTAGCTGACGAGAACGTCGGTGTCACTATGTGTCGCATAGCCTTCCACTCAGCGCCACCCATATTCGCCAGGTTACGAAGAAGCGGCTCGCGCTGGGTGTCTGTAGATACCGACACACGGTCACTGAAGCTCTGGAACTCCTTCGAGAATATTGTTTTTGCCATATCCAAATCAATTACCATCAAAGTTGGCCTACGAGCTTGAAAAAGTCCAACATATTTCTTGTCTCTATAATTATCATAAAAATATTGTAGCATTGTTGTGTAACTTTTTCTCATTGTAAACGTAGCTCCAAAGTTTCCAAATATAGGGCAGGGTTCCCTGTAAGGCACATTTCTGAAGAACCAATACTTTCTTCCCTTCGATGAATAGTGAAAAACAGCCAATAAAAGAGTCAGCAACAGCAAGAGTACCACTATCACCAATAAAATACCACTAAGCCACATTTTGAATAACGTTCACTTTACTGCTTAGATTTGAATAAAAAATGTTTGTTTTAAGTCGTATATTTAAAGAGCCGGCATTTCGTACGTATGTAAACAACACGGTCTGCGATACAAGCGGGGTGCCGGCAGCGCCTGCGGTGGCGGCGGCGGTCAGAGATCGAGTGAGGCGTATCGCCAGCGCGCGCTAAGATAAGCCCTACGCGGCTGTACTGGGCAGCTCGCACGACGCCATGCACTCAAGGCCATGCGTGTTGATGTACTGCGCCCGTGACTCGAATGTAGCCGCATATCGATCACTCACGATAACCATTGTATTCCGAAACGTGAATTGTAATAAGAAACACCTTTTACGCATTTTGCAAGTCATCTCAACAGACGCCAACATGGACAAAAATGTTTGTTTACAACTCAGGCGTAGCTCAATAACTTCATGAAACAACAACTTCGCCTCGGTTTCTAACTCACCGGCGGGCCCCATAAATAATGTGGCCAATTATAACAACTACAAATTTCCGCCTGTAACAATTTTATCTTTACAAAACTGTATAGAAATATATGTAGAGTGGGTATATTGGTGAAATGTATGAATATTTATACTTAATAGTTTCATTCATATTAATAAGTTCTAAGGGTCAGGGTAAGTTATTTATGCGCTTAATATATCCAAGTCCATTTCTCCATTAAAGTAAACACGGCATGTCAAGGAATACAGTCGTATATAAATATACCACTTGGTACCTACGCTTACCCAGGTTCTATTTTGGCGTCACAGTCGCCCTCAGTGGACAAATAGAACAAGTCAATTATGTATGACTTATTTGATGGGGGAAATAATTGGATTAGCAACTGATCATAACTCTTACACTTTATCTTTTGTTGTCTTTGAACAATGCGCTACATTTTACTATTACTAAGGTAATATTATATTTTTCCTATTGTTGAAAAGCAAGATTCTGCGCGAGCTACCGTATTCGATCCATTATTTACATGTGATTTATTAATCAAACCGCAGTTTGAACGCTACATGCATTACATGACTTATTTATTTTTATTCTCTGTGATGGTAACATTAGTGAATGTTTCGCAAACCAGCTCATATTACTATTCAAAATGTTGTGTCATCAACGTCAAAATTCAGTTTCAATGAATTTTAAAATAGCTACATAATTATAGTGTGTCAGCCACTAATTTCTATGAGGTAAGAGCTCGGTGACATGAGGATAAAATCGCGTATTTCCCAGCGAGCAGTTGTCTAATTTCCCCCACTATTTATCACAGTATTGCTAAAGTAGTAACTTGATGCTATTTTCACAGTCCGCGGGTGGTCCCATTCGTATTCGCTAGCCCTGCTCGTAATTTATAGCTCGTTATAGCACGTGCTCAATGACCCTAAGCTTGTTGAACACACCTTGTATGGGGACAATAAATTACTTTATTTAAACCGGCGGTGTTTTAATGCTTTCGAATGATCAAGCAGTGAATAATATCCAGATATATATTTTACTTTAAGGAAGGATGGTTCAAAATGAATCTATTTTGCTGTCTGTAAAAGTTAAAGAAAATCCCCAGTCCGCTTAGATTTGAGTTTGTAAATTGTGGGAAACAAAATCTTGTATCTATTTTAGTCTGTAATAGGAAGTATATTTTACTGTAGACTTTTTTTTGTGTACAAGCCAAAATCGCACTTTGAACATGTTGATAGAGAACAAAAACACACGATATCGCAAAAAAATAACAAACTGTATAAAAATATGCGGCCACTACGTTTTATGATTAACGTGTGTGGTCACTTTATCGGACATGACACTATTTTGCGTTCATAGCTACACAACGATGATCACGGAACTAAAAATAGTTCTCATTGTTATTAAAATTACTACCTATTTTACCTACCGCAAGCTGGTTGCAGAAACAATAGAAATACTATAAATTGTTTACTCTTTTTAACATAAACTTCATATGTCGTTCGAGCAATAGTTTTAGTCAGTATCATCACAAAAAAATACGGACGTCTGGTGTTAATAAAAATATAATATTATTTTCTTTCTTGTCCTGATAAATGATAATGGATTAGGGGAAGTGCATGACTAAACGAACAATAGCTCAAACTCAACGATATATCCTATTCATGATACTGGCTAGTAGGAGTCGAATTGATAAAATTATAATAAATGATAACATTCTTCAGCAGTGGCATCTCACGACGTCTATAGGAAGTGGTGGGATGGCCTACGGGGTCATGTTGAGTAATATAAAACCAAACGTAAACCGTGCGTGATTATGAACACGTATACGCATACCAACGCCTCACTCTGGGGTTTCTCATGTGAAATAATAGTGGTATTATAATTAGTTGACAGTCATAAACATTCCCCAGTCCCATCATAGAACCATTTCACTTCTCCCCTGTCACCTTGGACGAAATTAAAAGGATCATCCTGTCCATAAAATCTAAGGCTGTGGGCTATGACGGCATCAGCCGTGGTATGGTCGTTTGGATCCTTGATATCCTGCTCCCACCGATTGCCCACATCATCAACTTTTCGCTTGATTCCGGACAATTCCCATCCTCGTGGCGTATGGCCTATGTACGCCCACTCCCTAAGATTTCAAATCCCTCCCTACCTAGTCACTTTCGACCCATTTCCATTCTCCCATTCCTGTCAAAAGTGCTTGAAGCCTGCGTACACAAGCAGTTTACGGGGTTTGTTCACCGAAACAACCTTGTTAGCTCTTTTCAGTCTGGATTCAGGCCTGGGCACAGTACAGCATCCGCTCTCCTTAAAGTGACTGGTGACGTTAGAGAAGCGATGGAGGATACCAAGGTTACAGTTTTGGTATTAATTGATTTCTCCAATGCCTTTAACGCCGTCAGTCACGATATTCTCCTTTCTATCCTCTCTCATCTTATGGTTTCGTCCGAGGCTCTGGAATGGTTCTCGTCTTATCTTCGGGGACGTCAGCAGTCGGTTCGCGTTGATGAGAACTCATCGAGTTGGCGCGACTTGGATGCTGGGGTTCCACAAGGCGGTATTCTTTCTCCATTGTTATTCTCCATCTTCATAAATTTTATAACTCACTGTCTTCGGTGTTCGTATCATCTTTATGCCGATGATCTTCAATTATATACAGCTGAGCGGGTTGAAGGTTTATCGGGCGCTATAGCAGATGTAAACCGAGATTTAGATGCCATCAAGGACTGGTCTGATAGATTTGGGGTATCAGTAAACCCCTCAAAGTGTCAGGCCATTTTAATTGGAAGCTCACGCATGATGGGGAGGGTGACGCTTAGCTCTTTACCTCCTCTTATTTTTAATGGTACCGTCATACCCATAACCCCTACTGTGAAAGATCTCGGTTTGCATCTGGACTCGACACTTAGCTGGCAACGCCAGGTCTCTAGTGTAAGTCAAAGAGTCAATGGTACTCTGCGATCTCTGTATCGTCTGAGGAACTTTTTGCCCGCCAAGACGAAAACTATGCTGGTGCAGACTTTGATTTTCCCTATCATCGACTATGGTGACGTGTGCTACTTTGACTTGAATGCGGTTTTGCTGGATAAGCTCGACAGACTGCTCAACAATTGTATCCGGTTCATATTCAACCTCAGAAAATATGATCATGTGTCGAGCTATAGGTCTGAGCTCAAATGGATGTCCATTCGCCAAAGAAGAAGTTTGCGTGCTTTGACCACGCTTTTCTCCCTTCTCAACTCTCCCTCTCCTCCTTCTTATCTTTTGTCTCACTTCCAATATCTATGTTCTTCACACTCTAAGAATCTGCGTTCTTCTAATAATCTTCTCCTACTCTGTCCTTCTCATACTTCTGACTTTGTTCATTCTTCCTTTCATATTCAGTCCATTCTTCTTTGGAATGCGCTTCCTCTTGATATCAGAACGGCCACCAGTCGGTATGCATTTAAGCGGAAATTGCAGATTTATTTTCAAAATAAATAGAGTAGAGTCATCTCAGCACCTCCCTCTCTTGAATTCGTATATAATATGTATATATATATATATATATATATAATTTAGATATATTATATTATTGTAAATATGTATGTATGTGTAATTAGTACTATTTTAGTTCGTATGTATTATCATATATTTTTAATAATAGTTTTCTCTTTGTTCCTCTCAAATAGAGCACCTGCCATCTAATCTCTTCACCACCCTTGGTTGACTGGTAGAGAATGCCTAAGGCATTAAGTCCGCCATTGTACCTCTTTGAGTGCGAGAAGTTTTTAATAAATAAATAAAGTTGCTATGTATGTAGAGGAAAATTCAAACGCTGTTGTACAATATTTGCATGTCAAAAAAAATGAATGACACATAAGCAACATTGATTAACATTGGGGAACAGACGGCTCACGCGAAGCCCATAATGGGATCGATCATACTTAACTTAATTTATGAACATAAAATTAAAATTTAGTGTTTCTTACATCAGATTTTGGTGAAGCCCGTGTCGCGATAGACGCGAGTAGGGTAGCTGCAGCCGCGCGCACTGCGTTCGCTTCACCGCGTTGAGAAAATATATTCGCCGCAAATTGAGACAGAGATGATTCTTGAATCGCTTTAGAAAATAAAAGAAAAAAGTAATTTTTAATTACAGTATGAAATGGCGTTGCCAATGTTTAAAAAAATGATGATTATCTATTTTGTTCCAGTCTTAACTGAAACTTACATAAGAAGTTTTTGAACGTGTGCCTAAAACGTTAAATTAAAATGTTTGTTTGTTTTGCTCGACTTGGCGGGCGCACGGGAGTGCCCCTAGATTTTAGGCATCTACACATACGATCGTATTTCCGGGCATATTCAACTGCAACTATTACGTACAAATAGAATGGTGTTCCATAAAAAAGTGTATTCCCATTCAAACACGACTTCAGTCATAGAACCTCACCTTGCATCAAGTGCGGCATCAGTTGCGCGTAGCGCGCAAGCGCCGCGATAACTTGCAGCGCCGCAGCGCGCAGTTCAGCGCGTGCGGCGGTAGTACCCTTCACGACGGTGCGTACCACGTCGCTGTTGAAGTCTTCGCTCCACCTCTGGTTCAACGGAACAAGTGTTTTTTCTATACATATTATAAATGAAAGTGTCTGTCAGTGTTACAATAAAATGTTACAATAAAATACCTCCCCACATACTTCAACTGAATGAAACGAAATTTAAATCTTATATTAAACGCACACTATGCAGCCAAGCATATTATAAGTTGGGAGATTACATCGCTGATAAAAATGCTTGGCTCAACGCTGGTCCTGCTCCACAAGCATAAACTAATTGATTAGCATTTGAAAATACCGTTGGAGCTGCTGAAGATTTTAAAAACTATTTTTGCATTGTATAAATTCAATGTCTTAGCATTGTATAATTGCATGGCACACGTGTGGGCGCCATGTACCGACTATAAAGCTACCATTTAGGTACTGAGTATGTCTTTCATTGACTTGAATGTGCCCTGGCGGCTGAGAGTATGTCATGCTCACTCTAATGTCTCGCTGGCGGTGGCGCGTGTGTTGGATCATTTAGCTCCCTTCAAAATGGTTGAGCTGAATGGTGCTAATCCATGCGTCATGTTCGTGAACGGGCGCCATCAGTAGGGACTGGTCATCTCTTAGCTGCCACGGCGATTTTAATTTAATTTATATTTTTATTTCTAACGGACGCTTTTAATGTTTTGCATCGTTCTCACATGTATAACTTCAACTTGAATGATGTAACCAATATTATGTAACCATCTTATTTTATTTAAAAGAGTGTCCGTGGAGTTTCTTGCCCGTTCTTCTCCATAGGTACCTACTACGCTTTGGAATGGGCGACTAGCTTCATATTTCTGACTGACCGACCCCTTGACTATTCAAAAGTGCCTGTAATTGGTTTATTTGAAATAAATGCTTTGAGTTTGAGTTTGAGTTTGAGTTTGAGTGTGACCGTTTTGTTTTTCCAAACTACGCAATGGATTTTGATGCGGTATTGACAATCATTCAGAAAACTGATTTCGGAAGGTTTATGCGTTTCATAAATTATTAATATTAAACATACATACAACAAAAATAAAGTAGTCCTAGGGTGGTTCGGCGCCGTAAAACAAGGGCGTTGTGCTTTCGTTTTGTGTCTTGTTCTGCGTTCCGTACATAATCTAAGGCATAGGCACGATACCGAAAATCAAAATAAAGACACCCACCCATCCCATTCCCTCTCTTCTACAGTTATATTCTCTGTCTTATTTTAAAAGAAACGCCAGCGAATTTAAAGGTAATCCTACAGCCATTTAAGGCACTTGAGGCTAATCTTGCTGCCAAGTGTGCAATTGGCACTAATCCACGACTATCTGTCATAATGGTCAAGGACGCCTGCTACGAGTACTGCTATCATGTTATGATAGTTGCTTAGTGCAATGATATATATTGACGATCGGTGCTATTATACTGCTATCAATTATCTTGTTATGATAGTGGCTTAGTGCAACGATAGGTATACATTGAAGATCGGCATTATAAATATTCTTAAGGGGGTAAAGTTGGCGGTTATACGCGTCACTTTATCGGTTCAGCTGCAAAAACATAAAACTTAATACTTTAAGACATTATGTCACCGGTACCTATTTATTGTTCTAAGATAAAAACACGAACGAAAAATGTCTCAATTAGCACATTATAAAAATGCTTTTTTATCAATGGCTAACTGGTTTACTTAACGCAGAGGCGCAAAGTGGCAAGCAAAAGGTCGTGAGTTTTATCCTTGCATGATTGAATAAAATTTATCCAAACACCACAAGCATTATTATTATTGAGCTTAGTGGATGAGTTCACAAAATACTATTATCGTACAATCCACATTTCTAGCAGATAATCTGATAATAAGACAAAGAAATCCTATCCGCTTAAATACTCAGAAAAGATACGTTCACAGTTAAATGATACTAAACGGAAGTAGGTGTAGTGAAATATTTATTTGTTATCATCTGACTAAACATAATTTGATTAAGTATGTACTTTTATCTACCGGATAGCACTTGAAAAAAATGTTTTATCGATGTTATGCGGAAATTACCCATAGTAGTGGTGGTTAGTAAGAGAACCGGAGAACTTATTAGAATAATGATACTGCATTTCTTTGTTGAACGGATTTAAAAACGGAAATCGAACATCTATCTCTTTGGCCTATGGATGATAATATGGCCAGAAAGAGTGTGAATTCTGAGATGATGGCTAATAGAGATGTGTGTGAAATAAATTGAGACAAAGACAGGAGAATGATTATCTGTTGGGACCGGAAGGATATAAATAAATTATTTATTTATATTCGGACTTCTAACAAAAGGAAAGAAAAAAAATAGGAATAGAATAAAAAAATAAGAGGAAAAGGAAATAATTATTTGATTATTTATGTACCTGAACGGGTATAGCTTCCTCATGTATTTGCCTTAATAGCGCAAGTAAAGCCAGGATCGCATCGAGCCGGCACGCCTGTCCTTTACATCCACCACCAGAGGCACTCCCACTCAATGTCCTACCCACCAGTCGCAGGCATTGGATCAGGGTATCTTCCGATAGCTTGCAGTAGCGGGAGTTTACAGCGTAGCGTATACATCGCATCAGTTCGTTTAGGTATCCTAAAAACAGTCTTAAAGAATTAGTTTTTAATATTATCATAATGGGTATGTATACGGCCAGTTTCTCAAACGAAATAGATCGCAAAATTAATGTCACAAGTTGGGAAGCTCGCGTAAACTGCTGCAATTGGCTGTTGATAAATCATTCAACACGAAGGCAGTGTTGGCCCAGTGGTAACGGCCGCGACTTACGAGTTGTGTGTAGGTAGTACATAGGTTCGAACCCTGACAGGCGCTTTACTTTGTGTAAATTATTTCATCACCACTGCTTTTAAAACGGTGATGAAAAACATCGTGAGGAAACCGGCATGTCCTAGAACCAAAAATTCGAAGACATGTGTCATCTACCAACCCGCACTGGGCCCGCGTGGTGGATTACGGCCCACTGCCTCTCACAGAGTGGAGGCCTGTGTCCTAGCAATGGGAACATCATAGGCTGATTATGCTAAATCATTCAACCAATCACAGCAGTTTACGCGCGTTTGACATTTTGTCATATAAATTTTACGATATTTGGGACAGGAAGAAGACTCAAGTTAGTTTTCTTCTTCCTGATCTTTACCTACGCTACTTGTCGGCGCAAAACGTCTTTTTCATTCACTCTGTTTTCATTCTCATCCCTCAATCACAATCAAATCGTTTTAAAAACGTTGCCCCACACTAGGAATTTCTCCTGTGTCGTGGGTGCGTTTACAAACATTTAAACTCACATACACAAACAGCCAGACCCGGAACAACTAATTGTAGGTCATACAAATATTTGTTCCGTGCGGGAATCGAACCCGCATCATCATCATCATATTCATCTTTAATTTGGTCTTTCTCTGCCTTTCCATTCATCGACATTTTTAATCACATCCGTTTCATATCGTATCATAATGGTTTCAGTATTATCACAACTGGATATAATTTACGCGCAGCCTGTGTAGTGTAGTGCGTTTGCGGTGAGCGTTACACCGAAAAAATCCTTTTGTCAAAAAATGACAGTCACAAAATTAATAGAAGGACTAACACAAAAATATTAAGGGTACACTAGTCGACGGTTCGAACTCGATTGTGGGAGTGACTAATTTGCATGCTAATTAGACTAAATGTTTATTTATTTAGTTTTATTTATTTATCTACTTTTGATTTATATATGTATTAATTTATTTAGTGAAATAGACGAATAGACGAAAACGAGCGCGTAAAATTTCATGAACAGACCTTCGGGCGTACAGATATTATGGAAAAACCACTGGATGTATTTACTCAAATTAACATTACATGAACTTTTAAATAAATTATATATCCCTGTACGGTTTCTATTTTGCCATTTTTTTTACTACAAAAGTTATTTATTTACGCCCAAAAACGAGGTAAAATTAGTGTTGAAATCCATATTTCAACACTAATTTTTTTTTTCCAATTCTGCTTCCATACAGAGCTAGATAATTTCAGGACAAATTGATATAATTTTTAGTTTTGAACGTATACCGTCAAACAGACGAGTAATCAGCATACTATGTTTGTATGGAAGAATTACCGACTAGCGTACCCTTAAGCATTAATATGTTTGTAAAATTATCAATGATGTCACATGATTACATCAGAAATATTTTGACGTAAAGTGGTCAGTATGTTATTTTAATGTGTTGAATGAATCAGGGATTTCTTGGAAATCAATCAATCTTATCTAGCAGTTCAATGTCCGATGACAATAAAAAGCAAGTCTGATACGAAACAAAACAACTTACCCAGCATATGAAAGTTTTTCAGATCTATTTTATCCAAACAGGAGAGTAGTATTTTGAGTAAACTTTCTAACTTATAGCTGTCGTAATGATCCCAGTTTTCAAGCATCATGATGCATCGTAATAGAACTTTGACAATGTGAATGTGAAGTTGGGTCACTTCTATGCTCTCTTGAACCGTTTGCTGAGGATAGAGCTGGTCTCGACTCAGTAGAGAAATTATGTTCGCTTCGTTACCGATAAAGGATGACTTTATCCAGGACATTGTACCGTCTAAAAAAAAAGAAAACTGGAAATAATACTTATTTCTCAAAGCATTGGGTTCAAATCGAACTGGTCCGCTGCTGACAATTACCTAACAGGAAAACATAAATACACTTTTGATAAAAAGGCATGGTATCTTAACTTCACACAGTTGTACTTGAGAATTGACATCATTCGGATTACATACCTATCTACGTGGTACTCATAAAGTAGGTAATTTTTAAGGCCTGCAAGGCTACATGCATGCATGTCCACATTTTTAGGCATTAGAAATACTGTATAAAAAGGCCATTACAAAATCTAGTGCAAAAAACAAATTGACTGTTAAAGGTCCCGGCGATCAGTTTATTTCAAAAATCTCGTAAAGTAGTAGCTCAATTTATGCTACAAGTTTATTCCCTATTAAATTCTATACAAAAAAGTACTCAGCAAGATTCCTATAACTAGTCATTCTACTTCCTATAACTCTCATTTACTTTAGTCCATTCGCGTTAAGAAAATAGTGATTCTTCGGCCTAGCCCCGCCCCTCGACCAATCGGGTCGCAACAAATTAGAAAGCTGACCATTGACGGCAGATCCTCGTAAGAAACGCTTGTATCTTGCGGCTGGATGACTCACTATTTTCTTCACGCGAATGGACTATAGGAAAATATCTTATTTTCCTGGGCTAATCGAACAACAACGACCAGATATACTTATGTATCATGTTGTAATGGAAAGCTCTTATACGACTTTTGCTCTTGGACGTTATTTTTTTATTATGGCATTCAGTCTTAAAACGTTGTGGAGAAATAATTTGCTATACAGGGTGGCAGGGACATGGACGCGAAAACTGATACCTTGGATTCAGTACATGATGCATGGACATGATCAGGGGGATGCGCAGGGGGGTTCATAATCATGTAATGAATCCATGGTATCAGTTTTCGCATCGATATCCCTGCCACCCTGTATACATAGCTGAAGCAACCAATGTTTTAGTTCCTTACTTTAATGGTATTTGTCATTTCTGCTTCCTTTAGTACCTAAACAAACTTACCACAATTAGGCACATTGTCCATATACGCGACTACGAAGTGCAATAGAGAGCAAAGCAGTGATGTGTCGCGGGACGAAGCGGGGGGTGCGTCTAAAAACCGCTTCGTGTGTTGCCATGGCAACGAACTGAACTCCTTTTTATCGGCGTACGATGAAGGGACTAAGTATACGTAGCTAGAAAAAATAAAGCAATTCAAATTATTCTACAGAGTTCTAGAATATTGTAAAAAAAAAAATCATAAGCAGAGAGCCAGTCTGTATTGCTTAGTTTTTGATTATGTTGTGTTTTGAATATAGTGTCATTCTACAGATGTAAAGTATAAAATAAGATAGAAAATAAAAAAGGTAATCGGTACTATGAAATAACAAACCTCTCCAACAAATGCAGTGCTTTAGTAACATGTCGATGTGTAGTAGCATTCTGAAGAGTCATCAAAGCTCTTGTGCAGCTGAATATGGGGCAAGAGGCTTTCAAGGCGGCCAGGTCTCGGGGGGCGGGGCGGAGGGCTAGCGGGGCGACGGGGGGAGGCTCCGAGAGAAGTCGGGCACGGCCAGAGTGTGTGCACCACCAGCGGACACGCACTGCCGTCCGCCACTCTTCTTCGGCTAATAGCCACTCTGTGTTGAAATATTAAAAATAAATGTAAGTAATAAATAAATATAAAAAAACAAAATTCTCAATGTGGTTGGCCTTAATAATTGTTGAGATCAAAAAAGAGAAAAATTTAATACAGGTAATGTCAAAGTAAAAGCAACAGTAAACAACAAATAGTACAGATTGTTTAAAAAACCTGTCACACAATTTAACCATAAAAAAAATCGTGGTCGCAGTATTCTTCAAGGTTTGTTTTAAAATTGTTTTATGAGGATTATCAGTTGTTGCAACAGTATGACATTGACGCTCCTGTTTTGGTTCACCTCACCGCGATCTTTTTACGCGCAATCATCATGACAAAACTAATATCATGCATCAGGGCGCCTGAGCGGTCTACCTAAACATGTTTGGAACAACTAAATAAAAAATTCAACACATTCTATTCTAAATTATTGCAAGTAATTTAAATTCAAAGCATTAATTTGTCCAGAGGAATAAATCGTGACGTCAATTTGATCATACGTCACAATATCCTAATTGGAATTCGGCGTGAACTTAGTATCAAACTACGTAAGGAAACTGGAATTCTGTTAGTCCTTGAGAATCTTTAACTGCACCACGTGAAACGCATAATGATTTTAAACAATGTTCTCGAACAATATTGACACTAAACGTATTAAAATATTCTACAAAAGTTTCGGGCGTCCAAGGAGACTGCATATTAACATAAATCATGCACGCAGTCAAAATGGATTCATGAGAGAAAGTGTGTATTTTTTGTAACTTTCATGGAGACTATTTTGCTTCCATGTATAGTAAGCGTCAAACTTGTTGGTGGCTCTGACGAGGGCTACTTGCTGCGCAGTACCACACTCCTCCGCGCAGCGACTCGACTCATGTTCCGAGCCGCCATACATTTTACGTCGGGCTGTAACTCTTTGCTAAGACAAGCCTATTTCAGGCTGACAGTACACCTTGATGTTTTGAAAATCGCATCAAGGAATCATTTCAAAGAATCAAATTATTTCGGCAGGTTGTTCAGTGTACTCGATACGAAAAACGCTAATAGTAAAACAAACATCAAAATACTTACCTACACACGAATGTTCAGCATTAGGGCTGGTATTCCAGTAGCTATTAACCGCAAACGGAAGCGAAGTTCTTTGCTTGACACTCAAAGGTAGCGCCGGTATACGATGTCGCGACGCATTCAACTCCTGCAGAGCGAAGCCTGCCCACGCCACCAGTGCTAAGACTTGTGTGGCCATCAGTACTGTCGCATCGTTGGCAGGGAATACTAGGATCACTGAAATATTAAATAGTGTTAGATATCTGTTGCTGAATTACTGTCTATGATTGTGTGTGTCTTGAGTGCCTTAAGGCTCCCAGTTTAACTAGACTGGGGGCCTCAAGTAATGGACGCTGGACCATTCACCGCAAGTCCATGAAAAAAAGTGATTTCGCTTTTATTTTCGGAGTAGAAAGGAGGTTTTAGTAGTTCCAGTGTTACAACTCGCGTGTGTTAATGAGTAAAATGAGTGGGGTAAAATACTACAAGTGTATATATAAATATTTGCCCAAATAGCAAACGTTGAATGTCAGAATGATTACTAGTTATTTAGTGTGAATTTCAGTTCTTCAAATAACTTTCAACACAGGACACACTAATCTTATGTAGTGAAACCGTTTTAAAACTTTATAACATAATTTTGCAATTTAATAAGAGTTTATTCGTAATTCTTAGGTATAATTCAATACGTGCGGTTGACCGTACATACAAAGTGCAAGTATACTGAGCATGTAAAGGTGCAAAGTGCATACTGAACCCCTTTTTGAAGATTGTTTAACAGTACACATAACCTGGAAGGTGCTTCTACTTGTGCATGTTACATGCATCGTGTACATGCACCATTATGATTTACGTTCACTTGCCATGTGCGTCAAGGTCGATAATAATCTTATATTTCGCAGTTGTTTAGACTGCATTCATAGAACAGGATAATAGTTACATTTCGTGATCATCTGAGCATTTCTAGCCTTTTGTGGCTAAATATCATAATTATATAGAAAGCAACCTGCGGTTTATCCAATAATTGGGGAGAATGTCATGTAAGTCCAACCGCGTGCAGGTGAATTATTTGTGTGTGTAATTCACACTTAAACCATATTGGGCTATGTAAAGCATACAGTTTTCCGAGTTACGTCAGATGTATGTACTCTAACAAATAAAGAAAATATTGAAAAATCATAGCGTCGAAACAAGTCATGACAAGCGCGGATCCACCGTTGTGGGCACGATGAGCATGTCCACAACCCTAATAGACTTGTGACATCACCCTTTCACGGTTTATTGGGGTCGATAGGCTGATGATATTATATCCTCTGCCTTAGTAAAATAAAATAAGACAATGAATCGTGCTTGATTCGGAACTCAGCGAAGTACTTAGTCAAGTCACATAATGGTGCCGATTCTCTTGTACACCAATCTAAACTTACTAAACTATCACTAAAATTCCTTACTTTTGGCGGGAATCTTAAAGCTATTCTACAAAAAAAGTCTCTTTTAAAAAATAATTTTGACACAACTAAAAACTAATTTGACAATCGCGATTCCACGTGGTACTTGTTTGCCGTACCCCGTGAATTATTTTTTAGAGCCGGAGGCGCGCCGGGGGCGCAGCCTCGACGTGTTTTATATGGAATTTTTCACTTTTTGAATGGAAAATATGAAAAATGATTACCTACATGTTGAGTTTTAAGGGGTTTATTTTATAAAGGGTTGTCGAAATTTTCATTATTTTCGCGATAGGACACCATTTTCGATATATAGGCAAAAGAAAAAAAAGATACAGTACTGATTTGCACCAGAAGTCGAGGTGTTGGTGTGAATTTAGTTCATGAGAACAAATTTCATGGTTTGTGGCATAAAATAAATGTTGGTGATTTTTAGTCTAGTTTAGAGCCATACATCACCAAAATGTAGTTTATTCCTGTCAAACGACGATTTCATTTCTCATTCTGAAAAAGACTAAGTGGCACAACTTAACTATATTTTAGTTTGTCAGAACTAAGATGGCACTGAGTGAGTACGGATAGCACATGTGTGAGTACTATGTACCGACTTTAAAGCTACCATGTAGGTACTGGGTATGTCTTTCGTTGACTTGAATATGCCCTGGCGGCTGAGAGTATGTCATGCTCACTATAATGTCTCGCTGACGGTGGCGCGTGTGTTGGATCATTTAGGTCCCTTCAAAATGGTTGAGCTGAATGGTCCACGCGTCATGTTCAAGAACGGGCGCCGTCAGTAGGGACTGGTCAACTCTTAACTGCAACGGCGATTTTAATTTAATTTAATGTTTGAATTGTTTTTTTTTTTTTCTGACGCACGCTTTTAATGTTTTGAATCGTTCTCACATGTATAACTTCAACGTGAATGATGTAATCAATATTTTGTAACCTTATTTTGATTTAAAAGAGTGTCCGAGGAGTTTCTTGCCCGTTCTTCTCCATAGGTACCTACTACGCTTTGGAATGGGCGACTAGCCTCTTATTTCTGACTGACCGACCCCTTGACAGTTCAAAAGTAGGCACTTACAGGCGTAATTGGTTTATTTGAAATAAATGCTATGAGTTTGAGTTTGAATGTATTAATTTAGTAAAAATGGCAATTTCACTATTCTGAATTTGACGTGTTTCACCAAAAAATTTGATTGTCTAACTAAATCTGACTATGTTTAATCGCGATTATAAAGGTGTGGAATAAATTTTGTTGTCATGAACTAAAACTTACACCAACACATCGACTA
Source organism: Xanthia icteritia (assembly GCA_949128155.2). NCBI lineage: Eukaryota > Metazoa > Arthropoda > Insecta > Lepidoptera > Noctuidae > Xanthia > Xanthia icteritia. The sequence goes on from OX421941.2 coordinate 13,269,783, forward strand.
ATTCAGGTGCAAAACCAGTACTGTATCTTTGTTCTCTTTTCTTTTGCTTTTAACTCGAAAATGGTGTGTCCTATCGAAAAAATAATGAAAATTTGGACCCCTTTAAAGCCCATAAACCCCTAAAACTCAACATGCAGGAAATACTTTTTCATATTTTCCGTAGAATAAGTGAAAAATTCCATATAAAACACGCCGAGGCTGACCCCACTGCGCGCCTCCGGCTCTAAAAAAAATCTACTACGTGATTTTTTTGGGTAAACGAGTACCACGTAGAGTCGCGATTGTCAAATTCGGTTTTAGTTGTGTCAAAATTATTTTTATTTTAGAGTTTTATTTTGCAGAATAGCTTTAAGATTCTCATAGCCAAAAGTAATTTTAGTGATTTTTTTTCGGTGTACAAGAGAATCGGCACCACTGTACAAAATCTTGGTCAGGGCGTCATATATTTTGTAAAAATCTCCTTTGTAGGAATTCACTATATCGATCATGAGCGAGTTCATACTCCGACTCGCACTTGACCGATTTTCGGGTGGCTGTGCCCACAACCTTTTTTGAGCGCTGGATCCGCGCCTCAGTCATGATAACTGTCATCATAAAATTACCTCTGACGAGAAGTGAAGGTAAATCAGGAATTTTGGCCAACTTGTGTCTACTAGGGAAACAAACGCTGTTCAATACAGACACGCAACTGATTGCACACTCCGGAAAGGCTAGATAATCGTCCACCATCAGCGACATTCTGAAATTTAAAGATTAAGATAAAAAAATCTATGTTTATACCTAATCTAATCGTCATAGTCTAATCATAGATAGTCTAATCATCATAGTATCCATAATAACACTGTTACGTTCATAGGATCACGTATGAACCGGAAATGACTAGGAATTCATTCAAATATAAGGTGAGGGATGAGTGGGCACGCCAATATTGCGGCGATAAGTCCCCTCTTTGAGGAGTGGCTAGAGGCGCCACGGCGTCCTCACCTTCCGCCTGACGCAGGTCCTCACCGGACACGGTTGTTTCGGGAGGTTCCTCTTTCGTATCAGGCGGGAGGAAACGCCCGGGTGTCATCACTGCGTGGATCGCCCGGAGGACACGGTTGAGCATACAGTGGAGGTCTGTCCGGCTTGGGCAGAGCATCGCCGTGTCCTCGTGGAGGCGATCGGCGGCGGGGATCTCTCGCGTCCGGCCCTGGTCCAGGCCATGGTACGGAGCGAGAGGGCATGGGAGGCCGTCACCTCCTGCGAAGCAGTAATGCTCGCGAAGGAGGAGGCAGAACACGTGAGGGAGAGGCAAATTTCGCGCCCGCCGATTCCCGGCAACCGTAGGCGCGGGCTTGCGGACGGTGAGCAATGGGTAGCTCGCCGTCCGATAAGGACCAGGCCGGGGTCGACGGCGCGTTGTGTTCCACGCGCGCCTCAAAGAGATGTCAGCAAGTGAAGGGGTCCGAAAGGACCGATGCCTGCCGGGGTTGCGGGAAAGTCCGAAAGGGATACCGTGGCCCCTGGCAACATACAGGCAACGGAAGGAACACGGGTGGGTTTTAGTCAGTAAGAGTCTGACACGCCCTCCCGCTCCACCCAGAGCGGAAGAAGTTATTTGATAATTTTCCATCCAAAAAAAAAAGGTTAGGGATGAGGGTTTAAAAAAAACGAAAAAAACTTTAAAAAAGAATACTAGACCTGTGGTACCTACGCCAAAAAAATTTGTATGTATTCGTACCACTACTTGCAATGTAAATAATAGTGACAGGAAGTTATTTTAACATCATCAACATACACTAAGTTGAAAATATACGTATTATTGAAGTAAACTCAAAAATCTCTCAACAGAACTTGACCAAATTTATATGGGACCAATCTGAAAGTATATCCTTTCAAATTAAAAAAGAATTTTCATTATCGGTTCATAAACATAAATGTTATAACAAACAACAAAAAACGTTCTCCTTTTTTTCATGTCGGTTAAAAAGGGCATGAGACACTGTTTGAAAAGATTTAAACAAAACTGGGTTGTCTAAAGCTTAGCGGAAAAGTCCGAAAGAGATACCGTGGCCCCTGGCAACGTACAGGCAACTGAATTAACACGGGTGGGTTTTAGTCAGTAAGAGTCTGACACGCCCTCCCGCTCCACCCAGAGCGGGAGAAGTTATTTGATAATTTCCCACCCAACAAAAAGGTATACTTTAACAGGTCAATTGCGAAATCACTTCGCCTCATCAGTAAACGAGAACGTCTTTTGATTTGTATGTATAAAACATAAGCGTTAAATATTTAATTTCAGAACTCAAAATACTCGAGGCTTCAGGGGCTGAATAAAAAAAGCAACTCAATATTAAGTGAAGTCAGTCAGTCTCAATGTTAGTTTCATGCTGACATTGTAGCGACAGAAAATTGTTAAGAACATCTTCAAGTTAACAGTCGTTTGAATATTCGGGGGTAACAATGATATCAGTTTAGGACACTTACCTGAGTGTAGCCACGATAATCTTCACTCCATCGTATTGTAAGAACACATCATGCAAATTCTGTTGTCGCACGATGACAGCCAGTTGCTGCAACGTGCTACGTCGCAGCGAAGGTTCCAATGTTGGTTGCACTGTTGACCGCGAAACATATTCACCGTGTTCGTTGAGAATTATGTCTTGTTTTAACACGTCCAGAATTTGAGTTAAACCTGTCGTCTAAAAATATTTATTTTATAAATAGAATTTAATAGAGGCCATTATATATTTTTTTTCTTTTTAATAAGTGATACTTATCATTATTAGTTACATACTTGTGGAGCTTTAGACGGTGAACTGTTAGTGTCAATGTTAAAGTCTTCTCGTTTCACTCTTCGTAATGCACTCAACAAAATATCGGCGCGTAAAGAATCTCTTGGTGGCAAATAACGTTCATCATCTAAAATTATATTAAAACACAAAACAATCATATATTAACTTTTTATACTGTGTAATATCCTCTCCAATATTAAATGATAAGTGATTTTATTTCTGTAAGTAGGTTTGTACAAACACTTTTACACGGCAATCATATGTTTTAAAAACCGGCCAAGTGCGTATCGGACCACGCACAATGAAGGGTTCCGTAGCTGGGATGAATTTTATTCATCCCAAGAACAAACTTAACATTGTAATTGAAAACCATGTTCTCCCATACATTCCAACTGCAAATGTAAGTTTGTAGACACGCACAATTTTGAGAGATTTACAATGTTATTTTTTTTTTTCTGGTCTGGCCCCGATAAGTCTCTCCCATATTCAAAATTCAAATCCATGTTTGGGTCAAAGAAATTCATGTGCACCAAATTTCCACTAAATTGGTCCAATAGATTCGGAGCAAATTGGCTGTGACAGACAGACAGCCAGCCAGACAGACAGACACACGAGTGGTCCTATAAGGGTTCTGTTTTCCCCTTTTGAGGTACGGAACCCTAAAACCTAGATGAGGTCGGCGTTTCCTACCTGACTACTCTGACAAGAAAGGCCGAACCAAATTCAGAGGTCACAGTCTCTTTTAAACTCCAGACATAATCTTGGTCAGATCATGAGAAGACCATTTAGATTGGTGTCTGAAATGGTCTTTTGAGGAAAGAACCACACAGATTGAGTGGAACTGTCCAGTCAGCACACGCATTTGTCAATTATCGTGCAGCTCAACCCTTGAGTTCCTCACCCAAGGAGCTCAACGATTCTACGAACAATACCAAAGAAAGGACATTTGGGTAGTACTCAAAATGCCAGACCATCATTAAAACTTAATTAGAGAAAAAAAAACAATGACCCACATAGTCCTCACGTTCACAATAATTAAGATAATATAATACTTTACAAAGTAAATACTATAGTTATTTATTATAGTTACTTACCTAATAACCGACACAAGCCGTGTGCGGCATCAAGTTGCACAGCAACGCATCGTACGAATAAAAGCCGAACCAAGCCAGCTGTCACCTCTGCCGTAGATACGCCCAAACAATCCGCTATGTCTTGTTCTAGCGATTTGCATATTGCTTTGCCTGTAATAATAACACTATTTAGGCAAATGCACTATCTTTCTATCCCTCCCATTTAGTAACGCTCTCTAAATTTATCGAGGTTAAACTTTTTAAATTAAGCTGGTCAGACTGAAAACAAATTGTCTTCATCTGAAGAAATGACTTGTGTGCGGATGTTGAAATATTGTAAAATCAATTTATGTGCAGACCGTCAGCAACGACAACTTAATGATATATTTAGAAATCTTCCAGGAATAAATAAATATATTCTTAAAAAGTTCCTCACCTAATTGCGTTTCATGAGCGGCATAAACATGTAGCAGTGGCAATATAGGCAGCAGGCTAGCCAACAGTCGCCACCAACAACTCTCGCTTAGGACCAGTCGCCCGCGCAGCAAATACAACATTATATCCGAAGAACTTTCTTCCACCTGTAATATTATGAACACCATTCTATGGTACTTTGCACTAAAGACGCAATAATAACGCAACGTTGTATAGTTGTTTCCTTTGAATTTTGGGCCGAATTAAAGAAAAAGTTGCCGAGAACTTTAACATAAGGAGTCATAGAACAAAAACTTATTTGGGTATTTAAAAAAAAATATAGACATACCTCTTTAAAATTGGAAGAGAGTCCATGACAGCATATTTCTGTCAGTATTCCAACATCACATAATAAAGTAAGAGATTTCTCATTTTCTTCTCCCACCAAAACTGACTTCACCATCTCTGCCAATAACTTGTAAAATGTTATTTGCACCCACCCCGCATTGTGACCCATCAAAGTTAGGGAAATACTTCGGGCAATAGACCAGTCGTTATCATTAAAATCCAATTCTTTAGCCTTATTGAGCAAAATATCTGCTATATCGACCAAAAAGTTTTCACTCTGGAACAGTTCTAAAACTGGCAGAGAAGTTTTTATGCACATGAGAATTTTCTTTGATTTATGCAGCTTTTTATTGTTCATGAATTGGACAGCTCCATCCATGCTCGCGAATAGTTTCTTTAGTTCTCTGTACTTGCTTTTGTAGTCTTGGTTTACAGTTATTCTAGTACTCTGAAAAGGAAATACACTGACAATTTTGATCGAGATAAGCAGCATGTAAGCAGCAGTACTTTCCACTGTAAGTGAAAAAATTATGTAATTTCTGAATGTTCGTTTGTGAGCTACGCGGAGATAAACTCCACTCTCGCCTCCCGCAAGTTTGTTTTTTGCAAAAATGCGTATTTTGCTAGTGTAAGGAGTTAATGTAGGTAGACTGTGGTAAAAGTAACAGAATTTTGAAACACAATTAAAAATTATATCTAGAAGCGACTAACCTGCAAAACCATTTCTATTTTCTTGCTCAATGCTGGGTAAAACAGATCAATGGCAGGGTCTATCTGGGCTATTTGTAAGGCAGTGACCAGCGAGGTCGGCGGCAGGGCGGAGTCCCGCGCCCAATGCAGCAGCTTCTCTGCGCACATCGTCAAACGTAACCACGCCGCGCGGTGGTGTGTGCGGTCGATATCATCGAAAAATGATTTTCTGTAAATACAGAAAATCAGTATTAGAGAATACAGTATTTTATAATAAGTTGGAATGCCTACAGGGTCATATCGGAGATGAGGTCAAAAAAGCAACGCCGATCTAACACTTGCCCTTATGGGCACTGCTAGATCGACGGCGCTTTTTTTTGTTCCCCCCACCCACTCACCACTACAGTCCGGTCATCGAGAGAATGCGTTCTTGACATCTGTCAGTTTCATACTAACGAATATATGTGTTTTGCGATTTTGATCCTTATTCAGTCAGTAATAAGTACAATTACAACTAGAAATTGTCCAATTGACAGGTGTCAGGAACGCATTCACTCGACGGCCGGACTTTACCATATGTTAAAACACCTATATTTAGACATGGGGAAAGGGAACACTTACCTGGTTCACAATTTATTATTATATTCCAGATTTCCAACAGTGAATTAAAACAATAATACATGAAATCTTGCCTACCTGTATTTGAATAAAAGATCTCCCATCAAGCGCATAGCCATACAACTTTTATGAGAAATGTCCCTGTAAGTCTTGGAACTATGGTCCATGCTCCAGAAGGTATCGTTAATGCAATCTAGTAATAACTCGACTAGACTTTCAATCAAACAGATGCATGTGTTTAGTTCCCTCTGAAATTAAATAAAAAGAATAAATATTCTATATGTCGCATGAAATACGGTATTGCCAACTGAAGTACTCTATACAGTCGGTGCACTATGACGGAGTCTAAGGACCGCAGGGCGATGGCTCCGGAAACAACAGGAGCGTTAGTCACCCTTCAGCCCTAGGAACTGTCACACGTTCATGAGACGCGTGCGCACATAGATTGATATCAAGTTTTATTACTTTATTTCTATTATTATTGTTAATGGACAAGATTAATTAGGACAATAATTGTTAATTGAGATTTGTGTAATTTTATAGACTAAGTGTACATAAACTACATAAGTTTGAGAAGCTGTTATCATCTTTTAATTGCCCGAGATCCACAAACAGCCCACGACAATGTCAGAGGATGGAAGTACGACCCCTCCCTAATGTCTCCCACCGACATATACATATAACAAATTAAAGTCGCTTTTCGTGTGTGACCGCGTTGTTCTTCTAAACTACACAAAGGATTTGGATGCGGTTTTCACCATCATTTAGAGAATTTATTCCAGAAGGTTTTCGTGTACAAAACATTAAGCGCGCACCGCAATAATTGCGTTCGTTTGATCCTTTTTTGTTTAGTTATTCAATTAATATGTAAGATATTTAAGTATTCACTCTATAAATCGTACACTTTAGAAACACGATAGTCTTATAGTTTCCTCTATAGAAAAAAAATCCAAAGTAATCTCTAAAAAAGCAACATAAACCCTTAGTACGGCGTAAATACTTCATGGAAGGTCATCAGGTTTTTAATAACAACAAAACTACATGTTTTCGATAAAGTATACATTTTATATTTTCCAAATATGTTTTTTAATAATACAAAGGAAATACCTAATTTAGCGCGCGAACCGCCCATTCTTGATCCCGCTCTATCCCATTCATGAGCGATGTTTTTTTGTCAACCCGTAAAAGCGCGTGACTGTGGTTCGCTAGTATTTAATAATCAAATCATGACAACTACATTCTAATCAGTAAAGTCAGCTGGACTGGCTATAAGTACGTTAACTAGTCAAAACAAGCTATGAGTTGACTTGCGATATCCTTGGAATCTCGAGCTCAATTGTTGACCACAACGCTCTGTAGATCTCGCAAAAAAAATGTGTCACTCAAACGATCACATTAAAATTAGTGGGATCTTAAGCCGGCAATACATGTTGGCCAAGCCTCAGTCAACGCGAGCGTAGGCAAATTGATACAAGGCGAGTGCTACGGTCTACAAGTTGGGCAAGTTCGCAAGAGACCAATGCCAACTGCCAATGTTCACGAATTTTTGTTGAGCTATCCACACGTTGGCCGTAATTGCTGAGTGCAAGCGAGCGCCTTTGATTTGTGCAGAAAAACCGACACTGTTCCGAAGTGAGACGAGTCGTAGGTAGCGAGCGATCCCGAGTGGTGGCAAGGCAGGCTAAACGAACCGTATACACGTTGGCGCTCACCTGCACTGCATTCGGCCATCTAGGCGAGCATCGACGAGCAATGGCGAGGCTAGTCAAGTGGGCTGTCTATACGTTGGTACTCGCCTTAGCTCGGCGAGCTATAACCAACATGTATTGCCGGCTTAAAAAAGCGTATACACGTGACTACGTAAGTTCATCCAATGTATAGTCGACCTGGTAATTAATTTCTTCTTCTTAGCGTATCGAAGGCAATTTAAATGGACTCGGCTCAGATTTCGGCTTAATGTTTGGCGCCGTCAAAAGGGTCTGTCAGTTCTGTCAGTAACGTGCAGAGGACATGACACGCAGGAAACGATATTGATCATTAACTAGCTTTTGCCAGCGGCTTCGCCCGCGTCAAGGTCGGAAATTATCCGACAGGAACATAGTACCGAGATAAAAAAGTATCCTATGTATTAATCCAGTAAGTTATAAATTATCTGTGTGCCAAATTTCATCCAGATCCGTTCAGCCGTTTCTGCGTGATTGAGTAACAAACATCCACCACACATCTAAACATCCTAACTTACAAACTTTCACATTTATAATATTAGTAGGATAATAGGATTTCTTTACCACTTTTGACAAAAATTCTCAAGAAATTGTAGCTTGACTAGGATTGAAATTATCTAACCGTCATATTTGTCTTGAAAGCAAAAATAGACATTGCCATTTTATGACGTGCAAGTGATATTCATTTATAGGTTGGTAGAGTAATTACGAGGTCGACTATACTACGGCCAATCAGCGATATAAACCTTGCTATTTGATATGAACAGGTGTCGTCGAGTTCAGTGAGAGATCCCACCAGATACCAGATAACATACTTACTATAGTCAAAAATTCACTCCTTTCAACGGGGTCGACCAACACAACGCTCCTAGCCATCATGGTCAGCACTGCATGTAGAGTGTCAAGCGCATACAACGGGGCGGGGAGTTGTCGCAGCACTACTAGGCCATCTTCTTCGAGAGGCGTGCGCGGGCGACTCTCGCCGGCAATCTCTTCCAGTTCCGTGTTCATGCCCACGTCAATAACGTCTCTATGTTCGTCTAAAACCTGATGAGACTATTGATAATGGATCTAAAGACTACTGTGGAATCAGAAGTTTGAGGAAATATGACAAGAAAATAACTTGTATGATAATTAAAATAGTTTCGTTTTTTCATGTATAAATCTCTGCCTAGCCTTTTCCCAACTATGCTGGGGTCGGCTTCCAGTCTAACTGGATGCAGCTGAATACCAGTATTTTACATGGAGCGACTGCCTATCTGACCTCCACAACCCAGGAACTGGGTAATACGATACGGCTGTTATTATTTAGCCACTTCCATCACCATTTCCGCGCTATTTCCATGCATAAATGGCGCGTCACAATTCAAGTGGTATCATTACCGGCTAAGTCCGTCAAGTTAAGTACAATGACAAATGTTGAAATGCCACTCGAACAAAAACAATAATAAAAGGGGAAGTCCCAGTTTAACTAACATCAGTTTTGTATGTTTTTTTTATTTTATCATCTATACCTTGTTTGTTTCGTGTATCAAGTCTAAAGAAGACAGCTGCAACAGTCGCATGCGGAGAGCGCGCGTAATGTATAACAACACGCACAGAGCTTCGCCAGGCCGTCCGCCATTATTACCGTCAGATATTGTTAATAAACTCTGAAAATAATCAAGTTTACGAATATAATAGGCCGCTGTATATGATGAATGTTAAGTGACAGACACTTTTTGAACGCTATTTAAAACTTTGCAAAATTGATAAAACTATATATATAATTATATAAAAATTAACTTCAAAGAAAGGAGATTGCCCAGGAATAGTACTCTTGAGAAATGTCTCGTGTCTCTAAAAGTTGAACAGCATGAAATATCAAATATATATTTTTTTTTTTAAATAACTATTAATTATTATTTATAATGGGATAGTTTTTTTGAACAATATTTAGTAATCGCCTGTCAATACTAGGGATGTCCATTTTTTCCATTGCGTGTAATACTTACTTACCTACATAAAATATAATGATATCGTTTCTATATTGATTGTTCGATTTATTATTGCGTATCAAGCGAGGGTGTAAACATTACTTTTTACTAGTAAAGAGCACCCAAGTTACAAGTAATCCTTTTAATAGGCTTAAATTATAAGACAGCTTTTTTTAAATAACTTTGCATTTAATAAATAAAAAGGTGTACACAATATTTTTTAAATATCGATAGATAGCTCGTAAGGTAAAATAATTAGATCAGTTTCTTTAACCCCACAGATCCCCATAGATCAGGTAGCAGGTACATTTATCTATCTGTCAATAGCAGTGCCAAGACGAGCAAAAATCATATTATCATTGAAAGTATGACGAGAAAATAGTGTGCGGTGATGTATATTTGGTTGGTTGGTATGCTTATTAGCTTTATTTTTATTTATTGTTGATATTGAAATCGGAATAGTTTCAAACGTATAATAATACCCAACGTTGATTAAAAACAACAGAGATTTTAATCTGTAATAAAGTCTAAAACGCGTTGAGATTTTTATTTTATTTTTAATGTTTAAACACAACTTTAGCCCGTATGTAACGTAATAACAGAGTTCTAAATCACTTGATATTTCAGGTATTTGTCAGTTTTTGTCAACGGCGGCTTGGATGCCAAGTGGTATTCGCGAAATACCACTGGCTGGTTTGCAGAAATTGATCAAAATCGAATGTATTAGAATCTTTTATGAGCCCCGTGCTCATAAAAGATTCTAATACATTCGAATTTAATCAATTTAACATTTATTGGCCGTATGTCATATTCTTGAAATATGTCAACATTGTCAACAAGAATGTTTTTTTCTGTTGGTTTTGGTACGTTGTGCGTCGAGTTTGAGCCTTTTAGTTCCTCCGTTACTGCTGCTAACCCATTGAAAATAAACATACTCCCAACACCTCCTCCCACTGCACCGTGTGTGTTATAAATTGTTCAAAACTGAACTTTTTGTGTTGTGCCGGGAAATCCGGGAATGTCCCGGAATTTTGCGTCTTGTCCCGTGTCCAGTAATAATACTTTACAGTCCCGGATTCCGAACACCTATTACTTTTTCTCCTTTTGCGAAAGAATATGGACTAAAGAGCGAAACAATATCCATGGATTTGATTGATCCAGTCCGAACTGCAGACATGTATCAATATTGACGTGTCTTGTTTGTATTAGTAATTTTATTAGTTTAGCAAAGCCCTTGACGGAGACAAAATACGGAAACAAAACCTTACCCGATAAATATTTAAAAGTCTGTCAAAATTTTATAAGCTAACTCATGTTGATTTCCGACCAAAGTTTACCTAATCAACAAGCAGGTGCTCAATTTGGTTGTTTTTTTTTTATAATATTAGAAAAATACACAATATATATTGAGGTAGGTAGGTTACTTTTAAAAATAACTTGCATTTTTCTTTTCCGTTTAAAAAATACTACAAGTAAAAAAAATATTTAGGCATAATTAAATACTTATTTATTTTCATATATTTTACTACGGCCCGACTCCGCTAACCTAGAATTGTCCCGGAAATTATAAGCTTTTATTTGGCAACCCTAGTTGTGATATATTGAACATGGCGAGTGCGACTTTGGAGCGATGTCGCAGCTGCTCTTTGAGATTAACGCCACTTAAGCGGAGACTCATGTTGTCGCAGATTCCGAATATCATGAACACATAAACACGAAGATGCTCAATATCTTAATCAACTAAGACTTGGTCGTCGTCACAACCCGCCTGACATAGCTAAACCGCTACAAATTTTACACAAATGTACTTCAAAGGCACAAAGCTCACTCGTAAACCCATTCAGACCCTTTCAAATAGCTTTTTTCAATTCATATTGTGGTCGACCATAAACTCAAAATAATATGTAATTAAATTTTTGTAAATATTTTGGAAATGCCGTTGTAGTTTGTGTTGAATTTTTTGAGGAAATATTTAGACATGTCATCGAGTATTTTAAACATGATTTGATGAAGACACATAAATGTTGAATTGAGTACATTTGTCCATAGTGCCGTGGGCAAGCTCCTTTAATTTAGTCAGAAATAACAGTGAAAGATCTAAAAAAGGAACAAGAAAGAAGTTTATTTTAAATTGGTTTTACCTAAGGGGATAGGAAAACAAAATTGTTACTATCTTCTATTATTACCTTTATAATTTCAGGTCTATTAAGAAATATTTCTGCATAAAAATCACGGAGAAATACGTCACGAATAAACCTGCAGCATCTTCTAGTCGATTTCAACAACCTCAGGGCATCCTCTACTAAGAGTAATGTCTTTTTGTCAGATGGGCACAGCTCCACCCAGGGAAAGAGCAGGATTCTTATACTGTCTGTAGTGTTTAAGCTAAAAAAAAAACAGTGAAAAGCATGAATTTGAAGTCCTTCAAAATGTTTTTTTTTTTGCCTCTATTCATCTGTAACCGATTTGATTCAAATCAAATCAGATTTGAGGAACATCGCTCAGGTCTCAGGTAGTGGGCTATTTGCATGTCACATCAAGTTCTGTAAAGATTGGTTTTTATTTATAAGGAATTAGCCACTTTACTGCAATAAATATAAAGGCTGCACTTCTGAGAAATGTGTTAATGCATCCTAATCCACCAAGAATTAGGTGTGGCCTTTCCATAAAACTCACATTTTCATAAATCTCATAAATCTTACCTCCTATATCTATTGTCAGAGTCATCATTAGAAATGGATGTAGCCTTCGACGACTGATTATTAGGTTCTAAGTTATAATAACCACTGCTTGAGCCCGCATCACTTTCTGAACTGAAATTATAAATTGATTAAAATATGTTATACCTATTGACAATCAAAATGTGGGCAATGCTGCCATTTCAGTCATTATTTTCTAATAATTGTACAAGCTGACACAGTATTGGAACAAGATCTGCAGATGAGTATGCCCATTATACCAACAACACCTAAGGAAATAGCGAACGAAATCAGACTGCTGAAGTCGAGAAAAGCCCCGGGATTTAACCTGATAACGTCTTCCATACTTAAAAATCTTCCCAGAAAATGTATTACTTTTCTAGCCAGTTTGTTCAACGCAATCTTTCGAACATCGCATTTTCCTGACCTGTGGAAAATCTCTGAAGTTGTCATGATCCACAAATTAGGTAAATCTGAACATGAAGCTTCATCTTATTGGCCGATAAGCTTGACGCCTGTACTCTCCAAACTGTGGGATAGGATATTCCTAAACCGACTAAAACCGTGCATGGACACCATTGGTGTTGTTCCGTCTCACCAGTTTGGCTTTCAGAAATCTCACTCAACAATACATGGTTCACCGAGTTTACCAATCAGTAAGACAGACTTTTGAATGTAAAAAGTATTGCTCAGCGGCATTTCTTGATGTACAACAAGCTTTTGACCGCGTCTGGCACAAACGATTGCTGGCTAAAGTGAAGGAAAAAATTCCGCACTCAATGTTCCTACACATCCAGTCGTATTTATCCGAGCGCTACTTCCAGGTCAAACAGGGCGAAGCACGATCAAGGTTGTTTTGTTGTTTGAAGTGAAAGCTGGTGTACCATAGGGTCCATAGCATAGTATAGCATAGTACCATAGGTTCTTGGCCCAGTATTGTACAACATATTTACATCAGATCTACATTAGATGGCATAACAATAGCAACATATGCCGACGACATAGCCTATCTATCAGTTGATGGTAACCCAAAAATAGCCAGCAATAGATTCCACAAACAGCTAGACAAAACTCATAAATGGCTCTGTAAGTGGCGGATTCGTGCCAGTGCATCCAAGTCTCACCATATTACCTTCACGCTCAGGCATGGAAACACCCCTCCTGTTAGACTTGGTCCTGATACCTTACTACACAGATTGTGTAGTAAAAATAGTAATTGTGAGATAGTATTGAATCAAGAGAAACTAGAATTTGTCGATAAAACTGTTTTCCTAGGAATCACGCTCGACTCAAGGCTACAATGGGGTCCTCATTTAACATCTCTTGCAGGACGGCTAAGTTCAGCAGCATATGCTGTCAGAAAAATCCGTCAATTAACTGATGTAGATACCGCCAGGCTAGTCTATTTCAGTTATTTTCATAGTATCATGTCTTATGGTATTCTGCTGTGGGGACGGGCTGCAGACATCGAGTCTATTTTTATTCTGCAGAAAAGAGCTATCAGAGCCATATATTATCTCCGTAGGCGCGATTCTCTAAGGGAACTGTTTAAGGACATTAACATCATGACGGTACCTTGTCAGTATATCTATGAAAACATCATGTACGTAAAAAATAATTTACATCTTTTTAGTAAAAGAGGTGATAGACATAATTATTGTACAAGAAATAGGGATCTATTAGTTCAACCAGGTTTCAGACTGGCTAAAGTAGACTCATCTTTCATGGGGTATTGTTTAAAATGTTACAATAAAATTCCTCCCCACATACTTCAACTGAATGAGACGAAATTCAAATCTTGTATAAAACGCACACTATGTAGGCAGGCATATTATAAGTTGGGGGATTACATAATTGATAAAAATGCTTGGCTCATTGCTGGTCCTGCTCCACAAGCATAAACTAATTAATTAGCATTTGAAAATACCGTTGGAGCTGCTGAAGATTTTAAAAACTCTTTGCATTGTATAAATTCAATGTCTTAGCATTGTATAATTGCATAGCACATGTGTGAGTACTATGTACTGACTATAAAGCTACCATTTAGGTACTGGGTATGTCTTTCATTGACTTGAATGTGCCCTGGCGGCTGAGATTATGTCATGCTCACTCTAATGTCTCGCTGGCGGTGGCGCGTGTGTTGGATCATTTAGCTCCCTTCAAAATGGTTGAGCTGAATGGTGCTAATCCATGCGTCATGTTCGTGAACGGGCGCCGTCAGTAGAGACTGGTCATCTCTTAGCTGCCATGGCTTATTTTAATATTTTAATTTTTGAATTGTTCTTTGTTTTTATATTTTTATTACGGATGCTTTTAACGTGCACGTCTTTCTACATTGTCCTCACATGTATAATTTCAACATTAATGATGTAACCAATATTTTGTAACAATTTTTTTATTTAAAAGAGTGTCCGTGGAGTTTCTTGCCCGTTCTTCTCCATAGGTACCTACTACGCTTTGGAATGGGCAACTAGCTTCATATTTCTGACTGACTGACTTCTTGACAATTCAAAAGTGCCTGTAAATGGTTTAATTGAAATAAATGCTTTGAGTTTGAGTTTGAGTTTGAGTTTGTGTTAAGTATAGCATTACATTAAAAATAAAAGGGACGAGATAAACCACAAGTTTCACAACCTGTATTGGCTCAAGGGAAGAAACTCTGTGCTCTCTGTAGATAACAAACTCGTCATCTATAACTCGGTCCTTAAGCCAATATGGACCTACGGGATCCAATTATGGGGCGTTGCCAGCAAAACCAAAATACTCTGCCTGCAAAGAGTCCAAAATGGTAACCTAAGATCAAATCTAATCTATAAGTGCCAATGCACTTTGGTTCGCTAGGAAAGACGAAATCCACGACTATCTACAAACACCATCAGAAATCGAGCGATACAAAAAACAACACAAGGCACGCCTAACCATGCATCCAAACCTACTAGTTACGGAACTGTTAAGCCCGACAGTGGTGGTAAAAATGCTGAAGAGGAACCACCTTCTATAAGTGGGAGGCGCAGCACTGGCTGCTCCACCACAACGCCATTTGTCTGATGACTGATTACAAATGGAACAAAAAGGAAAAATAAATAAATAATAATAACAATTTTACAAGCTAGATTTTGTTCCACAATCACAGTGAAGCACATAGCTTATTTTTTATATCCACATACAGGTATCGTCGCGGTTTTAAGAGCGCTGACCTTGAATGCACTTTGGATCTGTTTGGCGGGGGTGTGAAGTGCAACGGGGAATCGGTTGGCGCCAGCAACTTATTGGTCAATCAGTTGCCTGGACCATAATGCGAGAATCTCCCCACCACTTTCGCTTAGCGATCTAAAACTGTGCAGGTACCTATAAGGATTAATCATGTATTCTGTATTACCGGGTTTCAGACTGGCTAAAGCAAACTCATCCTTCATGGGGTACTGTTTAACATGTTACAATAAAATACCTCCCCACATACTACAACTAAATGAAACGAAATTTAAATCTTGTATAAAACGCACACTATGCTGCCAAGCATATTATAAGCTGGGGGATTATATCGCTGACAAAAATGCTTGGCTCAACGCTAGTCCAGCTCCACAAGGGCGCAAAAACTAATTGATTAGAATTCGAAAATATTGTTGGAGCTGCTGAAGATTGCAAAAACTCTCTTTGAATTGTATAACTTCAATGTCTTAGTATTGTATAATAACTGTCCCGTTGGTCTCGTGGTCGCAAGCGCGACTGCTGATCGTGGGGTCCTGGTTTCGATTCCCGGGTCGGGCAGAGTTATTGGGTTTTTTCATTAGGAATTTCTTAGTAACAGCCCGGAGTTTGGAAGTTGGCGGTCTGATACCCCCGTGCCTCGGAAAGTTAGTCCTGCGCCTGATCCGCCGATCGTGTCGGATTGCCGTCACATCGTCTATGAGAGTGAGGGAAGAGAGTGCACCTGTGTCTGTGCCTGCACACACACTTGTGCACTATAATATCTCCCGCGCCGAAGGCTAGTCTCTGTTGAGATTGGCCGCCGTGACCGAAATACGGTCTGGAGGGAGGATATATTGTATAATTGCATAGCACATGTGTGAGCACTGTGACCATGTACCTTCTATAAAGCTATCATTTACTGGGTACATCTTTTATTGACTCGAATGTGCCTTTGCGACTGAGAGTATGTCATGCTCACTCAAACGTCTCGCTGGTGGTGGTGTGTGTGTTGGATCATTAAGTTCCCTTCAAAATGGTTGAGTTAAACGGTGCTGATCCATGCGTCATGTTTGTGTACGGGCGCCGTCAATTGGGACTGGTCATCTCTTATCTGCCATGGCTTATTTTAATTTTTGAATTGTTTTTATCTTTTTATTACGGATGGTTTGTATGTGCACATCTTTCTACATAGTTCTCACATGTATAATTTCAACATGAATGATGTAACCAATATTTTGTAACAATATTATGATTTAAAAGAGTGTCTATGGAGTTTCTTGCCCATAGGAACCTACGCTTTGGAATGGGCAACTACCTTCATAATAAATGCTTTGAGTTTGAGTCTGTTTTAAAAGAATCCATATAATAATATAATTCTGTGTAGGTTTCAAGACACACAGCTATCATCAATTCCACATACCTTGTGACATCCGGGAGGGTTAGACGTGGGACATCCACCTTGACCTCTGATTCAACAGTGTTAATAAATCTCAGAGTCTCTATAACATCATCATACAGTTCTAAAGCATCTCCGACAATACTTTGTTGGATTTTATTCAGTTTGAACAAGATGTTGTCAATCCCAAACTCTCGAGCAATATAAGTACCATCTTTTGTCTGAAATATTAATCATTCAATAGCTGTTTAATTACTTGTGGTAGCTACTTCTCAAGCATTAAGTGGCGGGTTTGTACATAATATGTACAAATGTTTCTTTCCAGTTTTCGGTCTGCAATACTTAAGAATTTTGTGAAACCAAAAAATATTTACTAGGATTTGTAGTATGGTCCAGCAGTCCCCTTTTTAGTCAGAGGGTCGTCTTAGGGGCAGATATTTACTTAAGAAAAATCTCAATAAATCAAATTGATACCTTGATGGTTGTAAGTAGTAACTCCAGTGCCTCTCTTTGCAGGGATTGTTGCGGTGTTTGGAGCCATGTCAGAAGAGCTTCTAACAGTTCTCTCGTACCCGCTAACTCGTCCTCTAGCTCCCAGCCCAATTTTAACTTAGCTTTCAACAGCATAAGTGAACGCTCACGAATTTCCTTCAACGGATGACCTGAAATGTAGGTAATGCAAATTGTAACTTACAGTTACTATGCAGTAAAAGTCGGTATCTATTAAATTTCCGTTCTTACTTAGTTTTTTGATATACATGGATAGAATTTCGGTGTTGGCCATAATTCTCTTCAGAGAAGAAATCTTGCATTGTTTTGTTTACAACTTTTGAGTAGATTTGAAAATTGACATTGACAACAACGTTTCTTTCTAACCATAGCTGTAATTTATTTTAACAATTTATTTCAAGCAGTATCACTATGAAAATAAGGTATAAAATTGTATAGTTCTTTTAACGTAACGGCAAGTACACCAACTTAACAAACTTAGCATTACGTCACTACTTGTTCTTGCTCCAATAGAGGTGGGCAAAGTGTATCATTTTTGTGATTGGAACATTTGCATCTGGATCACTGAAATGATCCGAATCATTGAATCATCGACTCAAAGGATATAACATACAGCATTGCCATCCAACGTGGCAATGCTGCCAGCCTTTTGAGCACTTTTCCCACTGACAGCGATGCGGACGAATTTTTTGATACCCAGTGAGTTCTTCATATTTTTTTTTTTTTTTTGCCTCTGTATACTAATATATAATATAAATTATGTACATAATTTATATTATATATTAGTGTTAGATGTAAATTGTTTATGTTTTATAGAAAATTAATAAAAATTAAATAATTAAGTTACATACAGAATGTAACGTATACATTTACGTTATGTCGCAGGCGTTTACTACTGAGTCAAACGATAACTTGTTATTATAGTGCAAACATTATATGCAAAAAACGACCTTCTTATAGTATTTGATCCTAAGCGCTTTATTGGTCAGTTTTACGTGCATAGATAACGACAACGTAAAACTGTGTGAGTGATACACATCTCATTTGGTATCTCTTTCTGATTTAAATAGATTGTAATGTGTCACCCGCTCACTCGCGACTCGCGAGCTCCTTAGAGTAAATATGATCCTTGCTCGCGAGTCAGTTCAGTAGTAGTCTAAAGTAACGTAATTCAGCGTCTCAGTCTTTCTCTCTCGCTCACTGCTGCTCAGGTGCCTCGCAAGCGACGGTCGCGGGGAAAGAGCACAGAGGCAAAGTAATGATTCAGATTCAAATGATGCGTTTGAAACGTTGCCGCGTTGCTAGTGAACCAGTCTTTTGGAACACTTCAATGATCCGGATCAGTGAGTCGGTTCCGTAAAGAGTTACATACGCCCATGCTCCAGTCTAAAGGTCGATAATCTCCGTAAGCGCCAGGCGTTTTTCCACTAGCCGGCACCGACCGGCAACCAGGAAAATAAATAATGTGTCAAAATATAATGTCATACACGTCACGCGTCACCCAGCCGCTTAACGCAATGGCTAAGATAACTCGAGCTCAGGAAAAGGATACCAATAGGAAATCTTACGCAAAGCTGAGACAGCAGATGGCGCCACCCAGACACTAAGCCCACTGCTTGCGGTACAGTTTACCGGCGTTTTTCAATATTTTTCGGCTTAATTTCATTCTTGTGTTAATATTTATATGTAAGTCGTCTCTTGTAATATTATTCGGTTGTAAGTGCTTCGTTCAAAACTATTCAAATATAAACAAATACTTGCTTAAGCAAATCTACTCTTGCCTTGGTTTTGTGAAATCGGTTTGTCTAGTTCGGATTATCGATACGATTCAATTTCTGACTGAAATCGTATTTTATTAAATACAAATCATTATTCTACAAAAACGGAAACAGAAACACATGCAACATCACACAAACACACATTGTAAGACTACACACACCCTCACAGAACCCCCTCTCATACACCACTCCACACACCATCCCACTAATTAGGCAATCAATCAAATCAGGTCATCATGGGTTTACAGACACACATAAATAAAGGTATTTTTTTGTTCACGAAGTTTCAGTAGAACACTGACGGGTTTTTCACAATTTGTGCAGCCTTTTCCCAAAATTCATTTACCTATGTGAAATGTATGGTATTGCATACGACGGTATTTTGTGTCAATAAACTTATTTTATTTTTACATGCAAGTATTTCAAAAGTAAAGGGCACTAAGAATATTAAATACCTCAGGTACTATATAGATAGAGTATAGGTACCCTGACCTGTAATTTTTTTTTCAATAAGACAAAAAAGAAACATTTGTAAGCAATTTTTTTTTTCTTGGCAGCACTGGTACAGACATGTACAGGCACATCAACCTACTACTATCTGTCAAATTTCTTTAATAGATTTTCAACTTTAGTACTTAATCGTAAGGTTCAAAGTTGATCCTTCCGCCTGACGCAGGTCCTCACCGGACATGGTTGTTTCGGGAGGTTCCTGTTTCGTATCAGGCGGGCGGAAACGCCCGGGTGTCATCACTGCGTGGATCGCCCGGAGGACACGGTTGGTTGAGCATACGGTGGAGGTCTGTCCGGCTTGGGCAGAGCATCGCCGTGTCCTCGCGGAGGCGATCGGCGGCGGAGATCTCTCACGTCCAGCCCTAGTCCAGGCCATGGTACGGAGCGAGAGGGCATGGGAGGCCGTCACCTTCTTCTGCGAAGCAGTAATGCTCGCGAAGGAGGAGGCAGAACGCGTGAGGGAGAGGCAAATTTCGCGCCCCTAGCCCCTAGCCGCCGCAAGAGACGCCCTGGGCGTCGGGAATCGCAGGCCGATTCCCGGCTACCGTAGGCGCTGGCTTGCGGACGGTGAGCAATGGGTAGCTAATATTGGGTGGTAATATTGTCTTTGTCTGTGGCCTTGACATCAACCGATGAATGAATGAATTTTATAAATAGCGTTTGTTTGTTGGATGAATATGAGGCTTTTGGCTACTTTTGTATGTGTATTTTGTGTTTTTATTTTATTTAAATGTGCGTTTTGTTTGTGCAGAATAAACGTATTTTCTTTCTTTTTTTCTTTCTTTTCTTTCTCGCCGTCTGATAAGGACCAGGCCTGGGTCGATGGCGCGTTGTGTTCCACGCGCGCCTCAAAGAGATATCAGCAAGTGAAGGGGTCCGACAGGACCAATGCCTGCCGGGGTTGCGGGAAAGTCCGAAAGGGATACCGTGGCCCCTGGCAACGTACAGGCAACGGAAGGAACACGGGTAGGTTTTAGTCAGTAAGAGTCTGACACGCCCTCCCGCTCCACCCAGAGCGGGAGAAGTTATATGATAATTTCCCACACAAAAAAAAAAAAAAAAGTTCAAAGTTGATTGGGAAAATTTGACAGTTTCGGGTAGGTTGACGTGCTGGCGTCTGTACAGTGAATGCATCAGGCATTCTTAACTAGGGCTACATTGTTGCGTTACGAACTAAACTTCGCACGCTCTTCTTATTTCGTAGTTTCGGTACCGTCCATATTTATACTCTGCGTATGATTAAATTACATGCTCTGTGCGTATGATGATGACAATACTTTGCCGAAAAGTCCTAGAAGGTTTTCATTTGAGTCAGCGTTTTTTGTTGCACATTTATTTTAACAATTTATTTCCAATTCGAAGTGAACTAAGTGCGATAGTGGCGTCCTCATTTATGCCAGGCTGTATTTGCATCTAAAAATCTATATAGGGCCGTCACTGTGCCATCGAATTGCAATAATCGTAACACCGAATAAGAACTTTCCAAATGACGTTTTTATACCTATATCGGTTACAATATCAAATTCAGTATTATAATTGCAATTCATCATTAATATTTTAGTTCGCTAGTTAGCCACATTTCATATTTTCATACAGTAATATTGCCAAACTAATCAAAACAGCGAAATAATTGACATCTATTTGCGACGTTGCCGTTGCCCACTTTCAGTTCTGTCTATGGTTGAAAGTGACATTACTTCACATTAGTATCTCTATGTAGTCTGTGATTACATTTTCCTTGTTTTTGTTCGGTACATTTGACAGTTTTATTTCTGTTTTTGACAAGCCGAAACTGCTACAAAAAAAAAACAGATTTCTAAAGTTTATCTTTTGCGTAAATCGTAAATTTTTCCAGCTACATCTTTATATTTCACCACCTCTCCGATTCCCAAATAAATATTTCAAATGTATGAGTCGAACTCCATGAAACTGAGATAACCAAAAATAAACCTCTTCAACTCACTAAAGTAAGTCACTTTAAATATTAATAACAGAACTTTCTGTTTAGATACAGCAACACAAGTTAACATAAAAATTAGTATAATCCGAGCAATGTTAAATAGATTAAATCACCTCTTTTAACATGCAACATGTTTGATTGTTTGACTACTAATTTAATAGAAGATTGTGCTGTTGTGTGGGATTTGTAAACCCACATCTTTTAATTTAAGTTATCCAGGCCCCCCATGGTTAATTATTTTGAAATTATTAAATTAATTATTACATTATTAAGTAGGTATTGTAGAATAATTGTACAAAAATGAATAAAAGCATATGTTTAGGAATTTATACATAATGTAATGTACAGATTAGTGAGTTAGGTGACAGCAATCATGCTGGACAGGTGGTAATGGTCCGAATGTGATTATAACATAAACATAACACCATACCTGTATTTCCCGTAGGGTAAGGCAGATTTGTACCTAGAATACACCCACATTTCGCCAGTTATTTTTAAGTCCCATGGGGTGAGCCCATTGCCATCAACCAGGCACAAATCCAGACTCCGGGCTGCTACTGAGAAATTCCAGATAGAAAAACCCAATAACACTGCCCGACCTGGGAATCGAACCCAGGACCTCATGCTCAACAGTCACACTTGAGACCAATGAGGCAGTCTAACAAATTTTAAGCTATGACTATATTGGTTCATTACCAACCATCAATTCACAAAATTTGCAAGAATTTAGGGAGTAGTGCTATTCTGAGACTAAGACATGCAAAGACCCATGTAAAATTCTGTCATACTGTCCCTTGTTGTGATTTGATTACTTACCAATAAAATAGTAGTTAACAACTTGCAAGTTTTCCCCTTAGGAGTAGGCAGACATTATAGTATCTTACAACGCTCTTTACACTTTTTATTTGTATTCTTTCTTTTTATTTTTACTTGTGTGCCTTTTAGTCTGTGCTAAATAAATGTATTTTCTTTCTTTCTTTTCTTTATAGAATGCTTTATTACAATCCTCACAATATGATAACTTGCAATATTATCAAGCTTACTGAATTTTATTTTCAGATGGCAGATATCAAAGCTTTGCTTAAAGATGCAAGAAAACTAATAGATGAGAAAAAATTCAAGGAAGCCCAAGAATGTTGCAAAAATATATTACGAAAAGACAAGCAAAACTACTTTGGTCTTGTCTTGTTAGGAAAATCACTTCAAGATTCTGATCAGGCAAAACTAGCCTACCAAAAAGCTATAGCAACAAAACCAGACCATGCACTTGCCTGGCACGGTCTTGCCAATTACTATGAAAGAAATGAAGATAATACTAATAAAATCAAATTAATTGGAATTTATAATGAAATGATTAATCTACCAATGGAAGAAGAAAAAACCATTGAAATTATATCAAAACTTGGCCAACTAGGCTGTGCGCTAAAAAGCAAAGAATCCTTGAACTGTCTGGCTAATTATTTAGCCAAAGATCTTGGAAATACTTTATTTCAAACAGCTGAAAAACAATTTTTGGAACTCCTAAAAGGTGATATTCCATGTGATCAAGAAACCATACCAGTCATCTTAAAAGTTTTGAATAAAATCTACAGTGAAGATCCTAGAGATTCTCTTGAAATACTGCAATGCAAAGTTATTATTCAGAAACCTGTCTTCGCATCTGCTGTTGAAGAAATTATACATCTTAATTTTTTTCCCTCAAATGTGCTACTAAGAGACTGGCTCTGCAAACAATTATGTATAAAATATGTGGAGAACATGTCATTTTGTGAATTTAATATTGAACTACACATAGATACAATCAGTGAAGGCATTATGAACTCTAAATATCCGACCCTTCTAAGAAGCATGATATGCTATGATAAAGGTTTATATCTAGAAGCCTACAAACAGTGTGTTCCATTAGTTAACTATCATGAAGCAGACATTACTGAAGCAACATTTGTTATTAAATGCACAATTATGTTGAAAAAGTGGTCTGTCACACAAAAGCTTGCAACCAACTTTTTGACCAAAGTAAAGGACCAAAAATTTGCAGTGGTTCTCAAAAGGTTTTGGTTTTTGTCCCTGACAAAACAACAGAAGTGGAAGCAAGCAATAAACTGTGCAAAAGACATAGCAATTGATTCAATGGAATCATTTGAGCTGGCCAGTCTTGCTGAGTGTTATATGGAAGTTGATGAACCTTCTGACCACATCATGAAGCATTTAGAAACAACTGATTACTATAAGCAGCTGCAAGCTCTATTACTTCAAAAGGAAGGCAAATATGATGAAGTGGTTAATTTACTAGAAGATTCAAATAGTCCACTTGATGTGTTCTACTTGGGGAAAGCATATTGGGAACTAAAACAATATGATAAATGTTTGATACATCTTCTAAAAGCAGCTAAACTTAATCCAGATCATGCTGATACATTTTTTTATTTAGGTCACTTTTATCGTCACCATAAATCTGACTTAGAGAAGGCTAAGAAATGTTATGAAAAAGCTCATAGTCTGAACACTATCAACATCAATATTGCTAAGGATCTTAGTGAAATCTACATCAAATTACAACAGAAAGATGCTGATTTTGAGTTATTAAATGAATTAATAAAAAATATTTCAACCGTTGAACCATGGGTTAATTTCAGATTAGGCCTGCATTATTTAAATAAGAGAGAATGGGAAAATGCCATCTTGAATTTCAGGAATGTTATAAAAATGAACCACAATGATACAACAGCTTTTGAGTGTCTAGCTGATGCATATTATTCAAGAGGGTCATACACCTCTGCATTGAGAGCTTACAACAGAGTCATGACTTTAGATCCAAGCAAATCTGCTCACTGTCTTACAAGAATTGGCCATATTTATTCGCTGTTAACACAATATGAAGAAGCTATAGCAACATTTGAAAAAGTATTTATTATTGAACCCTACTCATTCCTAGCTCTCAAAGGAATTGCAGAAACATGGATGAGAGTTGCAAAGAAAAAAGTTGAAGCTAAAATATATGGTAGTGGTAGAGATTGTGCTCAGTATGCAATAAACTACATCACAAAGGCATTATCCAAACAAAATCAATATTTATGTTTTTGGAAACTACTAGCAGATTACTTGATGTTTATAACTAAATTGCCGGATAAATATGCGTATGTCTATATGCCTCAGTTGTCAAAGGAAGGTGGTAATGATTTGGAAATATCAAAGAAAAATAAACTGGATATATTTCCTCAAGCCATTGCTTGCTACTCACATATTGCCAAACAGAAACAGCAAGTGTCATCGTATGATTTAGCATTGGCCTACTTGACCTTTTACCATGAAACCAAAAAGGTTGTTAACTGCCACATATCTTTCAACTTAACTCTAAATTGTATAAAAGAGAGGCCTACTGTTTGGCGTAACTGGAATTTGCTTGGAAAAATATGTTTAGCCATCAAAAAGTATGAAATTGCCCAGCATTGCTTCATTAAAGCTCTCTTAGTTACTCGAAAATGGTCTGTTGCAAAAATATGGTGTAATTTAGGAACACTTTATTTAAAACTGAAACTTTATAAATTATCCAACTACTGTTTTTCACGAGGCCAATCGGCATTACCATCCCACCCACAAAGCTGGATTGGCCAAGGATTAATTGCTGAAGCAATTCGTGAAGAAGAAGCTATGGATCTATTCAGACATGCCTCGCGCTTGGGGTATCACCCAGAGAGTGCACTTGGGTATGCAGATTGGGTGTGTAGAACTTTGAAGAATAATAAATACAAAGAAAATTCAGAATCAAAATATGAAATAGAGGGTCTTTATGCTGTGCCATATGCCATAGACTTAATTGAATGGTACTCTAACTTTGAATCTTCAAATGCATGTGCTTATAACATAATGGGGATCTTACAAGAAAGGTATGGCCTGCTAAGATCTGCCATACAATCTTATGAAAAAGCATTTAAATATGCAGAAGAAGATAATAAGAACAAAACACTTTTGAACATTGGAAGAATTCTAGTAAGGATGGAGAAATATGATGAAGCAATAAAGATATTCAAAGCAATCACTGAAGCTAGCTTTGACTCTACTACTGGTTTAGCCTTAGCACTTTATAAGAAAGGCCTGTATGAAGAATCCTACTCTGTATATGACACTGCACTTCACTGGTTGAGTAATGAAGAAGCTGAAAAAGCAGATCTGTTAGTAGCTATGGCAGGTATTGTGTATATGTACAAGGGTGCAGATGATGCCAAAACACTTCTGTTCCATAGCATCCAAATATCACAGAAAAAGCCAACAGCACATAGTTTATTTGCAATATGTTCTTTGGGCTTAATTCATTCTGATCAAAGTTTATCAAAGCTAGCCTTGGGCGAGCTAAGGAAATATGAGAGAGACAGTGAATATGGGTTTGATATAGGCTTTTTGAAATCATACCTTTCTGTGTGTGAAGACAACATGGATCTAGCTATAAAGCTGTTGAGTGACTCTCTTCATGATCACCCTAGCAATGCCCTTTTATGGTTTTGTATGGCTCAGTATTGCCTTAGAGCTACTAATACGAAGGCAAAAGTTGCAAGCTGTTGTGCCCAAAAAGCCTTATGTTCAGCTCACTATGGAGAATATGACTGTGACTTCGGAAAAATTCTAGCTTCTGCCAGTATTGCGGAACATATGGCTGGCGATCGTATCAAATCCTTGTTATTAGCTAAGCAGGGCCTCCATATGTACCCAAATCAATCCGAAATTTGGGCAGCACTATTGTTTTCACTTTTGTCACATAAAGTATGGATGGAAAACAAGACCTGGCTTCTGGGTGCGTCAGGACATATGCGCAAACATTTGAATGTATCTCGACCTCTCGGAAGATGGGTTATCCTTATGGAGAAGAAACTTGGCAAATAATAATCATTTAAGTTTTTGTTCTTGTTATTGTATCATTTGTAGCTACATATTTTAACCCATCAATATTATTAATACTGTTTAAAAATGGTTTAACTTATTTAATCAGACTAGAGCGTATATATAACCACATATTTTTCTTTTGTATCCATTTATTATGTAATAATTGTAACAAAATAAAGTGATTATGTAATTAAACAAGTATTTACATTTCATGCTTTATCAGAAATTCTTCTGAATACAGCAACATATTTATCCCCATTATTTCTGGTAACTTTTTTGCCTTCTTCTGTGCTTTCATATAATTTATCCACAATTGGATCTGATTTCTGAAAAATGATGAGATATTATTATTTTAATACAGTTTATTGTCACCAAGTTATCATCAAAAGTCCCTGTTTTGCAGATTGTGTGCTGCTTGTGACATATAAATATTTTGACATTAGAATAGAATAGTCTTTACCCAGTTTTTAAATAGTTAATGGTAGTATAAACTTGAGTGTATGCACTTAAGTTAATACTACCACAATAGACTCATTGGAACTTGGGAAGAATCTCTTAAGTGCAGTTCGAAACTGGGCCTTAGTCTCCAGGAGTTTCTCAAAATATGTAAAATAGTTAAAAGTACTTACCAATTCATTATCTGGTATTCTTTCAAATAATGGGTTTTCTTCAAAATGGAATACCATCCATTCATTCAAATCCTTCACATCTGTTATAGTATAAACAATGCCCTGAAATTAAATAGAATATTAATTATATCCATTACACATGATACTAGTACATACAAGACTTCAATATTATAATAGTCATGTTATTTACCTGCTCAGCAAGAACATAGGCATATTCAGATAACAACCACTTATTAATTATTCTCCATTTATGTTTTGCCTTCTTGAAATGCGGATCTGGATACAGAAAGAACATCTTTTTTAGCTGAAATAAAATATGAATTTAGAAGCTTTATGTAGAAAGAGAGATAAATAAAATATTTTTTGTAATTATAGGTCCTCACCTGTCCTTTATGGAAGAAATTAGGCAAATATTTCATAGCATTTGTACGCAACACAGCAACATTTTGGTATTGATCAGAGTATTGAGCTCTCAATGCTTGAATTCTATCATTGACATAATCAGATACCTTTACGCGTATCTCCAATCCTAACATTAAGTTTTCGGGATACATCGGCGATAAAGTAACTGCAATTTAACAGATATTCTATTAAGTAAAGGCTAGAGAGAAGTAGAGAAATGAGGACTTCAGTAGCATTATCAGTGAGCTACATTTCCTATTATGATGGTTATTCAGTAATAAAAACACTGTAGAATCGTAAGTTGTTATTATACAAACCTAAAAGACCTCCATATCCGCAGCCGACATCCAAAAATTGGACTTGTTTATCCTTTTCATCTTTGTTAATGGTAGGGTACAAAACAGACCAGTCGTAATCATCCGGATGAGTGGGGCTGTAATGATCATTCAATTTTAATTAGCCTCTGATGATTACGTGCTCAACCCATCAACTTTTAAAGAGAACTTACTATTCAAAACAATGATCGGCAATTGGGTTAGAATGTGCACGCTGTCTGTAATACTTTTTCTGTGGAAGCGACATTACAAGATTAACAGGTGAACACGTAGCTAAGATATTAATTAAATATTTTTTTAATTCCTTTTATACTAATTAATTTTAAATTCAGTAAAAAAGCAATCACACATGTAGGCAAGACACATGTCATCACAGCACATAAACTCCTCATGTCATTGTCAGTGGGCTGGGCTGACACTGACAAGTGATAACTCATCAGCAAATCACAGTCATCTGTCATGTCAAGAAAAAATTAAACAGAGGTTTCAAAACTGTGCCTTTTGGTTACCTATGACTATAATTGTGTCCTAACTAAATACATGGACCCAGACTGTCAAAGAGGGTCCAATTTTCGAAGAAAGTTGTAGACCTAAATTATCGATACGTCAGTTTTTAGTGGCTGTACTCTAGCTTTATGAAAATGAAATGTCAAAAAATTTAAAAAAAAAACATGCGCGCACTGCAACAATTTTAATTGTTTGCCTAACAAAGAATGAGTTATTTAATTTCTCATTGTGTTTGAATAAATAGTTGA
Organism: Xanthia icteritia; assembly: GCA_949128155.2. NCBI lineage: Eukaryota > Metazoa > Arthropoda > Insecta > Lepidoptera > Noctuidae > Xanthia > Xanthia icteritia. The sequence goes on from OX421941.2 coordinate 13,298,444, forward strand.
GTAAATCATTGATATTAACAACGTATTCAGTGCTACAGCATAATGTAAATGTAGTGGTTTTTGTTCGCCACCTTCTCATCGAATATTGATCACACAAGTAAGTGGTGATTCTTTTTGATATTCTAAATTTCCTTTATTTTTAATAATTTACAAGAATTTTGTATGGACTAGGTTAATTGTAAAGCGGTTTCCTCTATAGCTATTAATAAGAACAATTTGTGTCATAGTTTCACTTACCTATTTTTCAAAATTTTTGCTATGTCTGTTTGTATTTTGGATTGTCTTAGACTTATGAATAATAAGACAAAGAAATAGATGTGAAAGGCGAATGTTGGTTTATACATAATATTATTAAAATTTAAGTTGTTGTCAGAAAAAAACATGTAACATTTAACTGAAAATATTGTTAGAATTACTTTTCTTTTGGCCAAATTCTTTCTGTATATCCATTACTTGATAATAACTTATAAATATGTAAACTATTTAAAAATTATTACTTCAATATAACCATGCGCAAGATTTAAAACTTTTATACATTTTGAAATGTAGTGTCTTCTAATTATTAAAAAGTTTGCGATAATCTCAATTAACACACAGTTTAAAAGCAATCATTATAAGGGCTCTGTCTATTACAGGTCAATCATATAAATCAGTGTGAGATGTAGAATTCAATTTATGCTGTGTAATAATTGTTATTAAGTCTATTTTAATAAAACTGCATTAACTTAGCAGTTGTATTAAATACAAAACAAAATAAACATTTACTGACTCATTTCTAATTAAATTTTTAGTTCGGTGACATTATTTAATTATGAAAGTGCAATAGTCCGTAGCTATTTGATTCACTGTAGGAATGAAAACACCACTTGCTTAAATAAACTGAAAGATTTACATTGAAATGGCATTTTCTTTCAAATTGTATTTTTTTTTTTGCAATTAATACTTGATTAATTATTGTAATGTAGTAGACATTACAATAATTCATAAACGGAGTCGTAAATGTTTTACTTGATGCACATTCTTAATTAATCATAAACCTTAAACAATATGGTAATAATTCATAATGTGTTCTAACTAACAAGTATTATATATTTGACTTGTGAAGATTTAATTGTTTTTGTTTAGTCATTTGGAGAAGAAAACTATTTTTGTTCTCCAAATGTTTTATGACCTACGGCACTTATCTTTTAATTTAGCAATCTTTTAAACCATTGTTTGCTCACCTTAAGAGGAAACACTATGATGATTATCTTAAAAGACTCATGCTGAAACCTTAACAAAAGCCTACACTATGTGGAAAAAATTTGCAAACTTTAAGATTCAAGAGTCTCAGAGGCGCCGCCACGCCGTTGTTTTGACGTCGCTGTCGTCACCCACGTGCGCCCACCGCCGGCCACCGCGCCGCAGTCTGTCTCTGGCGTCGTCCGCGCTACACGTTACTTGCATCGACGTATGCGCCCCCATCTTACTGTTTGCGAAATATTATGAATGCTAAACCTTAAACACCACCTTGTGAAATAGTTTGTTACTCTCATTGGTGATGTGTGACCAGTTCTAAAATGAAGAAGGATGATTCTCAGTGCGGTCCTAGCAAAGGTGTTCGCGTGTCGAGGTCGGCTCGGTTGCTCACGGATAGTATATCGTCTGATGAGGGTCCGGAGACGGAATGTCTGCTGACGGCGCAGCTACAGGCGGTGGTAGTGAACCCGGTGACGAGGCGGCGGGAGTCACTGACGGCGCCGCCCTCGCCGACCGAGTCCCGCAAGAAGAGAGACAGCCACCGTCAGCACAACTACAGGAACCACTTGCACCACCTGATCCACTGGAGAGATATCTGGAGCGGGGAGCCTCACAAAGGTCACGAGGTATAGAAGTTAATACTCTATACAATAATAAATCCTTACCGGCAGTAATAAGCACTTCTGAAATAGCGCATGTCTACTACTTGTTGTTGTCGTTTGTTGTTGTTTTGTGCAATGAATCGTCGCACCGTGGAAGAAAGTCTTGCCATTGTTTCGTAACGTGTTGTACCTATGTACTTATACCTACTTAACTCCTCTTTCTCTATATATACGCATTTCACACTTTTTAACAAAATACCACGATTTCATTTCATTAAATACAGTTTCTTCGATCCCTAAAACTAATAGAAAAAAACAACCACCACGTTTTTGTTTAAAATGACATTTTCTGCCCTTGATTTTGTTTTTATGGATTGTGTAAACCTGTATCTGGTACCTATCTTGTACTTATGCATTTAACCGAGAATACGATTTCTAATATTCTAAAGGGTTTTCCTCATAAATCTCTTGTTTTTGACGTTGACGTTTTGTTGAAGAGGTCAATGGAATTTTAACATGAACTGGAAAAAATGCATTGTCTCGGTCTGATTGCGCCTGGTGTTATTTATAAAGCTATTCGTGATAAGGTCGGTGCAGTTATAGACCTCAACCTTTTAGAATGGTTGGCCTTTTAGACAATAATATTTAATAATAAGGCTATAATATTTTCCAATTGCAATTCTATATCTTGCAATTCCGTATTTTTATAAAGAATGGTTTACATTATTTCATAATGAGTAACCTATATACAAACTTTATTGTCACATGAACACACTCTGGTTACACGTGTTTGTAATTTTAAGCCTGCTGTGCGTTATTTTACCGAGCAAACCGTGTGTAAAATATACTTACCTACCTGTCCATATCAAATATCCTCAAAGTCGAACTAGAAAACTGCTACGCCCTACAGCGACTACAGCCTTTACATTATTGTTTAGCCGAATCAATTTCCATTGACCTAGCAGGGTCTTGTCTTGTTCCAACAAACCTGAAATATGTGTCAACGCTCTTGTTATACAATGTGTTCTTATAACGGAAACGTGGCCGTTTAACGCGCTGCTTTAACAATAACATTCGACAGTTTTCCTAGTTTGTTCATAACATCGGTCCATTTTGCTCTTCTAGGGTCTAAATAGTGTAGTATAAGGACAAATAGACTATCTACATAAATGATTATTTTTATCTTACGATACTACTTATATCTTAAATATCTCTGTCAACTTTACTTATAATCTAGTAAAACCCCGGGTATATCTGTGCGCGGTGATAGTTACAACTGTACGCAATAACGCTCTTGTGTGACACAAGGCGTAAATCTGATAAATTACCGAGAACGAACCGCGTGCATTCAATTTAATTCTGACAATCAACTATCATCACGAGACGTACGTTTACATCTGTGTCATGACGATGTATTATGTAACAATCCAATCAAATGTTAACAAATTTATTGTTCCGAAAAAAATATTGTCATGTGTATGTACTGCTTCGTTTCCTATGTTTTCAAGCACGTAATTTATATACTTATGAAGCTATGAATATCAAGGCAGCAATACTAGCAGTATATCAATAACTGCTCGCAAAGTACACGTAAAGTATCTTTTGAGAACGTTAATTGACGGTGCTAATTTCTGCCAAGAAGTGAAAACTCTTGTAACTAAAGAAAGCAGCGAAAACTAAGAAAGAAACTGAAAATAGGGAAGACAAAGTCTTGTAAAAATTAGCTCAGCTATTTCAGAGCTTACGTAATCCAGTCCAGATTCCTGTATCATAATGCGGCAAATTCATAGATCGCAGATAATATACCATCTGACCTAATAAAATTATCTTATAGGAAAAGAGAAAACCAGATAGTATGACCCTTAGGGAAACTCACTACACGCACACAAGGTGTGCTTATTTCAACTTGTTAACATCTTGTGTGAAAGCTATTTGAAACCGTATTTCAAAACGGTCTAGATTCAAATAGGTAGGTAAGTACTGGTATATTCTATTATTTTCAACAAAAACTAGCGTCAACTTGGTGGAACTGTTGCAAAAATGACAATGGTTCAATAGTTAATGGTTCTCTCACTAGAACTAGCCTAATTCTGAATATGTATAATAAATAATATATATACTAAAGTAATTACGGTTATTTGCCATGAATTGTGGTTGTTCTGAACACTTGGCAATCGTCTAAAGCAATTTGTATTTCGAGACAGAGTTCTCACTCAACTGATACTTCCTTGTGCGATAATTTATTTAAATTATAGGTTGAACAAAAATAATTTTCGATTATCCGTAACCAATTTCCCAAGGAACAAAATGGTCTACCCATGTTACGTATCCACTCCTATTGTATCTAGTAAGTTTTATTTTAATTTTATTGGCACGTATAGTAATATTGATGTGTGAATTGCATTATTTAAATTCTCATTCGAAGTCTATTAGAACAAACACATTAACGTAAGGCCACCCGTAACGTTACTAATGTCTTTAAATTCTTGTGTACTACTTTGTTTATTTTGGTGGTGTCTATAATATCTCGAATACTATTCTCATCCGGAACAGTTTAATATCTTGTGAAATTGACATCATTTTCTTTGTCTTCTTGGCAATAAAGACGATAGCTATACGGGCAAAATATACGGATAATCCCGAAACGAAAAATATTTGTTCCGTGGAGAGAATCTTTCTGAAGCTATTATTGAGAGGAACTGGGGAATCTTTAGCTCTACAAATTGTTAGAGATACCTAGATAACTTTGAAGGCCAACAATATAACAATTTCGCTTTTCAGGAATATTCGCTTACATTAAAGAAGAAGAAAAGAAAGAAGAAAAGAAAATACGTTTATTTGCGGTAAATATGACACATTAGGTAATGTTGTTTATCAATATCAGTTTACAAAGGAGCGCCTGAAGCACAATTTACAAGCATTCTATGTATAAACTGATAGGTAAACAGAGAGGAAGTATTTTATCAAGAAAAGGTCAGAGGTATGTCTATTATCGCGAAACCTTTACATAAATAGATAATATAAGTCTCGCACTGCGCACATGGCATTTACAAAATAACGAGAAAAGGCTTCAACCTTGGGGTATCAAGAATTCAAGATCATTATGTGAAAGTGAGATGTTTATATGAAGGAGTCTATTGAGTAACACCTACAGACAGCAATATCAAAAAAGTACTTAGCTTTTCAATACAAATATTAATATTGACTAGTTGTTATTCTATATTGTACCTAAAGATAATGGAAGTTATTTTTGTACACAATAACTAAAATAATGACTGAGATAATGATCTCTGCTCGACAATGTTTTTTAGAAGTTGGGTACTTTGCCTCGGTGATTTTTTTGTTCACTGTAATTGGAGTTCATGAAATTTCAGTAATAGCCTCGAAAATAATACGAAGATGTTGTATAATAATATTTTTTTTGTCGATTTTCTTCCAATACTTAAAGGGGTATCGATTGAAAGACTTAGACTGAACAGCTACACACGTCCTAAGGTAATTTTAGAAAATTCTTATCATAATATTATGGGTGTCCATTAATCACGTGATGTTTTTAGCAACTTTTTAACCCCTCTTCCCCCCTGGTGATACGTGGTGAAGACTTTTTAGACTAAACCCTCCCCCCCTACCCAAATTCACGCTTTTTTTTTGGTGCAAAGCATTTAAATAAAATACAGAATATAATTATTATCTTTAAATAGAAAGAAAGAAAAATATTTCATTTTGGGGCTGCTTTTCCGTTTAGAAATACGCGTTAAACGAAAAAATAAATAAACTTTATATCTCACTACACCCCCCCCTCCCCCTTGTGATATTTCTTGATTTTTTCCGAACACCCTCGCCCCCTTTCGAGCTCCACGTGATTTATGGACGACCGGCGGTATTTTCGGCAACATAATGAAATGATGCTCAACAGTTCCTCTGTTGAGTATCATTTTATTGTCACAACTTATATGAGTGCACTCAATAGCTATTAATTTCCATGTTACTCAGCAAGTAATGGACGCAACGCAAGTTATGTTTTTTACTAGGAACATAAAATGCGACGGAATAGCAAATTTCCATGTTACTCAGCAAGTAATGGACGCAACGCAAGTTATGTTTTTTACTAGGAACATAAAATGCGACCGAATAGCATAAAATAAAGGTATTATTCTAGAATAGCCCCACAGCTCGCCCAGATAAAACTCAAGGCTTGAAGTAGGTTTCGAAACGAACGCTTCATTGTTTTATTTTATCAGGTAGAGCAACAAAAGATTAATTTGATCATTGACTTTGTAAAAAAAAACTTTGTCGTAATCATTTTCAGATGGATTGAATATTCTATAGGGATTTGAACTTATGGCAAGGCTAAATTGTAAGCCCAGGTTCTCATGGTCGTATTTTTATCGCGGCGTTTTTTTTTCGCGTATTGGATTTTCGACGCTCTGCTTAGGGCCGAGGCCGAGAGTTGAATAATCCAACAGTGTTTTCTTGACGCGCTTTGATACGTGCTGGATGCGCTCTGTTGGATTCTCAATACTCGGCTCAATAACGAGAGTTGAAAATACAATGTACGAAAAAAATCGCCGTGAACCTGGGCTGACTCTATAATATGGTTTAGGAAAAGCATGCACGCATTTTCTCCACTGGAAAAATACATCGATATAACATTGTAGGCTGTCTGCTCCTTCCGTATAAAACAAGGTTTATGATTAGTGTCTATTCTACGTACTTAACTTACTACAATACAGCGTTTGCATACTAACTAATTATATTTACTAATAACTTTGCTCCCCTTGGGAAATAGGTCATTTGCGAACCTTCACATAAACCCCCCTATTTGGCTTGACCTTCGCTTTTTATCGGTTCATTAGGCTTATGGTGGAGCTGCCTAGATTCCGTACAATTCTTGTTGGCTCTATATTGTTGTGCTCAATGGTCAGTATGTAGAAAATAGTGTTAATATACTTTTACATAGTTTCGCTCTTTCGAGGTTTCGTGACCTACCAATATCCATTTCAAGGAAGCGGTTTTGCGTGTTGTAAGTACCAACCTACAATATTAGTCCCTGACCTTTGTAATATAGAAAGGTAATTCTAACTTGTTATTGTGAAGTGCTTAACAAAAACCTATAATGGAATATAGATTTTAGTACCCTCGGGAAATTATTTTATCGCGCTTTCATCATTATCGCAAATTGTTTTAAGAACCATTTTGAATTTGATTAGTACGAGTGATTAATGCAATCACGATGACAAATGAAGCAAGTGCTTATTTGAAGCACTTACTGGTCAGACCAATCTAAGCTATGTAATGAAATATTGTAGTCTGCCTGTGTAATTGATTAGCCTCTCTAAAAGTATTGGCTATTGTTTATTAGCACACTCAATTGCTTCGTGTTAGGTGAATTATTAGTAGGCTATTAATTATGGTGGATATCTTATATCATTTTCCCGATACTATAAAGTTACTCCTGTTTTGTATGGGAAATTGTTTAAACAGTATTTCTAGCCTTGACTTCACCGGGTACTTTGGATACTGCCTTTCACTGGAGTATCGAGCAATATTGTAAGCCGCACTATGCGCACTGTCAGCTGTAGATCCCCTAAGCCTAGGTACTTCTTCGTGTAGAAATGACGCATTGTATAAGGAGTGCCAGTTAGGTTCTATTACGGCCTAGGCACAGTAGAAACGCTTTTTAGTTGTATTTTATCACATTTAATATTCACGGTGAAATTCAGTCATAACAAAGCATCCAAGACTATTGTAATAATGTATAGATTCTTCCTCATGCATCGTTATTCATTGAATAATAGTGCAGGTCTCCCTGATAAGAATAATAAACACGTGCTCTCTGATCTTCTCAAGGTGATGCATTTCATCTACTTTGAAGGAACCAAGTAGGCACCTCTTACGGTACTAATCCATTCATAGCTATTTGGATATTTAATCGGGAATAGGTACAACTGTACGCAAAATAAGTGCTTTGACGTGGAATTGCAGGCACCAACCCGTATTACTTTTTACCTAGTTACAACGTGTTCTCGTCCTCGTGCCTTTATCACAATTTTTTTGGGATTGGCGCAGCATGATTTTCCTTGTCTGCACCCCCTTTTGAGCCATATCATCTTTTAACTTTCACGTAGATGTTCTTCTTCTCCAACCCGTATCCACCCAATCCAATGCTTAATGTAGGTCTCTTCCATTGCACGCCATTGTCTCGGACCCCGGTATTGAACTTACCGCCTTATGATGATGTTGTAAATAAGAAAATCTAAATAGTGTCAGACATACTTACATGTATATTTAGCTATATTTACTTGAGATAGTATAATTTATTATACGCTTATCTGTTCTGTGACCTCAGTAAATAATAGGCCGAGATTTTTTTTGAAATAATATTTCTCATAATAATATTGACTCTCTCCTCTTTGTTGTAGATGTTTAAGTTAAGATCTAGAAATTTTAGTTTCCTTTTTTTTTGTTAATCGGTTCTGGAGAAACCACTTTTACAGATTTGTGATAAATCATTTTCATTGTTTTGTGAATCAACTGATGATACTCCATGAACTTGCAAGGACAAATACTCGAACACATCTACTCATATAAAGTTAAATTATATCTAGGTTTATTGATGTCATTCTGCAAATAAAAGGTAGGTACCGAAGCAAATAACATAACATCACGCCTTGTTTCCCCGAAGGGTTGGACAGAGGTGCACCTATAGTACACCCACACATTTCGCCAGTTATGTTTAAGTCCCATGTAATAGGGGGCGAGCGTATTGCCATCAACCGGGCACAAATCCAGACTACGGGCTGCTACTGAGAAATTCCAGATAACTCAAGAAAAATTCAATAACACCTTGCCCGACCTGGGAATCGAACTCACCACCTCATGATCAGCACTTGCGCTTGCGGCTACTCGACCAACTAGGCATTCAAATAATTTAATGTAACATTATTTAGGAAGTTTTGAACTTGCACTTAGTAAATGTACTGGTATTAATAAACATACCAAAGAGATATACCTATGCGTCAATCAATCTCTCTTTATAATGCCCCACAAAGTTTAATTAGTTTGTACTCGAATTGATCTACTTGTTGCCGACATAAAATGTATAATTTAAGCGGTAGGTGTACGGGTGTTGCCAAATCTTCGTAATGTCGTGTTCAATTAATACTCCAATAGTCCCTTTGATATACTTATTCACCGTTGTTTTGGTTAGGTTTGTCAACTGTGATTCGCAGACTAGGTTTCGTAATTAACTGTGTAAATAAGTTCTGTTGAATCGTCCAAGCAGCGCTTAGTGGTTGTTTGAATAGTTACTAAGCGCCCAAGGCCTTTGCGTTATCTAGCTTCATGTGTCATTATTCCTGATTATGACATCATGTCTCCCCACGAACACGATTGGTTTGATTTAATATAGCTCTTTGGATTGGAAAACACTAAGTTGTTCATTGTTTAGTATCGTTAATTCGCTATGCTTATTTTGCATTACTGTACGATCCTATTTCACCGTCTGATAATAAGTGAGCAATATGGGTTATCGTCGTGCTACGTAGCAGTTACGTTCTGCAATACTGTAGGTATTGCAGAACGCAGTCATTTGCTTATTATCTACACGCTAAGTTGAAGTTGTCATTGTCACAAAGTCCTTTTGCAATCTGCAAAATTCCTAAACGAAAATACTTCAGTAACTAACAGTAACAGACCACAGAGTAAAGAATATCTTGACTCATGTGCTCAGACTTACCTACTAATCGGTTTGGGAGGACGTGTCATATGAGCAATGTAAATCCGCTCGACGTTGATTCGATTGCCTAGTTTAACATCACCATTTTAGGTCAAAGTTATTTGCATGGGAATTGTGTGAATCGTAAACGCTTTTAATAGCCTCGAGAGTCATAATTACGCGTGTAGTAAATATGATTTTCACCGTAAAACTTACGGTCATTTATAGAGCGAACATAAAATATGACTCTATGTAAGAAACATAAGAGCTCTGTAAAGGCTGCGCTCTAAATTATACAGCCGAAACAAGCTGATTACAAGATGCAAGCACCGTTCTTGTATCATATGCTATTGATTTCCATTTTTTGTTTTTAGGCATTATCGTGAACAAATCGAGTCACCGACACCTGACACCGTTAATATAATATTCCCTTGTTTAATTCATAAAAAGGTTTAGTCGTAATTACTTGAAGGTAAATTATGTCTTGGCAATGCTTCATTGCGACATTTGCGACCTTATCGTATGGTAAAATGCACAATTTTTAAAAAGGGGTCAAGGATAGATCCTTATGGAGGCCTTTCTCTGTATTGATATGTTGCCAAGCGCGCGACGCCGGCCGTTCTTTAACAGTTACTATTTGATTGGTTTGGGTTCTTACTGAGCTTAGAGCTTAGAATCGTATATGTAAACTGAAAGTAGACTTGTTATTTTTTGTCCTGTATAAAAGCATTTAGCTCGACCATGTCGCAAGCTTGACTTAGCTTGACTGGGTAATACTACTACTTATACATTTTCGGCTTCGTTTCCTTACAATTACTACGCTCATCGATTTTGGGCTTTGCTAGCTTGTCTAAACGACTACAGTGCTACAAGTGCCTCTCTCTATTATGGTCAATTAATATTAATTTTATTACATTTGGATAGAGCCGGATTTTTTCCGGCTTCTAAATGTGCCCATGGTCAATGTTGGCAAAAAATCGAACAATCTGCATAGTTAGTAATTAATCATGATAAATTGTTTAAATATTTAATTAAAAATGAAAGTTATCGTCAATTATATTAAGTATAATTATTATATTTGTTAGGGTGTTGTTTTCTGCCATTTAGCATTAGGAAAAACAATCTGAAAGCGTCTTATTGCTTCTTTAAAATTGAGCAGTAAAAATTTTGCTTGTTTTAGGAATCTCTCTCATTCTCAATATACACAATAAACGTTCGCGATGTTTTCGCCTTCTTTATCGCTTTGATTCAATAGTGGTTCTTAGATATTATGTAGGCACTTATCGTGGTAAGAATCTTATCGTATATTGTACTGATACCGCCCAGAATAATTTATTGCCAGTATCTAATGTATCTATGTATTATATATTGAATACAACTTACAAGCATATGACTGATAGGATGAAGGTGGGTCATAAATTCATAATTCATGAATATGATGTATACAAGTTCTTAATTGCTTTATATCTAACCAGTTAATATTTCAACTATGAAGGAAATACCTAATCTCGTTTCAAAAATTAGGTATTTTAAGAATTGCTCATGAATTTGAGTAGTCTGACATAAGTAATATTCCAGATAATAATCTTTTTTTTTTACCAACTTACCAAGTTTTAAACAGTTCATTTTTTAATGCCGTAGACTAATTTGACAGGTTCAAATGTCAAACTCCAAATTGAAAAAACAAACATTTGAACATTTGAAATGTAATTTAGTCTACGGGATTAAAAAACGAACTTTAAGTAAATCTTGTCCAAATATATTACTAGGTCGATGATTTAATCGCTTTGCATCCGCTTTGTATGTAAGTAAGTAGGTAATGTACGTACAGTAAATTCAAATCAGTCAAGGAGAGGAAAATCAATTGTTCATTGTATTTGAGTTAGTCGTGGACTTGTGGTCGTGGTCGTGGTGCCATATTTGACATTCGATTACCTACTCAACGAGTGACCCGACAATTTGTGATAAACTATGTTTTGTGCATACCTACTTCCTACAAATTTGTAATATTAATGATAATAATTGAAATGTCACGTGAAATCAAGATCAACGTGTATAATCGTACTAAATCAAGTTGGGTTATCTATCAGCTCGATAGGTAATGAAGTCTCTGTCACAGATATAAATATTATTGTTCTTATCTAGACACATGGGGCAAAGAGACACTGAAACGATTCATCATTTCATATTTCCAGAAAACAGAGTTTATCAGTGAATATAGCACAATCTGTGCTAAGGCTACTTTCTTGTGGTTGTGAACAGCGCCATCTATGATATTATTGCAAACACAGTCAACTGGCTGTCTTATGTCTGAAAGTTGCTCACGCGCATAACTTCGTTGTTTGCAGCTACATACAATTTTATCTCAGTAATTTTATGAAGTTACACCAGATGGCGATACTAGTACTTTTCAGAGTAGGAAAATATTTTAGTTTCTTCTCTCATTATATTTATTTCATTGATTTCTGTTATCTTATCACATACGTTTTTTAACTCCTATTTATTATCAAAGAATCAATTTCTTATATTCATTTAAAACCTTGTAATGATAAAATCAGTAAATATGAAGCCCCAGGACTCAACAAATAAACCGATAATAGTTTGATAAGCACTCCTCGCGTAATTTAATTCTATTACTTCAAACAAATCTTATCAATCATGCTGAGTTCAGTTTGACGCCGTCTGCAGGCATCGTTCATCCGTTGAACATTACTCTCCTTTGAATGAGTTTAATTAGATATTATTTTTGAAATACCCTCAGTGTAATTCGATAAATCGAGTGACGCTATTGGTGTTTTTTCGCAAGTAAAGCAAATGTGGAGATGGCACACAATGTATTTTGTTAGAAGTTATCGGACTAGTGTTGTGATTACTGTGAAGCTATGTCTTGGAGGGGAGTATCTGGCCCTTCCACACCGGTGGCCGAGCGCCGGCCGCTCATGCTATCCTTGCGAGTGCCCAGGAGCTACGGCAGCCTCTTTCCATATTACAAGTTTGTGAAAGATACTGTTACTGAGACATTTCAAAGCGAGGTATATCTTCATATTGTAATTATTTAAAAAAATCGTTATAACTAGTATCCAGTTACAAAAATTTAAGTAATTTGGAATATATAGTTAAAGGTTGACTGAAAGTTGATTAAATTCTGATTTGTAATTAATGATATTATGATGTAATCGGTAATCAATGATAATATGTTATGTATTGCATATGTTGACTGATTTGTATTGTGTATGCAGTGATGGGTTGTCACTTAACTTGTCAGTTCTTTTCTTTACTTTTAACCTTGCTTCTGTGGCTCCTCCTTAGTCTAATAAGTGGGTCACGATCCTCTGCCATATTGGTTTTGTTCCGTGAGGCATGTTCTATTTTACTTAGTTGCTTGTTATTTTGTTAACAAGATAAATGCTTACCTGACAAGTGTCAATCAAACCATGTTTGAATAACTCGTGTTTTGCTAGTTATTGAATGAGTGAACGACGCAGGAACCTATTACCTACAAGCTACACAGTACACAGTCTACTACAGATATCCTAACACAAAAGATAAATAGTAAACTGTCCACTCATATCTCTGGTACCACACATAAAATATCTTGGGTTCACATTGACTATAGACTAAGCTGGCAACCCCATATTGGAACCCTAACCCAGTCCGCGCGAATCAGAAAACTAATATACATCTTCAAAGAGCTTAGGCATTCTGCTGGTCCAGAAACTGCGCTACTAGGGTATCAGAGTCTTTGCCAATCTATAATCACGTACTGCATCTCTTCTTGGGATGCATAATACCTCCTTACTTTCCGCAGGACGAGCTGCTGGCTATCCTAAAACTAATGCATTTTAAGCACAGGGACTTTCTAACACCCAAACTCTATTCCACAGCCCGAGTTCTACACTTCATGTTAATTTTAGATCCTTAAAACTCCTGTTGATATGCAAGGGGTTTCCTGTATTTAACGTTGTCAGCAAAGAACACAAAATAGTTTTTATTCTAATGCTAAACTCGTCGATAAAGTCGACCAATCAAATCTCGAGTTATTTGCACAAGGAGTTTGTATCGAGTATTTTTTAGCAAGGAGGTTGTATAGCATTGAGGTGGAGGTCGAATATATTGGTGTGTTCTAAATTCAAACACTTAAATAGTGATTAAAAGCGCTTTTTATTCACAGTGAATAAATTAGGCAAGCTTTGTAGAGGGGGAATGGTATATAATATTAGGTCTTTACCTATGAAATTGCGGTTCTGCAGTACTGGCCATTTCAAATCAAAATAATTTTTGTTTGGCTAAGAATTCTAATTTCAAATTAATTTTATTTTAAACATGTTTTTTTTTCAAAAGTAGTCATTAATTGTTTATTGATTAGTGTTACATTTTCATCGCATTTCAATATTTTTCGTCATCATGGATACGTTAAAAACTCGAGTAATTATGGAATATGAGTACCGTCGTGGCAGCAACGCGGCACAAGCGGCACGCAACATCAACGACGTTTACGGAGCTAACACTACAAACCAACGCACCACTTGTTATTGGTTTGCTCGCTTCCGTTCTGGAAATTTTGACCTGAAAAATGAACCTCGCGGTCGTCCGAAGACTTTGGTCGACAATGACGAATTAAAGGCGATTGTGGAAGCTGATGATACACAATCTACGGCTGAATTAGCAGCAGCTTTCGACGTTAGCGTCAAAACAATATTGGTCTATTTGCGCCAAATTGGCAAGGTAAAAAAGCTTGACAAATGGGTGCCCCACGAACTCAATGATCGCCAGCGCGAAGTACGCGTCGAGACGTGCCTTGCACTGCTCAACAGACACACAAATGAAGGAATTTTGAACCGCATTGTTACCTGCGATGAAAAATGGATTCTGTTTGATAACCGCAAGCGCTCAGCAAGTTGGTTGGATCCTGGTTCAGCACCTAAACAATGCCCTAAACGAAAACTTACCCCTAGAAAAGCGATGGTCACTGTTTGGTGGTCTAGCGCCGGTGTGATTCATCACAGCTTCTTACCAAACGGGGTGAGCATTACTACAGATGTGTACTGTGAAGAACTGAACACAATGATGGAGAAGCTGGCACATCTCCAACCAGAATTGGTCAATCGCTCGTCTCCGCTGCTCCTGCACGACAACGCGCGACCTCATACTGAACAGCAGACGGTCTCCAAGTTGCAAGAACTGGGGTTGGAAGCTCTCCGTCATCCACCCTACTCACCAGACCTTGCGCGCCTACAGACTACTACTTTTTCCAGAATTTGGATAACTTCTTGGCGGGAAAAAAATTCAATACCCGAGAGGCAGTACAAAATGCCTTTGAAGAATTTCTTGCCTCCCGTCCAGCTGATTTCTTTAAGAAGGGCATCAATAAACTGCCACTGCGTTGGCAAAGATGCATTGATTGCATGGGTGATTACTTCGATTAATACAAATAAAAAATACATGAAAAAAATTCATTTAATTTTTTTCATACAAAACGGCAATTTCATAGGTAAAGACCTATTATAAAACATACTTGAAAATCAACAAAAATAATTGTAACAATTCTACGTGAACTATTTCCCAGGCCACGTATATCTAAATGTCGGCTGAAAATTCAGTAAAAATAATGAAAAAAAGAAGTAGTATGTCAAAAAAAACAAAAACGTTTATTATGTAATATTAAACACAGCCAAACAGAATTACAAATTTGTCATAAATTTTAAGAACGGCCAGTTAAAGTATGGCGCTGAGGGTGTATATGTGGGTGTTGGGTGTGTAGTCTTAATTACATAACCTATGTTGTCTGTTTCTGTTGGAACTATCGGCACAGCGTCACACCGTTCCACACAGTTTGAAACCATTGTGTTTAAATCATCTGGCCCGTTTCCACGATAGAACATCTGTCTATATGATAAATGAAAACATGTGACAGGATGACTTTCCTAATAATTACGGGTTTTTGGCATTCTACAAAATAATGGGCATTGTTCATTAGCCTCAGTTGAGAATTTGAGCTGGATGAGTCGCCTATACTAGATCATCAACCTAAGCAGCTTATAATATTTGATGATTCAGTGGCATATTTTTTTAAGTGAAAACTTTTTTAGGCGCGTTGTGCACTTTTTGGGTGAAAAAAATCATGGAACTCGCGTCATCGTCACCGAACGCTTTCCATGACCTATATGTATACTGTGTATATTATGTGTACTTTTTGTGTGAACAAAAAGCGTGAAACTCGCGTCATCGTCACCGCACACTTTGTTTTCAGTTCTATCGGCAGTCCCCAAACACTGCCCCGCATGTTTTTTTTTTAAACCAGTGATTCCATTAACAAAGTAAGTCAGCACTTAAATACCTAGTGTGACTTGCAAGTAATAGGTAGGTAGTCTACTACAATTGAATACTTATTTTGCGGTTGAATAACAAAGCTTAAATTAATCATAAATAGCTTACTCAGATTTACCACAAATTATTGGGTTAATCCCATGTATATTTAAATTAAAAAGCTACGAAAATCTTTGCCACAAGTCATATTTGTCATGGGTAAAACTAAAAACCCGGAAAGTATAAGTATAGCTTGGATACTCGCTTTTACTTTTCCGGTTTCCCCTCAAGTCGGCTCAAGCCAGCTTACTTCTAAGCTGACGGCAATTAAAATGGTAAAGTCTTTACTTTCGAAAGTGTCAGCTTTGGTTTCAGCCTAAAATAGTAAGTACTTTTTAATTCGAATCTTTAAGAGGGAACAGGGCCTGCGAATCTCCATACAAATGTATTACCCTTTTTTCTTCCTGAACAATGCCACTAGAGCATTATTATTTTTTTCCTTAAATCAAGGTCTGCTGTAGACACGTCCCTGTTATTTCCTTTTTTTCAGCAACTTATTGGTAAAGAAAATATGACCCTCCAAAAATTACAAAAAGTGCCCCATTTTTACCGCCGTTAATAGAGGACTACCAGATAAATTCGAAAAGTTTTTAACATAAAAGAAAATGATAGGAACCTAGACACACTCTTTCTTAAAAAAAATAATTGAATCGGCTCTATTTTCGAGGAGAAAAAAGGGGAATAATCGGTCTGAGCTGCAGCTGTCCCTATCGCACTCTACGGAGGCAGACTTGAGGTAAGACGACGGCAATAGTTTCTTCAAATACCTATTTTTCTAATTCCTCGCAGCCCCTGATCCCTCTTAATATATTACGGGCAGATTTTTTTAACGTCAGGTACCTATCTTTTATGCGTGTATTAAATTTGACGACTGACAGTTTTTGTATGGAAAAGCTGTAAAATAATCAAAATTTCTTCTCAATCTCTATGTACCTATCTAGGCTATCTACATCTACTTAATAATAAAGCTGAAGAGTTTGCTTTTTTGTTTGTTTGAACACGCTAATCTCTGGAACTACCAGACGGATTTGAAAAAATATTTTTGCATTTGATAGCCCAATTCTAACATCACGCTACGACCCTTAGGAGTCGAGCAAAAAGAAAAATTCTGCAAAAACGCTGAGCGAAAACGCAGTAACAGCGCGGGCGGGCGATGCGATGCGCGTGGGAGGGGTTAACAAAAAAATTCCCGCGGGTGAAATCGCGGGCAGAAGCTAGTTACGTATAGATAAATCGCATTACGAAAATCAGCCCATATTGAGAAATATATACTAAAGTTTAAATTAAGTCATCACTTTATTTTTCCATTGAGACCTCTAGATAAATCGCATTGCGAAAATCAGCCCATAAAGAAAAATACATATTAAAGTTTAAATTAAGTTATCACTTTATTTTTCCATTAAACACAAAGTCAAATAATTTATTTCAATTAGGCACAAAAAAGGCACTTTTGAACGTCAACATTTAAATAATAATTGATTCTAGTTGCCCCTTCCAAAAGGTAGTTTTCGTATGGAGAAGAATGGGCAAGAAACTCCACCGTTACTCTTTTAAAATGTTTTCACAATATCTTGTATGCATCAATTATATAATTATATGTGAAGACGATGCACCTAGAATAAGATCACTATACCACGTTAGGTAAAAATAACACACCACCTGTAATTGTGTTCTGTTCAACATTGTAATCGTTCATCATATTTACGTGCTGTCACTTCAGTTATGATCAAAGAGCTGTTAGTTTCTCTTCATGATATAATAATAATAATCAATTTGCCTAAGTGCTCGACTGCTAGTTAATAAACGACTGCCATGCCGTTGGCACGAATGTTTCCTATCATTTTAAGTGGCTTCTATTTTTTAGTTCTTTAAATTTCGTCAGTCAGGTAAATTAATTGTGTTGGTACAACCAATTTAAATTGTCCGTAATTTCAAATCTTAACTGTTATTCCTTGACAGTTGTATGAAATGGGTATAACACGGCAAATTGGCGATGAGTGTCAATTTAATACAAGGCTACGCTTAATTAAGGACTATCCAGTATCCGTTGATTAAAATGATTTCGTGTAGTGCTATTATCATTGTTAAGAGGGAACAGGGCCTGCGATTCTCCATAAAAATGTATTCCCCTTTTTTCTTCCTGAATAATGCCTCTAGAGTAATCATATTTTTTCATAAATTCAAGGTCTGCTGTACACACGTCCCTATTATTTCCTTTTTTTCAGCAACTTATTGGTAAAGAAAATATAACCCTCTAAAAATTACAAAAATGCCTAATTTTTACCGCCGTGATTAGAGGACTACCAGCCAAATTCAAAAGTTTTTAACATAAAAGAAACTGATAGGAACCTAGACATACTATTTCTTAAAATTTTAATTTAAAATATAATTGAATCTGCTCAGTTTTCGAGGAGAAAAAAGGGGAATACGAAACCTCGATCTCGTCAATTTATACTGTGATATATTCGGTCTGAGCTGCAGCTGTCCCTATCGCACTCTACGGGGGCAGACTTGAGGTAAGATGACAGCAATCGTTTCTTAAGGTGTTATCTACATTTATACTGCAAAGTTGCAACCTCCATTACAACACGTTTAAGTATAATTAGGTACCTTTTACTTGAGCAATAAATGCTTATTACAGTGTCAACTATTAATTTTCATGGGTAGCTCATCTGATAATCGTTCACAACTGAAAATATCTTAAAACAAATTAACTTTCACGTTATTTTATTTTCAACAGTTTATAACAGCTTTTAATCTCTTTCTCGGTTTGTAAAGGAAATTATTTGAAACTTATGCACATAAAAAGTTCTCTAGCACACGATGAACCGTGCCAAATAACCCCTCAAGTTACAAATGAGCCTTATTTTACGTCATTGGGGTACTATATAAATAATATTAACAATACCGAAATGTCGAAGCTACTACTTAGGTATCAACTTTCATGGACAAGTAATAGTCTTCAGGGCTCGGAAACGTTATTTAAAAAAAACGTTTTTTCATCCCACCATCTCGGAAAGAGTATTTTTAATCTTCAATATCTGAGTGGAAAAGCCGTTTTTATTCTCTAGAGCAGGGGTTCCCAACCTTTTTTTGTCTACTGCCCACTTTAAGAATAAATTATTTTTTAACGCCCCCCTTTTTAAACATACTTAAAAACCGCTAAGTACTTATAACTGATTATTGAAACGCAAATTTATAGTATTTGGACAGAGTATCTTTTATTGAAAATAAAACAAACATAATTAATTCTTATATAAAAACTAATGTGAAGGTTGAATCTGATGCTGTTCAATAAGTTTGTTGATATCAGGTTCCAATTTACTCAAAAACAGCCGCAAGTCGCCACGTTCGGTAACACGCAAACGATTTCTCTTTTTAGTAAGCAGCGTTGCCACAGCACTAAATCCACGTTCACACAAATATGACGATGGGAATACTATCAAAAATCGTTGAACAATTGACCACAATCCAGGGTACAATTGCGGGATCGGTTTTTGTAGCCAAAATTCTTGATATCCATTTTTGAACTTGATTTTTATTTCTTCGTTTGTTGTCAATTCTATAAGTTCTTCTTCCAGCTGAGATGACATTGCTGTGTTGACATTTGAAAACGGATCCAACACCCAGTCTGGTATTTCCAAGTTTAAAATGTCCTGGTATCGTTCGGTGAAGTCAATGTGTAGGTTTTCCAAATGTTGGCAGTAGGCAAACAAGTCGTCGTTACTGCAGTATACTGATAAATTCGGAAAATTGTGAAACTCACGTCTGCCCATATTCTTTTTGTGCAGAAGCAGTTTGGCTGCGAAAGCAGCAACGACATTTTTTGTTTTAATTAAATTTAGTTCATCGCCTTGCAGTTGGAGGTTCATGTCGTTGAACATTTTATACAGGTCTGTCATGTAAGCTATATCATTCTTTGATGTTATGAGCTTGTTGCGCAGTTCTGTATCTTTAGTTTCCAAGAACTCTATCATAGAGTCAAACAGGTTGTAAAATCGAATCAGACAATTGCCTCTTGACAGCCAACGAACTTCAGTATGAAGCAACAAACGGTTGAAATCTTCGTCATTAGTAACACAAAGCTGATGAAATAATCTATCATTCAAAGAGCTGCTACGGATTTTATTGACTGCTTTGATGACATATTGCAGTGATTGAAATAGTCGTTCACTTAAGTTTCTAGCAACCAAATGTTGTCTATGAATAACGCAATGTATAGCAAGGACATCTGGAATTTTATTCTTTAAGTAGGTATGCTATGAAGCCTTTATGGCGCCCTGTCATAGCCGGAGCGCCATCCGTAGCAACTGATATAATATTTTTCAAAGGAATCTCTTTCTCTTCACAAAACTTTTCCAATGTATTGAATATGGTTTCGCCTTTTGTATCTGTCTCCAAATTTCTGGCAAACAATAGTTCTTCACGTATTTTCTCATCTTTAATTAACCTCACGTAAGATAGCAGCAACGCTTCATTAGTTGGTAAAGTGGACTCATCGAGCTGAATTGAGAATTGACTAGTCCTCAGATGATTGCACAATGATTCTTCAATGTTTTTAGCCATTTCATCAATTCGTCTTTGCACAGAATTATTACTCAAAGGAATTTTTCGGATAATATCTGCGGCCAGTTTATGAAGCACAGTAGTTATTACTTCCTTTATTGCTGGCAAAATTAACTCTTCTCCGATGTTGTGTGGTTTGCCTTTTTGAGCAATTAACAAAGAGATATTGTACGAAGCTCGAAGTCCGTCGTCATCTTGCTTAGCAGCCGCCGAAAATAGTTTTGATACACTTGGCTGAGTATTATGCTTCTTCTCTAGGTCTTGAAAATATGTTACATTCTTTTCTGTCTTATCTGGATGCATTTTATTCAAATGATCTTGCAGTCTTGAAGGCTTCGTTGCTTCGTTCGAAAATGTTTTTAGACATAGAAGACACAAAGGCGACGACGGGTTTGTGGGATTTTCAATAAATCCGAATTTAATATATTCCGCAGAGTATTGCCGTCTCTTCTTTTTTACTTCCGACATTGTTTTGTTTTAAGAAATACGTAAGTGTTGAAATCAAGTACTGCTTATCTATTATGCGCGAAACCGCAAATGAAAATAAAATAAATTTACGTCGTTTATATAGGATTGCATAAGCAGCACGCACCAACAGGAATAAGACAAACGTGCATAAACTCGTTTATCTCATTCGACGCCCAATCGTACTCGACAAGCAAGAACAAGTATTATAGAACCAGCCGATTGGTATAGGAATGTACAATTCGGATTATTTAACAAAAACTTGTTAAAACATGATTGCCCGCGGTCTTTTATATCGAACCGAGTTTGAGCTATATCTTAATTAATATTAGTTGATGTTCACAAGATGTAGTCGAGAGTCGAGAGCTCAGTCGGTGTCTAAGAGTCTTCCTAGCTAGGTAGATGAAATTATAAATCGACCCCAAAGCCCTACACCAGTGATGTCAGAGTTCGAGGGGAAGGTGGGGCATTTTTACTGGAAAATAGGAATTTTAAACTGACTGGTGGGGCCCCTTTACACAAAAAAGAGGGAATTTCAAACGACTGGTGGGGCCTTTTACACAAAAAAGTGGGGATTCTTAACTGATAAGTGGGGCCAAGAAATATCTCACGTGGGGCCCTAAGGGCCCCATGGGACGGGGGTTTGACATCACTGCCCTACACAATGCCCCCTTTTTTTTCTGGGTCTCTTACCCGCCCCCCTTTAGGCCTGCAGCGCCCACAAGGGGGCGTTATCGCCCACGTTGGGAAAGACTGCTCTAGAGGATAAAGTAAATTGAATTTAGAACATCGTGTGCACTAAGTTTGTGAATTAAAAAAAACATTAAACCTATTTACTGCTACCTCTATGGTGCCGAATATATCATACAACTTTTTTTTAATTTGTTAAAAACTCAGACTCGGAACCTTCTTGGTGTTCTTTTTTAAATTTGCTTTGTACGCGGTTCTTTACGCGGCATTTTATCACGTCATTGTTAAACCTTATATTAAAAACAAGAAACTTGAAAACAAGTGAAAAAACTAAAATGATTGATTCTAGCGACGAGGAAGTTTGCTTGACGCCAACAGAATTGACTGAAACTGTTAATAATGCGCAAATGAGCTTTCTCCCTCAACAATCACGCGAGAAGTATTTAAAACAGTACGATATGTTCAACACGTGGCGACTAGCAAAAGGAGCCAAAACTTTCTCAGAAAACGTTTTGCTGGCATATTTTATAGAATTATCCGAGAACAAGAAAGCAAGCACTCTATGGAGTACGTATTCGATGCTAAAAGCAACAATAAAGATGAAAAAAGACAAACATATCGATACCTATCCTAAATTAGTGGCATTCTTAAAAAGAGCCTCATCTGGTCATCAACCAAAAAAATCGAAGGTTTTCACAGTATCTGATATTGAAAAGTTTCTTAACGAAGCACCCGATTCCGTATATTTGGCGGCAAAAGTAAGTCAGTTGCACATTCAGTATCTACTTAAGTATATTAATCTCAATTAAATAGTATACTTAGTAGATGTTGATAGGCATAATTATGCGTTCATATCAATTTTATTCATTTATCTACTACAATACTCTTTACGTTACAGATTGTTCTTATTATTGGAATAAACGGAGCATGTCGAACTAATGAACTAACACAACTTAATGTCAAAAACATTGAGAAACATTCAGATGACTTACTATTAATTAATTTACCTAATACAAAGACAAAAAGAGACCGCAACTTCGTCATTCGCAAGGAATACGTAACGATTGTTGAGAAATATCAAGCCTAACACTCCAATCAATCGATTTTTTCTACAGTATCGCAATGGAAAGTGTGTTAGACAGCCTATGGGTACTAATAAAATTGGCAGTATCCCACGAGAAATAGCAACATTTCTTGAACTTCCAGAACCTATGTTGTACACGGGTCATTGTTTCCGACGAACTTCAGCCACACTTTTGGCTGATTCCGGAGCTGATCTCCTGTCCCTTAAGCGCCACGGAGGCTGGAAGTCCAATGCAGTTGTAGAGGGATACATAGAGGATTCCATCCAAAATAAGTCTAAAATATGTGAAGGCATCGTAGGAGCCATTACACTGAAAGAGCCTCAATCGGATCCTTGGACTGGCCCTTCTACATCAAAAATAAGCCGTTATGAAACACCTAACCATCTCCCTCTCTCTCCAGCATTCACGCCAAGGGAATCAGATGAATCGGTACAACTATTAAGTATGACAGATAGTTTACCGAAAAACAGTACACAAGTGACTAAAACACCAATATTACAGTACCAAACAAAAATATTACACTCAATTTAAATAACTGTAGCAACGTTACTTTAAAATTTTCTTAATTATGCCTTAGTATTATTTTGTTATAATTTAAAGATTATTCTGTAATACTTACCTGTCATAATGTAGTAATTAATACCTAAACTGAAATAAAAGTGTACCTATCTTGTGATTGTAAACGTTTTTTTTTTGCATTTAGTCATTTCCTCGCTGAGGTGGAATGAAAAGTTACGTGTTGCACTCGAGTGCAAAGATTTTTCACCTCGTGCTCTTTTGATTCCCTCGCTAACGCTCAGGATTCTAATTTTGAATCACTCGCTGCGCTCGTGATTCAATTTTAGAATCCTTCGCTTGCTCGGTCATCAAAATTGAACACGCGGTTAAAAAGCAACTTTGCACTCTTGTATAACAAATAACTATTATAACGTTTATAACTCTTCTCGTTCTTTGTACAGACGCCAGCAGGTCAACCTACCCGAAACTGTCAAATTTTCCCAATCAACTTTGAACCTTATGCTTTAGTGATAAAGTTGAAAATCTATTAAAGAAATTTGACAGATTGTAGTAGGTTGATGTGCTGGCGTCTGTACAACATTATGTTCGGATCGAAAACGAAATGAGACCGTTTTCAAAAACCGGTTTATTCGGTGCGTGCGCCGACAAGCATGAACTTGTTTAGTTAAATTGTACCTTATCTTAATTTTATTACATCATTGATTCCAATGCGCTTGCCGCTTACGTATTGATTAGGGTTTTGTTGCGAGTTTCCTATCAGTCAACCCAAAAATGGTTAAAAACGTTTTATTAACCGAGAACGATTTAAATTTTGATCTTCAAAAACGTTTTAATAACGTTCCGTTCGAACGTAACCGAAACGCATCGTTCCTTAGGTTTTTAAGACGAAACCGTTTCGAAAAATATACCGTTATCCGAGCCCAAATAGTCTTTTAAAAAACCGACCAAATGCGTGTCGGACCACGTACAATGAAGGGTTCCGTAGTTGAGATGAATTATCGCAAGAAAAGCTGGCAGGGGGGACATTTGACTCTAAAAAAAATTAGCACTTTAAAGCTTAATATTTCGCAAACGGATCCCTGAATCCAAAAATGGTTTTCATAAACTCACAATATTTTTGAACGACCTTGCCAACGACACCTAACCCATGGGAAAGATGAGAAAAAAAAACGTCCTACATTAGGTTGGGGAGGTACCCTAAAAAAAAATATTTTTATATATTTTTCCACTTTTTCGGTGTGATTAATATGTATATCCATGCCAAATTAGAGCTTTCTATTACAAAGAGTCTCTGAGCTAAACTGCGGACAGACAGACAGATGGACGTGGCGAAACTATAAGGGTTCCTTGTTTACTACGGAATCCTAAAAACGTAGGTTTATGTTGCATCTAAGAAAACGTTGCATGGGATTTTTGTAACGTTTTATTTTCTCATTTGCGAGAAGTCTGTCTGTACGGTTTCATCTATTCTTATTTTGCGCAGGATAACGAACGTTTATACAGGGTGTCTAATAAATAACATGACACGGGTATTGGACGGGGTGATAGTATTGGTCAAGCCTACTGAAACAACAAAATATATATTTAGAAAATAATCACGGTAGTCAATGAAAAAATATAAATAACCTGAGTACTTGAGTAGATAGAATAAATAATATATATGTTTTTCAGTACTTACCTATCTAAATCTAATTTTGTGACTAACTATAATAACTGTAACTATAATATATAATTTCATAAATGCGAAAGTAAGTTTGTTTATTACACGCTACAGCGGCTGAACAGATTTGGATGGCGGCACATGGGTAGTCTATGACCCGGATTAGAATATTGAATACTTTTTATCTCGATATTCCCACGGGATCGAGATTTTTGCGGGTGTAGACATTGTCCTGTCCAAAAGTTCATACAAAAATCCCATATAAGAAAGGACATTCAGTTTTTCCTTTTTATGATTATTTTCAAATTTTTCTTTCCCTAACACCTAATAGCCGGTCAAGAATTGGTCCAGCCGTTCTCAAGTGATACGCTTACCAACGAACAGCATTTCGTTTTTATTTATATAGAAGACCAGACTAGCCTTCGTCAAGAATTGGGCTATCCGATGCCAAAATATTTTTTCAAATCCGACTGGTAGTTCCGGATATTACCCCCTACATACAAACTTACAAACAAATTTTACCACTTTATAATATTAATAGTATAGGTAGATTTGCACTAAGTAGGTACACAAAAAAAAAATTCACTACCAAAACTGACGAATTGCTAATTTTTTTGTTGAAAATTTGTACAATTTTCAATGCTACATTTATTATTATCTTCCCGACCCCGGTATGTACGTTAACTGAACACCCTGTTTTACTAACACTTGGTCGATCTTTTTATAGGTTCCTTATGTAGCCTGTGGCCGTTGCCTCATTCGCAGTATGTTTAAATAACTCGCCAGTTATCTTTGTTTGTTCATGTTTATTTTTAGTTTAGAAGTTAAACATTTGAAAGTAACTCGATATTTGCGTTTCCCCGACGACCTAGCACAATTTCTATGTCGTTCGAAGAATATAAAGTTGAACTAATTTGTATTACGCAACAGCAATTCAAATGTTTTACAGATACCTTACCTACTTGTTATATCCTGAAATAATAGCAAAGCATATCAAGTCTCGTTTCTATCAAGCATTATCATAATGTTGAGGCGCTTATTTTACCGTCAACTTGAACTGAATATCCCTAGGATTCATTTTGCGCGGAGTGGTGCTTGTCAGCAGCAATATTCTCCCCTGGTCTTGCCCTTACATAATTATTTCAAGGACACTGCCAAGACGTAATACTGCTTTCTTAATTATACTGTGACTGCGGTAGCCCGTTCTACTCAGTTGATATTGTATGGGATACATTCTATATGTACATAGGTTGACTAGTTTTCATTCCCCATGTTAATGGAAGGCATTAGCCGCAGGTTATGAAAATATAATAGATATTTTCATTTAAGTACCTAGTGGTTATTAACCCTAGATAGATAACATATATGTATTATGACATCAATAAAGCATCTCTCCCACATAGTGTTACACTGGTTTTACGTTTTTTAATAAAAAAAAGAATTTCCCTAGGACGCATTTTGCGCTGAGTGGTGCTTGCAGCAATATTGTTAGAAATCGAATGCATAACCAATTCAGAGCCCGACATTGAGCGGCGTAAACAACGCAGTTACCTATGCTCTCCTGGCCTTGCCCTTACATAATGGAAGTGGACTGTAAAATGTAGCAAAATATGGCTTTTGTTCCGTCGCTTTTCTCCAATACATTTTCTGCTAGTGGCTTCGAGCACAGAGAAATAGATGTTGTATCTACCTAAATGTTACTTGATTTCACTGTACTACAATTATGTTTATTTATTTCAAGATCCTTTGCGAAACAATTAGTAAATAGACAAAAGTAAAATAGGTACTTATGTATTTCAAACGGTACAGAAAAAGTTAGTAAACTAAAATTTATATCTAGGATATAAAAGTTGCAATTATACATACGTATTGACCGGTTAGGTACCTACTAGCTCATCATAACAGCTAAGTGTAACCCGTTCTACTCATTTTATATAATACCTTGTTGTATATGTAATTTACATAGATTAGATAGATGGTCAGGTCATTAAAATAACTATTTTCATTTAAGTAGTGGTTATTAATATATACTAGTACTATAATAATATTATAAAGTGGAAAGATTTGTTTGTTTGTACCGAATAAGCTCCGAAACTACTGGACCGATTTTAACCATTTTTTCACCAATAGAAATTAAGCTATATTATCAGGAAGTAACATACGCTATAATTTAATTATAAGGAATGGCGCGCAGCGCGCTTTTGCAGTTGAAGCGTATTTTAAAGCTAACGATTCGTGCACTGTTGCTCGCCGGAAAGGAGACGGGCGAATGTTCATACAAAGTTGGGCCTCACCTTACAGCAACGATTATTGCATTATATCATTTCAATATTATTACTATTTAAAATAAAAAACCATGTATAGAATTGCAATATGGGACAAAAAAAATATAGGGTATTATTAGTTTGCACAAAACTAACCTTTTATGCTTCTTTATAAGTCATCTTACTAGCTGTCAGTGCTCTTATGATCTATTTAAATAATTATTTAGAATGTATTTTAGGACATTAACACATTGTGTGTGTGGATTTCAAAGCGCCGGCGCCGCTTAATTGAATTGTAATCTAATTATAAAAAAGGGTAAGCGGGAATAAAAATCACATTTCTCTTATATTCATTTATTAATCATCCACTTCATCATATACAATTAAAATATCGTCTAAAAACTGTGCAGGCGGTGTTACATCCTGTTGATGCCTTGCCCAGCCTAGGTACCATATTATGGACATTACGTGACAACAGCAACCTACAGTGCGTTTTCCTACCAAACAATTACAATAATATTGTTTTATGTATAACTGTTGTATAACTGAAAGAATGCTTTCCTCTTCTATATGTCGTAACCCTATAGAAGGATTACCCTGCCAGATGCCGCAGTTGATACAATGAAGTCGTTGATCACTCATCATTGTATTTTGCTTCCAAATCCGGTATGCGAGTCGAGTAGGCAAGATAACAAAGTCCGTTGTAAGAAATGCGTGGGTCGTCCATCAAAGTAATAACCGTCAGAATCCTATATATAGCCAAAGTCGCAAAATAATATAAAATCACACTAAAACAACAAAATACAGTATCCACTATCGCAAGTTCAAAGCCAAACGAAACGAAGCGAACTGTTTATGTTTGACGTTTGATGTCACGTTGCTTTTGCTTTTTTTTAAATACAGAATAAAAATGTATAATAATCGATTGTCAAATCGATCCGTTGATCATTTCGTTTTAAGATGTTTTTATAAATGATGATAGATAATATAATTAAGTAAGTCCTTATTTTAAATGTATTTGAAACCTAATCTATAAAAGAAATACTGATTTATTTTTATTAAGTATTTTGTTTTTCTATTTTTATAATAGTTCGATTTATTGATTATAATCGATTAGTGACCCTTATTTCAAATGGCAACATTGTTAAAAAGTGAAAGTAAAGAAAGTCAGTATTATTTTGATTAAATATTATTTATTTTATCCCATATTAAAATGACTTGGTAATAAATGATTGAAAATAAAAAAATAAATAAAAATTATTGATAAATAATTCATTTGTGTAACATTAAGCCCAATTTCGCCCGTCTCCTTTTGTTCGCATTACAATGTTCGCCGCTTAAGTGAAGGACCGAGTGAAAGTTTGATTTGGACGTGGGTCCAGAACTACCGTGCAACAGGGTCGACACCTAATGAGCCATGTCCAGGCCCCAGCCGAACTTCAAGGACTATGCAAAACATTGAACGTGTTGAAAGCAGTGTGCGAGAAAATCCCCGCCAGTCCGTGCGTAAGAGAGCGTCAAGTTTGCGGCTTCCAAAAACCACGGTGCACCGTATTTTAAGATTGGACATTAAATTCCACCCTTACAAGATCCAATTGGTACAGGCATATATCCTAATGACTACAAAGAGCGCAAGGAGTTCTGCGATAACATGGAGTTGTTACCGAACTGTTAACACAATTTGGTCCAGTGATGAAGCTCATTTTCATTTAAATGGTTTTATCAATAAACAAAACTGCCGCTATTGTGTGCCGAGAGGACAAACCCCACGATTAAAACACCAACAAGCCTTACATAGCCCGAAGGTAACCGTTTGGGCAGCTCTGACACCCAATGGAATAGTTGTACCGTTTTTCTTTGAGAATTCTCGTGGAGTAACCGTAACTGTTGACGGTGATGTCTACCGCCGCATGATTAACGAATATTTTATTCCGAGACTTAGAGAACATTCATCAAACAGCTCTCATACGTGGTTTCTGCAGGATGGCGCCACGCCTCACACAGCAAGATCCACCATGAGCCTTCTTCGTCAAGAATTCCCTGGAAAATTGATAAGCCGATTTGGGGACATCGCATGGCCACCCAGATCGCCAGATCTCACCCCTTTAGTTTTTTTTCTATGGGGGTGGATACCTAAAGGGAAATGTGTACGACAGCAACCCGACGAATCTATCGGAATCAAAAGAAAATATCGTGCGAGAAGTGAACGCTATTCCTCGGTCAGTACTGCAGCGCGTCGCTCAGAATACAATAACATTATAGTAGATTGTTTGCCTAGGCAGCAAACAACTATTTTTAAGGCGAGAGTGTTTCTTTGAATCCAGAGCGGAGCGAAGGATTCTAGAGTAAAGTAGAATCCTGAGCGCAACGAGGGATTAAAAATACGTCACTCGAGCCTAAAACAGTATTGCTCCCGAGGTGAAAACTCTACTTTTTATCACCCTCTAGAAGAAAAAAAACGTGTGCGGTCCGACCCCCGTCAGGAACGAAGTTCCTTCTCACGTATGATTTAAAACAAAAACAACATTTTCGCAGCCGCCATCTTAGATTTCCATTTTGACCTCACTATCGACTTTAGAACCTTCGAAAACTATGAAAACGATACCCATGATGAAATTTTTTATGTTTATTGCAGCTGCCATCTTGGATTTACATTTTGACCTCACTGTCGGCTTTAGCATCTTCGAAAACTATAAAAACGACACCCATGATTTTAAATTTGAAAATTTTCAGAGCCGCCATTTTGGATTTAAATTTTGACCTAACTACGGCTTTAGCATCCTTGAAAGCTCTGAAAACGACACCAATGACCAAAAATTTGAAAATGTTCGCTGCCGCATCTTGGATTTTCATTTTGACCAAATTCACACTTTCTCTCTCTCTCTTGCCAGCCTGTTACTTGTTCATACAATGTTCGCAATTGATCTCTTTGGTGATTGGAACTTTTACTAACAATATCCACATTACAAATTCAAATCACTTGTAGTCCCTAGGGATTAAAAAGCTATTTTAGTCCCTGTTTACGTAAAATAAACTAGCTCTTTTCGAATATATGTGATAAAAAGGTAATTTTTAACTTAAAGTGCTAACATAGCACTAGTTATGCGTGCTATGTTAGAAAATCTTAGAATAGATAACGTATAATGTTTTCTTAGAGCAAGCTGATCGGTTGTTTATTCATTTGACGCAAATTGCTAGTCAACTAAGAGGAACAGGTTACCTGTGATCCCTGTGGGCTAACAACCTGTCACTGCGTCTGAGCCACTTAGGTCTTTAAACATAATCGTGTTATTTAAATCTTTACTAAATATCTACTTATACATAACTTGCAAAGTAGCTACGAATTCGAGTTTCTAGCTAGACGATACATAAATCAGTCAAAGCCATAATCGTAATAAATAGCAAGTAATGACAGTCAGCCTTAGCGTGGTCGCACATCTGACGGAAGATGCGTCACGTTTGTGTCGTCGGCGGTCAGTTGGGTAAAGCCCTTTGTATAGACACATTTTTCTTGCCGTGAAAAAGTACGATATATTCGCCGTGTGTAGGCACGCTCGTCGAGTGGATCACCATTGAAGCTTGTGACAGACGTTTTTTCTACGTCGCGGTTTAGACACCGTACCTACCGTAAAAAAACCGAACGCTAGAACGGACAAGTAGATAATAAAACATTCGACCTAAAACTGATTTCCTTCCGTGCGCAATATTGCGCACGCACGCGCACCAGCCCGCACTACTCACCTTGGGAAGAGTCAAGTGCGTGGTAGCGCAGACGCGTGCATCGCGGACCGGATCGGACCCTCTCAATCGACTTGGAAGTATAGAGTTGTATACTCTTTTAACTTAATGTAATTTATTTTTAAAATGGGAGGAAAGCTTTCGGAAATGCGATGATTCCTGAGGAACATTAAGAAAATAGTTGTACTGTACTTGCTTACGCAAATCGGTTTGTCTAGTTCGGATTATCAATACGATACGATTTGACTGAAATCAGATTTTAGATACGTTTTGATATATCTGACCCATGTCTACTAATTTTACCTACCTTTGATAGCAACTTCCACATGGGAGGGTTTACTATACAAAGCTATGATAGAGGTCTTTGTTTCATTATTGGTAAAGATACAAAAGACTTAACTTTAACCAAATAACGGTCCGTGAATTATAGGAATCGGCCATCAGTCGACAGTCGATCAGACGCTGAGTTAGCTCATTTGACTCATGCCGCACGTGCGTCGAAGGAGACGGCTTGGCTCGCTTAATAGCTCTTATGAAAAACAGTTATTATAGGTACGTACTACGTACTTTGCACAAAGCGACATGCATGTCATTTCGACAAAACAACCGAAAAAGTACTAAGTACTCCTGTTTGTTTTTATTATGACTTTACGTAACAACAGGCAAAATTAAACAATGTAGTTCCTTTTGATAATTTGCCAAAGTATTTTCTACTTTAAGTCACTGACAATAAAGATATATTTACAATGACGTATTGTGCCGCAGAGCTATTAATGGACCAGCGAACGATGCGATCCGAAGTATTCCGAAGCGAGCCGAATGAACCGTTCGGTCGGTGACTACGGTGTCTCGCTCGGTGAGACGTCTGAGTCTACGTGCGTACGCAATATCGCGCATCGTGGGAAGAGCCTTCATGCGCGGTGCGTGGTCGTCGGCCGTGCGGGCTCGTGCGCGTGCGTCCGCAATATCGCGCACCGTGGGAAGCCGTCTTAAAGTTCACATTTCGTTTATGTGCACGGTGTGCACCGGAACTACCTACTATTCTGTGCCGGAACGTTGCTTAGGCAACGTCGTGATCTGCCAACCGCGTTCTCTATGGCACATGTATGTATAATTGATGGATCGTTGAAAGCCTGCTTCCGAATACCGACACTTTTATTTCATGTTCCATTTCCTGAAGAGAATATTTATGCATTGTCACGCTGCTTTCTTTACATAACCCTAAGTTCAAACTAAGATACTTTGCGTTTTATGAAGCTTTAGCTTATGAAAGCACGTACGACAATAAATGGAACGATAACATTAATTATTTGATGGGGTAATATTTCCGTAGATTTAATATCAGACGTAATTTATTTACGTTTATAGCTTCCTAACATGTTGGATAATTACTTTTAGATTTGCATGACATCAGGGCAATTAATTTTGTGACAAAAAGGCTCAGGTGCGCGGTAATTCCTATGTAAACATATAATTACCAAATGCAGTAATCTGCCTTATCGCTCTGTATTTATGACCCTGTACAAATTGTGGTATAACATTCGTATTTTTCCCGTTATCACATTAATCTTTTGTTTAGAGAACGATCGCCTGTAATCCAATATTAACTTAGAAGTTAAGCTTACGTAACACATTAAAGGGTATAAGTATGACCAGAAGCTGAACTCCTTGCAGTGTGTTCTGTGTAATGAACTGCGACGACATAGAACAATATTGCGTTTTAAAGTTCACGGTGGTTAAGAAAATTATTACTATTCGACATTCGCTAGTTCGAGTGGTTTTAATGTTCGTTCATCAAGATGTTTCGTGCAGCATCTTTCATACGAGCTTACGGACAGGTATTGAATGTTTTTGTTCGTGTTGTTGAATCATTTATCTCTAATATTATTTGTATGTGATAAAAAATTAAGTGAGCATAGTTCCAGTCGAGCGTGCGCGGCGCAGGCGCAGCGATGGCGCTTGACTGCTTGGAATCCTGTAACCCCGTTAATCTTTTTACTCTACTTAGACTGCGGATCTTAACCTCGGTACACTATTCTTGTTTACTGTTCGTAATGCATGTCCGAGTGGATCCCAGACCGGTTATGTATGATAAGTTTTAATAGCAAATAGGTATCTAGACGTGCAGAGTCCAATTCTATCACCACGAGTATGACTTGAATACGTACATTATACAAGGAGGGTTTTCTTCCTTCTTCTTATGTAATATTGTAACACACCTCATGTACACCCCGATTCAAACTTAATGGCGGCTCGGAACATGAGGCGAGTCGCTGCGCAGTAACGAATTCATGGGTGAGGGGTGGGGTACTGCGCAGCGAGTAGCGCACTTCCGAGTCGCCATAAGTTTGAATCGAACTGTAGTAACTACTAGCAGCTCAAAATTAAATAATCTGCATACTTTATCATAAAGTAGTGAGACGCTAAGTATCATTACCATGTTAACAAAATACATTTACAGTTTATGCATTTATTGTATATGTAACTGGAACACCACTGACTACCTGCAGTATTGTCTCTCCTGTTTGTGACCTTTAATCCATCCAAAGTTTGTCTGTAAAAGATCGCTTTAAGCGATAAAACCGCCCATTGTGTCACCCTATGTAAAATTTCTAAATTTATGTCTGTAATTTTTATGGTGTACAATAAAGAGTATTCTATCTATCTATCTATCTACCTCAACAAAAAGCCTGTCTTTTTTCAAAACAAATCCCAATTCAATTACCGTCTTGCCTACGAGTACCTACTTGTAATTATACATTAAACAAATTTTATTCCAACTTATTTGTTTGTGTTTTTAAGGATCCGTAGTTTTGTACCAAAACGGTGCAGAAGGAACTCTTACAGGGATCAGTATAGCTCCGTTTTCGATCCATTCTAAGTATAAATGTATGTCATAGTCGATTTTATTGGTTTTCTATCAAATTTCAAAATTCTGACATTTTCAACACGTCCAAATATTCAAATAATCAGAAGAAACTTAAAATATGTTTGTAATTAATGTTTTCTAAATCGTTGTGGCTTCGTCTGTGGTTGCAAAATTATTTCGATTGCGGCCTGAAAATCACTAGTCAGTCAGGCAGGGCGATTCCAAATGCAACGGATAGGATATTGAATTTTCTACATTCCTGGTATTCTATCATGTCTTGCTTGCCATGTCCTTTTTAACTTGGCGAAAATCCAGTTTTCGGCCAGATATCCGAAAAACCCATGGTGAAACAGTCCAACTTGCTCTTGACCGTTTTTTAACTTTACCAGAGATTTCTAAGCACGATACTTAAAAGTCCAAGGTTTCTAAAACGTGTTTGAAACATTTAAAAGTTTTTGTAGAAAAATATGTGTGTGAATTATTGATTTATTAATACTTAAGTACATCAATATCGATCGGATCATAGCCTCTCATACTGGACTGCCGTGTCAAGATTACCGTCAATAATCGATTGTCTTTGATTATGCATTGCATAAGTTCTAAACCTTTTTTCTTCTCAATTGGCTTAAATATTATAAGAGCACTTTTATATCTACACTAGCACTTCCCTCGCGACTTCGTTCGCGTGGATTTTGTATTTTCCCCTTCAACATTCAACACCCCTTTGAAAGGTAGTTTTAGAAAATTTGTGTCTTTTTATTTATTACTTACTAGCTTTTTCCCGCGGCTTTGCCAACGTGGAGGACGGCTATTATCGCACGGAAACGTACTACCACGTTATCAACTATTTGTGTGACAAATTTCATCCAAATCCGTTGAGCCGTTTCTGCATGATTGAGTAACAAACATCCAAACATAGAAACTTTCACATCTATACATATTATTATAATAATATATAATAAAGTCGCTTTTCGCGTTTGTCTGTATGTCCGCGTTGTTCTTTTAAACCACGCAACAGATTTTGATGAGGTTTTCACCATCGCTTAGAGAATTTATTCCGGAAGGTTTATGTGAATTTGCGGGAAAGTGCGAAAGGGATACCGTAGCCCCTGGCAACGTACAGGCAACTGAAGGAACACGGGTGGGTTTTAGTCGCTCAGAGCGGGAGAAGTTATTAGATAATTCCCCACCCAAAAAAAAAGGTTTATGTGAATAATTCATTAATATTAAAGTTACGTTTACCAAAGAAATCGCAATGTTTTGTGAAGTCGTAAAAATGTGTGATGATGTTATGTTTAGATTACTTATGAGGTAATCAAGCCACGCAGTAAAACCTCCCCTGTTTAAGGCGATGATAACCGACTTTTAATGATTTTATATTGAAGATCACGTCTAAACGAGTAGTGTTAATGATTTGGAAAAAATATATGTTAAATTAGAGCATTTTCTTAATAACTTAATATATGAATAGTTTAGATTATGTTTATTTTACATAGTGAAATTAATTTGTACAATTATGTCTACCGCGGATAAAAAACTGAGAATCACGCAAAATCTATCAGCGCATTTTTCTGAAACTTTCACCATCTTAAAGAAAATTTAATTATTGATGTTTTAGTATACATGGTTTATTAAAATACCTTTGTTTTATGTATAATAAATTAATAATGAATCAAATTTGGGACAGCGCTCCTTGATGGGCGAGTCCTATTACTGGCTGGACGCACGACGAGTTGCGTGAGCTCAGTACAGAACACGCAAGCTAAGAACTCAAGGTCACTGGCATATATCTGCGGTGCGCCTTAATTGACTATCCCTTTTCACCCCATTAGGGGCGGATTTTTCGAAAAACCCAGATACACGTTATTCTTTATTTGAGTTAAGCGGACCGCGCATTAAAATTATTACATACAAACTTTATTAAAAAATACTAAAAATGACAAACTGTATTATTTTTTTAGATAACTATTTGTGGCAAGTTTCAAGTTTAACAACTCAAGGAATAAGATTCTTCTTCATACGATTATAAAATGAAGCTTTGCGCAAAATTTCACGTTCCTAGTCCTAGTAGTTTCGGCTGTGCGCGGATATGTCTGTCAGTCAGTCTATCCTTTTATATATACAGAAGATAGGCTGAAATAAAAACAAAAAAGCGCGGCGGGCGACGCAGGCGGCAGCTCAAGCTCTGCAAGTTCATGGTTAGATATGACTAATAATAATTCATGTTAAATATGAAGAATGGTTCACATTATGAGCATGTTCGGCGGCGGGGAGAGCACCGTGTGGCTAGGACGCTCAAACCGGCACAGTCCGCAACATGCTGCCCCCAGAGCGCGCCGCGCATCGATCAGCCTCCGCGATCTTCAAGCGCATCTCACTGCGCTCATATAGCACGTACTCGCTTGTATGTATTCTGCTGAGCCCCCGCGGTTTTTATATGCGGCGTCGCAAATAGCCTCCGCTGGCTTTTCTATTTCATTGGACAATTCTTCCGCTACAGTGCACCCTTACCTCTCCCGTTTCTAACTTTAGATTTAATTAGTGGCGCGATAAAAATGGGTGCTGATTGATTATTGATTTTAAATGGGTTGAATAACGTTATTATATCTTAATTACTTAATACAATTTGATCTATAATTTCGATGCGTGATGCGAGCTTTCATCCTATGCGTTTCATTACAAATACTACTTATCTGTGTTCGATTGATCTATGTTTAATTATGACATAGATCTAGGTAAAAGGATTGCTGTGTTTTAAAAGTTTATGTAATTTATAATACTTTAGTTTGAGGTGAGTAGGAAACTTTGAACAAACTTTTGCAATTCAAAACTATTTTACCTTCGTTTTATCATCAACAAATAATTCAACGAACAAAAAAGTCATCATAATCATCGATATGATCATTACGATCGGTATTTGCACGGTACTCAATTTTTTTAAATATCTTAATTATTTAGATATCTAATAATCTACCAACACGAGTACTAAAGTAGTAGAGTTCCCTCTGTGAATTTTAAAAGGATAATATTTTAATAATAACTACCGGTCGGTCCGGGTGCCACTGCCGATGCCGGTCTGAGCATCTGCTCAATAAATAATACGGAATAGGTATTCGCGGAAAAACGAATTATAAAAAAAATACTACTATACTGCAAACGAATATTTTAATGATAAACTATAAGTGCTATATTAGGAATCTCATAGTTATTTGTACAGAAATTATATATTATTTATTTGAAAATTCATACATATTAGAAAAAAGAAACCCTAATAACATTCGATCGGTATAGCTAAGAAAAGCTTTCTTTCTCCTATTATTCTCCTGTGCCCGCCAGGGTCCATAAATAATCTCATTTAATTTTAAGTTACCACCTACACAGTGTGAAATGCAATGAATGATTGAGTATAACTGTTAACTAAGCAAAATTATAATTTACAGATAAAAGTACCGTCTCGTAGCAGGAAAGTTTTCCTGGCTTTAAAGAAGCCTGATAATACTGCTGTCCATCAGAGCAAAAAGAAACTCCATTTATTAAGATTTGTGTAAAACTTTTTTTCCTACGTCTGCCGCACTGACAGACGAGTTCATTCATAGCCGCCCTCCGCCCGCCCAACTACACGCCGCGGCGCGCTCTAAATAGTAACCGCCCAACACGAGACGTGTCACTATGTTCATAGTGCGGCTCGATCACCACATTCACAAATCTCTCACAGGAGCCGACCGGTTCGCGCGTCTTATTATGCGGGGAGACGACACGTCATGTCCCTCCACCCGCAGCTGCCCGAGGCGTCTACGAGTGGTGAGAATGAATTCGTGCACATACGATGTCTCATTGCGAACATACACAAACAGAAAAATGTGGCGAGACCGCCCACTACAACTCCGTCACTCGAGATGGTATTGGAATCACCGGCATCCTCAGACACGGAACAGAGCGTTACAGAATCAGAAAGATCCGAAGCGCAGTCGACTGAAGATGTGATGCGGACGCCGCCACCTCGTGCAAAGAGCAACAGTATTGCAGGCTCCATGCTGGCTCTTCCGAAGCCGCACAAGCGACGGCGGCCGTCGTTCCTGCACCTGCCGCTGGGGCCAGGCGAGCATCACGACGGGCCGCACTCGGCCAGCGCGCACCTCAATGTGCCGCGGTTCACCGTCACGGCACCTCCAGGGGAACAGCATCGCCGGCTGAGCCATCACGGCTTTGCTTTCCCCGCTTTCGCACTACGGAGACATTCTAACACGGTCTGCCCAATGATAACAAGTAGAGTAACAAGTGTTGTGATCATAACTACTGTTTTTGTTGCTAAATATGATTGTTTACATAGTATCTGTTTTAAAGTGATATTTTAAGAAATAACGCAACGTTTGAATGGTATGTGCGCTTTTGTTTTTGGCAAATTACATGCATGGCACTCATTATTCAGAAAAACAATAATTTCATTTGATTGTATGTCGGCTTTTAATTGACATTCAATAGGCTGGTAGATATTTGCCAGTTCATAACCACCTGTGAAACCAAACATCACTTTGCATAACAGTGGAGTATTGTTTCTCAAAATTTTGCGAGTGGAGCGTATCCGAAATTTTGGAGTATTGTAAGATTCTTGTCATTTTGTTAACCATTTCAACTATATCTAAAATTGCACTTAAATTGTATTTGAATCGATTATAACCAATAGGTAGGTAGGTGATAAAATTTAATCTTAACTGTAATATCATATATAATAGGTATCAGTTTTAAGATCCTAAATGCATAATAAATGTATACTTTTAGAAATTGTTTTTGGTAAAAAAATATTATGCGCGCTATCAAAAATCTAGTAGCCTTACAATAAAATAAAAATTATTTCGTGGCGTTAGTTAACTAACTCCATGAAATAACTACTTATAACTTCTTCCGATTTTGCAAAAGTTGCTGACGATAAAAACAGAGTGTGTAATTACGCGGTTTATTTATTTAATTGGGCTACCTTGTGATATCAAACCTTATCACTATACCTATAAATTGTGTTCATTATTAGTCGCGAACTGTGTCGGGTAAACGTTTACTTGTTCTTGTGTGTTTTCCAAAGAACATTGTTCATCACGACTATAAAATTTAAGTTTCCTTCTTTTTCAAAAACTTTATGGTTATATAATAATGTTGCGTTTTAGTAAATCACATCCAACCGAGGTAGGTATATATTTTTTGTACTGCTTTTTGAGACTATTGCGCGTAACCAGATGTTTTATACGTTTCTATAATAGTATTTTTTTCCATATTGTCGAGCCAGTCTGTCAGTAACTAATCAACTTTTATCCTCCATGTGTGAACTTTATGCTTGTTTTCTGTGATAATAACCATTTTATTTATGATTGTGTGCAATACTAAGAAATCTAAATTGTGTTTAATTTATACATAGACTAAGTTGGCCTTATGATGCGACCGGTTCCTTTTGCCCGTCACTTTCTTTAAGCTATTGAAAAAGATCTCATTATGTTTCAATCACGCATTCCAAGTTTCGTACACGAGTCCTTATTATTTTTCTGTACTGACTTTAGAATCTATCTTTTTGTCCATAAAATTTCAGCATTACATGCTTGTTTTAGAATAGAATTTAATGAGATTATATAATAAAATATTCAATTTTTCATCCATTTAAGTATGCCTGATTGTCTATAAACAAATCAAAGGAAAGGCAAAGGCAGGGTTCCAAATGGCGGAATTCTAATAAATCCGTATTCAATCTGACAGACAAAAATGGAGCGTCTATTTAAGAGTGTCATAGACCTGTTTAGTGTTATAGAAATTTGTGTCTTATTGTGTTATTGTTTGTGTCCAGAGCCTGCACCGCAGCGAGTCCATGGTATCACTGGCTTGCTTCAGGACGCTCTCGCAGCTCGTCACCAGCGACAACCTGGCAGAACTACAACAGTACATCGCCAACAACAAGAATGTTAGCATCGACGACAAAGATGAGGCAAGTTACAGATCTGAACATTATGATGTATTGACTAAAACACTACAGGCAATGGACACTTATATAGTGCTGTCGAGAGTGCGTTACATATGCAAGAATACGCCGCACTTCCGACTCTTGGTAGCAGGAGGAACCGTAGGGTTTTAGTTGGTAGGATTCCCACATTACCCTTATTTCCACCTGACGGGCGTATGCATGAGGATACTAAGAAAAAACGGATTACATACAATACACAGAGCGGGTTAAGCACCTCGTCCTCCACATAAAGAGCAATAAAGCTGGAGTCAAGCTGTATAGATGTGAAGTTCTTCGATTGTACATGTGGTCGTCTGTACTGCTAACGACTGTAAACTGTTGTTACTCGCTGTGATTTAATCCCATCTCTCTAAAGATTGAATTCCGTCAAACTCACCATTTCTATCTGATTTTTTAAAAGGCACCTTGATATTTCTCCTAAAAAGACTAAAGTCCAAATTTTATCAACCTACTGGTATTACAAAATCAAATCGCTATTAATTGTGATGATTAAGTAATATTTCCCAAATTTTCGATTTTTAGAAATGGATAGTGAAACTTTAGTAATGAATCATCGCGTTTGCCCAAAGCTGCTCGATTGATTAAATCGTAGGAGGTTGATTTTTAAATATCATAGACTTACTTAAATGTTACCTACACCTTAAATGGGTATATACAAGGAAAATAATCAAAACACAAAGTTCTTCCCATACATGTTACTCCTACATCCATAAAAATATTACAAACAATAGAAGAAAAAAAAAACAAGTCTCGTCCAATATGAGTAGGTATTCCCGGGACTGGAATTTTAAAAGGATTATGCATTCCCCTTTTAGATCATTCAATTAGTGGGAAATGTACCAGACAGCACGTAATTTAATCTTATCTCTAAATTATGCAGAACTAGGTGAGTCACTAGGAAGGATACTAAATAATATGTTTTCAATACATTCGTAGAATTTAACTGATTGCGATATTA
The DNA here is from genome assembly GCA_949128155.2 of Xanthia icteritia. Classification (NCBI taxonomy): domain Eukaryota; kingdom Metazoa; phylum Arthropoda; class Insecta; order Lepidoptera; family Noctuidae; genus Xanthia; species Xanthia icteritia. Next base: position 13,339,183 of record OX421941.2, read on the forward strand.
TAGGATTACAAGAATTGTTTTTTTCCACGTCTTTTTTTTTTCAATTCCTGTTAATTCTCCTTCTTTTCTAGTCGATCGTAAATACTTGTATTATATTAAACAAGTTGGGCCCAGTAGATGGCCACGCCAGATCATACACAGATGTTCTAAACAAACCAGGAGACTTAATCAACTTCTGGAGGGAAGTGGGCTGGTTGGAATAACCACCAAACGGCCGCTATGGCCCACGCATGTTGGTTCACCTGACGGAAGAAGTGCGGAAACCAAACCCATTAACATAGAACATGGCCACGCCAATCGCGGCACCCACCAGTGGCATTTTTTAGTTCCTCAGAAGTGCAGGTGTGTGGACACTTTGGACACTCCAGCATATGGGACATGGTTTGGTCAGGAGCACCGCATTCGCACTCGGTATCGGTGGGATCTATCCCCCATTTTGTTGGATTGTGCTTGCAGCGGCCTACGTGGTCCGCAGTCGATTGATTGCTTTCCATATAGGCCATTGCAGGTCACGTCCGGGTGGCAGTTGCTCCTGGGGCTGAACCAAGTCGGGTGGTGGCGGGTGCTGTCTTTCCCATAGGTCTCATCTCACCTTAGGCGGTTGGTCTTGGAGTCTAGCTTTTGTGTGTTCATAGAGGTATAAGTTTGTATACCTTGAAGTCTAGATTATAGTATAAAAATGCAATCTCTTTTGTTTATCCAAAAAAATTAAAAAAGAAAATTCTTTGTTCTTCTCACACGTATTCAGAGGGGCTGAATGGCTGATGCTGTTTTTCGCAATATTGTGGTCCTTAGAATCTCTCTTAGGAACTTAAATTCTTTGCCGTTAAAGCGTTTTAAAAACGCAGTACCTACTTGACTTTATGAGTATCCTTTTACGAGTATCTAACTGCAAAATTGAACGGCGAATTATACTTAAGTCAAACTCGATACATAGTAAATAGTTTAGACGGCAATAGTTTAGACGGCCCTACTCCGTCAAAAATTGCCCGTTGGTCACGTGTAAACTATCGAACAAGATAATTACTTCTTTTCTTCTTTTACAGAACGGCACAACAGCCCTTATGCTTGCAAGTGAGAACGGTCGAGTGGCGGCGGTCCAGCTGCTACTGGCATCCGGCGCTGATGCCGGTGCCGCAGACGCGGATGGCTGGACCCCGCTGGCGTTCGCGGCCAGAGGCGGCCATCTTACAATAGCTAAGGAGCTACTGGATGCTGGTGCTCGTGTGGACTCGAGGGATTGTGTGAGTAACAAACATAACATCACACAGGTAATACCTGAAGGGTTAGGTAGAGGTTGTACCAATAGTAGGTACACCCACATTTTGTCAGTCATGTTTAAGTTGTATGTAATAGGGGGCGAGCGAGACCACACACACTACACTGTATATTCTTCAAATAAAATATTTATGAAGCTTATTCGAAGATAAGAGGTAAAGTTCCCACCCCAAGCGATCGGAGCAGTCCACCGCTGATCGTCATCAACCCGTATCTGTTCTGATGATTCAATACTAAAGCCACGTCGGTTGGTTATGAAAGTTTCATATTTATAGTATTATAAGGACAACGTTTTGGAAAGTTTGTCATTTTATGCGGTGGGGAGGAAGGAAGGAATATAGCTCTTAATAGGTAACAGGAAAAACTAAAATCTATTTTCTTGCGTGTGAATTTTTACGAACTGCCTAATCTACCTAGTCAACTTTGTTTGTACACAGTAGTGCGAAGTTCTGTTTGGGGTTTAGGGGTTAACACTGATATAACAATATGGAATAGTTCCGGAGCTAGTAGTCTCCTCGTAACTCTCACCTAAAAAACATGCTATAAGTATCATGAATAAAGGAATTGGTCGTGCGTTTGCCTGCCAATACGGTTGGATAACGGTACGATCCAGAAGACCTGTCAATGACCTAACATTATCAATGAGTAACACTGATCTATTTCTGGATAAATGCATTTAGACAAGCTGATACTGTGTACTTTATTATTCTTACAACAGAGTTACGATACTATTACTCTCGTAAATCGTAAACTATGATAATACCGCTTTACAATATTCTGCAAAGAAGACGTCACTAACGACCAAATCTTAAAGAATTAACCTCTTTTTACAAGGTTTTGACTACGAACATAGTAGATGTTACAGGCAATAATGCTTATAAAAGTGGGTAAAATCAAGATGAAAGAACTTTTAGAAAATGCTCAACGTCAGAGAAAAAAATACTTGTTGAGATGAAATATCGAGAAATAAAAACCAAGTAAACGTTCATTAACAAAACTATTCGTGATATCTACGCTGAACAGATGTTCCATACATTTTGTAGCCTCTGCATTGTGACATGTTTTTAAACATCATGGCACATGTTTAAATTGATTCATTTTATGGACACACAACACGGTGCAATTAGTTGGGCTCTTTTCTTTTTTCTGAAGGCTGAATTTGACGTCATTGATCTTGATTTTGACAGATGTTTATTTTGTGTCTGACTGGAATATTTAACATGTCTTCAAGGTATCTGTTATATTGATTTAAAACTGCGGAAATACAGAACTGATTAAACATTTATTTGTTTTTATATATTTTTTTAATATGCACCAATGCACATGCACAATGCGTAACCTAAATGATTATAATAGAGCAATGACCAAAATGTATTCTGGACTGTGTACTCAAAATTAGTATATTTATACTTGACGTGGATCTCTGCCAAGATGTCACTGACATGCAAGCACATTCTAAAATCTGGCTAAAATATAATGTGTTCGTCCAGCCAGAACCAATACCTCATAAACTATTTGATGCCGTGTCTAGTTTTCCTAATTTCTAGTATTCAAGTGTTTAGACTTTGTAAATAAAATAGTATTTTGTAAATGATGTGCCTGATTTAAATTATGTTTTAAGTGTACAGTCATTTCGCATTAATAGATCAATGTCTTTTGGAAAATATTTTGTTATTCCAACTATCCATGAGTCATTGATTCACGTGAGAGGTTACATAACTGGACTGTTTTATTTATTCTACATTAGTGGAGAATGAAATTTACTATAGAGGTTTTTGAAGTGACAAAGCAAATAGTTTATGATAGTATTTTAGATGAATATATTTAGTTGGAGGCCAAACATAGAAATGGGGTCAAGTACTACGGTATTAGGGAATGTGTGTGGCGTCTGATTTAGGTGGTGACAAGAATGACAGCCGCTAAATTAAAAATAAATATTATCGGTTTATGACGTTACAACATCAGACGTTGACTTTGAATATTAAAATTTTGTGAACAGAAAACTATTTCGCTTCCTTAAAGTCTGCAGACGTTTCCTTTAATCATGCTATAAAAACCACGTTTTCTTTGTAATGTTACCATGGTTAGTAATCGATGGTAACATTACAAATTATCAAGTCAGTTACAATAAGGAAGAAGTTACTTGAAGTGTGTGGGTTGTAGTACTTGTAGTCTATTAAATACATTAGGAGCCGTTTAGTACTTTGTAACATATAATTACATGCCTAGATGCCTGGGTAAAAAAAAAGAAATTCTATTTAGCCCGTCAGTTAGATAAACAAAAAATATTAGACTCGTATTTTTTGCTTTATCATATTAATAAAAATGATTTAGAAAAAACGCATTAAAGTTGGGGAGTGGGGTTTGCTACGTCACAAGTAAGTATAAAATCTACATACTCGTGACGTCATGGCACATTTTAACTCAATGTATCGCCGTAATATTTTGAAAACGTAAAAATAGGAAAAACACGTGTAGGTACCATCGAAAAGTTCATATCTACACACCGTAAGGACTATTTCTGCTTGCAGCACTCGGCCGCTATAGTACAGGGGCGATAACAGATGTGGTCATCGTGTTCACGGGATTTTGTTTTCAAACTGCTTAGATATGAAGTTCTTTGATAGTACGTTATTTTTTTCATAAACTACATGAAGTACAAAAAAAATGTTTTTGTTCATCATCCCTATTATAATTTTGCATAGCCAAGATGGGATTCCGTATGAATACTTTCTTAAAACTCTTAAATCATAATATATATATATATAAAAACCCGCTAGACCCGACTGACGTTGTCTTGTCCAAGTTTCAATAATTCATACAAAAAAGGACGTTTAGTTTTCCCGAATTTGAAGATTTTCCGGGAAACTTTTAAATTTAACTTAATGAAACTTCCAATATTTCTTAGAACCTCATTCGGTCTATTACGAACATTTTAAAACAAGAACATTGCAAAATTGGTCCAGCCGTTTTAGAGTTATGCTCTTACCAACGAACACCACTTTATTTTTATTATATAGAAGATTGAGTCTTACTTCTACTCCCTTAGACTACGAACTTGGACGGAGCTTTGAGAAGCCTTGTAAAATATTTATTTTCTCTCGCAGGGCGGGTGGACACCATTGCTATGGGCGTCTTACAAAGGCCACGAAGAGATTGTGGCGTTACTGCTGGAGAAAGGAGCCGACGTTCATGCACATGGCAATTATAATATCAAGTATGTTGTATTAATCCTTTCTTTCGTTGAAAAATAAAGGTTTCAGTATTCTTACATTCTAGAATGATACTCAGTTCTGGAAGTAAGGGCCTGTTTATTTATTTATTTTTGCATAATGTACACTCAGTTACAGGCTAGGCTAAAACTTATGGGTACATGACCGTGTTAGGGCGCGGCAAGTATTATTACATTTAACCTGTAATATCTAGTTTAAATATTTGGAAGTTAACATTATACTCGTATTGCATACCTACTATCAATATCACATTCATTATTATTACTAATATATAATCTATTTTTAACATATTTTATTTAATTTATATTAATTAAAGTCATTTGAAATATATAGTAATATTAGTAAAATCATTTATACATAGATATAACATTTGTGCTTTATTTTAGCTTCTTCTCTTCCATAAACTCGTTAATACTATGATAACTTTTTTCTAAAAGTAATGACTTAAGTCTAAATTTAAGTATGCACAGTGTTTTTGTGGATCTTATATGTTCAGGTAACTTATTATATGTTTGGATGCTTCGGTATTCTGGGCATATTAAACCTCGGTAACCGGTCGGTTTAACCTTCGCTATTTGGGTATATTTTAAAGTGTTCAGTTAAAAACTTTGTACTAGATTATTAAAAGTGGAAAAGAATTTCTATGAAATGATCTGCTGAATTACTTGGAATTTCTACGCTGTTGTGGAACAGACTATTAAGTGACAAAGGTTGATGATGATCTATTTTTCTTTAAGTACATTAGGATCGAACAGTCAACGAGACTGACAGACAAGTTTGGTTTTAACTTTGTTGGTTCGGAAGACTACAAAAGATGAACGCATGTTGTTAACTTCCGTAGCTCTGCTGATACCTGTATATAATACAGAACAAGATCGTTATGTTTAACATAATAATCATACGACTATCTGTTTGTGGTTAGTTCCATGTGTAATTCTCACAAAGTTATTGCATATTTTGTCTAACAATGAGAAGCACTGTGATTTATTGTCATTTGAAATCTCATTCCACTTAACTCATTCCCAAAAACATGTTTGACTCATGTTACAAAGTATCCTCACTCTTAAATATTTACCGTCATATCGTAGAAATCATATTATCACACTTAGCCGACTGTCATGAGCGACAAGCCTAGCTCTCTTCTCTTGCTTTCATTGTTCTCATTTGACCATGAACTCGGAGCTTTTTTTTTTGTTTGACTATGTTCCATTATCATTCAAACCTTTTTTGAAATCTATAAAACCCCATACAATATATTTTCTCCAGCTCGCTAGTATGGGCGGCAGGGCGCAAGCACAGTGGCGTAGTCCAACGACTATTAACCGCAGGAGCGCGACCTAACTCCTGCGACAAGTACGCAACATCAGCTTTAACATGGGCAGCGCGCGCAGGCGATGTTGCTGCGTGCGCCGCGTTGTTGCGAGCTGGTGCAGACGCTAATAGTGCCGGCATGTATTGCTGGACGCCGCTGTTGCAGGCTACACATGGTAAGCTATTCATTTGTTTATTTTTTTTTCTCACACACATTGAATCATAACATATTCAAGACATAAAATAAAAGTTTATGGGCGGCTTGTAAATAGATGAATAGAAAGAAAAAAACAAACTAACTACCCCCCATCGCTTCCTTAGTTAGAAGTGATCCAAACTGTTCGACAGGAAATCTTTTATTGCTTCAACTCGCATTTAACAGGATCTTAAATATCTGTAAATGAGTGTAAATAGCTCAAACCGGCGGAAATTTTGTCCACAATATTTATATCCAAACTTTGGCAACGGAACAGAACAGGTTGTTAATTTTAAAGTGGAACTGCCTGTTGGATATGATATTTTGGCACTAGTAGGACATTATTTCCATAATATTACTAGAAAACATGGAAGCCAGTAGGTGAAAATATCTACATATTTTCACCGGAAGAAAACATAATTTAAGGATTAGTTAATAGATGTTTTTTGTAGTTTCAATACTTATACTAAACTAATAGTCTTATGGGTTTTGTTTTGAAGCAAAAGGAAATAAACACATAATAGTCATAGAAACTCAATCGATTATCCTATGTAGACAATTTTTTTGGAACTAATTTTATTCACTGGGTAGTTATTGTTTAGTCTACTGCATTATAATTAAACTGCGTTTCGTTATGACTTGCTCAAAATTACAAAGGCACGAAACTGAAATGACAAAATAGAAAACAAAATGATAAACAAACCATTAATTCTGTGTCAAGGCTATTAACAGTCATAACAACATAAATCGACATCAATAATTATTTAAATGCGGAAATAAGTTTACCGTCTGTCTAGTGTGTTGACATTACGATCTGATTTTGTAATTCGTCACAGCTAACTTAGTTAAATCCCAGGATTGGCAGGGTGTTGGACATTACTGTCACGGCCTGCAACAGGGTAATTAATGGACGAAGGTAAGCACACATAAGTGAGTTAATCTATGCCTGGTTCCATCCAAGGCTTGCATAGTAATGTTCTCAAATAACGCGCGGAAATTCAAACGAAGTAAATTGATCATAAATTCTGTGCTAGCGTCGCATAAACCTGGATGGATCAAAACTAACGCCGCCAAACGACGTCAGTATTGCGTATACGCTCAACGACCAAAGCTAGATGTGAAGGGTGCTTGGGTGACCGAAAGATGCTGCACAATTATTTATCTACATCAACGACTATAATATATATCTTTAATTCTCTTCACAAATGTACAATGATAGTGCTTAAAACTAGCTTAAGGATAAGTTTACATTTGTGTTAAAGGCATTGCAAGCAACGCCTAATGGTACTTACAAGTCACCAGGGCATTAGTACAAGTTTTACAGTCGGTGCTTTCGTGAGACTGAACAGAATAAAGATACCTCAAACTTATTCTCCCGATTTCCATCGTTTTAACAGTCGTTTGAATACGACCGAACTTATCTCCCTTAATCAATTATTTTCAGGTAACCACTTCGAGATCGTCCAAATGCTGCTGGAACACAAGCCCAACGTGAACGCGCTAGACAAGGACGGCTACACCGCGTTGGCCATCGCATGTAAAGAGGGCTCCTACGATATCGCTTTGGCTCTTATTAACTCCGGCGCTTATATTAACGTGCAGGTAATTTATACACTGGCTGGTTAATCATTTTATTAATAGTTTACCGAGTGCTAATTATTTGTTGTGTAATTATTGCAATCGATCTATCTATTTATTCAACAGCATTGTTGTCTGTATCTTCTTCTTTGAATAAACTGTACCTTTACTTAATATGTTTTAATTTTGGAGCTGTTTTTCGACGATACTTTATTTGTATCTTCGGGCTGAATTATTATTTTTTAAACCAACGCTATTAAAACAACGTGATGCTTAAAGCTCTCTTTATAAATGTTAACACTATCAAAAAATATTAAAAAAAAAATATATATATAAAAAATATTGTTGTTCTAATTTTAGGATCAATCAAAAGACACGCCACTAATCCACGCAGTGAAAGGTGGTCACAAGAACGTAGTGGAAGCTCTACTAAAGAAACATGTTGACGTTGATCTGCCCGGCAAGGAGAAGAAGACTCCAGTCTACACGGCCACAGAAAAAGGACATGTTTCCATACTCAAACTGCTGCTGGCTTCCAATCCTGATCTTGAACATAGTACTGTTGTAAGTAGTCAATAAACACGTAGCTTTTACGAGTCGCGGTGTGACGCTATAAGTTTAGTGACCTCGTACTGAGCGTATGTTGTTCGCCGAACGCAAAAATGCGAAGGTAATTTCGATACAATACAGTCTACGCCACTCTAGAGTAGCGTCTACGTGGCGTGAATGCGACATCGACCAACACTAGATTCGAAGGCAACTCATGTCCTCTAAAATTAACCAATGACCAGCTTTTTTAAAAAAACCAGTTATTTTGCACATTGACCAATCTCCCTCTTAGGAAGTCTACTACTGATTAGGGGAAAAGCCCGTTGTAATAATCTGCAATATTTTTAATGAAATCAATACGTATGCGACATACGTCACAGTCTCGTCGCCGGGAAACACAGCTAGAAAAAATCCCGTCGTAGTTAACATAACGTGATTTTTGCATTCGTAATCATTATAAATATTATTCATAAACAACTGGCTTGTGATATATTGAGAAAAGGTTGCCAATATTAATTTATTCCTTTCCTTTTTTTAGGGTTCCGTACCCAAAGGGTAAAACGGGACCCTATTACTAAGACTTCGCTGTCCGTTAGTCTGTCCGTCTGTCACCAGGCTGTCTCATGAACCGTAAGAGATAGACAGTTAAAATTTACACAGATGATGTATTTCTGTTGCCGCTATAACAACAAATACTAAAAACAGAATAAAATAAATATTTAAGTGGGGGTCCCATACAACAGACATGATTTTTTTGCCGTTTTTATAAATAATGGTACGGAACCATTCGTGCGACTTGCACTTGGCCGGTTTTTTTTATTTTGTATTTATCTGCCTGGCTTTGGCAAGGTTTTGAGTTGACATAGTTCCTGATATTGCTTCACGTATTCTTACTAGCTATTGCCTGCGAATTCGACCCTCTCAGGGATGGTTTCAGTCTATTCTAAACACGTTTCTATCCTCATTGGTTTATGCTATTCTTAGCAGTTGCTGAACTGCTTTAAAGCCGGTTCAAGTTAAAGCCACGATAAACCTTGCACTGTCTTAATAATATCTAGATGGTGCAAGTCATTTCTGGTTTCAATTTTATTGCATACCACAGGCAAGAAACCTGCATCGTGTAAATGGGGGTTTAAATTAAAGATTTCTATTTAATATGTACGAAGAAAAATACATAAATATGTTAAGTTAACTTATTACACAATTATCCGCAGTCTGGTGACTCACCACTGATGCGTGCGGTGCGCTCTCGAAACGCGGAAATGGTACAATTACTGCTGGAGCGAAAGGCGCGAGTCAACGTCGCAGACATCAGAGGTGACACAGCCCTGCACATCGCTATGAGGGCAAGGTCTAAGGTAACACGAAGGTTTACTACGTACTCTATGATTAAACACTAAATATCAATAAAAAAATTGATTACATGACTCTTATTAACATCGTCTCCAAGACATAGGTCGCAAGGTTACTATTTTCTAACAGGATACCTTTTAGCTTACTTTTGAGATGCCGAGAGATTAGGTCTAATGAAAAAATATACAGTTCTCATCAAATAACTTTGCCGCTCTGAAGTTAGGTTGCGCATGCGCGCTACTGTTTTATAAGTAAGATTGACTACTGCGCAGTCATTTGTAGCCTACTTCAGAGCGGTAAAGTTATTTGACGGGAACTGTAAGTTGCTGCAGGCGAAACACCTGGCTAAAATAATTTTATTCCATATGCACAAGACATTTAAAAAAAACAACTACACAACCACGCGCCTAACTGGTTCCAACATAATGCCAGACATTCCTCCTAAATCATATTGCAATTAAAACTACATCCAATAAAAGGATAATAGAATTTTTTTATACGATCTCAACAAAAAGTTAACTTGAAAACAGGAAAATGAACAACTATTAACAAGTAACGACTTATTAAATCATGTTCACGTCTTCAACGATAATCTTCATTATATCCTATTAATGCATGGATGCACAGTTCAACATATTTTCCTCCTGTCATACCTACACTTAATTACACAACAATCATCGGTTGATGATCTCAACACTTAACATTTCTTGCAGCAAATCGTGGAAATTCTACTCCGTAATCCGAAGCACAGCCAGTTACTGTATAAACCGAACAAACTGAATGAAACTCCATACAATATAGACATGAGTTACAACAAGACAATCCTAGGACAAATCTTCGGAGCCCGAAAACTGAATACAAATGAAGACAATGAGAACATGTTAGGATATGAACTGTATAGCGCTGCGTTGGCCGATATGCTGTCCGAACCAAGTCTTTCGGTCCCGATCACTGTCGGACTGTACGCGAGGTGGGGATCCGGAAAATCGTTTTTGCTCAATAAACTTAAAGGTGAGATAATTTTAAAGTATTTTTCCTTCTTATTTTAATTAAATAATAATAATATAATTATCGGATTGATAGATAAGACTTGGACTGTGGTACATATACTCCTTATTTTATAAAAAATAATGACGCGTATCTACGTCGTTCTGAAGACATAAACTGTAAACAATCATTAACGTTAGAAAAATGTCGTGCGTCAATGAATCGAGACGTAGTAACGATACGCACGCATTATTTTTCGTTCTGTCAACAATATACGCATTATTTTTATAAGTTCTTTAGTCACTTCGACCTATGACGTCAGAAATACAATCAATAAGTGATGAAAAGTCCAAATGATCCTAGATATTATGAAATTGGCGCATCATTGAAGTTGTTCGAGTTGGCACACGCACCTCCTCATGACCTGACATATCCGTCATGCCGTTTAATATAAATAATGATTCATGATGATTAACATTGATATAAAACCTAACAAATCAATCAGTACTTTGTCATACCAACTATCTTCCGCTGAGGAGAACAATTTTGCGCCGGTTGAGCAAGCCAAAATGGCACAAATACGCATATCGTTAGATTTGGCTCATTTATTTAAGTAAGATTTATCATAAAGTACATCTGAAATAATAAATGAACTGTTAAACGGCTCATTGACTATTTTGCCTGGCATTCACGGACAGGAATATTAATCATTAAATGTCTGATAATGTTGCTGCGAACAGGTGGTCATTGTTGGCGCCGCGCAGACTGTTATATGTTTAATTTTGACTGAACGCAATTGTCGGTGGACTGCCGAACTAAATGAGCCGCTTCATACAATCTGCTCAGTGTTTTGTACAGAAGGGATTTAAGATGTTTTCAAAATTAAACGGAGATGCAGTATGCTTCTACGCTTGTTATAAAACGCACCTATTTAGCTAGAAACCTATAACAACTTCTGATTGCTGAGTTACTGGTATGATGTGTATTCTTGTGTTTAGGAGTTATCGGCAACTTCTTTTATGTATTTTATTGGTTGAGTTTTGGCCTAACTAAACGATATTGTCAATGTTTAGAGTTCTTTATTTGAAGGGGGCTGTATCTCACGAACCGTATTAGGTAGACAGTTGACATTTTTACAGGTTGCAGTATTGCCGCTATAACAACAAATAATTAAAAAAAAAAAAAAAAATATTTATTTACCAATTTCACATATTAATACAAGTATTTTCAATAATACAGTCTTAAATAATAGGATAACTTAATCAGAATAAACTAATGTTTAACTAAAATATAACAATATTACAGGTGCAAGAAATGTTAACTTAGGATAATATGTAGCGACCTGCCTGATCTAGGTTTTAAAAACCTGTGTTTCAGGCCATCACTTGACTATGTGTTCAAAATGATGTTCTAATGGTGTTCTAAATGGGGCTGTAGTTATTTATTATAGATGTAATACATTCAATACATACATAAGTTCAAAGTAACAATATTAATATTATTTACATATCTCTAAAAGATTCTCTGTGTCTGTGTAATTTACATTCGCTAAATATTCTGACAACTTAAGACTACAATCAGTGTAACTATTAATATATATATTTAGTATCTTATTAAACTTGTTATACAGAAAAGGTCCCAAAAATACATAAAATCTAGTAATAAAAGCGTGTCTAGTTTGAGGCTTTATGCAAACCAAGTCTTTTCTTCTCTTGTCTGATGGTACTCGTTCAAAAGGAAGTTTTCTATGCTGGAGTAGAACGATGTTTAGTTTTAATTTATTGGCGTACTGTTAGTACTTTACATGCGCTATAAAGCTGATGTGTGGGAAATCTAAAAGGTCGAAAAGTGGCTACCTTTAGGATAGCTCTTTGGGCACGTTCTAGAGGGAGTAAAATTGATTTTGCGGCTCCACCCCAGGAAGTTATGCAATAGGTAAGGATGGATTGACACAAGGCTAAGTAAACCTGTTTAATTCGTTTGTAGTCAGCAATATTACGCAAACTCTTAAATATATATATTACTTTACGGACTCTTGTGCATAGCAAATCAATATGTTTACGAAAATTTAGATTTGTGTCCATCGTAACACCCAGGTATTTCATATGATCGGTTTTGAGTAAAGTGGGGCAAGCACAATATGCAATATTAGCATCCGGTGTACATTTATGAGCGTAAATGCTTGGGTTAGTAAATGGCATGTTAGTATTCCTCATTTAAAATAAAATGTATTTAGTTTTATCAGTATTTAACGTTAGTAGATTTCCACGAAGCCAATTAAACACCATATTAAAACCATTTTGGGCGTGTTTATAGACCTCTTCTAGTGATTTAGCAGAAAATAATAGGGCTGTGTCATCCGCATACGATATTATGGCACCATTTTGTAAAGTCAAGCTGCACAGATCATTTATATAAACTAAGAATAACGTAGGGCCCAAAATACTTCCTTGTGGGATACCAAAACAGCTGTTTTTAAGTTCGGAACTCATGTATTGGCCAACTTTAACAGATTGATAACGATCGCTAAGATAATCAGAGAATAGTAGAAGTTGAGTTCCTCTTATGCCAAGTATTTCAAGCTTGCGTAACAACACAGAACAGGAAATTGTATCGAAGGCCTTGGCGAGGTCTAGAAAAATCCCCAGGGAGTGCAAGCCCTTATCCAAATTGGTAGTTACATAATCTATTAACTGGTGTACCGCTTGGCTTGTTGATCTCTTTGGTCTAAAACCAAATTGACAATCTGAGAGCAATTTGTTATCTTCAAGATAGTGTATTAATCTATTATTTATAATTTTTTCTAAAATCTTTGAGAGACCTGTTAGAACAGATATGGGTCTGTAGTTATTAACACAGCTTTTATCTCCAGTCTTGTATACAGGGGTGACAATAGCTTTTTAAGTAAGCTAGGGAATACTCCTTTAGATAAACATATCTTGAAAATGTGAGTTAATGGAGGGGCGAGTAGATGTTTATATCTTTTAAGTATATTATTCGATATTCCATCCCACCATAGCACAAAAAAAAACAAAATGAAATAAAGTTAATAATAAAAGGGGTTCATACACGTGTTTTGTTCGGCGTTTTTTGGTCGAACTTAGTACGATACGGGGACCCTTTGTGTGCGAGTCCGACTCGCACTTGATCGGCCTTACAATTAGGCAGCACTGCTACGCAAATTAAAGGCATTTCGTACTTTATGTTCAACAAGCGTTATGTCAGGCCTTTACTAAACCGACACCTATGACTCCATTGTGCAGAGGAGATGAAGAACTTCGCCCGCCAGTGGAGCGAGACGGGCTGGGCGTGGTCGTGGGCCGTGTCGTGGGGCGCGTGGCACGCGGCGCTGGGCGCGGGCGCCGCGGCCGCGCTGGCCGGCGCGCCGCCCTACGTCGCCGTGGGGCTGTGCTTCGCTCTCTTCGCGCTTATATACATCGCCTTGTATATTCTGTGGTACACTGGGAATAAGTGAGTAATACATAGAAAACTTCTCTAAGATAGGCACAAGATATAAGGGTTGCTGTAGTAACAGAACCACTAAGGAGGACTGCCCAGGGTGTGTCTCTAGTGGAAGCTTTTTTGCAACCCTAATTGTCTCATTACAAAACGAGTTCTTACTTTAGTCCAAAGCTTCAAGCCAGTTATTGTAGTTTAAACTTTATTCCGGCAAACGTAAAGTCCTAATACAAAACTCACAATTTAGTACCGGACTTCACAGAATATAACTGTATTTCGATCACTTTTAGATTCCTATTTCAATAACTGTTTTAATGTCTAAAGAATAACTTTGTTTTTTAATATAACAGAAAAAAAACCGCTCTCGGATAAATCGTACACATCCTTTACAAGAGATCTGATAGCGAATATGTTCTGTAAACAACAAATTGAGTATCTACAAAATTATTATCTTACACACAGTTTCTACACTATTTCTGTTTTATATCTCTTTTATAGTTGAATAAGTAAGCAAATTTAAATGGTTTCCATTTTAACCACATTATTACAATCTTCTTTATTCGATAAAAAAATATGTTTATTTTGAAATATTTCTATCCTAACTGATATTATAAATGCGAAAATGGGTTTGTTTATTTGTTACGATTTCACGCTAAAACGGCTGAACGGATTTGGATGAAAAAAAACCTTTTATCCCACGGGATAGAGACTTCTGCGGGTGAAACCGCGGTGCGCAGCCAGTACTTTACTAAAATTCATAATTTTACATTCCATCGTCACTTATTCCACTGTCTACTTTGACTTTGTCTTTTTGAAAAATCTATTTATAATATAAGGTGTTTCAAAAAATTCGCTTGCAATGGAATTTGATCTTTGTCGTGTATAGGATTGAGTTTGTTGTTCCAAAACTTGATAATCATCTCGGATTCTAAATTCAAATATTCTAGGAATGTGGTTCCATTACAGATATGAGTGGTGGTGGGCCGGCGGCGTGCTGTCGACGTTAGGGCGCAAGTTCAGCTCGCTGTTGTTGGCGCTGCAAGTTGTGTTCTGTCACCCGCCCGGCCCGAACGACCCGAGGGCTTTGCCGGCGACGCCTATAAGGTACGAAGATCTCTAAAATTGACAAACCATGTATTGCAATTGGAGTAGTCAGATTGATCATAACAGCTCATGCTATCGTTAATAGTTTTGATAGTAGACAAGTTCTAAAGGCGGGCTAATTATCGGCAGACGTTAAATATATAAGGTCCCATTAAAATAGATGGACAAACTTTTAGAAATCAATCAGACCACCAAAATAAGGACAATGGTAAAAAAAGAATAAAAAAACGCATTAGATATTGACAAGAAAAATAAATCAGGCCACAAAAATAAATTAAATTAAAAATGTTGGTTACCCAATGCCATTTATTATTTTAGGTCAAAATGAAATCACTTTAATCAGTGTTTTTTTTTGGTTGGATATCTTTTGTTAGACGTTCTGAACTCTGTGTTAAAATTTGTCCATCTATTTTAATGGGACCTTGTATAGAGGTGAGAATGTCCATACGAGACTCTCTTGGCGATTATCGACACGTCTTTATATACGAGACTCGCCTGGAAAATCTCTGTTCTATAATCACCTATTCGAGGCGAGAAGTTTTGCTTATGTAAGTGTAACCCATAAGTATCTCCAGGCTTCCAGAGAGACATAATAAACACAAAAAAAGTAATTATTCAATATTCTTATACGTAACAGATTCCACTTCACGGAGGGTATGAAGAGTGGCGGTGGCCAGGAAGGCGACGCGATGGTGGTGCAGATGATCGCCAGCCTGGGCGAGGCGCTCGAGTGTCAGTACGGCCGGGTCTGCACACGGTTAGCGAGGGCCTTCAGGCCTAAGCCTGTGTCTTCTACTTCGGGATGGAAGTGAGTAACTGACATACTTGGAATGCCTATAATCCACAAAGTGTGGCACTTAGTACAGCTATTCCTGGAGCCAGCTTCCGAAGGACCGCAATTCAAGAAAGCGCATGCCTCATTTTAAAAATATAGATCGAAATAGCGCACGGTTCTTTAATTTTGAGGGAGGGTCGTCTCCTGGACCTAAATTGTGTTGATCAGTAAAGCTTAATGGCGCAACGACTTCGTTCCACAAGATAAGGCTTCGCAATAAATATCTATAATACAGTGTGAGTTTTTGAAATGGCACTTAAGCAATGAAATCAGAAACTATGAGAATTTGAGCAAAGTAGTAAATGTGGTTTTTTAGTAAGGGTTTGACTAAAATACGTTATGAACCTTTTCAGATGGCGACGAGTTTGCTGCATTCCTCACATCGTCACGTTCGAGCTGTGTTTCACTTGCATACTAATTGGACTATGTGTGCTTATCATGTACTTAACCGACCGCGAAACGGAGCCGCAGTGAGTATTACTTGTAATCAGTTAATTTTCACCGTATGTACCTTATACGGAGCATTGTGGATAAAAAAAAGATTAGTATCTTTACCAATAATGACCCTTAAATATTTTAAGCTTTTCTGGCTCACGTAAGACAACAAATTTAGTTCAACCCCTACGGCAATAAAAACCCCGAAAATCATCAATCCATCTATTGTAATTTGAAAACAAAGTCGTAAAAGTCAACTTGGCAAAAGAGACCGTCACAAAAAATACGCTAGCCAAAGCATAAATAAAATGGAATAATTTGAAATTACGGGCAGCATAAAACTTTATAAATTACGAGGTAATCGCTAGACATAAGACACCGAACAAATACCGAACGACGGCTCAATGAGTGAGGGTCGTCGTCGATCAGGCGGCGTGAAATTCAGCAGGGACTGATGATCGGCGCCTGCGCAGTGAGCGGCGCGGCGCTCCTCGCCAACCTGTACACGTGCGGCCGCGTGCTGGCCGCGCTCGTCATGTCGCCGAGGGCCAGGCTGTCCAGAGCCACGAAGAAACCGGCGCACGCGCATGCGCCTACGCTCGCGCTGAGGCCTGAAGTGCAAACTTTGACACATGTGGTAATTATAAAGACCTGACTACATTGTTTTCTCCAAGTTAATTTGTGACATTTCGCACAACGGGTGCTACAACGTCATAAGTAACAAATGACGTTTTTTACAGATTGAAAAAAAGAAAGAAAATTTAGACATCATCCCTATTAGGACGTTCTCGCACTAGCGCTTACAAAAACCCTCAGTTGGTCATTTTGAGAGTTACATTTATGATATTTCTGCACCGGATGTAGATGCATGTTTGACATCATTTGTGATCAAGAACTCATTTTACCAATTTTAGCATTTATGACGTTATTGCACCCGGTGTGCGATTTGTCTTATATTTCTTGTTTGCGGGTTCTGAGAACCTTGTCATATCTTTGATGTTTGATCAGTTAAATCTTGCATGCAAATCGCACGTTACCGATTTGTAATTGATTGCCAAATTATTGATTAAACGACAAAAGCGAATCATGGTATTTGCGACCAAACTGCGAAACTGGCACTCAGAACAAACAAAAACAGCATAAACGATGTTTCAACTCTTTCTCGATACAGGGCTGTAAAAACCCTACACAAAGCCATGCAACTGTAAAAAAATCATGTTCTTCAACCCAGGTATCATGCCTAGACGCGTTCACCGGTCAACAAACCCGTCTAGTAGTAGTAGTTGACGCTTTGGACAGCTGTGAACAAGAGAAGGTCCTCGCCTTATTGAATGCGGTCCACGCACTATGTTCAGACCCCAAGAGTCCCTTCATACTACTGCTGGCCATAGACCCACATATCATCAGCAAGGTAAATATTATTGTTTTACTTTAACGTTATAGGAAATTGAATAATTTAATCTGTGACGTCCTTTTGTTGTTTTGAATATTTCACCTTTCATTTTGTCTTGAACCTGTATTGATAAATCACTCGTTCAACTTTTCACATAAAACAGTTGAGTAACTAAAATGATGGAATTTACGACCGCGGCTGAAATCTCATAATCTTTAAACATTTCTGTGTTTATGTAATTCCACTTATTCGCATTTTCTGTTGTCTGGTTAACCTTAGACAAACATCAGTCTTATATTGTAGTCAATATATATGATCGACACTTCTCATGACAGTTCCGTGAGGCTTTTACTTGAGCAGAGGCTAAGCATTGCCATACAAACGTGGTAATGCCGCCAGTCTCTTGAGTACATTACTCGACAGCGATGCGGAGGAATTTTTCGACGCCATATTTTTGTTCGCTATAAGTTTTAGTTAGGTTATGTTATTATCTTTTAATTTTCTTACTTAGAAGTTTTTTCAATATCTTATCCTAAACCTTATAGTGATTTATTAATACGGTTCCTATATCTAGCTATTATCTCTTTTACCGTCATTCTCAATCATTATAACTGTCACAATAGGAATTTAAATTCTGGGGGAAGTCATTCCTAAATAAAAGCTCAGATATCGATTTGCGTTTAGAAGTCGATAACAATAAAAACTCTATTGTGTCTCGTTAGTGACAGTTAAGCTCTTACACATACTTCTTGCTTCTATAATTCTTATTATATGATTTGCGTCTTCTTTTAGCCGCCCTTGTTATGTTTGTCTTCTTTATATGTAAACCTATGATTAACATAGTGTAAGCATAGAATAGAAGTAATTTATAGCAACAGTTTCTTACTAGTATTATACATTTCATACAGGTTGCTTGGATGGAGGTCAGTTAAGCCCGTCATGTGTTTGGTGTTAACCTTAAACCCGTTAGCTTTGAGCTCGATGTTGTGTCGAACCCCTATATCATGTATAGTGTATTTTTTCTTACTTGTGTTATTTGGTAAACAAAAACGGTACGAATAGCGAGGTATCCCATCAGTCACAGATAACCGATAAAGCCCCACTGTGGCTGATTTAACGGTAAAAAGTTGCGATCACACATCAAGATCCCACTGTTCATACTGTTAAAAACAAATGCAATATGAAACTGCCATCTTATTCCAAAATTATACAGTAAAATATTGTACTGATCATAACTGTGTGAACGGGGCCTAAATCAGGTAGGTATAAATGTCTTGACCATTGTAAAAAAAACACAAAAGGTATGAATTACATCCAAAAATGCTTCAAATTAAACATTAACATACATACATTTTCTGAAAATTAAAATTATAGTATGCTATATTTGTTTACCAAATGAAACAGGAGAAGAAAAATACAATTTACTTGCATGATTTCATCAGAATATTCGTTATACTTGTCAGATGTATATTTTAGCCATAACATGTGTTGCATGTCATGCCGTTAGGATGTTTCATGATATTGTTTTTTTTTTATTTCATGTGCGACCCGCGCGTAATCTTTTGGTTTAGGATTTTGCAACTTGTATGAATGGCCAAATTAAATTAATATTCGTAGTTCTGGGTCAGGCCTTCCGGGTTCCCGGCGTCCTGGTCAGTTTTGTTTATAAATCAGATCTTGCTCTGGAAAATTACCCATCATCATCATCAGCCTACAGCAGTCCACTGCTGGACATCGGTCTCTCCAATTGCACGCCATTCAACTCGGTTCTCGGCAACTCTCGTCCAGCTGCTACCAGCCACCCTGCGAAGACCGGCGCTCCTCCTAGCCTAAGGGCGTCCTTCCTTGCCGATTCGCGGTCTCCACTCGAGAACACGTCTACCCTAACGGTCATCCGTTCTACGGCTAATATGGCCGCGGTCCATTGCCAGCTTGTTTATTCTGCGAGCTATGTCGATAACCTTGGTTCTCTGCCGGATCACCTCGTTCCGGATTCTATCACTAATAGAGACTCCAAGCATAGCTCGGTCCATTGCTCGCTGAGCGACCTTGATTTTATGAACCAGCCGTACCGTGAATCCACGTTTCGGCTCCGTAAGTCATAACAGGCAGGACGCACTGATTGAAGACTAGTCTTTAGGCTCTGCGGAATACGTGACGAGAAGACTCGACGAAGGTTCCCAAACGCTGCCCAGCCCAGATGAATTCTTCTGTTAGCCTCCCTCTCAAAGCTCTCCTTACCAAACTGCTGAGTTTGCCCGAGGAAAACGTATTCCCGTACAATCCCAAGAGCATTGCCATTGACAGCAATCGGTCCCGGAGTGACGTGTTCGTTGAACATAACCTGGGTTTTGTCTATGTTCATCCGGAGACCAATGCGTACAGGAGAATCAACTAGGCTGTCCAGCATCTGCTACAAGTCATGCAGCGATTCAGCCAGTATGACGATATCATCTGAAAATCTCAACTCTGAGATGTACTCGTCGTAGATGTTAATGCCGCGTCCTTCCCAGTTCACCGTCTTAAACACATACTCAAATGCGTTAAAATACAATTTCGGGGAAATTACGTTTCCTTGTCTCACCCCTCGACGCAGGGATATGTTCAGTTCGCGTTAGGTCCTGAGCTGATCATTGTCGCGTTTTCATAATGACTTCTCAGCACTTGGATGTATCGCCAGTCGACTTGACATCGCTACAAAGACTCCAAATCAGACCAGGTCTCGATAGTCCACAAATGCAAGACATAGGGGCCGATTATACTCTTTGGACTTCTGTATAATTTGCCGCACTGTGTGGACCTGGTCTATGGTGCTGTATCCTCCTCGAAACCAGGCCTGCTCCGGTGGTTGAAACTCTTCGAGTCTTCGCGCTAGACGATTCGAGACGACTCTTGAAAACAACTTATATGTATAAAATTACCCGATTCCCCGGAATTTGGACGGCCCTGACCCTAATAAGTAAGGTTTAAAACAATCTAATGTCATTTTTTTCCGTTAATAATAGTATTAATTCGTCGTATTTCTGTATCAGGTCTTTCTAGCAATACTGGCTACCCCTTACTATTTTTGTATCCAGAGTAATGTTGTAGTTTATATTCTTAATTACTTCTAAAAGTAAACTGACATACTCTTCAAAGGTAATAAATTCAGATTATTTAACAGCTGGGTATCGGTTGCGCGCGGATATTATAAATATACATGTTTGATGGAGTACAGTGTTAGTTTTCGAGTGTTGTTTGTGTGTATAAGATGCCAGGCAAAAAAATAAATATACCTTATTGCCAATTGTACAAAATGTTTACCAACACTCATACATTGATCTCACTTTCTCCTTTTTGACGGGGGAATATAATGATTGAAATAAAAACTTTTTAATTAGCAGTTGGTCCTTGATGTCCTCTCCTGAAAACCTTAAAAAGGACTTGAATTTGTACTACATACACGTTCTTCAAGGTCCAAAACTATACACAAATTAAACATCCTAAAATTAATACCACTAATAATTTATAGAAAACTGTTATGCTTAATTTTTCAAACTATGCTACATATTTATAAGGAAATACAACAAACACACACTACATTTTTTCCCAATATTTCGAGTAGGCAGTGGAAATAAACAGTCGTCGAGCCTTCTGCGAGAGCAACATTGGCGGATGGGACTACCTTCGAAACATGGTGCAGCTTCCATTCTACCTGCAGAACTCTGCACTGCGCAGGGTCAAGGCTGCTCAGCAAACCGCTTCGAGAAGGATGCAGGTCATCACCGCTGATGACTTCTCTACGTCACTGCAGAGATCCGTGAGTGTTTATGATTGTTTAACATGTTGTAAAACTGCTTTGGTATGTTTGCACATATAAGGTATAAAGTATATTACAAGTATATTTTACTTCAAAAGACGGAAAAATCCAATGCAATTTAATACACTCGAAATTATGCAGAAATCCCACAGCCACAGAGTGCCTCAGAATGTTGTAGTTTAAATTCAATAATTTCTTTCACCTCCTATTTATTATTTTCAATAGCATTGTAGGTAGTATTGACAAATAAATTGTTAACGATTAAGAGAAGAATCTGAAGAAGAAAAAATCCCTGTAGAACTCTTCATGTATCAGTAAGCTCTCTCAACTAAAAAGCAGATCTGCTGATCTGTTTCACCTCGTAAAGGTAAGCAGAAATATTCGGGGATGATGGCCAACCTTCAGTTCTTGGAGAGACACAAGAATAAGAAGTAAATGAACTAAATTAAATTAATTTACACTTAGGTATCAGCCCGCCGCCTATCCTCAACATCAGAAGTGATGACAAGTCAGGAACGCATCAAAGGCCAAGCGGCCCGCGAGCGTCGCCTCCGCCCGTCGGAATCAGTCGCGTCATCTGTCGCGTCTAACCTTCACCGCGGGGCGGGCGGCGCGGGGGGGGCCGGGGCCGCGGATCTCAATAGAGTGCTACTGACTGATGATTACTTCAGTGATGTCAATCCTAGGAGCATGAGAAGGCTCATGAACGTGCTCTATGTTACTGGTGGGTTTTTTTTTTGTGGTCTTCTTTTCCCGTTTAAATGATAACTTAAGCCATATTAAAAATTACTAGAAAAGTCAGTGTAGTGAGCAACCTGAATACCACCAGTATTTGGTTTGCTCAGCGCTAACAGTGCTGGACGTATCACATGCGTATGGCATACGCAATTTTTTTGTGATCTGATTTAAAGTCAAGTTGTAGAAAAACCAGGCTGCGTAATTTTTAACAGACAAAATTATAAAAAGACAGTTTTATGACGTTTTTTGTTTGACTCCATTTTAAATTAACCAAACACCCTTAGAGAGCATGACGAATGAGGAGGAGATAGAAAATACCCCAAAATTAATAAAATATGCAATATCTTCTCAGTAAGCATAGCTGGAGGAACAAAAAGTCCCATCCTTGACAATTGCTTAACGTAAACTACACACTTCTTCCTCCCAGGTCGTCTTCTAAAGGCATTCCAAATCGAGTTCAACTGGTACCAGCTGGCTTCGTGGGTGAACTTGACGGAACAGTGGCCGTTCCGCACCTCCTGGATCATCTACCACCACGAGACCTATGAGGAGCACATCGATGACTGCACTTCGCTCAAGCATATCTATGACAAGTGAGAACTTTTATTGTTTCGTTATAAATTTATGTATGAAATATGTTTTTTAGGGTCTTTATTTACTTGAAAATCAATAGGGGTGGGGTACGGTATACCTATGTACGTTTGATAAAATATGCTTAGTTTGAGCAATAATGATAAAATCTACATTAATGAAAAATTCAAAAATCATTTATTCAAACTAGGCTGAGAACCAGCACTTTTCGAACGTCAAAATTACAGAGAATCCCCGAAAAATGCCAGCCATTCACCACTTCCTAGTGTTTTAGCTGATAAGAAGAAGTGGCGCAACAAACTCCCCAGCAGCACAGCTGTCTGTTCAGTTAGAAAAACTTCATTCTATACAATAGTACTTATTCAAAAATAACTTACATTACCACATATTTCAATACAACTCATTAAAAAAAACCATTTTAATGAGTAGATTATGTCAATAATAAATGAAAATAAATTGACTTATACAGTCATTAAAAATAAATTGAATTATACAGTCAAATAAAATAAACTAAACAATTATATGAGCTCATATAGTGTCATGTAGTTGTTGATTCTAAAACACTTGTTTGTTGCTTGGGGGGAGGTACAGACGCCAGCAGGTCAGCCTACCCGAAACTGTTTAATTTTCCCAATCAACTTTGAACCTTATACTTTAGTAATAGGGTTGAAAATCTATTAAAGAAATTTGACAGATTGTAGTAGGTTGATGTGCTGGCGTCTGTACATTGGACTAGCTTAATTAGTCCCAAGCCTTTTTGTCGTCTAAGTAATCTTTAACTTTATAGAAACCTTTTTGACATAGTTTCTGTTTAGTAAATGATTTAAATCTTTTGAGGCTCAGTTCTTTAACATGACTTAGTTTGTTGTAAAAACGTATAATGATTTACTATTTTTTGGAGCCTAGTCCTGGGCACAATAAATAAATCTTTGTTCCAAGTATTTATGCTATGAATGTCGCTGTGTTCAGAACATAGATTGATATTATTTTTTACATAAATCAGGTTCTCACATAAATATTGGGACGCGACTGTCATTGTTTTTATTTCCTTAAATTTATCCCTCAGTGAATGCCTACAACTTAGGTTATAAATTGCTCGAATGACTCGTTTCAGAAGCACAAATATAGCCTGAATGTCGGCTGCATTTCCCTACAACAAAATGTCGTACGACATTACACTATGGAAATAACTAAAATATACCAATCGAGCTGTTTCTACATCAGTCAAATGACGGATTTTATAGACCGCGTAGGCTGCAGAGCATAGCCGCTTCGACAATTTGGTTATATAGTTTAGTGGGACCCACTGAAGCTTCGAATCCAAAGTAATACCTAAGAACACAGTGGTGTCCACAAAATCCAATTCTGCCCCATTTATTAGTATATTGGTTTTCACCTGCTTAACGTTAGGTGTCAGAAATCTAATACATTTATTTAGTCTTTTTCTCGTTTAAAAGTAAATTATTAACACTAAACCAATGCACTATTTTAGAGAGAGCATTATTTACATCGTCAGTAACTGTCTGCTGTCGCTTAAACTTAAATATAAGTGATGTGTCATCTCAAATAACACTATTTCATGTCAATGTCGCAATCATTTGGTAGTTTATTACATCTTCAATGTTATTTTAACCAGAGTAAAACCTCTAATGAGCGGTCTTCGAGAGGCGAGCACGCTGATGGAGCTGGACCGCGATGAGCGCAAACTGGAAGTGTTCCTGAGTTTCCACCGCGCCACGCTCACGGCCGCAGATCTCAAGATATTCCTGCCCTTCACAATCAACCTCGACCCTTACATCAAGAAGCTCATTAAAGGTAAGTTGTTGTATTTATGGCCTAATCCCCATGTATCACAGATGAATGTTAGAAAAAACATATCAGCACCATCTACCAATGAAATGTACAGACGCCAGCAGGTCAACCTACCCGACACTGTCAAATTTTCCCAATCAACTTTGAACCTTATGCTTTTGTGATAAAGTTGAAAATGTAACAAAGAAATTTGACAGATTATAGTAGGTTGATGTGCTGGCGTCTGTACCATCGCGGACACAGGCGGTAAACCACTTTTCAACCTTATTACTAAGGGCATAAGGGTGAAAAACGGTTCACCCCAAATGTCCGCGATTGCACATCACATCTGTTTATCGCGACGAAGGCACAGATGAAGGCCCACGCAGAAGCACATATTACACCCGCATTGCGCCGGTGAGTGTTATTGCGTTTTTCCATCAGGGATTTCTAAGTGGCAGCCCGGTGTCTGGATTTGTCAATTGATGGCAATAGGATCCCCCCCCCCCCCTAAACATAACTGGTGAAATGTGCTATAACTCCACCTCTGCCAACGCCATACTATGTATGACCGTTTTGTTTTCCCTTGACAGGACAGAAATCCAGACTCCATACTGCTACTGAGAATCTTCTAACAGTAAAACCCAACAAACTGCGAACAGGGTTTGCCAAACAAGGCTTCACGCTGAATGGTTGAGCTTACGTCCACTAGACCAACAAAGAAGTCTTATAAAATGAATAATCTTATCCCCTACAGCTAAGGGTCTCAGTCACAGCCAAAATATGTTCATCTTAAGGTCGTTTTTGTCTGCTAATTGCACGTTGGAATCAGCTTTAACGAATCAGCATTATAATTTGCGCCGAAATGTCAATTCCGCAGAATGACATTCAGCCATCTTCTTTACAGTGCGTTCATTATAACTTGTCCCGTGACGCGATCGGTAGCTACAAATGGTATTATGTGTCCTGACTTAATAAAATAAAGGATTTGAAAACTGACGAAGGTATATGAGACTTGACTGATACATTTACACAAGTTTGAAAGAACCCTTTTTCCCTAACAATTTTCTTTGACCACAGAGGAACAACTGCAAAGTGGCGCAGACGATGACGCGGGCGCGGGCGGCGCGGTGTGGGGACAGCCGCCTGCGAGACCACCGCACTCCAAACTGTTCCCCAGGAAACACGTAAGAATCTCATTAACTCATCATCATCGGCAGCCTTGGACCACCAACTGCTGAATAAAGGCCATTTACTTCAGTTAGGTACTAGAATATTTTTCAGCTTGAATGGTCTGAAGAAGCATTTATATCATTAAAAAAAACTTTTAAACCCTCCACACTAAGTCGCGTGTCGTGGAGACTAGTCAAAGTCAAATCGTTTATTTCAAACTAACCCAGGTTATGGTCTACCCATGTCCAAATTTCATCCAAATCAGTTCAGCCGTTTTAGCCTGAAAGCGTAACAAACAAACTCACTATTGCATTTATAATATTATAGTTAGGATAGGCACATATAAGGCACTTTGGAACGTCAAAAGTCTCCTTCGTCTTCCATTATAAGATAGTAGGTACATACTTACCATCGGTCGGTAAGATTTCTAAGGAAAGCAATAAATTTTTGTAAATATATTATATTTTCAGTGGTAACTTAACTTCAGCCAAATACAATAGAAAGTAATTCGACTGATAATAATAACAACTTCAGCTCATAATGCATGTCTTCATTATGTTAGGGTTCTATTTGTGAACCATAAATAAAAAAATCTCCTACTGCGTGCTATTTTAGTATATATAAAGCGAGGCCGCTATCAGCTATATATAAATACCACGTAATTATTTATTTTACCACGTGCCAACTGAAGTGATTTGTTGAAAATGTTTGTAGATCTTGCAATCAAACTACCTTTCAGTAAAACAAATGGTATTTTTTTAGGAAATGGAAAATCTGGTAATGTTTGGAGATAGATTAACCTTGGAGAACTATTGCTTTGAAACTACCTTTCGGTAAAAACAAATGGTATTTTTTTAGGAAACGGCTATTTTTATAGTATAAACATTCGTCATTATTCCTGAAAATATTTGACTTGGATTAAAATAACTCTATTTCAGTAAACATTCAATATCTTACGTTTATATTGAAAGGAAATTTCTGAACACATTCAATTCACGCAATTCCGAAAAATGCACATATCTTCTGATGTTTGTACTCTAACCAGGAATCACTGATTCCCTTAAAAATTATTGCAATTTCAGGCTCCTGATTGCTTTGGAAAGCTAGAAATAATAAGACAATTAAAACAATATAATTAGGCCATTTTTTTACCTTTTTTTCCATCACCCCAGCGATCATCCCCGCCAACACAACCAGCAGCAGCTGGTCCCGTCCCCCCGCAACCGATGTGGGTAGGCTGGGCCAACACCGGCAGCGGGTTCGTGCCGCAAGCCATCAACCCGCAACACTTCCAGCAACCGCAGTTCCAACCGCAACAACAACAGCAGCTGCCGTCGTTGAACCCCTTCCACATGATTAGGACTGCCTTCCCTGCTATGGTACGTTGGTTTTTTTATAAATCACGTTTTAACATCGGTACAAAGAAAGTCATTACATCATCTTTTTGTTACTCGAGCGTACACATACGCTCGTGGAACAAAAATATTACGCAATTTGTCATACATTCTTTTCCTGTGACATTTAAGACCTGAAACTGCGTTAAGCGGGCGCCCGCGACGGGCACCCGTCGCGTGTCTACGTGCGTGGACACGCGGATGGACTCCGTGGGAACGCGTCGGTGCCCGTCGCGTGTACCCGTCGCGGAGACTGGATTATTTTATTTACGCAATGTCTCTAGTTCAATTTTAACGGTGTGCATGCACAGTCGTGTCGATGGAGAACTTAATATATTATTACAAAGTCAAACCACGCCTAGCAAATAAAAAAACGACAGCCAGTAAGCCCGTTTATTGAATCTAGGTTGCTATGCGGGGAATTTGTTGTAAAGTTCAGTAAAATAAGAGAAAATGAAAACTCATTTTACAAATATTTTAAAGTTTCGGTACAAGTCTATAACGAATTATTTTCGAAACTGGAACCGTATTTGAAGATCAACAATCTTAGAGTAAAATCAAATAATTATTTACAAATTTTTAGCCATGCCGCTGTTCGTGCATCTCGGTCTTTATATATTTCATTTGCTTGGTCCCATAAGACAGGGCGACACTGCACTTCTACAATTACCCTTTCTGTATCGAAAGACATTTTCCTTGGTTTTCTCCGAGCGTGCGTGCGGCCCGTATCACATAGCGTTATTGACTGAACAAGCCCGCGCGTTTCCCCGCAACGGAACACTTTTGTATGCAACCGCGCGGGTGTCCGCTTAACGCAGTTTCAAACCTTAGGACTGTAATTTTTATTCTAATGCTGAAGTCGGAAAAATAATGTTCTTGTACTGAACATGTAGTAGTGAGTATTTTTGCTATGTATTTTCTGGTGTACAATAAAGTATCTCTAAATATTATAAAACAAAGTCGCTTTTCGCATTTGTCAGATAGACAAAATGTATGTTCTACTGGATTGTATATTTTTACAAAATTAACACAAAAGTCAGCGATAGCATATATCTTCTGAGGATGAGCCACAGTAACCATTTTTATCTATGCAATAAAAAAATTAAAAAAATGGCTCACGGTTTTATCTATCAGAAAATCATTAAAGAAAGAAATGGCTGACGGCGAATATTGAAATTAATTTATGAATTGAATTAATAAAGTTTGATGGTGGTTGAGGCAAAGCAATAATTATTAAGTATTTGAACGTCCAAACTAAGGACTCGCCATTTTTTTCATATAGTTCAACGAAATAGTGGGACCATTCATAGACAATAGACCCCTTTTCTTGGTAGTTTCATACTTAACTTTTTCAGTTTCATTCTTAACGTTTCCTTACTTACTTGTTTTTAACCGTATGAACATTGGGATGTTGACGTGTGCATCAGTACATTGCATTGCAGTGAAGCACTCTTTAATGCCTTGTGGCGCTGCTTTACTTAATGCAGCGGGATTCTTCAAGCATACGTGTAGCGTATGCGTGCGCACAGATACGATGTATCTGTATGCAAGCATTATTGACGTGATTTATTTTTAATAACAAGCCGTGTGCCCGATTGGATTTCTCATTCTGAAAAAAATGACTAACTTCCATACAATCATCCTCTATTTGAACTTGTGCAAAATGTCATGTTTCTAGACATTTCTTGTTTTCTAGACCCATCGGTTTTAGCTATGCGTTCTCTGTCAGTGAATTTAAGATTTTTATTTAATAGATAACTTTCACTGACAGATTTTTTTTTATCGGTGCCTGTAAAAGTTATTCCTAATGCCCCATACAATATTGCCAAAAAAATAATTAATTATTTTTTCCTTTCTCTTCTATTCCAGACGGACGTGCCGAATATCCGCCTGTCTACGCTGAGCGTGGAGCGCGTGTGCAGCATGGCGCGCGACGCGCTGGGCGCGGGCGGGCCCTCCGCCGCGGCCGCGCTGCAGCGCCACAACGTGTGCGGCCTCGTGCTCGCCGTGTGCCGCCTGCAGGACCTCGAGCCGGTACGTGTAACTAATAGACCCCAGCGTATCTCAACATCAATCATTAAATGAAAATTTTCAAACGTTTTTTGCAATTTTCAGGTCAGTATAACCTGTCACTGTCCTGCAATTTGCAAAAAACATAAGAAATATTAAATTTCGCAGGCTACTTTAACGCATCCCCTTAACATCACCATTTGATTAAACAGGCCTGACACTGGCCAATAGATTCCGGGACACTCAAGAACTGAAGTCAAGGAAAAAGATAGCTAAGGAAATTTACCATCAACTTAAATTGCTTCAAATCACAACTATCAATCCTTGAAATGCTTATCAATAAACTGAACTATGGGGTTCTGCCCTGAAGCCCAATAGCCATAAGATACACAAGAAGGGAAAGAGCTTTTCAAGTAGAACCTTTGCTAGTAACACGACATTTGCCAACTGTTAGTCAGTTCGGAGTTAATGACCTAAATAGGTGACAACTTGGGCACTGAAATTAAGGTATTCTTGGCGCCAATAGCCGAGCTTTTCAAGGAGAACCTTTGCTACAAACACGACTTTTGCCAATTCTTAGTCAATTCGTAGTTAATGACCAAAATCGGTGACAACTAGGGCACCGAAGTTAATGTATTCTTGGCGTCCAATAGCCATAATATAATTCGTACACCATTTCCCCTGACTTGGAAAACAAAAAAGCAACTTTACTGTCTGTACCATTTATGCGACAGACTTTTTGTGCGCCGCAGATAGGATCGCAGAAAAAGTTTTTCAACTACCCCAAACTACTGCATATTTAGTAATGTTTTTATTGTTTTCCCATAGGTTCTAGAGTTGCCTTTTGGTGACTGGGAACTGTTCAAGCTTCTCATCGTTAACCTCCGTGAGCTGGAAGCGAACATGCCGTCGACTGTACCAGCCGTTGCAGGTGAGAAACTGTAAAAGAAAGAAAGAAAGAATAATATTTATTTGAACACAGTTCGTGAAACACATAATACAAAAATAAAAATAAAAAAGTGAAAATAATTATAAAGCGATAATAGTGTGCCTCACGGCTGCGCCAAAAAGGTTCATTTCAGCATTAATGCCAGACAAATGCTGTCTGACGCTGGTTTTCTAATGAACCCTTATGGACAAGTGACGGGGAGTACCAACAGCTTCAACATACCTAATACATACTTTTTATACCTCTAAATAAATAAATAAACTACATAAATAAATATTAAATATACTGTAATTTAATTACCCGTTAGTCAGTTGTTTAAATGCCTTTTTTATGGGTTTGGAATAACTTTTCTGTTATCCACAGTATTATCAGAAAAGTCGACTGACTCGGAAGAGAGAGAGTCAACTAAACCACGACACACATTGGAAACCCAACGCAGCCGGCCTTCGAATGTTGAGAAACAGGTAAACAAACTTACTATTTACATAGCCAATGCCATTATTTGCAGCTAAGACACCAATGCTAAGCAAAACATTGACATTTAGTTTTGTGTAGATAAAGAAGACAGAAAAGAGTAAATATTGTCTGTAGTTTTATTTAAAAAATGATAAAAAATTTGAGCAATTGAACACAAACAAGATAGCTTATACGCTAATAAACTTTTTGGCTAGTTCCCTAGCTAAGCTAGCAAAATATTAATAACTCGTATGTTTTACAGCCATACGCGGAGTATCAGGTGATTATCAGAGTAACATATACACACGTAGAATTCATGTAGAGCACAATCATTGGGAGCAGTCATTATTTTAACCGTCCTAGTGTTTCGGGCTGTCGATGTAGATCCTCTATATCCTCCTTATTCATAAACGTTGCTTAAAGTTAATTAGAAATTAGCGTCTGTCGTTTAAACGCTTCTTAACTTTAAGCAATGTTTATAAATAAGAGTTTTTTTCTCACATGTCTAATTTGTAAACAAACACTCTACTGCATTCACGAACGGTAGATACGGACGGTAACAATTAAAACAAAATTTGTGTCGAATTAATCATTAAACACATTAATTTACACAATATCGAAATCTGAGTACCTACACAATGTTTGTTTATGAAATAAGACGAGTAAAGAAAAATGCACTTTGAATAGGATTTCAGATAACTTGTACTATTTTGTTGTGTCCTTACTCAGTATGGTAACGGCGTTTTTTATTAATGTTCAAGAAGGTGAGTGGGAATGTATAGTTAAGAATGTTGTTTGTTACTTCAGTTTTATATGTATACATGGTTATTGGTAAAACACTAACAACCTCTTAAGGGGTCATTTTACTCATCATTATGAACAACTTTTACCATGGGACAAAACCTGAAATCGATTTTATGATCGCATAACTCGTTAAAATGTAGGGAACCCCTGATACTTTTTGCGCGATTTCAGGTTTGCACCCATAGTATTTTTTTTTCATAATTATGAATACAATGACGCCTTAAGAGGTTGTTAGTGTTTTGCCAATAACCCTGTATATTATGTGATCGTTATTGTTAGATGGCTTATTTAGAACGTTGTGCACTGTTATTTGTTTTGTCTGCCCAAATTATTTAACACTTTCAATGTCCGGGATACAGATACAATTATTTAACAATCGTCCTGTGGGATACTGGAATCATGGGAAAAGGTTAAATGTTTTTTTCTGTTGCGTTATCTGATTGGGTTTATGTATTCAAATTAATTTTATTTAAACTAGGTATCCATTTATTAATTTCACCAGGTTTCTGAAAGGCCACACAATAATTTGTTCCTGTTAATTACTGAGATTGGCTGACTGAAATAACAGCCAATCAAATCACTTGGTATCGAATTTAACTATTTGTCAGCTAATAAAGTTATATTTTTTTTGGTCATATTTTCGAGATTTATCATAAGGCTACCTACCGCACATTGGATAAGAAAACGTATAGGAGTAAAGTTTCGACACATATCATGCAAATAGAGTTCACATCTACGTGAATTTTCTGCGCATGACAATGTACTACCAACAATAGTCTCGTGCTCGTACAACTACTCAAGTTTGTACGAGAACGTGTTCATAATGCTGTTGGCTTTAAAATTTGATGTCACACTAAGTTACTGCACCATACTGCTGCACCTTAATCAGCCACTGAAAACATATAAGTGAAGTGAGCTGTCATTCCACCTCGCGCTCACTTCACCTAAGTTTTCACGGTGAATTTTTTACAAAATAAACCGGCTGATTCTAATCTGGGGCGAAGTTTGCTACTCATTTTCAAAGTGAAATCATTAAAACGATAATTGGCGGCAGGTAACACTGGAGGAGCAGATGATCTGCGGCGCGCTTCAGACGCTAAACGAGGAGGCGCTGGAGGACGTGCTGCAGTCGGAGCCCCCCTCCCACCCAGGTGAGCCCCTCCGCACCATCCGCGAGTACCCGCCCCCCTCGCCGCCCCCCGGGGACCTCGCCCCACCCCCTCCTGGCGACGAGCCCGAGCCGCGCCCAGACCACGTGGTCCTCAACGTCACGGATGATATATTCATGTAAATTAAACACTATGGCTATGCCTATAACACTGGCTATGCTTGCTATGAAGCAAATTATTATCTGGCCACATCGAGAGATCGACGATAAACATCACGTATGTGAAGTACAGTTCGTGTCAAATAACTTTGCCGCTCTGAAGTTCTGTTGCGCATGCGCGGTAGCATGCGCGCTACTGTTTTTTAAGTAAGATTGACTACTGCGCAGTCATTTGTAGCCTACTTCAGAGCGGCAACGTTATTTGACGCGAACTGTATAATTTACGCTACATTCATTTAAGATTTTAAGTTGTAGACAAATGCTTATTATTCTTCAAAGCATACTTGCTGCAGAGGCATTTAAATGTGTGCCAAAATACTGATAATTATTTATATGCAATCTTAATTTTGCAAATGTTCTGCTTAAATATATTACTGTACTAGCAAAATACTTAAGCCTGGGCAACAACTGCTTTACATACACGACTTTCGCAATATATTTTAAGTATGATTTGCTTTGTTACTCTAAAATTGATATATTCCGCTAAAGTCCCATTGTGCGACATCTCACACAGAAAACTATTATATATATTATACTGTATATGCACATGGAACATAGAAAAGACATTTTTGTGTTGTGATTTTAGAAATAGACTGCCTGTAAGCTATTCAGGATCGAATAAGAAATATGCATCTAATTGAAAGCTCATACAACGATCAACATATCTAAAACGATGCATATTTTCTATTAAAAATGTATTATTATTAGTAAAGATATTAGTTAGTTTA
This sequence comes from Xanthia icteritia, assembly GCA_949128155.2. Classification (NCBI taxonomy): domain Eukaryota; kingdom Metazoa; phylum Arthropoda; class Insecta; order Lepidoptera; family Noctuidae; genus Xanthia; species Xanthia icteritia. Next base: position 13,372,654 of record OX421941.2, read on the forward strand.
ATTTTAAACAATGTATTTGGATATTAATTTATTTGTTCGTAATTTGCTAATGTATTAACTTTTAGTACCATACTTAATTTATACTATTTGTCAGGTATTCCTTTCAACTTATCCTTATCCTTAGCAAGCTTTCTTGTATTTTGGAATATATGAGTACAAATTACTCGCTCGCGTGATATACTCAACTGATATTATGTTACAATTCGGACACACAATTTGGTTCCACAGTTTGGACAAATAGTATAATTAGGTACGTACGCTCAACGTACGCTACGCAAGAGTCGATTGTTTGATACTGCATTCCAAAACATGTTGCCATTATATGTTATTAATGTAGGCTGTGCCCTTTTTACTTTACCTACTTTATTCATTGTAATACTTTTAAGCTGCAAGCATATTTTAGAATCAAGTAACCATATTAATTGTTTGATTTTAATATATGTTAGAATTAAACATATCTTGTGCCATCAATATTATGTTCTTTTTTAAGTGCATACCAGAAATACAGTTTATTTTTTAAATGTTTACAATTTAAAATGGTCCCTATTGATGGTTAACTTATGTTCAATATACAATACAAGATTCCACAGATTCACTAATCATAATACTTTTATTGTACTAAAATGATTTTATAAATCTGAAATCTTTAATTATCATTATCAAATACTTTTAACATGATTGTTGTCACTTATAACATATCTTTAGCCTAGGAGTCTTTAGACAATTACTAAGTAGATAGGATTTTAACATTCTAAAAGTAATTGTATTTGTAGAATGTTTCGATAGTGATATTAAAATTGAGTCACGAGCTGTCCTTATAGCTACTGTACTACTATAGACCTGTTGTATCATTCCTTCGATTAGGCAAACGTTTCCACTATTTACAGAGTAATAAATATACAATAGTTACAGATGGTAGTTTGATTTTGGCCCTTCATTATTCTCTTATAGGCACCTCCGCAAACGACTCGAATCGGATCTGACCGGTCCGCCCCGTGAGCCTGAGCAGGTACTCCCACTGTACCGCACCGATCACCTCCAACCCGTGCCCTTTGAGCCTGGGTTTTTTTTGTAACTTTTGTCTTCTCCGGCTTAATACATCAGAGCGTTTATTTCAGATGAGGAGAGCACGTTACAGCTGCGTCTTCCGAGCGGCTCCGCGAGCGGCTCGCCGGCCGCCAGCCCGCGCGCGCTGCGCCGCGACCCCTCCATCCTCAAGGGCGCCGGCAGCTTCCGGCGCCGCGAGCCGCCCGCCGTCACCTTCAACGTGGAGAACGAGCAGGACTCGGACGACGACGGACAGATCACGTTCAGCGCGCGCCCGCGACACACCACGCGCGTGCAGGACGAGCGCCGCGCCCCGCCCGCGCCGCGCTCGCGCCCCTCCTCGCTGCTCGTGGACGACGCGCCCGTCGCCGGCCTGCAGGCGCGCTCGCTGTCCGTCGACGACTCCAAGTGCACCGGCTCGCCCGTCGTGGACCTCAAGCTGCGCGGCCTGCGCCGGACCGCCGAGATCCTGCGCAAGGTCAGCTCCGCGGAGCGCCTGACGCGCCTCAGAGACAAGATCATGTCGCGCGGCGGCGGCTCGCGAGAGCGCAGCCCGGCGCGCGACGAGCCCAGCGACGACGAGTCCGCGCCGCTCGTGTCGCCGCCGGCGGGCCCGGCCGCGCCCGGCCCGCCGTCGGAGGCGTCGACGCTGGCGGGCGCGCCGGACGGCAGCGCGGACGTGTCGCCGCGCTCCGACGTGACGGAGCTGGAGTCGCCGCGCGACGTGGGCTCGGCGTTCGACCTGCTGCCGGGCGACAAGGGCGACAAGGGCGCGCAGGGCGCGGGCCGGGCGCGGCGCTCGGACAGCGGCGCGTCGCTGGGCAACATGGTGGAGCCCTACAACCTGCGGCTGCTGGCGCACGGCACGGTGGACAGTGCGCGCGCGCTGTGGCGCCAGGACGCGCTGGACGCGGGCCCGCCGTGGCCGTGGGACGAGCCCGACTCGGCGGTGTGACGCGCCGACACGGAGCGACACTTTTACTTTTCTACGCAAGCCGCTACTTATTCGACGGTGCGGCCGCCTGCTGCGGTGCGATTCGGCGTCATTGACGATGAGGGTGTGATATTATTTAGTCGAGAACCGCTGAGCCTTTATTTCCAATAGGAAGCTATATTTTATTGTTCTCGGCGTAATTAAACGTAGCTAGAAATCAATTCGGCAGGACGATGGAAAACAAATTCAGACGAATTATTACCTTAGTACTTAATGATGACTGTAGTAAAAAATTGGAGTACCTTCTCAAAATGAAAACCATTTTGATTTGACAGAAATTATATTGCATTTATGTAATTATTGACCCAGTATTGTGATAATATAACCTTAAGTGTATCAATTATTTGTTCCTAATGAACGATTTGTATTTATAATTTTCATAACGCGTCATCTCTGTGATTTCTGTTAACCACGTCTGCAAAATGTTAAATAAAACAAAGATTCGCTATTGAAGTTATTTACCTTTTAAATCTACTTTCACAGAACAAAAAGAACTTGCTTATGTCACATTTTGTAATACTTTATTTGTTTACAATATCAGATATTGGCAAGTAATCACATCAAAATAATTTACATTCGTATGTAATTGTTGCTCCCTTATATTTGCGTAATTTATCAAGTTACAAAATTGTTTTACAACATAGAGAGCATTTTCTCATATTTTGATCGTTCAAAAACTAATTGAACACAACATGCTTATTTCGAATATTTATTAAAAATGTAGTAACTACGTAAACAATAATATGTGTTAAAGAGATCACAAACTAGGTATATAATCCAGCATCAGCTAGTATCTACAGTTGCCAACATAATATATATACAATAATACACATATTAAACTTACAGATAAACGGAAGCGCAAATAAATGATAACCAAAAAACATAATCTCAGAAATAGCCTCAATAAATATATGCACATTATAAATGTAACAATGAAAACACTGGTCTGTGTTATGTTTTTTTTTTACCAAACTACAGGAAATACCATTAGTGAGCAGCTTTTTGCTGAAACAATATTTTTCTAACACCTAATATCTAATACAAATTAAGTAGGAATGTTTGGGATTAAATAAGAGCACCAATAAATAAAAACAGGTCAAAAATATTGGATATTTACATTTCGGACGGTATAACAAAAGGAAGTAATATATATTGCAAGGTGTACCAGTGTTTAGAGAATATTTTCGATGTAGGCTATAATAGCCTACATCGAAAATTATCATTGTAGTTTTTTAAATTGCAAATCTACTATAAGTACACAACTCTAGGGCTCTCTAGTATACCACCACTAATGTGTACAGATAGTGCCATCCACGAAGACGCGCCCCACTCCGCGATTTCTATACTGTAAGCTGTACGGTGCGGAGCGGAGTGGGGCGCGTCTTCGTGGATGGCACTATCTATACGGGATAATAACCCGGGACAATAACCATTATCACAAATCTAATATAAATTATAAGTATCCCAAATGAAGTGCGATAATACTTTTTAGCTGTGTAGAACAGTTTTTATTTACATTTAAATATTATGATTACTATCATCCTTCCGACTCGTCGTAAAAAAGTTCTATAGAGCCAGCTAGAAAGATTCTATGACATTATATAACAAGATTCTAAATTAATTGTGATGACTAAATGACCTGTATTTTATTGAGACTGATGGTGTTGTCGTCGATGGACTTGTCGGGAGGCTCCGGGGTGACGGGGCGCAGTTGCGTTCTGTTGTCTCGGTCGAGCTCTTCGGCGGCGTCTTCGGCGTCGGAACCGAGCGAGTCGTCGGGCACGTGGGCCAAGTCGGTGTCGGCTATATCGGCCATGTCGGCCACGTCGGCCAGGTCGGGCGCGCCGGGCGCGGGCGCCGTGAGCGCGCTCCACCAGCCCGACAGCGCGCCGCGCGCCTGCGACAGCGCGCCGCCGACGGCCCGCGACGTGGTGGCCACGGCGCGGCCCGTGCTCGCCACGGCTGCGGTCACCTTCCTGCCGCCCTCCGTCGTAGACATCGTGCTGCAGAAACAAATTCACATCACATTTGTACCAAACATAATCATAATTATGTAATACTACACAATGGCAATCCTATTTTTAACTTACTGAGCAAACTTTAACTTCATATCCGCCACAGATAGCTGTCCAGAAAACGGGTGCATGGGCATGAGATTTATAAAAGATTCTATTTCTCCATTATTTGTAGATTGCAACCACTGTTGATATGCAGGAGTTGACTTAAAAGCAGTCATAAATTGAGAATTGTAGGAATCTATCTCTCGACTGCCCTCTGTAAAGAAACAGCCAAAGCTTTTATTAGTGAGCATTCACAAAAAAAAAAAAAAAACATTTTTAATAAGTTAGTCATTATAAATAAATAGTCATAATTACCTGGTAACAAAGATGTCCTTAACAGATAAATTAAGTAACTCGCGAACTGTTCTCTTATCCACGCATCGCCTTGAGTCGGACCGTGGCGCACGACGTGATCAGCAAACCGAAGATCCTCTGTGCCAAGAGCTAATTGCCTTCGAAGCACCATATCAGATGTCTCAATCCTCATTTCATTCAACTCTACCAAAACGTCAAACAGTTGCCTTTTCTGTTTGAAGAGGACATTTGATGCACCAACTACAAAGCCTTGAACAGCAGGGTCAGATAAAAGATCGAGATACTGCAAAGATAAGTAGGGTAAACAGAGGTAACCTTCCTCAAACAATGGCAGCGGAAATCCACATTCAGTTTGATCTATCTGGCCAGTGAGATTGTGCAAGCCATCAACACTCATGTCTCTGGCCATAGTTGGGCTCTGTTGTGCTTCAGTAACACTTTTCTGCGGCTTATATTTCTCTCCAATACTGTGGCACTTTTCTCTAGCCCCTGACAGGTCTGTCCTATCAACCACATCACCAAGTAAAGTCTCATCGAAACTTTGTCGGCTGACGCGATCTTTTTCCTCTAAAAGGTTCCCAGTTTCTTTTGGGGATAGTTCTTCAATCTGAAGTGAACCATTGTGTAATTGGACTAAGGGCTCTTGTGCGATTTCGGCAGTACAATCAGGTTCTAATTGCAATGTATTATCAATAACTGCAGCAGGAATAGGAGATAGTGGCCTGGAAAGTCTGAAACAGCAAAGCATAAGATAAAAATAAATATTATAGTAGTATCTGATTGAAATTCATATCATTTGTAAATTATTGTCATCAGCAGTTTTAGTAAAAACTAGAACTGCTGATGACAATAAAATGAAGTATTTGTCTCCATATTTTAAGCTCAAATTTTACATTCAGCTAAGTTATACATGTAATAAGGAATTACATTTAACAACTTACACAACATTTGCTGCACGTAAAAGTCCAGTTTCTAAACAGTGTGGTAGTAATGACACCAGAGTCAACAAAGCCGTTGACAGGGGACCAGCTGGTGCACCATAGATAAGAACTTTACGCCGCAACAAAATCAGTTTAAACAACAACAAAGCTTTATGCCTCCAGTTTTCCACTAATCTCTGGACTGATAAACCTGAAAATAAAATTGTATCAATAGAACATACACTTTATCAGAACGAAATAACTATCCAATGTCAAAACAACAAGTAAAACTGGTCTAGTAGATACATACAGTCCAATGATATTAGTTGTTGTAGTAAACACACATTTTAAAAAGACCCTTTATCAATTTACTTTGTAATGTAATAATCTGAAAAATAACTTTAACTAGGTAGGAGCCTATAGTAGTAGGTAATGCAGAAAATTAATTCTGTAGACTGATTCATAATTTCATACTGCTAGCATGTTGCTATATTATTACTCATGCACAGCACAACTACTGCTAGGCATTTAAATAGTAATTCATAGAACTTTTGCTGTGTCAACCAGCCTTGAAGGGAAAGTGACAATTATTTACCAAGAAGTATTTCAAAATACCTTCAAAAATTTGATCCATCTGTACTGGACAACTATTTAAATGAAGGTATGCATCTTCTAGCAGTTTTGTTTGTGAGAAATCTCCTTGTAGGAACCAGGCTCGTACAACCAGTTCCAGCTTGACCGCCAAGCGGCCAAACAGTGGGGCTCTGCACACAACACACACACTCTTCTGCACTGAGCTACGAGTCATGTCCTCAGTCTTTTGCACCACTTGCTGAATAAAAAATAATTTGATAAGTTTCATAAAACAATATTCTGTTTTATAAAAATATTGTACTTTGTTATTAACATTAGACATAATGTTGTCTTAAAATGTTACATTTTTTTTTTCAATAATGTTATTTAAACAAAGAATAACCTTAAGCATCTCAATGCAAATAGCATGAAGTTCTTTAGCTTCTAATGAATTTATACTCCATTTATTACAGCATTAGACAAATAACAACAGTTACTTTGTTATTGTAGAAATTATTGCATTTTAGGGTAAAAATTAATATGTAAATGGTAAATACAATACATTTTTTTGTATTTATTGTGAAATAATGGAGCTTATTAAATGCCTATATGGAAATAACAATGACTTTATAACATTATTTGTCTACTGTTATAATGAAAGGAGTATAGGTTTATAATATATTTAGGTTGAAGTAATGAGGATGAAATTCATTTCATGAATAAATTGAAAGGTATTTGACTAATATTAAAAATGAACAAGAATTTAATTTTGTATAATTACATCTTACTAGCAGAACTTATAATTAATATTTGTGCCATGTTTTTTACTAACAAATAGTCTTACCTCCACAGGAATTTGTCTAAAACATGACACACCATACACAGTGTGAGATGGTTCTGTGAGTCCAGGCAAATTGAAGAATATCGTGTCAGACAAGTAGTTGTGGGAGCCATCTGGTAAAGCTAAGGCTGGCAAATGTCGCCAAGCAGCTGGCAATTCTGATGGGTGGCCAGGCACTAATTCTGGATAACAATGTTCCACCTATAAGCAGCAGGAGTCTTCATAAGAATTGAATATTATTTTTGTCTAATCAAATCCGTATTTATTTATTGAAGTACGCAGAGCACACGGCATCCGATACAAACATATCAAGTTCAATAGTTGAGTCAGATTCATATTTAAGAAAATACAGGCAGTGAGATTAGACTTCTTATTAAACCATTACCATAACAAAAACTATCCCCAACTTCTCTTTTTTGAAAAATATTATATCGATTATTGAAAGTAATGACGCCTACTTACTTGGCACCCTTTCTTGTGGTGGAAACCCACCACAATGATGTTGAGCACTGGTTCGTTTATGACAGACATGATAATTCTATTTCACATTTCAATACGGATAATGCATATAACTTTTTTCAGTTTAGTTTTATTACTTGCGTTTATCTGGAATACACATGACGTATTTGCTCTACACCTCTTACAATTTGACATCCGTTCTACCCATGACATTCCGTTTCATATTGACGTTTTTTTGTGATATATAAAATATCTGTGTGGTGTTACCAGCTTAGATGAAGAATATACGTAAGTGCTGCTTGCCAAAATACACACGCCAGCAGGTCTACCTACCCGAAAATGTCAAATTTTCCCAATCAACTTTAAGCCTTATGACCTAGTGATAAAGTTAAAAATCTATTAAATAAATTTGACAGTTTATAGTAGGTTGATGTGGTGGCGTCTGTACATAGAGTAAAATGAAAATGAGGCCGCCACTATCGCACTTAGGTCACTTCGAATGAGAAATGAGTAAAATAATTTATTAAACAAATTGTTAAAAACACTGCTTGTCGACTCAAAACCTATTATTACTTAGCGGCAAAGTAGTGCCATCGTCGGTCTGCATTACATTATTACTATTATTAAAACCCGGTAAGTCACACACCACTACTTCGAGTAGGAGTGTGTGACTGAATTGTGAATGGGGTAAAAAAAAAGCGTAAGTTTGTTTTTTCCAGTTCTAGGTAAGTCACTAAAATCACGAATGAAATAACGGATAAAATCTATGATTTCTTTCATATAACCCGGTATGTCCATTGAGGAAGAGATGGCGGATCTGCTGAAGCGTATAGAAGCAGAGAGCGCTAAAGTTGGACTCAAGATTAGACATTCCAAGACGAAAGTAATGGTAGTAGACCGTGCTCATCTTCTTCCGAGCTCAAATCTACTCGACGGCTATGAGAAAATGAGTCCGTGTAACAAGAATGAGGGCAGCTACCTTGAGGAAATCCGCAGGCCAAAAGTGCATCGTGGCATCCCAAAATACGAATGACCCGTACTTTAGTTTTTTCGATCTTTTTTTATGGCGCTGAAACGATGCTCTAAGGCTGAAACGTGATGTATTAAAAGCCGCGAAAGCACTATGATCGATGCTTTCGAAAAATGGTGTTGGCGGAGGCAACTTCGTATACCATGGACCGCCATGAGAACGAATTAATCCATACTGGACGAACTCAACATCAACAAACGGCTATCTACAATATGTCAGGAGCGCGCCCTCAGCTTTTTCGGACATATTATGCGTTCACTTAAGCAAGGTCTGGAAAGGCTTATATTACTAGGCCGGGTGGGAGGAAAACGCGCTCAAGGCAGATCACCGGCAAAATGGTCAGACGCGAACAAGAAGGCTGTTGGAGGTAGCATTTACCAAGCGGTCCACACGGCATAGCTTGGAGACACGTCGTATGTGGTCGCGATCCTCAGCATTGAGGGAACCACGAAGAAGAAGAAAGAATGTCCATTTACATGTGCTTATCAAAGTCAAGCATAAGTCATGAACTCATGAGGTAACGGGAGTGAAACCAGCAAGTTCAAAGTTATATTTTTCAAACTCCGGTACGTTTCGCTAGTGTATATCAAACAGCCATATGTCCATACTTTATCCTGTTTTAATAGCATAATCCGTTATTTAAATAATATTTTTATATATGTTCTAATAAACACAATCTCCTACACTAATGATATAATCTATAGCCAAAAACATATTTCCTTCCTTTCTCACTTTGCACTGTATTGGGTTTTATTACACCAAAATATCATAGGAGTTCTGTAGTAACCGCAATGTCGCATGCTCAACTATAGAGATGCAACTCCAACATCGATAGACAATGCTAGGCTGTACAAAGACACTTTTGCCTCCAAAAGTAAAACAGGTGCTAATTAAAAAAGATGGTTTAAGCATTATGGTTGCGAATTTGACGAATATACATATTTTTGCCATAGCTACAAAGTTTATTTTTATCCACAAAGTACTAATAGAACTGTAATGAATTCAGTTTGTGAATGAGTGTTATAAATCTCTGAAGTGATACTATTTACTCTATATCTGTGAATAAACTGTTACGTTTGTAATTTTACTTATTTGTGTTTAAATTAGTCGCCATTTTCATATTTGGTGCTGTGAAACTTTTGGATTTGTTAAAACTTTAGTGCCGCGTGATAGTGATCACAATAAATAAATAGCGACCGGATTTTATGTGAACTTTTTACTGTTATTATATCATGGTTGGACATTGCTTCGCATCTAAGGTTAGAGTTGTGATTTTACGTACTTTATTGACATACTACTGATTGAACTGATTCTAAGTGGGTAAATACGCGTAATTATGGAGAAAGATGAATTACCAATTTCTTCTCCTTTGTACAATACGTCAATGTGTCTAAATATTTTTGACATGACTTGGCCCGTAGGTTCGCGTTCCTCATTTTTAAGAACAGTGTTAGTTAAGGAATTGCAAAATTTTCGTCTTTTTGGAAATTTATTTTGCTCTTACTTACATCTTATATATCAAAACAATACCTCATCTACAGAGTAAACTGAATACAAATAACAAACAATAATATGTGCTTTAATCCACATTTTTATGACTAAATACAACACACATTATACTGCACAATTCAACTTTACTGAAGTGTCATCTATTTACTACTAGATATTTCGTTTGAGATGACATTATCACAGAACTCAATAAAATTTTCAAAACATTACTGTTTATTATTAAAATGTTATGCGATAACTGCTCTTACTCTAATTTAGGCGATGTCTTTTTTTTTTTGTTTTTGTGCTCACACCATAAATTATTACTATAAGGCTATACGTGAGGATTTGTAATTGGCTCTCTGGTGACTGTAGTTTCCTTTTTTATATGTTTTTATTAGCTGTAAGTCCTCCATGTACTAAATAAATAAATAGATACATGCCCAATTTTTCAAAATCTGTGCCTACTTTATTCAGTATCAATACTCATGCTTTATTAATAAAATGTTAAAACTCTTATTGTATTGTTGTTATATGCCACTAGTATGTATATTTTATTAATGGTTATTCTAGATAGGGTAACAAATCATAGTTTTGAACATAACTTAAATTTTTCCTTCACCACAGTCAAAGCAATCAAATTTAATTAGACTACCCTTATTAATAATTAATGATAACTATATTTATACTGGCTTGGGATGGGGGTTGGAACAAGAAAAAAGAGGCCTATGCTCAGTACTGGGTGAAGTTGGGACGTGAATGGTGATAATGATTATTTTATACTCAATAACTCGAGTCTTACATATCTTATTTTTGTGGCAATAATATAAAGAAAACAATTTTCTATATCCTTAAACTATTTTATATTATAATATCATACTAGCCATCTGTCCCATTGCAAGCCAAAGCCCTCTTCTCATGGAGAGAAAGCAATTCATCACCAATGTTCGGTCTAGGTGAGTTGGCGATTTTAAACTTATATTAATAATTACTAGTTGCAGCCCACTGTATCACCTGTATAAGTCTCGATCCTGTGGGAATATCGCAATACAAAGTATATGTCTTACCCTGGTCCTGGTCTACGCAAGTGCCAAATTTCATAAAAATCCATTCAGCCATTTTAGCATGAAAGCATAACAAACAAACTCACTTTTGCATTTATATATAAATATATATTTTTAAACCTATTAAAGTTAGGATAAGTTTTCTCACAAAGTTAGGATAGGTTTCCTCACAATGTTTTTCCTTCAATGATGCAAGTGATGTCCAAGATAAACTTAGAAATTATTTTACATGTATTATTCCATACTCAAAATACATGCTTTGACGTATAGTTACAAATTTAATACCAGCCCGTTTTACCTACCTACATGTACTATTATTGTTTCATAATTATACTTTTACCTAGACAAAAGAACATTGGGTACCTACATCATTGTAAATGGAAAATCACTAAACTTAATTTTCCGCTGAATAAACCAATAACCTTTGGTTTCTGAAAAGTAATCAATTTAATCTGTTGTCTAATACCATGTCAACATTAAGTGATATAATTGCTTGGTCTAATTTAGCTGGGATCCAATTTACTAGACGTGATAAGGTTTTCAGAAACAGAATGTGAGGCTGGGCAGTCCAGGTCAATGATGATTCCTGAATACCCTACAAACCTGTTTGAATATATATTATGTAATAATGAGTAATGAGTATAATATGAGTTTTGTATGAGCACTCTAGAACCTATTTTAACTAAGTGTGGAGGGTGTCATGATAAAATGAAGGTCTTTAGCTTTAAGGACTTTAGCACCAACATTCAGATGTACAGAATTTTGGTTTGTGTTTAGTATATTGAAAAAAATATCCTTTAGCAAGGTCCCGTTATTAATTATAGCATTAATAAACCAACGAGCAGATGCAATATATCCATTAAAACATCTGTTCATTCCACCCAATTACAGATTAGTCTAGTTTATTTTTTCATTCTGCTCCAACGATTTTCCACACGTTTATCGCATTTCTTATCGATGATTACGTAACCTGCAAAAGCAAGTTACGTCATTTTAAAACTTCCAAAACCATAAAACAGAACTACAACGTAGTATGAAAACAAGTGCCGCGCGCGCGACCACAAACAAACCGCGCGGTCACACCATACTGTACGAACGTAGTATGAACCGAAGCGTATGAATGTAAGGGATGACCAGACAAATGCCCTTCTAATTGTCAATTTTTCTATGAAACACTTTTTCAGTGTCTCTATCTACAATCGATCGTAATAAAAACAAAGTTAGTTTTAGGGTCTGTGTTTGTTTGAATACCTACCTACTTAATGTATTATTTCACATTATGTTATTCATGCTCTTGATATTTCAACAATTCCGAGCGAGAGCTATAATCAAAATCGAATCGGCCATCTTTGTCTCTGGAAGTCTACTGTGTGATGACCTTCAAAACATTACGAATGAGTTCTTAGTGTTTTGTTAGTGAAGTGTGCACACGCTCCCCAGTCCGCTCGTGTTCCATACCTGCGCTATTCCGTTATTCCCTGAGGGCGGTATTATACTCGCCGTTCTTCATGATCCTTTTATACGCCTCAACTTACGGATTAGTTAGACAGAGAGGTGCGATTTGGTCGAAATGTTCATTCGTAAAGTAAACGGTAGGTTTAATATGATAATATATATGGAATGCAATGGACAAAATAGCGCTCCATGAGTGTCCATTCGCATACTAGCCGCTGCAGTTAAATGCTGGTAAAAACAAGACTAATGTAGTGCACTTGAAGAATATGAAAATAAAACGGAATTTTACAACACATGGTTAAGGCGTACTAAGCGAGTGTGACGCATCTTTTTTACACATTGATGATAGCAAACAACATTTATACATATACATAATAGACCGTGTTTATACTGACGTAGGTTGGTATATTTAGCATAAATAAAATAGTTAAGCTATCACAAATGTGTCACATTATTTATGAAGTAGATACCTATCTACATTTTATCCATGGTTTAGTTCGTTAATTTTTTTAATTGACCAGAGAGCAGTGAAATCATATTGTCAAGTCATCTTTTTTTGCAGGATTCGAAGGAGTGCTCGTTAGATCCGCAGGCATGACGGAAAAGGTGTTGCACCCAAGTGAGTCGATTTTTTATTAATAGATTCCAATTTCAATTAATGTAATATTTTCTAGGCGGGCTTTGGTACTTAATAAATAACAAAAGTAAAAATTTCTGTGGCGCCGCGATTTGATTAGTTTGCCAATCGATCGGTAGATCCGCGTAAGCTATAATACTGTATCCTTTCCAATAGTAATGTTTATAGGTAGGTAGACATTTTTTTGTCTACAAGTTGGCACAAGGGGTCACGTGACGATGACGTCACAGACGAGCAGTCACCAGATCAATAAGGACTCGAGGTCATTCCAGTCTGGGCCGACAAATACGCCACCGCGCCTTTTACAGATACAGCTTGCCGCAGATTCAATATGTTACCTCTCACCTCTATGCATATTTTTTATTTGCCAAACTTACAGAAGTAGCCCACCATTTTTTGGATCGCTGCCCGCACCTTGTCTTGGACATAGGAGTTGTATTTGTGTCTCCAATTGATTTGGTTCTTACCAACGTAAATTTTAAAAGGCGTTCATTGTTAATATTCTAAGTAGGTACTATTGCAGTCATGTGCCACGCCCAGTCCTGCAAATATTCAGCCAATCTTAAGTACCTCATTTGTGCACCGAACTAGCCAGCTAAGAGGGCCTAACGCGATGCCAAATGCGATCGTAAGGTGTCATTCACCTCTAGAACTAAGGAACGACGTACTTAGCTTCTTACTTCTTAGTGTGTACCTTATGTACTCCTACTATACATATAGTGTGCATAAGCACAGTAGTAGCATAGGTATACGTATACCGAATACTTAATTCCCTTTCTTAATAAAATCTTCGCGAAATGTTGATCGTTCTTGTCCACTGCCGAAACAATGTATACTAAGAAGACAATTTATGAAATAAATTGTCTTCGTAGTATCTCTATCTCTCTTGAAATTAATGAAACGATAAACGAGCACTGCAACTCGTAAGTGCTTTTATGACAATAATACAGTACCTACTATATATATATATATATATAAAATGAATTACACTGCATCATTGCACGTGTGCAAATAAACAAGCGTTTCTCTAGACTACACACATAAAAGGTCATAATTTCAAGGTTGAAGGCTGTAATACGATTGGAATCAATAAGTATTTAGTATAGCGATGTGTCTCTGGTGAGATCTGTCTGTGTAGCAGGCAGTTACGTGGTAAGAGGGCGGTGAGGCGGGGAGTGCGGCGCGAGGTGCATGTGCCTTGCATCGGTTGACGCATCGCGGTTGAATCCCCACATAGGACGCGAGGAAGTATGTAAAAAGGTGTATATAAGACGTGGATCGATGCCGGAGCCGACACCCACCTCCTACTGCACATACTGATGATAAAACTAATGACGCAGTTTGGAAATCGAAAATCTTTGCGACATTTCCCTCATTAGATTTAGACCTAACGAAATAATGTTTACCCAATTAAAGATGATTTTGTCTAATTTAATGATTCATAATAAAAATAAAATATTCAAGAAAAAGTCTGCTATTCTCTGATCAGACCTACTAGTTCTATGCAGGATTTGATCCTCATCAATACTACAAATCATTATCAAAATAGCAGTCAAGAATTTAAGATTATTCCAGAGATGCATTTGTCGACATTTACAAAATCTTTATTAGTACTGTAGCCACTAGCCTACTAGCCACCGCACATGCGCGTTTCGTTGACCTTGACGACTTGTGACGAGAACGAGACGAACTGGGTAGACGCGAAACTTAATTTTATTCATTTTCATTCCAACTGATTACCAACACTTTCAATTCGTCTCAAATCTCACGACTATAATAATACCCATGTTTGACATAATTCAGCAGATACTGTTAACTGTAGGTAACTTATAAGATAGGTATCTAAGCAGTTTGAAAACAAAATCCCGTGGACACGATGACCACATCTGTTACCGCCCCGGTTCTATAGCCGCCGAGCGCTGCAAGAAGAAATAGTACTTACGATGTATAGATATGAAGTTCTTCGATGGTACATACATACATAAACTCACGCCTTCTTCCCATGGGGCTAGGCAGAAACTACATAACGCCATCTGCTACGATCCTTACATACTCCTTTTGCCTCGTTTACATTCATACATCTGGTCATACACGCACCTGATCTTTCTGAAGAACATCACCAATAAGGTCACTATATGTCCTCCTAGGGCGTCTCCTCCCGGCGTTTCCACTTACATCTGCCTTGTAAATACCTTTTGTTAGTCGCCTTTTATTCATCCTCTCAACATGACCAAACCATGTAACCATATTTTTTGCTTCGCACGGAACGCATTTCCACAGCATTTATTCTACTTTAATGCTTCTTTTGCCACACTCAACATTCACTTCCATACATAAGCGTAGGCACCAGCACACCATTGTGAACAGCCAGTCGATCCTTTTTGGACATGAACTGGTTGGTCACAATCGCATGTATTCACTTTATTTCCGCATTGACTCTGCTATCCACGTCTTCATCAATCATCCCATGCCTTGTAAACAGTCCCCAAATATAAAAACTCACTTACTTGCTCCACACTCTTATCATTTATTTTCACATCACACACCGATACATCCTCTTCTCTTTCAAACACCATGACCTTCGTCTTATTCACATTTATATTCATCCCTTTCATCTTATATGCTTCATCCATCACAGTCACCACGACTTGCAACTGTTCTGCTGACGATGCAAGTAGAACTTGGTCATCTTCGTAGAGGCATTGAGAGGCAACTCATTCATCCTCAATCCGCACTCACCCTCTCTCAAATCTGTCGGACAACTATCCATGTACAAGTTCAACATCCACGGAGACACTACACAAGCTAAAGTATCTTTAAATAGCACTTGAGAAGCTTGTTGTCGAAAGTCTGTCTTCAATGTGACATTTCTCAATCATAATAAAAGCAAGTGTATTCAATGAAGTCTAGCGAGCGAGCCATTTGTTAGTCGTAATTGTAGCAACAACGCTCGAAATTAGCGAACGGCGTCTGCGATGTTGCCACGTTTACCTTTGCGCGTTTACGATTAATTCGCGCTGTGAATGTGGCGCTGAGTTGCACCAGCCAGACCTATTCAATCCATTCTAATTTAAATCTCATGTTGTTAACTCGCTCACGCCAACACCGTACGTAACGTATGAAAAGGACAGACTGGACTTGTGCCGACTGCGACATACACCACACCAACACTCAATAGAATTTATGTTATGTATGAGCATCGTTGCCTCATGTACCTATTCGTTGTTTGAGAATGTAAAAACGTTGTTTTTGTATTCATCAATAAATAGAATAAAACCCGAATTTCAAGCATGATCCTAGTTTCGAGGTAGTGAAAGTTGGAGCATTTTAGATTTGAACAAATGCTGCTAAGTCACGCGTGCCAAACATTTTCGGTTTCTCCGTCTCCCGAGATTTCAACGGCTTGAACTTCTGCTACAGCCATTTTTTTTTCTTAAAAGCTATTAGAACATAAGCATGATGATAAAGTGGTAACTCATAATAGGGCCACTGAACTGGGCGCTGCTATACGAGTGAAACCCGGTCCGCTTGAGGTCAACGAACTGTTCATTTTGCTGCATCCGTTGCAAATACTGCGCGGCGCATCGATGCCGCCACCAATTCTGTCGACTGAATACACCACTTTTTCATTTAGCTAAGTAAAAAGTGGTCTGGATTTCAAAGAAACTACAACTGAGGTTGGATTGCCAATAGAAAGTTGTACGCGCGTTATAACACTTACCACTGCGTTCTGTTGTTATGACTGTTATGATGATTGTTGTTATTGTTAACCAATATTATGATTTACGAAGCGAATAAGAGCCCCGTCTCATATTCTAATAGGTATTCACTGGCTACCTGTGTTACATACATACTTTACGTTTAAATTCTCATTAACACTAGCGTGTGAACTAGTGAATATGACGAGATGGTTTAGATGGGTACTGCTGAGTGTAACGATTTATAAAAACCGGCCAAGTGCGTGTTGGACCACGCAATGAAGGGTTTCCGTAGTTGGGATGAATTAATTATATCCCACATATTAGGTTGGGGAAAAAGTTTCTTCGCATTTTTTAAGAAAATTCAAAACATTTTTTAACATAGTATGTTTACATTTAACTAAAGTATGTAGGTACCATTTTGTTCGATAACTTTTTGCCATCTTGTAGGTAGGGACATGATCCCATTGCTATAGAAATTTTGGGACTTCTGATCAAAATACCGCGACAAGTGGTTTTGGCAGTCCTCCCGTGATGTTAACCTGACACTGCCTAAAGAATTCTGAAGAGACCGAAACAGGTGGAAATCTGAAGGTGCAAGGTCAGGACTATACGGCGGATGCATTAACACCTCCCAGCCAAACTCTCTTAATTTTTGCTGAGTGGCTAAAGATGTGTGAGGTCTAGCGTTATCATGATGAAAAACCACACCCCTTCTGTTGATTAATTCCGGCCGCTTTCTCTCAACTTCTTGCTTTAATCTCATCAGTTGTTCGCAGTAGAGTTCAGAATCGATGGTCCTGCCTGGTGGTAACAGCTCATAATGAATAATGCCCTTCCAATCCCACCACACACACAGCATCACCTTGTTGCGAGTTAACCCGGGTTTTGCCACAGTCTGTGAAGCCTGACCGGCCTATGACCACGACCTTTTTCGCACGTTCTTGTCGTACGTGATCCACTTTTCATCACCAGTTATCAGCTTCTTCAAAAATGGTTCGGTTTCATTACGTCGTAATAAAGAATCACAAATGAGTACACGGTTCATTAGGTTTCTTTCAGTGAGCTCGTGAGGTACCCAAATATCGAGCTTTTTTGTGTACCCAGTTTTTTTCAAATGCGCCAAAACTGTTTTGTGGTCAATTCCCAGTTCTTCAGCTACGTCGTAACTACTAATATGCCGATCTTGCTCCACTTTTTCAAAAATGGCATCCATTTTATCCGTAATAGGGCGACCAGAGCGACGTGCATCTTTGACATCAAAATTTCCGGATTGAAAACGCTTAAACCAAATTTGTGCTACTCTCACAGACACTGCACTAGGTCCATAAACATCGCAAATTTTTTTCGCGGCTTGCGTTGCATTTTTACCTTTTTTGTAGTAAAATTTTAAAATGTATCGAATTTCTTCATTAGATTCACTCATCTTGACAGTACGAAAAACAAATAAAAATCACACATTTTCCTAATTTGAATTTGGAATTATGTTCTTTAAAATTTAAACTTTCAATGATACCAAAACCAGCCAGATACACATAGTATAGCCAAAGAGATTTTATTACAAGTTCATACATACTATAATGCGAAAAGACTTTTTCCCCAACCTATTATATATATATTATACATTGTCTCCCATACATTCCGTATGGGAGACCATATTTTTCAACTACAATGTTAAGTTTGTTCTGAATGGGAGAACATGTTTTTCAAACTGCAAAATTAAGTTTTTCGAATATTACTCGTTAACCTATAAAGCCTACTTAGCGGTGATAGTTTTCTTTTTAACTTATATATACTACTGCAGTACTGCTGTGTTTTTTTTTATTACAAATCCAAATATAACTATTTAGCTTTTGGGGGCACAATATTTTTGAACGACCTTTCCAACGACACCATGGGATAGACGAAAAAAAAAAACATCCCCACTTTACGTGTACTCAAATTTTTGTTTTCTTTACTTTTTTTACCTCGTTGTCGGCGTGATTAATATGTATACCCATGCCAAATTACAGCTTCTAGTACTAACAGTCTCTGAGCTAAGCCGCGGACAGACAGACAGACGGACATTGCGAAACTATAAGGATTCCTTGTTTACTACGGAACCCTAAAAATTTTAATGTCAATTTTATTCTTCCTCAGGGAAAAAATTAGTGACCTGCTAATTTTGAGCACCTTCAAAATAAACAAAGCTTTAGCTGTAGTCTGTACTAAATTCATCAGTAAAGATCAAAAAGCTCCTAAACCAACGTTTATGTCAAAACATGGCCATGAACACAAAATATCGATCGCATGACCGATAGCTGTTGGCAGTCAGCCCTTTGTGTAAAGCGTGACCCAACTCAACGCTCACTGAAAACTTTTATAAAATAACGTAAATATAATATAGCTTTTAATCGTTTCTTCCATTTTTTTCTATGTACACATACACAGTCCATATAATATGTGGTGGAGGCTAGTAAAGTTTTGCGATCGTTTTGATTTGTTAGCTTCGGCAATAAAAATGTTCACGAAGATGTGGACAGGTGTTGATGGCACGTGAAGCTGGATGACCGTATATTTTTTATATAAGTATCCGAGTTGACGAAATATTTGGATATACATTTAAAAGGATATGTTTCTTTACAAAGAATTGGTCGGGCTTCTGTCTGGAGTTGATGTAAGCCGGCAAATGGCCACCGTATTATTCGGGGCGGGTCGGGTTGCGCGGCGGCGGTAATGGGCTCCGTACGCGTCGCCTTTCGCCCACGGGAACTGGTTTCACGCAGCGCTTGTCAACTTGTGGACTCTTTGATTTGATTCAATATTATTTCATTTCCACAATGTTTTACACGTTTATTTGCCATGGATATTTTTTATAATTCGGTGTTTAGTCATGCATTTTCGTAAATTGTTCTTATATCTAGTGATGTTTGTAATATTGGACTCTGAGCAAAAAAATATTTAGTGTCGACATAGGCGGAAGGGAGGACTGGGTGTTTAGGGGGCGCCCGTTGTGGGAGGGATTTATATGTATAGTGGCGCGATCACGTGTACATTTTGCAGCTTGTATTGATCCTGTCGTCTTTTTCTTGTTGCGATTACGATTATGCCGCGCAGCGCAACTCGGTAATGCAACTAATTCAAAATTTTCCAGTAGGTAGGTAATCAACATTTTTTATGTATGGTGTCGTGGTCTTGTATAGTAGGTGTCGTGGTATAGTAGGTAAGTACATTGTTCTCATTGTTAGAATTTGCCGTGGCCCCGTAGGTGACGTTACTCTTTTAAGTATTTGAAGCCATGATACTCCTCAGAAAAAAATACGTTATCATTTATAGTGCGTCTAGTAGGTATAATAGGAGTAGTATACATAATAGGTCTAGTAGGTATCCGATCAGATATAGGAGCATGACTAGGAAGGAGGCGTGCGAATTTAGATCCGTTAAGTCGAGTTGAACAAGATACCTCGATTTGTTTGTGCTCACTCTATTTCGGTGTTTGTGGCGCACTCGGCGGCTAATCGGCGCGTCACGTGACGAGCGCCGGAAGGACGGGGGGTGCGGGCCGGGGCGTCGGAATGCAGTCACCAGCGCTCGATGCACACCCAGCATAGCTGCTCGATTGATCGTCAAGTCAAGCTCTTGCTCTACTTTACACACGCACTGGCTAAATGAAATCATCGCTGTTATACGTCCATAATTTACAATTACAACGTTACTTGTTGTGCTAACTCTTGTCTTGTATATGTTCAATTCATTTTCCAGAACAAATTATCTCAGCGGAGCTATCCCCATTTTGGTCATAATGTATGAAGAAAGTAAAAAATACTTGATTCTTGACGCGTAGTTATTTGTTCTTGATTGGGGGCAAATAGGGTTTAGGTACTAAATGATAAAAGTATGCATGCGTAAGCAAGCATGAATATTGCATAGGTGATAATAAGTACCTACCTAAGTGATAATAGCAACAAATGAAGTAGATTTGTAACGAGAGTGAACACACACACTTAGGTATTGTATTGTCATTTAAAACAGTTTAATATGTTATCTTAACGACTGAAGACAATTAATTACCTACCTAGGTATACTTATTTATCCGTTTTGAAATCTATTGTTGTTATGATTACGATGGAAATACAATGAAGTATTTATTTTGATAGTGTCATCAGTCATCAATTCATCATGCTCATCATTACTGGCTAGGAGGTACCTACCATATTGCTTGGAAACCAACAAGTCGACGTTCCAATCTACAGAAGAACCGTCGCTCAAAAGCTACTATTTGGATATTCAAGCCTAGAATTAGAAGTAGTAAGAATGTGGCATGATCCCTGAAATCAAAGAAAATATTTCATCTGCTTATAATTATGTCAACGTGTAACTGTTTGTTGATAACATCATAATGTATGTTATTCCGGGGTGACGTTTTGATTGCATGACTTGGCCAAAAAAGCTGCTGGTTGTCCCAGAGCCCCTCAACATTGAAAAAGCACTCAAAGACCGAAGTACAACAAGTCGATATAGGTAATACTATGTAAGGGGATTTGACCTGTACTGTGGTATTTCTTCTAGTAAATTTACTCGTGAGCTCTTACTTTTGTTGTTGTGAATTCTTATCGATTAGAGTTATGTGACATCATTTGTGTGAGTAAATATTTTATTTGATCTCGTTTAACTTAAGATGAAATTGTATAGTACAAAGCAGTAATTGCAGCGTGCGGATTGCAGGCGATCGCCCCTCGCCCCGCCACGCAGCCCCCGCGCTCGAACACCGTAAGTAAACAGTCTGGTGTTTATGCGCGTCTCGCTCGCACCGACCGCGTCGCGTCGCGCCTCTGAGGTGCACTCGCTGTTCCTATTATTTTCGTGACGGGTATTGCGCCGAAGCCGATTCCCGCATCCTCGCCCCCGAGACGCGAGGTCCGGTCTCGCGGCGGAGGCGGCGGCGACGGCCGTTCGCATCGCGCGCCAGTCCGCGCCCGAGGCCGACTGTCGCATTGCTCCGTGCCTTCAAACGTTTGGTGTTTCTCGTCCATGTGTTAAAATTGAAGATGCGGCACGTTCCGAGTGCGTATCACGGTGGGTGAAGAACGCCCGACCGCGGTTTGAATTTCATCGGTATCGTGACGTGTTTGGTGACAGTGAGTGGATTGTGTATTAGCGTGCCGATGATACACGTGAATGTGGATGGAGTTCGGAGCGGTGTTGGAAGATGCATTTCAAAGAGTCGTTCGCGATGAGCGATCGACCGAGCGAGCGTGGCCGGCGCAACTCCCGCTGCAAGGGTGGGTGTCTGCTTGCAGTGACGGCTGCGAGTCGTCTGCGCTCGTGGACCACAACACAGCTACACACCATACCTACATAGCGTGGTTTACGTGCCTACATCTTTCATCTGCCCAAACATCCTCACTATAACTCCTACCTACTATTTACTAATGTGTTTACCAGTCGCAATCTTTTAATAGAATATTATCTGAGTTTATGTTGACTTCTGAGTATTTTACTGAGATGAAGGTACTTCTTAAGCTCATCTTCCTATAGTTCCTATTGAGAGAGAGTGTTTAGTAGATTTTGGGACACCGTAACATTCTACTAGAAACAATTGGAACTCTTGTTTACAGCACCCAGATGATATCGTTTCTCTGATTTTATGAAGTAACCATACGCATACAGCAATGGTATTATATACCTATTTATGTTAGTAATTAAATTATAAAGAATCGATGCGAAGCTCTTACTCGAACAAATTCAGTTATTGGCTTTGCTGTTGACATAAATAAGCGATCAGCTGTAGCGTCTCTGAATTCTAGTGCATTTGACACTCTCTAATTTTCTGTTTTGTACTCAAAATATCTTTGAATATTTCCGCTCTATTGTTGTTATCAGTGTTGTATTGCTGCATGCAATAAAATAATATCGAATTTTGACATGGGTTGATTCATAAAATATTACGAATCTACGTACTTACGACATATATTATTATTCCTTCCGATACGTCGATAAACGATAAGTTATTTTTACCAATATATCTACATTGTTTATCATACACACATCAAACAAAGTTTGTGATCACTATCATAAACTATAGGTATTTTTTAAATTTCACTTTATCCAGAAAATGTGTTTACGTTATATCTTTTTTTAAATAGAAATAGGTACACTGTTTGAAATTAAATAATAAAACAGTTTTTTTATTTTTTTATTCTCGCGGAGGTCTTGCCTCCGTGCTTGTAGTCCAGCCTGGTGTAAGCAATTCCGAATGGTCTGAGTGCTAACCTCAAGTCCAGAGGCGGCCCGCACTTCTGCTTTTATTGTAGTGGCGTTGATTGTTGGGTCACGGGCTGCCTGCAATCTGATATAGCGCTTCTGAGCAGCAGTCAGAACAGTTGGCCGACCACTGCGGGGTCGGTCAGCTAAATTATCCATGACGTGGTACCTCTGCAATGTGACCAGGACACAAGATTGGCGGCAAACCTGCGTGCTATTTCTGTCGTGGAATATCCTTCTTCCCTCAAAGTTACAATTCTTGCTCGTAAAACTTCTGATAATCCTCTTGGCATTTTATCAATAACAACTTTCCTCGAATAAATATTATAAATCCGTTAAAATTGACTAAGTCAGATTTCTGAATGATCGTGAGTTTGGATTGAATTTCTTTTTATATGGAAAAACAATTGTATTTTTGTTTTGTTTTATATATTCTTATTCTATATTTTTAAGTAAAGAATCTAAAAACAAGAAGAAATTATGACATACTCCAGCGTAACAAAAAAAAAACGATTTTTCAAACTAATCGCAATTTTTTTTTTGTGTTCATTCATACCACAGAATACCACTATAAAACTGGAACGTTTAACCTATATTGATAGAATAGCAGAACTTTTTGCTGTCGTAGGCTGGCACCTGTAGAATAAACACGTAGGTAGTACCTACGTAGGTAATAGATAAAAACAATATACTTAAGGCGAAAGCGTCAAGGCAATATTTCAGGTCAGTATCAGGTTGTATGTTGATCAGCTATCTAATTACGCAACACATTTTCGTAAACTATTGCGACTAATCTGTTTCATTTTAACAGTTCAACAACATTCATTGCGTTATTTACGTTGTTGAGCAGATTTTTTTTTTCGAACTTTTGTAGCAATGGATTAGCAATCTGTTTCAAAACGATTCAGATTCTGATTGATCGTGTATTATGCAATTAGGGTACTGAATATGATTCGCGGCCGTATCAAATGTTATTTATAGAATTGTAATCATAAACACCATCAATACAACTCTGCAAGTTTATGTAATTCTATTGAATGAATATTTCATGAAATCATGACATTTGAAGATTATGCTAACATAAGGAGTTGTATTCCTGGTTCTAATGATTATAATTCTTTAAAGCCATATTTGTTACAATCGCGAATCATATTTTAATCAACATAATGTATAACCTGACACCATAGACGTATAAAAAAGGTCGGACGGATTCTCGCTAACAAAAAACTGTGTCACTCAAAGTCAGCCAGTTCGCTGTACGTACAGCACACATTCACACAATAGTCAGCCATTTACGCGCAAACGTCAACACAGGCGATACGTCTATGCGGTGATATTTCTTTTTTAAGATACAGCATTTCTTGTGTGGTGAAATGGTGTAAAAACCGTAGTAAAAATCCAGGAATCACGTTTCATGGGTAAATGAATAATTCACTCATTTAATTCCCGATTTTATACATCAAAATCAATCTTCATTCGATAAAATTCGTCACAAGGCCAGTGTTGCCAATATTCACGTGTGCAAATTACCCGAAATATGGGAAATTTATATGGACTATAAAGTGTGGAAGATGTATATGATGATGTGTTTGCTATATTGTATTGTAATATTTGTGAACTATTTTATTAGAACGGGAGTAAACTGGTAGAAATCGCGGTGGCGTCGCGGCGACGGGCGTCGTGTCCCTGAGCACTTATGGCCCTCTATGCGACATTCTCTATGAGAGTGTGAATTTGGTCAAAATGAAAATCCAAGATGGCTGCTGCGAGCCGTGCTCCCCGGCTCCTTAGCCCAGGTTCGCACAGGTGTATTTTTATCGCGGCGATCTTCTTTTTTACACTGAATTTTTAACTCTCGGTATTGAGCCGAGCATTGAGAATCCAACAGAGCGCATCCAGCGCGTATCCCAGCGCGTCAAGAAAACACACTGTTGGATATTCAACTCTCGGCGCTAAACAGTGCGTCGAAATCCAATTCGCAAAAAAAAATCGCCGCAATAAAAATACACCCGTGCGAAAGCATTAGGTTAAAAAGTAAAATTTAAAACATTTAAAATATTTTCAATTAAAACTGTGTTTTATTATCTTTTTTTTTTCTTTTATATTTTCATTATAATTGGTTCTTACCATTAACCTTTTGAAATGGCACGGTATAAATCTGCCTACACACGACTTGTATTTGTCTTAATAAAATAAAGCAATAATAAATGGGTAAATTTGGCTTACATGGCATCCCTAAATTCACTCACACATAAATTAGTCGCCGCCATTACGGGACACAGTTTTGTCTTAGCGGGAGTTCCGTCCGACCTTTTTTATACGTCTATGCCTGACACTGACCTGCAAATTGCAAAAAAACGAAAGAAAACTTGAATTTCGCGGGCTACCTTAGCGCATCCCCTTTAAGTAAAAATAGCATGTTTTATAATTGGTTCTTTCATATCGTTTGCTATAATTGAAAGCTAGGGTAGTAAAATAATACCTAATAGGTCGATAAAATCTTCGTAATATTAGCAGTAGCCGTAGACTTCAATGATCTATGATAAGGTCAATGTTATCATACATCATTGAAATCTACGGCTTCTATGAGGCAAAATCGAAAAATTTCTTAGCCCACGTTAGCACGGACGTAATAAAATCGAGGCGATTCTTTTTTCGTGCACTGGATTTTCAACGCTCTGCATAGCGCTGAGAGTTGAAAATCCAACAGTGGTTTTTTCAACGCGCTAGGACGAGAGTGCGTCCCAACGCGATGGATTCTCAACGCTCGGTTCAACACCGAGAGTTGAAAATCCAGTGCGCGATAAAATCCCGCCGCGATATTTTTACGTCCGTGCGAACGTGGGCTTATAGCTACGAGTAGAAAAATACGTTGAGGGATACTAAGTTTGAAAGTGTCATACTTAGTTACTTAGGCAATATTTTCTGAGGAAAAGCAGGTGCCATTTTTTTGTGCATAACACTGTTTAACTTCGAACATTGGTGACATTGGTGAGGGCTTATTCTGCAAAATTAAAATAGTTGGGGTTTATCCGCGAAAATAACTGACAGTGACTATCGCTTTGACAGTACTTAAATTATACTGGGTGGCCCATAAATTAGCGTCCAAAAGAAAATTTTAGAATCCTCTATCCAAGGGTTTCCCGAAACACCCCGATTAATGTTCAGCGTTTATTTACCATTTAGTAGACTGTCGAAAACTCGTAGTGTCACCAATGTTCGAAGTTAAACAGCACAAAAAAAAATGGCACCTGCTTTTCCTCAGAAAATATTGCCTAAGTAACTAAGTATGACACTTTCAAACTTAGTATCCCTCAACGTATTTTTCTACTCGTAGCTATAAGCCCACGTTTTTCAAGCAGGTAAAGCTCACTTTTCCAAGCAGGAAATTACAACCTAAGCACCCAATAGCAACCCATAAGCAGTTATGCCCGTGATACACGAGGCTAATTTCTCAAGCCAGGATAGTAAGCTAGTGTCACTAAGCTAGCAAGCTAGTAACTCTGGTTTCATGTACACAGAACTAGCTTCACTTCTAGGCTTGTAAGTTAGTGAGAAAGCTAGTAAGCTAGCATCTCAAGCTGGGATAGTTTAATAGGATGAGGTTCTATTTTTTGTCACTGCACACTAGCCAATCGAATACTAGCTTCGCCGGCCACATGAAGCTAGTACACAAGCTAGGATAGTAAAATCAGTGGTGGGGAGTGCTACTAGCTCAAACCAACTGCAACAAAAAAGTCAACCATAAAACTAAATAAAAAAAATAAAAAAATCAAAAACCCGACTGCAAAATCACGTAACAAAAAATAGAAAAACTTTTGTTTGTCTCACGCTTCAGCTGGAATCTCTTCCCAGGCAATTTTCAAAGCGTCAAGCAGTGGCTTCTGGTCACAGACCTCTTACTCACTATCTCTAACCCTTCGTTTCAATTGGTCCCACATGTGCTCGATTGGTTTCAAGTCCGGAGTGTTTGCTGGCCAGAGTAAAACTTGAATGTGGGAATCTTCCAGCACAGGCTGGGTGGCTTGAGCTGTGTGTGCACGGGCATTATCCTGCATCAAGACGAACCCAGGACCCATTTGCACAGCAAATGGGATCACATGAGGCCTGATGACTTCCTCAATGTAACGCTGAGCAGTTACGGAACCCCATTTAAAATAGCGAGCTCAGTTTTGCCGTGTAAGCTAATCACACCGTGTAACCAAATCATTACGTTAATTCCAGAAGAATTAAAAATAACCATTATAAAACCGCTTTTCAAAAAGGATTGCAGAGAGAATATGTCCTGCTACAGACCTATCGCTTTAGTGCCAATTTTTTCAAAAATATTTGAAAAAGCAATATATAATCAACTTACTTCATATTTTGAGGAAAATAGTTTATTCGTTGATAACCAAAAAGGTTTTAGGAAAAACAGATCAATTAACATGGCCATCTATGATTTCTTGCATATGGTTAGCAGCAGAGTGGATAAAAGACTACCAACTCTAGCGCTTTATATGGACATGCCAAAAGCTTTCGATCGCGTAGACCATAAAATACTGATAAATAAACTTAACGCATACGGAATTAGAGGAAATATATTAAATTTAATAGAATCTTATCTATCTAATAGAAAGCAAATAACGACAATTAGTAGAATTTGTAAAAAAAACCGAACTCACATATAAATCTAGCCAAAGAACTGTAACTTACGGGGTACCACAAGGTAGCGTACTCGGACCGCCTCTATTTATTATCTATACTATATTAATGACTTCCCTATAGCGTCAACGTATCCTATGACAATGTTTGCAGACGACAGCACTTTACTTTTTAATAATGACGAAGTAACTACATTAGAGGCTGACATTAATTCTAATTTAAAATCAATTGTGAATTGGCTGCAAAATAATAATTTGATTATAAATCTAGACAAAACAGTAATAATGAAATTTCAACAAAGAGTAAATCACAAATTGAACTTAAATATTAGATACAGTGACAAAGTTATTCATGAAACAAATATAACAAAATTTCTCGGATTAAACATAGAAAACACATTAAAATGGAATTCACATATTGACAAAGTGTGTAGTAAACTAAACCAATACTCCTATGCCTTGCATATGTTAAGTAAAACAGCCGATCGAACAACAGTATTAACTGCATATCATGGACTAGTGGCCTCAACATTAAGATATGGAATTATATTTTGGGGCAATGCAACGGGTAAAGATACAGTATTTAAGTGCCAAAAAAGATGCCTAAGAGCTATCTACAACTTACAGACAACTGACAGTTGCAAACCGTTTTTTAAAAATATGAAAATATTAACAATGCCATCGTTGTACATATTTGAAACGTCCATGTTTGTCAAAAATAATCTGCACAAATTTGCTCGAGTAAGTAGCCAGCGCCGTTGTGACCGGTTACAAACAGTTGGGTCTAAAACTGCACTATTTAGGAACAGTGTTTTTGCAATGGCTCCAAGGATATATAATGGATTACCAAAAAGTCTAAGAAGTGAAGAAAATGTCCACAAATTTAAAAGTAATTTGTTTTTGTTCCTAATTCATAAGACATATTACTCTATTGAAGATTTTTTAAATGACAAATTATGATACAATTCTTATAATATTATTTTCCTTTGACATGCATGTAAAATTTAATTTAATTGACATCTCTTCATTTTATTGACATTTATTTAACTTAACTTACTTTTTACTGTTTAATCTCGTTTTTTTTAATACACAAATTACTATTTGTACACCAATTTAATTGGTAGAACATAGAGCTTGACTACAATAATATGTATATTTAAAACCTTCGATGTATACCTATGTTCACAAATAAAGATTGATTGATTGATTGATTGATACGTTGGGACCACCGAAACAGTCAAATTCTTTGCATGTATGCAGGCTTCCAAAAATCACTGAAATGAAATGAAATGAAATTTATTTGCAAGAATTGTAGTACGTTACAGTTGGTCGGGTTATTTAAAAGTTTCTAAAACAATTCGCTAAAACTAGCATGCAAACATTACATTACACACTCGCCGCGTCTTAGCCACGATCGCCGAATGTAATTTTTTTTTACTTTGTTTTCCTCGGTGAAAAGCACCATGCCCCATGCTTTATGCCCCAGTGCAAGTATTGACGGGAGAAACTTAAACGATTAACACGTTGAGCCATGGACAAAGGAATTCGAACAACTCGTCGTTTTGAAGTTTACTGGTCTTCGGGCAATAGATTCCGGATAATTTGGACACGAGTACCCGTTGTCAACTATAGGTGATTTTGTAACTTGCGAGCCGACACTGTACAGTCTCGGCGGGCACATAGCCGGATGTACCGATCCTCGTGAACATTTGTAATGAGAACTCTATGCGAACCAGTACCCTTATTACGTAATACACGATCAATCTGATTTGAAACAAATTGCTAATCCATTGCTACATAAGTTCGAAAAAAAAACTGCTCAACAACGTTAATAACGCAATGAATGTTGTTGAACTGTCAAAATGAAACTAATTTGTCGTATCGTTTACGAAAATGTGTTGCGTAATTAGATAGCTGGTCTTCTTGCAATACTGCCGGTCTCTTGGAAGCGATTTCAAGCATTTTGGATAGAATTTCGAGAAAACCATACAGATGAACATACATACATACCGGTCAAAATCATAACCCTCCTTTTTGCTTCGCCGTAGTCGGGTAAAAATAGAACTCCATCGTATTAAACTACCTTAGCTTGAGACACTGGGTTACTAGCCTAGAAATTATGCATACACGAAGCTAGAGTACTAGCTAGCTTACTATCCTGGCTTAAGAAACTAGCCTCGTGTATCTCAGGCATTAGAGCTGCAGGAGTTATAAATATCGACTTAAACTCTTAACTCTCATAAGCATAACATACTGTTTGGTAACATAAAAGTATCGGAATAAAAACTAGTTAAACAACTTAAATTCTTCAAGCTGTAGATAGTATTGTTATTTTCGTTTTCAACTTTCAAGGTCTTCTCATATTGGTGTGACTTGGTTACTTTACACTCAAACTTATAATAAGAATAATTATTTACATGTCACTTGTACACTGATAATAATATTATGCTCATGATTAAAAATATTACAATGATACAGCTAATGAATTTAACTTTTAAAAATAATGAAATATCTGTATGATAATTAATTCCACATGACCTACCTACATTTTGTTTTGTACTACTTGTTAATTATCACTAAACAGATGCTGGCTACTTCGTAAAGTAATGAAACATTATAGTAAAACCATTGGTTCAAGAAAGGCAAGTAAATTAAATGGGTGCATGAATACCGTTAGATTAGGCAGGATGTTACTCATGATATGACTGTTATTTGCCTATACGTAGCACGTCGCATTTATTAACCCTTTACGGTTTACCCAATATTTTCCATTATGCTAATTTAAGTTGCGATCAAATTGTTTACGTGACTCTGACTTAAATGTTAATAAAAAACAAACACTATTTTTAAAAAAACAGGTTTTATTTAATCATAATGAATCAGTCACACGTTTCACTTGGCTACGTCATTCGTTAAAGGCCTCTGGGGTTATGCGGGGTTTGGGGAGGAAGGGAGTCGCAAAGGATGGAGGTGAGATCATAGTGGCGAGTGGCCCGGGGAGGCGATCGATATGTACATTGAACATACATACGTATCTATATAAATAACTGTACCTAACTTCTCGCAACTCGACTGTCTGCTCCAGATACTGCGCCAAAACCCTGTCCCCCCGACCTCTACCCCCACCTTACCTATTCTTTAGCAAAAAGATCAATTTTTGAACAGAAAGCATCAACTTGAACAGAAAGCATCAACTTGAACCTGTTTATACACATTTTTAAGTACAGGTTTTTCAGAAAAAAATGTTACATTTTAATGAACTAATTAATAGCATTAATTCCTACAAATGAAACATGTTATAATGCCTAATAGTGTAGTACTCCATGCTATCAGGCAAATCAAACAAGTTACAAAGTACAGACGCCAGCACGTCAACCTACTACAGTCTGACAAATTTCTTTAATAGATTTTCAACTTTATCACTAAAGCATAAGGTTCAAAGTTGATTGGGAAAATTTGACAGTTTCGGGTAGGTTGATGATGTGCTGGTCTGTACATATTTGCTCAGAGGATGTGGTGATATAACCACTTCCATGGGTCCTTAGGCATTATCTGAAATAGTTGTAACAGTTATGGCGAACCGCAAATACCAATTAAAAGGAAGCTTTTGGCAGCAACACGTTATCAGGAGAATCCAACGTCGCCATCATAACATTGATTGAACAGACATTTCGAATCTACCAAGACTAGTGTTTGATATTTGATCATGTCGCAAATTCGCAAAATTATGTCTACATCGTATTTGAAATATGACTGTATGTTGATTCTCAATTCTCAGAAATGTGTTTTCATTCATAATTGACTGATCTAGAGA
This sequence comes from Xanthia icteritia, assembly GCA_949128155.2. Taxonomy (NCBI): domain Eukaryota; kingdom Metazoa; phylum Arthropoda; class Insecta; order Lepidoptera; family Noctuidae; genus Xanthia; species Xanthia icteritia. Next base: position 13,403,935 of record OX421941.2, read on the forward strand.
GTCTATCTTTAAAGGTGAAATACGGCAATACTAGTGCATTTTGACTAATGCGCAGACTCCTTAAAATCCTAGATATTGAGACTACGCAGTTGAGTGAGGGTTCGTTCTTCTACGCCTTCAGTAGTTACAAGTAACAAAAGATCATCAGAGGTTGTAGATTCAACTGGTTACTTTAAATCTTAAACCTCTTACTTCATCCTAGTTTGTCCGGTTTCAAAGCCTTCGTTAATCTTGCAATGTTAAGGTGTACCGGGCTGTTTTCTGTAACTCGACGATAACAGAGGGCTGCGGGCATTTGGTGTTGTTGCTGGCATGTCTCGGAGAATACCAAAGTACTCAGGATTGTATGCGGCGACCTCGGAGCAGTTCAGTAGCACGTGGCTATTTCTACCTCCCTATTTTATTTCCCGTTTTACTTACACCAAAAATAAATTTCTCAGTCTGATTTAGAAAATAAAAGCTCTCAAGATACTTGAAACAGAATTACAGGCTTCACTTAACATTTTTGAGACCATTTATAATGGCATGGCATTACGAATAGTATGAGCAACATGCTCATACTTTTTTTTAACGACATGGTAAATGACGGACTAAACGACCTCTTTTTAATCCGTTTCGTTCAAGGATCTGATCAACCTTCAGGATCCTGTCTTGATCCATAGTATTGAATACAACGCCTGTATAGAATAAATAATACATGAGTTGTAACATGCACCATCTTCAACAGGTGCTGGCGTCAAGATGGAGCACTTCCAAGCGGCGCTGGATCCTCGCAAGCAGGAGCTGCTGGAAGCGCGATTCCTAGGCGCCAAGGTCAGTTTCTACTCCTGTTTTACTATACTACATGATTTAGTCATCAGTTGTCGCTTCTCCCATAACGTTTCTGCTTCAGTGCGAGGCTCGTATTTCTCACATAATGTGCCAGGCATTGAATTTGAACTTGAACTTAATTCACGACATTTGTATAGTTTAGTGATAAACTCAAAACCAAATCAAAGTACTAACTGAAGCATTCACAAGACCGATAGAATACCTATGTCCAAATAACTTTGTTCATCACGCTCATTAGCTCATCTCATCTATCAGGTTAGAATTGATGAAGAATACCTACGTTCAAATAGTAATCTTGATTTCAAATTGACAGGGACGAATGAATTATATGGTCGAGTGAAGTCCTCGAGTATAGGCGTATACACCTCAGATATTGAGTAGATGCGGGATATTCTAGGTAATCTATTTGGGTTTACAAGCTAATAATAGAAGAATAGGATTGTTTATTCAAGTGGTTCATTGAATTGTATTCTTAGTTTCTGTACAAACGAGTTTTGTTGGGCCCGACGACTTGTTTTCATGCTTCCATTGGTGTCAGAGGTTTTCATATAGAAGCCTCACGTTATTAGCTTAAAATTTATTTAATTAGTTTATTATTCTTGAAACCATAGAGAGATAAATATCGATTTGAGAAATGAGTCAAGCAAAGTTCTACTAATGAATATAAGTGATGTAATAGATGACGAACAAATTTAAGCACATAAGTTAAGTAGTCACTAATCAAGTGCTTTTTATTACAGTAGTGAACATCTGTATAAATTCCATCAGCAAATTGTATAGGAATGTCTTTGTTAAATCAGAAGTGAATGCAATGTTGTTTTCGAAACGATTCTTTTGTTCTCACATTTCCTGCGCTCAGGTTAGGTTCAGTTAGTTGGTTTATCGGTAATAATAACGCCACACTGTTGTTGTCTACTTGGTTGGATTACATATTTCAGGGCGTACGCAGTATTTGCGTCTCATGTAAAAGTAACGAAGGAAGAAACCCCTTTACACGTATCATCCATCCCTAAACTTCGACCTCTATGGTGTTATGAACTTATGATTACACATGAAGTGATGAAACTCTTTTATTGGAAGGCTTTAAGTATCTCACAAGGTAATACGTACCATACCTAATGTTAACATCGTTGATGACATAATTTACGTTGATGAAGTTTTGATGTACGGTATCACAATCAATCGTTACAGTTATATCAACTAGCTGCTTGGGCTGTGAATGAAAGTTCTCACGTTCCGTTGCCTAAACATCATCATGATATGATACAAATATCTTGCCACTTGGTTGTTAAGCTGCATAATACTCTTTAAAAAAACCTGGTAGGTAAAGATATGGAAGGTCAGAATAGCATACGGGCGATAGGTATTTAAAGTAAAAAAAAATGCAAGTTGCTTAGGGCACCTCAGTAAGTTGAAAAGGAGGGGGAGCTGCGTAAAGCCGACTGTTATGTACAGCCATACTTATATCAGTGCCGCACCAGTCGGCGGGCGAGATGTTGACATGCAACGAGTCGATCACGTGATCTTTGATAATGTGGCAGCTCCAGTAGGCATGCCCACCTGCCCCGCCGCCGCCGCCGCCGCCCCGCTTTCTGTTCGCCGGTCGCCGGCAACATCACGTATGTGCACACATCGTCGTCTCGGCCGACCAAGTGATGTTGTAGATATGTAATTCTATTATGTGTCTCGTCTCCGTCCGTTCCCCGCTCACACTTCGCTCCCCCTATTCGTCCTATTGACGCGTCATTTGGCCGAGCTAGGGCATCGGTTTTGTTCGTTGTTTTGTTATATTTGTTATTCAAATGATCTGTGTTATTGATCACGTTCTCTTTGTTGCTCACCGGAAAGATTTTAAAGTGAGTAATCACTAGATTTACCTTCTTTAGAAACAATTTGTTTATTTGAACCACGATGTAGCAATCAGAAAATATCATAGTCCAATCTGAAGTCAATCGGTATGATATCAGTAATAAATATTCATAATCAAATCATTGTCTGATGGTGGCAGTCCCGCTCGCTTGTCACTGAATGTACTGTACCATTTCGTCATTCAACGACAAAATGGCGGACGGACATAAATAGTTTCTCGGCAAATGTACGGTTGTGACTTATCGACCTAAAAACATTCTGCTACCTGTGAGCAATTAGAGCACAACCATACACATCAAGAAAAATATGTTTTGGAATTGTTGAACACGGTGATAGTCTTGATAGGTAACTGTTGTATCTATGTCGCCTAACAGGCTACATCATGAATTTGTGATAAGCTTATCGATTTGTATGCAGCTACGTTCAGAGACGATTAAAAATTGAAGTTTAGCTTGCAATATAATTTAATACATACACGACGTAGGTATAGGTAACTATTGTAAAAGGCAAACAGCTATAATAGTGGGGAGACGTTTTCTAATAGGCTGGTTTACATTGAGCGCATTGATCGCGTGTTTACAGGTCAGCACAAGGGAGATACTAGTAGAAACTCGGCGGACGCCCGAATACAAAACGGTGAGTTGTTTTATGGATAATATTGTAGATATTTGCATTCACCGGCATAACATTAATTATTAGCCTACGCAAACTTTTAGCTTCCTACAATCGCGATTCGCGATAATGTGGGACGGTTGTTTTAACGCTCGTTCGCTCAACCATTGCATGATGGCATACATTATTAATAGAAGGTCTATTACGTTTCATGCTACATTTAGGAAGTCGGTTACCTTGATATCGATTAGGCTTTCGTCGGCAAACAGTGGATATTGTTTTTTTTTATGAGTTTGTGCCTTCGAGTGTGCACGTAAATTTGATAGTCATCATCTACACACACAGTTGAATGTGCTTCGAGTTTGACATAGTTTATGTAGTGTTTGAAGAATCTCATTTACTAGCAGGTAGGCTACCTATGTGACGTTTAACTGCGTTCAACTTAAAGTCCTTTGAATATATGCCTAAGAACATTGAGTATCGCGCGCGCTCAGTTCGTACATACAACAGTGTATAGTGTAAACACACCTATATATAGTAGCCTTACAAAATAACAGCGAGACCATTTTCGTACCGTATGTATAGAGCGCACCAAGCGCACCGTACGCAGCTAGTTTCCACTCGCCTGTCACGGTACGCGGTACAATGCATCGCAGCAGGTTTTTATTCGTCTGTCACGGACACTTGGACCTAATCGTTCTCAATTACCGAACAAAATATACGCTTTTATTCTCGAATTAAAATCTTTGAATATCAAACTTTGTTTAAATATAGGTACGGCTTTTAACTTCCCCTATTTTTCGGTGGCCTTCATTGAAATAAGCTGCGTAAGCTACTCTGTGGCGGCTATTTTATGCTATAATACTTCTATAGCTTATTATTGATTGGTAAATGGAATGATGAATTGATGATGCAGAAATTAAGAATTTAAAAAAAACGTAGTTCAATGAAAACTTTTTCTTTTCCCAATCGAACTATTAATAGACTTGGATCGAACTTCGAGGATAAGCATTACTTACTTATTACTGATTCACTACTGTTAAAATATGACTATATTTTTGTTTGATAGAAGTGTATGGTCGCGAATCATAACATAAATAAAATTACATAAGAGCCCGAGCTGACGAGCCAGCTATACTGCTCGGCTACTGTCAATGACACAATAGCGTGTCAGCTAAATCATGTTCTGTAAAGGATGGAATTTAGGAATCGATTATGTTACGTAAATAAGTGTAGTTACTTTGCATCTGTTATGTTTGATTCAATGCCGTTTCTTCTTGAATCACGCGTCATTTTTTTACCACCATTTTTTTTTCCCGAAGACTTGTTGCTACTCATTGTGAAGACTTGGTATCCTAAAAGTGGAAATACGATAAACTTGATAAAGCGAGCAGGGAAGTATGCCGGCCTCGAAGTGTAGGCAAGTCGGGGCCGCGGGGTCACCGACACGCAGCGCGCCGCGCTCCCCGCCCGCCCGCTCCCCGCGCCTCTATCACTGAACGCTTGAAATGAAATCGCGGTTTTCGCACCACTCTTACTGCCTAATGGGATAGGTACTATGGGTACCTGCTTATCGATATATCGTTCAACATGTCAGTGTGTGCGTGTGAGTTGTTTTGTCGCGGATGCTTTAATTTCTTTAAAAAAACTAGTTTTGTATGGTTTCATTTTTGTTCTTGATAACTAAGTCTTGTTATTATTACTTACAACACTAGTCCATGTTTATTATAATATGTACGATGAATCCTAATTAGATTGAGCAGGTACTTGTTTAGTAGTTTTGAAATGGCTCGTAACACCGATTGTGATTTATAATTTCGTGTAGATACCTATTACTATTAAAGTATTGCATTTACGTGATTTCGCTTTAAAACTATTTCTTTCAAATCAACACTACCGAATCAAAAATGATTGTGCATTTTATTGCATTTACAGATTGAATTATAAAATCTTACACAGACATTACTATGCTTATTCTTCCATACCACCACACATTATCATTGTTTAACAAGTTCACTAGCTAACACAATACGTTTTATAAAATGGTAAGGCGGTTAATGTAATCGCGAATATTCGCGAGCGCTGAGGTTGAGGCAGATTGGCAAGCAGAGGTGGGCGACTTTCGGCTTGTCTCGTACAGCAAGCATGCTTATTCCGCACTGAGAGAAAGAGAAGTAGGCACAGCGCAGTGTTCAGTCAGTTGGTTTGCACATTCGACGCGAAGGGAAATTATAACATGGCGCACACGGCCTCGCCCCGCCTCGGCTACAATGTGCCGTCAAACCTCATTCCACCGCTTAGCCGCTCGGTTCCGCAGTTATTTTTACACAGGCCGACCTTTCGCACCGGTCGTCACCGCACTCCAGTATTAACTAAATTTGTATTCACGACGCACACACATTTGCAACTAAATACTTGTAAATATATTCACAATTTTCGCACATGAAACAATGTTCAAATTCTCCTAATTTATTCGAATTAAAAATCATTGTCGTAAGTAAAGATGAGGGAATCGTAAACAGTCAAATGAGAGTGTGGCATAGAAGCAACCGCTCTCGTCCGCTGCCACGGAGGCAATGAACGCGCGGCGGGGCGGCGCGGCGGGCGGCCCGTCAGCTGAGCGTCACGCCGCGACATTGCAAGGTCCGCCCGTATTGCTTCGCCTGACCCAGTGCGCCGCGCGCCGTGCCACACCGCCGATCCGCGCGCCGGCCGGCACTGTCCCAGCTCCCTACCTGCCTCCAGCGAACCACTAAATACCCAGTGGAACAGCCATTTGATCATCCAAAATAGAACCAGACATTTGGCTTTTATGTAGACATTACTTTCAGTGCAATGCAGATCAATACCGATTTTGAAGATAGACAATAAGTATTCTTAATATAATTTTTTGAGACACTTCTGGGAACTTGCATAATAGGGACATTTTTGTACAGCGATACTGTTACGCCTTGCTTGAGGAAGCCTGCTATCTTATTACCAGTGATCGGAGTAGGTAGATTGATTTTTGGTACTTGTATCATAAAAGCACTCAGAAAGAATAACACGGATAAGCCATTTTTCCGGAAAGCAATTCCGGTATTTCCGGATTCAATTTAAATTCAAAGTTGGTGATGGTATGTTCAACAGCTTAAGCAAACAAACACAATACTAAAAATATTCTTATAGTACATCCAAACATGCTTTAAACTCGTTGTAACAAGTAAAATATTACTTACCAAAGTTTGGAAACATGACTGTATGCCGTTAAAAAAAAAATGAAGAATATAATATTGTTCATTTTAATTCAATTCCTACCTGAGTTCCGTTTTTTTTTAAATAATCAACAAATTCCGGAGGAATGTCCATATTAATATATACGTTTCGGATCAATGACCCCAATTCAATCTACCTACTCCGATCACTGCTTATTACGCAACACATTTTCGTAAACGATTACGACAATTTTTTTTTCATTTTGACAGTTCAACAACATTCATTGCGTTATTTACCTTGTTGAGAGTTTTTTTTTCGAACTTATGAATTTGTTTAATCAATGTATTATTTGTTTTAAAACGATTCAAATTCCGATTGATCGTGTATTACGTAATTAGGCTACTGGTTTTATTCATCTACTACTTAGTTTTGTGAGCATTATTATTTGCCTAGTCTTTCTCAAATATTTTGGGGTCGAAAATCCACAAAAAATGCAAAGCCATAGATTGCTTTAAATTAAACCCTTAGAAGAATTTAAGAGTCGCGACTGTATCCACACATTTTCGACTACAGACGTTACTTTAAACATCACAAAAGCCAAAAAACTAGAAAGTCAATTGATATACGTTTATTGAGGGGCCCAACGGCTTAACTCACCCCATAAGCCAATAAGAATTATGTTAATCATCGATTACGGGAATATGTGCGCGTCATCAAGACACAATGACATCTTGCTTGGAACCCTAACAATATCAGAAAAATTATGATTAAAAAAAATGGATGTAGAAGGAAAGAGAGAGAGAGGTGTATGTGAGGGATGATATTATGAAAAGGGAGCGAATGATAACGTGACGGTTGACATTGGAGAGTAGAACACAAAAACATTTGAACTGTCCCCGTTTCCCCAAGTAACATGGGACAAGGGCAACCAGCCTCCTTCAAATATAAAGGGATGACTAACTTGAACACGTAAATAACCAAAAGAGCGAAACAGCTGTCGGTGGACTTTTACCTGTTACTCTTTGAAGTTGGCATAGACCAGAAAATGTCTACAATAGATGAGAAATTGTCAAACTACCTCCATTTTGCTAATCCTCCGTCGTATCGATACGAGGGATACGACGGAGTTTTAGAGATTCCAATCATTTTTATGAGCTTCACGACCATAACTCAACGAAATCGTCAGCCTTACCAGTGGCTTCGGTCTGGTCCTTCGAAGTGCACGTGGAATAGCATAAAAAACAGGACAATCGTTTGTGATGTGGCCCATAGTCGCACTTAGACTCATCGTAGTAGCCCCATCTAACTAAGTTGTATTTACAGCAGCTCACAGTCGGTTGAGAGATTTCCAGGTGGGCCATGCGTGGCACTAAGTGGTCCGCTGGGAGCTCTTATATGCAGGCTCAACATAGTCAGTTTTGCTATAAATCAGTAACGACAACATCGACAGTAGTGACCATGCAATGAGTAGGTACATTCGCCTTGTTTAAAAGGTGAAGAAGTCTTCACAAACATTCGAAACAAGAATGATCGGTAATACTTCGCGAGCTCTAGCTGAAAAATAATAATCATTTTAGATGTGGTGGTCGTGGCAGTGAGGTGTGGTGGAATAAGATAGATTGATTATAAAACGAATAGTTCCATGATAAAAGAAAGAACCTAAAAGAAACAGTCTGTCGCTGAATCTCCATGAAAACGCTAGTACGCTACGACGCTTAATTGTTCGAAAGGATAATTCATATACAAGAGCTTATATCGTAAAAAAAATTCAACTCTATAACTTATGTGAAAAGTTACGGTCACAATTTGGCATTGTCGCTTTTTGCTGCTTTTCTTGCTAAAACTAATAATATTTTATGAATACCTAAATGCAACGCTTGAAAGAAGAATACGTACAAATTTAGAAATGAACGAGCATCCACTCAAATACAAAGCCCCATAGTTAGACTCGCAGTAGAGTGAATTTAGTAAATGTGTGGGTGTCAGCGCTGTCGGCACTAGAAATAATCAATATTGCAGGCTCTGGTTCGAATCTCGTGGCGCCTCGTCTGTGTTGCACACTTGCGGCTGAAGTTGTGCCGCCCTTCCCCCTCGCACTTCGCGCCCTGCACACCCCTCGCACTAGAAAATTGGGTTAAACAGCACGCGGCTGAACGCCCGTGCCGGAAGAGGGGAGTTTGGGGTCCGCAGAACTGCGCTTCTACAATGAACGGGACAGAGATGTGACTGAGTATTGATTGTCTTTCACATTGAAGACGCAGTTTTCGTGCGGCGCAAATGCACGGTATCAACGCGTGACGTAGCAAACTGAACAAAGGGCCACCCAAACTAGTTGATTGAAATTTCGCTAGGAACAACCATAGCCGAGTGTAGAACTTTCTGAACGATTTTGAGTGTTTGCTCGCTAGCCAACCTTGTGTCACAGTTACGAGCAATAAATAAATAAATGATTGAAGGATAAAAAATATAACTTACCATGTTTAAATAATACCACACCATACTGCGCAGAATCAACAATTTAATACAAGCTGAGTGGTAAGTTGGTAACTTCCTAATTTTTATGAGATGGGACCTTATTCCTTCTCAAAATTGAAACATGGACCTTATGGAAGTCATTAAAAAAGTATTAAAGCGTGACATTCGCTCTGTGGACATATTTTCGCCTTCTATCAAAGGCTGAAATCGTGGTAATTGAAACATTTTTTGATCATGAAATAGGATTTAATATGCCTCTGAGAAAAAAACAGGGCATTCTGGCTGGAAGAAGACAGCACCTTTGCTGTCGAGTCAATGAATTGGAATTGTGTATTCCGCAAAGAAAGTTGGTCCTGTGTACTAGGGCTTACCAGATTTGATTATAATTCTTATTGTATCCTGGTGAATACTTATCCATAATAAACGAATGAGCAAACTCATTGGGAAGTATTGCAAATTCAATTTGGAAAAAGTATTTGATTTCCAATCCCAAAAATATTTATAAACTATAAAATATTTATCGATCTTTGACAGTTCCCGTTACGATGGGTATCAGAAGCCCAAAATGTTGACAACCAGTTATAGCAATGGGTGTTGTGTTACCCAGTAACTTGGATGTGGAGGTCATACAGGCGGTCGCTCCATGTAAAATGCTGGTATTCAGCTGCATTTTGTTGGACTGGAAGCCCACCCCAACAAAGTTGGGAAAAGGGTAGGCTAATGAAGAAAATATTTATCGATGAAATAAGAAACATAAGGCAGTACTTAGCTAAAGTGTGATGACTTGATGACATCGCTTCACTTTCTGTTATCTATGAATGTGTATTGTCACCAGCTTGACGCCACGTATGTTTACGTCGCATCGTGGACAATACGTGTCAGTTTTTGTTTCGAAGTCTTCGTTAAATCTTGTTATTTTTACAACTGGTGCAGCTCTTACATTTTATGCAGTTAAGATTATTATCGTCGTAGACCATGTACGTACCTACCAGCTCTGTACATAATTATTATGACTGTTATCCCTACACGCAGGTTGCCAACTCGCTAACTTTCCATTCGTCTTCTGCTGTAGTTAGTATTCTAAAAATAACCACGACAATAAGCACACTGCAAGCAATTCATGTTTTGATTTGCTAATTGAGTAGGTTTGAAAACTATGGTGAAAATGCATTTAATTTTATTGTTGTCTCAATTTTGATGTAGGTATTGGATACATTATTATAAAAAAATTGTTTCTTATCTGCGCGACGTCATACAACCTTGTAGTAAGCAAAGCAATCGGTGAAACTTATATGTGTTATTTACTAGAAGCCAAGTCACGTGGTCGCCCCTTATTTTCCTTATCGTTTTGATCCAATCGAAATGCGTTGCGTTCGCCGACGACTTTTGTGCTAGCTTAATACGGGAGGTGGTCGCTGCGAACGGGAGAGGAGGGGCAAGAGGCGCCGAAGGGAGTACATGCAGAGCGGCAACGTTACCGCGATAATGCTAATACACTTTATGTGTCTCTCTCTACTGCCATGCCACTGCACTGTCGTGATGTTGACACCCTGATTATACTTTAGCATTTAGTGGTGTTTTTTACCTGTGGCCCGGTAAAAGTGCCACGTTGTGTGATTTCAAAACGCTTTGTCCCATTCACCATCATTGTTTGAATCTGTATTTTGTTATAGCATGAGATTACGAATCGTTAATTAAATGTAGCATTTATTACTTTCTAATGTAAATATTGCATTCAATATTCATCGCTACTATTGCTACTGTTAGGCATTGTAGGTACTGATATGAACTCATTTGTGAGTTCAGTAAGTTCAGTTATTAAGTAGGTAACTAGAGTAATTTTGTGATATATATTGTAAGATCGCAGAAAAACGCAAATATGTTGTAATAATAACATTAATTTTATAATCACACTTGATAAATCAATAACATGCTGAGCTGAGCTACGAAAATAGATAAGTAAGTAGGACTTGAAATCACACGTAGGTGTCTGTCTAGGAAGAAAACGGGAAATAAACGAAAATGTGCCACCACTGCCACTTGATAATATTCGCATTTTTAAAGACGTAAAATTAATTATCTTAAAACGCACTTATTATTATTGGCCTACCTTGATTAATAGGTTCTGCACCTCAAAATAATAATAATGATAAACGTTACCTATAAGATCGTGTAAAGCCTCGTGCAGACTGGCGCGACGCGATACCGGTAATTGTTATAGGTATATTGTGAAATTTTCTTAGAATTTGTAGGTATTGTTAGAGTCGCGTCGCGACAGTCATACGATGCTTAATCTTGTATGGGTGAATTCTGCAAAAAAATCTCTTGGTTTAAAGTCAATCTTGAAGTAAGGACATCAACATCAAGTCTCCATCTTGCAGCATACTGCAAAAACAAAAACAAATGGTAAAGAATTATTATTTATCAAAAATATCTAAATGAATGGGATACTTCCCATTAACCTAGAAATAGAAATAGAAAACCACTACCCCACATGAAGGTCACAACAAGCACACAGTTTACAAATCAATAATTTTCTAATTGGATCTGGTGCTATTACGCGTTTTAGCTAAAAGTCACGCACAAATATTTACGTAAAAGTGGCGCAGTTATCAATTTTATAAAATTAAAGAAAATAAATTATACAATTAAAAGAAGATTTATATAATTAAAGAAGATTTATAAAATAAAAGGAAGATTGATTAAAGAAAATATTTTTAAAAAAACAACATTTAAAAAAGTTAAATAAAATAATATTAAAATTTAACTAAAGTTCGTTTTTAATCCCAGAGACTAATTTGACAGGTGCAACTGTCACGCTCCAAATTGAAAAAACAAACAACAATCACTTGTATAATTTATTTGTCTCGGGGATTAAAAACCGGCAAAGTGCGTGTCGGACTACGCACAATAAAGTGTTCCGTAGTTGGGATGAATTTATCCCAAGAACAAACTTAACATTGTAGTTGAAAAACATGTTCTCCAATACATTCCAACTGAAAATGTAAGTTTGTACGCACAATATTGAGAGATTTACCATGTTGTTTTAAGTCCATGGACTTCTTATAGGTGTTCCTGTAATCTATGAGTAAAGAACCATCCACTGTATTTTTTTTTTATTTTAGGCTCAGTTGTTTCGGAGATGAGGGGGGAAATGGTCAATTTTCATCTATTTTCTTAAATATCTTTAAAAGTTATTATTCTAAAATTATTAAAATATAAAATGAGACTCAACCAAGCCCTTTCATTTGGTATGTCACAAGGTACCTACAGTTTGGAAAACTTTTTTTTAAATTTACTTATTTGTCCCTATTCCCTAACAGTTACCCCCATTTTCAAAATTCATTTATTTACTTTACATGTCCGTGTTTGGGTCACAAAAATACATATTATGAATACCTAATTTCAACTTAATCGGTCCATTAAATTCGGAGCAAATTGGCTGTGACAGACGATCCTATAAGGTTTCCGTTTGTTCCTTTTCAGGTACGGAACCCTAAAAACGAACTTGAGTAATAAATTCATAGTACCTGTACGTCCCATTGCTGGGCAATTTTGAGAAGATACAGATCGAAACTATAAATCAACTTATGGGTGAAGTGAAAGTACCTATATTTTTTGTTGTTTTAATGGACGTGGTTAAAGTTGGTGGATAACGGCTCCCGCAGATAAGATAAGAATTTCTATGAATACTTCACGGAAATTGTCTTACCGGTGTCGCGTCGCGCCTGTCTGTGAGAGCATTAAAGTTATTAACTCGATCAATTGGAACTGCTGTGATCACATCAAGATAATGGATTAAAATGCAGTTAGGTTTACTTGTCATGATGTCACTAAATAAAAAACATAAGTAAACAATAATAATTATTAAGTAACCATATTTTTCATCAATCGATTCGGTACATTAATTAATAAATAGGCAATTCAATACATCATGTATATAATCTACAGAATATGAACTTTTTCAGTTACCTACTTATTAACTATTTGGCAATTGTTACAGTGGTGTTTAGTATTAAAGTATTATTTACAAGTATGGAGCTATTTTATGAGAACGAACTGGTTTTTTTTTTTTTTTTTCCTTCTTTGGCAACTTTGCCTGTGTCGACTATTCTGCCAGCGTCATGTTACGACGGCAACGCAATAAGGTGGGCCGTCGAACTTTGCACTTCGTGGTAGTTATCTATTTATAATTGTTAGTAGCTGAAAGGACAAGACAATTTTTGTTAGTAAGTCTAGCTAAAAAGAATAAAGTAATATATATATTTAAAATACTACAAATCGACATAATAATATATTACACACATCAACACGGTCTAGGGATATTTTTAAAAAAGCGAATTACTATCTATGTGTTAATTATTTATACGACATGTATATATTTAAAAGATACGTTATTTAATATTCTACCATTTTTTAATAATGGTTAAGGTACTTCGATTAAAATTTCAGGATTTTATGGAAAAAAATGAAGCATAGACGGAAACCGTATATGAATTAACTTTTAATTTATGAGTAAAAACTGAAAAAAATAGAAAAATCATTTAATTTGTGTTTATAAACTTGAAGTTAGTAGTCTGAGAAAGCGCCCATGATGTTCATAACACATCGGCAACGATTCGGCATGCTCAGAACAAGGTTGTCAATGTCTTGCTGCGGAATATTGTCCCATGTCCTTCTGAGGTGCGCAAAAAGTTGATCTTCTGTAGCCAGATTTTCAGGAACTTCCTTCAGAGCTCTTCTTTGCAGCATATCCCACGCATGCTCAATGGGATTTAGATCTGGCGATTGAGCAGGCCAGTCTAAGGCCCTAACATTGTGTGTATGTAACCAAGCTGCTACCGTTCTCGCCGTGTGTGCCCGGGCATTGTCGTGCATGAGCAGGAAATCTTGCCCCATTTGTGTTCTGTGGGGCAAGATTACGGGCCCCAGCACCTGTTGGACGTATCGTTCTGCCGTCATATTGCCCCGCACCCAAACGAGATCCGTCCGTCCTCCAAGACGAATTCCTGCCCAAACCATAATTGTTCCTCCTTGGTATGGGTGACCTTCCTGAGGGTTCTGAAGACGGCTCCATCATCCAGGAACTCGCCAAACACGCGTCTTTCGTGAATCTGGATGGAAGCCGAACCTGGATTCATCCGTGAACAGCACATTGGACCATTGCTCACGGCCCCAGTCCACGTGGTTCCGAACCCATTCTAATCGTCGTCCACGATTGCCTCTCCGTAAAGGTGGGACCCGGAGTGGTCTACGAGAGCGTAGATTGCTTTCATGCAGTCGCCTTCTTACAGTTTGGTCACTCACAAGCACTTGGTGTTCCACTCGCAGCCTTTGGACCAATTGAGTCGCCGTTGCATTTGGTTGAGCTCGCGCAGTAATTTGCAAAAATGGATCTTGTCTGGGGGTAGTGATGCGACTTGGCCCCCGGTGCCTCTCCGCTACTTCACCTGTGGCACGATAGCGTGTCCACAATCTTGAAATTACATTTTGGTGGGTCCCTATGGCCTCAGCAACATTACGCTGAACAGACCCAGCTTCCAGCATTCCCACAGCTCGTAACATCTCCGCCCTCGTCAAATGTTGGCGTTGCATGGCTACAATACCTCAATTTTATCTTTATCTTTCGTTTAAAAATGAAAAAAAACTGTAACTAAACGTAATTCGTATTGTTTTCTAAATTTCGCACAAATGAAAATTCCCTCTCCTACACATCAAGACATTTTTATGCCACCGAAAGAAAAGAATTTTCAAAAATTTGAATTTGGAATTAGTCTGAGATAAATTACAAACAAATCGGTGTATGAAAGATTACAATGCGGCCAGTACTTTTCGAGTTATTTAATTGAGTATGAAATATCCCTAGACCGTGTTGATGTGTGTATTTACAAAGTTATTATTACTACACACCAGACTACATTTTGATATCATTAATATTTAAAAAAAAATATAGAACTTGGATTAGTTTTGGGGAAAAGTTAGTCAGGAGGTAATGGAAGTTAGTAGGAAGGGGGATTTTAATTTTGGAAAGCTTATGGTACAAGTCAAAGGATAGGGAATTCGAAGGACATGAGAAAAATATATGGTCCAGAGTTCCGTCATCAAGACCGCATTCGAACAAAGAACTGTCACGAACACGGATCTTATTTAGAAATACTGGACTGCAACAGTGACCAAGTCTCAGTCTACACAAGGATGCAACAGTTCTTCTGGACAATTTTGGGTACTTAAAAAACCAAGGTTTCCTCTGGGTGCTGGGTTGAATACTGGCGTAGTACGCCCCCTTGAGTTTCGAGCTTACCTGCCACACTGCTGACCACGAGTTGTACAACTTATGTTTGGTGTCAGTCCGTAAGTCGTAACTATGCAACATGTAGTGCTTCCGATCCACCCAGTTAGATGTAGCAAATTTAGCCAGTGAGTCGGCGCACTCGTTGCCACCTATACCCGAGTGACTAGGAACCCAAGCTATTTCAATGTTTAAACCGTTGTTCGAACAAGTGAATAGTAGATTAAGAATATCGAAAATGATTTTGCTGTGAATTTTAGATTTAAGTTGGTTTTGAGCTAAAGCTTGGATGTTACTGCGAGAATCTGAGAAAATTACTGAATTTTTGATATTATGGGTTAAAATGAAATTGATGGCTTCCAGGATACCGATGCATTCCCCTGTAAATACTGAGGACTCTGGTGGACACTGGAATAAAAGAGCAATTTTTGAATTTTGAAAATATGTTGAAACACCTGTACATCCTGTTGAAGACAATTTGGATGCATCAGTATAAAAGAAATTCCAACCTTCCCAGTATTTTTTAATGGTCCGATCGAAGACGCCTTTTACATCCTGGGAATTTTTGGAGATACCAAGTCCCAAAACGACCTTTGGCCTGAAATGGACCACCTCATAAGCGGAAGAAAAGACTGGAAGGGTATTGACAAACAGGCGAGGAGAGGTGTTTAAGCTCTCTGTACCTATTCATCAATGGAATAGATTTATTATTCCAGTAGGATGGCACGTTAAGAGAGAGATAGATTTGTTCCAGAATAGGGAGTAAAGGATGGGACGAAAGGGAGAAAACTTTTGACAGGAAACGATCTGCTAAGTATTGTCTACGAAGGCTAAGAGGAGGTTTTGCACATTCTACCTGGAGAGCATTTATGGGGGAGGATTTCATGGCACCAATGACGGTCCTCAGACATTTGGCTTGGACAGAATCCAGTCTACACAAAGCTTCTTTGTTACATGGTTCAATTAAGTAACTGCAGTAATCCAGCACGCTTCTGACCAGCGCATTGTAGACTAGTTTTAACGTGTATGGGTGAGCACCCCACCAGACACCTGCCAATGCCTTAAGGACCGAGACTGAGCGCTCACATTTTTTAACCGTGTTACTAATGTGATCCACTCCCGACAATTTGGAATCCAGGGTAACCCCCAGAAACCTGGCCTTCTCTTCGATTGGGATAGCTTGACCGTCCGAACTTGGGGGATAAGGCGTCTGCGAGTGAAGATAACTGCTGAACTTTTTGGAGCACTTAAAGATAACCCGTGACCTAAAAGCCATTGGTTTAACGAGGACAAAGAGATGTTAATGGACTGAGCGGCATCTTGTATAGAAGTGTCACAGACCAATAATGCAATATCGTCAGCATACTGGAGTATATTACAGTTCAAATTTAAACAAGAAGGAAGATCAGAAGTATAAATATATAAAAGGGGACTAAGCACGGATCCCTGAGGTAGACCTCTCCAAGCCGACCTCGGCTCAGAATTTTCCCCGGGAATCCTGAGTTTAACACTACGATCTGAAAAAATGCTGCATGTGATTTGACGGATCTTAGCCGGGATTCTCAGCTCTTGCATTTTCTGCCTGAGAAGTGGGAGGAGGACAGAATCATAGGCAGCTGAAATATCTAAGAAAACGGCTACCACAGACTCATTCCTGCTAAGGGCCAGTCGGATAGCTGATGTGAGGGTACCCACACTATCAGCTGTACCCAGACCTTTCCTGAACCCGAATTGAGTCGTTGGCAGCAGTTTCCTGTTTTCTACGAACCATTCTAGTCGGTTTTTAATCAAATGCTCTAAAAGCTTAATAAGTATGGACGATAGAGCAATTGGTCTGTAAGAACAATGATCACTAGGATCTTTACCAGGTTATAAATAATATAGGGATGACGACTTGAACCTTCGAACCAGGAGGAATAGAACCGGAAGAAAAATAATAGTTGGCTAAGTCCAGATAATACTGATGGATTTTATCACCCGCTTTAATTATGAAGGAGTAAGGGAATCCATCCACTCCAGGAGCAGAATCCTTTACATGGGCAAGAACCGATTTAAGCTCCTCCAGAGTAAATGGATCATCTAGAGGGTCGTCCGATACCAACAGAGAGCTCGTGACACACTCATCCATACCAGGAACATATACTGGAGCCAGTTACCCAGTTCCTCAGATAGTATGCTCCCGGAGGGGGGCCTCAAACTATTCCTGAACGATTTCAGCTTACGCCACACGGCCGACGCTGGAGTGGATGGACTCTGCGAGCCACAATATTTCCGCCAACCATCTCTCTTCTTAGTCTTGAGCAATTTTTTGGACTTAGCCAAGGTATGTTGAAAGGCAATGATGTTATCCAGGTTCATGTCGGAGTTGAAATTAATTTCAGCCTCATTCCTGGCCCTGATCACGGCAGAGCAATCCCTATCCCACCATGGCGGGGATGGAATTTTGCCCGTCGGTGGTTTTTTTGGAGGGAATAAATCATCTGCTGTAGTGGATATTATATTGGAAAAAGAGGAAAAGCATTCCTGAGCATTCTCAGAATTAATTGATGGAAGGGAAGAGACCCGTAAGTCTAAAATTTTGGCGTAGAGGTCCCAATACACTGAGTTCAGCTGGTATTTTAACAATGGTGGGGAAATTTTGTCAGGGATTGTCTTGGAAGGGATTTCAACCATGATGGGATAGTGATCACTCCCATAGGTCATATTCAAGCGACTCCAATTAAAAAGGCTGGCTATATTAGCTGAGCAGAATGTTAAATCAACACAGCTGCTGTTCTGCCCTGGTGCAGGCCTACGTGTAGCACTGCCATCATTGATCACACATAGATTAAGTTCATCCAATATATCCACTAGACCTATAAGTTATCGCAGGTTTCTGATCCCCATCTATAATGATGGCCATTAAAATCGCCCATAATAAGTAGTGGACCTTGAACATTACTTAGCAAACTTTTTATTGTAGTAAGATCTTCAATTTGTGGGTGTGCATGTGCAATATAAAAACTAAAGATATTTATATCCTCAGCCTTAACAGCAACAACATTGATGTTGTCACCAACGAAGGGTAGAGGAATTGGGGAGAATGGTACTTTGTTACAAATGAACAAAGCACATCCTCCATATCTATCAGATCTGTCATGGCGAAGATCACTGAAGCACGGGATTTTGAGAAGGAGAGAAGGAGTAGTCCTGAGTAAGGGCTTGATGAGCCTGCTTGTCATAGCTAGGTGAAAGAGGGACATGAGATTTGGATTTTAGAAAGACCATTTTACGGTATGATTTTGGTACTTGGGAAGCTGGACTGGGGTATTGGGGTGAGTTAGGTATTGGTTTGGATTTTTGGGATGCTCTAGACACTTCAGCATACGATCTTGAAACTGGAGGGAAAACCTGACTTGCTTCCGCATAAGAGACAGATTTCTCGGTCATAAGAGCTTTTATGCCCTTCTGCCGACCCAATTCAGGACAAGCCTTATCGTTAGCATAGTGATTGCCTGAACATGACACACAAATGGCACAATCAGTGGGAACTTGGCATCCATCACCTGGGTGATCTTGACCACATTTAAAGCAACGGGGTTTTGAGCGACATATTGTCCGTGTGTGACCGAAACGACAACAATTAAAACATTGAATAGTCGGGTACATATATCTCTCGACTGGAAGGGCAGAATAAAAACAATAAACTCGCTTAGGCAAGACTTGTCCGTCAAAAGGGAGCACTACAGTTTGAGTGGGTTTCCACTCTGTAACACCCAGAGAAGTCACCTTACGGTTCATTCTCCTTGCCTTTATAACAGGGCCACATCCATCAGGAACCTTGATGTTTTCTATTACCTCATCCTCAGTCCATTCACAGGGTACATCTCTAACAAGACCCAAACGAGTAATGTTGAATTGAGGGATCGTCGCAACAAAGTTATTTTGGGCTAATGTACGGCTTATCAGGAAGCTGTTTGCATCCTGGTGAGACTTAAACTCAACTGAAACGCGGTTTCTTCCTAGACGTTTGACACTACCTAGGAGAATGTTGCTATAATTGTTTTGCGTCAAAAACATCCCAAATTTAACCGGGTGTAAAACAGTACCAGGGGTCTCGCCCTCTTTCAAAGAAACATGTACAATATATGGTTGATTGTCCCTTATTGTGTAAGACTGTCTTCCAATTTCTTTTTTCTGTAACTTTGGAGGCTTCGTCACCGTAGTCGGGGAAGAAGTAGCCAGTCTTTTCCTACTTGCAGATTCGGAATCCATTTTATCATTTGGCAAATCGTCATTGGGGAGAGAGACCGTTAACACCGGAGTGTAATCAAAGGGATCAGAAGGGTCAGGCGGTTTTTTGTCATTCATGGTGGATACGGGATAAAATCTTTAAAATATAAAAAAGTTAGTTTTAAAACAAACCTTAACAACAACACAAACACAAAGAATAGTCTCGATTGAAGTTCACACTTGTAAAATTCACTAAAATCGAAAAAATTCGTAAGACAAACAAAAGCAATTGTTATGCCTTCACCACTACCCACGAAAGTCCAAACGAACTGGTTATCAATCGTGTTAATTGGCTTATCTAAATAATGACGATATACCTACCTAGGGAACGCTGTCCGAATATAAGTAATCAAGTAGGGGGCGTTTTGAAATATTTATATACCTAGTTAATAAAAAATAGCTTTAAATGTAAAATTACCTACCTAATCAAGATAAAATACAAAGTACCTACTTGATTTACATACATTATAATAGGTAGATAGGTATGCTTATCTATCGTACGTAACACTGCTTTACGACGGCACATAAGTTTATCGCGCTTAGAGCTTGGTTGAATAATATAATACAGCTACCTATAGGTGCGCACATTCAAGTGGATACATAGTAGACCTATCTGTGTTTATATGTTGGTACATCGCGGCAGTCGGCACAGACGCCTACGTAACACGTCCAGTAAGCAGTTTGTTGTGGGGCACGAGCGCCGATATCACGTACCTACTCGTTCGGTCGGTGGCACGCCGCCCGCTACCCGCCGCCGCCGCGGCCGCCACCGCCACCTCATTGCGGGAATAATCGGTCAACTGGATTTCGTATCCATTGCTTAGGATCAATTACGAGTGAATTACTTAATTTAACTTACCTCCATAACCTGTAGTTCTTAACTTAAATCGTGGCCACTCAATATAATTGTTTTGTGCAAAAATCCAATTAGTCAACAACAACACGATCGCAATCGCGGGCTGTTGACCTGTAGCTAGCGCAGTGCAAATGCGAGTGAACGCACAACGTTCCTTCCTACGAGGTAGTAATATTCGTTTATAAACTTAAATGTTAATTTACTTTGTGGTTATATACGAAAGCCCAACTGCAGGCAGATATTTTTCACTGGATATAACAATGCTTTTGGCCTTGTATCCTTGTAAAATGGCGCCTCGCCCGTCGTTATTATTATTACATTCGAAGCAAACTTCGTGACGATCTCTACTCTCCACCCCCCTTGCGCTCCCCGCGGATGCGTATCCGATTGTCGCGACTGGCATTTCGTTTACAACTTGTCAAACTAGTTAGGTTATTTGGATGAAGTGAGAAATAGTAAAATAATTGATATGGAAACATTACCTTACACGTAATTTGTAAGTCTATGTAGCTTTTTGTCGGAAATGAGTGAGAGCAAGAGTAATAACGAATGAAACTGGGCGAGTCATATGTAAAGACGCCATCTTTCTTTACAGATGTCAGCTGGGTCACAAATTCAGATGGCACCACAAACCACTGTCAACACGGGGCAACCTCTACACAATCAGGACTCCAATATGAGCACAGGTAAATTGTGATTTAGTGATAAAAGTGCAATAAATGTTTGTGATTAGTGATCAGTGCTCTCAGTGTTTACTTCACGCCGGCTTGTCGTCAAAGGTTAACCTTTTCTTACAAACTCGTGAGGGACGAACACTTGTGTGAAAAACTGTCATCAAACGAAGGATTGTGACGTCATTTATCGTGTATGATGCCGGATAGGAACCGTGAAAGTGCCGTTTTTCTTCTCGACAACCGAGACTATTGCGTGCCACAATGCATGACTATAAAAGTGGAGCTAACATAAACCACGTCGGCCTACTGAGCTCCTTGTCAAAAAGTGAGTTAACACTAACTGCTCATGACTTAATTGACGTGTTAATTTATAGATCTACTGTAGTATTTACTTGTTGACAAACTGTCTCATTCAGTAAAATCAGCCCTCTGTTATTGTCAACTTGATGACATAAATAACACTATTTACAAAATCTGATCACATATGACTTACTGTTAACATTAATTTTGTATGAAAACATTGTTATTTCTGAGGCTACTGCCTTCAGATTTTGCAAACACAAATTATTCTTTACAATAACAGTAAAACATATAAGATTTTGCTTTCAAAATGCTTTATCAATTGGTTTGATTCTGATCTTAAATGTTTATGCATGCAATGTTGTTTCAGTCTTGATTATTATTTAGACAAATGGTTTGTGACCAACAATGTGTAACTGTCAGTGTAAACCCAGCCAAGCATTATGATATAGTATGAGAATTTATTCAATAGCGGAGTGGATTACTTTACTATTTAAGTCCTCTAAGGATGCATTATAAATTGAAGTATACTGAACACTCACTGGCACTGGTACGATCAATCACTTACCATTTAATGCAAGTCTCTGTTAATGGTTGCATACATTTGCTTTTATTACTTAAATGCCCAATGTTATATGCTTATTAGAAGTAATCAAATATATAACTACTTTCAGGGTCATCTCATAGTGATAAAGAAGTTGATGCTTTAACTCCGGAAAAGTCTGCCGCTATGCGAGGCTCAACTGCTGCTCCCGGCACTGCGCTTGTGCCCCCAAGCGGTGCCACACCTACTATAGCCATGCCAGAAAGAAAAAGGAAACGGAAAGGTGAATATTGATGTTAATACTTTTTACTAACAAACCCCCGCCAAATGATGTGGCTTAGAAGAGAGCTAGGTCCAATGGCTGACTTTAGGCCTGAGATGATGCTGATTCAGTCCATTGATTTTTAGTTATAACAAACTTTAAAATTGCCACTTTAATTGTTATAATCTTAAAATGATTCAAAAGTCTCAGATGATTCTTTAATATGACTTATAGTTGTATTAAAGAATCATCTGTGACTTGGGTTTGAATAGAGTCCTATAATGTAAACAGAATTGCTACAAAGCAAACATTTTAGTATTTATAACTGGTTGCAATATTACCTAAGGTATACCAAGTTTTATTATCATTAACTCCCTTATTCATAAACACTACTCAAAGTTAAGTAATGATTAACACCTGTTTAACCATACATTTTGTCATTTAAGGGGTTTATTTATAAACGTTGCTTAAAGTTAAGTAATGATTAGCGACTGTTTAACCATACATTTTTGAACATCATTTAACTTTAAGCAAAGTTTATAAATAAACCCCTATATGTCTCTTAACTTTAAGCAATGTTTATGAATATGAGGGTGAATAAGAAAGATATGACCTTGATAACTTCAATTCATCTTCACTAAGTATAGAACAAAATTGTGTCAATATAAGAATAGAATAGAATGATGACTTCATGTGTGACTATTATAGAATATTGCATTAATTTCCAGGAGAAGAAGGTGTTGGCGGCGGTGGGGGCGGTGGTGGCAAACAAAGGCACAACTCATCAGACAAAAACATTAGGGAATACTTCTCAAAACACCCCTCATCAAGTCCTGTACGGCATGCTGGTGCCAAATCACCTTCGCCACAGGGCGCCAATTATCCTATGGTAAATATTTTGAAATAACTTTTCTTATATTTATAGAATAAGAAAAGGCCCAGAATATGTTTGCAAGATGACTTAAACGCGTACCAGGAAGACTGATACAAGATGGCATGGGAAAAGAGTAACTGGAAGGGTTTAGGGGAAGTCTTTGCCCAGCTGTGGGATTGCAATGGCTAGGAAAATAACCTTAGAATGATGCCCAAGTATGATTCTCAACTGAAACACAGAATGGCGGTGGCAGTTGTACTAATCTAAACTGGAATCCAGATTCATGCTTGAGCATTAGTTTAGATATGGCAAAATATTTCAAACAGCTCTTATAAAAACTGTTTATACTATGTTTTTAAATAGTAACCAATATTACAGTGCATATCCCAATGTTTAAAGATCTATATACCTCACTCAACCTGCCACAAGTAACAACTCTACACAAAATGATACAAGATGTTATTGTTACATTCGCAAAAGTTAATAATCATGTTTATAAGTAGTGATCACACAATGTGAGTCACGCTAGTGCAGATTCAAGCAACTTGCTTTCCTTAATTGGAAATTGTTGTTTCTGTAGGCACCAATCTTATTTTATTTACCATTATCAGCAAATACACTGACTACTGAGATGATTTTAGTACTTCTCAAGCCTTAGTATGTTTGTTTTTTACTGTACATTTTAAATTCAGTTGATACAATACTATTTCTTGATAAAGGGGCTCTTAAAGTGGGTTAGATGACTTGTATATGTTAGAAGGAAATAATAATTATTTTGTGTTCAGTACCCACCGTCACCCTCGTCGTTACTGCCTTCTGGTGCCGATTTTTTACGTTCGGCGTCTCAGCAACGACCCCACACATCTGTTAAACAGGTAAAATCCCCACCATCACCTCAAATAATGACTATTTTACTTTTATAATTTTGTAAGTTCATGGTTTATGTAATTGTCTGCAGGTTCAAACAGAACTGACATGTCAGAGGATACAGGAGTTAGAAACTCAAGCATCTTCTGACTTAGAACTAAGAAATAATAAAATAGAAGAATTAACAAGATCTAATGAAGAATTGAAACATCAAGTGCAAGCACAGAGCAAGGTATAACACAGATTTTATTTTGTTTTAAAGTTACATTTGTGTATTTAAGGAACTTCGTATATTAACTTTGAAATTGTTCTTTCAGGTAATAGAGCAACATAAATCACACATCAATAAATGTATAGAAGTTGTAAAGAAATTGTTAAATGAGAAAAGCACAATTGAGAAGAAAGAGGCTCGGCAGCGGTGTATGCAGAACAGACTAAGGCTTGGCCAGTTTGTGACGCAGCGCGTTGGCGCCACGTTTCAAGAGAATTGGACTGATGGATATGCATTTCAAGAATTAACGAGGTGGGTTTATTGACTCATCTTATACTTCGAACTAATTTGCTCTACATTTAGCCTTACCAAACACTTTCAAAGAAAATTCGCTGTTTTTCTAAATTGCTGTTATTTAAAAATAAAGTGTACTGTTCTAAAAAAGAATAATAGCCTCCCTATTATGCTCAAAATAACTATCAATAGTTATTTACGTTATTTTTAATGGAATCTGTTTGGTGACTCGTCTTTACCCTAGCATATCAACTGCCAACCATTAAAAAATACTCATCAAGTTTGACTAACACTACATTTCCACATTCCACCAGGCGGCAAGAAGAAATAACGGCTGAGAAAGAAGAAATAGATCGTCAGAAAAAGTTGTTATTCAAAAAGAGGCCGGTGAACAACGAAGGTGGCGGCGGGCGCGGCAAGCGCACGTCGAGTGCGGCGCCCAGCACTCCGCAGCCCTCGCCGCTGCACAACGGGACGGACGCGCCCACCTTCCTCAAGCCCGACCCGCTGCCCAGCATGACCTACCAGGAGTATTATGAAGCTGATGAAATACTAAAGGTATCTTGCTGTTTTGTAATGTATTACAATAGGGTCGGCTTCCAGTGGGACCAGATGCAGCTGGATATCAGTATTTTAAATAGAGTAACAGCCCATCTGACCTCCACAACCCATATACTACAACATGATACCTCACGGTACCTTATGTTAAGCTGTGCTGCAGAGGATGAATCATTCCATCTCTTACTATTTATCATCATCATATTATCAGCCCAGAAGACTGGTTACTCGCACCTTTACTTGGGGTCACCTGTTCAGCTGGTCTGAGGCCATCCAGAAAAA
Source organism: Xanthia icteritia (assembly GCA_949128155.2). Classification (NCBI taxonomy): domain Eukaryota; kingdom Metazoa; phylum Arthropoda; class Insecta; order Lepidoptera; family Noctuidae; genus Xanthia; species Xanthia icteritia. The sequence goes on from OX421941.2 coordinate 13,429,200, forward strand.
ATGCACAGCAGTATCTGCTAGTTCATGGTTAGCATTTTAATACGATTGTTGACGCTACATGCAATATAACCCACCCTTTGCCACTGCAATATAATGCTTGTTTCCAAGAGCGAATTTTCTTATTCCTGATAACCTATTAGAGTGGTCTATGAAAAAGGCAGGGTTTGCAAAATAGAAGCTGAGCTTGTCCTAAGTTCTAGTCCTAGAAGTCGCTAGTCCAACAAGTAATGAAGAAAACTATTCAAAAATACGTGTTTTGATGGGGAAGGTGGCAAATCGTCATCTAGATTCTAGGTGCTAAGTAAAAGTATTTAATAATAACCAGTAAATCCCTGATTTTAGATGAATCCAAAATGTCAAGGCTGAATTTCTTTCTTCATTTCTTCTATTTTTTACTAGCTTCAATAACAAAATACTAAATAATGTAATTTTATTTCAGTTGAGACAGAGTGCACTCAAAAAGGAAGACGCAGACTTGCAGCTAGAGATGGAAAAGTTAGAGAGAGAAAGAAATCTTCACATTAGAGAACTAAAGCGGATACACAACGAGGATCAGAGCCGTTTCTCACAACATCCTGTACTCTCAGATCGGTGAGTTTTAATGCAAATAATTACCATTCATATTTTTTCATGATCTAGTGCACTGAGAAAATTGCAGGAGTACTGACGCATGCGCCATGATACTAGTGCATAATAAATATGCTATTGGTTTCAACCTCATCCATATTATCTGGACATTTATACACCGGTTCTTTATTTATATCTGTTAAGATTTAATTTAGTGATGTATATAATGCAGACATAACAAAAATATTATTTTAAACACTAGAAAATCTAAAAGCAAATATTCGCTCACAATATATTAAGATAAAATGTTTTGGAAGTAGATAACGTGATAACGACGTAACCCTGGTCTAATTCATTATGGTCTTACGAATATTGTACGAATATTTTGCGAATATTGTACGAATATTTTGGTCGCAAAATATTTGTATTGTATCATTATTTTATTGAGCAAGTACGCCAAAACAAATATTGCTGAACACAGTTATCTATCAATTAATTATAAATAAAGTTATGTAGCCAATTTGTTCCGCTTCCTGGAGATAATCCATTCAAATGAGACAAGTAGCTTATTATTATGGTAGGCAACAAGCTATCATTGGTAAGTAACTGTAGCTTGCCACACACAGCATATGTTACTTTGTTGATCACACATACTATTATATTGTGGTTCTATTATAGTCTGTCTCAATAGTATCAGATGAGAATGTAAGCAAATGGATCAGTAAATGTACCTGTGAATGCCAATTTGTAGTGCCACTTACAAATTATTTGATTATTTTAATACTTTTGAATCACCTAAAAGATATTTTTTATTTGAAAATCTTGTTAATTTAATAACCAAAATTTTCGCTGATGATTTTTCAATTACAATTTAATAATGTTAATTAAACAATAATGAATTGTTGGAAGTGTTGAGATTTGAACTTTGAAACCTTGTAAACATGATGAATGTGTTACTAATTCCCTGACTGAAGGGAATTATTAATTGATTGCGTAAGAATTTAACTTGATTACACATTCATCTGATACTTTTGGAACAGATAGGTGTATTTATCACTCTAATATCGTCACGGCTGTACTCCCAAAAAGGCACCCATATTTCGTCAGTTATGTTGTATAACTCATGTAATAAGGGTAATTGCCACCCTGTACAGATCCAGACTCAGGGCTGCCATTGAGAATATCCTAAAGCCTAGCGATCCCAGAACCTCCACGCTCAACAGTCGCGCACATAATAAATTAAACATGTTACTATTTTTAAATTTATGTTAAATATTGCTAAGAAATCTGAGGGGCAATTCCCGTATTTATAAGAACTTTCGCATCCTAATCTCAGTGTCAGTCTGTCGAAAAATCATGTCATAATTACCCAAATTTTTTCATACTGGTGGTTGCTGAGATGATCTTATTTGAATTGATTTTGTACGTATTTTTAGTTCGAGAACTGTCCTTAGGAGGGCCTGCGATTCTCCATACAAATGTATTTCCCTTTTTTCTTCCTGAATAATGCCTCTGCTGTAGACACGTCCCTGTTATTTCCTTTTTTTCAGCAATTTAATGGTAACGAAAATATGACCCCTAAAAAATTACAAAAATGGCCCATTTTTACCGTCGTGTTTTTAGGACTACCAAGCAAATTCGAAAAGTTTTTAACATAAAAGAAAATAATAGGAACCTAGACATAATCTTTCTAAAACTTTAAATGTAAAATTAATTGAATCGGCTCAGTTTTCGAGGAGCAAAAGGGGAAATACGAAACGTCGACCTCGTCAATTTTCTTTGTGATATAATCGGTCTGAGCTGAAGGAGGCAGACTTGAAGTAAGACGACGGCAATAGTTTCTTCAAATACCTATTTTCAAATTCCTTGCAGGCCCTGTTCTTAAGTTGTCCTAACAGTAATGTAAGAACTCATGCCGCCTGTGATATATATAGGTTTATCCTACAGCATTGAGCTTTGTAATATTTACATTATTTCTAAGATATATATTTGAATAAATATTTATTTATTTTATTTTAGGTATCTGCTGCTAATGTTGCTCGGCAAAGGCGGCTTCAGTGAAGTCCACAAGGCGTTTGACCTGCGAGAGCAACGGTATACGGCCTGTAAGGTGCACCAACTGAATAAAGACTGGAAGGAAGACAAGAAGGCCAACTATATCAAGTGAGTCCGTGTATGATGGCATACGTCATTATTCCGTTGTATTATTTTATGTTTATAATTTTTCATCGTTTTAAGACTCTGTTAGCGTGCGTTTCCACTGAAGCGGAGACGTGCAGGAATCGTCCAATTTCAGTCGAGATTAGAGACGTGAGATAAGGATATCAACCATTGTGATTAGTCGATTCCCGTAGTTCTCCGCTCGTCTCCGCTTCGACTAAGGTCTTCCCATAAGTCAGCATAATGGGCAAACATTTCTCGATCAAGAACTTTTTGGTATTTTATTACTTTTTCTTGTTGCTCACTATTTTTACAAGTTAACTGAGTTACCAATTGTGTTATGAATAAACCCTTATTTTTGTTATTATTCTTCACAATTTCTTATTATGTTTGTTGCCTTGTTACAGACATGCGCTGCGGGAGTACAACATTCACAAAGCGTTAGACCACCCTCGCATTGTTAAACTATATGACGTATTTGAAATTGACGGCAACTCCTTCTGTACAGTTCTTGAATACTGTAATGGACATGATCTCGATTTTTATCTCAAACAGGTAAGTAAATTCTTTCGACCTTCTGAGTCTTCTTCTGTTACCAAAACTGCTAAAAACTTATAACACCCCTCTACACGTCGGACATTAAAAATATATTTAGTAAATATGACCTACTGCTGTGTAAATATGCCTACCAATAGGCGCTATCAATAAGAGATTTGTCAGAACACTTGGCAGTTTGATTGGTGATCATAGTTTTTTAATTGTACATGGGGGCTTCTACCTTTCCTTCTGACATGATCCCTCAGTTGCAGTTATGAACCCACGTTATAAAACCATTGAGACTTTTCCGAAATAGAAATTGATAGATATTACTCTTACTTAGTTAACCAAGCTAGGTAAATCTTTATAAGGTAATATTAACTTATTAGAAACCCATATTTATTTATATTATGTACAATTTCAGCACAAGACTATTCCGGAGCGCGAGGCTCGCTCGATCGTAATGCAAGTCGTGTCAGCGTTGAAGTATCTGAACGAGATCAAGCCGCCAGTGATCCACTACGATCTCAAGCCGGGCAACATCCTCCTGACCGAGGGCAACGTGTGCGGCGAGATCAAGATCACTGACTTTGGCCTGTCCAAGGTCATGGACGAGGAGAACTACAACCCCGACCACGGAATGGACTTGACGAGCCAGGGAGCAGGCACTTATTGGTAAGTCATGTGAACACTTTCTTTATTATTGGTGTCAATTTAAAAAATTGATGGTTGTGTAAATATACTAGGTAACTAATATACTAAATTCATAACAAAAAAAGATTGGTATTCATTTGAACCGTACATGGAGTGTGACTTCATCATAAATTCACAATGGCGCCTGTTACAAGATGGCGGATCCGCGGATTACACTAATCTACGCGGGAGATGGCAATTTAAAAATAAACTGCCTGGAAATAACTGTTCCCATGTTCTTACAATTCATTATTGTTTTTCAGGTACCTGCCGCCCGAATGTTTCGTTGTCGGGAAAAACCCACCAAAGATCAGTAGCAAGGTGGACGTGTGGAGCGTGGGAGTGATCTTCTACCAGTGTCTGTACGGCAAGAAGCCGTTCGGACACAACCAGAGCCAGGCCACCATACTGGAGGAGAACACGATACTGAAGGCGACCGAGGTGCAGTTTGCCAACAAGCCTACGGTCAGCAACGAGGCTAAGGTACGTTGTATACTACGCTTTTAGTTGTATGTGAGCATTCTCTTTTCATCAATATCCTCTATCCTCATATATTCGAATTACAACCAAGTGCTTCACGACAAGACTTAATAAAAACTATAAATGATACCGGTCTTGACTACTAAACTTGCAACTCCGCAGTATGGAACATGTTTTATTAACCACGTTTTTTTTAATGCAGAGTTTCATCCGCGCGTGCCTGGCGTACCGCAAGGAGGAGCGTATCGACGTGTTCGGGCTGGCGAGGCACGAGTACCTGCAGCCGCCCATGCCCAAGTCGCGCGGAGCGGGCGGGGCCAGCGGCGCGGGGGCCGGGGCCGCAGTGGCGGGCCCCGCGGCTCCCAGCGCCTTCAGCTCCAACATGTTCGGCGCGGGCTCGTCCTCCTAGCCGCGCCGCCGCCGCCCTCGCCAGCCGGCGGCGCAGTGACCGCGGTGTCGTGCTCGTGTACATATGTGTTGTGGTGCGGCGGCGCAGTGACGGCGGAGTCGTGCTCGTGTACATATGTGTTGTGGTGCGGCGGACGTTGACGCGTCGCGGCGCGGCGAGGGCCGGCGCGGGCGCCCGTGGCCGGTGTCGTTCGACTCTCGTAGACGTACTTTTTAGTTTTGAAACTTTGTCAGTTAATATCCAGAGTTGTAAAATGACTAAATATCATTTACAGATAAATTGTTTAAGATTATGCTTACTGTTGACTGTATTTATTGAGCAGGTGATAAATTGTGATTCTCCATTTGTGAATGGTTTTATCCTTTTATCACTAAAGAGGAATCCTTGGGACTATCCCTTGCATATTATATAAGTTATCCCTATTAAAAAAGTTAAAAATATTATACATGCCTTTTATTTGAGCTCTGATTGTAATGCCCCGCAGCATTAGTTAGAAGTTAGAACCCTTGGAGGACACTTTTTTGTTCTGTTTATTATGGCGAGCATGAATATTTTTATATCCACGTTTTGATTTTCACCCTTGTGAATACTACATGCATAGATAAACTATCACTTTTTTTTCGCTGGGTGTAAGCTAATACTACGCAGAAGAACACGTCCATGATCGATCCTTTTCATCTTTCACGTAGGTCATAAACAACGATCGTCGCAATCTTTGTTCGGAAAACCCGCACGCGCCCTCCAGGGTACACTTAGTCTAAAGGCAAAGTTGCGAAGAACGATCCGCCATCTCCCTACATTGGATTTAAACTTTTATGACATTATGGATAAAACAGTATTTATTGTCTACTAAAACATTTTCACGCGCGACTGCTCTCTTCCCCTATAAATAGTTACTATACTCTGGCGCCCTCTGTGAGGGCCCACGCTTTCGGCCTCAAGGCCTAAACGAGTGCGGCTTGTGACTTCTACTTCTTCGAATCACGACATCATCGACATTGTTTAAATATTGAAAAATTTGTGCCCAAATTCACGCGCAATGGCACAAATTCAATTCAAGCACACAAAGCGCAGCCTCAAAAAAAAAGTCTTATAGTAGGTAAACGTTTTTCGTGTCTGTCTATGTGAGCGCGTTATTCTTCTAAGCTACGCAACGGATTTTAATGCAGTTTGTAAAATTCTAATTTTCTTACGTTTTTTGCAATTTGCGAATCAGAATTCGGGGCCACCACTGCTCTTCTTAGATATTTTTAATTATTTTTTTTTGCTACCTTTGGTAAAACTGATATTTTGTTATAATTATTATTATTGGCATAATGTGCCAATAACTTAAGGATTTAAGTTGTTTTTTGAAGCAAGATATACATTTCGCTTATTTTATTGTGCACGGGATTTTGTTTTCAAAGCGATTGTGTGTATATATTGATATTGTATTATTTCTTGAATGCGTGATATGCCGCAATGGTTCATGTTCCTAAGTAATTGAGTGTACTTAGTTGATATGAAATTTGGTGTTGTATGAATATATTTATGTAATATTTTGGCGTGTTAGTATACATGTATCGTACATGCAGTGTGTCTGGTCACCGGTGTCCGACCCGTTAATTAAGGAGAAGCAATATGATCAATTTTATCGACAAATCAACGGCAATTACAACATAGTTCGTTTTTGTAGGTAGTATTAATGGTGAGAAGGTTCGTTTGAGACCAGTCATTAAGTGAATTTAAATCGTTTTGGATATTAAGTCCGAAGTAGAAAAGTCTTGAATCATCTGCGTAAAGCTAGATGTCTTCTTTGAGGCGAAACTGGGATATGTTATAAATTAGGAACAGCATTGATGGTGTGGTGGTTTTTAAGTGTTTAATTATGTTGTTGATCACAATGTGATTCACTACGGTAACAAATATTAAATAGTTTGTCGACAATAGTAAAGCTAGAGTATTAGACTAATAGAGGATGCAACAGCGAGCGTAGCGAGCTTGAACAATTTTAGCACCTCACCCCAGATAGGTAAAGCTTTCTTTTGACTATTCATACATAAATAGTTAGTAGTAGATTATTCATACATAGACAGTTACTTTGTCGACTTACGCAGAGAAGTCTGAGAAAAAAGAGAATGTAAAATGGAAGAGCGAGCTCGAAAATTTTAGCACCCTTCGGTTATATTTAGCATGCATAGGGGGCCCCCAACTACGAACTGCTTTTACTTACTGAACATATTTTGGTCTTGTATGGGATTTGGTAAAAAGTATTTCTCGACCTTTGGGGGCTCGGGGCGGACCGAAATTACGGACGCATTATTAATTTAATATACATGAAACAAAAGGTATTATAATAAAACACGTATACTAGAAGATCAATAGTTAAATTATCTTTTAAATGGTGATGGTTTCAGAAAATTGCGCTTGATAGATTCTCAGTTTCTTATCCGCGTTAGACATAACTTTACAAATTAACTTCACTATGTAATATTAACATAATCTAAAATATTCATATAAGTATTAAGAAAATGAGCTAATTTAACATATATGTTTTCCAAATCTTAACACTACTCGTTTAGATGTGATCTTCAGTATAAAATCATTAAGTGTAGTGTCGCCTTAAGCTTTTACGTAGATAGATTGCTCCGATAACATAACATGGATTGAACGGACATAAAATTATCAGTAGGCCCTTGGGGACGTAACTATTTTATTGGCTACGCTACGTCAAACGTAAACAAAGTTTATTTTGATCACTTCTATTATAAATGATTTACCGTGCTTATCATCAAAGATACAATAAACTATTAACCTTTTCCACTCTTTTTTATAGCTACCTTTGGGAGTTTATAAATAATCGGCACGAACCCTTTGAAAACAACCAAGCATTTACTTGCTTTTAATTATTGTGTATTTTTGGGCTTAACCCTTAGTATAATACCTTCCTATCTTATGGATAGGAAGGTAATATACTAAGGGTTATGTCAAAGTCAAACTTTGGTTATGTTTGAAGCTCGTAGGGTGGTTTCCTAAATACTTAAAGTATTTTATTTATTTTTAACCCACCTTAAATAATTTTAAGTGCTCAAGTAGGTAGTTACAATGGCGAAAGTACTTTTAAAAGTTGTGTGTTTACCTCACCCCTTTTTTACCTATCAGGTAACATTATTCTTTTCACTCTATTCATAAAACTGTGACCTAGATAAGCAGTAGACGGGATTTAATTAGAGGGAATTTTCAGCAGCTTGAATAACTTCAATTCAAAAGTTCCCTGGGTAAACTGAGTTTGTAAAGATGATGAATCAAAAGGTTTCACGGAGCTTCACCCCACAATATTACGTCATAACAATTTAACGAACCGACTGTAGTTGTAACTTTTCAAAACAGTTTAATTTCGTGGCTTTGGTTGTTGAATTCTAATTTATTAGATTTGTTTTTGGCTGCTTACATAATTATTTAATAATATTAGTTACGAACTTAGAAAGGTATTTATGCAATTATGTGTAGGTAAGTATATATTAAAATATAATAATATTTTATGGGACAGCGGGATATGGTGAAAATGAAACCAATGATTCTTATTAATTCAAGATTATTTATTTGTGAATTCACAGTTCTAATTTCGCAAAACTTAGAACGAAATATCTTGAAAACATTACAACTGCACATTGATTTATTCTCACTAATGGACCTACTTTAATTGAAAGAAAATAAATTGAAAATTGAAAGTTGACGATTGAAAACCGCGAGGGAAAGAACTTTGAATGGGCCACAGGGGCGGAGCACTTGGATACGAGGGTGACTCTGAAAGTTCTTAGAAAATCAAACACTAACAAACTGGCAAGTTATTAGTTTTATTATATCTTTTCGAAATAAAAGTTCGCAGCAACTCTCCACTCAATCGCATAAGACAGCTGCCTTCAGGGGAAGTTTTAGATATGCCGCCTCTAAATGCTGGAATAATATTCCCCAGCCAATGAGGAATCTTAAATGTCTTGGCACCTTCAGAATTCGACTGCGGCAGTTTCTTATGGATTCACAGAAAAAACTGGGTTTGACTGTTTCGAACACGTCCATCATATAACTGGCTGTCGTGTATTTCCCGAGTCATTCTTCTTTTTTCGTGCAACTCGTAGTCACAATATCTGTGAACAAAGGGAATAGTAATGATTTAATTATTTGTGGATCTATTACTAGATAATGGTTATAATACATATGCTTATTTAACTATAATTATTTATTTCAAACACATTTTAATCCATTTAATTCAATTATTTTATTCACACCTATGCCACTATTATCTTAGATTAATCAAATCATTTATACAATATACATTTATCTATTTAAATAATCAAGTAATCAAATACACAATAATCATCTAACAGGAAAATTTCCAAATGCTAAAATTTTACTGTAGAATACCTACAATATTTAAATTGCGGGTATACTTAAATTTCACTCCGCACATTTCACTTTTTCACAACACCAATAACTCGTATATATATCTCATCTACTCGACGTCCGTATGTCACTGCAGGGATTCAGCAGAATACAGCGTCAGGTGTATTTGCCTGGCACATGCTGAGTTGGACTCCCATTTGGTGCAACCTTGAGACGCACACCGCACTTTTTTATGTTCGTTGTCAATCCATTATTTTAAAGTGTGTCATAGCCAATAGTGTCATCACAATGTCTTGTTTTCTTCCTTTTTTATTTGTTTTTTATATTGGCACTTTGCAGCTATTTCCTAATAGCTAATTAGTAATTATTTAATCGTGTTTTTGTTTGTTGTGCTGTTTTTTTGTGTGCACTAAATAAACGATTTATCTATCTATCTAAATAATGTCCATTTACATCAATACATCGCTGCATCCGATGGAACCATTGAGAAAAGCACTTTGCCCACTCGTCCTTAGGGGTCTCTTCGACGGAATTTTGAAATGCAGCCACTACTTCCTCGGCGTCCATAAAACGTTTTCCTCGGAAGTTTTTCTTTTATTTTCGGAAATAAATCAAAATCGCAAGGTGCTAGGTCGGGGCTATAGGGCGGGTGAGCCAGTAATTCCACGTCTGACGTCGCCAAGTAGTCGATTGTTTGCTTGGCGGTGTGCGACGAGGCGTTGTAGTGGTGAAGGAGGATCCTACTGCGAGGTCGTTTCACCCGAACTGTTTCCAAGACGTAAAACATCGGAGATATTTGCCGAACAAGGTGCTGGACCAAACTCTTTGTCCGCCTGTCTTCTAATGATAGCTCAAAGTGGCAAACAATTGTTAGTGTACCACTCTGCAGTAACTGTTTTTCGATCCTCTAAAACAATTGTTGCGTAATGACCTGTCCTTCCGAAGAACGAGGCCACTAACTTTTTTCCCACGCTTCGACCTCTCTTCACTTTAGTTGGCAACTCCTCGCCTCTGTCAATATACATATGAGGTATCCACCGGGCACAAAGCTTCCTGACCGCTAAATGTTCATGAAGTATTTTGTCCACTTGATTCGTACCGATGCCTAAGCTTGTCCGAATCAGCTGATTAGTCAGTCTCACATCACTGATGTTATCTTCAGTTGTCGCCGTAGAAGGCCGTCCCTCACGCAGATCATCGGTGAGATTAGTGCGACCACGTTTAAACTCATTAAACCAGTTGTAAACAGTGGCACGAGATGGGGCTTCATCGTAAAAGGTCAATCGAAATCTATCATAACTTTCTTGTTGACTTAAAAGACATCAAAAGTCATAAAAAATCATTGTACGAAAATTTTCTCGCGTTAAATTCATGTTGACGTGACAGACAATTTTCAATTTGCCGCCAAATCGTAAACAAATGACAATTAATGGATAAAATACATACTTACACAATAATATTGGCAGTTCCATTTTCAAAATTTGAACTTATTTTTTTATTATATCGTTTACAAGTGGCCAGTTCTAAAAACTTTCAGTGTCGCCCTCGTACCCCAGTGCCTAGTCTGATGAATTGATGATGTGCCTTCGTCGCCGCGCTTGCACAGGAGTGACCATATATTAATCTATGGGAGTGACCACAGAGTACTTTTTAATATACTTAGGTCCGTTTTATATCTTCACTAGCGGGGGTGAGACAACCTAGAGAGGTGATAATTTAACATGCGGCAATTGAATCAACTTAATTTATATCAAATCCAGTGACTCTTAAAAGTGGCAAATTGTAATTTCGGCCTTCGGTATAACTCCAATTCAAAATTGTCGGAACCGAAGTTCCGTAACATACCTGGTATACATGTACAGACGCCAGCACATCAACCTACTACAAGCTGTCAAATTTCTTTAATCGATTTTCAACTTTATCTTTTAAGTTTAAGGTTCAAAGTTGATTGGGAAAATTTGACAGTTTCGAGTAGGTTGACGTGCTGGCGTCCGTACGATATTCACGTAGGTACTTTCGTGCTCAGTAAAATAACGTCACAAATCGTAATGTTTTGAAGTATAATATTATAATAAAATTCATTTGCCCAATTATTTAACTTTTACAGTCCATTGTTGGTGAAAAAAGACCTCTAGTTGTGGCCAGTATTTGTTCGTGCCACTAAAGATGAGACTTACACCACGTGGTTTGACTGGCGCAGTAGACGATTTAGGGGTCTCTAGCGGTATGAGGTCTGCGCCCTGGGGCGTCATCGGGGCGGCGGAAAGAGCTCGGGAAGCGAGGTCAAGTCTCATAATTCGTGGCGCGTATTGTACATATGTAACTAATTTTACAATCCCTAGTTTGTACCTACCAAATTGTAACATTGTAATGTAATTTTTTCATAAAAATCAAAAATCATTGATTTATGTCAAAAAATCCAAGATCGTGATTTATTCGATTTTTTGCTTGAGCCTTTAAAATCCACTTAAAATAGTGCGTGAAACAAAACGCGCTTTTGTTTGACGGCAGCTGGGGGATTTCCCTTGTTTTGTTTTGTTTGACACTTGAGTTCAGTTCGGATTAGTTCGAGAGAAACGCAAGTTTTGATCAATAAAATAGTAAAAAATGCAAACGGTGGCAGACAGAAGGATGCCATCTGGCAGTTTTTTTCAGAAAAAAGTTTGTACATACTTTCTAAAATCAGGAACAGATTAGAAACGGAAAAAGCTGGAAATTTGGTGTTTTTGTTTAAATATAACACAACCGTACACTCCAGACCAACAAGAAGATCATCAAACTCGAGGAAGAATTGAGCAGGTTACGATGGGATATAGTAGGGTTACCTGAAGTCTGAAGAGAGGGGGAGGACTCGATAATCCTCAAATCCGGGAACCTGCTCTATTTCCGGGAGGGCGACCAGCAGTCCCAAGGTGGTGTCGGGTTTATCGTCCATAAGTCCCTTGTGAGCAACGTGGTGAAGATCGAGAGTGTGCCGACCAGGGTGACGCCACCCTGGTCGGCACACTCTCGATCTTCACTTTATACTCACAATATCCGCAAGATATTCGCTGAAAGTCGTACAGGTTTACGCCCCGACCTCGTCACACCCCGACGATGAGATGGAGACCATGTATGAGGATATTTCCAGAGCTATGGATGGCTCTAAAACTCACTTCACCGTTGTCATGGAGGACTTCAACGGGAAACTGGGCAAACGAAGCGATAATGAGCTGCGAGTGGGGCAATTTGGAGTTGGACGTCGGAACCACCGGGGTTACCTACTAGCCAGTTTTATGAAATGAAATGAAATGAAATTGTTTATTCTGTAAATAGGATATTGCAATCACTTTTACACGTCATATTAAAAAAAAGAAGAAAATGCTAGATGAGTTCGGCGTTTCCTATCTGACTACTCTGAGAAGAAAGACCGAAACAAACTCAGAAGTCACAGTCTCTTTTAAAGTCCAGACATAATCTTGGTCAGGCCATATGAGGACCATGTAGATTAGTGTCTGAAATAGTCTTTTGAGGAAAGAACCACACAGATTTGAGTGGACCTGTCCAGTCAGTGCAAGCATTTGTCAGTAATCGTAGAGCTCAACTCAGAACTTAAGGAGCTCAACTCGACGAACAATACCAAAGAAAGGACATTTGGATAGGTCGCATAAAGTACTCAAACTGCCAGACCATCATTTAAACTAACTGAGAAAGAAAAAATTAAAGAAAGAGGAAAAACAATAAAAATAAAATATCCACATAGTCCTCACATTCACAATAATTAAAACAATATTTTACTTTACAAAGTAATCATGTTATTTTCTATATAATTTTCAACAATGTCAATATGTATATAAAAACTGATATTTTTAATGATTTACATAATAATTAAAATGTCAAATTTTGTGGTTTTATCACAAAGCTTAGCAGAGCGAGCAGCTCAATCCCACGCTTTTTTATCTTCTAAATAATCTGAAATTTTATAGTACCCTTTTTTACAAAGTTTGGTTTTAATACAGCTTTTAAATCGTTTAATGGGTAAGTTTCGAATGGATGAATTATGGAGAAGGAAGGCCTCTTTATGATGAACTCCTTCTTCAGGAAACGTGAGCATAGAAGGTGGACCTGGCAGAGCCCTGATGATGCAATAAAAATGAGATTGACTTCATTATGCCGACGAAGAAGCAAATATTGAATGATGTCTCTGTGATCAACACGTTGAAAACCGGAAGTGATCACCGCATGGTAAGAGGCACATTAAACTTAAATATCAAGCAAAGATCTCGACTGATGAAGTCTACGCTCCGCCCAGCATCGATCCAAGTCCAAAACCCCGAGAGCTTTCAGCTCGAACTTTAGAATCGTTTTGAGTGCCTAGGGAGCTCCGTGGACGATTTTAACGATGGGTTCGTGGAAACTGTCCATACGGTCGGGTCCAAGATTTTCAAGACCCGTCGTATAAGTAGAATCAAGAAGCTCTCTGATCCTGCTATACAGCTCATGAAGGCGAGGCGCGAGATGATCCTGCAGTCTCCAGATGATGCGCTCAAGTACCGGCAGCTCAATAGACGGATCTCTAAGTCCTTGAAAAGCAAACTTCGCCGCTTTAGTACAGAACGCATTAAGGACGCGATAGAGCGGAATAAGGGCTCCAAGGTCTTTGCAAGAGATCTGTCTATTGGGCAGAGCCAGCTAGCAAAACTGAAGACCGATGATGGCAGGATCGTATACGCCAAACCTGAACTATTGAGAGAGATCGAGAGATTCTATGGACAGTTATACACGTCAACCAAGAACTCCATTACGAATCTGGCAAACGACCCAAGAGCTAGATTAACCCGACACTATATCGAAGAAATCCCGGACGTCAGCATGGCAGCTCTAAATCAGCTTAAAAACAACAAGGCGCCGGGTGATGACGGAATTACGGTAGAACTCCTAAAGGCCGGTGGAAAACCCGTTCTTAAGGCTCTCCAGGTGCTGTTCGATTCCGTCATACTCGAGGGTAAAACGCCACAGGCATGGAACAGAGGTGCGGTGGTACACTTCTTTAAAAAAGGCGACAATACCCTGCTTAAGAACTATAGGCCCATCACACTTCTGAGCCATGTCTACAAGCTGTTTTCAAGAGTCATCACGAACCGTCTCGCGTGCGTTTGACGACTTCCAGCCTCCCAAACAAGCCGTACATACCATACGCTGCGGCAGGTTATACAGAAGACCGAACAGTATAACCTGCCTCTCTGCTTAGCGTTTGTGGATTACGAGAAAACCTTCGATTCGATCGAGACATGGGCTGTACTGCAGTCTCTTCAACGGTGCCAGATCGACTATCGGTACATCGATGTGATCTGTACGAAAACGCCACCATGTCAGTCCAATTCCACGACCAGACTTCGAAACCTATCCTTTGACTGTTCACCTTAACCGTTCACCGCTGCACTGGAGGATGTCTTCAACTTTCTGGACTGGAAAGGGCTAGGCATCAACATCAATGGCGAGTATATCACTAACCTTCGGTTTGCCGACGACATAGTTATCATGGCGCATTGTACTGAGGTCCTCCATGGAGGACCTCACTACAATGCTCCATGACCTCAGTAGAGCCTCCGAAAAATAAATAAACATGGACAAGCAAGACAAAGGTCATGTTAAATGCCCATGTAACACCCACTCTCATGAAGATCGGAGACGCTACTCTCGAAGTTGTGAACGAATATGTTTACCTAACACAAACTGTCCAGCTAGGTAGGGCCAACTTCGAGAAAGTGATCAATCGTCGAATCCGACTCGGCTGGGCAGCGTTCGGGAAGTTACGCAATATCTTCTCGTCCGACTTACCACAGTGTCTCAAGACGAAAGTCTTTGACCAGTGCGTGTTGCCAGTGATGACCTATGGCACTGAAACGTAGTCCAACGGAAGTGGTGAAGAGTGGGCGTTTTGGGGGACTGTCTTATGTAACTTTGACGTTCGAAAAGTGCTGATTCTCAGCCTAGTTTGAATAAATGACTTTAGAAATTTGACTTTTGCTCACAATGGGCCTTATAAGAAGGCTTAAAGTCACCCAAAGGGCAATGGAGAGGGCTATGCTTGTAGTTTCCCTACGTGATCGAATCAGAAATGAAGAGATCCGCAGGAGAACCAAGGTAACAGACATAGCCTGAAGAATTGCCAAACTTAAGTGGCAATGGGCAGGGCACCTTGCTTGCAGAACAGATGGCCGATGGGGCCGAAAGGTTCTGGAGTGGCGACAGCGTACCGGAAGACGTAGCGTTGGGAGGCCTTCCACAAGATGGGCCGAAGACCTTGAAAAGGCCGCAGGAAACCGCTGGATGCGGGAGGCACAGAATTGGTCGAAGTGGCGGTGCTTGGGGGGGGGGGGGGGCTATGGACGCAGTGGACGTCTTTCGGCTGAAATCATGATGATGATAACACAAAGAGATTTTTAACATACATTTGCATGTATCTATCCGATATCTGAAATTAAGAATTTTATTTTGTGTTACAAATAGGAAAGAAATAAAACAATTTGATTTAAACAATGAGTTTATTGAAAAAATTACTTGATTTAAATCATGATTTAAACTTTAATAACTGAGAACGGCGGTGCCGGCGTCGGAACAACCCTAGGCACTTCAGCTCTAGTTAGTTGCCATTTTGTTTTTCTGCTTTATAGTTTTCCGAGGCTCCGGCGTCCGCACGTCCCTAGAGATTTTTTTTTACAACTCAAGTTCGCTCATTAGAATTGATCGTTTTAGATTTGTGTAGGTAAAACATTCAGGTTTACATAAATCTTTAAACAACATGCATAAATCCTATAGGTACTTTGAAATAGGTAAGTATGATGATATAATATAATAATTGCACTTTCGGGCTTCTTCTGACCACCCACAATGACTGACAAAGATCCACGAATGACAGGCGGGACCAACGGCTTAACGTGCTTTCCGAGGCACGGAGTAGTTTCGGTATGTAAAGATGGTCACCCATCCAAAGACCAACCCCGGCACGCGTAGCTTAACCTGATAGACCAAGCCGTGCGGCAGTTATTACTTAGCCACGAGTTCCGAATCCGAGCTTCGGGGGAATTGCCAAAAAAAAAAAATAGTTTCGATTCGCACATTTCGGGCGAGTAAATTCGGGCGAATCACCAATAAGCCGCCACATCGACCGGTCGTGTTCTGATCTCGCATCCAGCCGATTCCCGAGGTCATCGGTCCAACGCTGCGGCTTCCGGTACGAAGTTTGTTATGCATACTAATATTTTATTTATTTAGCGTGAGAATTAATAAAGAAGGCGTAAAATAAAATTTGACCTGGAAAAGTCCTCATCAATAGCAAAAAAATGTTTTGCATTTACGGTTTCACACAGAGTAGAAAGGGTACCTTTGTTTTTCCTCTGCATGAATGGTCCTCATGGGAAGGCTCAGAGCGGGGGGTGAGGCTCCCACTGCGGGATGAAATGCTCGTTGCATTCGTGCAACGGTCCTGAAGTGCGCCTTTATTGTGCGAGTTATAATTATGTTGCCAACACTTCGACTGAGTGTGAAAAACTGTGTTATGATAACATTTTGTTACTATAGGTAAAGGATGCTTTTCTATTATTTCGGATCCTTTGTTCGTCATCCTCCAGTCACTTCATTACAACGGGAATTTTAATAACTTACACTTAGATATATAAATGTTCGCTTTTTTTGAGTTAGTGCAACAAAATGGTGAAAAATATTTTAAAAAGCCATCCGATGTGCGGCGGTACCTGACCGTACCTGAATAATTTAATTACGTACCTACTTTATAAAAGGTACATATTCTTTGAAATGCCTGAAAACTGGATTTTACATAAATGTCTAAATAAAGTTTTCCTTACTATATACAGTAGCATATTAGCCGAATAAGTAAAACTTTAAATAAAAAATCTACATATTTAGAACACTAAATATGTAGATTTTTTATTTAAATCAATTACCGAGATAAGATTGCAGGTATAATTTATGTTCAGATAATAGTGATATTAGTTGTCACTAAAGTTAAACTACCAAATATCTGAAATTCTACCTAGTCTTCGCTGATAAGATTGGAAATTCTTATGAAAAACGGATGCTAATAACAATAATGATTTTATTGTAAGAAGTTTATGAATTCATCTTATGTTGGGTCTATAGTTATTACACTAATACAGTGTGACGTAGTTTGGTTTAAATTAAGTTGGCCAAAAGATTCCTTCGAGCCGGATTTGAACCAGCGACCTATGGATATCAACGTCGTTCCTCTACAGTCCACCGCTCTACCAACTGAGCTATCGAAGGCACAACTTTCTATTTCAAATTAAATACTAGTTAGTAACCGCACGAACAAATATAAAGTACCTATGTTGTAACGAGATTGTGTAACTTATCAACTTACTTGCTATATTTGTCCGAATACGAATTAATTGCTCGCAGGCGCTGGTTATCGTTTTGGAAGATATAACCAAAAAATATACGACTGCACAATCGTGGAAAGAAGTTAGCTTCTTACATTTGCGTCGATTTCGTAGTGTTCAGCTGAAGTGTTCAGCAGTAATAATATATTGCCAAATATTTTTCTGTCGAACTTAAGTTATCATGCTAGCGGCCTGACGATCCTGAAAAACAATATCTAAATAAAAGCCTCCAGGCATAAAGGGCGTGCCCGCTTTCATATATTTGTAACTGGAAGTTATAATTGATAAACTAGGACCATCGAAGTAAAATAAATAAATAGTTAATTACTAATAACAATAACAAAACCATGATCAGCAAGACGACCAGTCACCACAAGCAGCACCCGTTCACGAGCATAACGCCTTCCTTGCCATATTTGAGGGAAGGAGGCAACCCGACCCCCGACGCTACCGCAAGCAGTGACATCTAAGCGAGGATGACGAACTTGCTGCCGGTTGCTCAGGCAAAAAATAATATGATCAATTGTCAAGGTCGCTAGCTAACCACATAGGTAATGCAATACAACTCATAAAAAAGATGTAATGAGTAGATTATGTCTACAATAAATTAAAATAAATTGACTTATAAAGTCAAATTATAAACAATTATATAAACTCATGTAGCCGTCAGTAGGTAAGCTAATTCTGGAGAAAGAACATTTAAACATTGTCTTGAGTTAATCACAGCGACCAACTATTCTTATCATTTAGGTAGTCGTTGATATAATAGTATGCCTTTGAACAAAGATTGGATTTTACTTTATTTTTAAACGCATTAAAAGGCAAATCCAGCAAAGAAGAGGGAGCTTGTTGTAAAAGGTTTTATAGCAAGCCTAACAAATGAGTTATGAACCTAATGAAGCCGGTGAAAAAGAGCTCGTAGTTTGTCCTTGTTTCTAGTGTTAACATTGTGAATATTACTAGCAGCATGAAAGTTATAATCACCTTAGTAGTTTGAAAGTGAAATGAGGAATTATGCAGCTAGGACTTAGACCAAATAAAAAACCAAGATAGAGCGCTGCGAACAATACAGTGAAGCATGCCAAAAATACACTGCCGCTCTGTGCATACACGCTTACACGCACACATTTACAACCTTTTGCAATAACACTACAATCAAACTACACCATAAAAAGCACACATGTTTACGAAACCGGCTTCACTTTACTGTTGACAGCGCTCGGTCTTGGTTTTTTATTTGGTCTGAGAGCTGGGCATACCAAAGTATATACGTTGAACACCTTCGTAGAATCGTAGCTTTCTGTCGCTTTAAAATTCGACGGTCACCGAATTCGTTAAGTATGCAAGTAAAAGACGTCTACGCTTGTCGAATACGATTACGGAATAGGGTTTACCGAAGCTAATTTAAATGGAAGCCGAAGTGAAAATGTTTGTAAGTTCTATTACGGGCGGCCAACTTCAACCGTATAATTAACCCGAGGAAGTACGCCCAGTAAATAAGGCATTACTTTTGATTAACAGCGACGTAAACTTCATTGCAATTCAACAAATCGAATCTACAACGTTTTTAGGAAATTGTTGACAAGCGAAATTGGATTTGCTTGTTTGCGTAGCACTGCAAAGAAAATCTAATAAGAGGAAATCGTTGAGAGCAAAGCAACTAGATTAGGAAATCAAGACGTCCGAATGTGATTAGGCCGGGTACTGTCAGTTTATTTGACAATGGCCTGGCAATGTAGCTCGGAGTTATTTTGTATTGTATTTGTCCTAGTTTCCTGATTGACTGTTAATTGGTCGGTTCCACGAGTCCACGAGCAATTTGCCTGAAAGCGTTTGGCCGGCATTGTGACAAGTTATTGCTCATATCGTAATGAAAGTTGGTGCCGCCTGTGCGCCCGCGCCCTCCGCCAGCCAATGATTAACGTGCCTGCTAATGGCAATGTTCACCACTCGTTTCATTCAATTAATTAATGTCGCCTGGAATGGGCTTTGCATGAACAACGTTTAATAGGCCGCTTCCTTAAGTTGGTAATGAATGATAAAATTATTGGATGCAATTTGAATTCAGGGAAGTGAGAAAGTAAGTTTGCTTGTAGTAAGACCGATCATTCATCAAATTTCTAAATAGATAATCTAATGTCAAATCTAAAAGTGATTTGAGTGGCTGTATATTTCCTCCAAACAATCACATGAGTTTGGCGGAAAAAAAAGCCAATCAAATCACTTTTTGACATGAGATTTGACAACAGATTATATTGAAAATGAGTTATCGTTTTAAAAGTCGAGGATTTAATAAGGAATGAGAGACCCTAATTGCGTAACACACTTATAATCACAATCTGAATGATTTCGAAGGATATTACTAATGTATTGCTTAGGTTGTACGAAACATTTGTCTGCTCAGCACCGTAGATAACGCAATGAATGTCCGTTGTCGAACTGACAAAATTAAAGCCATTGCTATTGTAAGTGTTTTACGAAATTATCCCGCAGACCTATATTCATACAACATGGAGACGACAATAAATGAAAATATACTGACCATACTAATGAATAGGATTGTTTTGAAACTACTTATTAAATAAATCCTAACATCGAAATTGAAAACGTAATTTTTCATAAAAACTAAATTCTTAGTAGTGATAATCCGACTATGGGTTTTGCCAACCTTTGACTAGCTATAGTGACTAAACTATTGGATTTGGTTGAATTTTTGTATGCAGACTGGGAACGTCATTAGATATTACGAAGTTAAATTTATTGTCGTATTGTCGTCTCCACCTTGTAGGTACATTTAAGAATAACTACAAAAAACAATACAGTTTTAGCACCCCACCTCTAACAGGTTTGGTTAATTTTTCTTTGACCATTCATAGTACAGTTATTAGTAAAATATTTTTCATCAGTTGAGGAAAGCTGTATAAACTTTGGACGCGCGAGGCCCCTCGGACCGCGCTATCTTTTTAGATATGTTCCTGAAATCCTCTCGCCAACTGAGGCTCTAGGCCGGTGCATTGTTGGCTTAGAAGTCCTCTGGGCCCGAGTACGAACTGACTGCACCACTGTGAACCTTAGTATTACCCCACTACTGCTAAAGATATAGCTACTAGGTCTTCAGCGTTCATCATTGAAGCAATGTCTTGATGGATATTCGATTTAATTTTATCCGCCCTTGTCCTTTTGTATCATGAAGAAGCTTATCGACCTACATAAATAATACTTAAACGGGCAAGTCTGTGGCTGCAGTTTACTAGCAATAACGTGTTAAGTTTATATGACTACGTATCGCCCTGATCGTTTTATGAGGCCAGTAGGTTTCTAAATGGTACTTACTAAGCTACCTTTGATAAATAAACACTAAGTTAGCCTACATAACATAGGTAGTTCTAAGTTGCTGAGGTTAGAACTTAGAAGTCTATGAACGTTATAATATTTATATAGGTAAGCTACTCAACTGTCTGGCGATGACTTTACGTAACAAATTGTTTTATTCTAAAAATTAAGTACTTAATTAATTAAAAGATTGAATTCGATTATTAAGACGGTGTTTTTAACCAAAAAGGTCGTGGAAAACACAATAAGGTTTTGCTGTTCGGATTTCCTCATGCTTCAGACAATAGGAAAACAGAATTCAAATAATTACGATATACAAAAATGAATATCGAAAGGTTTTTTGTAAATTTGGGTCTTGGTAAATAATGTAAGTACGTACTTAATGTCTTTGGGTCTTGATAACGGAATCATCAAGGGACTACATGACATAATCTGACAAAACTTTATACTTATGCTTTTATTCCTCGAAAGGAGTAGGCTGAACGAGGCAGAATCTAACTGTAGGTATAGTACCTAGGTAGATATTACCGGGACGACTGAAACTGAACGAAAGATATCTTTAGAATTATAATTATCTATTCCTAGAATCGGTTTTACGTTTTTACATCATGACGTCGACTGTCAGCTCGCTAAACTCACTCCCTAATTCTTTTCTAATACTCTTATTACGAAAACGTGTTTGTCTCATATTATGCCCTTAACTTATAAACTATTCATAAAGGTTGCATGGTAAAACCATGCAGGCTAAGAGCTCCCGCAGAAAATTGTAAGTTGGCCAACTTAAAATAAAGTAAATTACTAAGACATAGATACATACAGATTTCGTTGGACAAGATGTGCGGGCTAGCATATTATGTCACTATACCTATTGGTATACTCTGCGATTTAGTCGGTCCACTTATAAAAGTAAATCGGCTCTTAAAGTACCTGCTTACTACCTACACCCACATTTCGCCAGAGTTCACCCACATTTATCATTTTCATCATCGTAAGCCGTTATTTTTCGACGTCTTTTAACACACACTGGTCCATATAATGTAGGCTACATCTCATCATCGATTCTGAATAACTGATCATAATATCATAAAAAATCCGTTTCAACATAATTCATAATCTAAGATTTCCCAATAGGTAACGTTAATAAATAGAAAAATCTAAACGCCGTAGATTTAGGGAGGCATAATCATAAAACGACAGGCCTGCTCGCCGGAGGGGATAATTTGCGAGACCCGAGGGCTTTGATGTTCAGCGGCCTTGGAATAGCATGCGGCGAAGCGTGAGCTCGTCGCCAGCCACGGACTCTTCATCCAAGAACTTGACCTTTATTATTTTACTAGAGACCCACCCGCCCTTGCTCCGCAAGGTTTTTACGACTTTACAAAACATCGAGATTTTTTCATTATCTATAAGTTTAATAAGTATTAATGTATTATACCTATAAACCTTCCAGAATATTCTCTATAAATTATGTTGAAAACCTCATTAAAATCCGTTGCGTATTTTAGAAGAACAACGTAGACATACAGACAAAAACGACTTTGTTTTATAATATAATGTATATAAATATATATTCGTCTCATGTGCCGGGAATATTATTTTTGTTAATGATTGAGCGTGATTTTGATTTTGGACATTTATTTAATTTAAATCAAAACCCATATAGATTTACAATAGTAAGATTTTCTTTCAAAAAGAGAAGTAGAGAAACGTATGGAATAACGATGAAAAATATTTTATCTTTTATTGGAAACTAGATTCAATGATCATCATTCTCGTTCTAGAAATTCAAAATATCTACTTCTTATTGCCCAATAAACAGATCTTGTCGACACGCGAATCGCTGCTGGATGGTGATATGTTCCTACCTATAGTAGGTACCTATATTTATACATTTATTTATTTATAGTTATCTAGCGACCCGCTCCTGCTTCGCACGGTTTTTACGACTTGACAAAACATCGAGATTTGTTAGTTTTACGTAACTTAAATATTAACGTTTCCGGAATAAATTCTCTAACTGGCGGTGAAAACCTCATCAAAATCTGTTGCGTGGTTTAGAAGAACAACGCGGACATACAGAGAAACACGAAAGGCGACTTTAATTTATAATACGTATTGATAAAAACAGTACAAGCCAATTACATTAATTAACATAGAAACATAAAAAGGCATTACGATTATGACATTAAACTTTATAAATTAAAAGAAGTACCAATGTAAAAATAAAGAAACCTACCTACATAATTGGTCACCGTAGGTCTGTACTTCCCGTAGCGAGTGCTACGCCACTGTAGCCATCAGGCGCTACGTTAACACTTTGTATCGTAATGACTTGCGCGAGAGCTTCGTTAGC
The DNA here is from genome assembly GCA_949128155.2 of Xanthia icteritia. Lineage (NCBI taxonomy): Eukaryota > Metazoa > Arthropoda > Insecta > Lepidoptera > Noctuidae > Xanthia > Xanthia icteritia. Next base: position 13,452,517 of record OX421941.2, read on the forward strand.
GCTATGAAAGCGCATCTCTAAGCGACCACGTCTCTGGAAAACGAGTCAAAAGCTGCTTGATAATTAGCACAACACATCTGCGACGTAATTTCATTCAGTGGAGTAGCTATAGTCCTACAAGGACCTTGTATCAAAATTTGTTGGACTGCGGCGAAGCTCCAAAGGAGGGTATTGTTTTTACAAAATAAATAAAATACATACTGATTTGAAAGGTAAAGTTGTCACCGTGATCTTACTAAAAGAATGTAAGAGCGAGCATAGCAAGTTGGCAAATTGGAACATCCCGACTCGGATCCAATTTCATCAAACAGCGAGCGAAGCGAGCCCGAAAATTAGAGTAATCTGGACCGGGAAAGTTAAGTTTTTATTATGATTTTACTAAGAGAATACAAGACCGAGCGAAGTGAGCTAGAAAATTGGATTATCCTGACTGGGATACTAGATTAAGCTGTTTTAACGACTGGCAACACCAAGTAGGCATCCGCCGGGTATAGGTAATCTATCATGCAGTGATTGTTATGTATAACATTAGAATTCATATTAGGAAATGCTCTTTAATTGATTCGATTATTTTACATTTACGTTTAAATAGTAAATTATACAATAATATTTTATACAACTTTCAATAAAGTTAAGTTCTTACTTGATTGTATTTTGTCTAAAATTGTATAAGTATAAATAGGGTAGAACCAATGCCGTTACTCTGTTCGAAAATATACCGATATACAATCCAAATTCAAATCAGTTTTAGTCCCTGGGGATTAAAAAGCTATTTCAGTCCCTGTTTATGAGGAATAAATTAGCTCTTTTTGAATAGATGTGATAAAAAAGGTAGTTTTAATCCATTGCTTCATAATTCATATTGGTTTGAAAAAATCGTCTGCTCAACTACGTGACGCAATAAATGTGACTAAACTGTCAAAATGCAGTATTAGTCGGGTCGCCGAGCCATGTAAGCTTGAATGAGGGTACGACTTATATTTTATGATTGATTCTAGTATTGTTTGATATACTGAACTATAATCCGTGGGGTGCCAGCGGCACCCTTGGGCAATTTAAACTATCGAAGGTCAAAGGTCACGGGGATCAAAAAACCTGAACCACCCATTTTATTGCGAACTAGCTTCCGCCAGCGGCTTCGTCCTCGTGAAATCTTTATACATTTCTATCTAAATCTTTGTACATGTTACTCTGTGATAAATGTGATAATATAGCAGTGTTTATTAATTACAAACAAAAATACAAACAAACAAAAATACAAATCTTTTCTCTTTATAATATTATTGTAGATGTAGATTAAGGGAAATCGGTCCACGCAAATCAAATATTTGTAGTAAGTATATTATATTTGTATAGTGTATTATATTATATTATTATAAATATTTTTTAAAGAAGATGGGTTATTATTATTTCAGGCAGAACCAAATGTGGAATCGCTTTTTTGCAGCTTACTCTCAACAAGGGCTTCGCCAGCCGATGGTCCAGGCGGGGGGCAAGTCAATGAAGGATGGGAAAAGTATGATTTGTAGGTACAGTCAAGAGTCAGGCGCACATGAAGCTTTACACATGTAGTGCGAGTCTTACCTCTACGGTGCACAATGGGGCGTAAATCAACGCTGGCGGACATTTGATTTTTGACAAATCAGTTCTCGGTAGTCTCGATAGGAACTGAGAAAAATAAGAAGGATGTTGAGGAAACGGACCTGTTAGGTAATTTTTCCCAAAAGTATTCAGAACTCTAGAACTGAAACCTGATAGGTATTATAACTGGGCCTACCACCAACACATAGATACGAATATTACGTCCCCGGACTCCGGATTAGACTCCGTTTAGGAGATATCAAGCTTCATAAGACCAAATAAAAGTCATCCAAATAAACAAAATTATCTTTACAGATCATGTTCTTCGTTTATTTACATTAAAATGCCTTGTATTTGACTTTTTTTTTTAGCCTGGTGGGGGGTGGGGGGGCAGCTGCTCCCTTTGCCCTGAAACTTAAATACGCTATGTGGATGAAGTCTGTTGACAAAGTACAAAGCCATAAATGTTCTGAAATCTGGTGTTGAACTTTGCATTTAGTTCCCTCCCTCCGACAACAGAGGTATTTGAAAACACACTCTTTGGTACCTACGAGTATATATTCTACTTCCAAGTAACAAAGGATTAGCACCACCTGAATTGCTGAAGAGTTTAAGATGTAGCTGTTCAAGTGAGAAGCTATTTTAGTTTTAGTTAATACATAATAATAAAATATATAATAATAACTGACGAGGGTGTGTGTCTCTTTCATTAATATCAGCCATATTTTAACTACTGTGGTATAGAAAAACCGTTTGCAGTTCAGATCAAATTATAATTTACGATAACATTAATCACACTAGCATACACTGTAGGTACACGACACAACTATTCGAAACGCGAGACAGTTTCTAAACGTCTTCACTGCTTGACCGCCACCCATGAAGTCTGCTTTGCTTCGGCCGGTTCGAGCGTTATGTTATAGAATCTGTCAAGCATCCCTAGGTGGCGCTGGCGACCCGATTAGTCAACTCAGTATCGTATTTTCCGACATATAATATACTTATATTATTATTCTAACTACAAATATTTGATTTGGGTGGATTCGCAATAAAATCTCGGTGGTTCAGCTTTTTCGTGACCTTTGACTTTCGATATCGAATTATGGTTCACTGGTTCAGTATAACAAACAATACAAGGATCAATCATAAAATAAAAGTTGAACCCTCATTCAAGGTCCAAGCATTTTTTCTTATTTGGCGACTCGACTGTTTTGCGATCAATTGTCACTTTCAGTGTGTTACCTACGCTGTAAACCCTGAAGATGTAATACTCAAAAAAAGTGTTATTAGTATGGACCCAATAATTTTTAATAAAGTGTCCAAAATTAAAAATGACACAATACAACATTTTAAAAAGAGACTGACATTACTATTAATTGAAAAATGCTATTATTCAGTAAATTACTTTTTAAATGACATGGACTCATGTATTGAATAATAATTTAATGTTATTTCTCAACTTATCCTATTTTTATTCAATAATTTAAGTGTTTTTTTTTAGTTTTATATTTTTTTATTTATGTATTGTGCTATGTTTTAAAGTTGTTTAATTATATTTCCATTATTTTATTTTATTTTCAATTTAGTGAACAATTACATTAATGTTTGCATGCCTTGGATAAGGTAGATTGTACAAGGCTCACCCAACTTAGTAGGGTAGGTACGGTAGGTAGGGTAGGTAGCCGTAGATATATGTATTATAAAGGTATGTATTATAAGGTATATGGTATTATAAAGCGGTAAAATTTCTTTGTTTGGTTGTTTGTTTGTATGTAGGGGGTAATCTCCGGAACTACCATTGGGATTTGAAAAAATATTTTTGCAATGGATAGCCCATAGGACAATTAAAAAAAAATGTATTTTAAAAATTCGCGAGAAATTTAACCAAATCGGTGACGCGGCCAGAAAGTACCTATGCTTTCTAGCCGCGCCACCGCGTACACTACAATAAATATTCTAATAATGTACTTACAAACTTATTGGTGAACAATAAATTGTACGTCTATTGTTTGTTCTATTGGTAATGAGAAATACTGCAATAGTACATTATGATACTAGTGTGCTGTGTTGGTAATTTCACACAAGATGGTATTATTCGCGCGAGCCACAGGCGAGCACGATAATGTAGCCGAGTGGGTAATGGACAATGTACACGCGTTTCATACGAAGTTTTTCCACACACTAGCGAGGAAAAAACAGACTTGTTTTGTACTTACATCGATTGGTGACAATACTTTTGATTTCGAATTTTTAATAATAACAGAACGAAAACGATAACAAATATTTATGGAAAATGGCGCGCTGGTTTTGTTTTTTCCGTTAGCGATGCGCGCGCAAGTGTAAATAAAGGCACTGGGAAAACCGCTGAACAGCCTATATAATAAATATATTAGACACAAAGTAACATTTTTAATACGCAAATTGTGATTTAATATACAGTGAAATTTATTTAATTTGATGAAATATTACTTATTTATTTTATTATTTATGTACAGACGCCAGCAGGTCAACCTACCCGAAACTGACCGAAAATTTTCCTTATCAACTTTGAACCTTATACTTTAGTGATAAAGTTGAAAACATATTAAAGAAATTTGACAGATTATAGTAGGTTGATGTGCTGGCGTCTGTACACACAGTAAAATAGATACAGATACGACAAAATCATAATTATGAGTACAAAGGTTTTATGTTAATTTATCATATTTTATTATATACACAGTAGGCATAAAAAAGGCAAGAAGTACCCACGCACAATGGTCCAACTAAAGGACTAAGTGCGGAAACCAAACTCCATAAAATAGAACATAGAAGGCAAGAAGTCTGTTTGATTAGATATAAAAAAGCGCAAATCTCTGCTCGGGTGTAAATAGAGAATGCTCATTTCATATTATAGGATTAGAAATTCCATGCTGCCATGATAGTACTTACTAATTCCATACTGCCAAGTCGCGTTTCAAAAATTGTTATCCAACAATGGCCGCCAGATATCGTCTATGGTTTAGTGATGCGGTATGTAATATTTTATACATAGATTTATACAATGTTTTTTTTTCACAAGAATGGTAAAAAAAATCGTAAATAATAATGCCTTATCCAAAAAATCGATTAAAGTAAACGTCCCTTACAAACAAAATGGCGGTCACTCAGCGCCATTTCGTTTTGGTCATTCAGAGTAATACTGTCATTCGGTCACAGATTACTAATAGCTATTCGGTTTCTGACGTTTGTCGTGATTGAATGTGTCCCAGTGAGTTTTTATTTGTTGTTAAGTTTTTCTTTGTTGTATTTTACGTTTTTGTTTATTTTGTTGTTGCGTGAAGTCGTATTTATGAGTAATAAAATAGACGCACCTACTATGGATGCTCAGCCAGGGCCGTCGACCAAATCCGGCGATTGGAACTCGAGGTGGCTCTGCACAAATCCGAGGCCACGTGTTTTCATGGTCCTCGGAACGCGCCACCGTCGGGTTCCCAAATAACGGTAGGAGGAGTTCACATCGGCGTCGAGTCGACGATGAAGTACCTAGGACTCGTCCTCGACAGCCGGTGGAACTTCGTGGAGCACTTCCGGCGTTTGGCTCCCAGACTGGAGCGGGCCGGGGCTGCTTTGAAGCGGCTCCTGCCCAATCTAGGGGGTCCAAACGCCTCCTGCCGGAGGCTATACATGGGGTTCGTGCGATCCATGGCCCTTTACGGGGCACCGGTTTGGGCGTGTTCATTGAGGCGGCGGCCAGCCCGCTGGTTGAACGCGTCCCAGAGGGTCATAGCCACCCGGCTGGTCCGGGGATACCGCACGGTCTCCGGTGAGGCGGCGAGCCTCCTTGCCGAATTACCGCCATGGGATCTGGAGGCAAAAGTCCTCGCGCACATTTGGGAGTGGCGCGAGGAGGCGAAACGCCGGGGCGTAACTCCGGCCGTGTGAAATCACGGCACAGCGGACAGAGCTCCGGCGTGATCTCAGGGCGTCATGGAGAGTGCGATTGTCGAAACCCAGTGCTGGGCACTATTGCAGCGATAAGTCTCCTCACCTTCCACCTGACGCAGGTCCTCACGGACATGGTTGTTTCGGCAGGTTCCTGTTTCGTATCAGGCGGAAGGAAACGCCCGAGTGTCATCACTGCGTGGATCGCCCGGAGGATACGGTGGAGGTCTGCCCGGTTTGGCCAGAGCATCGCCGTGTCCTCGTGGAGGCGATCGGTGGCGGGGATCTCTCGCGTCCGGCCCTGGTCCAGGCCATGGTACGGAGCGAGAGGGCATGGGAGGCCGTCACCTTCTTCTGCGAAGCAGTAATGCTCGCGAAGGAGGAGGCAGAACGCGTGAGGGAGAGGCAAATTTTGCACCCTCACGCCCCTAGCCGCCGCAGGAGACGCCCTGGGCGGTGAGCAATGCGGCGGGACGGTGAGCAATGGGTAGCTCGCCGTCCAATAAGGACGGGCCAACGCACCCACAACGCGACACAACGCGCGTCTCAAAGAGATGTCAGCAAATGAAGGGGTCCGACAGGATCGATTCCTGCCGGGGTTGCGGGAAAGTCCGAAAGGGATACCGTGGCCCCTGGCAACGTACAGGCAACGGAAGGAACACGGGTGGGTTTTAGTCAGTAAGAGTCTGATACGCCCTCCCGCTCCGCCCAGAGCGGGAGAAGTTATTTAATAATTTCCCACCCAAAAGGACCGTCGACCAAAAAGGATAATTTATCAACACCTAAAAAGAGACAACGTACTGCTATGTGCTGAAAAGGTCATGATAATGAATGCCTACAAGCATAAAGATCAATATTGTTTTTGAAAGCCAAGAAGGCCGCCGAGATTTTGGGCATTTCTGCAGTGACAGTTCGCAGAATAGTAAAAGAACATAAAAACAGTGAAGAATGTACACCACCTCGTAAAACTGGCCCTAAACAGAACATTATAGGCAAAATTTACGAGTTTACCTTTTAAGCCATTAGACGAAAAATGCATGCTTTCTTTTATAGAAATGAAGCTCCAAAAGTTAAAAAGATTAGTAATATATACATATATAGATAACAGTACCTATTAATTTTGATGACCAGCAAACATAATTTCAACTAATTTACCGAGTTTTCAATTGTATTAACGCTTTTAGATCGTTAAAGCTGTAAACATCGATCCTGATCTACCTGACTTCTCAATGCACACAATGAGATTGGTATTAAAACATATAAATTTTAAATATGTTACTCGCAAGCGTCACAACAGTTTAATAGACCGGCAAGACATAATATTGTGGAGGAAGCGATACTTGCTAACTATAAAATATTATCGTAGAGAAGGAAAGTTCATATACTACCAAGACGAAGCATGGATTAATGAAGGTATGTAATATCAACTTTATAAGCACAGACACTCATGTATTAAGATTTAAATGGCCAATTGTTGTGTATGTTTTTTTTTGTGTAATTATTGTTTGCACAAAAGGGCAATGTGGGTGCTTTACATTTGTAAAAGTAAAGAGTACGCACTTATTTCTAATATTTTGCAGGTTTATAGTAGTACAATCTTTTACAGGTCATGCGCCAACGAAAATCTGATAAAGGGAAATGTCGCTAGGAATAATAAAACCTTCAAGCTAAATGATGTCATCAAATTATTTGAAGAAGGTTTAAAAGAGATGACGCCGCAGAGGTGGAGTGATTGCATTAAACACGTAATAAAACAAATGGACAAAATGTGTGATCTCGATCACATTGTAGACAGGGTGACGGATCAGTTCATAATTAGTGTAACTGATTCGGACTCTTCATCAAGCTCATCAGAGTCCGAATCATAAAGTGAATAAATCATAATATTATATAAATCTTAATTTCAAATAAACTGGAGCAACTTGTACATAAGAATATAAATCTTTTATTTTCATTTCGTTTACCTTACCTATAATATTAGGACTTAATTTACCTTGTCATATTTTAAATTTTGACACGCTGCTTTAGCGTTCTTCCAAAAACACTAAATTAAGAAAAAAAGAACCTTAATATGAATTAATAAGGAAATGTTGATTACCCCTGAACTGTCAATTTGACAATGACATTTCTTTGTTTACATTTTTATCTCGAATTCGATTTTTGGGTTTAGTATGCACTATCCTATACTATTAAATGAGCAATCTCTATTTTCACCCGAGCAGAGATTTGCGCTTTTTTTAATCTCATCAAAGAGACTTTTTGCCTTTTTTGTGCTATGTTATGAGGTTTGGTTTTCGCACTTACTCCTTCAGGTGGACCATTGTGCGTGGGGGTACTTGCCTTTTTCATACCTACTGTGTAAATAAATAAAATATGATAAATTAACCTAATATTTCCTCAAATTATATATTTTCCACTACCTATTAATGTTAATTTACGTATTTAAAATATTATTTTGTGTTTATTATATTTTTATAGGGCTGTTCAGCGATTTTGTCAGTGCCTTTATTTACACCTGCGCGCGCATCGCTAGCGGAACAAACAAAACCAGCGAGCCATTTTCTATTAATATTTGTTAGGTATCGTTTTCGTTTTGTTACTAAAAAAAATACGAAATCTAAAGTATTGTCCACCAACCGACGCGACGTGCAAAAGTTTTTAAAATAAGCTACGGATAGTCAGTACCTGGCAACAAAGGTCAGTTGAACTTCATAAATCTAAATGTATAATTTCATTTATTTCTATAGTTACGTTATTTTAGCATAAGTTCTTACAACAAGTCTGTTTTTTTTCCTCGCAAGTGTTTTGAAAAAGTCGTATGAAACGCGTGTGCATTGATCATTACACACAAGGCGGTATTATTCGCGCAAGCCACAGGCGAGCGCGATAATATAGCCGAGTGCACACTTGTATCATAATGTACTATTCTGGCCGCGCCACCGATTATGTTAAATTTCTCGCGAATCTTTAAAGTATTGTGTACAGTAATGAACATATTATGTACATTTATTCTTATTAACCCCGATTCAAAATGCGACTGTGGCGCGGCCAGGAAGTACCACACGTCCGCGCCACCACTGAAGTCCGGCGGAAAAGTTGTGGAACAAAATTTTTTTTCAATGCAATTGGATGCAATGATATAGACACTAGCACCGCGTCTACCGGACTTGAGTGGTGGCGCAGACTCTAGGTATATTCAAATCTTTACATGTTAAACGTATGCGACATCCCATAAGTATTGACATTTAGAGGTATGGTGATCACGTCGGGGTCACCAATTTAGAGGCATGGGGAACAGGGTGTAAAGTTCACTCATTCTGTATAGAAAAGATAGGATCCTTCGACCAGACGGGTGTCGTGTCTGGCGGGCAACTGCCTAACGATTGATGTCGGGAAATTATATAATATACTGTTCGCGTGGTAAACTGCGTTTGCGCGATGCAAGATTTTGTGTAACGTTAGGTCTTTGATGCGTGGTTCGCATGTGGCGATGTAGATGCCGCCACAGCCATATAAATGTACACAAACTCACACACACACATGTGTAACAGACTTCCATACTAATCCATCCTTATATACCTACTAATTAATAATTTCGTACTAATCCATACTTCCAGCCAAACTACCGAATATTATAAATGCGAAAGTAATTCTGTCAGTCTGTTACGTTTTCACGCATTAGCGATGATTTGCATGAAAGGATATAGGTACGGTATACCATGACCATGAGTTAGGAGTTAGGATACTTTTATACCGGTAATTGTACGTAAACTAAAACTGCCTCTTAAAATACAGGTATACCCTAGTTTAAGAGGTAGAGTAGTATTCTTGTACAGAATTTGCAACATAAACTATAAATATATTTTTAAACCGCATATCACTGTATTTAAAACTCTGTATGTTTTTTGGACAAAAAAAGATTTTTTTTTTTTTTTTTTACTTTCTCGTGGGATAATTTCCGACCTCCACGCGAGCGAAGTCGCGGTCAAAAGCTAGTGAAAGCATATAATATATGTATTTCGGAATCACGTCCACGTTTCATATTGAGTTTATCAAAACTGTCAGCGAATTTCCATCACAAACGAATACATTACGGAAATCCAATACGCACATTATTTAAAAACATCCGTAAAAATGATTAATTGCATAAAAATCCATGTTCGTTGATGTTTGCATTGAACAGATCCATTTCACAGTGGCCTCGAAAATTGACTGATCGCGTGCATAAGGCTGTAAGCCCCCTGACCTTACACCTCCAATGTCAATGTTATCTGATCCGCCACCATAATGTTTATGAGTTTGGGGCGTAGCACCACTTTCCATACTGAAAACTACGTGTTTTCCTATTAATAGTTTTCAACTTTCCAGCAACATACTGAACCTGAAAACAGGAAATCAACGCCGTGACGTTTTCCAAAACTTTTCCAAATATTTTCATGTTTATAGTTTGCAGATTTAGAAAGGTGGGTTTGAGTGAAATGTCCGACGTTTTCTGTGAAAATAGAGTAAAACATTTATAAATATGCTGCTGAAAAATAACACAGACCAGGTTTAAGTAAACGATCAGTGCATCGTGCGTGATCTTCAGTAGATCAGTGGGTGGACATTGATCTACCATTCCTATAAACATACATTTTTACTGCAGGCAAACCATTAGGTAAGTGTATGATTATGATTTTTGTTGTTCCATTTAAGCATACTCAGAAACTTGACATTGGCCAACTGGTAAAAAGCTGAGTCAGTAGCATTATTAAGTTTTCCTTGTTCCCACCCCTAAATGTCAGGTCAGCCACCTTTTATTACATGTGAAACAAGGTCAGAGTTAATACTGTATATTTAAAAAGAGTTTGTGCCAATGGTGGGCAGCCTTCCTCAATCGTCTTTTGTTATTTTAGCAAGTGGCCTCGGCATCGATCGTGTGCAGTCGGCAGTGAGTCGGCTACACCTCGCTCAAAATGCACTGATGTATCTTTTATTAGTTTAATGGATGATGAGGAAAGTTTTGAGTATGCATGTGTAGTGTGTATGATAGCTATAACTAAAAGTGTAGGAGAAGATCAAAGAACTGATGGTTGAATGTGTGAAAAATTATACGGCTATAAAGGAGGTGAATATGAATACTAAGATGAAGATGAAGAGGTGGTTGACTGCTAAAGATGTAAAAAAGCCTGACCCCAAATAAATGAGTATAAATAAGGACTACCGGATAATGATAACCACAAATGAATAGCAAGATTATTTATCGACTTAATCATTATGTGCAGCTTGAGGGTGAAGTATACTCAGAGATCCTACAACGTCCTGCGCGTACAATATAATAATGGATTTAGGATGTTGATGGGGCTTCCGCGCTTCTGCAGCGCTTCGCAGATGTTCGCGGAAGCCCGTGTTGACGATTTTCATGCCATTACCAGGAAAAGAACAGCGTCAATAATGGGTAGGTTGCGCGGAAGCTCCAACAACATCCTAAAAACATTATCAGATAAAGTGGACAGTCCCTCTATAAGGCACTGGGTACGGAGGCACGTGCCAACGTGTGTTGGGCCACGTCAGTTTTAGTTGTTTAGTTTTAAAAGTTTACTTACATAGTTTTTAAGTCATTGTTACTAACACTATATGGGTTGTATGTACTTGTACCTATGTGTAGTCCGAAATAAAGAATATATATATCATTTTATTTTTCTCATAAAAACTTAGGTACCTGTAGAATGTCAGGGCTGAAAAGTTAATGACATGGTTAATACGATTAATACGCACGTATTTGTTTTCCGAAACACGAATGCTCGCCTGCCTAGCTAGCTGTCAGCCGCACACTGCCCACGGGAGGTTTCGAGGCTTGTGGTCTCTACAATAGAAGTATTATTGAATTTCATTTGTTGAAGCTTATTTCAGTCAACACTATGTATAATATTTTAGTATTTATTATTTTGCAGATGTAGATATTATTATTCTATGTAGAATTTATGTAAAAAGTATGAGTGACCTATCCTCATTCTCGAGTTCTTATCCCATGTAAAACTAATTTGAAACGTAAAATGATATCAGTTATTCAGTCCAGTAACTTGTGTGAAAGGTTGCAAATCGTTTAAAAGTCCTACGATTTCTCAATTCAGTTTTCGATACTTCTACAGTGTCTAATATTCCTTTGATAAAATGAAATGAATTGCATCTGAAAAGCACGAGTTTGGTGTAAATCTTACTTTCTTTGATTTATTTCTTGAGATATGTATGACACTAAAAATAGTAGGTATATACGAGGGAGGAATTTATTACCAGCAGTCATGTTGAAAACAAATTAGTTTAGAGACTCGGGAGCTTTGAAACCTTTCTAATATTATTTTCTTTATATATCTATACAAACGGAGTAAGAAGTCCAGTTAAGAAGTGTGACGGCTGATGGAAGTATGAAAAAAGTAAAAGATGATAACGTGATACTGATAACGCTATATCTTCAGATAAACTGGAAATTAAGCTATCAAGTTTTAAACTGTCTTAAGTTGCAAAATCAATATCCTGAAATTACCGCGTAGGTATCATGTACTAGAACGTTTTGCTTGTATCTATTGAAGTAGTTACAATTCTTCCCTCAAATATAAAATAGTTTCTTAAAATACTGTCACAGTAACAGTGTAGTAAATATCCACTCCGACTCCATCCACTTTTCATAGAACTCATACGCCATGCCGCCATACATATTGGAAGTGAGCCCTCCGGGAGGGTTACCGGCATTACGTTTGCGCTAAACTTAACCATGGCGGACGGTCAACCGTGTTATAAAACACTGTAAAACGAAGTAAAATAGTGTTTTCTAAGTAAAACCTACATTTAAAATGAGCCCTCCGCGAGGGCTCCCGGCATCCCATATGCGACTAGGTGAACCCTCCAGGAGGGCTCCGGGCACTGAACAGAGTATCTGTAACAAATAGCCGGCTATCAATCCACGTAGAGGAAAAGTAGGAAAACAATGATTTTAGCAGAACTATTGGTTAACGACTCTCGATAAAACTCTCGGCGAGTAAGCTTTGCGAAGGGCGCACAACGGAGGATTAGCAATTAAGTGGGTCGCGCACGTGGAGCCATGTCCTCCTCGATGTGTAAAGGGGCACGTAGCTACACGGTCCAGAGATTAATGAGGATATCCGGACATGTCCCGAGCCGCTTTCATACAGGTATGTCGTAGTTACCAATAAATCTAACACATTTTTAATCAATGATCTGTCTTGCCTTAAGATTTATTTCTCAGTTTTTCTGATAAAAAATAAAATATGGTCAAGTTCATGACTTTACATATTAGACACGTTGTTTATTCATCGTCCTTATAAAGGAAAGAGCTGTTATGTATCTATGGAAAGTTTTATAGTGTCCTCATTCCTAAATGAACGTAATAATGTCTTTTCAATGTGTCGCTTGTGTACGTAATCTAAATGGTTACACAGTAATCAATACCACTTGTACAGCACTTTCGTAATTGAAAATAAACAAAGGTACAGTACAGTGGTACAATTAATTAAAAGGCATACGAAACGGCTAATAAGCGTAAGCAGCGCATCCAGCACGTGGTAGGTACCTACACGGGTTGTATATGCAAATTGAAATCGCTAAATTAACGAATAAGTGTTCCACAGGCACACTGTGTGGTACTGTGAACTAATAGTGTTATACTTGGAATACATGATGCGTGTGCACGATGTCGCTACGAACAACTGCTTAATTAATTTATCTTTATCCCTTACACGCATGCCACAAATGCGACATTTACCTACCACAGTAAATTCAAACGATTCGCGTTTCTTAGTGGACTGTGAATAAATCAAGTCATAAAACAATAGTTCCTAACTAAGTAGAGAGGAAGAGAGAGATAGATGTTCTGACAACTATAATTACTCTACAACTAAGTCTAGCTGAAATTCTATCACAAATTACGCAGGCCGTTAGCCTTTGCCTAGAAACCACTATGCGAATATCCTAAAATAGCCCACTTAGTCGACTTTATAAAACCAACATTAAAGCATTGTGTATACTAACTTGACGAGCCGTTATGTGCACAGCACACAATGTTGTCTCCTGTCGAAGGGAAGCCCCTTAGCGGATTATCAAGACATGGCAACACAATGTCTAAACACTCATGTGACAAGATGCTTCGCTCGCAGGACTAAAGAGACTATAATATAAGCTGGGAGACCTCATTGTTTCTCCCGAAGGCTCCGGTAACATTAATGGATTCTTGACACGCGCCAGCTCTCCTCGACACTGGACAGATACTCATTGTTTGCTATATTTGTGAGAAAGCAACATTGTTCACTCTCAATGGTGCAGAGGTGAAATTATAAATGTAGTAATTATGTTGTCAACCGATCACCTATAAGGTGCTCATAAATTATTGTCACGTTGAAGTATAAAGTGTTGTAATGACATCAGCTTGCTTTACTTTGTGATTTTTATTCGATTATGTTGCTTTCGCTGCGTAGAGGTGTAGTTAAGTTTTACTCTCCTTTGATAAAATATTTATTTATTTTATTATTTGTGTACACATAGTAAAATATACAACGTGACATTTTAGTCGTCTTACAAAAGCAGTCCACTTCATGGATCCAATGATTACTAAACATTCATAAAAAAATAATTAAATATTGTAACAATTTTTTATTTGCTCTTAGAGGTATTTTATGTCGAGTACATTGAGTGGCCCTTTCTAACACAACTAAAATGTCACGGTGTATAGAGATACGACATAATTATTTGAGTACAAAGATACTGCTTATTTCTTAAGAAATTTGGTCCAGCTAATTTGCGAAAGGAGAAATTGAAAAAGAAATGTAGATAAGTGTGTGAGAGCAAGATGAGAAAAATATGTAACACCTTTGAGAAAATATACCTGTCTTATGAGTGAAAATGTATTTCAGCTAGGTTAGTTATTACTTTGGAAAATTGTGAAAAGTTCAAGTACCTCAAGCTACCTAAATCTAATTTAGAAATGATTTATTTCAGTTGTAGCCATTTATTCAAACATTGCATTAATAGCAGTTCTCTTCAATCCCCCACTTTCAACCGAATTTCCTTTCATTATCATCCATCAAAGCGACGATGCGATTGTTCGAACATCTTTGTAAAAGCACTTTGTTCACTTGAATACGGATGACGTCAGCAATTTAAAAATGTGTTTCTGATGTACAGCAGAGGAAATTAAACGTGCTGTACTGTGAAGCGAAGCGAATATTGATGTTCGTCCAACGTCAGTACTGCGGCACAGTATCGCTTCACAAGGATATGGGCGCTGCACTGCCTGCACTCCTGGACGAGAGAGTTCGTGTGAAGGATATCCGGCACCGACATGATAGTGCGACGTGCGGTCTGCGTAGTTCAGTGGGGCAATAGGGCTGCAACATCATCTGAACGATATACTTTTAACTACCAAACCATGGAAAATTCAGTAAGTCCCTGGAACAGATATATTTAGTCCCATTTACCTACTCAAAAAAATTGTGTCCTTTATTTTTTGCTCGAAAACATACCCTGAAGGAACCCACCTAGTTAAAAATACGTTTATGTTTTCAAAGTTTTTATTCAGAATATTTCAGACTAACGAAATGTAAGTAGAAACAGTTACGCTGGCAAACAAAAGGACACATAAATATTAATACTCTTGTTTCATGCCAAGCCCCTACCTATTCAACAGGAACTTATTCCTTTCATATCTTTTGAAGTGAGTTTTAACAAAAAGGTGGTTTTAAACTAGATTGCTTACACTAGTTGTTACATCGGTTTAAAGAAGACAAAAGGTAATAAGTTTTTTAATTAGGTACCTATACTTTACTAAAAACTGAAGGTGACGTAAACTTTCATAAACCCAATGATATGGTGTAATTTTTCGTATGCGTAACCTCGAGAAAATAAAATAAACATTCTTCTAAATTCTCTTTATAAATTGCAGCATTTGTTTCTTTAGTGAAGGATAATATTTACTTACCTCAGGACGTTCCAAAGGTGCGGCAGAGTGCACAATTTTAGTGTGCACGTAGGCTGGGAATGTTGGGAACTTGGGATAACAGCCACGCGCAGGTTTCCGCCAAGGTCGATATCGTGGCTTCCTGTGAGCTACAACTATTTCGTTAGGTACCTGGGTGGATGAAGTATTGACTGTGAACTGGCAAACGGTCCTATCTCAATTTTTGTTCTTGTTTTGAAGGAAGCCTAAAATGCTACTTTTGTTTTGACGTGACAACGTCTTATAAATTGGTTTGCCGGGTGACACTTCAAGAAACTGCGTTACGCTCCGCTCACGTTATGCGCTCACAATGAGAGCGAGTGAGAGGCACGCGTCCCTTCCACTCGGGCATGGTTAGCCCGCCTAAGAGCGAGAGAGACAGACATAAAAAGTGAAAGGCACGCAAAGTCGTTGTCACGTAAAACTTTCGCCCGTATACCGACTTTACAGGCAACCAATTTTTTTTTTTAATAACAAGTGTAATAAAAATATTTAAAAGCCACGTATTTTTATTTAATATAACAGATGCTATATAAATGACGCAAACAAGTTTTTTCTTCACCTGTAAAGTTGTCAAAATTGAGATAGTATCGGTTGCCAGTTCAGTCGCTATGTTACTCGAAGAACTTATAGTGTATTGATATTTTGTGTTGCTGTGAATTTTGCAAAAAATTGTTGGCTTTATTTTAACATTCCACCAGGTTACATTTTATAAATCATTTTTGGAAAAAAATTCTTTTTCTACTCGACTAAGCTTATTAGGGAACATTACGGGTTCAGACCCAGAATATATTTTGAGTTTGTAGCTTACCTAAATCTAAATTTAACAATAACCTTTCCTGGTGAACGGTTTAAGCGGCGGTGTTAGCCTTCATTACTTGCTGCCATGCCAGTAGGAAGGGAGTCAGGTAGGTCCTGCTTCAAACTTATTGGACAATTTCAGTTAAAATGTCCGTACATATTTGATGATACGGAAAATAATTCTCCTTTCAGGTTTGATGTACATTTTTATGGGATCAATACAGGTATCGTGACATCATTAACTGTCTGGGTCACGCTGCGTGCGGCAATCAGCACTCGAAATCACGAATCAAAATAAATCGAAGAAAATGTCCGATAGTACAAAGAATACAATGCCATGGCCAAATAAGTTTCCTATTTTCCTAAAGCGACTTAAAATTCTATTCTTATTTTGTCGACAAACAGGATAAATCATACAGGAACATAATAATGCAGGAAATACTACTCCGAGCCTTTCCAGATCTTTCGAAGAGGTCGTCCAAGGAATAAGTAATACGTTAGGAAGTTTTATACGTTCATTAGCATTCGTGCAGGTACACCGTCAATGTCATACGATAATCTGTGATGCCTCTTACATCGACAACAAGTGCCCGAGACCCGAGAGCACGAGAAATGAGTGTGCATCGAATACCGTCCATTCAAGGTAGAGGCTGAACTTTGACCTTCCCCATTTAATGAGCTCGAGTGTCTAGGAAAAGAAAAATGAGAGATCACCTTCTAATTGTATGGCTATGATTGTATCGGTGTGTTATCCTAACTTCCTAACCTAACTTACTAATATTCAATCTGCCTAGCCTTTTCCCAACTATGTTGGGGTCGGCTTCCAGTCTAAGCGAATGCAGCTGAATACCGTATTTTACATAGAGCGACTGTCTATCTGACCTCCACAACCCAGTCACTGGGAAATACGATACCCCTTGGTAAGACTGGTTGTCAGACTTTCGGGATTCTGACGACCTGTAACGACTGTCAAAGATCCACGAATGACAGCCGGGACCAACGGCTTAACGTGCTTTCCGAGGCACGGAGGAGTCTCGGTACGTTAAGATGGTCACCCATCCACAGACCACCCCGGCAAGCGTAGCTTAACCTAATGGATCGAACCGTGCGGCTGTTATTACTTAGCCACGAGCTCCTAACTCATATCTCCTATCCTAACTAATATTATAAATGCGAAAGTGAGTTCGAACGGAGAGTAGTGAACGGTTGAACGGTTTTTTACTGGATACTTTTATCCCGATATTTCCACGGGATCGAGACTTATGCGGGTGAAACCACGGGGCGCAACTAGTATGGTACCTATATTTGAAGTAAAAAAAATCATTAGCATTTCAGGCTACCGATTGTTAATTATAATGACGGTAATCAGCATTCAGCCTCAGTAGCGTGAGTTGCGGACGGATATAGCGATCGTACCGCATCGATAGTATACCCTCGAGGTTCGTACACTGCTCACTGATATTTATGGACCAATTTGCCATTGTCAATGTTTGCATTCCATTTACTCAAGGAAAGGTGTTTGTGGACAAACAGCCTTAGCCTGACACAACACAATGACTCTGTTTTCTGGCAAGCTTTTATGGCATGCATGATTTAGCAGATTTTGTAACAAAAAATCACCGCAGTAAGAAATAACATAAATGAACGATGCATATTATGTCGCAGATGGATTTTAGAATCCGCTGTTTTACATAACCGCTTGCCCTTTTACAGAAGCTCCGTTAAAAACAGCTGCACGATGTTTGGCGATTTTACATAATTACCGAGCTTTAACACGCAGAATTACATACTTGAACGTTTTGCATTTATCAATGAGAGGTTATGTAAAACAGCGTGAAATGGATTGTAGGTTTTAGTTACAAACTTTGAACACACAGATACACTCGTGGTGTGTGTCACGAAACAGAAATAAATAAAACGAGTAATATGAGTGAAAATAACCCTAACTCAAGTGTAAACAGTGATTTTAAGAACAATTTTAATTATAAAGTTTTATGAAAGTCAGTCCTTAAAAATACTAAATAGCCAAGTAATTGCGACCAACTTGGACGTCGCGCTCGCTGGCCGCTCGCTGGCTACATACGGAGCCGTTTGGTAAAAAAGCTAGCAGTTACGTAAAACAGCGGATTCGACAATCCGTCTGCGACACATATATACAATAACGATATATCTGCAGATTTTTCTTGTGGATCGGGTGATCGGGATGGAGTATTATCGACGCTGCGTGCCGGCTGCTAACAAATTTGATTTTATCTGAGTCGACGTTACTCGTGCCTGGTCCTAAGTAATATCACTCTGTGACCAATAAACTAAAGATTGCATGTGTCCATAATAAGATGACGAGGATTTTTACAATATTGAAGTAACATCTGCTCAGTCTTAATCGGAGAATTTACATAAAATAATCTCTCGTTATGAAAAATATACGACACGATAATAGTAGACTCAGAGGGTTTTTGAACAAGCATGCAGGGCGAAAAGTTCATAGCCGAGTACTACTGAGTAGGTGTGCATGATGAAAGAACACGGAAAATAGATTTGAAAAGTTTCAGATAGGAGCGAAAAATAACGTGATCTTCAGAGCCTTTGATTTTCGTATGATCGTGTGCGGCCTGCCTGAGGCAAAATCTGATGGTTGACTTACCCTAAATCTGGCGACTTTGAAAATCTAAATCTTTATTTACCTACTTCATCAATGAATTTTCGTTTATTACCCAAAAGACTCACCAATCTGTCTAATATTTATATATCATTATAAATTCAGGACATATTGCATTATATATTGCACAAACTAATTCGCCCAGAATATCCTTTTAAAAATTGTCCGAATCTGAGTTTTCAAAGTTAGGGAAAGCCCACAATTTCTTCATCACATTTGACTATTTTTTAAGTCAAGTCATTTTTTAAGTCTTCAGACGGCACGTCTACGTGAACATTAGGTACGTGTACGTTCCCTATTTTTTGGCCATTTTGCAAATTTGAAAACGGACCCCTGACCACGGGGCTCCTGAAATTTTTCAAATATATTTTCGGTGTTCTCTCATCATGCCATACCTACTCAGCTAACAACTTTTCCCTTGTATACTTGCTCAAAAACCCTCTGGGCTGGATTCTACAGCTTGGAGACAAGATTGAAATTGTCTAAAACATTCTTTGTTAAAACTTTGCTGCTTGTCTAATAACGCTAGTGAAAATATGAAAACATTCTAGACTACTTTTGGTTTACAAATATGTTTGAAGTATTGAATATTCAAATATTTTTCGCTTATATTGCCAAGTTGAGTGCAACCGGTTCCGCGATTTCATGCATGTTTCTTTCAAACAGACGTAGATATAAAAGTAAAAAATGTTGATGAATTACCGTGAGTACGGACAGA
Organism: Xanthia icteritia; assembly: GCA_949128155.2. NCBI lineage: Eukaryota > Metazoa > Arthropoda > Insecta > Lepidoptera > Noctuidae > Xanthia > Xanthia icteritia. The sequence continues at coordinate 13,472,185 of OX421941.2, forward strand.
CTGTATAATGTAGCTCAAACCAACTGCAGATATTATAATGAGTTTAGTTGTTATAATGCAGGAAGTAATCTACTGGGAATTATATTTCATAATTACCTAAGTAGGTAAAGCAACTGGTTTGAACACATTATGAAAAGGAAATTTCCCAAACAACTCGGTTAAAATTAAATCTAGACATGCTGAGCTATTTTCCGTAGGAATAATTTTATTTTTTCAAAGCTATTTTCCGTAGGAATAATTTTATTTTTTCAAAGTGGTAGTCGTAGAAGAAGTGTTGCGATGTAGTTTGATTAACTACAAAGTAGACACATGGCAACTCTACAGTCGTGCAGTTTCTACAGTTAACATGCATTGAACCGTCTGTTTACAACTTCAGTGCATAAGTACATGTAAGATGTACCTATGTGTGCAACTTCAGTGCATACATGATGGTGTAAGATTTTAAATGTAAGTCCAAAGCTTGATTACCTTACTCATCTAGCTTTATGTAAGTATAGGTAAGTATTACCAGTACCACAGATTAATAGTATTACTTAGTAAGTAACTTATTGGGCAGACGTCTGTATAAGTCTAATGGCGCACCATATGCTAATTTCTCAAATATAAACATCATAACGCCTGTATTCCCCGAAGGGATAGGCAAAGGTGTACCTATAAGATAGAGATATTCCAGAAAGAAAAACCCAATAACACTTTACCCGACCCGGGAATCGAACTAATGACCTCATGGTCAGCAGTAGCGCTTGCAACACTAGACCAACGAGGCAGTCTATTATATCAAATATCTATTATTAATTGTCATTTAATGTAATTTATTTCAATTAAACCATTTACAGGCACTTTTGAAGTTTTGAACTGTCAAAGAGTCGGTCAGTTAGTCAGAAAGTTGAAGCTTGTTGCCCATTCCAAAACGTAGATCTCTATGGAGAAGAATGGGCAAGAAACTCCAAGGACACTCTTTTAAATATAGAAATTACAAAATCCTGGGTACATTACTCTTGTTGCTTCTATATGTGAGAACAATGTAAAAAAATAAAATAATCAAAAAAGATTAAAAATAAGCCGTGGCAGATAAGAGATGACCAGTCCCAACCGACGGCGCCCGTTCACGAACATGACGCGCGAAATATAATAAGTATTCTATTTCACATAAGAATAGTTCATCCATAATTTAATAAAGAATGGTTTAAACTATCTATATGATACAGGTACGCAACTCGTTATTACTGGAGTCCTTTGTTGATGGAGATAGTAAATGTCAGCAAAAGCAAAAACTCTAGAGAGCCCGTCGAGCGGTTCGTTATGTGAAAACGTGCTGCAGTCTCGCTAAATTGCTATCCGTATGCACTGACTCAATACGTTCCTATGGCGATGCCGCGTGGCGTTGAGTTCATGAAACTAAGCCCAGGTTCGCAGGGGCGTATTTCTATCGCGGCGATTTTTTTTCGCGTATTGGAATGGCGCTAAGCAGAGCGTCAAAGCTCTGCTTAGCGCCGAAAGTTGAATATCCAACGGTGTGTTTTCTTGACGCGCTGGGATACGCGCTGGATGCGCTCTGTTGGATTCTCAATGCTCGGCTCAATAGCGAGAGTTGCAAATCCAGTGTACGAAAAAAAATCGCCGCGATAAATACGTCCGTGCGAACCTGGGTTAAGTATTATCATGACTGTCATGTTGTATTCTTACAAGCTTTGATACCGTACTCATTAATTTTATTTCTGTTCATACTGTAATTTCCGTGTTTTTATCAGTAGGTATCATAGAAGAAGTTCATATGTATGGACTATTTCTGCTTGCAGCGCTCGATCGCTATAAAACCGGGGCGGTAACAGATGTGGTCATCGTATTCACGGGATTTTGTTTTCAAACTGCTTGGATATAAACTTCTTCTATAGTACCTATTTTGTTTGTAGAAGAAAACAGAGTCGACCAATTTAACGCTAACAATCCAATTAAGTAGTCGCGCTACGGTGAAATATTGGCAAATTATGCTAAAGTTATAGGGAAGTAAATATGTCTGTAGGTAATTCAATAAATTTTCCTGTGAGTGTCTATTCGCCTGTAATGACGCTTATCTCCACCATTAGAAAAAAAATGATGTTGTTTTCACCACCATGAAGCACGTCGTCGGTCGAGGAAGGTTTCGCTTCATACTTTATTACTTGGCAACAAAGGGGAACCGAAACAAAGTAAACGAGCGAGTCTGTTGCTTTCAGGGAACACACTTTGATAATAACAATTATTTGTATGTTTGCTGGTAGGTTTTCAACAAAGGGGAGCATCGGCCGCACTGACGTCGATACCGGCTATTTACGTCCCCGCTTGAATGGTAGCTGTCAAATAGAAGATTAGCAGGCATATGCAACGCACTTGTATCTGATATATTGCACGGAGCACAGTGCACAACACTTCAGCTTATACGCTCGCAACATACATAACAATATTAACATAACATAATATTGTATAGGTACATGCATTCGTTGACCCGCTTAAATATAAATTGAAAGCAATTGTGGCGAAATGAGGGAATTAACGATATGTTCCATTAAATTATATGACATTAACACGTTCAATGCCGGGAGCGCTCCTGGAGGCTTCACCTAGTCGCATATGGGATGTCGGGAGCCCTCGCATAGGGTTCATTGTAAATGTAGGTTTTACTTAGCGAATACAGCATTATAAACCGTGAAAATAAAATTATTTTAACAAGATTTATTAATATATGCGTTGGTTTAAAAAAAACAAATTTTTGTTCACAGTTACTAACATAAACTGAAAATTTAAAACGTTGGAGACTACGTATAGCGACAAGACCCCTGAAAACACAATTTTACTTCGTTTTACAGTGTTTTATAATACGGTTTTAAACCTAATGCCGTTGACCGTCCACGATGGTTAAGTTTAACGCAAACGTAATGCCGGTAACCCTCCCGGAGGGTTCACTTCTAATATGGCGGCATGGCGTATGAGTTCTATGAAAAGTGGGTGGAGTCGAAAGTGTTAAAGGAAGTAAGTATTTTTTTTTTTTTTTTTATAAATGACGTTAGTGACGAAACAATGTGTGGCCTGTGTGAGAGTCCAGAGTCCACGTTTAATGTGATATATATACGAGTAATATCTGCTCCCCCGCCTTTTCCTTGATTCGTTCTTGTAACGAATGGACAAAATACTTAATAGGTACTAGGTATTAATAGGTTTCATCATCATCATTTCAGCCGAAAGACGTCCACTGCTGGACATAGGCCTGCCCAAAGCACCGCCACTTCGAGCGATTCTGTGCTTCCCGCATCCAGCGGATTCCTGCGGTGTTCACCAAGTCATCCGTCCACTATTAATAAGTTCACCTAATTGATATTAGGTATGAATGTAATGTTTTGTTACAGTATTCCAATATGTTTGTATCTTATTATATTGTAGGTAGGCTGCTGAGGTAGCGAAGAATCATGTGTTGAATTCATGGTACAGCCCGATTCAAACTCAATGGCGGCTCTGAACATGAGTCGAGTCGCTGCGCAGTAACGAAGTGGGAGTGAGGGGTGGAGTACTGCGCAGCGAGTAGCTAACTTCCGAGCCGCCATTAAGTTTGAATCGAAATATAACAGTTATCGTGTCGATGTGCCTGACAGCCTGTATATCCTAACTAATATTATAAAATGCGAAAGAAAGTTTGTTTGTTTTTTTGTTACTCTTTCTCGCTAAAACGGCTGAACGGATTTGGATTAAATTTCGCACATGGGTAGACCATGACCTGGAATAGCACATATGATACCTTTTATTATTCCCACGGGATCGAGACTTATGCGGGTGAAACCGCGGGGTGCAGCTAGTTACATAATAAAATAAGAAAATGGTATGGATTGTTAGGATACGGAAAGTTGGTTATGATGGTCTAGACTAGACAGGGTGTCTGGTTCATGACCCAGTTCCCGGATTGAACTCTCACTACTAGAGTACTCTTTTCTCTGTGTTTTTATGTTAAAAAGCAATTATCATCTTCTTTTATTTTAATTCTTATTTCTTAAAAACTGTTATACCTGGGTATGGTTTATTTTTTCTAAAACTCAAGCCTTTTTCCCATGGGGGTAAGCAGAAATTACAGAACGCCACCTGCTACGATCCTTACGTGATAGGTACTCCTTTTGCATCGTTTATTTTTATACGTAAACTAATCGTTCGCGTCACCATTACGCACCGGGAATGTTCATTTGGAAAAATAATCATATATCCTGCAGTTCACCTCGGATATGGTAATCGTTTGTCCATTCAAACAAGGAGTAACTTTGTCGACTTATGCAGAAAAGCTAAACAAATAAGAGAATGTAGGATTCAAGAGCGTGCGAAGCGAGCTCGATAATTTTTCTATCTCGCCTCGAACGGGATAGGTTTTGTTTTGTCCATTCAAACAGAAAGAGGACTAACTGTCGACTTATAAAAACAAAGAATTTTAATAATTTATGATAGAGTTGATGCAAGACCGACCGAAGAGAGCTTTTTAATGTTCTAGGGCCGATTCGATTTTCGGAAATAGGAGTTCGGTACTTTGTCGATTTAAAATGAAAATGTTAAGATTTCGCCTCGAATAGGTTAAATTCTCTTTTATTGTATTAAGCGTTTTCAGATATTTCTTAAGTTCTGAATGTTTTTACACATAATTTTACTTTGAAACCAGGGGGAGGTGCGAGTGCTCTTGCATCCCGCTCCCGGCACCCATGACTAGAGCGTCTCCGGCAGTTCATTAAGGGCGTAAGCCCCAGGCCAGAAAGGAAGAGGATAAGGTCGGGCCGATCGGAATTAGAAAGCACGTCAACTCTAACCAGGGTCGCGAAAGACTGAACAAGAGATGCCCGGATTCAAAATAAATAAATATTTATTTAAGAGTTAACGTGAAAAAGTCCATGTAGCACTCCATCTTCCCCAAGTTCCCCAAGGGTAACACGCAATTACATAATTATCATTAAACCATTTCGATATTTCTACAAAGCAAAAAGTATGGCTTATGCTAGAAACGATGGTAATATAATATGGTAATTGGTAGGTAACAGTGGCACTATCGACACGGTACAATACCTAAAAAATTGGTAGGCACCCGCGAATCTCTAATGGTGTCACAGGATAAATAAATTATTAATTTATTTAACTTATTAGTGGGTATAACAAATTCAATGTCACTTCGACTATGTTTAGAATTATATATTTTTTATTTAACCTGTGGTAAGTTTAAAATTCAATCAACCATCGATCACACAATTTTAAAAGATTCATTGTTTATTTTCATTCATTCATTTCAATATTACACTACCATTCAAAGAAGGCGTGCATGCCCCCGCGCTCGGCGCACCGCGCCCCGCGGGCCCCGCGTCATGGTTATCCGACCAAACGAACAGCGCGCGCCCGGCCCGCCAGTCATCGAGCGGCGGTCTTGGAAGATGCTATTGAAGAGAAATAAAATATTCTAACGTTGTTAATCTGACATGCGCGTAGTTATTCCTAAATTGTGACTAAAAACAAACGAACCAATTGGATTTCAGTGATCGAACAGAGTGACAGTGCAGTGTTGACATTAGATCGGCTGCAAGTTCGCTTATTCCGCGTATGATTTAACCGTTTGGTGCAGTGTTTATGTTGGGTGCGCGCCGCCCGTTCCGTCCGGCGTGCTCGCGGGACGTCGCCCTCGAGGACTCCTATTAGAGGTAAGGCGCTAAGATGTTGATTATTTTGGCTTTTGTTTGTACGCGCAACACCTACGGCTAACAACAATGGACAGCGCGCGGCTTAGAACGGTGATTTATTAGTGTACTGAAAGCCGGTTCCTACCCCACAAGTACAAGGATGGGTTCAAACAAATCCGGTTACTATGCATAAAGTTAACTCAGACTTTGAGTGTTTGAGGAACTTCTCTTCGAGTCTTCTGACTTATGTTGAAGTGATGATTGATAACAACTACAACGATTAAGAAGTTCTAAATCTTGCAACAAGTTTATGTACCAACCTACTTCAAACTTCATAAATTACCTTTAGTAACAAATTTTTTAACTATCCTGTCAAACAAACAGCGATCACACTCGAAGAAGGGTAGGTAAAGTCACCGAAGAACGGACCAACGGAATGCCCGATGCCCAAGTTTTTTTTTATTGGTAGTATCATGGTACTTTTGGGATATTTTATTGTCTAAGTAACCACTTTTTATTTAATATTTTAAGGCCTACTTTAAAGTTGAATGAATATCAACTTTGAGGCCCAATTTTTCAATGGACTTAGACTTCGTCCAGCTCTATATAACCTAGGCATCGGTACCAAGTATGTACTTACCACCTTAGTGAAAAAAACTTATGTATCTTTGTGCAAAGATAAAGATAGCAAAGATCAAGCTTAGGGACTGCAAATTTACATAAAATAGTCATTATGACGCCGATACTTTTGTCGGTTGTTGTGGAGGCCAAGAGTCAATAAAATAAAAAACATACTCGTTCCGTATTATAATGATAACAAGAATATCAGTAAAGTGTTATTGGCTTATTTTACGTATGCTGCAACTGGCTCGGCACGGGTGGTAGGCGGGCTCGGAGAGCGTAACCCAGTTTCACGGGTCACGCTACTGAGCGCTCAGCTCACCCGGCGAAATGCTCATTCGCTTGACAAATCACTGATACAGGCTCATTATCACGCCTTTATAATAGCGTTTATAACTGCATTTTTCTTGTAGATAAATCATATTTATTAGACAATTTTATTCGGTGTGTGAACATTTGCAATATCTCATCTTCGCTGTTTTTGCAGGCATAACTAGGATTCGTAAAAATAATTTATGTATCACAATATGTTTACTATAAAAATAAAAGCGAGTTTTGAAACACTTACGAGATCATCGGAGTAAATACCCCATTACAGTTAGGTACAACTGTAATGGGGTATTTACTCCGATGTTGAATGTTAATCTCATTATGAAATTGAGTTAACTACTAGTTTCATGCATAATTGCAGAAGAGAATAGATTTCAAATAGTGCTGGATTAATTTGGAATTCTGAGCTTAAAACTGTTGAATGTTTGGAATGATGCATGAACACTTTGCTGCACTAGTGCTGTAATTACAGAAATCTAGGGTAACATGGACGACAAAGTATTTATTTATTGTTTTATCCCCTGACGTGCCTTAATATCCCATGGCTAAAATATTATGAAGCTCTTTAACATTTCATTTAATATCTTCAATTTACGTAATGTGACATCAGCCTGGACGTTAATACGCGCGATAGAATGGGGACAATAAAACACGAATGATGAAGTCATTGCCACGAGGCATGCATCATGTAAGTGTCATCGTCCATTTCTGACCAGTGGCTGGTAGTGGTAGGACTCGGAAGATAACAGGTTTTGTCAAGCCGACTCGTCTCCAATTTACTTCTCAAATATGAAAAATCGGAAAAACTTAAAACACGTTTGTGTCGTTGCTCTACTCAAATAAACGTGTTTTACGTTTTTTACAGAATATGTTAAAAATGTTAAATATATAGCCACGTAGGTATGTAATTGTTCTAGGGACTAGAATACTAGCTTTCTTTTCAGTTCAGAAATGAATATGAATGGCTAATTATTTTCCAGGCGAATAACGACTTAATGGGCGACTAACTATTTGCAACTAAAAAAATAACTGCAGCGATTAAATATTTTTGCAGTAATTATATTAGATGAGGTTCAAAATGCAAGGAATTATAAAAACTAAATAATGGTTGCTACTTTAAGGTAGCGAACATATTAAATGGTTGCATATTAGAAAATCAAAACTTTCCTGAGCTTTCAAAAGAACAACGTACAAATCAACAAAGTTTAAAATAACGATGGTCATTTGATCAAAAGTTCAGCTGACCAAAGTCTGGAATATCAATGTTTAAATTATTTATTACACTATTGACCAAATCGTTTAAAGGTCAAAATGGATTACTGGATAAATTATTAATTATCAAATGGATTAACTGAAAAAGGTAAAAATAATATTAATATTAGCGAATAGCGCCTGTCTGAAAAGAGGGTATCTGGCGCTCGGCGGCCGTTCCCGCGGCACGCTCGCTTCGCTCGCTCGCCTTCGCGCGGTAATGGTCACTGTTCTAACCTAACCCAAATGATTAACCAACAATAGAGGGGATCTGGCGCTCGGCGGCCGGTCCCGCCTTAGCCCTTCTAACCTAACCTATCCGAGGCGAATTGGGGTGTTAACATTAATGATGGTATCAATATAGTAATGATTTGATATTTTAAAATTACATCTAGCAACTTTTGATCAGTCGTTCATTTGATGTCACAAACATTGGGATTTTAAAATTTTTCTAAATAAAACATTTGCTCATTTAAATTTTGTTATTTCGTTTATTGTTCTTTTGAAATTTGCTCGAGAAAGTTTTGTTTTTCTAATATGCAACCTATTAAATAGGGCCCATTGAAATCATAGGCGAGGTATTATAAATAATGACATGGCAACTTATATTTACGGTGAGATAACAAACATTGTATTATTGGCAACTATAGGCGTCCGTATAAAAAAACACTTTTGCAAGCGTTTATGTTTGAGGCTAATGTTAATTTCTTTCATCTTAAACCGGCTAAATTTAAGTGTAGCCGTAAGTAACCCCTTGGATAAATATGAAGTGGTAAATGAAAATGGCTGAATGGTAGGTTAGGTTAGGCTAGAACTCTGACCAGAAAACGCCAATGTCAAGTGTTCGCTTCGCAATAAATTCAGTTACCAAAACAATAACTCGATGCCAGTTTGAATTAAAACAAAGCTGACAACTGATTATTAAGCTGCTACTTTCTACTTAAAATAATCCTTCGCTGTAGCTGCTAACCTACTATTTTTGCTGCCGGTTTTAATTTTTTTTAAATCCCAAATTCAGATTAATTTGTCGCCGCGTTAAATGCATGCCAATGTTAATAGGTACTACAAAGACCGACGTAGGGTTAATTTTTCAGTAACCAAGAAGTTGTATTAATATTGAGGCGACGGACAAGAATTGGTGGCTTTACCTCAAAATAAAAATGAGGAAGTCCGGAAGTCTGTGTAAGAAATAAAACCTGAAGTAAATACACAGATTCGAGTTGGCTTACGGCCGAACCCAATAACCTATTGTCAGTAAAATGCAGATCGCTACTAATTGTAGACAGTATAATTCTATCTGTCGTTGTGTCACATTTCATAAGATTCGTAGTCTCTGATAGATTATTGGGACTTTAAAACCATAGATAGATTCGTTTTTCTATCTCCAGTATGCCAAAATTGGTGATAGATAGGTTATTGGGTTCGGCCGTTAGAAAACGATACCTTTGAGGAATAGGTACCTACCTATATTATGAAGGAAAAGAAAACCATAAACACAGTGCACGGTTTCGCTGAAACATTAGAAGTCACTCGTGCGAAACATCCACACAAAACCTGTTTAAAAACAAAACCAAATTGAATGATTCATTGAATCGAATGTCAATGTTACTAGAAACAGAGACGCAGATGTAAAAACAGCTACAAATCATTACAGCTGTGGCTAGATTGGGTTGGTTGGTACTTTTAGTACAAGCTCGCGATCAATGAAAGCGCACGGCACTAGAATTTGTTCACTTATCTCAAATTGTTATTAGGAACCGTTAAATAGAGCAGTATATTTATCACTTGTGAGCGCGTAACGTTCCAGTATCGGATGGTTAAACAGAGTAATTAACAGGAGTAGCCAATAGCCGCTAATTTGTTCGTAGAACTGGAAATGCAGCTACGCGGCTATATTTTTGATATGACATAGGTACCTATATTTTCAATTAAAATATCTCGCTGCAAGCCGTGAAAGCAATATTCCCTGAAATTGTGCTAAAAGCTGCTACATGATAGATATTTGATAGCATGTCGCTTACCCAATAAACTGTGTAAAAACTCGATCAGTGTCAGTTAGTCGAGTGCTGGCTTGAGCTCGGTTTATTGCCTCGCTGGCTGGCTGCATCCGGCTCGTAAAATTTTAAATGTTTGCCTTTGGTGCCACTACAGCCCTATATTAGACCTTACACAGCGTTTCGTAATATTTTTGATGGGACTTTAAGTACCAGTGTTCAGTACCCTAATTGCGTAATACACGATCAATCGGAATCTGAATCGTTTTGAAACAGATTGTTAATCCATTAAAAAAATAAAATAAAAAATAAAAAGTATATTCAGGTAAAAAGGTAAAACACTAAATACAAATTTGCTTAAATCTACGAAAAATTCAATTATGTTATGTGCCTGAACTAGTTTTGCTTCTTTTGCTAGCATTGCTTCATAAGATCGGAAAAAAACTGCTCAACAACGTAAATAACGCAATGAATGTTGTTGAACTGTCAAAATGAAACAAATTAGTCGTAATCGTTTACGAAAATGTGTTACGTAATTAGAAAGCTGGTTTGCTTTTTCGGCACTGTTTCTAGCCAGCAGTTAAATAAATTTACAAAATCAATGCAGACTTCGGTTTTAGTATGAAAATAATAACATTTTAAAATTAATGTTGAAATTATCCCCTGGATTACATAATTAAGTCAACTTGCGTAAACACCAAGCAAGTAATTTCAACAACTTAATATTTGTGGTGATAACTTTTTATTGCCTACCCAAATTCTGCGAGTACAATAAATTAACGACATTATGTTCAATTTGATCATTCACTTTACACTAACCAGTCGATTTTTAAATAACTTTAAATATGGCTTGTTTGTATAAAAAAAGGTAAAAGATCATGTATGAAAACTCTTTGGGTTAAATCGTGTGAACAAACTTTAAATAACTTTAAGACGACTGCACATAAAGCACAAAGAACAAAATTGTAAAATGTTTATGTTTGACATACAAGCTCAAGATGACCTCGAGCACTCGATTGCCTTGAAACTTAACATTTTGTTAACACAATTGCATGGTTTCGTTATAAGCTATATCCATAGTTATTTTTATCCGTTTCCTGACTCCATGTTCTATGACTATGACATAATAAGCTCACAATCCAAACGCCTAAACAATAAAGACGAACAAAATATATGAATTTAAATCCCGTAAATTGATCGGCTAGTTATTTTCTATCAAAAGCTTTGCTTTGATCAATAAAGCCTCGTGTAGACTGGCGCGACGCGACTTTAACGATACAATTTCTAAGAAAACTTCACAGTAGAACAATTACCGGAGTCGCGTCGCGCCGTCGCGTCAAGCCAGTCTGTACGAGGGTTAACTCGGTCATGTTCTATGACAGTAAGTTCTATATGAAAAATCTTTTACAATCTACTTCTAATCCAAAAACATCAAAGCATCCAAGACGTTATTCAATTCGTTCACGTAGGAATTTCTTTGTAGAAAGAAGCTAAAGTATAAGGATTTGGCTTTAGAGATTATACTTTTTGCTGTCAAAAGAAAGTCAAGTGGCTTAAGAGTAGTTTATGAGGCCTACCCAAATGTCCTTTCTTTGGTATTGTTCGTCGAGTTGAGCTCCTTAAGTTCTGGGTTGAGCTCCACGATTACTGACAAATGCTTGCACTGACAGGACAGGTCCACTCAAATCTGTGTGGTTCTTTTCTCAAAAGACCATTTCAGACACTAATCTACATGGTCCTCATATGGCCTGACCAAGATTATGTCTGGACTTTAAAAGAGACTATGACCTCTGAGTTTGTTTCGGCCTTTCTTCTCAGAGTAGTCAGATAGGAAACGCCGAACTCATCTAGCTAATTTTTTAATTATTTTTTTAAGATGACGTGTAAAAGTGATTCCAATATCCTATTTACAGAATAAACAATTTCATTTCATTTCATTTCATTTGGCGTAGATGTCACGTAAACAACCCTTAGGTATAACAATCTGGATTATCTTGGTTACTTACTAGTGACATTCGGTCCTGAAACCACTTTTTCCAAATTAACTTGTACTTGTTCTGCTCCACGGATCTGGAATCCGGAGTTGGGGAATACGTAACCGCTGTTTCTGATGGTGTCAGCTTGTATTGTTATTGTCATTAGAAACGGGAACTGTAAATTGGAAACCACTAACCCAATTTAAATTGTAAACAACTAAGAGTATAAAATACAAACTCAAACTCAAAGCATTTATTTCAATTAAACTATTTACAGGCACTTTTGAATTGTCAAGAGGTCAGTCAGTCAGAAATATGAAGCTAGTTCAAATTCCATTCCAAAGCGTAGGTTCCTATGGAGAAGAACGGGCAAGAAACTACAGTGTATTTACTTGGTAATATGGTAATTCTCTTTACCATTTATAAGTTGTAACAGCTTCAATCTGCTTGTCAGTACTTAAGTAAGGACATTTGCCTTGTTTTCTTCTTAGTTCAACATAAACCCGGTACATCTCCCATAGAAAATTGTTATGTAATCTAATGAGCTTAGATCTTTATTAAAATATTCATTGTATGCAGCAAGTTTATGGCTGATCTCGGCAAAGTTGGCGAAGCTGCCGCAACAGTTTAGAAAGTTTCACTTGTAAGGATATAGGAACACACAGTTGGGGAGTTACCTGCATAAATATTTCAGATGCTCAAGGAATGATTTATGATCTCAAGATTAAGATATATACCTAAGTATGTTGATTCTATCGTATATTTTGTTTTCAATCTCACGATACATGACCTGCCTTTTTTCAGGCTGCATGTTTTATTTAATTGCATATTGCAGGGACTATATAAATGCTTTAACAAAATTTCAATACTCAATACTCACACAACAGCATTTTATGCCTTCGTGAAGCTTTCATCCATGAGGTCTCTATTAGGGATCACGATCACGCACACTAGACGGCCACGTCCACGACCAGTGGTGGCATCGCAACAGCCAACGGCCACGTTTCTATAGTATACTGGTCGGTGCGACCACTGGTCCTGGTCGTGGTCGTTTATTACGCGAGATCCCTTATAGTTAGACATTAATTGATTGTAACAGACGCGACGCGACTCTAAATTTCTAAGAAAACTTCACGGTAGAACAATCACCGGTGTCGCGCCAGTCTGCACGAGCCTTAAGAATTTTCTCTATAATATTAATGGCGGCACGTCTAGAAAGCTATTCTAAGAAATCATGTTTGGAAATCCTATTATAAGTACTCGACACTTATTAAATTGGAAATTAATAGTTTCCGGAAACCTCGCTAATTGTCCGCAGAAAGCTTTCTGCTGATTTGTAGTGTCGCTGAACGAGCTGCTGATAAAATTAATGATGATAATGAATTAAAAGTAAGGTTCACCTCGATTGAATTGGTATGACTGTACCCTTGATCCGTATCGATATCGTATAATGCAATTGCCGATGTCACAATAACACCTATAATTTAAAACCGTCAACAAGTTAATAATAAGGGCAGACAGTCTAAAATGTCATTACTTGCCAAATTTATTTTTATTTAACACAAGCTAACCAAGTTGCAGGACTCGCTTCATAAGAAAAGCTATCCTATTTAAATTGCGACAGCCGGAAATATATTAAATATTCCACGACGAAGATGCTTTACGGAAAAGTAATTTCGTGCTAATAAAAGTGGAAGTTCTTTTTCTCATTACATGTTATTTTGTGACGTCAGTCTTGTGCTGAGGGGAAATTAAACTTACCAGAAAACGGATCAAACTAAACGTAGTAAATGGATGTAAATAACATTCCTCTCCTTATTCTTTTCTTCTGACTTTTCGGATTCATATGCGTATTGTATCTGTTGGAGTATAGCAAAAAGAAATCAATCCTACTTCAACACTATCGTCTTTCTCTTTCTAACTCATAAATATTATTTTTTTCTATCCGAGCCCGCTATTAGCCGCTTGATGAGATCCTTACTTTCTCACAGTGACTGTACTATACTTCTGGCCTTGTGTGGGATCACACGTCTCACATAATACTAGTTAAACACACCTTCCATATATAAAGAAAAGGATAATAAACGTATTATTGAAATGCTTGGAACTTCTTTCCTTTGGTGTCCAACCTTTAATCCTAACAGTATCATTATCATTTGCTTAAAAAACGGAGAAGGAAAACATCGTGAGGAAATGCCTGAGAGATATTTCTCGACGGCATGTGAAGCCAAGGCCCATGGGCGGCTTTACCACTCTAACGCGTGTGACTAACCTGTAGTCACTAACCACATGAAAAGAAGAAGAATAACATTCAATTTTAATAAAAAGGAAACACGCTTGCTAGGATAGAGAAGACCGAAGAAACGATGGATGGATTGTGGGAATAATGATATGGCTCCAAAGGCAAGGAAAGGGGTGAATATCTGAATAAGATGATAAAAAAAAATAAAAAAACAACGGGTTGCACTCCGTGAGTGCCGGCAGAATTGAAAACTTAAATATTAACGTTGTGCATTTTTGATATTTTGGAATGGTTAGGGAATCATTTTGCATGAATTGCTTTAATTATCAGTATAAAAGTACTATCATTTATGTGGTAAAATACAATTTTCATTTATTGCGCTATCGTACCTACACAAACATGACAATCTTACGAATTTTCGATCAGCCGGTCTATTCTGTAATAATCTCACGGTGAAAACTTAGGTGAAGTGAGCTGTCATTCCACCTGCTGCTAGGGACTGACAGCTCACTCCGAGCTCACTTTACCTAAGTTTTCACGGTGAGATGGTTACAGAATAGCACTGCTGGTCACGTGTCCTGACGCGAGTTTAACATTTTTTACCGATCACAAAAAAAGTGCAAGACGCCGCTAAAGAAAGTTTCACTTAAAAAAAAATATTAATTGATTAAAAAACAAGTGTAACAATATTAAGGTATGACAGATAACGTTTGCTAGAGATGTATATGTAAGAAGATGACATGCATCGTTCCCAAATAAATTAACCCTTAACCACCTGACGTGTTTTTCAGTTACACTACCACCTGATGTCGGTCCTGGATACCGCTTGCGTATTTTCCATATTTAATAACCATTATTTAAAATATTACAATATAAAAGTCACATCTGTATTTTAGTTATATTTTTATTCATCATAAGTTTTTAAATTGTGCAAAAGTATGCATTTACATATAAAAAATCAACACTACAAAAATATATAAATTTTAGCAAAAACTCTAGGATCTTCGAAAATCTGAGATATTAGTAGGACACACTGTAACTCATTAGTTTTTACAAATATAATTACGTATAATGTTTAAATGCGCGCGCATATGGAGCTGCCGAGGTGCACGTCGCGTACTGGTGGAAGCGAGGTAAAAGTACATGGACACATAGGTGCGTCGAATGCATAGTAATGGAATAATTTGAAAAAGAAAATCGCCGGAGTCTCTCAGACCGACGTCAGGTGGTTAAGGGTTAAGATAAGGGCTAAGGGAATAGGCCTAGGAACGTAGAATATAAAATTTTCTAAAGCAATGTTCTACCCTATAGTTTCAAGTTTGATTTATCATGAAGTGTAAGTGCTGCAGCTGCAACCTAGTGCGATACAGCACGTTGACGACAGAAATCCCATCGACTATCGAGTAGAGTTCGGTACACTTTGCCACATTTTATAGCAGATCTAAAAATATAAGATATCCGACCAGACATGACACTCGCTACATGTAGCGCTTTATATGTACAAGTATAACATACAACCACTCTTACTATGATTGTATGAACTTCGTTGTTAGTGTTGTTACCGATATTTTCTCCATCGTTTTACCAATATATTAATCAATCTTTTTTTAAGGAGGCTATATTTAACAAAAAATTAAATCCTGTCAATCCAACCCTTTGATGTTTTTAATTATTTATCTGGAAACGTGAACGAGAAAAGCGACAGCCTTTGATTATAATGATAAAATAATGAAATCGTGGTCGCAGTTAAGCCATTAAAAAGGTTTATAGCCTACAATTTTACGACTAAACCGAGTTTACGCAGATAACTCTCATGCGGTTTAAACAAGACAAATAGAGGGATTCGCTTGTAAGTGGACCACAGATACCTAAGTATTACAAGATAATTACTATCTGCTCCGTTGCTCCGAATGAGTCTTCATTGTTTAAAGTAGATAATGGATCTCCAATTGATTAACTTTTTCTTTTCCAAGCAACGTATTGTACCTATGTGCCGTTTCACTAATGTTGAACAGCTAAGATCGGTCTCATAGCTAGATAATGATCTGTAATTAGCAGTGATCGGAGTAGGTAGATTGATTTTTGGTACTTGTATCATAAATGCACACAGAAAGAATAACATGGATAAGCCATTTTTATGGAAAGCAATTCCTGTATTTCCGGATTCAATTAAATATTGACCGAAGTAAACGAGTGAGCTACCTGGCATGTCGTCGGCGGGCGTACGCATTGTTTTGATAACCGGCATCGCCCATGATCCTTTGTTCTGTTTGGTCGTTGGGTTGTGTCAAATCGTGACTGTGCCGTTAAAAAAAAATATGAAGAATATAATATTGCCCATTTTAATACAATTCCTACCTAAGTTCCGGTTTTTTTTTTAACAATCAACCAATTCTGGAGGAATGTCCATATTAATATATACGTTTCGGATCAATGACCCCAATTCAATCTACCTACTCCGATCACTGGCTAATTAGGTACCTTTGCATTTACGTTGGCTAAATTAAGGCAATAAGGATGATTAATATAGCAAGTGAAATTATATATAAAAAAACTCCCGACACAAACATTTCCTCAGTTCCCTTTCCTACTCCATCACCAGACCCTGTTCATCATCTATCTATAAACTATTTATTGAGACTATTGCAATGAGCCCAAACACAATACCTGTGCTGTAAGTTGGTAAGGGAGTTGGATATCTGTGTATATGCAAATTCCAGGTAATGCTGCAGCATCAGTTTAAGGTTGCTATGTTCTTCTAATATCATTTATGTAACAGGATACCAAATTTCAAATCGATTGGAAGACGCTCACATCCATTCATTAACTAAAAAAGAGCAGATCTTCAAACGGCTGAACCGATTTTGATAAAAACATATCTAAGAACCATCGCTAGGAAATCCGCTTTTAAATAAAAAAAACCGCATTCAAATTGATTCACCCGTTTAAGTGCTATTTTACAGTGTCACAGAAAGAAACACAGACACACACACACAGCGGTCAAACTTATAACACCACCTCTTTTTGCGTAGTGGGTTAAAAATGGATTAATGTACTAATTTTGCTGACATCGGTGAAAGAAAACATCGCGAGGAAATATGTCTTGAGCAAACGTGGTGATCAATGATCATACCTTCTCTGTATGAGAAGAGGCCTGTTTGTTATTTTATTCGATTGCTATAGAACGTTATTATTAGAAATTATATTCATAAGTCATGTCTATAAAGGCTTCCGCTTCTACTAGAGTCGCGCCGCGCTGTCGCGTCGCGCCTGTCTACGGGAGCCTTAAAGGTGCAACCAACTTTTTTCATAATAACATGTATTTGTAATTATGTTTGATCTTACAAGTCATTTCCCATTAACCATCGTGTTACGTACGTAAATATGATATAATATATATTTTTTGTAACATATTTCAACCCCATAAATATGATGAGCAACGACCGTAGCGATAACAGGTACCTTTTAACTGAGAAGGAGCCGTTTGCCTTCCATCAACGTTTTCTTACTAAAGAATAATGAAGTGAGAAAATGTGTGAAAAACCGTTCAGTATTATTTACACGAGCTATAACTCTGTTAAGTGTGCTTGTGTGGTATGTTTATTTATGCTTAAGCTTTATGTTTGAACTTTGTGTGAATTAGAAAAATAAATACTTCTTAACTTACGTCTTTTAGACAAGATGTGTGAAATAGTTTTGTCTTTTTGACGCAAATCCAGTTTGTATGTCTAATTATAAATTCGTGACGTCATATGAAAAAAAAAAACTTGCGAATAAATTAATTGGTTACTTAATAATCCGGATATTATAACACAATTTGTTGATTACTTAAGGGACCTGCGGAGCATGCGTAGTTCATACAAACATAATATCAAAATAATTTGTAAATCAAACATATTCTTCAGGTAGTGTGTATTTATTCCGATTGGATTACAGAATATCTAGGCTCCCAAATATATATTTTGAATGGACACTGATATAAAGACGAGATATGAGGAATTTCAAATTTCTTTAGAAATTTTATTTTTCTCATAATTCGTCTTGTCATTTTGGTATTACGTTTATATGCTTGCTCCGCCGGCCCGTTAACTGAACAGTGAACACGTTAACTTTTTGTAATCGCTTTTCAAGTATATTATTTTAGTGTTCGACGTAATAAATAATGTACAAAAATTCAACATTCAATTATGCTCTGAATGTAATATTAAAATATTTTGTCAACCGTTAATCATCTAATAGTTATGCAGTGACTAATGCAGGTGAACTCACAGTAAATAACGATAACGATAAAAACTATGCAAAGGGAACACGTATTAATTTGTTAGCGAGAAATATTCAAGTGAATAGAATAAATTTTAAAGTAATTGATTCTAAATATAGGTTAAGTGCGTTTACTGGTTGTAAATGCGTGATTTTCGATAAAATGTAAGTGTCAAATCACTGTGACATAATTAGAGCCCAGTTTATTAAAGTCTGTTTTATTGACAGCAAACCAGTTGGGTATAGTTAATCCGTTTAGCAGTGGCGACATGGCTAATAACCACTGGTGTATGTGTGTTGTTTTAATTAGATACGGTGAAATGGGTTCAGTAACGACGCCATGACGGTCACCTGTCACCGTAAGCTGTCATTGCTGCAGTTATTTACGAACGCATTACGTTACTAATTGATTATAATATACAAATAAACATTTTACTTTCGTAACATCAACATGCTTGCCGAAAGAATATTAATCATTGTGATCGATCAATTTCTAGGCTGGGTAACTGTAGCTCAAGTTTATTATGACCCGTAATGTCATGTCTTTTGACGTTTTACAACATTTTTGTTTCGAAGAGATTGGGAAAGTAAGTATCGAATTTATTACCACATAAAATAGATTGTTGTGTCCAATGAGTCATTGGAATTGGTTCAAATTGACATTTATACACCAGAGTACATTAAAGTCAAAGTTATCAAAGTTATTTTATTGTGAAACTAAATTGATACGGAATATCGCATTTGTACCACAACAAAGATGTATGTACAGACGCCAAACACATCAACATACTACAATCTGTCAAATTTCTTTAATAGATTTTCAACTTTATCTTCAAAGCATAAGGTTCAAATTTGATTGGAAAAAATTGCCAGTTTCGGGTAGGTTGACCTGCTGGCGTCTGTACTTGCAATATTATCTTTATTACTAAACAGACCGCAATACATATAAAAAAACACGGAAGCTTGAACCCGATATTAATGAAAAAACATAGGTATCTACGTCAGTACATACGTGTTATACGATAAGAAAGATGAATGTACTGTTGTTATACTTTGTTGTAATCTGAATCAGATGTTTTCTATATGTAAGACAATATAACAAAGACAATTTGAGAAGTCGTGAACCTGGGGTCAAATGTAAGGACAAGTATACAACACAAGGACAGCAGAGTAACACGCCATTAGATCTACAAATTGAATACTAGCCAAATATAACAAGAGCTGGTGCGACATGGCCAACTACCATGTCAACAGGATGATATTTTGTTTTAATAGTGCAAAAAATAAACATTCACATCAATTAGGTAAGCCAAAATAATTCGCTTACCATAAATACATTCGTGTGCAAAAAATCTAGTCTTAAAGTTCGTCGTGACGATAAGTTTGTTTTTGTTTTGTAACATAAATTTAACTGTAAATAACAATTTATTTAAAAAAAAAAAACTTCATATAATATGTTTCAGCGGATAAATTGAACGCGTATTTTTATTTAATGGCCTAAACATAACTATATTACGGTCATAAAACCATTTATCTTTTGTGGATAGCTACTAAAATAAATATTTAATTACATTAGCAGGCCTAAGGTTAAGGCAATGATAGATCAACGTTAAAGTTGAGTGAATTAGAATAAATTACACTGTGTTGATGTATTACACTATTTTACTCAGTTTAGTTGCTTTAAATAATTTAGATCAACAATGTGGGCGTGAGCTTCTGCGTGATATATTATTTTTGTAGACGGAAGCAATGTTATTGCACTATGAGTCTGAATATCCCTCAGTAATATTCATATTTCGAGGTGACAGTCTATTTTGGTGTCGCCATCCAGCGCCACAGCCCCGTGATGACAGATCTCCGTGTACATACAGACAGATTACAAAACGTTTTAGCATTCCCATGAGAAAAGATGTCAGCATCATTCGTCATCTCTTGGTGATGTTGATATCGCTCACGCGACCAATCAAAATGAAGAAGTTTATGAGCTTACGACTGGTTCTATATCCGCGTCTGTTATTAACGTTATAATAACCGCGAATTGAATAAATTAAATGAATGACTTTTTAATTTCTTGGATGGGTCTTGTGGAAGACATTATGGTTGCCAAGCCTGGCCTTTGTCATTTATTTTATGAAAAACAATGTGTGCTGTGCCATAGTTTTTTATTTTTTTTTTATTTCATACGTAAATGATTACTTACTTGTATAAAAAGAAACAACTATGTCTATGTCTATTTAAATGTAAGTTCTCATAAAGTGATATTTATCTACAAAATAACAGAAAACAATCAAACAAAATCTGTCATTCAACACTCGAATTACGAAGTTAGGTTATTAGAAGAATTTTGGGTGATTAACCTGTGAATGAGTTTATATAAGCTGGGTAAAAGATTCCAGTACCTATGGCGTACGTCGCGACCGTCCACGGATATTTGCACTAAGGGCGAGATAAAATTAGAAGTTTATTTTCGAGCTAACGACTGTTAAGACGCCAGCGCCATCATGTTGCCTGTTGTTGTTTACTCGTCATCAACGTAAGCTTCGTTTACATATTTGAGTAATCACTGCTTAAAGGCTCGTGCAGACCAGCGCGACGCGACTCGAACAATACAATTTCTAAGAAAACTTCACGGTATAACAATAACTGGTGTCGCGTCGCGTCGCGCTGTCGCGACGCGCTGTCGCTTCGCGCTAGTCTGCACGAAGCTTTATTACTATTCTGTGGCTTTATACAATTGCATGATACTATACCTATATGAGGAAAGCCTCATACTGTCTTGTTCCTATGAATCACAGTATGATTCAATTGGTGTTTCTGAACACAATGATAATGTCACCACAACAACAATCAACTTTTATCTATCGTCAACAAGCTTAACTCGCGTTACTTAATTATCTTTACCGTATTTGTGTTTTGTGTACAAATCGTTAACTGTTTACTATGACGCAGCTGTCATAACCTTTTTTGTTTCAAGTAACTGCATTAATTTTGATTCGAGTTTTTTTTCAACAGTCAGGGCTGTCTGTACCTATATTTGAACATCCACCTCATTCGAAATTTTCTCGTATTTACATATTTTTCCTAGAAATTAATTTAATTACTTCATTATGATCCGAGTTAGGTGTGTTAACAATAAAATTTAAGTAGTTGTAGACTGTTGAATGGTGTCTTGCTGTAATTCTTTTGTTCAGCAGACAGTCAGTTAACGCCAGTGTGACGTCATTCTTTGATGTATCGCTTACTATCCTTCCATCTACTACCACTTTGTCACTTCTATCGATATGAACAAAGAGCTCATTATGTCTGGATCTGTAATTAGGTCCATTACTATGCTAATATAATCGTTAATGCGATTACTGTACCTACTTATCGGCCGCTACTTACTGAATTATGACAGGCAGCTTGCAATACTGTTCATACAGTATAACCATTAGGGCTGTCAGCTTATAGTAACTGGATGCATTGAAACACGAAAATCAAAAAATAAATTAACATTACGTTGTTACATTAGACAAGGTTAAGTAACACCGACAAAAACATGGTAGTTAATTAAAAACTGGATATGATCATAATAATATTACGTAACTTCTTGTCATCAAAGCGCATTTAAAATACATGTAAATTAACCTTATTAAAATTAGCCTAGCATTTAAAGGCAAGTGACGGAATCGTATCCTGAAAACCTTGTTTTACGGCGACCGTAAAGCATGCGAGGTCTGAAGAAAATTCGCACTGCACCGCTGTAGAGACAGTCATGCTCGTTGATTTTTTGAAGCTGTTGTATTCTCAGACCAAATAAAAAACCAAGACAAAGCGCTGCGCACAATACAGTGAAGCATGCCAAAATTACACCTCCGCTCTGTGCATACACGCTCACACGCACACATTTACAACCATTTATAATCAAACTACACCTCACTAAGTGCACTCATGTTTACGAAACCGGCCTCACGTCACTGTTCGCAACACTATTTCTTGGTTTTTTATTTAGTCTGAGGTTGTCTTTAGAGCTTTGTTTGCTTTGAGTTCACATGAAAGGACGGGTTCCAAAACGATACAAACTAGCTTTTTCTGAAAAACAACAGTATGAATAATTATAAAGTTGGTTGCATTTGTTCAGAGAAATCGCTCTCTGATACAACTGATATAACATGCGGAATTAACAGCTTATCTTCTCGCGCCCAGTATGTTGGGATTTGAGAGAGAAATAGGTCACACTGGTTCTCGGTGCAATTTATCTCTACTTACAGGTTAGGTTATTGGAATCAGCCCACTGCGTTCCACTATCCATGGCTAAAAATGTATCAGTGGATGGAGTCTCTAGCTGGTACTTCGGCAAATTCTAAATTAAACTAAAAAAGCGTTAATCGTTAGTCTGATTTCTTTATTATGCACGATCATTTACAGACGAAGCACTAGATTTTCCACTGCGATAAACAAGTACGTTTTTTTGTGGATTTCACACTGTCTCAGTTGTCTGGTTTACGCAATCTTGAAGGAAATCAAGTTTTCGTCAATGTTATTAATCCTGGTGCATGTTGCTGTCAATCTAGTTTATGTATTTTAGATTTCTGACACAATCAATGAACAGGATATTGTGTATTACCTATTCGAAAACTTTTATGCAGTACAAAAGTCAATAAACTATTGGCAACACACACGTCTCGTTATCAATCAGTTATACAAAGAATGGTATTTGTTGGACATTTTGTATTCGTATGTCAGAGCTCTGATCTTAGCATATAAATTCAATAGTAAATGGGAATCGGTTTCATCATGTATAAATTACATCGTTCCCCCATCTCCATGTGAAATCGAAGGTTTTTAGTTTTTTACAGAATATTTACAAATAATTTGGATGCAGACCAGGAAAATCAATACCACATAATCATTTGATTTGTATGTTAACCTATGCAAATAACCTGTTTACCACGACCACCGTTGCTATTTTTTTTGTTTTTTTTTGTTTGGGTAGTTATTAAATAACTTCTCCCGCTCTGGGCGGAGCGGGAGGGCGTGTCAGACTCTTACTGACTAAAACCCACCCGTGTTCCTTCAGTTGCCTGTACGTTGCCAGGGGCCACGGTATCCTACCACCGTTGCCTTACCTCGTTATCTATCTATTGGCTATTGGAAATGTTGGTTTGATTATATGGATATTTGGATATCGGTATGTAACTGGGTCATGCAATATGAATTAGTGTTGACAGCAAAATTTATTTTATTCAGTTTTCACAAAAAAAATACTGAATAGAATTATACATGAGTAGGTTTAGGTATTGCTGCCTTTAATTTCGGAGTTTCCTGTTATCTTTCTACGCAGTGTTCAATTCACATGGGAGACGTTGCTTTCAACATAAAGAAATGTCTCCATTTTTTCTAAATTCTTTGACAGACTTGCTTCCATTTCTTCGGCTACAAATTCCACATTATTGTTTTGTTCTTGTTAAAGGAAACACTGATCTTCTGTAAAGGTTATACTTGTACGTTTCCTGTCAAATAATGTTTAAAATCTTTTCGATATTTACATTTATATACAATTACCTATTTCTGTCTGAAACAAAGCGGTTAACCCTGTTTATTTTAACGAGTACATTAATAATGTATTGTTAATTTTGTTTATCATTGAGGCCGCTCGTAGCTTGTTCTTCAATAGTTATGCTAACGAACTCTTAACTTCTCTTCGACTACGAAGTTGGTTGAACTTTTAAACTCTTGCTCAAGTTTTCTCTTTGTTGATCATCTTTAGAGAAAGAAAGTAATTAACGAAGGAAAATATCAATTATTTTAATACTAATCTTATCTATTTCTGTTCTATGTGTTACTTGTAGTATGGTTACAGACCAATTAGGCGTGACGAATTACCAAAATATGTAAGTTATTGCAAGCCTCCAACCAAACGTAATACATTATATCGTCAATTAATTAGATTAATTAGCTCAACGTGTTTCTACCTGTAGATACGCAGGTAATGCGGTCAAATACATAAGGCATTATGAGTCAACGGAAAGCAATTTCAAGCTACGAATGCACCGGATCTGGCGATCGTAATAAAGGTATGTTTGGCCGCAACCCGCGCTTTCATTGACTGAAATTCATGAGTGCGGCTCGTGGGGGACTCGAGTCGTCGGCTGGCGTCGCGGTGCGCTTTATTCGCCACAGCTATGCCTGCCGGGTTTATTGACCCGGCGACCGTGACCCCCCTTCCTCTCTTCTCACCATCTTCCCCGCGGCTTGAAACTGTTTTCTAACTTATTTGTTCTCATCCTCGTCGTGTATTATCCGAAGGATTATTCAAAAAATAATGGGATCGACTTTACGATGGCTTCGATTTTATGATATTTTATCACAGCGTTATTTCACGAATTTGATTATTTCATCATAATATGAGAATAAGAATAAGAAATTTTATTTGCTCAAACATGTGTATACATACAGAATTAAAATAATACATGCATGCAAGATCTTAAATAAGAGCGGCTCACGACATGCCTGCCATAATTATCTCATGGCGTGCAAATATCTTAGGTACACACAATTATTATTATTGAATTAATGATTTTTTAATATTACTCTTTAAATACCTACATTAAATATCAGTCATTACATATCATAATTTTTTATATTCAATTATTTAAATTATCAATTATTGATTTTCCTTATCCAATATTACAACTATCACAATGAAGATTTATGTAATAGCTTTCCTTGTAGATATTTCATATAAGGTTTTACACCCCGCCCGCACTCCGCGAGATCTAGTTTATGCAAGTTTTATAAATGCCGTTTTTCCTATGTAGGTTCAAACATTGCTATACTTTCCAAAACATTATACTTGCAGTCGATGCTGCTTGTCTGCTGGATTTCTAAATGTTACCCTAACCTACTAACAATTTAGATAAAATTGTTAAGATACAGCTGCATTTGTTTCCATTAAACGCGTTGGCTCCTATCAATAATCACAATACAAGGAATTTTATAAAAGCATATCAGGCCCTTTCCTGACAACATGTTTATTTCAATAAAGATAAAGAAATTTCCGACGTAATGGACGTCTGCGCCGCGTTTTATCTCTAATTGGGTTGTATTGCCAGACGAAATGGTCGCTCGGTTAGGGACGCGCTTTTAAAAGTAGAACATTTGTGTTATCTCACATTTAAGAGCTTTAAATAAATGAGGTATTTACTATTGATGGTATGGTTAAAAAAATCACACAGGATTCTCAAGAAACAGAAAAGGTTATCCAGAAAACAAATAGTTTTTCACATATTTCACTCTTCGCGACACTTTTTAGTCTTCGCCTAGCTAGGTTACTCGCTATCCCGTCTGTAAGAGATGTCTGGGCAAAAGTAACGACTCTCAAATGAAGACCTAAATATTCAAAGGCCATGAGGCGGCCCCGGTTGACAAGATTAGAACTTGAATTGCAAATATTTTATGATAAATCTTACGAATTTACGACGACACATATCTTACGGTCTTGTTGTAGAAACTAAGAATACTTTCACAAATAAAACCTCTTCAAATAAAGACTAAAACCTAGGAATAATCCGTTACAATGAACAACCTCATGTTTAAAATGTCTGCACACAAAATAGTTTTCCGAGTTACAATGAATAGCACTCTTCCATGAAAATATCGTATCGGTCTACCACATGTTACGTTGGTCATAAAGCATTGGCGCAGCGCGGCCACACTGTGCAGCTGCCAAGTCTTCACAACGGTGGTTGACATTCTGATTGAGGGGGTCAGATTACCCTGCCAGGGAAATAAATGTGATATTTAAAAGCTTTCTAAATATTTTTCGGTACTTTCTACCAATATATGGCAGTTTTCAGTAGTGATTGGATAAGGATAAATATTTTGGACTATTTATATTAGGTATACAATATAATTATTATCTTCACAAGTCGGCAGTACATAAGAGAATCTTGTAAAGGCTAATGAGATTAAATGTCAACAGTAAGTAGCTACAATGAAAGTCTAGATAAGAATATTATGTATAAAATGCTACCCACGTTACCATACCATGTATAATCAGAAAACACTAAAATTGAAATTTCTAACAAGACTTACCGTTTTATATCGAGCAACGACATTACATAACAGTAGCCTGAAACACCAACACGTGGTAATTGTACGGTAAAAAATTCAACATCGGTATCGTGGTTCGTTAGCTATCGGATGCAGGCGCGCGACTCGATTATGCTAATATGATTGTCTCCTCGCGCGACTCGCCTAGCTGGCCCGTGTCCGAGACTAATTTAATCCGTAGTCATCGCTCTTTTCTACAATCAATAAAACAAGGATTACCTACCCTACAAAACTACGTAATAGTTTGCTTAAAACTAAATGGGACACAGTGTTTAGGGCTAATCTCTATTAAGTAGTATTTCACAAATTGTACTAATCTTAGAACTTCTTGGTTCAAGAGTAAATGAAGGACTTTGTTTAGTTTACAAAGGACTTTCTTTGAATGTTTATGCTCCTTTTTTATCCCCTTCTATTTGAGCAGGTTTCCGCTAACCCTGCATTAAATATGCTGTTTTGAAGCTGAATAGCTTTTAAGTCCTGGCTCATTCCTGCCAGGGTTGGTGTATGTGCGGTGTCCCTGTGGCTTAACCGCAGGCTATGGAGCACCTTTAAACCTTTCCATTGGTGATCTGGCGCTGAACGGGACTCTTTTACCCTTTGAACATAAGAGAGAATTTGCCCTTTTGTCAGTTTTAAATGCCTCGCCTCGCTTAATAATTTGATCCTAATCAAGTAACTCAAGGCCACTTGCTTTGTCATACAATTGATATGTTCGGGTAGAATGGTTAATCCAAGTCGGCTGAGTTGATCAAAGCCGAGCTTTAATTGACTTGTTTACTGTCGCCTTGTTTCGAGGTACTAATTAAAGGTAACGTTCTGTGTATTCGTATGTGTAATTAATAATACAAACTGCTTCTGTACAACCTGAAACTTGCATTCTGAGTTACGATTGCGAGATGATTGTTTTCATCTGTCAGTTAACCTAGTTTTCTTGTTAGAGAGTCTAACGAAGCAGTTAATGATGTAGAGATTGCTCAATATAAACCACCAACAACGATCCACTTCATTCTGTTTATTTCGAATCGTTCGTAAAATATGTCTTTTAATGCGACTTTTGAACATCTTGTTTGTTGTTTTATTACCGTGGTTTGACTGTAATAGAATAAGTGACGACCAGGACTTTTGATACTACACTTTGCTTTAAAAGCCAAGAACACTTAGGAGCTGTCTCGCAAACTCCACTCGATCGTACTTTAAAAGCTTCACGTGATGGTCCGCCCCGGCGCGCGTTACTACCCCGGGGCGGCATCGGCACATTACTCCCACTAAAAGTACGATATTTCTGATTTCAAATTCAGTAAAACTTTAATAAAACTTTCGTACGCTTTTGTCCTTAAGTGTTACCAATATTCCAAAAACCTTATGTACATATATAATACTGTAAATTAACGGTAAACCAAGTTGGTAAAGAATCCGCCTACGTAAATGTTCTAATCACTGACATTTTTATTACTGGTAAACGCGAAGGAATTTGAATTAATATAATACATGTTAGGAACTTGATTATACTTTGATGCCATACCTAATTTGATTTCCGTTAAAGCCTTTTCTCATTTGAAATTTATGAGAGGTGATAGGATCGTTTGATTGATAGAAAATAATATTTCTTACTAAGCCAAACATTTATAACTCCCACACCTCAAAGTATGTAATAATAATATGTTAAGATAACAAGACGTAGGATGGGGACTGTTCTTAATTTATAACTATACTCTCTCGTAGAATAAAAGTAAAGCTATATTTGGCCGATGGCGGTTATAAAGAAACATTATGGATTACTTTCCTACGCAAGGCATCTTAAAACGTTATAAAATTTTGCTATAAGGTAATTTGGCATTCCCGAAACCACATTATAAAAATTGTTAAAGATTTTTATGCATTGCTTCATATTTTCAGAATAACAATATGAAACATAAGCATTAAAGTAATATTGAATGTTCTAGATGAGGAGGAGGGGGGTGTTACGCGCGGCGGCGAGGTGAGGCAGCGGGTGCGGCATGGACCATGCGGTGAAGGCGATGTCGGCGCGCGGGCCGCTATCCCGGCTGGTGGCGAGGCGGCGGTTTGAGTCAGCCGAACTGGAGGAGCTGTACGCGCGCTATGCGTGCAAGCTGCAGCGCACCTCTGTCGGCTCGGCGTTGGCTCTGTGGGCGCTGCTTGCTGCCGCGCTCGCCGCTGTCGATGCTACTCGTGGCTGGCGAAGGGCACCACAGGTAAGATAAGCTATTATTTAAACACGATTTAGGTAGACTCTTCGGAAATCAACAGTACACATATACACATAGATTAAGCTAAAGCATTCAAATGAGTCGATCATAAAAAGTTTATCTTTTGTATTCTTACCCCCTTATTTATAAACGCTGCTTAAAGTTAAGTAATGATGTAGCGCCTGTTTAACCATACATTTTTGATGTTTAAACGTCTCTTAACTTTAATCAACGTTTATGAATAAGAGGGTTAGTGGTTGGACTAGACTTTTGCAAAAGGAACTTCCTTAACGTACATAAGATATCTATTGAACACATTTTTAATCGTTTAGATTTAGTCAAATACTTGTTAAACCCCGTTTCCGATAAATAAAGATTGGGAGTGCCTCAAGGCAGCATATTTAGTCCAGTTCTTTTCCATTGACAATCAAACTAAAAACACAAAATATAACCTTGAACTTATAGTATCTACATACTACACACTACATCATATACTTACACTATGCATTCATTAATATTATGTATTATACTCGTTTATTGATTTTGCATTATTATTTAGCGAATCGTTCTAAAACGATTAGTTTTCTTTAATTTTCATATTTTTCAATGTTATGACATTTACGTCAGGCTGTCAAGCTGTAATTATTTTTTCTTCTAATTTTCTCTCTAGTTTTCTTACTGGCTTAGTCCATGAAGGTTACTTTTGATTTATATAATTTAAATTATTTTTATCAATATTTTTAGCTCAAATATGGTATTTTATAGGCAATTATAATTGTTTACTGTAAAATATTTGTATCCTAACTTACATTTTATAATAATAATTGAAACGCTCTCAGAATTCATCAAAGAGGTTTTTTGGTACGAATATGTCTGGCCCTTTTCGATCTCTGAATTTGAAATTAGAACAAGAAAAAGATTTGAAAAATAAACGTCGGAGGGACTACGCACCCATGCGGGAGAGCTGATCTGGAAGCGCTCAAGGAAACATCTCTTCAAGAAAAGTCTTGCAAATTGGTCTACATACATTTCACCCTGAAATCATACTCTGTCTTCACGGCACTACGTTTCTTGCCAGGAGGACCTTCCACTTCTAAGTCCTGTCTGGACTGTCTGAGAGACTGGGAAGCGGATCTTCAGGCCTCAGAGCTAACGAGGCCTGACGTCTACTACATTGCCTGTGAATTTATCAAGATTTATCTGGGAAACGAATCTGGATGTATCAGAACTGACGGACGTCTCGTACCTGAAAGCCGTAACACTTCCTTTGTAAATATTTTCTTTTCTGAGAGCGCTAGGTAGGTTAGGTTATTTTTTTAATTATTTTTCTGTGTTTTACCTCAAATTATATATTTTTAACTGTCTGCTTACCTTTTTTTATTTTAATTGGGGAAATATAGTATCTACATACTACACACTACATCATATACTTACACTATGCATTCATTAATATTATGTATTATACTCGTTTATTGATTTTGCATTATTATTTAGCGAATCGTTCTAAAACGATTAGTTTTCTTTAATTTTCATATTTTTCTATGTTATGACATTTACGTCAGGCTGTCAAGCTGTAATTATTTTTTCTTCTAATTTTCTCTCTAGTTTTCTTACTGGCTTAGTCCATGAAGGTTACTTTTGATTTATATAATTTAAATTATTTTTATCAATATTTTTAGCTCAAATATGGTATTTTATAGGCAATTATAATTGTTTACTGTAAAATATTTGTATCCTAACTTACATTTTATAATAATAATTGAAACGCTCTCAGAATTCATCAAAGAGGTTTTTTGGTACGAATATGTCTGGCCCTTTTCGATCTCTGAATTTGAAATTAGAACAAGAAAAAGATTTGAAAAATAAACGTCGGAGGGACTACGCACCCATGCGGGAGAGCTGATCTGGAAGCGCTCAAGGAAACATCTCTTCAAGAAAAGTCTTGCAAATTGGTCTACATACATTTCACCCTGAAATCATACTCTGTCTTCACGGCACTACGTTTCTTGCCAGGAGGACCTTCCACTTCTAAGTCCTGTCTGGACTGTCTGAGAGACTGGGAAGCGGATCTTCAGGCCTCAGAGCTAACGAGGCCTGACGTCTACTACATTGCCTGTGAATTTATCAAGATTTATCTGGGAAACGAATCTGGATGTATCAGAACTGACGGACGTCTCGTACCTGAAAGCCGTAACACTTCCTTTGTAAATATTTTCTTTTCTGAGAGCGCTAGGTAGGTTAGGTTATTTTTTTAATTATTTTTCTGTGTTTTACCTCAAATTATATATTTTTAACTGTCTGCTTACCTTTTTTTATTTTAATAAGTAGTAGATATGTTACAAACTATAAAATGACATTACTTTCAAGGTTGTGTTACACTTATGAGTTTGAGGTAAATGTACAATGAAAGTCACACAGTGCAATTCAAAGACGTTAAATGAAGAAAATGGTTACTGTGTCGCGATCGCGACCGACGCCAAATTACTTGAGCTTCAAGTGCAATATGTATAAAATTTTGGTTATTGCATCACTTTGATTCTTTTTACCCTTCTTGGAAACAAGGCGTAATGTTATGTGTATGTGTGCATCATATTGAGAGGTTTCCAGCTCATAATATATCTAACTGACAAAGGTGGGGTACGTCTAAAATCAGCAATTCTGGCATGTTAATTTTTTATGGCTGCCGATAGGAAGAATAATTTGATAATTCTTTTGTATTAGTAAATATTTTTACTGATGACGTTATAATAACAAGTGTTGTCTTTTGCATACATTATTAACATGTACGCTTTTCTTTAGGTCGGCGTTTTAACCGCACACGCACTACTATGTAGTGGGTTAGCGTGGTGGTGCGGTCGCGCCGGTGTAGCACCGGAGAGGCGATTACCGCGAGCTTGCTGGTTGGCACTGGCTGGTGGTGGCGTCGCTCTAGCTGCCACGCTGCCCGCCTGGAGCACCGGTGCAGCGGCTGAAGGCGCTGCTCACGTAGTGTGGGCCGTCTTTGCTGCATATGCGCTACTACCGGTCGGAGCACCTGTCGCCGCGGCCTTCGGCATTCTTCTTCCCACAGCGCATACCATCGCATCAGCACTCGTCGCTAACCGCTTTCCTTATCACGTTTGGCAGCAGGTCAGTTACCCATAATCTCACTTTTGGCTAATTTTCAAGAGAATAATTTCTTTGAGGTACTTACACTGTGGCATGAAAGTTTATCGGAGCTCTCACATAACTACAAACATTTGTCTGCTATAAAATGTTCAAGTGTAGCCAAGCACGGACAGTACCTCACCTACATATCGATTGAAGTTCATCGTGCGACTCGACGTAGCAATAAAACCAGACATTTGTGTTAACTTAGGGTTGCTCAGCTTGCAATATGTTAGTTTCACAGTATTGACCTTGACCCACGTCCAATGCGAATGATCGGTGGTTCTAGCTTATACTTGTAAGGAGTAAAAATGGTCTACCTAAATGACCCCAGGGAGTACAGTGAAAACTTTACTCTTTAATATTAACTTCATATTGAATATCCCACGATGATTCTGAATTGGAATGACAATAACCAGATTTAAGCTGCTTACGTTCACGTGCAAATAAAAAAAGTTAATTAAGGAAAGTGTTGTTTCGTTGAGTGCAGTCATAATTGTTATAATAAATCTAGTAGCTACGTCGCATTATGTGGTATAATCGAGTTCGTAGAACACCCTGTTACTATGCCTGTGACATTAAAGATGTTTTGAAGGTCAAGTTTTGTGGAATTGTAAGAGGTTCTTACATCTTCTTTGGCACTTTATATTTTTATGTAATATATACACTGCCAAAAGAGATACGTTGTCGAAAGAGAATTAATGGATTTAGTAAATGATTGATTACAATCATATTATATTTTAGATATGAAATAATGTGGATCCTTTCATGGCACCAGAGCTTTTAATCAACAAAACCTTTTGAAATATGTATGGTTGCAACCAACTTAAGTATGAGTAACTGAGGAAGTGGTTCTTAAAATAGAACATTAACTTGTATTTAGTTACCATGTAAAGTCGTTGCCTTATAAATAAGATTTAAATAACTGCACGATTTCCCCAAGTAGTTTGAAACCGTGCGGAGGTCGTAGCCTTGCCCTCTTGGCGCCCAACGTGGGGCCCGCTTATTATGCCTCACTCCAACATAATAAGGGTTGCTGTGCTCGCGTGCGAAGCTTACGTCATCCTTGCCGACTAAACAAACTTTGACATATCCCTCAATCTACCCTCAAATTTAGCACAATATATGTCTTGGACACAAATATGTAAATCAGGTCTATTAGATAATAGTGAGCGACAGTGTATTGTGACTAATAAGTTCCATAGGATTACGAAGTTTATTACCAAGATAAATCTGACGTGAAATTCTAATTCGAAACGAATCCAACATTAGAAGGAGCATTTAGAAATATTTGTGTTTAAAAACGCAATAAAACGGAGCGTTTATTGTTCATCTATTTGTGAAGTTTTTATGTGTACATAATAATCTGAATTTATTTACATAGTTTCATGTAGCCATCTCGTTAAAAACACATCAGGAGTGCTCGTTTTTACTGAGCTGATCATAAAGTTTGTCTTGCATTACATTATTTTTAGTTATTTTTTTTTTTTTTTTTTTTTTTTTTTTATTACTGCAAGCAGCAATAAAACGGCTTTCTGGCAATGATAAAGTACGTGATATTGTTCAAAAAAATTTTTTTTTATTTTTTATACCCCTTTTCTCCTTTTCCTAAATGTGAAGCGTTACTTAGCACTAAAAAACATTTCCGCATAGGCGATGACTAAGATTGCTGGCAAGACAGTTTCGCTGATGGGCAATGCTGAGAAAAATCTTACAGGATTTCTATGAATGAATAAAATGCACCGACCCCAGCAACCAGACTCGATAAATCGAATGAACCCCAAGAATGGACTAGCCCCTGGAGCCTGCTTTATGGGGCTACAGAGGTCATTGCATATCAAGGAGTAGACTGGGTGGCGCGGTAATGGTAGGGAAGACCCTTAGGACATCCTAGAGTAGGCATTGGAATAGTGGAGAGACGGGTGATATTTATCTATGGATGAGCATCTTTTTACGTTGTCATCGCCAGGTTGGTGCAGGTCCAGCTTCACCGGTGCATCTGCTCTTTGCTGTTACCAATGTCTTCGTCTGCGGTCTCGCTGCTATCCGTTTCAGGTTTCTTGTAAATCTCGCTGGCAACAAATCTAATAATATAGACAGATTCCGAACGTGCCTTAAAAAAACCACATATAGGTAAGTATTAAAAATATAGAAACGAATGGTGAAACGGCAGAAATTGCTTAAGGATCTGCTGACCTTAGGCATTTTGTATTTAACGTGACGTTAGTGATAACGGACACTAAAATAAAGTGCTGTTACCTTGCAGTTCAACCACCCTGTCTAGTTCAGTTTAGATATCCATGTAATATCTGTATTCCCCCAAGTTATCCCATTTTTACACACATCACGTAGGACGCCAGACGCCTAGGCTTAGATCAAATTGTTTTACGCCATGCCATGCCAATATTTATTTTGTCGGGGCTATTGAACTCTACTAGAAATGACTAGAGAAAACCTATCCACTGAGACAATTTATTTGTCAAGGCTAACATGATATGTTGGCAGATTCTACCAAAGTTTTTCCACAGCAAGGGATTAAATAGGTAGAGGTACTTATATGAACATTTTTATGAAAAAGAAAATATCCGTCTTTTTCTTTCCTTATTCTTACTAAAACTAAATACCCATCGTTAAAAAGACATTGAAAATTTTGAAGGGCCATATCACAATGATTGACTCTGTAGATTAATAGACTCACTTATAAATATTGTCGAAGGCTACGTCCACGTCACACTGAAGGCATAAAAGCTTTTTGTTTGAAATTAATCAAACGACGGTCTATAAACCGAGCGTCATTTAAATCAGAATAGATTTCCGATAAACATTATGACATGTTGAACAATAGTTTGACGGACGTGAAAGTGTGATACATTTGTGAAACAGTAATGCTTTAATTTGAGATTTCCAGCCATTTCATAGTCTTTTGGTGTTGTAAAGGGCTAGTAAGTGTGTGATTATGTTGAAGTATCTTCATTATCATCATAATCCTGCCCTAAAACTAATTTATTTGGGGGCATCACATCTTTTCCTTCCATACTTCTCGATTGGTCGTCATCTCAGTGGTCATCACAGTTCATCCATCCTTTCTTTGGACTTCTCCTTCTCAAGTATCTTCAGTGCGCTTAAAATTATCCAGGTACCATCCAATTGAGTTAAGGCCATCTCATGTTCAAAATTGGACCTTTATACGAGTTCAAGATGGCCAGTCGACCACTAATACCCGAATCATGAACACGTAACATAATAGCAAGACAGTAACATATTATTTGACAGATAGTATGGTTATTTACTGCGTCGTAACTACGCCTGTAGCATCTGGTTTGTATAAATCAATCGGGGAACTTGTAGGTAGAATTAGGTGCGATTTGCTATGGTTCACTGCTTATTATTGCCTTCATCCTGTTTAATAAATGTTCCTGAACACGATTACTGTAAGTTATAGGAGTTTAAGTGCGAAGGGGTGTGGCAGGGTGGGAATCTGTTCGATCGTTTGTGTTAACGATGGTAAGACCACAGTAAGACTGTTGCGCAACAAAACATTCAAGACAATCTACCCAAAGGTTGTCTGGTAGAGCTCGCTCTTAGCGATAAGACCGCCCTTTGTGCAACTTCATAAACATGTCCTTTATTCTTCTATTTAATGTGTGTACAATAAAGCGTATTGTATTGTGCTGCCCATGCGTCAGGGACAAGTTCATTATCATTATCACACGTTTCTAAGCTTTATATGTATTTGGAGATATCAAAATCTTCATCATTGTCCAATTCTATTTTATATTTAAATTGTTAATTCTTTGTAATGGGTTTTGTGTTTAGTCGCAAAAAGTTAAACTATTTTACCTAAACGTTTGGCCATTCATCCCGATATCGTAAACAGACACTTAAATTTGATTTGCACTGCACAATTTTAATTACTAATCATTATTATTCATCGTATTTTACATGTGGTTTGATAGTTACCTACTACATTATAATATGTAGTTACAGTACAACACAACTTAGATGTAGCATAAATTTGGAAATTTGCATTCTTAGTATTTGGTTATATGACTTCACAAGTTATTTATTGCGTTTGCGTAAAGATCATTTTCACCTAAAGCAGTAATAAATATTGGTGATTTTGAATACGCACTCAATTCAGATGGTGATCAGTTTTACGAATTTTGCCAATGCTACATCTAAGTTGTGTCGTACTGTACTACGTTGTGAATGGCTGGCAATAAAACAAATGACTGATATCGTGAACTGTAACAAATGTTCAGCAGGCATGACCTTAGCGGGCTGTGCGTTTCATCTACATTTTAAATAACTCACATTGTTTATTTTCGGAACATAATTGTTGGTAGGAGAGGGCTGCATACGACTCGAGCTGAATTAACGTAGCGTACATAAGTGCTCATTACTCATTGCTAGGGCTTCCGCACTGAATAGATCCGCTATCATTCGGTTAATGGACGCCGGAACAGGGAATTATGAGGACGGTATCAGCTGCCTGTATGCTAATCCCAATCGGTGCTAGTTTAGTTTCAAGGCTGCCCGAAGGCTATACTGTGTCGTGAGTAGGGTTGCCAGGTGTCCGGCTTTTTACAATCGTGTCCGGCCAAATATACACGAGTCCGGCCTGTCCAACCCTAGGCGTGATCTACATAGAATCCGTTTTTTTTTTACTTTTTCAGTAGGTTGCTAATACTGTTAGTGTCGCAGCTGTTACGTTATTTTGTTGACATTATACTTACATAGTCAGAATATGAAATTTAACTAATAAGTGCTAAACAAAACAAACAATTCATAAAAACCTACATACATATATTACTAAGCTAGAAACATATTAAATTAGCATGTATGAATATTTTTAGCCATACGAGATATATTATGAAGAAAACATAATTCGTTTAAAACTTAATGAATTCTAACTAAAGAATCCATTATGATTGTGACAATTTTTGCATGAATCTTCACTCAGATATTCGCAAAGAAAATTCCTTTATGTATCAACTTATTATCTTGTTGTTTGTGTATAAAATACTTATTCGTTGGGCAGTCGAGGTCGCTCCCGTGACACCGCTCAGCCTCAAGGGGAAGCCAAAACACATTTGTGGAACAGGTCTCCTCCGGAGCGAGTTCACCGCGCATTTACATAATAATAATGTATTATTATACAGCGATGTGCGTGAAATTTATTCAGTTTAGCTCGTTATTCACACGCCGTGTCAGGTCTCACTGATGTCACTCCATTGAACATGTTCAATACTTGAGCATCCTCATGATTGCTCTCTAATAAACAACGCAGACCAGCGCGAATTGTCGCGCAACGATACCGGTAATTTTTCTACCGTCAAGTTTTCTTAAAAAAAATTTCGTGTGTCTGCGTCGCGCCGGTCTGCACGACGCTTTAATGCAACAATTTCTATTCGTAAAGCTTCAAATATTTGTTCACGTTTTTTCCAGCCCACGTCATGCAAACTGAATTTGTATTCAAATATTTTCAAGGTGCTGAAAAATATATTTCCATCCACCTTGTGTAGCAGAAATGGATTGTAACGCTCGAATAATACCTGATGAAAATTCATATAATTCGATCGGTCGCATTTTACAACAGAACGTTGCGTCGCACTGACTGATTTAATGGTTTTGTGGATCATCCCCTTGATTTGCGACGATAATTAACAGTTTCTCAGCAATGTCATAAGATTTACATTACGTCTAATAACTTTGCCTATTCAAGCGTTTAGTTAAGAAATCAATGATTGGCCTATTTCAACTAGAAAACACGCTTTCAACATTAATCCTTCACCTGTTCTGCTATCATTAAGTACATCAGAAAGTGTGTGCAGGCGCCAGTCCCGGCATACACAGCATGCTAATAAACACGTCTTGTCTCGTTGCTTGATCGCGGCCATTTACAATTTCACGAAATGTAGTCGGACAGGTGAGCTTTCTTGTCATAGTGACTAGTGTTGTGAAACGCTCGATCATATTTCATACTAGATAGGTACTCTTGATGGGAGGAGCTGTCTCAGTGCCTATGCATTTCATTTGACATGACGCTTTAGGGTTCCGTGCCTTGAATTCCAACGAAGTGTAATTTCTTTCATTCAGTAATGTAGTCGGACAGGTGAGCTTTCTTGTCATAGTGACTAGTGTTGTGAAACGCTCGATCATGTTTCATACTAGATAGGTACTCTTGATGGGAGGAGCTGTCTCAGTGCCTATGCATTTCATTTGACATGAATTTTTAGGGTTCCGTGGCTTGAATTCCAACGAAGTGTAATTTCTTTCATTCAGTAATGTAGTCGGACAGGTGAGCTTTCTTGTCATAGTGAGTAGGGTTGTGAAACGCTCGATCATATTTCATACTAGATAGGTACTCTTGATGGGAGGAGCTGTCTCAGTGCCTATGCATTTCATTTGACATGACGCTTTAGGGTTCCGTGCCTTGAATTCCAACGAAGTGTAATTTCTTTCATTCAGTAATGTAGTCGGACAGGTGAGCTTTCTTGTCATAGTGACTAGTGTAGTGAAACGCTCGATCATGTTTCATACTAGATAGGTACTCTTGATGGGAGGAGCTGTCTCAGTGCCTATGCATTTCATTTGACATGAATTTTTAGGGTTCCGTGGCTTGAATTCCAACGAAGTGTAATTTCTTTCATTCAGTAATGTAGTCGGACAGGTGAGCTTTCTTGTCATAGTGAGTAGGGTTGTGAAACGCTCGATCATATTTCATACTAGATAGGTACTCTTGATGGGAGGAGCTGTCTCAGTGCCTATGCATTTCATTTGACATGACGCTTTAGGGTTCCGTGCCTTGAATTCCAACGAAGTGTAATTTCTTTCATTCAGTAATGTAGTCGGACAGGTGAGCTTTCTTGTCATAGTGACTAGTGTAGTGAAACGCTCGATCATGTTTCATACTAGATAGGTACTCTTGATGGGAGGAGCTATCTCAGTGCCTATGCATTTCATTTGACATGACGCTTTAGGGTCCCGTGGCTTGAATTGCAACGAAGTGTAATTTCTTTCATTCAGTAATGTAGTCGGACAGGTGAGCTTTCTTGTCAAACTGACTAGTGTTGTGAAACGCTCGATCATGTTTCATACTAGATAGGTACTCTTGATGGGAGGAGCTATCTCAGTGCCTATGCATTTCATTTGACATGACGCTTTAGGGTCCCGTGGCTTGAATTGCAACGAAGTGTAATTCCTTTCATTCAGTAATGTAGTCGGACAGGTGAGCTTTCTTGTCAAACTGACTAGTGTTGTGAAACGCTCGATCATGTTTCATACTAGATAGGTACTCTTGATGGGAGGAGCTATCTCAGTGCCTATGCATTTCATTTGACATGACGCTTTAGGGTCCCGTGGCTTGAATTGCAACGAAGTGTAATTCCTTTCATTCAGTAATGTAGTCGGACAGGTGAGCTTTCTTGTCAAACTGACTAGTGTTGTGAAACGCTCGATCATGTTTAATACTAGATAGGTACTCTTGATGGGAGGAGCTATCTCAGTGCCTATGCATTTCATTTGACATGACGCTTTAGGGTCCCGTGGCTTGAATTGCAACGAAGTGTAATTCCTTTCATTCAGTAATGTAGTCGGACAGGTGAGCTTTCTTGTCAAACTGACTCAATCTGCCTAGCTTTTGCCCAACTATGTTGGGGTCGGCTTCTAATCTTACCGGATGCAGCTGAAAACCAGTATTTTATATGGAGCGATTGCCTGGCTGACCTCCACAACCCAGTAACTGGGTAATACGATACCCCTTGACTACGTTTAAACCCCAAACTGACTAATTATGTGAAATGCTTGATCATGTTCATACTAGATATATACTCTTGATGGGAGAAGCTGTCTCCGTGTCTCCCCATTCCATAAGTCATGATGCTTTAGGGGTCCGTGGCTTGAATACCAACAAAGTGTAATATAGTTTGTTTAATAAAAAATGAAACATAATATATCTCTAAGCAAGTCACTGCTGCGGCTATCATCATGTACGATGTTTACACAAAAAATCGAGAAAATATACTATTTATGTTTTAGAAACTTTATAATTAAGACTTAAACCTCCGTATCATTGAATAAATAAATAATAATTAATATCAAAGAATTTTCAGATCTTTGATCAAGTAGGCGTAGCGCTGGGACGAGATTTTCAAGAAAATGACTTAATTAAAAAAAAAAGAATCTGAAAATATTCTTGAGTTCAAATTAATTCAGGATCTACTCTTTTTCACACTTTGAAGCTTTAGTGTATTCCTTTAAAACACTGTCTTGAATGGTTTTGAAATTTACTGAAATTATAAAAGCATTACGCTATTCGTATTGTTACAATCAAACCAGAACATACCCCATAGGTCAAAATTGTACATTAATATTTTAATCTTAATTTACTTTTGGATTGTGTTGCCATCTCTTTTGAATAAAATATCTCGAAATCGGCGTCGCCGTCGGCGTTTACGTTTAGCGGAGCTATTCGGCTCATTTTGAATAACTGTAAAATGTATAGAAGATGGTTGACATTGAATATTTTAGTAATTGAAAGATGAGTCAAGTTGTGGGGGCGAGTGAGGCGACGCAGGCGGCGACAGGTTCTATTTGCATAACTCGGGCTGGGTAGTGCACGGCTCGCCGACTATATCATAAACGCTATAAATAAATTAAACGCTTGGGCCACACAGATCACTAGCTCAATAAAGTTATAATAGGTGTGTCATAATTCCTCTTATGGCAGTTTACTTGCAAAGAGCTTTGCCTTCTAGAGCGTGAACTTTAGCTTGAAATAGGAACATTAAATTACATCGTCTTAAATATTTATTATCGATAATTTATACCACATTGCTAAGGCGCCATTATAATTATGCCGTTTTACTCGTTCTCTAAGATCTGGCGCTCGGGGTAAAAGTAATTAGACTCTCGAGTAATCTGTGCAAGCTTAGGGTTTGAAGCTGAGCCCTCTGCAGGTGCTCCCTAATCGCTACGTCATCAACTTCACGTTTTTATTACTCTCGTAATATAAGGATCCAATCTTTATAACTTAGAATATTACAAATTACTTTTTCTCTTGTTACTTTTATTCCCCGTGGCGCTGGAGCACGTAACAACTTAATTATATTAATGAGTTTCCCGAAGTGGTTCGTGCTCATTTTAATAGTATTTTTGTTCTGTTCTGTGTATGTTTTATGTAAACGAAGTACTGTTCCCTGTGGCAACCCTCGCAGAGTTCTTTCAAAGCGAGTGTAGTCAGCCCATGTTTAATTGAATTCCTGTTTTGAATGTGTTTGCACTTCGCAACAAATGTACTTATACGTTCACATTTATCTTCATAAGTATTTTTTTGTTTCACATAACATAGGACTGTATCAATTTGAAAATCAACTCCCCCCGTTCTTATCCTCAAATCAATTGTATTAGTCTAGTTTATTTGATTATTTTTTACAAAAGTGTTCTTTACTAAATTGTAATTAACTATTATAACATCCATAACGGACGGATGGATGACCCCTGTAACACAGGTTTTTCCTAGCATAGGGGTCATTGATCAATATTTTTGTACCAGTCTATTTCCATGTTTAAATTAAGTGTCACCCTGTATGTGTACTTTTTACGTCAAATAAAATATTATAAATATTATTAAATAAAAATAAATATTATTATTATTAACTCATTTGCAGGCCCTTTCGTTACATCATATCATTGAAACTAAAGCTTACAATCTGATCTACTGGCAGATAGGTACAATAATAACAGTTTCGTTGCATTACACAGATATCGTACACGGATTTATCGAATAAAATAAACTCGGTAGATCAGCTATCCAGTTTGACAGGCAATTTTCAGTTCACATTGATGGATGGCGTTCTATTTATCGAGCGATTTTTTATGTAATTGCATGCCATGCCATGCCATGCCGATATTTGTTATAAACGATTTCAATTTGCCACACCGTGTTGCAGATTACGACGAAAAAAATGCTTTCTTGTCATACCGACGATAATAATGAAAAGTTTCTTCAGTTTGTTGTCGTACGTCATTCTTGAAGGTTATGAAGAACAAGAACATCGTAAACCATGAAATTCTGCTTTGATGTTGTCTACTTTTATATGGTTAGTCGTAAAACTAGTTTTGTTACGAATTGACAACAACTGAGTTACTGTCCGAACATAGGTAGGTAGATACGAGGCACTCAAACTATTCAAATTGAGTTGAACAAAACTATATACTTACTATTCTAAGTGGCCCGAAAACAGTTGATGAAATTCAGTGGATCCTTTACCAAATATTTCAATTTGTCGTAAATCTACTGGACGATTCCGTCACGTTTCCAGTCGCTTGAAATATTTCAGACTCTTACATTACCAGACTTTTTATTTATTCTTTTGCCCTTTTTCTTGTAACTTCTGCTCCAATAAATAAATGTGTGTGTAGGTATGTGTATGGTGTTCGGAGGGCTGCCATTTTCCTTTCAAATAAAAAAGTTTTCATGATTTCGGTCGGCTGAAAGGTGTCCCTACTTTTACATAACCACTTTTGGTTATCTGTGGCTTCTGTGTCGATCGAGCAGATGAAAATATTCCTCACACTCATAGAAAATGAGGCAATCAAACGAAATTAAACTTCAACAATTTAGTTCAACTTAAAAGAGCGAATATGGAAATGGAATGGATTTATGTTTACACGAAATATAGACCTACATCCTAAATAATATTATGAATGCAAAAGTGAGTTTGTTTGTTACGCTTTCACGCTAAAACGGCAGAACAGTTTTGGGTGAAATTTGGCACATCGGTAGACCATGACCTGGTTTAGGACATAGGATACTTTTAATCTCGATATTCCCACGGGATGGACACTTATGCGGGTGAAACCGCGGGGCGCAGCTAGTACATTATAGAGTACAGTCAGCGACGAAATTCCTTCATCATTTCGAAATTATGGTATACCATTGAACCTAAAATTCAAAATCAAATCATTTATTTGCTTGAATATGAATAATGTCTACATCAGGTGAGGGTGAGGTGGAATGGGTATTGTTTTAACCTCGTCTACAAAACTTCACAATATTCTCTACACTCTAATAATTTGTTACAAACTTATAAAGTCAAAGTCAAATCATCAAGTAGGCCCGTATAAGGCACTTTTGAACGTTAAAAATTTACAAAAAAAATTTATTGATTCTAGTTGCCCCTTCCAAAAGGTAGTTTTCGTATGGAGAAGAATGGGCAAGAAACTCCACCGTTACTCTTTTAAAATGTTTTACAATATTTTGTATAAGTACATTAGTTATATAATTATATGTGAGGACGATGCACCTAGAATAAAATTATTATACCACAATAGGTAAAAAGAATTAAGAATTAAAAATGAAGCAACAACAGATAAACTAATTATGTGATAGATACATGGTGCTCACATATTTACAAACATTGTAAAAGTAGACGATCCTCCTAAGATTCCACATTTAATAAGTCAGTGTGCGAGGAATTGGTCATAGAAAGTAAAATCAATGTCATATAATAAAAAATAATAATAAAATATACACTTAAGTTTTCATGCATAAATCTCCTCTGAAACTTTCTAACCTACTTTTTTCCTGACCGTAGCCATATATAAAGCTGAACATATACATGTTTTGTTGACAGATGGTGGGTAACGTAGTGGTGTTTGTGTGCGTGAACGTGGTGGGGGCGCTGATGCACTCGTTGATGGAGACGGCGCAGCGCCGAGCCTTCCTCGACACCAGGAATTGTATAGCGGCTAGGCTGGACATGGAAGATGAGAACGAGAAACTGGTAAATCTATTCATATTACAAATTAACATCGCTTTTCGTGTCTGTCTGTGACCGCGTTGTTCTTCTAAACTACGCAACGGATTTTCATGCGGTTGTCACAGTCATTTAGAGAACTTATTCCGGAAGTTTTATGTGCATTATATGTACATTAATATGAAGGCTTCCGCAGACAGGCGCGACGCGACTCTGGTAAAACAATTTCGATGAAAACTTCACGCAAATTGTCTTACCTTTAAAGTTACATAATATAGTAATCTTGATGTTTTGCTCAGCCGTAAAAACCGTGCGAAGTAGGGGCGGCTAGATGAAGTTCTTCATAAACTTCTGACAACCAAGTCGATGTTGACAAGGATATATACTTTTAATAAGGAGTTTTATAAACACCTTGCAACTTGGCTAGCGTTAAGAATATTCCCTTCTCATTTTATTGACACCACGATGGCTAAGATTGGTAGCTCTCATAAAGCTTTTAATGAAAAAGCAGGTAAGGTTTGCCTCAAGGCAATATATTCGGACCTGTCTGTCATTGCGGATGAAATTGCGTGACAGAAGGGTACAATAAGGGCCAATTTTGTTCAAGGTTGCCAGAAAATCTTATAATCCCCCAAAGGTCAAAACCATGCCAGCCTGCATTACCGAATAATGTCAATGATCCACATTGACATTATTCAGTTACCTAGTAGAAGAACATAAGTTAAAGATAATGACAACGCGTTTCATCACAAGAATATGACATTAAGCAAATAGTTTTTAGCCACATTTAATTTATTTCTTTAACCAAACTTACCCCTCTTTGGGTAAAGTTTCACTTCGGAAGAAGTAGTTCGCTGGTTTAATTTATTAGTTATCAGTTAACAGCTCGGTGTTACGGCTCATCCGCTTGTATAATTAATCGCTAGTGATGACACCAATGATCATCGAGCTATGGTTAAACTTAAAAAAGTTACCGCGTCACGTTCGCTTGCTCGTTGCTAAAAATAACTTTCTTAGACCTATCACAAAGATTACTTCAATCAACTGATAAAGAAAACTTCACTGAAATTTTCGATGTAATTCGAACAAAACCAATTTTCGGAAATGTATTTCTGCCAGCAATACATTTTTTCCACTTTGCCCCTTGATATAAATGTGATAAATAGCAGTGGGTTATCCAACCGAAAAATGTTCCTATTCTGTTCCTTCGCAAAAA
The DNA here is from genome assembly GCA_949128155.2 of Xanthia icteritia. Classification (NCBI taxonomy): domain Eukaryota; kingdom Metazoa; phylum Arthropoda; class Insecta; order Lepidoptera; family Noctuidae; genus Xanthia; species Xanthia icteritia. Next base: position 13,516,954 of record OX421941.2, read on the forward strand.
AATATCGCTTGGGACCTTTTACGTAAGCCTTTAAATGATGCTAAGGTTATTATGACTTGATAAAAAACAGTTTTCGTAAATGTTAGGCGTTATGTTCTGCGAGCTTTTGCGAGTCGTGTTCAAGGCATTATGATAAGTAGTACACGTTCCCGCCGATCGGCACTAATATAGTTAATAGTTTTAGGCCACTTCACCCTTTTTAGCCTTTGTAGGTTTCAAATATAATCATAATTTCAGTAACCGAAAAGGCTGAAGAAAGTTACTAGAATGTCTTGTATTTTAGGTAGTATACCTTGTATTAGTCTGATTCATTGAAGAGTTCCTAGCGTCATAGGATATGACTAATTGGAACTGTAAACATGAGAGTGTAATTATATTAACCGCAATGTGCAATACCGAAATAGGTAATATGACGTCGCAAAACGTCATCTATTGACATATTATTGAAGTTATTCTGAGAATGGATTAATATTACAATGTGTACCGTTAGTAATTCTCCCATGTGTAGGTAGAATGAAAGTGTAAAAAGTACAGCTAGAACCTCGGACTTCACTTCATCGTGTTCATTGGGCATATAATGATGCTCACTGAACACATCATAACATGTATATCTATGATTAGATTTTATTTTATTATACAGTAACACTGGCTTGGTTTTTTTTGCCGTTTTGAATATGATGACTGGTGTCAAGCGCATGTATGTGGAAATTTTAATGATGCAATTAAATGCTATAGAGGGGCTTGTGGCTAAGTACTAATAGCCGCACGGGTTGGTCGATCAGGTAAAGCTACGCTTGCTGCGGTTTTCCGTGGATGGGTGACCATCTTTACATGAATGAATGAATAATGAATAATTTATTTATTAACTTCAAGAAATCTTAAAACTAAATACATAGCCCCACAAAACTGCTTACGCAGTTTAACTGTGAGATCGTTGCGTCTCTTTCACAATAATAATATAATCTATATTATGTAGGTAAAACTGTAACCTATATCCATAATTTTATTATAGATCTTCACTTACATATTATCTAATAAGTATTTTTTTTTAGTTTGCGTGCGAATTTAACTTTACTATCTTCTTGTCTGATGTCAGCAGGCAGAGTGTTTAATAGATAAGGAACGCGTTTTTTTAAAGTTCTATCGCCATAGTAATTAGTAACTCTGGGTACATCGTATTTACCTGCTGTCATCGACCTGGTAGAATACTTGTTAGAAACTAGTGAATTACTATCCCGACTGCCATGGTTATTAACTAGTATTAGGTATTTATGTTTAAGGCTAACGGGTAAAATTTTACATATTTTGAATAAACTACTATAGTCTCCTTTGCAACTGTTTTTAGTTTTCTTGTTTACTAATAATTTTAAAAATCTAATTTGTATGGAATCTAGTTTCTGTAAATTACTTTTAAAGGTCAAGCCGTAGCAGTCAAGACAATAACTCAGTATTGAGTCGACTAAGGACATGTATAAACATTTTAAGGTGCTGGAGGGAACTTTAAAGCTTAAATGATAGAATTTACTTAACAATATTCTAAGCTTATTACAAATGTAATCACTATGTGAAGACCATGAAAAATTAACATCAACTTTCATTCCAAGATAGGTGACACTTTCTACTTGTTCAATTGGTTTACAATTACAGTTTGAATTATCATTATGCATACAGTCATAGCTATGGGTAATAATGGAAGGGCATGTTTTAGACATATGTATATAAGGGGAATGTATCATCAACAGCTTAGTTTTATCACCATTAAGAACGATACCGTTGTCGTGAGACCACTTTACCACTGCATCTACGTCCTGTTGTACAAGCCGACAGGTATCAGCGAGGTCGGTGCCGGCGCGCAGCGCACACAGGTCGTCCGCGAATATGTGCGCTGAGCAGTGGCGCAGTACGCCGCACAAGCTGTTTACGTGCAATAAGTAGCACACAGGTCCGCATCCGGACCCCTGCGGCACCCCGCACCCCACCTTCCTCTCGTCGCTGAACTCATCACCCACCTTTACTCGGTAGGAGCGTGATGTGAGATAGTCGCGGAACCAATTGTTCAGCGGCTCTCCCACTCCACACTCCTCCATAGCGTTCAGTAAGGTCTCAGTTTCAAGGGTACATACCAAGTAACATAACAAGGGTAACATACCAAGACCGCTCCTTGCCTCGGAAACACGTTAAGCCGTTGGTCCCGGTTGTCATTCGGGGATCTTTGACAGTTATTATTGGTCGTCAGAAGCCCGAAAGTCTAACAAGGAGTATCGTATTACCCAGTAACTGGGTTGTGGAGGTCAGATAGGCGGTCGCTCCATGTAAAATATTGATACTCAGCTGCATCCGGTTAGACTGCAAGCTGACCCCACATAGTTTGGAAAAGGCTAGGCAGATGATGGAATGAAATGCTATAAGCGTCTAAAAGTTTCCACCCAGAATGTATTTAGAATAATAATAATAAGTTCTTTAATTTTGCTGAGTGCACAAATACGAGTACAGCATAAAATCTACCTCTGTTCAAGCTACCCATAAAAATACCAAGGAATATTTTCCCGAACAGCCGTGAGTCTAATTTAAAAAGAAGCAAATACTGGATCTGTGTATTTTTTAAACCGCAAACAGACATTTAACATTTTTATTTATGCGTCTGGAAACGCTGGATTTAAATAAACTGCTAAACATTTCCAACGGTATAAAATTAAGAGATATTAAAACGGATAACAACTTCTCTATCACAAAGGCAGTTAAGTGTGAAGGCCCGTTATGTTGTAAACAAGAACGTGAAAATAATATGTAAATCTCGGTGACAGGATAAAACGTTAATCCAGTTTACAATATTGTTTTATTCATGCTGTTTAACCTAGTATAAAAAAGTTTTTAGTCGCCCATATTGTAGTGACTATAACAAATTGCCACGAGAGTTCTACTTATATGGGCGTCGTCGGCGCATTTCAATTTGATAGCAGCATTAGCGACGTCTCTATAAGATTCTGTAACAGATAAGCTGGAACATTTCAGAACAAATTACTCTGACATGCCGCGCAAAAAACTTTATTTACGCATTATTTTATTGGGCTTAATTTTCTTAATGTTGTAATTTTCAACTCCGTAGGTTTATTACCATACCTGTCGTAATTACATTTTTTATTATTTCGAACAACATGAAATGTGAGCAATAATTATGATTTAACATAATATTCGGAAATGTTTAATAATTATACCTTTGAATATTTATACTTTTTGAGGTAACTAAAAACGTGACTTATCGCAATAAAAAAATATGCTTTGTACAAATGTTTTGTTACTGTCGACAGACGAGAAGTTTATGGGTTTACGAGTTTACTGGTCTCATTTCTTCAAGCTCGGCCTATTGCCAAACGTCTCATCAAGATCAATTCATTTAGCATACCTATCATCATTTAGATTAGATGAGCTTACAAACTACAGTATTATTAATGTTATTGTTTCGTAGGAACGACTGCTGCTGTCGGTTCTGCCACAACACGTTGCCATGGAAATGAAAAACGACATCATCTCACCAGTCGAAGGACAGTTCCATAAGATCTACATCCAAAAGCACGAACAAGTCAGGTGAGTTTATTCCATATTGGGCACGCCCCATAACGCTTGTGCCATATACAGTAATATACGGCTCAAACTAATTAGGTTGTGTTCGCCAATTTAGTGGCAGTATCTCATCTTGAACGAGGCATGACTTTGGCTTGCCTCCAAATTGATCTCGAAACAACTCTCTCTGATTCAATACCTCCCAACTCAGGTCATATATCTATTTGTAATTAATGTCATGACGTCAATCAGTGCAAGAACTGCACAATTACTTCGAATTTAGAGACAGTTTGACAGAGAGATACGACGGAAATATCTTGCACTTTGAGAATCAAATGCCTAGGCCTTTAGCTGAGCTTGGCAGCTCAAGTCCATTGGAAAAATCTTAACGTGTAATAACAAAATACGCTCATGATTAGGAAAGCAGGCCTCTTAAAAGTAACTTAGGAAGGTCAAGTGTTCTAACGAACAAATGGAAGCGTGAACCCTCATCACTTCTTTTGATGGAAACAAAAATAGACCGCAGTTTAGGGTCGGTAACAAAGTGATGTGGTGAAGTCCCCATCTGAAAATAGGGCAGCCATCACTATCAGTTAAATATGAGACTATATGTTAGCTGATTCTTAGGGTTGTGGAAGTAAAATTTGTTGCTCTGTGTCGATCAAGATGACGCGAAGTGTTAAACACTTTGATTAAAGCGGAATTTGAAGTACACAGGGGAAACGCTTGGATGTCTGTGGGTTTATGAGATGAAAGGAAGTCGGAAATGTAAAAATAAATTAATCGATTTAAAGACGAATCGAATCCACATCGATGGATTTAAGTTCAAGCAGTGATGAGTTTAATATTAGATAGAGATTCCTTACCGTTCTTTCATTCATTTTAGTTCAGTGTTCGATCGATTCCGTGATGACTATATATTTATAAATTTTTCTGTCGATGCATTAGGTACGTATACCATTGTTTGAAATGTGGTCGTTAATTCCCTAATTTATTCCGACGTTTTAGGGTGATTCGGGTCATGTTCTTTATTTATTCACTTGTGCTTACCTGATTTACCCGGTCCCCCATCACTGAAATGGAAAAAAGAGAAATTTCACGTCAGAAAATTGATTTTTTATTTACTCCTACCGGGGTTTTGATTTACACGCCTGAATAATTTGGCGTCGTCAAATTGAACCTAATAATGTGGAAACACGATTTGTACGTAAAATGATGCGTAAATTAAATAATGATTTTATTATCGATTATTTCTAGCATGCATCATTTTCCACGCCAATTACGTTCAAGTTCTTGGTATGAACAAACATATTTCTATGTGTTAAAAGTTCCCGTCAGCGTGGCCGTATTCCGTACTAATCGTTAAGGTTAGCTCACACTATCGAGGCCCGGCACGCTAAGCGGTCCACGCATTATGATTAACAGCCTTATCGCGTACTAATTACTTACTGTACCGTTCATGATTAGCTCCAGCAATGTACGGGTTTAGTGTTTTAGAATTAGCTCAGGTTACATTCATTTGTTATTTTATAAAAAAATAATGAACTCGAATGTTTATTGCGTGTTTTCTCGGATGAGTTGGTTATATGGTCGTTCGATGATTAAAATCGAACAGCCAATCTACAGCTGCTGCAATCAAAATTACCTTGAATTGAAACTTCTAAGAGCCCCAATGAAATAAGGGGATATTTTTTTTATATAAATAAAAGAACAGTAAGTTTTGAAAAAGTGTCTGTAAAATATAACACGAATATTATATTTCTTGATTATTATATTCATATTCAGGCTATGAAAATACAGTGGAATAAAACTTTTTGGAAGTGGAGAAACGAGAGCGGATTCTGTATAATAAAGTTATTCATTATAAATTTATGCTTGCTGTTCAGTGTTGACAAATAGGCCAATAAAAATATTTACGTTTACACCCCATAATTCCTTGATAAGGTCGAATTTGACGTAAGTAATTAAATTTCTTCAAAGATTTTTTATTATAGCTTGTGTTATAGGTTAGTAACTTCTAATACCTATAGCTGCAATAAGTTAATTCAAAACACAATAATATCCGCGTAATAATATCCTGCTATTAATTTCCGCGTATAATCGTCGTTTGAACTCTTAATAATTTTTGCTTTACTTCTTCCCCAGTCACGTTTTATACAAAAATATGGATGTTTATTTTTAACTGTCTGGTTATTATTATAGTCTGTGTAAAAGAAAAGAAACTAATAAAATTAACGTGAGAACTAACTTCGTAGTTAGAGCAAATTTTTATTACAAAGTGCCTCTTAAAACTAATGAACTTACGTAAGTTAATAATACAATAAAATTATGCTGTTTAATGTACATAATTAACGCATTCAAGGACACTGAACGAGACACATCAGAAGTTTTATTTTGATAACGACTATGGGCATTTAGTGTCCCTCAAAGTGTTAAGTTAGTAGATGTAGATGGACCGTCTTTATCATCATCATCATTCAGCTGAAAGACGTCCCCTGCTGGACATAGGCCCCCCAAGCACCGCCACTTCGACCGGTTCTGTGCTTCCCGCATCCAGCGGATTCCTGCGGCCTTCACCAGGTCATCGGTCCACCTTGTTGGGGTCTTCCAACGCTACGTCTTTCGGTACGCGATCGCCGCTCCAGAACCGTTCGGCCCCATCGGCCATCTGTTCTGCGAGCAATGTCCCCTGCTCACTGCCACTTAAGTTTGGCAATTCTTCGGTATATGTCGGTTACCTTAGTTCTCCTACGGATTTCTTCATTCCTGTTTCGATCACGTAGGGAAACTCCAAGCTTAGCCCTCTCCATTGCCCTTTGGGTGACTTTCAGCCATTCCGTTATCACTGGCTGACCGTCTTTTTATTAACAAGCAATATGATTAGTCACAGAAAACATTTTTCTTTTTACTGACAATACTTATTATGTTCGTTTACCAAATTAAGTAAATGTTACGCAACTTAGAACACGAATCCAGACTCTGGTTCGATTTCTAAGTTATACTTACTTAAATATTTATAAGGCTGGCCAAATGTTACAAAAGGGAAAATTCTCTTTGGCAACAATATAATAGGCAACGGTTTATATTACCAAGAAAGTTACAATACTAACGATACCAGTGGTTGAGAACTTGAGAATACTTCAGAATTACGTTGGGGGGTAATGGTTATGATATTGCTTGTAATAACAATAGACTCGTGTTCTGTAATATCGTTCATACTAATTAGTAGCACGTTGTGTTCATTTTCTGTTAGTGCGTGCTTTAAACGTCTTAGAATTAATTAGGAAACTGTTTTATGGTGTGAAACATATTTCAAAGCTGTTACAATAATAATATTAATAGTTTCAGAACTGTAATTTTCTCGGAAAATTAAATAAGTACCTATTCCTATACAAACGTTGGTATGTACACAGACGACTTATTTGTAAACGTAGGTACACAGCTAATGCCTTGTTCTAACAAAGCCCTGCTTTAATCCAGCTCTTGCTATTAATATAGAATGGAATCAGCTCTTTAGGTGCTCTTAGTATTGACGTCACGCCGAATTTACATTTAACAGGTACTTGTCGGAATGAATTATGTTTCCAGTTTCCACCCTTTATCACCTAGTGTTTATGTGGCTGTAAACTTGTTATTTCACACAACAACCAATGCTATAATAAATTGCTTGCAAAGTAGAACATTTTCTGTTCATTTTTCTGACACTGTAAAAGTACAAGTGTCAGAAAAATGCACAGCAACAAATATGAATTTATTTAAAAGTACATTCAATTGTTGCCGAAGTTGAATGGAAGAACTTACTGTCTAGAAAAAATGCACGACTTTTCACATTGCATTTCTCTTCAGTGTCTGAATAGAAAGCTACCAGACGTATTTGTTCGCGAATAATGTTTTCGTTGTTTAATTTGTCATGTAAATTCTCATGTAACATGAATATTGTTGTTTTGTATGAGGTCTTAGCGTCTCTTGTGTACGAATCACCGTCAGCCGACGTGGGTGAATCATTGTGCTCATTTAGCCTCTGGGTGTTTGTTCATGTTTATTACATTGTGTTTGCACAGTCTTATTTCCATAAGGACGAATCATCGGGTTCGCTGTTCATGCGGAGATCCGGCCGTGGTACAGGTGCTCTCGTTTATAGTGTTGCTGTACCGACGTGTATTTATTTACTTTGAGTTATTTTCGTATGAATTGTTCTTTTATAGCTGCGTTATCTTGAAGATTAAGTCTGACTGTAACATTCTTCTTAAAACATTGTTTTTGTTTACAACTCATATAAAATAAAGGTGTAACAAAAACACAGAGTTTTCTCCATTACATTTTTCACAGCTATGCTTTTTCTACAAACAATTCTTCGAGGAAGTTGAGAAACACGATCCTTATCCGTCAGCATTCTTTCAGTCGTCTCTTTTATGACGGCTATTTGTTTTACGTCGGTAATATATAATAATGTTGTATATAATAATGTTTAGAAGATCATCAAAACGTTGCCGACATAATTTTTGAGGCGTGTTCAACATTTTCGTCTGGTTTGTTGGGACTTGTCGGTACGTATTCTTTCTAAAGTGCTTTTAATATTTACGGGAATACCACATGCGAAAACTTCGCCTATTATTTTAAGTGAATTTTCATTTACAATAAAATAGGTAAACATATAACCAGCAATATCAAATACGTAGTCGTTTCGGGATAAATTAAATTTCCTCTCTAACACCCACGTCACCCACGTGACACCCACGTGTCAGTCACCACATTAATTTGACGCCTCTCCTCAAGAGCAACGATCTTTTGTTTACCGCCCAGTGCCTGTTTTTCCTCTCCCCATTCACCGAGAGCCACTTTAGTACCTAACACCTAAGTCTAAAAGGCTACATTCCTTTGTTTCTCAAGAAATGTGCGACGTTGAGCGCCTAACGTCTGAACCTAAGCTGAAGTGAAAATTTATTCCAGAAGAATGACATATTGCAAGATTTTCATTTTTGCGTTTTCCCTGATGAAAATGCATTCATCAAAAGTTTAATAAAGAAAAATTTTCGAGATATTTTTAGTACTGACAAGTATATCATAAAAGTATGTTTTTCATTAAGATTTATAAAGCAGGTGTACACATTAAATGTTAACATAAACAGCTGTTTGTTTGAATATTTGTATAAACTTTAGTCGTTCGTGGTTTTGTAATGGAAGCAGCAGCGGTGGTTTTGTGGAAACAACTTGCATTATGAGCGTGAAACTCATCAATCATGTAAATATTGGTGTAACAGGAATTACCAACTATAACAGGAAATGTTCCATTGAAGTTTAGAATAGCGACGGCGCTCATACCTATTTATTGACTCTACTTGTCATTCCTTGGCGCGCTTCCAAACACTCTAGCAAAAGTATTATAAAAATATTTTAATGAACTGCTTTTTAACTATTTATGCATAGTCTGGAAAATGTTGCTACTTGATATAAGGGCCTCTGGAGAGCGGAGATGTTCGCAGCTTCTTTATTAGTACGTGTGCCAATAAAAACATGATTGATTACCTATAAATTTGACCTTTCGTCGTAATATGTTTGTGGTGTATTTATTTAAACACGTATTGTATTCAGCAATGTCATCTATTTTGATCAAAGGGACACAGAGGTCATATATAAAAAATAAGGTTGAATTCGTTGAACCTCAAATCCAAGAACATGTCTGAGGTAAACTGAATCGAAAATGTTCATATTATAAAAATATAAAGAAAGATATTATTGTTGTGGTTGTTTCAACTCGTTTAGTTTCACTAACTAGTATAGGTCCTGATGTTATTTGTGTATTCCAGTATTTCCAGGGGAGCATTTAGTGAATCATCTGGATGAGTTAATGCAACTTCTAAAGACTATATTAGTGGTTTCCATTTGATATATTGTTGGCATGAACACAGTCGTATTTGTATTACTTATGCAGCTCACATTTATGACAGCTCCAATGTAAATCGAGCATGACCCAAATGTTAATAAGGAAAAGAGATAAAATATGTAATTTTAAGACAACAAGAAGTTGATACCAATTTGGACATGAAATCAATAACGTTTCCAAATCGGTTTTAATATTATAATAATAACTTTTACCTGTTGCTATTTTGGGCTTAAGCACCATACCTTATTAGACAACATTTTTAAATATTATACTTTATTTATTTATGTAGAATTAATTATTGTATATTTATTTTATTTTTATATCTTAATTATATTTCATGGTATGCTGCACCGGTCGACGTCATAACGTCAACGCCGGCTGTCGCTGAAAACCAGCGCTGGGGCTCTGTCTTGCATAGAGTCGCAGCATCATGCTGAGCATTGGCCGTTTTGCGTGGATGTGACGCATATTTTCCCTAAACTTGTTTCTTTTTTAATTTTGTGTTCTTTTTTTGCGTCATGTTTACCGCAAATAAACGTATTTTCTTTTTTTTTTACAACTATTTGTACAGTATAATTTGTTAAGATAAGGTCGCGACCGCACTTGGCCTGGGGCGTCCTACGGCCCGTAATTCAACAACTGAGCAGCGAGGGCATTAATTATGCAGCCGAACTGGACAGGTATCAGTTTGACTACAAAGGAGAAGCCCCTCAGTGGCAACTAGGCGTGCCTAATCGATATGTATGACGCGATGCTTTCTGCTTATCAAATTATACAGAGTGTCCTAATACTTCTAATACATCATCCACTTTTGTCAGCTGGATGGGACAGGCTAACATTGTAACCATAGTCGTGTCTCGTTATGTAAATTAAAAGATATTGTATTATATTCTGACAAACAAGCAGCAATTTGTGTAACGAGACAAGTATTAGAAAGTTTTGAAGTTTCGTAAACAAAACATCTTAAAATCCACTGCTTTTGTTTGTAGCTACGAAACCACAAAGTTACGAAATACTGGATTAATTAATTCATAACAATTATAAATGGACGTAGATTGTTACAAAACGTAAATATGGCACACTTTTCCACATACATATTCTGTTAATCGCATCCCACGCAAATGTAAACAATAAAAATAAATTTATTTATTTACAAAACTGAAGCGAGCTCAACAAATCAATGACCGACAACCTCACAGTGCAGTGCTATTTACATTAAAATAAAATCATTTCAGTTATAAACATGATTGATGGATCACAGCAAATTAGATGTTGAGCTTTTTATGTGTTCAGCACTAAACGCCGAACTACTCCAATATTTACGTCCATTAAAATGCAATCAACTCACTGTTGATATTACATTTTCATTAAACAAACGTGGGATTGGCTGGGGACAATTTTAATTGCTATTTGGTTTTAAATTTCCACTTACTACGATTATTTGTTTTGACAATGTATTCATATTACCTTGGTTTAGGCTCGGTATGACATCGTTTTTTATACTTTAATAAAGGATAATGATGAAAAGTGTTGAATACAACTGTTTATCAGTTGTCATGATAGCCGTCATTAATGATAGCACTTTGTTTTTTTGTTGCGCAAAATGAATCAAGCTTAATGGGTTATTGAAGTATTGTTATTAGACATTTACCTGTTACCTACTGGAACTGTTTAATGCTACTGCTTCCAATGTCAGAACACTTCAAATATACCATTAATATTGTATACAAAATACAGTGGCTTTGTTGTTCCGTCATAATTTGTACGACCATAAATTCGTGAACACAGTACATGACCATCATTTTCCGATTCCTCTTCACGGGTTCTATTGAACTTGGCGCGTAAGGGTGATCCTTTGTCGGAATTCACAGAATGTAAGACGTTGATTACGGCACAACGTAGCATCTTTCTCATCGTTACTTTGAAGTACACCATTAAATCAATTAATGTTCTAAAGCAAATATCAAACACATAATGTGTGAATTTTTTTTTTAAAATATCACTTGATTTATTTTAAAAAGCCATATGACTGATTAACTAATGAAATTGTTAAACTAATTATTACTCAACAACTAAATTAATAAATCATAAACAGATTAAAAAAATAATTAAACTTAACAAATAAGAAGAAGAATAAGATTGCCTATCTATGTGTGACTAGATAATCTTATTCCTTCTGTTTTAGTTTGAAGATGTCTTTACATCCAAGACTGCTGCTTCTTCATACCTTAATCAACGCCATATTGGATTAACTAAATCTCATTAACAAGTTTTGGGCTGAATTTAAATGAAATCATACCACTGCGGAGCTCGGCGGTAATTTAATTGTATATTAGTTATTCTCTCTTGTAGGCAGGCTGTCTAAAGACACTGGGGTCTCATTATGTTGCATTTACTTTCATGTCACGTATCTTTACGATTGCGCAACGTATCCAAATGGTGTGACGTCACGTAGCCAGGAAGTCTATTACCGCGCCGCGCCGCACCGCCCCGCACTTGATCCTTTTAGGCTAAACGGATATTCCATTGATAGGATTGTCTGTCTGCCTACCTCCCTTCGCTGATCTCAAATTATAACTGTCTCGCTGGTGGTGGCGTGTGTGTTGGATCGTTAAGTTCCCTCCAAAATGGTTGAGCTAAACGGTGCTGATCCATGCGTCATGTTCGTGAACGGGCGCCGTCAGTATGTACTGGTCATCTTTTATCTGCCACGGCTTATTTTAATTTTTGAATTGTTTTTATCTTTTTATTACGGACGCTTTTTACGTGCATGTCTTTCTTCATTTTTCTCACATGTATAATTTCAACATGAATGATGTAAACAATATTTTGTAACAATATTATGATTTAAAAGAGTGTCCGTGGAGTTTCTTGCCCGTTCTTCTCCATAGGAACCTACGCTTTGGAATGGGCAACTAGCTTCATATTTCTGACTGACTGACCCCTTGACAATTAAAAAGTGCCTGTAAATGGTTTAATTGAAATAAATGCTTTGAGTTTTGAGTTGTTTTCATTTAGTTTTTCCGAAAAAATGCCAAACTTGTGACAGCAGTTTCGTTTGTACGCAAAACGTCGTTTGACTCGGCAATAATTCTTTGATGTTTTTTCTTTTACATCAAAAGGAATTTTCATTGCTACAGTGTATTGGCTAGACAGCCGGGCTGGGTGTGGCTACAATTAGATTTTTGCCTGTCTTTCTATTTGTCTCTCCAGGCTTTTTGCGACTGTATTTACCTTCCCATGTCTACGTTCACGTGGAAGTCGTAAGATATACAATATACTATAATAACAACCACATTTTTATCCCCCCCCCCCCCCCCCCCCGTCCGCGCCATTATTTCGTTTTAGCTTAGCGTTCCCTCTGATTTGTTTTCTATTTTGCTCTTCTTCTAAGGATCGTAGCGTGATGTTTAATATGCAAAAATATTTTATCAAATCCGACTGGTAGTTCTAGAGATTAGCGCGTTCAAACAAACGAACTCTTCAGCTTTATCATATTAGTATATGTATAGGGTGGCAGGGTCATCGACGTTGGGCACGCCACTATTGCGGCGATAAGCCCCCTCTTTGAGGAGTGGCTAGAGAGGCGCCACGGCGTCCTCACCTTCCGCCTGACGCAGGTCCTCACCGGACATGGTTGTTTCGGGAGGTTCCTGTTTCGTATCAGGCGGGAGGAAACGCCCGGGTGTCATCACTGCGTGAATCGCCCGGAGGACACGGTTGAGCATACGGTGGAGGTCTGTCCGGCTTGGGCAGAGCATCGCCGTGTCCTCGTGGAGGCGATCGGCGGCGGGGATCTCTTGCGTCCGGCCCTAGTCCAGGTACGGACATGGTACGGAGCGAGAGGGCATGGGAGGCCATCACCTCCTTCTGCGAAGCAGTAATGCTCGCGAAGGAGGAGGCAGAACGCGTGAGGCAGAGGCAATTTTCGCGCCCTCACGCCCCTAGCCGCCGCAGGAGACGCCCTGGGCGTCGGGAATCGCAGGCCGATTCCCGGCCACCGTAGGCGCGGGCTTGCGGACGGTGAGCAATGGGTAGCTCGCCGTCCGATAAAGACCAGGCCCGGGTCGACGGCGCGTTGTGTTCCACGCGCACCTCAAACAGATGTCAGCAAGTGAAGGGGTCCGATAGGATCGATGCCTGCCGGGGTTGCGGGAAGGTCCGAAAGAGATACCGTGGCCCCTGGCAACGTACAGGCAACGGAAGGAACACGGGTGGGTTTTAGTCAGTAAGAGTCTGACACGCCCTCCCGCTCCACCCAGAGCGGGAGAAGTTATTTGATAATTTCCCACCCAAAAAAAAAAAAGGGTCATCGACGTGAAAAATGATACCTACCATGCATTCAGTAGTTGATCCTCGACCCCACTGCGTTGAAATTTTTCATCGGGTATTTTTTTATTAATCAGTTATTCCATACATTTTGACCGCGTACGTATTGCACTTTTCTATGAAACAGTTGAGCATACGCAATTGAAGAGGTCCGATAGGACCGATGCCTGCGGCGGTTGCGGGAAAGTCCGAGTACAAGTACCGTGGCCCCTGGCAACATACAGGCAACTGAAGGAACACGGGTGGGTTTTAGTCAGTAAGAGTCTGACACGCTCTCACGCTCCGCCCAGAGCGGGAGAAATTATTTGATAATTTCCCACACAAAAAAAGTAAAGAAAAAAATATCCTTTAGGTACTTGATTATATACCTAGATAGAAAGCTGTAAAAACTTATTTCATTCATTCTAAACATGAAAACTGAATAAGATATTCATCATTCACACAACAGGCGAAAAGTCCTCGGAAAATATTTACAAATCTTAAAATCCATTTTCATTCATTAGTAGCAAAATGTGTACGAATTATATGAAAAAGGTGTGTTAATGCGATACCTGTGTTCAACCCATCGGATCACATCTATGCTCTGCCGCACTTCAATACAGATTATGGGTAAACATTTACTCAACAAAGATATTATTTACCTTTAATAATATAATGTAAGTAAAATTATGTATATCGTTTGTAGCAAGTTTCGTTGGAATTGGAAGTAGATTTAATTTATTGTCAACTGTTAGGTTTAGGTGTTGCTTGCAGGTCACGATCCTACTTGAAGTATGCACTAGCGATAATCAATATAGCCTAACATTATACATCTGCCTATATTTCTTGATCGAAATACGTGCCAGAAGTGCTATAGTGGCGTATTTTTCAAACATTTCTTGCACGTGAATTTGTTTCACACCTTTTCCCAACTATGTTGTGGTCGGCTTCCAGTCTTACCGGATGCAGCTGAATACCAGTATTTTACATGAAGTGACTGCCAATCTGACCTCCACAACCCAGTAACTGGATAATACGATACTCCTTGGTAAGGCTGGTTGTCAGACTTTCGGGCTTCTAACGACCCGTAACAACTGTCAAAGATCCACGAATGACAGCCGGGACCAACGGCTTAATGTGTTCACACGTGTCCTAAATATATCGAAGGCTGCTTCAAGACCATTTGTCTTTTCGTTGAGAAAAAACATGTTGCGATTCACGTCACCGAGTCGACTTGGCTAGTGCCCATTGAAAAACACTCTCGGTTGCATAATGTATCGAGCGTGTGCCGCAATCGGAAATCCATTGTGATCACAATGAGCTCAGCTCTATGTTGTCAACTGCCATGTTTACCTCCGAAAATAGTGTTGTTATTTTAAGACTTGACTGATATTTGACTTTACTCTGTTATTCTAAGTTGCTTTTATAGAAAATAAACTCGTGCTGAGGCGTTTGTATAGCTTTGTCGTACCCACAAGCATGGTCTTTTGACATATTATGTTATGATATTTGGTCCTGTCCTTAGTTAGGTATGATAGTCTTGATCTTTAAATTATAGTAAGAGCACTGGGTATAGCAGAAAACTCGTCGCTTTATAAAATGTCTGATATCCGATACCTTTGTCTGTGCTCAACGTCGAGCTGTTTTAATCAGGGAAGGATTGAAGAGGTTCGTTTTTACTATTTGCTGTTTTTGACGGAAGCCGCTGAATATTGCTGGTAGCCTGGAGAAGTGGTGACCAAGCTTTTATTTTTATTAAAGCTTTTCCATTTTAGTTCTGGTTACGCTGGCACCGTATTCCATAAATAAAACGCCAGCAAAACATGAATAGAATAAAAAATATAAGTAGATAAACGCGTTCATAAAAGTTTATCATATGTACAATGCTCGTACGTACAGGGTACACACATAAAAGCTGTTATAGTGGCAATTTACACGCGACGATTTCCGATAATAGGAACTTATTCATGTTTACAAATGCGGTACCTATGTAATGGACTTAGTATATTCAAAACGCTTCTCTTTGAATTCGTATTTAACCGTGTATCATAAACTTATGTAAACATACACTAAAGAATTCACATAGTACAACATACACACCTTTATACTTTGTATGAGTTAGCACAAATAAAGCCGCTCCTACTACTTACACATACTCTTCAAACATTAAGAAAAACCGAGACTAAATCTAAAATTAGTACGTGGGATCAGAAATGTTACAAACTGAAATTGTTAATGATAAAACAAACTTGTTGCCTCGTTTCATTAAACACGTCTAACGGGCCTCTGCGAGTTGGCTTCGGCCCCTCGTACGCCTTCCAAAGGTCCGGGACCCTAGGGTCCCGAGAAATGTCAAAAACAATCTTGAAATTAAATCTAACCTACACATACTCTTCAAACATAAAGAAAAACCGAGACTAAATCTAAAATTAGTACGTGGGAACAGAAATGTTACAAACTGAAATTGTTAATGATAAAACAAACTTGTTGCCTCGTTTCATTAAACACTTCTAACGGGCCTCTGCTAGTTTGCATCGGCCCCTAGTACGCCTTCCAAAGGTCCGGGACCCTAGTGTCCCGAGAAATGTCAAAAACAAACTTGAAATTAAATCTAACCTACACATACTTTTCAAACATTAAAAAAACCAAGACTAAAACTAAAATAAATACGTGGGAACAGAAATGTAACAAACTGAAATTGTTAATGATAAAACGAACTTGAAATTAAATCTATCTGCGCTGGAACTGCATCAAAGTCGAATGGAAAACTTGAAACAACTTAATTAGATTAAAACTGCAATATGTTGCCGCGTCCCTGAAGAGAGTTTTCATTAAAACTAATACTAGAAAGTTGTCGATCCTCGTATCTTCTTAAGTTCGGTGGAAAAGAGCAAAAAATGTAACGTGTCATCTAGTTTCACAGACGACAAGCATACTGGAAATTGGAAAATAAATTGAAACGTGACGAAGTGGAAACTAAATATTTGCAGTACACAGGGTCAAATTAAATTGACTAGCGAAACTTCGTAGACATAATAGGTATCGATATCTAAACATGATAAAACAAAAATAAATAAATTTGATGTTCAAACAACTATTTTCTATGAATCCAAAGCGCAGCGAGGGATTCAAAGTACGTCACTCGAGTTTAAAATAGTGTTGCACCCGAGGCGAATACTCTACTTTATATCACACTCTATGAGACAAAAAAAAAACGTGTGCGGTGCGATCCCCGTCAGGAACGAAATCCCTTCTCACGTATGATAAAAAAAGCCGCCATCTAACAATGTAAATCAAAGATGGCGGCTGCGAAAATTTTCAAATTGTTTTCACCTCTGGAGCAACACTATTTTATGCTCGAGTGACGTACTTTGAATCCCTCGCTGCACTCAGGATTCTACTCTAGAATCCTTCGCTCTGGTCTGAATTCAAAGAAACACTCGCCTTAAAAATAATTGTTTGCTCCCTAGGCAAACAATCTAGGTACTATTTTACCATTACGATACAGTGCAAATCCAAGAAGATAATATCACCAAGGAGTTTCCATCAATTATTTATTTGTAATGGAATGTTTAAGTGGGGGCTAGCAGCGCCCCCTTTAGCGCATGCGTGGCAAAGTGCTGCATTTGGCGGGTTTTTGTTAATTCTTGATCTTTTACTTTGATCTTTTATTTAGTATGAGAGTAGATAAAGTAGTATATGAAACTGCACATAACTAGGTATTAAAACACTCATGTGATACTATTAAAAGCCTCGCCTATGGCTCTGTTTTAAACAGACACTCGTGTTTTTAATACCCCTTATTATGCAAAAGTTTCATAAACCACTATTAAATGGTCAAATTAGAATTCTGCTGTCTAAAAAGGCGGTCATTTTCAGTTTTCCAGTCCACTGCTGCATTCAAATTTTTCCTCTATCGGGTCTACGATTTATACCAAAATTCTTCTATATTTTTACTCCAATCTTGGATATTTTTAACAGCTTCTAACAATCTTTTCTTTTGTCGTAGTATCCTCTTCGCCGACATAGTGGGCTTCACGGTGCTCGCATCGCAGTGCAGTGCCCAGGAGCTGGTGCGACTACTCAACGAACTCTTCGGACGATTCGATCAGCTGGCCAATGTGAGTAATACTATTATATCTATGAAATTATTACCTATTACTGGAAATGTTATTGTTTGTTTGTATTTGTATCATTCACGTCACAGCTTATACGCGATGGGGAAACCTCTGAATCGTCATCGGCATAAACATGTTTAAATTATGGCATTAAATTCTTCATTAAAGCGTAAATTG
The DNA here is from genome assembly GCA_949128155.2 of Xanthia icteritia. Taxonomy (NCBI): domain Eukaryota; kingdom Metazoa; phylum Arthropoda; class Insecta; order Lepidoptera; family Noctuidae; genus Xanthia; species Xanthia icteritia. The sequence goes on from OX421941.2 coordinate 13,535,002, forward strand.
CGACAGACGAATCTTCGTTTGTTTACGTTGTAGATATTGTCACAGATAAATACAGATACTCCACATTTTAGGTATGAAGCTACAAGTAGGTACGCGGCGGGCTCGACTTGTCGAATTCAGTGGGCGTAACGTAATCAGAAGATATAAGAGTTACGCGATAGAAAGAGAGGCAACTTCTAGGTGAATATAACTGTTCGTAATTAGCACTGTGCGACTTGAATTGCACTTTATTGTGTCGTAGCAAGATTCGCTTTCTATTGCGGAGTGACCCATCTGTACTAATCTCTTCTTAATTGTTTCACGAAAACGTTTATTTTTGGCTAATATGGAGCAAAAAAAAGTGGTTAACTACGGTTAATAACGGGCCTTACACTAGTGACATGATTTCAGCATGGGTATGGGAAAATTATGATCAATTATCATTATATTTAATACCCAACTGCACTACAAGAAGGATAAGCTACGTACAAAAAATCTTAGATTCATTCCCTGACAGACAACGCGCTGGGTCATGAAAAAAGAAAAGCATGAAATTATGCACAGTAACAAAAGTGATCACTAAGATATATTTATGAAAAATCGTCTCCTAATTGAATTAAGTAGGGAACGAAAGTCTGTATGGAAATTCGTCATTTTTAACGTGGAAGTTGCTACTTTACTTACTTCTGCTTTAAAGTAAAAATTGTAGGTACTTATTATAGTTTTTTTATTAATTTTCTGAGAAGTGCCCGATGAGACTTCCCATCGGCAACATGGCTGGCTTGTGTTTTATTATACCTGGTCTTTGAATACAGGATAATCACTGTCTTCGCATCAAGATCCTGGGCGACTGCTACTACTGCGTGTCCGGGCTGCCCGAGCCGCGGTCGGACCATGGCCGCTGCACCGTCGAGATGGGGCTCGACATGATCGATGCTATAGCGTGAGTCACTTTTATTATCATTTTAGTCTTTTATAAGTTATCTGGGCGGTTGATATTTTTATTTTATTAAAACCAGTTTGAATATTATTAGGAATACAAAAGAGATGGCCTTGTAATGTAATGTAAATTAGCAAGATGGTCAGTAGGAGACACCAGAACCGTGAAGTTAGATTAGTCGGTTTTAAAGCTCGTTGTGTTTTTGACTGTGTGTGACGACTATCACAGGTCGTGTTGCTCTGGCTCATGGCTGTCATCCGATGTACCTACTCCAACGAGCCTCAGCACGACTGTAGAGCCACATCGCAAACTATTATGCCCCAACCTCTTGTCGTGCTCTTTGTGCACTAACACTAACATTTGCACTATGGAAAACCTTTGCGAGGTCAACAGTAACACTGTCGAAGTGGCCGAATTCTGGTCGAAGCTTATTTAAAATAAAATGGAATCATCGATAAAGTGACGGTCATCATAGTAACGAATTGTTAGTTAAAATCAGGAATCCATCGAACAGCTATCCTACGTTCGCGATTTTGGTTCCAAAAATGTAAACGAATATTTATTTTTGGAAAATTAACTGTAATACACACACATAAAGTTTAGTTTGCGTTACAACTTCAAAAAAAATTATGACTCAAAACTTCAATCAACTTAATTTACACTGATATAAAGTTGATATTTATTTCAGTGGAAATAAAATCAATTGAAATCTAGCTTTTAAATCCAAATAGTTATTTGGCCGTGATTATGTAAATAGTTAAAAATCCAAATTTTGACCGCGGTTATGTTGCTCTAACGTTGCATAGATCACGATAACAATAAGGCCAAAAAAATTCCAAGTGAAATCTACAAAACTATACCAAAAATTATCGCAAATTGCCACAAACGACCCACGCCTACGACAAACAAACAGCGCCACCTTGACTTGCCAATTTATGGCGGCCGTACAACAATAAAATTTAATTGGCCATTTCAGCTGACGTGGCTAGCTTACTGTCCGTGAAAAATACACTACAGTAGATAAACTTTAGTGATATACGAAGTTAAGTGATCGATCGCTGAAAGAACAAAAATTAGGTCAATTAATCTTATAAGAGTCGTTCCATACTTTTATGACGCAGGGTGACAGGGTCAAATATATTTATTTAAAACGAGGTTGAAGGGAGAGAGTTATGCTGTGCATTCATTTATTGAATACACATATTCATTTGAAATAATAAGCTCGGCCTGTGCGGCTCGTGTCAGCCGCAGTACGAGGGCACGCGCAGCGGAGCATGTCGCGATACGCGCTTATCTGCGCATTGGCTCATCAAAGGAGACAGCTAAATATACTCTTTGTGATCATGGCCCCCTGGCCGCCTGGCCCCGGTGATCCTGGGTGGCTACGTGGGGCCGCGGCCCTCCCTCGTTGCGTGAAGGTCACTAGGCCGGCCAGGAATGTTGCACTTTATCGCATTCTGTAGCTAATTTTGCGAGATTATCGTCTCAAGGCAATTTTTTGTAGACATTATTACAATTTCAAACGTTTCCAGAAATAATTTGGCGGTCCAGTGATCTACATTTAGACCATTATTAATAAAATGCTCTTATTTTTGAAACCTGTCTCGAAAAGTACCAGAGATGACGTTCACGTTCATAATTATAATGTTCATTTTATATTTTACTTGTGTGGAAACGGGGTCAAAAATAGATGATACCGATGCATTTTGAAAGCAATTCCGCTGAAGAAGATTGAGTGCCCCATCTGTGTTGACAGGAATTACATGGTCCATTATAACTGTGTGCATAAGTAGACCGCAGACTTATAATAAGAGGCAAGCAAGCACCACCCGTGGTCCGACCACAAGCCGCAAACCTCAAGCAGAACACAGCTATCTGTATTCAGCGCGGGTAGTGTCTCAGACACGCGTCACGTTCGCCGCTGTCATTTGAGCATTATCGAAAGGACATATCCACCTTGTCGAGCACACGAATAACCAAATCACTGTGCCGCGACTGGGAATGATAAATAAACTATTGCTATTATGCCAATTTTCCTAGAAATGGATCAGGATTCTACGTGCAGCGTGTTTATTCATTTGGAAACGTTTGGAAAGTTCTATTCCGATTTCCTTTGGTACGCGAAAATCAAACACATGTCGCTATATCGTAACTTTTGTTCGCACGACTACTTCGACGGCTGAAAGTCTGTAACAGCTTAGACAGTACCCAGAGTCACGTAGAAAACTTGCCAAGCGTAACGTGAATATCTTTTATGATCAGATTCCGAATCGAAGGACGTGCTCCTTCAAGTGGAAATGTGTATAATTTCGTATTGCTTGCTTTTTCATCCAAATTACATTGAATTGCGTATTCTACCATTCAAACTCAACAAATCTCATATTGAAATTAATATTAGAATCCCTAAAAATATATTTATTAGGTACCATCAATGTATACATTACCTATATCAATCTGATAGACAGTATTTGTAATGAAAATATTCAATAGAAATAGTTGTCAACACTATTTCTACAGTGATATTCGGCCGACGCGGCACGTCATTGGAATTGTATATCTTGCTCTTGACCTAAATGTTATTCCTCGTTTGTGGATACACGTAAATAGTCGCAATGGTGTGCTGTCTATCAACACCGCCCTATGTCGTGGCCTTAAAGTATGACGCGCACCATATGTATGCAGCACTTCCTCTTTATACGAATCACTTGCATTATTAGGAAATGTAATCAGGCCTCGATGGAAAGGAGAATGGAACCCCTGCTAAATATTTGGCACATAAATATTGTGCAACGGCGATACTTATTACACGTTACAGCCGCTATAGGCATGATTTCTGTCAATGACTCGTACTTCAAGACGAGCATCAATTAGCACACTAGCTTTTATAGTCTCGTTCGCAAAATGTGCTCTATTAATAGTGTTCCGCTTGCGTTGGTTCACACATGCATGCTGGATGCACGCTCGTTTTCGTATTTGGGAGTCCAATATGAGAGGGAAAACAAACAAATGGCGGTATTTTATCGCAATATCTGCAGCTGTGTCGACCAGCCGCGGCCGGCAGATACACAAGTCAAACACACGATTTGTTGACAATGTCCGCTTTGCACCACCGCAAGGCCAAGGGGCAAGCGTGTTTATTGCACATTTACATAGTTCCTATAGTAAAACGTGGCGTTGGAATATGAAGGAAGCTGAAATAATGTTGTAATGGAATATCTAATCGTATTTGCGCTAGTATGTTAGTGTCGACAGCGTCGTTACATTTAATTTCCTATCAATTGGACTACGTTGGACTGACCGTTTAAGACGTGGGAGTATTTGACCTATTTACGGAAAGTGCGGATGCACTTTTTAATTTGAATAATGAATGCACGGTGAAGCGTGCAAAAGCGACGTAAATAATATTCTCGTATGATTTAGTGGGTAATGTATTTTTGTATGAACGTCGGAATGAAATTGGTCCAATAAAGCTATTTTCATGTTGGTGTTATTTCTGCGATGCTAGATATTATTAAAGTGGTATATATAGAACGGGGAGAAGCGCGGGACGTACTCGACATTGAGTACAATTAATTTTGCCAAGTTTGTAGTCCATTTACTGTACGAACGTTGAGGTATTTGCTAATGTCGGGCTACTAAAAGCTGCCCGATACAATTTTAGTGTTCGTGTTTCAGACTAATTTACGATGCTTGCTAGATTTTATGTTTACATTGTGGCACTAAATATTTCAGCATTTTTTGGTAATTGGCACCCGCACTTACTTTAAGATAATTTAATTTTTAATTAAGAGCTTGTCTAATGTGTTTTAGAACAGGCACATTTTTAGAACCCAGTACATTTCTTGTATTACAACTAAGTTCAACGATATTTGCATAAGATTAAAATCAAATAAAGAAGCATACAAATAAAACTATAGGAAAACAACGAAAACTCGTTTTTGTTTTATGATAAGCCATAAATGGTCGTCGCGTCGGTCGTTGCTCCAAACTACGAGTGGACTCTAGGGGCTTCGCGCCAACAAGCACTGTTCCCGAACTGCTACCACTGACCCGGGTAATTTCGTATTCAGGGGATGTACGCCCGCGTCGATAGTGACATGTGTCCCCTTTCAACCCACTGCCATTCAGGGAGAGGCGGGCGAAAACGGGAAAACCGGAACAAGCTATAACTTCCGAGACGCAAAACAAAGAAACGTTACAATAGCTGCTATGTCGTTGTATTGGGCAAACATTTCGTAACGCCATTAGCGATGGGGCGAAGCAATAACAAAGGGAAATTAACATATCATAATTGCGTTAGGCGTCCTCGGATTAACTTCTCATCTGCCTACGCCACTGCGCCCGGATTACAATTCAATTTACTTTGTAACATCAGCGAGCTACTGGGAGTTCTTGTACATTTCAAATAAACTTCTGCGAACTATGCTATTGTGTTCTATTAAACGTTGTTAAGCTACTGAAAAGCATCTGAAAAGGAAATGACATCTTCCTGAACTATTTAGAGAAGCTTTAAAGCTGCTAAAATGTTATGTCTTTGCCGTCTATTGAAGTGACAGCTATGAGAGGGCTTGCTTGCAGCACTCCCGCAGTTTTTCTTTCAGTGAAGGACTTTATTACACCTTGACACACTTTGGATTTATCTTTGTTTATTCTCTAAATCGGTCTAATCCTTAGCCATAGATTAAGTTTTATAATCCTGAAAAAAGTACCTACTTCTACTTGAATTTAAATTAATTGTTTAATTTTGCAAAGGTAAAGATTATAAAACATATAATTAATATTTGACTGACTCATCGGTCTAGTGGTCGTAAGTGTCACTGCTGAGCATGAGGTCCCGGGTTCGTTCCCGGGTCGGGCAAAAAAATATTGGATTTTTTCAGTTCGGAGTCTGGATTTGTTTCTCATTGGTGGCAATAGGCTCGCCCCCTTTTTCATTGGGTGTACTATAGCAAAACGCCATTCCAGTAGTTTTGGTGAATGTAGCAACGTAATACCGAGGTATTTCGGGTGAGCACCTTGGGTGATTAGGACCCCCTGCGACGACCCGCTTGCCTGTTACGAAAGTCGCATGATTTCGTATTTGAGGGATTCGGTTTTAAAGCGTTGTCGATATAATAGTGGCTGAGATCAGATAGAGCTATGGAAAGTTTGGCCTCAATCTCCTCAAAGTCAGTGGCTTGACAAGTTAATGCCAGGGTGAACCAATAGTAATAATGAGATGAGATATCTATTCAAAACATCAATTTCTAAGCATTTCAATGCGGGTGGGACATCTTTGATACGGAATAAAATGTTTCGTGTAAACGTATTTCCCTTCCACGCTCGTTACTGCTATTGACAGCCAACTGCGGAACGAATCCAGACTATCTTGTTGGTTAATACGCTGGTTGACCCACTTCGCAACTAATCCAACTAATAGCTAATTAATTTGTCGTTTCTCTCCGCTGGAGTACTTCATACAACTGATTGACGAATGAAGATGTGTTCACTATTCAGTCTTGGCTCTTGCTGAATTACTTTATGGGTATGTACATGTTTTCAGCGTGATTGATGACCGTGTGTACAAGATCTGTGAAGGGGACAAATGGAGCTTCCTACTCCCACGTAGCACGTTTGCGAATATATATTATTTTCGAAGATTTGGAAAAGCTGTTACTTCAAGACTTAATTTGGTGCGCCGCCTGTCGCGAACTAATGAAAAAATATGAGTTTGCTCGTTGTCTGCCTGACGGTCACTTTAGGCCCAATTATTCGTTTAAAATGTTACAGCATTTTTAATTATTTGTTTAAAAAAATCTGTCAATAAGGCCCAGAAATTAATCCTCGGCCTTCATGGATTCATAAATGCACGTTACTTCCAAGAAAATGGACCGTAAAAATGCGGTAAACTAAGGTCGATTTGTCACCGATAAAGCCCATTGCTATAAAATCAACTGGCGTTAATAAACAACAAGGAAATCGTAAAGCTGGCCATAATTGGTTATGGTTCATTAACTAAAATAAATTCCTGAGTGGTTCTTGCGTGATAGGTAAGTATTTAAATCTTTTTCAGCTTGCATAATACGAGTGGGCAATGGACATAAACAATACATTTCTATTATAAGTTCAGGGTTACATTAAATCACGGTGACGAAAGAACGCCATCCGCCACTCCGCCTTTTCATTCGCCTCGTTGAAAAGAACAGTACGACTGACGACTGCCATTACAGTAACTTAATAACCTCGTTTAATTTAATTTGTAGCTTTGTGAAACATTAAGAATTAATCTGGCAAAATTACCAGGATTTTGTGCGCTGTGAACGAGAATGGTCTCATTACAGGAATACCGCACAGAGCGCTCGACTCGAGTTTCACAAAGTCGCTTAATAAAGTGACTATTAAGTCAAATAACGAAAGAAAAGTTTATATTGTTCAATATAAATGTTTGTAACCATAAATTGGTTAGTTTAACAGACTATTTCGTTTAAAATTATAGAACATATTCTGTAATTTACATTATCTCGCCCATAAATATTTCCACGTCATTAATCTTAGAAAATAATCCTAATCTTCGTCATTGAGATTGAAGTTTATTGCATAAGCGCCACCTACTATAACTAAAATTCTTTAGGTATTAATAAATCAATTGTCCACGTGAACTAATGTCTACATCTCTACATCAAGCCACAACGTTCCAAGCAAAATTAATTTCACTTGTGATGTCCGTTTTATAATCTTGTCAATATATTACAGTGTCGTTTAAACAACATGTCATGTAGACTGTATCTTTTGTCTATATTTTTATACACTTCAAAAGATATTCGTAGCAAATGTTGAAGAATTTAGATATATGCTATACGTGGGAACGGGAAACGTAAATTCAATAAGAAAGCGTTCGCGAATTCCAGTGTGAAGTAAAATAAACTTATTTCAGCAATTCGTATCCGACTGTGATGTTTACATCTGCACATTTTTATTTGAAACAACTATATGTATAGGTAGCACTCCAGCGCGTGCGCACTGCTGCCAAGTTTATCGCCATTCGTCTTTTACTTACGTTGTCTATTCAACGTGAAAGAGTTACAACCCAAGTGTTTTGAAGAGATTTATTACCTCGAGTAAATAATTCACTATAGCAACGATTTTCACAATTTTCTTGATTTATTTACTATTTTAGAGTTCTGAATTTCTGATAAGTACATACGGCAAACCGTGTTATCTTTGAAATACGACAAGTTCTCTGCATACATGATCATGAGGAATAACTTAACATAAGTTGCATATAATACGGTTGGTTAGGTTAATTCTCGAAATAAAACCAGATTAATGCAAGGTTTGGGATTTTTTCAGGGACTTTTGAAAAAGAAACCAGTATTTTCTTTAATTAACCATGACCAGTAATGGTATCGGTCCAATTGGACCCCGCCAGTTCTGCTGACATCTCTTTGAGGCGCGCGTGGAACACAACGCAACGTCGACCCGGCCTGGTCCTTACCGAACGGCGAGCTACCCATGGCTGACCGTCCGCAAGCCCGCGCCTACGGTGGCCAGGAACCGGCCTGCGATTCCCGGCGCCCAGGGCGTCTCCTGCGGCGTCTAGGGGCGTGAAGGCGCGAAATTTGCCTCTCCGTCACGCGTTCCGCCTCCTCCTTCACGAGCATTACTGCTTCGCAGAAGGAGGTGACGGCCTCCCATGCCCTTTCTCTCCGTACTATGGCCTGGACCAAAGCCGAGAGAGATCACCGCCACCGATCGCCTCCACGACACGGCGTTGCTCTGCCCAAGCCGGGCAGACATCCAACGTATGCTCCACCGTGTCCTCCGGGCGATCCACGCAGTGATGACACCCGTTCGTTTCCGCCCCCTTATCCGGAACAGGAACCTCCCGAAAAAACCGTGTCCAGTGAGGACCTGCGCCAGGCAGAAGGTGAGGACGCGTTTGGTCCCCCTAGATTGGGCAGGAGCCGCTTCAAGGCAGCCCCGGCCCGCTCCAGTCTGGGAGCCAAACGTCGGAAATGCTCCACGAAGTTCCACCGGCTGTCGAGGACGAGTCCTAAGTACTTCATAGTCGACTCGACGCCAATGTGAACGCCTCCTACCGTTATTTGGGAACCCGACGGTGGCGCGTTCCGAGGACCATGAAAACACATGGCCTCGGACTTGTGCAGGGCCACCTCGAGTCCCAATTGCCGGATTATGTCAACGATTGTCGCAACCCCGTGTGTCGCTAGTTCGGCCGCCGCCTGGTACGACATCCCCTGCGCCAGGAATCTGTGGTTACACCTTCATTTGTTTTCTTTCAGTCTAGCTACTTGAAATAATATAATGCTTATTGAACAAGCTTTTAATGTACTAGTTTTAAAATGAAATGTACGATGTGTTGAGATACCATAAGTGCAAAAATCTGTAATGTTATTTATACTATCTACTGAATGAGAGGATTATTGGAATCTCAATTTGAATTGTGATTACTAATCCAGTGGGCGTTACTAAGCCGCAGTTAGATAAATATCAATCCCCGGTGACGATTTATTAGAGAATATAGATAGAATGACGTATTATAAATACGTCATTCTATCTATTTTCTATTCTAATATTCAGACTAGAATTTAGGAGATCACTCAGGCACAATTAATATATTGCTTGCTGAAGAAATCATTCAGGCACTATTAATGTGGATTTTTGAGATGGGGCAGTAAAGACAGCTACCTTAACCGTTGTAGCTACAGGAAAACGGTCTTAGGAGACTGTCCTTAACTTTTTGAGACATTTATATCTACATTCACATAATTTGAAAAAAAAAATACAGTCAGCAAGAAAATGGACAGTTTAAACAAAAACTTTCACTTTGCCAATCGATCCTGTTTCTTATAAGGATCAAAAAACTATTGGACCAACTGAGGTTTGGGTACTAGAAAAGTCAGACAGGATCGATTAACTTTGAAAAAGTTTTTGTGAAAACTGCCCATTTTCTTACTGACTGTATTTTTTTTTTTTTATCTGTGAATGCAGATCGAAATCTTTCAAAAAGTTAAGGACAGTCTCCTAGGACCGTTTTCTTGTAGTGACAACGATTAAGCGACCTATCCTTACTGCTCCATCTCAAAAACCACCCTGTAAAGCTTGTTGAAAAGTAAAAAAGAAATTCACTCTCATGTGAACATGCATACATAATTTTGTGCGTTACCATGCAGCATGACATATATTACCTTACCTTACCTTCAGCCCATCAAGTTTTATTATTTGACATCCATCATGTCTTAACAATATATCATTATTTAAGAATGACGTTGGTTGACCTATGCTTACAAGCATGAACATATTAATAAAGCACTTAAAACTAAATTACTCATTTATCATGCGATTTTATTAGTAACCTGTTTAGTAAGCTAACCAGTTGTCGCCTGCGGTGTGTTTCGTGCTTATGAAAGTTTAATTTTCTTCTTAGCGTAGCTATTATTTGCCTCCTGGAATTTTAAGGAATCTACGGAAACTTTTTAACCAATCTGTTTTACTCTGAAAACAATTTTAAACAAGGTTTTCGGAGTAAATGGTACGTAAATAGCGGCCACTTTTAGGAATCTCACATTTTACAGATGGGAAAACATTTAATGTAGCTTTATTGTAACCGTAAACTTTTGGATTAATTTGATAAAGTTCCACCGTTTTAGTAACTTTTAATTACTGAAACATTAGTATCTAATAATTACTATACAATTAATATTGGCGTGAAGCTGTTTGACTTTGAGTTCACATCAGTTCACCACGGGATTGACTTAACTCTGCATCCCATATTCTTGTCATTTATCAAAAACCTTTTGACTTCTTAGGTCTGTGGTGGAAGCAACAGACGTGCAACTAAACATGCGTGTAGGCATCCATACGGGACGAGTGTTATGCGGTGTGCTGGGTCTGCGCAAGTGGCAGTACGATGTGTGGTCCAATGACGTCACGCTCGCCAACAACATGGAGGCCGGCGGGGAACCAGGGTAAGTGGAGACAATGGCAGATGAGAAAGGTGGCAGACGAAAACACACAAAACAAGTAATTTTGTGAAGGAATAAAAAACAACTACGTTGGCTTGATTCAGTCATATGTGGTTATATGCGCAATCATTGATGCAACCTTTACGATGTCTTCCGTATGAGTCAACGCGCTTTGTCATCTTTGAGTCGTTCCCATGTGAAAACATATCGTCTTAAACTAAAAGTCACCTTCCATTTTATATCCTTACAGATATTTCCACGTGTAATATATTGTACAATATATCGATTCCCCCCCAGGCGTGTGCACATAACGCAAGCGACGCTCGAGAGCCTCGGCGGGGCGTACGAAGTGGAGCCCGGTCACGGCGGCAGTCGGAACGCGTACCTTCGGGACCATTCTGTGCAGACTTACTTCATCATTCCGCCGCCAAGACGAAGAAAAGTACGTCTAAAAGCCCATATAAAAGTAATCCTAGAGTTTCTCGACAAGCTTTCCGGAAACCCATGGGATTTCTGCCATTTATTTGATTAATTTTTTACGAGATTAGTTATACCCAACTCGCTAAATGAGATTTGTTGGGAATTGTATAGCAGGAAATTAGGGAATGGCTTTTAATTTTAGTGCTGTTCGATACAAAGAAAACTGCGTAGTTAAATACGTACTTGTAACAAACTAAATTATGGTCCTTTTAGGCGGTAATTGAATTACTTTTGTGGCTGCTACATTTCTTTTACGTATTTGAAGAGCTATTCAGTGAAATATAATATTTGCAGATGTGCCTATCAGCTGGCGTGGGCCTCGGTTCAGCATCTCGCCGGAAACTCTCCTTCAAAAACGTTTCTAACGTGGTGGTGCAGTTGCTGCACTCCATCAAGTTCAACGTGGACGTGCCATTCTCCAACATGGCCGCCTCCCCTCAGGAGCTAAAGGCCAATGCAGCTAGGAAGGTACAACACGTATGTCAAACTCGAGACTGAACAAAAAGATTCGGAACAGTTCCTCTTGAGTAACTACAGAAATCGTTTGCGCGTATACGTGAATATCACGGGAAGACACTGAGAGCGTTACCGGTTTCCGTATTTATCCACATCTCGAGAGGAATTTTTCCAAAAGTTTACACGTTTCACAAATAAAATTTACTGTTTGCACTTTAACTATTTTGCGAAAATTTTGCACCTCAATGGACATAACTAAATAATACGAGTTCAATGTCCACGGCTTTATATCTCGCTCTTCAGAATGTTTGTCTCGAGTGATATATTTTCTCGTATCGGTGATCTACTCTCGACTTTTAAAGGTAAGTTCTCTTTTTTTTTCATTTTATTTGATACTGTTTTTATATTTTTCTTAACTCTGAATGTGAGATTTTTTTAAATATTCATGGTCGTTTTCGCCAACAATGTTATCAGTGGATATAGTCTGAATGTAAATAAATATTGTTCCACTGAAAACTGACAGTTATTTGAGACATTTTTAAAGAGAGAGGGACGACGGCGATTTGAAGTGGAATTTTGAAAACATTCAGATTTTAATGAAATCCTCCCGTCGGTGTCGTCCCTCTCCCCGTGCGTGTACTCGTGTAGTTCAATGATATCAGTGGGCTGTGCTTCCGGTCCGTACGGTCGCGGAGCTCGGTACTAGCGCGCGGTTGTGGCAGGTGCTGGACCTGCGGCGCGCGCTGCACGCGGAGCCCGGCTCGGCGGAGGCGCTGCGGCTGGCGGCGCTGCGCCCCGAGCCCGTGAGCGCGCCCCCCGCGCCCCCCGCGCCCCCCGCGCCCCCCGCCTCCGCCCCGCAGCACCACACCTTCGACGCCGTCATGCAGCACCACGCCCTCCGCACGCACGCCGTCGACGACACCCCCGCACATGTTAATATTATGCATACGCATTTACGCAATTACCAGCACCTTTTGTTTGACCTGTGCTACTTTTTATACATCTAAAATGGGAACTTTGCATCGATTTACGCGATCGTTTGAACTAATCTGGCATAGATGAACATGCAAGCGAACGCTCGCCGGCACATGTTTAGAGAACTAGAGGTCCGTCTCATGTTGCGGCCCGCGCTCGTTACACAAATGCATTCTAGGGATGATCTTGTTATATGGTTCTCTTAGGTTTAGTTTAGGAGTATACAATGAAACCATATTGCTATTTCTCGCGCGGTTATGAGATGTCAAGCTTCAGAAATGATATGATACGCGAGACGCATCGATGTCGCGATGGCGATGGCGACGCGCTTCGTACGTATACTGTGTGTCGAATGATAACCTCGCTTAATGGTTTCCTAGTAGTTAGTTTGGTTTGAGTGGTGGTTTTTGAACTAAATCTTTGCTGCTTTTATTACATTTTAAGGTGTGCACTGAAGCTTTTCACGAGTTTTACAGAAATAATTTTGCGAAGAACTTCAAGAATGTTTTAAGATGCTTCGCACCACATTTGCGATTTTCGTTTTCTGCCAAACTTCATTATTATATTTATACCACACGAACACACACAAACACAGTTACTAATTAGTCCCCAACAAATTCTGAAACCGAATTATAGAAACTTACTCTCGTACCCTAACTAAGCAAAAATATGTAAATTCCAAGTTTCCAAATTGTTTCCTGAATGTTCATTTAGTTGGTGGTATGTCCAAGCCTTCACTCATTGTTATATTTTGTATTCTAATATAAATTCAAGTAAATCAAAATGATTTAAAATAAAACATTTTTAAAATCTAAGTATTTGACGATGTCACCTGACTTGACCTTAAAATATTCTTCCATGACTCATTCAATTTTTTCTTAAATCATTCCAAACTGAACATTGTGTGGAACACTGAAATACACCAGCGACTAACATGAGGCGTCTGCTCATTATTTTCAGATATTCCGACCTTGGACATTAGTTCCACAACAAATACCCGCGGAGACAGTAAGCGCAGACAAAATGTTGTTCATGTGTATTATTGTTTTCCACCATTACCGGGCGACACATTATAACTCCCTTTACTTACTGTAGGTACGCATTCTCCACAAGCAATATCTGTGGGTCGCACCTGCCGCGACTCGTTCGCGTTCTGTTTCTATTCACTCAATCAAATACACGGAAAGGGGACTACTAATATCGACGTGAGCACACAGACCACTCACTATCACTGTTTCTTACTTCGAAATTGTCAACTGTTTTATATACTTGAGATTGTTTTATAGAATGTTCGATAATAAAGCCGGATGCACCGAACTGTGTTTCACTCGCTACCCCGACTAGTCACCTCGAGCACTAGAGCATGGCATGAGCCCTGTCGACTAACTTGCATGACGTCACCAGCCCTCTACATTATTTACACTTGTTTTATTTTGTGCTTGATTATTTCCACTGCTTTCTACTATCTTCTTTCTCTCTCTCACTTAATTTTCTTTTATGGAATAATCAAACACGAAATTAGTTTTAAGTCTCGATTACTACTGTCGATCTGTCTCAAAGTAAATTCAGTCTGAATTCCTTCATAAAGTTCAACTTCAATATCTTGCCAATCTGATAGTATCTGTCGTTGTCTGAATTATGTTTGTACTTCATTTCATTACTGTTCTAATAACGTGATGCTGCTTTGGATTCCGGATCTTTTGTTTTCTAAGGTCAGTTCTAAATTCCAAATTGTGTAGCATGAAGTCGGCATGGCCCTCATGTGTACCCTGACCTCGGCCATACTCTGGTGTCTCACTGTACCTTAACTTTACCTTACCTTATCGATGTGTGACCAGATAGATGTTCCATTATGATCGTTGTATAAATCGGTGGTTAGTAGTATCTTCTCTTTTTTTTGTGTATTCGTGTTGTTGAAGCAGCATGTGGGTTTTTACAGAATAAAGTGACGGAGAAGTTTAAGCGTCCGTTGAAAAAGCGCCACTCGTCTGTGTACCACCAGCCCACGAACCGCGTGAACAAGTACCTGGCGCAGGCCATCGACGCGCGCTCCGTGCACCGCGAGAAGGCCACGCACGTGCACCTGCTCACGCTCTGCTTCAAGGATGCTGATAAGGAAGCTCAGGTGATATTTTTAATTTAAATATCGTGAACTGGCTAGGGTAAAACACACGTGACACTAAAGGTAGGGACTGTTTATTGTTCTCTTTGAATGGTCAGAAAGTTGTAATTTTAAAAAGTTGTTCTTTAACGATATTTTATGGCTTGTTTCAGTGTTCGAATATGCACTATAAAATTATATTCTCGCAAAATATTAGATTATTCTATTTCACAGTCTGCTAGATACGTTTGCTGGAACTTATCCAAAGTTGGCGAAACAGACCATTATTTTGAGTCGAATAGATGTTCCTCTGCGGTGCGGTAGCGTCCTGTAAAAGCTAATTGACACATTAAACAAAGCCAAACACTCTCAATTGAATTAGGGTTGATTCTAAAAGTTTAATTTCTCCCATTCCAGTACCGAGCCTCAACAGACGGCGGTTGGGCAGGGTCTCTATCCGCAGCCCTATGTGCCTTAGTAGCAGCAGGTGCTTTACAAGCGTCCATCCTACCACAGACCTACATACTCCTCATATTATTCGTCACGGCATTCGCTTGGTCAGCTGCAGTACTTGCCCTGACGTTGGCAGCGAGGTTGAGGCTTATACCATGTGATGTGTCGAGGCCTTTTACTCTGAGGAATGCTATCACTACCTTCACAATAGTGCTGGGATATGCTGTTGGGCAAGTTAATGTGGTAAGTTTTATGGAAATCTATTTTGTATACCTCGATAGAAGGAAAAAAAAATCCTGTAGGACGGAAATCTTAGTTGTATAAGTATAATCAGCCTATCGGCCTGTGCCCTAGCATATCATTCCTACTTCTAGAACGCAGGGCTCTCTGTGAGGAGTGGGCCGTAATTTTGTTGACATAATCTACTCATTAGAATGTTTTTTTTTTATGAGTTGTATTGCAATATGTGGGATAGCTAGCGACCTCGATATTTTTTTAATTTACCTCTATGGTCCTAGTTTATCAATTATAACTTCTAGTTACAGCTATATGTAAGCGGGCACGCCCTTTATGCCTGGAGGATTTTATTTATATATTGTTTTCGTTTAGTTATTTTTGTTTCTGCTTGAGTATAGATGTTTTTGGTTGGTATATTGGCGTGTGCTAGCTGTCATATGGCTATTAATTTAATAATTTAAATTATGTTTTGTGTTGCGTAATGTAAATATCATTTTGCATACTATTATATAGAATCATTTTTTTTCTAACTGAACAGACAGCTGTGCTGCTGGGGAGTTTGTTGCGCCACTTCTTCTTCTCAGCTAAAGCACTAGGAACTGGTGAAGGGTGGGCGTTTTGGGGGACTGTCTTATGTAATTTTGACGTTCGAAAAGTGCTGATTCTCAGCCTAGTTTGAATAAATGACTTTTGAATTTGAATTTGAATGCAGCACGCGGGATCAGTGCGGGTTGGTAGTTTTCACATGTCTTAGAATATTTGCTGCTAAGACATGCCGGTTTCCTCACAATGTTTTCCTTCACCGTTTTCATAGCACTGATGATGAAATAGTTTACTGTCTGACTTCGAACCTACGACCTACGACTCGTAAGTCGCGGCCGTTATCACTGGGCCACGACTGGAAGCTACAAAATACCTAATCGCGAAAAATATATGACCGTGTTCGTTTTCAAATTTTCCAGGTAACATGCGAACACATAGAGTTATGCCGAAACCTAACTGGCAACACGACAAACATGGACGAGGTCCTGACAATGAGTGGCGACGTCGCCGCCCGGCTGTGGTCGAGCCGCACGGAGCACCTGGCGTGCCCCGTGCCGCTGTACATCACGTTGGGCTGCTGCCTCAGTATGCTGGTGGTCGCTGTGTTTCTAAGACTACCTATCCTTGTAAAGGGGATACTGTTGTCTGTGATGACGGCAGGGTATATGGGCGTTATACTGGGCTTTCATAAGGCGCTGTTCGACTGTTATGATCTGATGATTGAGTGAGTATAACTTGGTATATAAGTATTTATATTATACGATGATTGAGTGAGTATAACTTGGTATATAAGTATTTATATTATACGTTTAGTGTCCCACAGCACGGCAATAGGCCTTCCTTCCCTCCTTCAGCCAACCAAGTTCGTCTCGCTATTTCCTTCAGTTCAGACCTGCACGCTTAGAACATTAAAACCTGTTTCTATTGTGGTGATCACAATAGAAACAGGTTTTGTTGACGGAAGAATAGACAAAATGACAGATAAACAATCACAATCTGTCATTTTGTCTATTCTTCCGTCGAGAAAACCCCTTTCTATGGTTGTCATGCTACGCGTGCAGTTCAGACTTTTTATTTGAATAAATGATGTAACGAAAAATAACAGCCTTGTTCTAAAACTAATTACCTGTAATGTCATAAGAGCTATGGTAAATAACCTCTCAGCTGAGAAAAGCTGCTTAACGAATTACCTTGCTACAATATAAAAGTACCAATAACAGAAGAAAACCTACAGACACTAAGAGGATTCGAACGGCTCATGAAACATGACCTGTCTAATCCACAGGATTAGGTAGGTTAGGTTTCTACCTGAGTCACAGCATTATGACATCATGCTCGCTATGCTAGACTACAATGCACTTTATATAGGTAGCCACTTTTTCTGTTATGTTAGGGGCTTGTGGCTAAGTAATAATAATAACAGACGCACGGGTCGATCGATCAGCTTAAGCTACGCTTGCCGCAGTTGATTCGTGGATGAGTGACCATCTTTACATACCTAGCCTCGGTGAGCACGTTAAGGCGTTGGTCCCGGCTGTCATTCGTGGATCTTTGACAGTCGTTACGGGTCGTCAGAGGCCCGGAATTCTGACAAACAGTCTTACCAAGAGGTATCGTATTACCCAGTAACTGGGTTGTGGAGGTGGCTGCATCCGATTGGACTAGAAGCCTACCCCCAACATAATAGGGAAGTTGAGTAAATTTTTTGATGTCCGTCAGATAGGTTATTAAAAAATATTGGACACGTATTTTGTCTTTATTTACGTAATCAAAAGATTACAGCAATACATTGAGTTAAAATGTGACATGACGACACTCTCCGGTAGATTTTATGCAAAATGTGACGTAGCGAGCCTTTAATGCATAATCAGCCTATAATGTTCTCATTACTCTGGGACACAGGCCCCTTCTCTGTGAGAGGCAGTGGGCTGTAATCCACCACGCGGGCCCAGTGCGGGTTGGTAGATGTCACATGACTTCGATTTTTTGTTTCTAGGACATGCCGGTTTCCTCACGATGTTTTCCTTCACCGTTTTGAGAGAAGTAGTAATGAAATAATTTACACAAACTAAAGCGCCTGTCAGAGTTCGAACACTTACAACTTTTAAGTCGGGCCGTTACCACTGGGCCACCACTGCTCTCAACTTTAATGCGTTTTATCTAAACCATTTTTTATTAATATGATAAAGCAAAAAATACGTGTCTAATATTTTTTTATTATCTGACTGACGGACTAAATAGTTTTTTTTCGCTGTCAACATCCCTATTGGGACAAGGCTATTCAGATTTCTTTGTTAGGTCCCTAAACAACAATCGAAGATATGTAGGTATGTTTTTTTTTTTTTATTGAAAAATAACTTAGTTTGCTTATACACCATACGCACTAAAAATGCCATACTGACCGTTCTTTAACAAAACTTCCCCGTTCAGTTTTAAACTCAACACAGGTGATCCTAATCTGAAAGTAAGAGGCTTAAATTCTATAAAAATTTAACATCCGGTTTTTCCAATTTCCACCAAAATATTTTTTTTACCATTTATTGTATGACTTGAATATTATTTTGGTTTTTGATCCGATAATAATTCAAACTTATATATTCATTTCAGTTCAGGTTCAATCGGCTCAGCATACGTCGCAAGCGCATGGACAGTGGCACTAGCTCTGGCAGTATTACTACACGCAAGACAGACAGAATGGACGGCGCGGCTCGACTTTTTATGGCAGGCGCAGGCTAGAGACGAGAAGAGGGACATGGACGCTTTGCAGGTCAGCGCAGATTACAGAATTATTTTATATGTGCAGGATACGTCGCATATAAAAATAAATAATTATCTTCTTATGTGTGTGTTCGCTCTGAGAAGTCTAGTAGTAAAAGTTGACAGTTGCAGTTTGCACTTTGTAAATATTTACTGCAGATCTACTTCAAGAAATTAAATTGCGCAAAATAACTTGCCAGGCCAAAGGCGCAATTACAATTGATCGTTAGCCCCTATTCGGGTGCTCGAAAGACTACTCAAATTCGGGCACCCGATGCATTAATAACACGGGTCATGGCACTGGAATACGGGCTAACGACTACGAGTAGTTAGAATTAAGTCCAGACTAGTCACTGTAACGATTGGCAAAGCACTGATAGAAGAGAAAGGAAAACTGGCGTCGGGTATCCGAATTCGGGTAACCGAAACGATGAAGCTGGACTAGGTTGTCCGAAGAAGGGCGTACTTGACCCCGTTCATTTACTCGTCTTGTTCGTTCGGCTGAACTCCATAGGCAATCGAATTCGGGAGAACGGACAAGTGTAATTGTGCCATAAGGCTCGGCAAAAACTAAATGACCGTTAGAACTCAACACAGCCATGATTTGCTCAGAAAAGAAGCTATAATAATATATGCTTAAATGTTTGTATTTGCTTTACTATACTTAAGAACAATGGATTATATATATTTTTACCGTTAAGTACTTCTAAAATAATTATAAAAAGAGAAGATTTGATTTTTTGTATATTTATTTGTATTGGATAAACTCAAAAAATACTGATTAAAAAAAATCTTTCACGTATAGAAAGCTACATTATCAGCGGGTAAAATAGGCTGTATTCTATCGACTTCCACGCGAAGGAAGTCGCGGGGAGAAGCTAGTATGTAATAAACGCACATTTATTTCAGGCATCAAACCGAAGAATTCTCTTCAATCTCCTCCCAGCGCACGTAGCGACGCATTTCTTGGACAACCAGTTTAGAACGAACATGGTAACTATTGACGCAGCTGTGTGACGCTTATTTAAAGTTAAACGCATAAGTCGAAAAGCCAAAATAAATAGCTTATTTTATGGTGGTGGCTTAAATGCTTTCGAGCGTAAACAGCAAAAAGTTAGTGATGTCAGTGGGCCAATAAGTAATTAAAGTTGTTCCTTAAAGAGTAATTTTGCTTAAATTGTCTTTGGTTTGGGATGTAATTCCAAATTCATGGTAACTATATTTCAGCAGGCAAGGGATAGTTGGACTGCTGGCATTGCGGCTTGTAAATCGGTGTAACATTTACTGAGCTAGAGCGAATGTTCGTAGCACGAACATTCGCTTAACTATGCCCATGAAACTAAAGTTACGAGTGCATGATAATTGAGAAAACAATGCACCGAATAAATTACTCATCAAGCAAGCAAACATTCATTCATTCATAAAAAAAACATTCAGTCACAAATCTTCAATCATTCGTTTTGGTGTTCATTCGCATTCACAATGCTTTATGTGTCGCACATAGCACGTATGGGGTCTAGTGACAGATGCTTTTTATCTTCAGTTTGTTCTCAATGGGGTAGGCAGAGTCTACAATACATTCACATTTTCCTGTTGACAGTACTATGTTCTCTGTAAGATTCATCAACCGCAAGTATTGTTTTTTGTAACTGGAACTTACGAACTAAAAACCCATTACACTGATAGATAGCACTTTAATATAATTTAATTAAAATTCAAATAAACAGGGGAAAAAATCAAGTAATACACCAATCTTCGTGTAAACATAAATAACTACATTATTATACATCTTTAATTTCTTCTGTTTTATTATAAGGACAAGTGAAAAAAAACTTAGATTTAGAAGTTTAAATTGAAAAAGTTTATTAGTTATAGTTAGCTATGATCTGTTAGGCAAAAGCCTATCTATCAAATATACAGTTTGATCCGAACTCAAAGAAACTATTAGAAAATAGTATGACCAAAGGTACATTACTTCAAAAAGTACCTGTTGGAAACTTGTTAACTCTAACCCCCCCCCCCACTGTCACTCCCCCTGACGTGTCCGCATGGCTTGCACGCTGCATCGACTCCTGCTGATCAAGAGGCGTGTCCAGGACCTGTACCACCAGTCGTACCAGCGCGTGGGAGTGGTGTTCGCGTCCATCACCAACTACCACGAGTTCTATATGGAGTTAGACGGGAATAATCAAGGGATGGAGTGTCTGAGGCTGCTGAATGAGATCATTGCGGATTTTGATGAGGTGATTATACATTTTTTGTGTCCTGTTCTACATGAGTTATCATTAATTGTTCTGGTGAAATAATAACCGCATCTCACACTACAGTCAATAAGAAAGATCCGATCGGAAGGACGTAGGATAATTTTGCAGGTTTTTGTGAAATGACTTATCCTAAAATATAATTTAACCAAACAATATTGTGCTGTGTTGGCGGCAGATTAATGGGATAGGTTGGAATTTAATGTTTTTGATCTCCAACTGCCTCCAAGTGAAATCAATACAAAAAGATGAAACACATTTTTAGTTGGCGACTAAGAGGATACTTAATTCACTTTTCATGAAAAAAATAACCCATTTTAATTTACGTGCTGGTTTGTTTTAGCTTTTGGGCGACGATCGTTTCGGTGCAATAGACAAGATCAAGACTGTTGGCTCCACATACATGGCCGCCGTCGGCTTAATCCCTGACCGGAAGATGACTGACGAGGCCAGCACTCGCAAACATATGGCGACTCTGGTCGAGTTTGTGTTCGCTATGAGAGACAAACTGAAGGATATCAACGATAATTCGTACAATAACTTCATGTTGCGAGTCGGTGAGTTACTGTAAAGTATAAACATTGGAAACTTTAACGTAGCTTTTATTTTGATACGAATAAAGTCTCTTTTGCTTAACACTTACCAAATAAATGTAGTCTTTTTTTATTAAAAACATTGTTACGAGTATATATTTTTTTATACAGGTATTAATGTCGGTCCAGTAGTAGCCGGTGTAATAGGTGCACGAAAACCGCAATACGATATCTGGGGTAATACAGTCAATGTAGCTTCTCGAATGGATTCCACTGGTCTGCCGAATCACACACAAGTTACTGAGGAGGTGTACCAAGTACTGAAGGACATGGCATACCAGTTCGTTTGTAGAGGCAAGGTCAAAGTTAAGGGTAAAGGAGAAATGACCACCTACTTCCTCACAGACAGAGCGCCAGCGAACGGAACCGTACAAAGCACATCTAACGGACCCACACCTACGCCTCCCACGGCATACGGAGGAGTAGCAACACCTCTTGCCATGCTGCAAAACTCCGCGAGAAGAGCGGCAGCGCAGCCTTCAAGATTGCCACCTTTGAGGGAGTCGTCAGTCGCTGGGGAAAATGAGCCGCTTCTACCCTCTAACGGGCATCAGAGTAATGGGAACAATAAAGGTAGTAAGGGTCGCAGGAACAAGGAGAGTGAAGACAGCCCGCCGCCCCCGCCCCCGCACGGGCCGCACGGGCCGCACGGGCCGCACGGGCCGCCCGGGCCGGCGGGCGGGCCGCGCTGGCCGCCGCCGCGCGCGCTGGTGCCGCCGTGGCCGCGGCCGCAGGAGGCGCGCGCGCCGGCGCCGCACAAGCGCCGCGCGGGCCGCCTGCCGCGCCCGCGCTCCTCGGAGAGCCTCCCGCTTGCCCGCAGCCCCCGCGTGCACTCCTCTGCTGATGAACTCAGTTCGCTCACCCGCTCTCCTAGCCTCAGCTCCTCCGATGAGAGCTATTCACGAACGACCGACGCCTCGCCCTCCCCCCCGCGCCCGTCTCAGTGGATCCCACCGTCCAGACCGCATCGCGCCAACCCGAGCCCACCGTACGACTACCCCCCCGTTCGACCAGCTAAACCCAGCGCGAACCACATCACCGAACTCTACGCGAAACATAAAATGGCAAGGAAGCCGTCTTTAGAAGACAAATTCCTCGACGGCAGCGTTGACTTCGCAAAGGAGGAAGAAAAGCTGCAGAGGAGCATCATAAATATGCTTCAGGCTTCTGCTGCTAAGCGTGATGGCTGCTGTCAAACTGACAAGAAAGATGTAGCGAGCCGGTTAGGGCAGCGAGCAGATTCATTTTCAAGTTCCGGCGGCCGGCCGACGAATTTGACGAACTTGAAGCATCTGAACCATGACGGGAGGGAACCGTTCGCCAAACGAAGCCCGTCAGATGTAGCGTGCGTACCACCCTTCGAACGGGAGATTCAGCGGCTACTCGATGATAAGAATCTTATCAAAATCAATCCACCAAAATCAGAGCGGAAGGAGCTGAAACTCGAACTCAGGTGAGGCTTTATAATAATTGGAAAGTTCTATAATAATTCGTATTTATTGCTAAAACAAGACCGACTGTCAGTTTAAATACACCGCAATTTAAGTGGTAGTATATCACTATATTTACTTTCTATTTATAGTTGGTTATGTTTGGTGGGTCCATCTATCTGGCTTTAAAAAAATACTATCGTGAATGAAACCGAAGCTTAATTTCCAATCTATGTCCATTTTAGAGGCGCCAACCCAGTCCCAGTCCTGGAGCCGATGCTATACTGCAACAACAACAACAGCAGTCCTTTACACGCGGTAGGCCTGGCCGCCATCACGCAGGTGGCGCGGCACGACGCGGCGTCGCCGGCGCGCGCGCACGACTTCCCCGGCGTGCTGCCCGGAGATGTGGTCGTGCAGTTACCTTCGCCCAACCATGAGAGACACAGACCCAGGTAGGAACGTAACAACACAGTAAACATAACCTAAATTATTTCAATTAGGAACAAATGCTCGAATGGACGCACTCACATCACTCGGACACACGATACACGAAATCTTATGCTTCAGTATGCGAGTAGCTGTCGCATGGGGGCAAGTTTAGTGATATTTATATCTGTAAGTAGGTTTATACAAACACTCTTACGTCAATAATATTTTACCAGATGAGTTCGTGGTTTTCTATCCGACTGCTCTGAGAAGAAATTTCAAGAAACGAGTCATTACGTGATATCGTGTAGGATATAAAATTCTATAAATTAATAATTTTATTTTCAAATAAACTGATCCTGACATCTTGAAAGTAGGATACAGGGGTGTATTCAGAACCCAAATAAAAAAAATGCGACACGACACTTGTTGCGTCCCACAATAAAATATGCCAGGTATATTATACCGAATCTATTTTGTACCAGTTGTGTAATACTTTTTTGAACACTGTTGCTTATTCTTACCGATGGAAAAGAGCTCGTGGATCTGAAAATTAACGTGCATCTTTCTATCTGGGTAGTAAACATTAAGAAAATAAATCTATGTACAAAATGATCATATTCTAAAATTTATTTTACATTCGTAGTCCGCCCTGCGAAAGGAAACCAGATCCCGTTATTGTACGGGAGAAGGAGAGAGAGAAAGAGGTCCAAGAGAGACTACACCACCGGGTAAGTTGGCTGTTCTTCACGCTGACAGAACAATCTATTGTTTGTTAACATCAAACCAATGCCGTAATTTTCACATTTAGGTAGCCACTTCTCATCATAGAGAAATGGGTATCTACGGGGAGAGTCAATCCGAATGGAGCTCCTCGTGTTCGGAGGGTGAGGGCGACGGGGAGGGGGGGCACCCCGAGAGCACGGGCTACACGACGGACGACCCCGCGCTGGAGAACGTGTCCATGCTCAACGAGGCCGGGCTCACGGATGCCGAGGCGGCGCTCAGTGACGTGAACTCGTGCTACTTCGATCGCGACGATGACGTCTCCTCCCGCGCCTCGTCGCGCCTGCTCGACTCCGAGGCGCTCGTGTCGCTTGAGTCGCTTAGCGCCATCTACGACTCCGACGAGCCCGCGCACAGGTACCTCGCCAACATTCGCACCGTCAGCGAATCCATCACCAGAAATTTTGGACAGCCCGCGCACGTCACTGACGGCGAAAGTGATGTGTAGTGATACTGTGATATGTCGTGAGTTGTGATAACGTCCGATTTTGCTAATCGACTGAGTTTCGTGTACATTTCGACTATTTCTCTTGTGTCTGCCTTTTGGTCAATTGTGATATAAAAATCTCAAATTATTGAACTCTCATGACAGAGACTCCGACGTATTCGACTTGGAACATTTATCGGAGAAACAGTTTATTTGGCTCTCTATTACTAAGAAATGAATACTCAAAGCGTTTGTGTTCCCCGCAGTTTGTTTCTGTATTAAGACGTTTGTGGTCGTATAGACGAAGCGCATAGTTTTTCGCGTACGCGGATATAATTGTTTTATCGTAATTGCTGACGTGCCTGTACTTTGATGATTTTGTACTATGTAAATTGTGTCAATATGTACCTATTAATGTTACACTGTATGATATTCATGTACAGCTGAATGTGCCATGTGATGGCGTGATGCATCATCTGTAGGAGTATGCGATGATCTCTACAATTATAAGGTGCTCTGACTTAGAATTATTTATGATTTGTCTTGTGATAACGGTGTAGGAATTCGAATTTGAGCGACCAATCTCTGTTAATGTCAGTGTTCTAGAGTAAGGGCTGGTCCCTGTCCTGTAAAGTCTAATTGTCTCTCTGTTTCGTAAGACGGGGGACGTAGTAAAGTGGTGAGAACTAACTATACGTAAGTACGTAAGTATAATGCATTTCAAACTATCTATAGAGTAAATATTGTTACCACAGTTGGATGATTATGCTTTGTAGTATTATTTTATCTGCCTTATGTATCTTATATAATATTATTATGTATATGAAGACAGAATTTGCGATGCTGTCTATTTTCACAAAAATCGATAAATAATAACCCTTTAGGCATTTTCTTTCCGTAATCTAGTCACTAATGGTTTTCTAATGTTTGGTCGTTTCTTTATATAGAATATATAGTGCCATTATCAATCCCCGTTATTTTTTCTTGTGTACTTTATTGATGAGATGTCGTTGAAAAGTGGAGGAGAGGTAATATCATGTAGTTCTTAAGTAAACAGCCGTGAGACTTGAAAGTACAACCAATATATAAACACCACTAGCGAATATTTGTTGTAGAATATTCTCTGTATTAATAAATATCAATTATTTTTTATTATTTAATTGTAATATAAGTTTGTGTCAATTTCATGTAATTATTGTTATTTTAGATTAAAACAATTATTAATAGCAATTTGAAAAGTATATATTTCTTATTTGAGGCATATGTAGCCTCTGATTGCAGGTACATATGTTATCGTCGCAGAGTTACTTGATTAAATATGTACTTAATTCGGAAGCCGATCCACGAAGATTTATTGGTCATGAATTATTTTTGGGCAGTTTTATTTTGTACTGATTTTATCAGGCCCCTTTAGGCTACGTTTATGTTATTGTAATTAAATATTCAAAGTATGTACTTACAGTTTACAAGAAAATCCTTTACCGATTAAAAGTAACTTTAATTATGGCTTGTGCTTCTATTCTAGTATTATAACATCACAATTTAAACGTTATTTTTCGGCTGCTTCAAGTGGATTGAGAGATGTTAATGTCTGAGAATTGTAAATAGGACGAGCACGGTATAGTGCTTCAGTGAGATCTAGAGATTGTTAATCTTTGTAAATATTGTTATTCATCTGTCAAGTGCTATTCCACTTACAATACATTACCTAAGTATACCACGCTGTGAAGATATATTATTTTTTGAAGGAATTCTCTTGTTTGCTATTTTTATTCTCGGTATTTCGATTTAATGTTTTTCATGTTGATGTATGTACCGACACATAGTGCCAAACTATTTTTATGTGTATGCTTGTAAACAATATGAATTATTTGTGTCGCTTGGATAATGTTGTTTTTGATATAAAAATTGTACTACTTCATCTCGATAAACATACATTCAAAACGTTTCAAATTGACAAAATAGATCTGACGTCTAGTGTACCTTGGTAGGCAAGTAGTTGAACAATATTTTGAATGTTTTTAATATACTCATTGAGGAATTACTGCATCTTTATTAAAGTAATTCAATGTATCGGACAGTCGCATTTTAAATGATAAAAAATCTTAGAATACAGAACATTTTCCATTTTTTGCTGCAGTATTCACATTAATGCTATTTACAAAACGAATGCAGAGAATAAGTGTAATTACGGATTCTGACACAACCATGACCTTCTGAGCACAAAATGAAACAAAAACTTTTGTTATTAAGCTTTAATGTGAATAAATAACGGCTTGGATACAGATTACCTACATGTTATTAAAGGCTTCCGCAGACAGGCGCGACGCGACGATGCTACGCGATTCTGGTAGAACAATTTCCATGAACTTTTCTTAGAAATTCTTTCATTAGAGTCGCGTAGCGCCTGTTTGCGAGTCTTAACTCATAGAAATTATATTGTGATGTATATTTTGTGTAGGATACTTGAATTGCGCCTTATGTAGCAAGTGTATTGTGTATTTTTATTTATTTAAATTCAATTACCTAAGCAATATTAATTACTTATTACAAATTAAAAGTGGTTTACATCACCGGAAGTTGTTTATTTCTTTATATCCTTTTATGTCAATTGTAGATTATGCAGAAATATGCCATTGATTTATTAATTGATGCCCTAGTGTAAATGAATCAGAGTTATAATAGTAGACAAGACATTGAGTCAAGTACTGGCACACAAGGATACTCATTTCAACCTATACAGATCGGATAAATAACCCTTTTTGGGGACCTGAGGCCATAGTGTGAGTTTCTTTTAACCATCTCGACTTTACATACGATCAATCGGAATTTAAATCGTCTTGAAACAAATTGCTAATCCATTGCTTCATAAATTCGAAAAAAGAATCTGCTTGACAACGTAAATAACGTAATGAATGTTGTTGAACTGTCAAAATGAAACAAATTTGTCGTAATGGTTTACGAAAAAATGTTGCGTAATTAGATAGCTGTTCATTGTATTTTATATTCTTGATTTTTTCAGTATTATAAAAACGGTAGGTCAAAAGTTGTTCGTTATGGGTGGTTTGTTTGATAAACAAGACAAAAATCTCACCTGCAGCCAACCAACACCATCCTTAGAGCATAGTTTACATGGTCTAAGCTAAAAACACCCAACCACTTTCACTTCTCTTACAGACACCTTAGGTGTTCTTTTACGCCAAAATTTCAGCCAAAATTCTTGCCGGCTATTTAACGTATGCCACCTCAATGCCCAGAGTATTCCCAGTCACTACAACGAACTATACGACACGTTTTCCGACAACAACGTTCACGCCGTCCTGATTTCTGAGACTTGGCTCAAACCAGACCTGCTTTCAACCATTTACCCGCTCCCCGGTTTCGTTCTTCTTCGGAATGACCGGATCGGAAGGAGGGGGGGTGGTGTAGCCATCTATCTTCGTGATGATTTCCCATTTAAAATTCTAGCTTCTTCTTCTTCCAATGAATCCGCAGAGTTTCTTTTCCTCGAGGTTTGTGTCAAAGGTGTTAAAGCCGTCCTCGACGTAGTCTATTGCCCCCCTTCCATTGATTACTTCACTGAATTCGAATCGGTACTTGAATCTTTGGGTTCGGATTATGCACATCACATTGTTATGGGAGATTTTAATACCAATCTCCTTGCCCTCAACTCCCCTCTGTCCCGTAAACTCCTGCACTTAGTCGAGTCAGCAAGTCTGCATATTTTGCCTCTTCAACCCACTCATCACAATATAGTCGGTGATGATACTTGGCTTGACTTGATCCTGACCTCTAATCCTTCCCTAGTTTCCTCACATAGTCAACACGATGCTCCTGGTTTTTCCCATCACGACATTATTTTCTTATCCTATGTTCTTAACCAACGTTCCAGTACAGGCGTGCCTTTGCGCATATGAATGACGAGAGGCTTCAACAGGATGCGTCCAATTTTGACTGGTCATCTCTGGAAGCAGCTGCTTCAGTTGAGGAAAAAGTAAACTTATTCAACAATGTTGTGGTCAAGCTATTTAACGCCCATGCCCCTATCAAGAAAATCAAGTTGAAGCGTCCGCCTGCGCCTTGGATGAACAGGGGAGTTCGGATGGCAATGCGACGGAGGGACCGCGCGTTTCGGAAGTTTAAAAAGGATCGCTCGAATTACAATTGGGCCTTGTTTAAGACTGCTAGGAATCGGTGTAATCAGATGATACGCAACGCTAAACGCCGTCACATCCTAAATAATATCACTTCTTCTTCTCCTGCCGATATTTGGAAGTTCCTTGGAACTTTCGGCATCAGTAAATCGCGACATTCGGACCTTCCTAACACAATTGGTTTGGACGATCTAAATCGCCATTTCTCCACTGTTCCCACTCTAGATAGTCTAACCAAATGTCAAACCCTAGACTACCTTGCTGGTCTGACGCGTCCCAATATTAACCCCTTTGTCTTCACCCCTGTCGACCCGGGAGAGATCAAAAAGATAATCCTTTCCATTAAATCCAAAGCTATGGGCTGCGATAATATCAGCCGCCATATGATCGTAGCGGCTCTTGATCAGCTCCTTCCTGCAATCCCCCACATCATGAACTTTTCTCTTTACACCGGTGTTTTCCCTTCCCTCTGGCGTAAAGCCCTTGTTCGGCCTCTGCCTAAGATACCCAATCCCTCTCTTCCTAGTCACTTTCGCCCAATTTCCATCCTTCCCTTTCTACCTAAAGTGCTCGAGGCCAGTGTTCATAAGCAATTCTCCCACTTTATTCACCGCAACTCCCTCATCAGTCCATTTCAATCCGGTTTCAGGCCGGGCATAGTACCGTTTCAGCTCTCCTTAAAGTGACTGACGATATAAGGCGGGGAATGGAAGACACTAAAGTTACAGTCTTAGTGTTACCTAATTGACTTCTCCAATGCTTTTAATACCGTCAGTCACTAAGTCCTTTTATCCATCCTTTCCTATCTTATGGTCTCTCGGGAGGTATTGGAATGGTTTTCCTCTTATCTTCAAGGTTGGTTACCTATGCTCTGCCCATAGTAAAAATCTTCGTTCTACCAACAATTGTCTTCTACGATGTCCTTCTCACCGCTCTGGTTTTATTCACTCTTCTTTCTTTGTCCAGGCGGTATTTCTTTGGAATGCGCTTCCTCTGAACATCAGGATGGCAACCAGTCGGTTATCTTTCAAAATGAAGGCACGTGAACATATTCGTGAAAAGTTGGCAGAATCTTTGCAGCGCTGATTTGCTGGATTTGTTTTCTCCTCTACCTATCGTTATTTCTCCTGACAAAGTTTATTCGGTTTATATGTATGTATCTATGTATGTATGTATTAGTAAGTATTCATTTTCAAGTTATCTATTACTTATGTTGCACCTGCCATGTTTTGTCTCTGCTCCACCCTAAGGTTGACTGGTAGAAAATGCCTCAGGCATTAAGTCCGCCTTTGTACAGTATTTTTTTTTTTACTTGTCCATAAAGTTTTTATAAATAAATAAATAAAAACACCCAGACCAGTTTTTATAATTTATTTAAAAAATAAGTATTTCAGGCTTTAATTTATTATTTGGTAGACTAACCTTTTACCTTTGTATAAAAAGGTTTATCAGACTAACAGTGTAACAAAACTTTGAGCAGTAATTTTTGTCTAAAGTAGTAATCTGACATATGTTTGCGGGTCAGGTACAGGTGTGTCGGTTACGACCGTGTTCCGCATACAAATGCCCTTCGCCTTGAACCAACACGCGAGCTCCATCAACGGAGCAACCGAGCAACGGATATTGTTACAAACCCACGTGGTGATTTTATATTACCTGAGCAGGTATCTAGGAAATCATAGTTCGTTTTATGTGAAGAAGTTAATTCCAGTACATTTTACAATTCATTATTATCTACCTATGTGTCTGTAACAGTCTGTCTGCAGTGATTTAAATATAAATAGGTTCATAATATTTTATTGTGCGGATGCACATAATGAAAAAGTGAATTGCATTCCTATGCAAAGCACACACAACTCTGTGTACCACATTATTTATGTGTCCATTTATGTGCAGAATTATGATAGTTTATCAGTTCTTCTATTGTTTTGTTGTTCATTGGAAAAAAGTTTTAAAATATGGAGGAGGAAAATACCATTAAGGATAGGCAAAGGGACTGGCTGGTAGCAAGAGAACTTGGACCATCTTTCATAGAAAGTTCTATTATGTTCCACCTATCTGTTATGTTATCTACAACAGAGTTGGCATGGTGATATTGATTACACAAAGGTGTTCCACCAGGCAGCTACTTGGCAAAGTTAAGTACTATGTTATTGTACTTAGTTATATGTTGTTGATTGCATGACATCAACTCCAAGTTAGGTACTTTGATACTAACATTTATACTGTCATTATATTACTTGTGTGTGTGGGGTTTCCACAGCGAATACCAACGATAGAGTAGTAAGTTGTAAAGAAACAAATAGGCCGCTCGCTTGTGAAACAGGCTGCACACTACCAGTTTGGAATTATCGCGAATTCTCGCAACTTAATGACTCAGTTAGGCAGTAATCAGGGACAGTTTCATTCAAAATAATGTGTAATAGTCGGTATGCGAGTGAAATACAAACCGGAGCAAGGCAGGTATGACGCGGCGGATCGGCGGGCCACTACCACAGGCGCACAGCTGCGGGCCGCCGCGCCGCCACCGATTGGCTCCGCGCGGGAACCGGTCGCGTCCCGCGCCCTGCCCCCGCCCCGCCGCTACAAACAACTTCAAATTCTTATTCATGTTCGTTGCCACGACCGTTGCTGCCGTTGAGAGCGCGCGCACTATGCGCCCATACTTCGCGTAATCTTATCGATATGTGCTTGAAGTTGAATGTGAATCTAGTGTTTGATGTGCGAATTTAACAATAAATTAAGTGCACGGTGGACCAGTCCGAAGGTGCGGCGAGACGCTGCGACTGCGCTATGAAAACACACGCACGATCTGATGTTTTTGTTCTTTTTGTATCGCGAGTGCTTCGTGAGCGGCTTCAGACGCAGGGTTACCTTTGCCATGTGCATCAGATAATGTTGTGCTCCTATTAGTTTGACGACAAACTAATATGCTAGCTAGTGGATATTGCGACGGAGTGGCGTTGTGTTTTGCCGGTGATTCATAGTGTGTGTGACATGAAGGTGACGGTGTGTTTCGGGTCTGTGCGGGTGCTGGTGCCGTGCGGCGCCGGCGACCTGCTGGTCAGGGACCTCGTGCGGGAGGCCACGCATCGCTACAAGAAAGCTACTGGACAGGTCAGTCTACACATCATTCAATACGGCGGGTAGTTCTCGCGGGTTTTCTACTGTTTTTATTGGTAGATCGAGTTTGTTTACCTTCCTTAGTACTCATAACTGGTCAGCAGCAGTCGATTTGTATATACGTGGGTGCATAAGGTCCTAAGCACCCAACGATACGATGCCCAACTACCCACCTACTTATGTCATGTTTTGGTTGCGTAAAGTAGATTCTACCTAGGTATGCACTACTTTGGTGATTGTTTTGACCTATTTATATTATATCTTAGTCCAAGATGACTTAACATTACCTACCAGGTACATGTCGTACCCACAAATTCTGATATCAGAAGAACGCATTAAGGTTCCCGCAGACAGGCGCGATGCGACGGCGCGGCGCGACTGGTGGGACAATTTCTATGAAAACTTTACGGAAATTGTTCTAACAGCGTCGCGTCGCACCTGTCTGCGGGGGCCTTTAACCAACTCTAAATGATCCTTGGTACCTATCAACATAAATTCAACCACAATGGAGGCTATCAGATTGACCAACTTACCGATACCGTGTTTTTGCCCTGCCCAGTTCGCTACAGAACTATATTACTGCGTTACCTGGTATTTCACGATTACGATTATCGATATTCGCTACAAAGCTGGCTCGAGAATGTTGAGACAGATTGTGTTGCAATTGCAACCACCTCTTGTTTTTGCACTAATGATCATTTGGTTATTTATATGGAATGCACGGTGTTGGGAACAAGAACGGCTTTCGCGACAATGTGTCCATACCGAGTGGAGTGCAACTTTAGCGGTGCCTCCATCACATACTATAGTAAGTGGCACTACTAGATAGCTACTTGTCAAACTACATTCAACCCATAGACGCTCGAATTTCATAATTAGACACCACATTCGATAACTCATTATTTTTATGGACAGACCTTCATTAGATGTCGATCTCGTAATTGGACGAAGGTTGTCGCTATGTAAGACGTTGGGAATGTTTATGGACTCCTTACTGGGATGACGCCTTTTTGCGTCAACCGCCCTATATCCTTGCAAGACTCCAGTTGCGTTAACTTATTTGTTGTATTTATTAAGAACTCAAAGGTAGGGCAGGTGTATTGCTAATTCCAATTAGCGTTAGACATTCACCTGCTTCTGCCCTGCTACCTACATGCGTTCCTAAGATCATTTCTCGTAGGAAGTCGCCGACCTTGCGAGCTGCCATAACTTCGTCATACACAAGGGACGTCCATTAATCACGTGATGTGTTTTTAGTAATTTTTTAACACCCGCCCCCCCTGGTAATACGTGGTGAGGTTTTATACTAATCCCTCCCCCCCCCCTATCCAAAGCCACGTGTTCTTTTTTGGTGCAGAGTATCTTAAAAAATTACAGAATATCTTTAAATAGAAAGAAAAAAAAATTATTTGGGGGCCGCTTTTCGGTTTAGAAATGCGCGTTAAACGAAAAAATAAATACACGTGATATCTCACTACACCCCTCCCCCTTGTGATATTTCGTGATTTTTTCCGAACCACCTACCCCCCCTTCAAGCCTCACGTGATTTATGGTCAACCCCATACCACAACCACAAACATTTGCTCTCTTATTGATAAACGTTGTTAAGTTAAGAAACTTTTAAACGTCAAAAATGTATGGTTAAACAGGCGCTAATCATTACTTAACTTTAAACAGCGTTTATAAATAAGGGGGAATGTGTTTAGGTAGGTAGTTACGTGCTGGGTGAAACTGTTTTGCAACAACCTTTAGGAAGACTTCACAAAAAATAAAATACTTCCTGACAATACGTCCCGGATTATGGCAATGTTACATAAGTTTTATAATCATCTTTAAGTGCGGTTTGATGCCAGAGGATGTAAGATTAAGCAATACCACTCATTATTTACTTAACATAGATATCGGTTCTTAGAAGTATCATAATAAGTAGCTCTGTAGTCAACTATTAAAATAAGTCCAGTAAATCTACTGCATTGTTGAGCGGGTAGGAGCTCTCAATTCGGTTAAGGCGACGATAACCGAATACTGATCACATTTAAACGAGTGTTAAAGATTTGGAAAAAAAATATGTTAAATTATAGCATTTTCTAATAACTTAATATATGAATTTTATAGATTATGTTTATATTACGAGTACATAGTGAAAATAATTTTTAAAGTTAAGTCTAACGCGGATAAAAATCTGAGAATCACGCAAAATCTATCAAGCGTAGTTTTCTGAAACCTTCACCATTTTAAAGATAATTTAACTATTGATATTTTAGTATACGTGTTTTTTTGAAATACCTTTTGTTTTATGTATAATAAATTAATAATGCGTCTAATTTTGGACGGTGCTCCTTGATGGGCGAGTCCTATTACTGGCTGGACGACGCGTTGTGTGAGCTCAGTACAGAACACGCAAGCTAACCACTCAAGGTCACTGGCATGTATCTAGAAACGTGCCGCCTCGATAGCGGGTTAGGGGAGGGGGGAAGGCTTCAGGAGACCCTCTAGAACCCTCAAATAGCCTCACATTCTAAACCCAACCCCTCAATTCTACTTTGCATTGCATCCGTGCCTCATTGCATCAATCGCTAATCAAGCCACATTGCATCAATCACACAATAAATTATAATGTTAATAATGCTGGTAGGTGTGTAGATAGGTACTTAACAAGTTAGTTTTGGCAAACGTTTACATTTCTGCATGATTGCTGCTCGGCGATTACTCAACGCTAAAGGTCGCGAGCGTACTTAACAACCGGTAAACTATACTTTTGCTGCTCCACTGGTGAAACGATATGGTATCGAGACACGCACGCGCCGGTTTTCTAATATTACTCGAAATACCAAAATAAAACGATCGTACAACTTGTACCGTTTTTTTTTTTTGTCGATTGAGTTTAATTCTTCTCACCTCCCACGCCACCCATGAAAGGCGAATTAAGAGCATCGGCTAGTAAAACGTCACATCTTTATCGATAGTGTTTTTTGAATCTTTTAAGTTAAGAGTGACTAGACCTTCAAGAAACTGACAAAATAAGGCGAGACATGGGCGCCGGCAGGTTTATTTTCGGGGGGGTACATCTTCAGTTCATTTTTGCAGTTCACCTCGGATATGTTAGGTTATCATGTGTCCATTCATACAAGAGGTAACTTGGTCGACTTATACAGAAAAGCTTTTTAATAAGAGATTTTTACATCTCGCCTCGAATGGGATAGGTTTTATTTTGATCATTCATACAGAAAGAGGCGAGGAGAACGAAGCTTCTTTGAAGTCGACACAGTTAGTGTGGACTTCAAAGAAGCTTAAGAATTAAGATAGAGTAGGATGCAAGAGCAAGCTCAATGTTAGCACCCCGCCTAGGGCCGATTCGATTTTCGGAAATAGGAATTTGGTACTTTATCGACTAGTGCACAGAAAGCAGCAACAGCTTTAGAATTCAGAGATTGCAGAATGTAAGAACGAGCGAAGCGAGCTCAAAAATTTTAGGATCTCACCTCGAATAGATTAAGTTCTCTATTATTGTGTTAGGCGTTTTCAGATGTCTTTAGTTCTGAATGTTTTTATATTTTTTATGTTGAAGCCAGGGAGGTGCAACTGCACTTGCAACCCCCTCCCGGCGCCCATGAGGCGAGACGTCAATAACCTCCATTACTAGTTGACCTTTTAAAGCACGTTTGGCACCTTTATTATATAACAAAAAACTCGAATGTTATTACTGCAAGACTATTGTGCCGTCACGTATTACTTTACCTTAGAACGTAATAAATTTTCAGTTTGTATTTGTAAAACAGTCAAAACTGTCGAAATAACTCGATGGTGAAACAATAGGACCGTTGTCGCGGCCAGGTATGCGAGAGGAACGGGCGCCTTGAAAACTCGAAACATGCCTATTGTACCGTGCTGTTTGGAGTGGCACGCCACGCTCACTACGGACAGTACGGACTATATGTAGATCTCGTCCAACGACCGGTTCTCAGAAAAATGACGAGACATTCTTTTGACATATGAGCGTCCTATAAACTAATTCATGGATATCCGAACTATACTCTATACTCCACGAACTGCGTGCACAAGCAGTTTTATTGGGTTTCGAAAGATACCCAGGCGTAGATAAGTGTTATTGGAAAACGATGGCGAAGCCGGTGGTCCTCTGCGTGCCCATCGTAAATCTTGAATAACAATGAGCACTATTGTCTGATTCCCAAAAATTAGTTTACCTCAACGATGAGTGTTATACCTATTTATAGTTTCATCTTCTACAAGTCTTTTTATAGGTTCCATGAGGAGCTGACATGCTTAATGCCGCGCTGCCTGTAAAATCTAAAATTTGTATAAACTTCATTTAATATGTAACCGATGTACTTATGTGCGTGATCGTGGAAAAATAAACAAAAACCGTTTCTCATACGACCATATGTCGGACTTCCCGTCGAGTGAATTGGATAGCGTTCGGGGTCTTTGGCCAAACCAAGATAATTTTTTCTTCAATTCTTACTAATGGTTTGCACATGTTGGATTAACTTACACTGAACCATATAAAGTGCTAACAGATTTGCAGATTTAAAACACTTGAAAGTTTGTTTACACTGTAAAATAATGCTCCCGTAATATAAAATGACATCAATGCTCTAAATAAAATTGAGTAACCATTGAAAAAATAATTAAAAGCTTCGACTTCCACGAGGTTTGGTGATAACTGATAACCAAAGGTGGAGGTCATTGTATTTAATTCCAATCTTAATTAAATGAGTTGGTTTTATTCTTATCGTGAGCGGTTAATGTAATTAGGTAAGTAGGGCGTGAAGTAACTAACTGAAGTCGGTAAACAGAGGCTATCACACTTTTTTGTAATCCTGATAAAAAAGTGACACGGAGGAAATAGTTATTTTTTTACACAAATCTATGTACTTTTAGAACACTGTTCTACGAGGATAGGGTGTCATTAAGTGCGCCACAAAAAAATTAAACAGTAGATTGTGAAATAGTTGTAAATAACAACTTAATAACTCTCGCCTCAAAGTAAATCGTCATGTTAACGAGAGGTACAATACATAGAATCTGAAGTGGAACACTGCATAGTTACTTTCTCTTACATTCACATAAGGAAATTTGATGATGGAGCGTGTCAATCCACGATAACGAGAGTACATCTTTATTGGTTTTCCCTGGGCAGTAGATTATAGAGTGGTCGACCTCGATGGCTGCTGTGGCGGATGCTGACCATTTATGATGGTCTGACCACTTGACACACAACCTCATAGGACATGCCTCCTTAGACCTCCGAGATTATTGCTCATAAACCTTTTGCAGTTAGCCTTATTGAATCGAAATAATAGTCATCCAACAGAAATATAATTGCGTGTAACTGTTCTGTAAGTTTAATGCTTTGAGGAAGTTTTGCTAAATAATTCTTTGCCGTTTGTGGCTCTTAGTAATTGCCTGAATAGTTTGTAAATCACTGGTCTGTTATTCATTTATAAAGCCAATTTGATTTGTATATCTAGCCACATAACGAAAACTTCTCTATCATTCGAAAAACTGCATGATTCCTTATTGCTGACCAGGGTACCGAATTACTGGGACCGCTACCTAATAGGTGCCTATACTAAGTTATTTATAGCTACTTTTAAATCGCTACTCATAGCCGTGGCCCGCATGGTTACCTACGATCTTCTTATTCCTAGGAATATAATTTCCAGAAGCAGAACAAATGCCATAACTGTAACTTGTAAACCGTTTCAAGTTCTCCAAAGTGTTATTTCAGTAACACTTGTCGGACATTGTTCTAGAATTCATAGTATTTCGAATAATGATTGGTTATTCTGATGAAAGTTATGATCAGATTCGTCCTTAATGGCGTGGCTGTGCGTGGGCGCAGACTTGCTGGACTGAGTCACTGAGTCATGCGCACGTGCACTGCGGCCATGTCATGTCCCATGTCCAATTATGCGACAAATAGCTACTTTGCATTACCTCCGAGACTTAACATTCCTGACGCTATGAAACCTGATCTATGTTCAGATAGAATTTCGCTTTATGATGATCCCTTTGTTTTACTCTTGACTGATGTTACTAAGAATTCTATGAGAACACACACGAAATTAGTTCTTTTGTTCTCGTGTACGATTGAAATTACAGATGACTCAAGTCTCAAGATATAGCGTTTATTTTCCAAGAAATTCCAATAAGTAATTGTTCTATTTCCATCATACCTGTTACCTATTTGAAAACCATAACAAGGTCCAATCAATCAATATGACGGGTAAAAACAAAGTTGTTACGGTTCTCCATTGTAATTGTATCAAATGAAAACCTTATTGAAATAGGTTTGGTTATGTAATTTTTTGATTCAGTATAATCACCTTATGAGTGTGAACTGTCCTCTGAGTAGGTAGTACTAACTGGTCAACCAAATCAAAACGTTTTGTACCAAACATATTGAGAAACTAACTATGATTAACACCTCACTAAACGTAATTATGAGGTATTTCCTTTAACAAAGTTCTCGGTGATTTAATTACCCGTAGGTACCTATTAATAGTATCAGAAATAGATTATTTTAACATTGAGAACTGTTGAACAGCTTAATTCGTATGTCATATAGACGAATTGTTTGTTTAAATGCTCACCAACAAAACTATGAAACAAGTTCAATGGTACATGAGCTGAGTACCATCTAACTAATGAACAATTGGTTTTACGAGCAAAGAATGATTATTACGGAGATACTGAGTCACTTTGACGCACTCCGGTCTCAACCACTAATCGTATAGAACTAAGCGTAGTATGTAACACACAAGCTATTCACACTAGGTGATAAATCGTTTGAATCGTGTTTTGGAGTTCAGCAAGGCGTTTATGTAATAATTAGTTGTTTGTGATATGTTTATTACGCAGTTCATTCAAGTAGTTTTCGGTGACACGAATTTCGTCAAATCTCACGCAAAATATGACTGTGCCATATAAGATTGTGCGAGCTAGATCACTAGCAAGCAGCCTCCTATTTTCTTTACTCTTCGTCTTCTAGACTAGGATATACACAAATGTAAGAAATTCCAGTTGCCATTTAAGCAATGGTACCGAGTTTTGGATGCATCCAAAACTACTACTAGCTCATCATCATGGTTTTTTGTCAAAAAACTCTGCAAGACGTTGCTGTGTTCCATAATTCACATTTGTTGCTTTATTTCTTTTTACTTGTGTGCCTTTTAGTCTGTGCTAAATAAATCTATTTTCTGACCCGGTGAAGTTCGTACCACGTGACCACGTGAGGCAAAATTTCGATTATCCGGCAGTTTCTTTGGGTTCTTCCTAATTGTATGTTTTCCTAAACCACCCCATTATTGACAAGACAAAGACAAAAACAAAAAAAAAAATCGAATCGGTCGTGTCATTTTCGAGGTTTTGCGAGATTAACGCACGGCAATTGATTTATATATAAAATCAAAGTCAAAGACAAAACGTTTATTGCGAACTAAGTGTACAATGTTGGTGTTATGTTATGTTATGTTAGTACTTATGACTTGCAGCCTTTTACAAGCATTGCAATTATCATTCGCCTACCCTTATCGTCCTAAGTTAGCATGCATTAAACAATATTATTACTTAATTATTTTCTTTTATGTTAGTACAATAAAATTGAGAAATTATAGTTATGTCAAAATTAAATGTCAATAATAATGAATTTAATACAATTATTCAGCAATATTAATGTCATCTTTTTCAGGTAATACAAATTATAATTATAATTTTATATGAACTAAATCTTATTGTTTGTTTTTATATCTAGATAAATAAATGTATAAACGTACTGTATCCAAAAAGTTGTTTGCTGTTCGACTGTAATAAGATTTAAAGCCATCCTGTGGCCTGAATAATAAAGACGATTAGTTTCACTCATTCAAACACTTGAGACGTCTAATATTGCTAAATGCTTCTAAAATGGGAAGCTGCTACCGAGCACTCGTCTTACGTTGAAGCGCTCTTATTGTAAGCACCATCTATTTTATGACATTGCGGTGGCAGTGCAGCCCTGCTGTATCGGCCCTTTTATGGAACTCCACGATCTTATACAGTGTATCTTTAGATTCAATGATTCAAGCAGTCTTTTCATAGTCGTATATCACTCGTGGATCGTCTTTATTAGCAGCCAGATACTAAAAAGATTCTGCTTTCTTGGTCTTAAAACCATCCCCAGAAAATTAATCCCTAAGCTTGCATAACAGACTGATGTTCCTATATTAGCATAGTTAGATAGGTATAAGGAAGTATGAGTTATGAAGATAATGTTAAGAACATAATAGGTACTTATTGTAAGTTACCACATTAGCCTTATCGGGATGTAATCTCTACTGTAACTTGTGATTTATTGCGTCATACATAGGACGCACGTGTAGATGCCGTTGGTAAATAATGCAGATATACTGTCTTATTTTTTTTAGAAAAGCTGAAAAGATCCATCCATTATAATCAGGAAACACATAATGCATCGGAGCAGTTAGATGCTGAAATCAATGAAAATGGTCAACTTGTCTACAAATCTTCTGAATGCCACATTTTTAAGAACGTTTTCTGATGGACCATTGAATTTAACATTCGATTACAAATCATAAAGATCAAGATAAACAATTGCTCACATAATCATACAGATGAACACCGTATTGTTTTCGTAATGCTCCTAAAATACTTTTGGTTTCGACAAAATACGGTAATTGAAGATTTATCTCGGTAACACGTTACGACCGTGGTAAAATAATCTCATATAAAGATGATATAACAATGGGCAATAACAAGCATATTCGATCAAAGTTCATCATTGTTCTTGAGCAGTTTCGTCAAAAAATACCGCCATTTGCTAAAATAACCTAATATTTCACTATTCGCACTTTCAAGGCTACGTACTAGCTTTGCTTTGCGGATCTGTCATTTATAAAAGAGAATACTTACTTAGTTTTGCTTTAGAGCTTCATAGTCCTAAAATAAGTTTGGTATCCTTGGAGCTCATAAAATGAAATAACAGATTTATTATAACTTGCAAGTTGCTTTGTAGTGCGGATGCGAGAATAATCCGATGTGACAGCACAAGCACCTACAGACCGATTTATACCATGCCGCCTTTAAAGTCAAGATATATGTTCGGACAAAATGAACACATAGAAAATCAAAGGTCTGCGATTGATCGACAATCTCCTTAATATAAATAGACGTTTCCTTTTTTTCTACTTCAGTGGTTGCATTTTTTACACTCTTACCAAGAACACGCAAATTCAGAGGAAGTGATGCAATTTCAGCATCCGTTTCTT
Source organism: Xanthia icteritia (assembly GCA_949128155.2). Taxonomy (NCBI): domain Eukaryota; kingdom Metazoa; phylum Arthropoda; class Insecta; order Lepidoptera; family Noctuidae; genus Xanthia; species Xanthia icteritia. The sequence continues at coordinate 13,576,381 of OX421941.2, forward strand.
TAAAAAAAAAGTAACATGGCTTCCATACAATAACTGGTTTCCAGTACGCGAGAAAACTTGAGTAACCACAGGTTATCCAGTACTTACTTACAGTAAGTATAATATTCCTAATTAAATGTTGGATGTAATCTGTCACTTGTCGCAAACAGCTTCTGTTACTGTGGTTTAATAAACATCTTGTACCACAGTGCTCCACAAATAGACAATGTATTTATTTATCTACCTGTTTGTTTCCACTCAGGTAAAGCCGTAAACCAGACCTTCTGATCATTAAATGGAGTTTTTAAAACAAATCTTGCCTTTTTTTACAACAAGTAGTGATGCGTTTTTGTCGCTACCCGAATCTATCCGATCTCGACATTAGAATGGATGCCAGTATCGTGATGGATAATTCGATTAAATTACCAGTCATTAGTGCTGGAGTCCACGGTACACCGGCACGACTTGTCAGACACGACGCTTGAACGTGGACCCGTAATGTTATCCGTAGTTCGTTAATATATTAAGTTCTAATTTAACGTGTATGGTAAACCGACTGGTCTTGAATTCCCGTTTTATGTTTAAAGAAAATAATAAACTTTTCTTATTTGTATACAATGCTATATTTCGAATTCATGTAGCGAAGCTATATCCTATCGATCGAGATTATAAAATGTTTTGGTAGAGCGAGATATTAATTACCATTCCAAAATTAACTCCAAACGTCAGGCACCTGAGCTGCCCATTTATCTCGGCATGTTTATGTCAATGGACACTTTATAAATAAGGATGTATGGAGAATGTCTTTCGCCTAGTAGTCTGTTTTTATTCGGCTTAGTAATTACACGGGGGGAGGCGACTTGCCCGGCCCGGTCGAGGAATGTTACCTGCCGTCCTATTTCAATTTATGTAGCCCCACTATTGCCCTTACTGTCTACAATGATACGGGATATTTTTACTCGAAGTGGAATACTAAGCGATCAAGGGTTTCTGTGTTTGTTTCGGTTCAATGTGCAACGCTACGCTATGTAGGGCTTGTCTTTAACTTGCTCCTGCTTGTCTCTTTTAAAACAGTAAACTAACTCTGTAACATCAAATTTGTATAATAATTTGATAAATGATTGATGATAACAAATAGAAGAACACAATAAAAATAAATAACTACATTACAACCTATAAATATGTAGAGCACGATTGCGGAAGTTCATTTACTTTATTCTATGAAGTTCTTTTTTGCAAGTCACTAAGATTAGATTGTAGGTGACCAGAGGAATTCAATGAAAATTGCATTCATCTTTCTTTCCACTTTAAAGAAAAAATAAATCTTATCTCAATTTGTCAGCTGAATAACTATTAACACCAATATTGAACGTGCAGAAACTTTAATATTCCACTTTTAGAATCATATTGAACGTGCAGAAGGTTTAATATTTCACTTTAAGAAACATAAAATTTTTTTGCAAGGTAACTAACATCAATCTGCGTTTGATAGATCTAGCGGAGTGGGCGTGGTACGCGAATGCCTGCGCGCAAATCCTACGCTAAGCCATGCGCGTGGGCAGCGTCACCTCACAAATTAACAAGTACGACGAATATTTCGTCATAAATATACAACGTCCAGTTTTGCAGCATCATGATAATTGCAGTAACTAAGGCTTTAGCTGTACTAACGGCATTTGCTTCTTTCTTTTCGGTGAAAATGCTAAAGAAAATTCTGACATATTTTAATATTGAATAAGAAAAGCTAATTGACATCACAAGGATTTTTTGGTATACAATTCACACTTGGATGTTACTATTACCTGTCAAAATATTTACAAAATGTAGTTAGTATTACTACAATATTAAATACCTACTTACATAAGTGCGTTAGTTTCCTTCCATTAAAAATGACGTCATCTGCTATAAGTGCGTTGATTCATAGTTTATGAACCGCTAAACTAAATTTCAGTACGTAAAACTGTTTACTTGGAAAGGCCTATAAAAACGTAGTTTATGTGAACAAGTTATTCTTCATTACACATCGTGAAGATTCACTGTAATCACCAGGCTTTCTTTCAATCATGTATAACAGTGTGGTTTTGTAATAAAACTTCAATATACTGCAACCCGTTTAGTACAAGTTTATATATCCTTAGTTTCACAATGTAATTTCAGTCTAACTGTAGCTCGATACGACCACTGCGCGCTTTGTTTAACATCAGTTAGTGCCAGTTACAATAATATTCGCTGGTTTATATTTTGTAGAACAAAAGCGCAGGTACAGGAACAATGTGGAAACATAGTGTGAAGTATTTGAGCTCGGCGTATTGTCCTGCGACCTACGCATTGTCGTCGCGTGTCGGTTGCCTGCGTTTCCGCGAGCATTCGTGACCTGTTAGCGTTATTTAAACTGTACTTCTATCTGAATTGTGTATCTGCACAATTGAAGATAAGGGGCTGATTTTGAGTAAAGTGTTCCAATTACGTAGTTCAAAAAAATTGTGTCGCATAGCTTGGCAACAAGTTCAGCACAGTAACAGCTTATGAACTCAACGCAACCAGTCAGTCTAGTGCTGCACAACGCATTGTAGCCTCACCCATGTTGCGACAACGATGTAATCACAACAACCTGCCATAATAATTCGTTTAATCGTTTACCATGATTTATTTACAAAATACACTCTGTAGGATAAGAGTCGTCTAGTCATAACAGCATTCTCTCGGGGTTAGAGATCACAATAGGAAGGCTATATAATATTACGCACTGTGAATCATAAGCTAATGCTCGCTGCCAACGATTCGGTAATCAATGTCGTTGAAGTAACGCAGTGGGCTGTAGGCATGGTTCTCACAGACAGCTTTACTAGCAAATTTTTCAAGTGACAAGTGATGGATGGTTCCGTGACCCTGTGCTTGCCGGATGCTCAGTCAATGTTACACCTAACATTAGTCATCCAAGCAGCCTTTTTTTTCAGGTTTAGAGATTGACTCTCCTGTGATGTAGGCATTTCTTTCGTCTAACGGCTCCCGCAGACAGGCGCGACGAGTTTCTAGTTGAATTTCTATGAAAACTTTATGGAAATTGTTTTAACAGAATCGCTACCTGCCTGTCTGCGGGAGACTTAAAGCAACCATAATTCTCGTCAAATTCGTATCTCCAATAATTTCGAGCCTCTGTTCTATTTTTACGAGTTAATGATTCATTCCAGCGATGTGGCTAGCTCATTACCGTTTCAACTTAATTATCCTTAGTTCATAACGGACTTCGTCACAGACTGTGTCAGCAGAGTCATAACAGTTCACCTAACTAAGAGGTTTCGATCCCTATACTTTTATCTTATGTAAACTCATTGTGTGTCATTCTCCCACTATTATGATAAGCATCGGACGGCATACAACAGATCTGGGTGATACAGAACAACGCAGGTAGGTAGTGTTGTGGATTGTCACCTGCTTCTCATCATCAGCTGTGTTTGTAAACATGGATTCAGGGAAATGTTAATGTGTAATGTTGATTGCCGCGTAATTGCCGATTGTTTAATTGACGTAGGACTCAGTCTCACTCCCAACCCTATGACGTTCTTAGCTGGTAACACCTTACAATATCAGCTCAGTTGGTTACTCATGGTTAGAATAAAACCCATCATGAATATTTATGACAATTAATTGTTTACCTCCATTGCTTTTCCAAATATGCTCACCCAAGGCCCAATGGATATTGAAGTCGAGTACCTAATACAAATGTATGTATACGAAAACTCAGACCTGGCTTTGGATTCACTCAGGTTACCTATTGATTACTTGTTATCAAAGGTTGGTGTGTGCTCGCTCCACTTTATTTGACCGATAACAGAAATTCGGAATCCAATTTAGAACTAAAAATAAAATGGCGAATGAAATGAAGGTGTGTATGCATGTTTAGTAAGTCTATTTATGACGTCAATGTGTATGATAGGCCTTTTTCATAGGTGTGGTGGTACGTTATGGTCATTAAGGTTCAATGTATGTGTTCATGCCTATGAAGACATACCTAGCCTGTGGTGGAATCTGCCCTCTCAATAGTTTCGCACGCTTGCAACATTATACGTATAAGACATCAAATTCTACCTCTGTATGTTTAGTTACCCATAAATTTAAAAAAGCCCGTTATGACAACCTAAAAATAAGTAATATTAATAATTACCTAATTAAGTAATTATCTTAATTAGTAATTTAATTATTTTTATTTATGTTTCATGTGGTTTATATTAATTTGATTTAATTTAATTAATTAATAATATTGAAACATTTAATTTTATTCCCCTTTTTTAAATCGTAATTTTTTAATTTGATTTAGTTAATAATAATTTTATATCTTCACTGTACCTTAATTGATTTTTGTTATCCGTGGAAACGAACGTAACCATGCTTTGATTTAATTTTATAATTATAGAATCCTCACTTTTCAATTGTTTGTCTTCCCGAATAAATAAAATAAAATAAATACCTAAGTACGACCTCGTACCTTACACGATTTTCACCAACCGTGGTTATACGTAGGGTGTTGAAAATCGTTATTAAGTTTGCTAAATAGCAGATTGCAAACACAACATCTACAGCTAGTCGTAATTGTGTCTATTGTAGCACTCTTGTTGTTCTATGTTTTGGCTGTATAAGGATGTTTCAAAATGAAAAGGTGTACTTGATTTTAGATTTTAAGTTATATGTGGCATAGCTTAATTCTCAGGCTGCTTCGGAGAATTTCCTATTTCTATTCTGTAGAATTCTCTCTTTAGTCTTATAGGGGGCAAATAGCATCCATAATAGATTGATGTGTGTTAACTCGTGACGTGGATCCTGTCGCCGTTCCAGGAACGTACGGGTATTCCAAACGTTTGCAACTTTAACGAATAGGATTCCCACGAGGTCATAACAGATGCACTCTTGAACCTGAAGTTGCTGCGGTTGCTGTTTTCATTGATCTCACTCTACAGTGCTACTGCTAACTGCCAGTCAGCTTATAGTTTTCTAAAGATTATTTTGTTGTTTTTTTTAACAATATTGATAGATTGTTTGATAACCATCATCATATAAGTATATTATCAGCATAAACCTCCAGGAACACCCAAAATAAACGGTCAGATGAGACAACACCACCACTTTTGAAAGATGGATTGCTGGGTCCCTCATGTCCATGATTTAATTAGCATTTTTATCGCCAACCGTGGTGGTAACTAAGTAGTTAGGTTCAACCAACTTCTATATTTGTCTTCTTCTGCCTATCCATGAACTGTGATGTGTGGATTGAAGAACCTACCTATGTTTAACACATTATTTCATGAAGGTTAAAGTCGAATCTATTGATCTTTGATATCATTAATATTTTCCACCCTTTTTGTCTGATAACAATGGGTCGTTATCTACAAATGCAGTTAGTTATTTGATATTGTTCTGGTGTCAATGGCTCTATAGTCCGCTTACCATATTATCGTAGGTACTGTAATGTTATTTGGAATGATAAGCTCTTCATTATTGGGAACCTAATAATAGTATATTAATACTAGTTGCTTACATTTAAAAATATTGTTCTATTTCTCTACGGAAATCTGCTTTGGTTAGGTTAGATTTTATTAGACCTATTTCAATAGTCACTTCAATATAAAAGTCAAGCAATGTCGTTCTAATGTTCGTGACAAAATTCAATCACTATTCAAAAGCAATCCATATTAACCGTTCTACAGACCTAAATATTTGCTAACCTCTAATGGTATATTACTCTCGTTTTCTCCCACGGTCACCCATCGCTGCCCACCCCGCACTGCCAACCACGTAACCATAACCACGTGAAAATGGTAACCAAGCGAGCGATGCGAACTTGCACTATCCGAAGTATCCGATGACTATCCGCTTTACAGAATACGGATTCCGCTCGAGCTGAAAGTGAAATTTTATTGCATTATTAAACTATTTTTGATGTCTATTTTGCATATCGCTAATTGCTTTATGACACGAATTTTTATAGAGAAATGTTCTTGTTTATCATTTTTATTGAGTAACTGTTTTCGGACACGTTCTAACAAAAGAATTTTGTGAACCTTTGCATATTTGAAATGTTCCGATAGTTTCGCTTTTTGACATTTTCTTTATTAGTTTATGCTCTCTCATATTTTGTAGTTATATGACAGTTAGCAATTTTGTAACAGTTTAGTTTCAACATAGTGCTCTCTGAAATAATGTAAAGCTTGCCAATGGTTTCACCTCGACTTTTTGTTGTGAATTTTTATATTTCTTTTGGTAACTAACGAGAGTTCCACGTGCGAAGGTCAGGCTTTTAGCGGACGCGGGCAGGTTGATGACCCCGCGACCGTAGTGACTAGTGATGTGATTGATATGCATGAAACAACTGACGCTAGGACCTGACAGTATGAGACTGTTCGAAAAATTCAAACGTGGAATGCGATTACATATGGGGGATAGTAGGTATAATTTAAGTAGACATTTTAAGCATTTGTGATCTTCGGTATAGTACCTCTTTCTACCTACCTATAGGTACCTATAATGTTTCCTGTAGAGGATAAAAGATATGATCCTAGACATATAGTGTAACATCCCCCTTTGTGACTAGAAACATGCAACTCGTCTCGACAGTCTTTCTTTGGCAATATCTACGTCATTTTCTACGAAAACCATGCTTGAAATTGTAGAAAGTAAAAATGCTTAGTTCATGTTACATAAAGAATTTCTAATAGAACTGTCCACGCACCTTTATAGGATCTAAATTCTAAAGCTTTTGTATGTCTTCGGTCATCGGACGTTCTTATTTTTAACATTATAAGTGATTGCTTTAAAACGAAGACGATATTGAAGGTTGATGATGAAAATAAGTGTTTATGCAGGATTTTGTTCTCAAATAAAATAAAATTATAACACGTATTCGTTCGAAATTTGAAATACCTTTTTTGTCTTTCTTTTCGGTCTGTCTATCCATCGTAAAAAGTAGGTTGGATTCTCATTTCCTACGAAATGTATGGAAAAGTTTTTTTGCGATTTTTGACTTTTCTAGTACTCATACCTCAGTTGCTCCTGTAGAGTTTTTTGATCCTTATAAGAAACAGGATCGATTGGCATCAAAAAAAGATTTTGTGAAAACTGCCAATTTTCTTGCTGACTGTACATTTTTTTCAAAATCTCTGAATGCAGATCAAAATGTTTGAAAAAGTTAAGGACAGTCTCCTAAGACCGTTTTCCTGTAGCTACAACGGTTAAGGTAGCTGCCCTTACTGCTCCTGATCTCAAAAAATCACTGTATATAGTCTGTTCTGTTCTGTAAAAACAACAATAACATCACACGTGTGTGCGAAAAGGTAATCAGACGTGCATTAGTAATTACACCCACATTTCACTTTTTTTTACCGTTTTAGTCCTACAGGTAAACTTATTTCCATTAACCAAGAAATCTAGGTCTACAGTCTAGAAATATTTCGTTTAAGAAAAACCTAACAGAACTGCGAGACCCGGGAATCGAACCCTTCTGGGTTCTTTTCTGCAGGGCATTTCTGTTTTCTTATCAGCAGATAAAGCACGATCCCCTCACGCATATTAAGCATGATTATAATTATAGTAGAATTCAAAATGATTGTTGCCAACAATAAAAGTCGAGAAAGCTCGATTGTTAAACATGTGTCAGATGGGTAACTACTCGAACTTTATGATACTTTTCATTAAACGCTGTATTGTCTTTAAGCGAAACAAATGGGAAATTGCGTTTCTAATGCATGGAAATAGGGACGTGGAAAACTTTTGTATCGGAATAAAATAATGTGGCTTGTTCTAGTATCGATTAGAATACTAATTGCCTTTTTAGAAACTACTGTTTATTTGTAAAATAATGTAGGTACCTACTTATAGGAATCGAGTAAACTTCATGCTATTCTCTGCAGATCCTTTGACAGCTATTTAATTTCTGTGACTACAGTTTTCTATAACTCTATTATTGGCTAAATCTAACACCAGCGACCTAACTAAGTAACAATTTCCATAATAAACCGAGAATTTTGAAGAATATTTCTAATCCATTGCTTCCTAGGTTTAATAAATTCGCCTGCACAACAACTTAAATAGCGCAATGAACGTGGCTGAACTGTCAAAATGAAAGAAAATGCGATCAATTGTCATTTTATGTATGTTACGTAATTATTACCCCGCCGAATCCTAGCAGAGAAGACCTTTCAATCGTTCAAATCCTTTCGATTCGTTCACATAACGGTATGGCCCTCAGAGCCTTTCAAAAGGCTATTTGCTATACCAAGTCAAAGCAAAGCAATTCGTCTGGGCATGGGAACTGACCATTATCGCGTACCTATAGCTAGTTTGCTAATGAAATTAATTACCCAAGATCGTAGGCGTTACTATTTAAACTTGTTGTGAACCTTAAAAAAACACAAATGTCAATTTTATAGCTACATTTTCTAGGTCAATAAACTTTGTTACACATTTAGATCCAGTTTTAGAACCTTGCATAGCAATTTATGTTAATGTAAGTAGTGAGCGTGCCAAGAAATCGATAATACCTACATGTAATATTACGACTGTATATCCATATAACTAATCCAGTAAAGGGCTTAGGTAGTAGGTACTGATTCCCGATACGTACCTAATAACCACGGGCATTTTGTAGGTTTCTGATTCTATAAAAGTCAATAAATGTAACTGAGTTTTCCTCGTTGCATTCATTCATACCTACAGGTACTTAATTAAATAGATACTTATTTTTTGTGGGACTTCACTGCCATTGTCATGGATTTCTGTCACAATGACCATTGCCACTGCCAGGCTCTGACAAAAAGCAGGATCAATAAAATGGATGGATTGTCAACTGTTTTGTTACAAACCAAAAACGTAGGTGTTAAAGTCAAAATACTACCTACATATAACTTTTTTTTTGAAAACGTTGATTTAAATACCCAGTCTGGTAGATTTCTTGATCAAATAAAATAATAAATAATAAATTATTCGAATAACGACGACAGTTCGCATCGATATTATGTTTAGGTGACATGAGGAAATTCTATGCTTTGTGTTCTTTCAATTTATTTTCCTATTTTCCTTCCTTAAGACATGATTAATTAAGTGACCTATGAATCATAGGCTATGATGGAGGTTTAACATAAAAAACTAAAGCATAATATAGCTAGACTTTAAAATTAACCATGCAGTAGAAAAACTCCCAAAATTTTACCCTCGCTTCACATAAATAAATGTGAGTGGATTTGCCCACTGTCAAAGTAAGCTTGTAAAGTTATTAAGTATTCAGTGCCATCTGTTGGCAAGATACGAAGGCATCGTGAATGTAATTAGGTATGAATAGTTTATTAACATTTCACTATAATAAACAAATTATTCCAACTATATCATACGTTTCCTTATTTTCAACCATTGTTTTTATTTTAACATTTGACCAACTTTGATGCCTCTTATCTTGAAGATTGGCTAGGCAGCTGGCGTTGTAGTTCTTCATGATTTGTATAGATGGCGTCTCTTTCAGGAATTGATGCTTTGCTGTTTTGAACTAGATTAGTAAATTCAGAAAAAAGAGAAATACTTAATTTTACCATTCATTGCTCATTTATGTGTAGGCGTATTTTAGACACCATTTTCAAACGTCAGTTTACCTGCCTAGCACCATTTAGTACTTAGGCATTATTTTATCAATCAGCAGCTATTCGCTTTTAATGAAAGTGTGATATTTCTTCGGCTTGACCTTGGCTAGTGGAGGTGGTGCGACGGTTGGCACCCCACGCCGTCGTTCCGGCTGGTGCCCCCGAGCGTCCGTCGCGCTTCGCCACGCGCCGCTGACCCCTACCTCGTCACAGGGGAGGTGCCCTACGAAAGTGCCCTGAACTCATTAACATACAACCTCCGGGACTAACATCCGAGAGGAAACCAGCTACAAGGATCTCTGGTTCGGTAACTGACAAAATTATGGTTACCTATCAATTCATTCAAAAATGTCGTGAACTAGTCCCACTTCTAAATTGGTTCAATTTCGGTGGTGAGTTACAGGAGAATGGTATTAGACGATTCGGTGCCAATTGTTTGTAATTGTACAGGTGGGAGGATTGTTTACACGGCGTGCGAGCACCTCTCAATGGCTCGGCTACCTGCAGGGGGGGGAGCGGTGACCTGCCGGCCCTCCCCCCCGCGCCGCAGAGGCGCCGCCGACCGGCGCACGCGCAGAAAGCCGAGCCAGTTGCTCGCCGCGCAGCCTCCAGCTTGTTTACGTCGCTAATATGTGACGTCTACCCTTTACTAATTACCGAATTTCGATGTTTTTTGTGGTGCATGTGATACCCCTGTGAACCTTTTTCGACAAGTGAGGCAGGTTGAACACGTAGCTGTTGTGTGACCAATGTTCCCATTTTGAGTTGAAGGCATTGTGGCAATGTACGCTTTTGCTAGTCAGTTATTTTACACTTGCACAAAAGTTGCACAGCTGGTTCCTGTGATAACATGGCTTGGGAGACAATGGATGACGTATCCTTTATTTTTTACGTTATGCCATCCTAAGGCTGAGCGTGTCTGTGGGAAATTCGTTGCTGATTTATTTCCCGCTACTGTTTTAAATTGTCAGTAGGGTCATAGGGTTTTCATTTTAGGATGTCTGTTAGGTGACTACTAAGGTTGCTGGTGGTAGATATTGTTGGTAGTTTCTATATTATAACTTGAAACATAGTTAATTGCATGATGTGATGCGTGTCTACGTCCATTGTTACCTGAAAATTGCAAAACTAACAATTAAGAAACTCAAGTTACTGTTCAGGTTTCTGTTCAGGGATCGTTGCACCTATGGTACATGGCCATATTCAATGCATTGTGATTGGTCCGCAGCACACGAACCATAGCGTGACCGTTGAACCATGACCGTAAGTGCTAAAGAGTAAGACCTGACTCAACGTATGGAGGTTATAACTTAAATACAATTAATAAAGTACTTGAAAAAAATACTGATTAATGTTTTATTTACACAAGTGTAGACTTTTGCAAACACATTTTAGCTTTTGCGAAAAAACTTGAAGCATCAGCTATTATTTATTTGGAATACACAACGGCATCAGTCGAGGTTGACACACTTTATCGACTGTCAGTACAATAAGGCAAAGAAAATGAGCTGCTATTATTGTAAATTTCTCATAACGCGAGGCGACGCGATTACGGTTACTAATCAGTATCATTGCCACGGGTTTGTATTGCCATTGTTGTTTGAAGACCGATCTGGTAACATAATAGTTACTCCGGCGCCGATCTAGATACCCAGATCTCGAGGTAGAAAGTGCCGTGAGACTCGCGACACTCTTTGCGAACTCGCTTATCAAATGTAATATTTATTCCGCCTCTTTTTTGCCCCTACAACTCGATTTTCATCGTCAAAACTTTTGAGTTCTTCGATAAAGGTTTCCTTCCTTCCATTCATTGTTGCATAACTTGCGTGCAACACAAATAGTTTAAGACCTTATGACGTCTTATTACCTGCAACAAGTAATTAAGCATTACTAGCTGGTAATTAAGTCGCTCAGTAAAACTCATCTTATCGTAACTTGAAACAAATGTGGTCCCACGTAGTTTCGTTAGCACGCCTCGCAACTAGCGTTGACAATGGTTTTCTGTTTGAAACTTTGAATGATGAAGTCTTGTTATCGTCGATTGTTCGCTCGATTGCATTGAGTCGATCTTACATGACGATAGTGATGTTACGCTAGTTAACGCCGTTACTGCATTCAGTACTGAAACTTTAAGGTACGAACATGGTGATTTAATGAGACATTAAAGTAACAAATTAATGGACCTTTATGGGATTTTCTCTTCTAAATACTAGTGTTTTATGCTTATTTTCCGTACATACCTTTAGAGAAAATGTTATTCCTGTCGTAAAGTTTCAAAACCGCGTGTCAAAGGCATGCAAACTGGCGGAGTCAACGTTTTGCCAGCTATGCGCTAATGTTCACTATGTGGTAATTATTCCTGCATGTTGCTAGTTTGCGAGCCTTTAGTTAAAACTCTCCTGGAGTTTTTGCGGTATTTCATGAAAATATACGTTTATGCATCATTGCGTTGCTTTGAAATTAAATAATTGGCACGTAGAATCGCATCATTAGCATTTCTGAAATGTTAAACATATTATAAGGCAATTTTAATGCAGTACCGTACTAAGCTGTATAAGATTGCAACTTGTTTAGGTGGATTTGGATTAACTGAATTAATATTATCATCGCGGATTCCGTTGTGCAACTGGTGACATCAAAAGTAAATTGTACGAGCAATTCAGTTTGCCGTTGTTTGTGGATATTACACTGGAATGGAAGACTGATCAAAGCTACGTACTGAATTACAAAACCGTTGTTATGTCCAATCTACTGCCTGTTATTGGATATGACTATAACAGATTGTGCTAAAACAGACACAGTCTCGAATTCATCGTTGATTGCGACTGAGTTTTCACTTTCCGTGTCTTTATTGGAAATATTTATGTAGTGGTCTAACAGCTTCACGCATTTGGGCCTATTAAATGTACAAGTTTCGTCTATATTTTGTAAGTCAGCGAAGATGGGCCTGTCTAGTGGGCAGAAGATTTTCACATATTCTTGTTTTATTGTAGGTGGTTGCTAAGTCGTTAGTCGGCCTTTTTATACAGGCCGAGACGACGGTGTCTGTACTTCAAAAGTTGTAAGATTCCAGTACGCTGATCGTAGATACAGCAAGCATTGTGTGTTGGAGTGAGGCAGTGAAGGTGCAGTAGATTGGAGGGGCGGTGATAGTCAGATAACGATGGCAGCGATAACGCGGAGGCCGCGGAGAGCGCCGCAGTGCCGCGCGGTGCCGGCTCAGCGGCTCGGTCGCCACACTCCACCATTTTTCAACACTTTTTGCGCGTCTGGCCACAAGGTTGGCGGTCGTGTTTTGTGACTTGTATACACGTACATCGTTGTTGTCACTGAAATTAGTTTTTGAATACGTATTTAGTTGAATCAATTCTCATTATTTGAAACAGTGCTAGTGCGTCTTTTGTTTTGGAACTTTCTTCTAAACATTCATTGGTTTTGTTTTCTTTTTGGGTGAACACAACAGTTACTTGATAACAATGCCATTCTTCCCTGAATTGGAACTGTAATTCAGTGCTTACTGGTGGTTACCGTAAAGATGAAGGATTCTACTCCTCGGTGCGAGGATGTGGCTGACAAACTAGTGCGTCTGTTCGGATGGAGACAGACGTACCCTGTGCAGAAATTACAGAGGAGTATACTGCCGCAAACTAATGAAACGGTAAGATTCATTATACCAAACCTGCAATGACGTTCTGTTTAAAAAAAATGTAATACTTAGCTCAAATGCATTTTATATGAATTCATTATTTTTATACGAAATGTCTCGCAGTGGGCTGCTATAGGCCCTGATCATGATGATGACGAAAATGACGATACGGAAAAGGCAAAAAATACAAATATAATGCATGAATTTCATCATATTTTTTTGTATAGTAAGCTAGCTAGCTCTATCACTGAAGCCACTAAATCCATGCTTGTTTTGTTTTCATAAGATAGGTCCACTTGTGATTATAGGCGCCAGTTTGTTGAGTTAGTCACTTGATGAAAGATAATTAACTTTATCATTAGGTAGTTTGTACTTTATGAAGAAAATTAATCAAACCAGGTTAACTAATCTAAAATAAATTTGATAAACCATTTTCTGGAAAATATTAATTACATTGTAATTATAAATCATGATAAATTGACCGTGATAGTGAATAATAGTGATACCAACTGTTATATTTATCCTAAATGTTAAAATTTTTCCTCTTTCCTCTTTATCACAATATTTAGGATGTGCTTGGATTTCCTGATTTCCTCCCAAAGCAATGAATTTGTTTTCAAGCGTAACCCAAGGGATAATAGCAATTACCAAAATCATTATCTTCCTGCGCCTATCCGATATTATTTGGTGTTGGTGACGTTTGTCTTCTTCTTTTATCGTCTCTTCAGCCGCCATTTCAGTATTCACCAGATAGGATTATATATTGAATAATAGTACAGACTTATATAGGTGGACACTTTTGCCTCTTTATTTCAATCATCAGCCCTAAATATTCGTCCTATATCAATTTTGTGATACTCGTGGAAAAAATTAAATACCTTTCTACAGATTGCTCCACTTCTATTCCACACCCAGTAACTTGTGCAACATGTGAAAGATTTCAGTAACAAGTTACTGATTATTCCGGGAAAATCCACACCTTTCTTTATTATTACTCCTAACTACTTCCTATAATGTCGCCAGTTTCGTTACGTACGCATGTCGATGTTACTATTGTGGCCAATTACTTTCACGGAGCTCTTTTATGATCTGAAAGTGGAAAGTAATTCATTAAATCAACTTACTTATAAGTCGCAATTACGTTGCCGATGGTACCTCCCTGTATATTCACGCGATACGGACATTGAACCCTGCGTATGAGTTGCATACGGAGTTGAATTACTCAATAAGTTACTTCTATAGCCAATGTAGCCTTGTCAAGGAAAATACAATCTAGTTGTGTAAGCGAATTTTGTGGAATACTAACAATTTGTCGTTGGGACCTATGTTGTAACGTATGTATGTCACGCTTGAACCAACGAATAGGCAGAGAAAGGTACCTATGGCAGAACGAACAAGTGTAGAATCCATGGACATTTGCTGAACTAAATTTTAAGAATATTATTATATTGGACTGCGAAATTATCATGAAGCTATGGTGACTTCTCGTGGAACACAGGACTACAAGAATAGATATCATGTTTCATCCACCACATAAAGCCACAAACGTACCATGTCTTGTCATGACATCAATAGGCATTGTCATGTTATTGGCCAGTGCTACTGCAGTAAAGGAAAACGTAAAATAATGTACATCAAAAACTAGATTTTCTTTTTTTTGCATTTATTATGCACTAACATTTTCGAGATCACCTCTTCAACTACTTCAGATTAACTAAGCGATCTGACTAATTGGTCTACATCAGTACAGTTGATTAATTACCTGATCGACCTTGAACGTAATCAGTGACATTCCGAGCGGGGTATGTTTTACGACTTGTACGCTTAAGCGGTAGTGTCATCTGATAACACCTGTTCTATCGCACGTAGACAGCCGCTGGTATTTAATGGAAGACAATTAAGATTAATACCTACTATATTTTGGACGATTAGGTGTAAGTAATCATCACCTTCAGCTTTGGAGTCTTCATATTACGTAGATCACGATCACGAAGAGCGGTTCTTCTAGCTAGAGCTAGCTATACTCCTTTGGGAACAGTTATTTAATTACGTAACATATTTTCGTAAACGATTACGACTAATCTGTTTCATTTTGACAGTTCAACAACATTCATTGCGTTATTTGCCTTGTTGAGCAGATTTTGTTCTCGAAGTTTTGAAGCAATGGATTAGCAATTTGTTTCAAAACGATTCAGATTCTGATTGATCGTGTATTACGCAATTAGGGTACAGTGATTTTTTTCAGTGATAGTATAAAACTATGATAAAACTATTTTGGTTTTAAAAGTTTTCGGCTTCCTACTCGTGTGGTAGGCTCAGAGAACGTAGCAGTCCCTAATGGAATTGTATAAACTTAAGAACGACGAGCCTTTTAAAACTTATAATAAGAGATCGAACAAATGTTGGTTGATATCTGCCACAGTCTCTAATGTGTAAAGGCTTCGGTCTTTGACCCAGCATGCTGCTTAGACTAATGGTCGCGACAAGGTCTATTGAAGTTAGATTAATGACCTGGCGTTATTGAACACAGAATTGAAATCCGAAATCCGGATCCTGATGTCATGCAGAGCAACGATCCGCTTAAGAATTGCACGCTTCTGATTTTACATTTAAATGTTTAGTTTTAAATCACAATCACTAGCTACTTCTATTTCGCAGACAAGTTTCATAAACATTGATCCTTAAGCAAATATTTAATCATGATCGGGCTTGGCTTGTTTATGTTCGCAATGGATTTCTGTGATAATTATGTATAAACATTGGCCAAGCCTTTAAAATTTGTTTGAACTGATATGAAAAAGGGGCGGTTTGAAGGTCTTTTAGAATCAATAGATTATGTGTCAACTGCTATAATGTATCATAGAAATTCTCAACTAAAACATGGGCCTTGCGCATTGCCCTAGGTAGCAAACAATAACAAATAAGAAAAATATGTTGTAAATAGGTACCTGCAGTCTTTTCGCTCATGATATGATTGATGCTGTGATCCGATTCCTCGCAATATTGGAATTTAGGTTACTGTATGACCTCATGTGTCATGTTCCTGTATGTTTTAATAATAATATCCCCCCAGCCTCTTCTCTCGTGTCGGCGCAACTATCATCGTGCCTTCATCGATGCCTCGAGCCATTCGCCAGAGTTAGTAGCGGCGGCACTTCAACGTTCGCCGCATTTCGATACCTAGGTATCATCATTAAATTTTGTAGGGGCTCTTTATTTATTTATTTATTGGATCTTCAACAGAGGCAACACAATTTCATGCAAGTTACAGTTTACAAACAGGGACAAATACAGTGTGCGCTTCCAATTATAGGAGACCACATCATTCTCTTATAATCTAGGTAGATACATTAAGTTTGATAAAGCGAAAATAATTATAATAATAAAATAAATTATAACATAATAAATTAAAACATACAACACGAAATCAACAAAAATTAAATTCAAAACAAATGAATAATAAAAACATAAAAAAATGAATAATAATAACCATAAAAGACAGACAAAAATGACAGTAATAATTATTTGGATGTTAAGACTCTTGTCTCATCTATCAGTAAAACAGCTATGGACTTGAGTATATTCCAAAATGTTTTGCTTCCGTCCAGTTGAAATGCCAATTCAAAAGCTACTATGTTGTAAGTACGGTGAGAATCTTTAAGCTATTGTTGTAAGGTTATGTATCTGCCTATAGTAAGAATGTCTTAGGTCAAAAGATCAAGCCGCGACTCCATATAAGTAGTGGCAGATTGATTAGTAGGGAATAAGGTTGCAATCTCTTGGGTTAAATGATTTCCGCCATGAGAGTCGGACCCTATTTAAAACTATCTACGTAGATTATGTTTTTTGAAGATACACAACCTTCGCGTCTTACTGATATCATATCTTAACAATTAGTCAAAATTATTTGGTCAAGGTGGAAGAGTCCTCTGAACAAATCTATTTGTTGTTAAAGTCACGATACGACAAAGAGTCAATACTGTGTGTTGAAGTTCTCAATTTGAGTATTTTTAAGCTTTATCATAGCTAGTGAATTACTCCCCCTTAGAGGCCTCTAAGGGGGAGTACTAAGGGTATTAGTGCACGTTTCGTATCTTATGGGACCTAATACCGTCATTGCATAGCCTATCGGCAAACAGCTATCTAATTACGTAACATATTTTCGTAAACGATTACGACTAATTTGTTTAATTTTGACAGTTCAACAACATTCATTGCGTTAATTACGTTGTTGATTTTTTTCGAACTTTTGAAGCAATGGATTAGCAATTTGTTTCAAAACGATTCAAATTCAGATTGATCGTGTATTACGTAATTAGGGTACTGGTAATCTAAAAATGACTCGTGACCGTTAAGACAGCTGGCAAAATAACTCTATAATAAAATTGTAAAGCGAAATTAAACTTAGCAAGCGTGACACGCTAATTATAACTAATCTGGAAAAACCGTGCTGTTCTGTATTGTTTGTGATCAACCGGCTCATTAGGAGTGCTTAGGTAACAAGTAAGATGGAGCATGCTGTCATTTACATACGTAGTGCCTTCTAGGTCACAAGACTGATACTATCACGAGCTATTATGAAGCTAGTTGCGAACAACTCTTTTCTGTTTAAAATAATTCTTTAGTTGTATCTCACGTTGGACGTAAGGTGTTCAAGACATCTGTTGATAGGAAAAATCAACACAAAAACTATTCCACATCCCCACTATCACCAGTAGTCCACTAGGAATTTGCGTAAAGGTTGCGTAGGTTTGGCGTAGAGGTTACGTAGGCTCGGCGTAAAGGTTGCGTAGGCTTGGCGTAGAGGTTGCGTAGGTTCGGCATCGGCATAGAGGTTGTGTAGGCTTTCCTAGACGCCGCGTATATCATTCCCTAAGGAATACGCATAAGTTTTTAAGTGTCGTTGTCCATGTCAGTCAGATGACATCTATAATATATTTTTTCAAAATAATGACGGAGTTGTTTGTTTGTAGGTATTGTAATCAATTTTAACATCGAGCAGTACCTATCTGCCAAGGTGGCGAAAGGTGTGGTGTGTTAGTGATATTTTCATCATTTCAATCGCTGTGTCTGTGATTGATATTCGGTCTTGTATGCTTTCTCTTATCACTGGAAATACGGAGTGAATGTAAGCGCGGTTTTATATCACCACATAACGGGTTTAGGTAGGTTTTGTACTTTTGACATATTTTGTAGGCATGTTGACCTCAATTTTACTTATTTGTATTTATCCTGTAATTTCTTGTATTGTAATTAAGGTTCATAATTGAGTAAATAAAAATGAAGACCGTGATAAGACTCGCACATACGAGAATATACACACATCAATGTGATGTCACTTTGATGTGAACATAATTATCATTTCTTACCTTATCATCATAATGGCAGCCTTATTCTACCCACTGCTGAGGACTGGCCTGCTCCCTTGGTCTGTGCGAGCCTTATCACGGTCTTCATTTTTATTTACTCAGTTATGAACCTTAATTACAATACAAGGACACACTAAAATATATATCTATAATATGTAATACAAGTATAAGTATATAGTTAAGTATAACAAAACTTAAAAAAACGGGGATGAGCTCATTGGACATAAAAAAAATCGAAAAGGAAAAGTGCCCATTGACATCTCCTATGTTCCCATACTGCAATGCTATTCTGTAACCATCTCACCGTGAAAACGTAGTTGAAGTGAGCTCGGAGTGAGCTGTCAGTCCCTAGCAGCAGGTGGAAGCTCACTTCACCTAAGTTTTCAAGTTTTCACAGTGAGATTATTACAGAATAGACCGGCAGGTCTTATTTTCCTACTGGCTCAAACTGACCGTTTTCTTAGATGCTATTAAATAACACCATATATGTCTTCTCTATGTGTTACCGAGATCAAATGTATCATAAAAATGCTTGAAGTAAACAGGAACTTGGTCTTCAATGACTTTAATCATTACGAAGTGTCATAAGTTCAAAGTGAAATGCTACACTACCAACACACGTAACACGATATTGAAGATTTCGACTGGTATCATAAGTTTCTATCTTCACAGTATACCTTGGTACTTAATTGTAAAAGATACATATCCTAGTGTTACGTTACCATTAACAGCTTCAAATATCTAAGGCGGTCAATCTTGAAAAACACGCTATTTAAGTATTTAAGCAACATCACACCTCAGGCCAAATAAAAAACCAAGACAGCGGTACGAACAATACGATGAAGCATGCCAAAACTACACCTCCGCTCTGTGTATACACGCGCGCACGCACACATTTAAAAACATTTACAATCAAACTACACCTCACTAAGTGCGGATTTCACCAATGAAATCACACTGACAGCTCTTGAACGCGTTTAGATGTGCTGAACGCGTTCAAGAGCTGTCAGTGTCAAAATTGTTATGGAATATTGTACACGTTTTAGAAATGCTGATCGCGTTCAGTTTCATTGGTGAAATCAGCCCTTAGTGCACACATGTTTACGAAACCGACCTCACGTCACTTCGCTATGTCTTGATTTTCTATTTGGTCTGAGCATCACATTTATCTTTTTTATGTGCACGTCTTTCTGTTTCAGTGAAACAATTTTTCGTTGCTTCTTTCTTTTTCTCGGGTTTTTTATTTTTTATTTAATGTAATAGGTTGGGGAAAAAGTTTCTTCGCATTTTTTAAGAAAATTCAAAACATTTTTTAACATAGTATGTTTACATTTAACTAAAGTATGTAGGTACCATTTTGTTCGATAACTTTTTGCCATCTTGTAGGTAGGGACATGATCCCATTGCTATAGAAATTTTGGGACTTCTGATCAAAATACCGCGACAAGTGGTTTTGGCAGTCCTCCCGTGATGTTAACCTGACACTGCCTAAAGAATTCTGAAGAGACCGAAACAGGTGGAAATCTGAAGGTGCAAGGTCAGGACTATACGGCGGATGCATTAACACCTCCCAGCCAAACTCTCTTAATTTTTGCTGAGTGGCTAAAGATGTGTGAGGTCTAGCGTTATCATGATGAAAAACCACACCCCTTCTGTTGATTAATTCCGGCCGCTTTCTCTCAACTTCTTGCTTTAATCTCATCAGTTGTTCGCAGTAGAGTTCAGAATCGATGGTCCTGCCTGGTGGTAACAGCTCATAATGAATAATGCCCTTCCAATCCCACCACACACACAGCATCACCTTGTTGCGAGTTAACCCGGGTTTTGCCACAGTCTGTGAAGCCTGACCGGCCTTTGACCACGACCTTTTTCGCACGTTCTTGTCGTACGTGATCCACTTTTCATCACCAGTTATCAGCTTCTTCAAAAATGGTTCGGTTTCATTACGTCGTAATAAAGAATCACAAATGAGTACACGGTTCATTAGGTTTCTTTCAGTGAGCTCGTGAGGTACCCAAATATCGAGCTTTTTTGTGTACCCAGTTTTTTTCAAATGCGCCAAAACTGTTTTGTGGTCAATTCCCAGTTCTTCAGCTACGTCGTAACTACTAATATGCCGATCTTGCTCCACTTTTTCAAAAATGGCATCCATTTTATCCGTAATAGGGCGACCAGAGCGACGTGCATCTTTGACATCAAAATTTCCGGATTGAAAACGCTTAAACCAAATTTGTGCTACTCTCACAGACACTGCACTAGGTCCATAAACATCGCAAATTTTTTTCGCGGCTTGCGTTGCATTTTTACCTTTTTTGTAGTAAAATTTTAAAATGTATCGAATTTCTTCATTAGATTCACTCATCTTGACAGTACGAAAAACAAATAAAAATCACACATTTTCCTAATTTGAATTTGGAATTATGTTCTTTAAAATTTAAACTTTCAATGATACCAAAACCAGCCAGATACACATAGTATAGCCAAAGAGATTTTATTACAAGTTCATACATACTATAATGCGAAAAGACTTTTTCCCCAACCTAATATTTATTTAATGAAATACACAGGTGATATTTAATTCTAAACTCGCCAAACTTTTCGTTTGATGGCGTGTGTAAGTAGTTATTAGTTACGGCCTTTAGGTGCATATGTTATGAAAAGCAACCTATTAAAAGGCAGGTAAATATGTATTACGACCCTACCCTTTGGTATACTTATTATAATCTCTTAATCGCCTTACGAAGCCTTTGAAAGATGATTCCGAGATTCTGAAAACGATGTGCCCGCCTATTATATTACTTAGTTTTATTTTCAAATAGGATAGTGAACTATACGAGAATTGTTCATGCATGCTGCTTGAGAGAGATAAGCTAGTCAATTTACATAACATAAAATTATGCCTGTATTCCATGAAGGGTTAGGCAGAGGTGTACACTGTACTTATAGTACACCCATATTTCATTTTGCCCCCCCCCCGCATTAGTGCTGGGCGCCGTCCGCTGTCGTGGCGCTGTTCGTTTGTCATCAACTAGACACAAATTCTGACTCCAAGTTGCCACTATTACCAATTTTTTATTTATAATTTGGTCAGAGAAAACACATGAAAAGTATTAAAATAATAATAAATACATGGGAGCTTTCGCTGAACTTAGTAGGTTCTCATAATTTTTGAATGCTAAAACAAAAGTTTTTGTTCATTTTGGATTAAATTAGATACCAAAAGGAAAATATTGTTTTGAAGACCGTATTTTGGATTTTTTTCATTGAATATAATACTGGCATCCCTAGAGCGGACTGCCTGGCTTGTGTGTTAAGCCTCTTTTCAAGAACCCACCTGCATTTTACTTATAGGAATATTTAGAACTTCCACGGTTTATTAAGGAAGGAAGCAATTACTATTACTTAAATAAACGTTCACTACGATGTGTATATGGTATATGTGTGGGTTGATATCGTAGTCATTGCAGAACCGTTATTATTGGACACTCGTCCTGAACATGGAGCATTGGTCTAGAAGTCTAGTTAGTCAAGACGAGACAAATACTATATTGTCTGATCTAATTACATAGACGCAAACCTGGTTAGCACTTTCGACTCCAACCACTTTTCATAGAACTTATTCGCCTTGCCGCCATACATTGGAAGTGAACCCTCCGAGAGGGTTGCCGGCATTACGTTTGCCCTAAAGTTAAATATCGCGGATGATCAACGGCATTACTACATTGTACTACAATATCAAGTTAGTTTGTTCTGTTTTGTTGTGTTGAAAGTTGGTAGTTTTATAGTTTTATATTGTAATTTTGGAAGTAACGTTGAGGAAGTTATTTTTGTAGTTATCTGTGGAAGCTTGTTATTAGCAAATTAGATATAAATTATTGTTATAATTATAGTTATTAGACTGTAAGCTTTCCTAAAAAAAAAAAAAAAAAAAAAATTACATTTAAAACCGTCTCATAAAACACTGTAAAACGAAGTAAAATTGTGTTTTCAGGGGGTCTTGTCGCTATACGTAGTTTCCAACCATTTCAATTTTTTGTGAATATTTGTACCTATACATAAACAAAAAAAAATGTTTGGATTTTTAAACCAACGCATATTCTAATAAATTTTGTTAAAATATAAATTTTCACGGTTTATAATATTCTGTATTCGCTAAGAAAAACCTACATTTAAAATGAGCCCTCAGCGAGGGCTCCCGGCATCGCATATATTATATGCGACTAGGTGAACCCTCCAGGAGGGCTCCCAGCACTGAAAGTGTTAAGAAGCAAAGAAAAGTATGAAGGAAATGTTTTAGGTCAGTTTAGGCTGCCTGTCCACTGGAGCAAAGAGGACAGGAGCGTAGCTGTGCAATAGAATTTTAACTCTGGAGCAGAGTTTAGATTCTATTGGTTCAAATTGGCACAGCTCCGCTCTTCTCCTCACTTCTCCGCTCCAGTTGCCAGTTGCCACTCGCCTAAGTAGGCGAAGTCATAAGTTGGTTTCAGTCACAGACTATATTTCAGCGTATCATCATTTCCATTCAATACTGGATTTGTCCGTTCGTTTCTACGGTTGTCATGCTACGCGTACAGCAGAGAGAAAATTCAAAGAAAATCTCGGAAACTAATCACAGCTAGCCTCTGCTACTGTAATGTAACTGACTTATTTAATAGCTATCTGATTAATTTATTTCTCTGTATTGGAGAAGAAACACGAAAGAATGGCTCCATATAATAAAAATCTACGTCACAAATTTAATCTTCATTGTGAGATAAGGCATGATCCGATAAATTTTATTGTGTATTAAAAGGTGTGAAATTAAAAAGTGATAAAATCTGATAAGGTTTGCTTCTCGTTCAAAATATTTTAATCTCAATGTAAAAAAGGTCCGTTAGGTAATCGCGTTGTACTTATACTTTTTGTTATTGCAAACCACAAACCTTGAAAATTATTAGAGGTCCAGTATTATTTTATTTGCGGTCATTGTTGAAGATCTTTCTAATCGACAGACAGACAAACTTCAGTAGGAGGTTTGCCGCGGCGCCGCGAGTACGTCGTTTCTCTTTACGCGCTTTAAAACCACGATAAAAAGAAAATATTCTGTGATTAAACCCTTATGTGTGCGTGCTAATTACGTGTGTTTATAATCGATCTGTGATCAGTTTTTAAAATATTTCGTGATTTATGTTTTTGTGAAAATAAGTTTGAGAAAACCAAACAACTGGATTGGATGTGCGCGAATTGAAATTGCGATGATTCTTCAGTTTTATCTTCATGAAACTTGTTGTTGAAGCTAGACCTATTGATTATCCTGAAAAAAGATAGTATAAAGTCTCATGTAAATCAATTTTACAGTGATATGTAAGCAGGTAGTGAATAAAGGCATAGAAAAAAATGTATTCTGTTGGACATGTTTTAGCGAATAGAACGGATAAAGTTAATATTTCTCGTAGGCAATGACCTAGTCTTTACTGTATGTGTGCAAAATGTGCAAATCTTAAAGCATTCGAGAACAAATTCTATTAATAACGATTGTTTTTCACCTTGCTATGGAAATGAATAAATGCAAGCGACAGTTATAGACATGATATTGTATTAATTAAAACATAACATAACAATATCATCATTTATAAGTCTATCTATTTACTTATCTAACTTTTGTTAGAAAATGTTTAAAGCATAGGTTTTCATAAATAACAAAAGACGGTCTAGACAAAATTTTACAAAGGTTTCACTTAAATCTTGGCACAAACGTAAATACTAAATACATACAGTAGGATGAATGCAACGCTGTATTTGCATAACAATTTCGCGAGTCGCCTTGAGGCATGTTTACATAGGTAGTATATGCCTAGATGACCACTCGACTCGAATCATTAAAACACACACTTGCCGGCTTGACAGAAATTGATCGAAGGTGACCACGCAAACTTACTCACAAACTGTAACTTAACTCATAAAAAACAACATTAAAATGTATTAGGGGCACATTAATTACAGTCAATTACGGCAGTGAACTAGTGAAGGTATTTGTTTTTGTTAGCTGCTGATTATAAATTCAATTCGTGCTCCTGTCCATAAAAAAATAAAGAATCTAGTCTTAACTTTCATTGTGTGTTTATAGAGCGAAATTGAATAAACTTAACTGACAATTAAATACGTAATTATGTAGTGTAAAGCAGCCTAATGATTATACAGATAAACGCAGAAGTCTTAATTTTCTATCAAATTCGCCAGTTAAAAATTACAGTGCTACCGATTAATATTCGCATCGCCTTTGCAATTAAAATAATGCACAGATATGGTCTTGATTTGATTGTTGAACAAAAACCGCGTATTGACGCAACGTGGACCATTTAACATTCGGCACACACGTTACAGGCCATAAAGGTCTGCATTTCCGTTGGCTTATACCACGTTAGGGCATGGACAAATCGAGTCAGCTTCGATAATACTTCATGAATAGTCATTATGGGCGTTGATGATAGGAACAGGCTCTGATGATTATTTCGTACTGTACGTGTACAGTGCAGTTTTCTTTCTTTCCTGTATGTTTGTAAGCATGCGTGTTGTCACGCAGTTATGTCGTATTCTGTCGACAAATATCGTTTTTCTGTAACGTCCGAGTTAGTCTTCCCCGAAGGTAAACGGATCGCGTGCGCGGGCGCCACTTCAGTTCAACACATTCTTGGAATACGGACGGTTGATCATGCGTATTTCTAAGGAAGGTTACAACTTTATTCGTTGTTTTATAGTGGCCATGTTCACTGTCGTATTTTTAAGTTTATAACAGTTCTCTTCTTCAAACAAGAAGCGGAGCGTCGTCGTGAAAATTTTTCATTAGCACCTAAAACATGTTCGGTTGAAATGGTTGACACAAAAGTGCAGTTCTCCTTTTATTTGCTAGGTCATTCCAATCAGTAAAATTTGTAACAATGTCAAGGCAACTAGACTCATGTCATTTACAGAGTGCAATTTGTCTAGTTTTAGTATAAAAATAACACCGCTATTGGCGTCAACATTCTTATTAATTCTGCACCATAGTAGGTGTTGTGCTCCAGATAAAATTGAGCTTTAAAGGCATAATGTTGTACAGCGTCTCTTATGGGCGCGGGCAGCATCTGGTGCGGCGCGAGTGCTCTGTGTTTGGTCAGTGGACCGCGAAGGTCAAGGCTTCACGCCACTGACCTACCCCGGCACTCCTAAACATCAAACGCTGATTGTAACCTCAACGATCCAGTTGTTTTTTCTCTCAATTAAATCGAATCACGAAATTAGATCTTATTTCTTTTTCAAGAAATGTTATCGTTTCACGGTTTCTATAACCGAAGTTTGTGAAATCGATTGGATAAAGTATTGTGATGGTGGAAATGAAGATGATGAGGTGACGAGTGGCGGGCCGCGGTGGCGGATGGCAGTGCGATGGATGGTGGGACGGCTTTGGAGCCCGTTCCTCCGCCGAGATTAAAGAAGTTGGCTCGGTTGGCCGCTTCCAAGCCACCAGAGCGAAAGTCTGTCTCATGGGTATGTTTTTTCCACGTGGCGTCACACCTATATTATATAATACAAATAAATAAAATTGAAGTGTCTGTTTGTAATGTCAAAATAACAGTTTTTTACTAAATGCAAAGTATATACGGTACTTACAATAAAAAAACTTTTTTTTTTTAATTTTTGTATTTCTTCTATTTGTTCCGGCTAATCTTCGAAACTTTTGGATCCATTTTGACGGCATTTTCACTAGCAAAAGCTGATGTTATAAGGAGTAAGTTAGGCTTTTATTTTAGACGAAGAAAAATAATTATGGTCCACGAGGGTATAGCTGCTGGCAGCCGTTATTTTCTTAATAAGATTACTCGGATTTTAAGAGCTCAGCGTTAATAGCTCAAAATAATAAGAACAAGACCTAATCATAGAGCAAATCTTATTTATATTTAGACATGTTATACCTCTACTTATCACCTGAAAATATTGCGTATTCTATAAGAATCCTTGCCAACCTGTTGAACAAAACCTTTTTATTTTCAAAGATAAAGATCATGTCCTCCCTGATCGTATTTTATTGCGAACGCCTTTTCAAAAGGTTGCGCTAAAGATTGATATCCGCTTAAAACCTTTTGATAACATTCAACGCGAATCACGGTGACAGTTGAATAAAGGCGGACGAACAAACAGACAAAAGTTGACGAATACCTAGGTATACCAAGTGCAAACTCAGTTGAATGGAGTGAGCGCGGTTTCTGCGAGGCGTGGGAACGTCTACCGTTCCTGCTTTATTATCTCGCTATAAGAAAAACACACAAATTCGAGAAACTAACACAATGTGCATTTTCGCACAATATTACAGTTATTCCGCTTAATTTTCGCAGCGAGATTTAATCCGTTAGGTGTCGCGTTACGAGGTTTAGTTTTAAAAGTGCAGTACGCACCGAGATGTTGATGGTTTATATTTCTTGCTTGTTTTTATTATTTATTTATTTATTTAACAGTTTATGTACCTACACACATATAAAGAGACAAGAAAAAGGAACAGAAAAATACGTACAAAGGTGATGCTTATTTCTAAAGAAATCTCTTCCAGCATACCTGCGATAGGAGAGTGGATAAAAAGAGATGTAGACAACGTGTGTAAGAGTAGAAGTTAAAGTGAGAAGAGTTGAAGTTTATTGCAAGCTGAATAAATGAAACAACTGAACATCGTGTGAAATGATCTCTGCATCAGCAAGATTTTAAAACTAACAGGTTTATCCATATTGTCTTGGATTAAAATTGTCGCATTTACGACGCACACTTGTAAAAAGTGTGGCATCAAGTGGCACGGTGACTTGATACCACACTTTTTTTTAAATATCAACTTAGATCTTACGATATGCTTGTAATGATACTCAACAAGTATCCGGTCAAGCAATCTCTCTTACGACTACTGCTTGACACACATTCGACTCAAAAGAATTGTCAAGTTGCTGTATTTTTTTAATGAAAATTTCAGCATCACCCAATAATTGCCCAGAAAAAGACAGTCACAGTATACCTAGATTGTATTTACTGTAAATTCCTAACCGTAATAGATCAATAAAATAACATCCATTCTAAAGGTATTTTCTGCATTTTCCAGGGTCCGGAGACATGGGTGGGTGTGCGAGCGCTGCGGGCCAGTTCAGGGGGTATCCTGGACCCAGACGACCGGGTCCGCGATGTGGCTGATGACCGGGAGACCCTCACTGCGGAGTGCACCAGCCAGGCACCGCAGCCACGCGCCGCGCAGGCAGATGGCGCTAGTGGGTCATCAGCAGGCACCGCCTCCCCGGATATGTTTCGGGTAAGTGCAATATAAAACAGACAGGTGAACCAATTTAGAGGGCTACAATTTTTGTAGCACTTTAGCAACTCTCAAGATGCAAGTATCTTTTGGCACCTGAATAAAATTAACAAGGGGCGTTATTGGTAAAAAATTGTGAAATTGTATTGACAACACATGATGGTGGGGTTAGTTCCGATTTTGGCCACGCGCTAAAAGAACCTTGTAGCGTTGTATCTGTGAAATGAGGCGCAGATCGATACCCAAATTAAAAGATTAAAAAAAACAAAAGGCGATTATTACAATCATCATCTAATCATAACATAATGAAGAATACTCATTTTAATTTTCGAACACTGTTTTAAATTGGGTCTTGTCACTATGTTTGTGGCATGGAATGAAGGGAAAAATAAATCTATTCATTAAAAGTCATTAATAACGTTTATAACGAGTCATGAATTAAATATTATGTTATATAATACATCATATTTAATTGATGACTCGTTATAAACTTTAGGAACGGTAGGAAGAAAAACATTTTTTTTTTATTAAAAGTGATATTATTAGTCCGCACGCCAAGAACAATAGACTATTTCGTACGGTAACATACATGTATAAATAAGAATAATATTTATACAATTCCCACGGAGCATTTAAATTATGTAAAATCAGTTAGCTGTTTTAAATCGGGCAAATAAAAAATAAAATACTAATATAGAAATTATAATCAGACATGGTAGCATCTAGGCTGAATGCGCGAATAACGACGCACTACAGTCGCGTTCGTGAAAAAATAAACAGGAAAAAAAAAAGCGCGCGGGATTCTTTCTTTCAGTTGAGTTTGAAGATCCTATTCCTGTCGAAACTTGTTGTGCTGCATTTCTTTAAAGTTTGCTAATAAAATCATTTCGTGACATGTCGATCACAAGAAAAGAATCTCGGTTATCTTTTAACTGTAATCTCAATATGGGCTTGTGTTTCTCTCAATGTTTTTGTGCTCAACAACCTAATAAGGTGAGTTAAAAATACTTTCGTTTTAAATAAAAACCAATGCCAACTACACTGCAAAATGCATGTTCAGAATATTAAATGAAATAAAAATGAAAGGATTTGGTAG
Source organism: Xanthia icteritia (assembly GCA_949128155.2). NCBI lineage: Eukaryota > Metazoa > Arthropoda > Insecta > Lepidoptera > Noctuidae > Xanthia > Xanthia icteritia. Next base: position 13,605,392 of record OX421941.2, read on the forward strand.
CTGGTAAATAATGTGGCAATATGTACCAATATTTAGCTTTGGCATAAAATAAGAAAAAGTGGTGAGAAATACTTATGGTACCTTCGTACCATAAGTATTTATTTAGCTATACTTATCCTGTTAAAACAATTACCTACTAGTAGGAATGTGCGTGTTTCATATTCTATTTATATTACCTATTGTATATAGTAATATACCTACAGTAGGTACCTATGATTGTACAAGCTTAGGAAAATTGTAAACATCCTTAAATTTTTGTAATTATTATCATCGCAAAATTTGTGCCCACGATTTGTACTTGGCATCTTTTTACTTTATATAGGTAAGTAATTACAGTAGGGTGTGACTATTTAGGTGCGCGTGCGATGTTATTCTATTTGTAAGGCGCCGTCCATTGTCATCGAAAATGTGATGCAATTTCATCGTGCGATGAAATTTGAAAGAAAAAATCGCATGATCGTGCGACCGTCAATTAGGATATTCAGTAGATATCAGTTTGTTTGAACGCATCGGACGCACGCATCATCGCGCGAGCGATGGCAATAGATCGGCGCCTCAGGTAGGTATACCTTCAAGAATTGGTTACCCCCCTTTTCAAAGGGTTTTGTTTGCCTGAGTACCCCAGACGAATCCTATTATCTATTCAAGTATTTAGCCAGATTGCATAAAACAGAGTGTAAATGACAAATGAATTGTGTGAATTATTGTTGTATTTCGCTAGAATATAATGTTTATTTTACAACTGAAGAGTATCGTACAACATACGCGATATTAAAACGTAGCATGCTTGTCGCCCACACGGCAAATACACTACTATTACGTAGGTATGTATAGCGTTCTGAATACACAATACATTTGCAAAGAATAAAGTCAAACTAATTTACGTTCATGCGTTCATAGCCAGCCTTACATTATGTAGGTATAACGAACGATAACAAACGCGCTATGAATCATAGCACATAACGGGCGGCGCGAATGCCTGCATTCACGCGTTCACGCTTCTTTCATACAAGCTACAACAGTATACGTCGTACATACACTACCTACCATGTACCTATTTAGTAGATAACAAGCTGAAACTGGGCTAACAGGATTACATAGCTCGCAAGCAGAGTGAATACGTTTATATCTAGTTATATGTTTAAATATAGATTTTAATATCATCGTATAGCCTTCATACTTACTTATTTTATTAATTTTTTTTTTAAATCGATAGGTACCTGCCTTATTTACTTAGTTATTAAAACTCCGTAGCGATTCATCTAGTGCACGAATTTATGAATAATGTATCATGTTCATGTCAAAGCTTCTTCAAACAATATGGCTTCTATAGTTCGAACTGTTCAAATCCCCTGCGCCTTATCGAAATTCGACGAAGACGAGACGACCTCCATTTTCACGTAGCGTCTTGTCTGGTCTCTTGGGGGTGTTCTGAAATTTATGAATGTACCTAGGTAGCATTGATATTTACCGATTCATTTATTATTCTTCTTCTATTGCTGTTAATTAAGGCTCCCGCAGACAGGCGCGTCGCGACGGCGTGACGCTACTCTAGTAGAACAATTTCTATAAAAACTTAATGGAAATTGATCTACCAGAAAAGCCACGCATCGTCGCGCCGCGCCTTTCTGCGGGGGCCTTTATGCGCTGTATCCAGTTTAAATTGGCCTATAAAGAAAACAAAGACTCAGCCAAATACCGATTTAATTATTGATCGATACAAAATGCGTATTGTATGGCGGAGTTTACATGGTTTACATATAGTTTCTATAGCCTGCAAAGTATGCGAGAGTGATTCGATCGCTTCAATAAACAGACTAAAGCAATTTGTATTGAATCTCATAATTGATTATCGAGATCGGTCTCGCTCCAGTGGCTTAGTAGAATTCAAGCTTGGTAAAACGTACAAGTTACTTATTCGTTATGTTTATAGCTGTAATAATTACAAGAGCATGATTTGATATTTCTGTCTGTTAGGTATCTACATGTTGAGTTTGAGATAGTCGTGCGTTAGATAAAGTTCTTCTTCTTCTTTGGCCTCGCCTTTTCCCGTAACACGGGGTTGGTTTTCCCAATCATGCGACGCCATTTATTTCGGACTTGTGCGTCATCTTCCGTAACCTATGACGGAGGTCCAAAAGCACATGATCCCGAGCCTTATGTGCTTTTGGACCTTCGCCATCCATGTGGTTTGAGGTCTTCCTCTTCCCCTCTTCTTTGTAGCCAGGATTTGTTTGTGCGTTAGATAATGTTGAGGTAGATTATTTATTTCTTCGAGATTGTGATGATGAGTCTTCTATCTCGTAAAGTTAACTAGGACAAGCTTGTGCTTTAAGCTAGAACTTATTGACCTTCTAGGAACTACCAAGTACCTAAATCATCATGTGATCATGTTATCAATGACATAATATAAAGTACCTATGGTAATGCTGGTTATAACTATCAAATGAATGGTTTGCCTACCTCGTCCACGCGTTAATAATATGGAATAGGCCATTATCACAGACGTGGCACAGGTCTGCCCTGTTTTCAGTTTTACTGTGGAATTCATATGACATTCGCATGATGATCTGGGGATTTCTTTTCGTGGCGAGATCGACTCAGAAATTTAGTGCTCCTCAAGGCCATAAAATTATAGAATTTTAAAACGCTGTTTTGTTTGGGGGGTTTTCAAGCAAATGTTTGTCTTATGTTACATTAAATGCAAATTGCCGAGAAGCACTGGACACCTAAAGTTCCAACCTGTTGACGAATATCTCCGTGTGTATTTGAGGTTTATTAGCTTCTAATAATTACTTCGTGTTTGCCTTCAGGGTGGCGGCGGCGTTGGAGGTAGTATGCGGGTTCCTGATACCGACTCCTGCGTGGAGGTCGGAGCGGCGGACTTAGAGGACGGATCCAACGGCCTGCAGGTGCGGCGCGGGAGTGAACCCACGCTGCATCAGGACACCCTACCTCCTCAGAGACAGGTATGCACTAGTTTTAAGATTTGATGGTTACATTTCGCCGCGCCATCTTATGAAAAGGGTTATGCTTTTCTCAGGCTTGCCTTGTATGGGAACTGCACTCCTTTACTTATTGGAACTTAGGTAGGATCCAAACAAAGTAAGTTTGCTACCTAAAATATTACAATAACCCGACCGGAAGGCAGTTCTTATATTGGTCGCATATTAAGGGTTATCAAACAACAGATGCTCATTTAAAACCCGACAGCGTTCTACCATCTCTTCGTTTGATCAAATAGGATAGATCGATATGAATCGACCTTCATTCTGTTATGGAACAATGCTTATTCAGGACGTCATATCATCGTCCTGAATGGGCTGAATAACTTACTTATATGCTTTCTATAGTTTCAATCGTATTTACCACTCTCTCAAATATTCCATATTCTTTACAATCATGTTCTTCCTTACCTTCCGTACAACAATCGCCCATTCAGTGGATTCCCGCGACTGTATCCTCAAATCCTCCTTGTTTTAAAATTTGTGATTTCCACTTAAACAAATATCAAGTTAATGAGATTGTAAATTAAGTTTATTTCAGATTGACTAGTACCTACACACGGCTACAACACCGCCGATATAACTTAGCAGTTCCGAAAATCGCGCAATATTTTTTTTAGGAACAAAATGGTGACAGAACCTGCGTGAAAGTTCGCAGAGCCTATGTTCAGAACATACATACATAACACACATACGCTATACATTTCCATTATAAGATGATCTCGCATTGTATAGGATTTTCATACAATGAGAGGTCAGCTTATACTGGAAATTTATAGCTTGATATGTAGCCGTGTGTACTATTGAAAGCCATGAATTTTTTTGAAGTTGTAGCGCGAACTGAACTTTATGTGCGGGCATTAGAGTATATGTTCCAAAAAACATATTTACTTAAACTAAATTGCAAACGCAGGATACATTATCTGTATTTTTCATTTCAGGGATCCGAACAGACAAAGCGCTGGTCGGCAGCGGTAGTGTGCCGGGATGACAGCAGCCGGGTGACGCAGAAAGTGCACCCGCTGCCGGACGGCCGGCCGCCGGACGTCGCCGTAGACCGGCACGGCCAGCACTTCCAAAGGCAGACCAACCGCCTGTCTATGCAGTTCTCTGGGCCTGGGTAAGATTGATATTCACACATACATAACACCTGTACTCCCCGAAGGGTTGGGCAGAGGTGTACCTTTAGTACACCCAGTTTTCGCCAGGGGCCTATTGCTATCAACCGGGTACAAATCTAGTCTAAGACAGATATCCATACAATATCCCCGTTTGCTGTGCAGATAGGGATTTTTCCATATGCGACTAGGTGAGCGAGTTCCCGGCACTGAACGTGTTAAAAGACAAGTATCGGGAAACAGATGCTAAATTAAACTTGTGAGTAGGTAATTTCCATTATATTTGTTTAGTTTTAAGACAGCAAACGATGCTATTAAAATAATCTTTTTCGTATAAATTCTAAAGCAAAAGCAACTAGGAAGCTGTTATCTTGGTTTTGAATAAATTATAAAATATTCATCAAAATTGGAACTTCTCAAAGACATCAGTTTAACTATCACTTACGCTTTACCTATACTCGTAGTTTGACCGAGACCACTGTACCACGCCTTAGGAATGCGCGGCGAGGCGGGGGGCAGCGTGAGCGTTGACAAATGAGCGGCCTGCACTGCCCCCTCCCTCTCGCCGCGCACATACCTAAAGCGCGGCATAGCGGTTTCGGTCAAACTATAATAAACTTTGTGTATCGCTAATTACAATCCAATAGTGTTCCTCCCAGCTTCCTTTTATGCATTGGAACGCCCCTCTAACAGTCGCTGTGCTTCGAACTCGGCACATGTTATAAAATTTATTTATTCATCTACATCTGTTCAGCCGTTTTAGCATGAACGCGTAACAAACAACAAACAAACTCACTTTCGCATTTATAATAATATAGGATTCACAACACAGCATAGATTTACCTAAGCTGTGTTTTAGGTAATTTTTTTATTTGACCACTTAGCTTTACCTACTTCTATCGTATCATTTCGCATTTCACCCTGAACTCCTATATCAAAATTATCCCTCCAGTGTTATGTTTTTAGGGTTCATATACCTATGTGTGATTCTTTTGTACTAAATAAATATTTAATAAACTTTATTTCCTTTCCAACAGTGGTGTATGGTTAGACGCAGCAGAGCGGGTACAAAGTTACGGCAGTAAAAGTCTTCCCAGAGACGCGCGGAGAGAGCCCCTAGGACAAGATACGCCAGTCAACAACCATCAGAATCATAGGTAAATACCATTAATATAGTAATTATTTCATTTATTTCATTATTAGATTGAAATTATATATTTAAATATTAGAATAGAAAACATATAAGCCACTTAAAAATATAAAAAAATAGTTATCCACCGGTATTGGGAACAGGGTCCTACCCGGCGGTCAGGGCTCCAGAGAGAGCTACTGTCAATTTACACGATGATGTGAGCAGTAGGATGACACTGCTCGAGAAGTGTCCCTTCGAAACTGTGAGACACTTCATTCTAGTTAAAACTATAATGTGCCTGTTTGGTTTGTCCAGTTCGTCCTGCCATCGTATAAGTAAATAAGCAGACCAGAAAAAGAAAAAAAAAATGACGCTGGACGTTTTCAGGACTGCCATAGATGAACTTATTATTCATTGAACCATTTTAAAATACTTCTGTTATGTTTACAGGGTAGAAGACATGCTGCGATGGGTATCAGGAGTCAACAACGTAGCGAGTGTTCATCCTGTGCAAGAACGACCTCTAGATCTCTTACCTGAAGGTACGTGGAACTGGTCATCATTAGTAACTAGTCATTATGATAACAATACGTGTAGTATCTGTGAAGGGGAATTAATCAAAATGTTTATTTCCTTGAATATTTTGAAGTAAAATTAAGTATTTCCACTATAAAATACTCGTAATTCCTCCTTTTTTCATAGTGCGTGTTTTTTTTTAATGTTTGCCCGATTGCGCTTGGAGCCTTAACCCTTCGTATGAAAGTGTATCCAAACGAGATACTATGGCTTTTTAATTGTTTCTGTAATTACGGCATTCAACCGGTTAATCAGACAAGTTTTGAGTTTTTGTTTTGTTTTGGGGCCTCTGTAGACCTTCCTTGCTCTTTCTTTGTCAGTTTGTTACTTGTTTTGCCATCAGCTAGATTGGCTAATCTTGTTTTATAAGAGTGGAAGACTTAAAAATCTACCTAAAAGCGGGTCCATACCCGCGTGCGCACGAACCGTGCATGAGGCGCCTAGCCTCGAATGGCTATGGACGCGTCACATTCTACGCGCGCGCGCATGTCTCGAACGGTTTGCGTGCAAGGATCCACAGCTGCGCAATTGAAATACTGCTCGAACTACTGAGCACATCCGAGGTCGCACAGAATGCACGCGGTGTGTTCGCAAACGAGTGTTTTGATTATCTCTTGCAAGCGAACCATTCGCTAACGGCTCACGAACATGTCCAAAGGTGTCCATATTATGTTCCTAAGATGCACGCGAACCGTACTGTTCGTGTCCGGGACAGGGCATTAAACTGGCACGCGAACTACTCGCTAACCGCTCGCGAACATGTCCAAAGGTGTCCATACTATGTTACTAAGATGCACGCGAACCGTACTGTTCGTGCGCGTGCGCAGGTGTGGACCCGCCTTAATACTCATCCTTTATATCCTCTAGGAGGCAGCAGAGAACGCGCTGTATCCGGCATGGAGGTCCCCGTGAGTCCCAGTTCCAAGCCATCATCAGGCGCCTCGCAGACCGTCGCCGTAACCCTCGTCAAGGGGGAGAAGGGGCTCGGTTTTACTATCACTACAAGAGATAATCCTACGGGCGGACACTGTCCTATCTACATCAAGAATATATTGCCTAAGGTATTTTGTTAGGTCATAAAAAAAAATATCACTGAGCTTGCTTTTAGTTTTACAGTTGGGTTCCTATGAAATAAAACGAATCGTTTTACTTAACAATGGTAACATTTTTTATTGCCAATCTGGGCATATAAATAGATTCGTAAGCTAATTTTACCTGTGATAGCTACTTACCCTATGGAACGGTCTACTATACAAAGCTATGAGGTCTTTGCTTCATTATTGGTAAAGATACAAGAGTCTTAAGTTTAACCGAGAACGGTTCGTAAATTATAGGAATCGGTATTAATCATCACCGTCATTCTCGTGCCCCTATCCTAATTTAATTTAGGTTCAGTGTTTCTAGCCATTACCCTTTTTCACATAACTTCAATGTCGTAATACTTTTAAAATAATATAGTTAAAATTCTGAGAGATCAGCAGTCATCACGTCAACGCCGGCTGTCGCTGAAAACCAGCGCTGGGGCTCTGTCTCGTATAAGGTCGCAGCATTATGCTGAGCGATGGCGTGGATGTGACGCATATTTTCCCCCAATTTGTTATTCTCGTGTTTTTTTTCTTTGCGCCATATTTACCGCAAATAAACGTATTTTATTTCTTTCTTTTCTTTCTCAGTAGATTCCTTATGCTTAAGGGGGATGCGCTAAGGTAGCCCGCGAAATTCAAAATTTCTTTAGTTTTTTACAATTTGCAGGTCAGCGTCAGGTTCTATGTTATATGATTCGCGATCGTAACAAATATGGCTCTACAGAATTATAATTATTAGAATCAGCAATACAGCTCCCTAAGTAAGCATAATCCTCAAATGTCATGGTTTCTTGAAATGTCATTCAATAGGATTACATGAACTTCGAGAGTTGTATTGATGATTTCTATGATTATAATTCTATAAATAAACATTTGATACGGCCGCGTATCATATTTAGATCAACATCAAATTGCAAAACGTAAGAAAATTTGAATTTCGCGAGCTGCCCTGATGGTTCCGCCTTAAGCAAATTACCCGGACCCGAGATGCAATACACAAAGAAGAGTTTTGTTTTTTATTAGTTTATTTTGTTCAATTAACTGATTTTGCCCTAAGTACAGTTAACGTTTGCCATCAGTTTGTGAATATTTAAGTTATAATCTGTGGAAAATGTAGTGGGTAGTCTGTTATTTCCGTTTATTATTGAATATACTATTGTTTGTTTTCCCTTATGAAAAAAAAAAAAAGTTTACTTAATCCTAATGTTTAAGATTTGACAGCAGTTGCACTGATGAGCTGCTTCCAAGTTCGTTATGTTAATTTCTTTAAAAAAAAAATTGTAACATTTCCTTATAAAGCCAGACTTTTGAAAGTAATTATGCATATGAATTCGTCTGAGATTCCCATTTCTTATAATTTATAGAAAATTAAAATGCAATTTGGAGCTAGTGAATAATCAGTCTTCAGATGCTTAGATCACCTAACTAAATTTTTTTTTTAAATGTCCTCCACTGACAGGGTGCCGCAGTAACGGACGGGCGGCTCCGCGCCGGCGACAAGCTGGTGTCGGTGAACAACGTGACGGTATCCGGCCTCACACAACAACAGGTCGTCTCGTTGCTAAGAAACACGCCCACAGAGTCTACTGTTGAAATTGTCATCGAGAGGACTGTACCTAATAGAACGCAGGTAGTAATTATATTCATTTTTTTTTTCAATTTAATTGTGTATTAATTTTCAATAGAACTTAATTATTTAAAACCTTAGATATATCGATATATATACCACTATACTCTTGATTGTTTCTCCACCTCCAAAATCCAGTTAATGGGTAACTCGATACCCTTTGGTAAGACTGGTTGTCAGACTTTCGGGCTTCTGACGACCAGTACAACTGTCAAAGATCTACAAATGACAACCGGGAACAACGGCTTAACGTGCTTTCTATATGGAGGGGGGTCTTGGTTTGTTAAATGGTCATCGATCCACGGACCAACCGCGACAAGCGCAGCTTAACCTGATCGATCGACCCGTGCGGTTGTTGTTACTTAGCCACTAGCCCCTCGACTTGTACTGAAGACAGTCACAATATTTATTTATGTAATAAAACAATCATACAAAACTTATCACATGTACATTCGCTTTGTTTTCGGACTTAGAAAGTATGACCATGTTTCTCATCTTCGCAAGGAACTCAAGTGGCTCCCAATCCGCCTTCGCAGGAGCACTCGGATCTTATGTCTCCTCTTCAACGTCTTACACAACCCGTCTTATCCTTCCTACCTGCGTGAGCGTTTTTCTTACGCTCGCCCTAGCGACGCACCGTGTAGATCACACCTTAGATCCCTCCTTAAATCTCATCCTCATAAAACAAGCTACTATTCCTATTCCTTCTCTGTCCATGCAGTAAGGTTGTGGAACTCACTTCCGCCTAGCATTCGTGATTTAAAAACTGTTTCACAATTCAAATATCGAGTAAAAGGGCATTACCTTTCCTCTCAACTGTGAGTATTTATATACCTATAGTATGTATGTTTATATATTTAAGCTCTATGTATTTATTTAAGTATATGTTAATTTATTACGTTATATGTATTTTCAATATTTTAGTTTAAGACTTCGCATATTTATATTTTTCTCTTCTTGTTCTCACACACTATTATCTACATTTCTTTATCATTTCTCCTATCGCAGGTCTGCTGGAAGAAATTTCTTAAGAAATAAGCAGTACCTTTGTACTCATAATTATGATTATGTCTTATCTGTATCTATTTTTCTGTGTGTATATAAATAATAAAATAAATAAATGTTTTCCTTGCTTCCAGAGGGTAGAACCCCAGCAAAGTCCAACGAAATACATAGAAAAGGCCATAGGTCCACCTCCGTCAAGCGAAGCCAACAAACCTTCAGAGAACGGCCGCGTGTCCAGTATAGTGAACGCGATTAATCAGAACAGTGTCAACAGTTCCATTAGGGGCAGGATACCGAAGAGTTCTTCTAAAGATGACCTGCTACACAAGGACCATAGTAATGATAATGCGCTGCAAGAGGCTTTGAACTCCTCGTCTAATTCTGTAAGTATATGATATTTTAAGAACTGCCGTCTCAGAACATAGTTATCATGATCAATAGATGAAATGATTATTTTGGACTGATTTTTAGATTTTTTAGAAAAGTTTCCAAGTCAAGTAATTTAAATCTTTTTTAGGCCTTGTCCGTTACAACTTTTTTTTTTTTTTCAATATTTAATTACGCGTTCTAGTCTGTAATAACAAAAAATAACTAATATTATTCTTTGTATATTTGAAATTTTATTCGTATTAATAAGATTTTAAAGCCAGGTTGTTATAATATCTTGATTTAAATAAGTGTCCATGGAGTTTTTTGACCATTCTTCTCCATACAGATCAACGTTTTAGAACAGGCAAGGGGGCGTCCATAAATTACGTGAGGTGTTTTTTTTTAATTTTCTGTCCCTCCCTCCCCCCCTGGTGAGATGTTGTGAGATTTTATTCAACCCCCTCCCCCATCCCCCAATCTCACATGAGATTTTTCAAAATGTGGGTTTCTTACGTAAACGCGTTGGATTGTTATTGTAAAAAGAAAAAAAAAATTGCTGACAGTGGTGCGAAAACAAAGGACGGGCTACACTGTACCGTAAATTCAGATTAAATTGAGCTATTTGGTATAAAACAAATATGGTGGTTTGACAGTCAGTAGATGTATAACGTCGAAGTATGAATGAAATTATTTTCTTTCGAACGAATTAGTGAATGATCTTAATCGTATAACGATAACGCTTAAGATTAAATCTTATCGCATGTACAGTCACGGACTTTAATTGATAAGCCACTTGCCATTTTAGCCGTGTAATGCAAATCGGGTTTAGTCGGTTATACTCGTACATCCGTCCGGTAAGTCATACGTCTTCGTATTACAGAAGAAGAAAATTATATTTGATATCTTTGTCATTGAGTGTTTGACAGGCGTGTCATTTGGGTTAGGATCACTTGAAGTAATTACACTTTCATGCAATATTAACAGAACTACAAATTTGACAGCAGAGTGAATACCCAAAGTCAACCAATTGCAGGTCTAGCAACCGTAACCTAGCGACAATTGTTTTAGCGTAGCGATAGTAACGTTAGCGTACGGAGAAGTTATGATTGGTCATTTAGACATCGGAAAAACTCGGACCCACGATTTTATCCGAACGCGTAGCGTCCAACATGATGTTCATGACAATTATGATAACTGTTTCACATAAACATAGATTACCCGATATATACTCTTTGCTGTCCCTGTCTTCGGATAGGTTTTCTGAAATAACGAGTAATTAATGAGCTCTATTTCAAAGGAGGTCAGTATCAAATAGATTGGATTAAATCAACCTTCAACCTCTATGGAAACGACTATTTCCGATTAAAAGGTTTGAGTTCGTATTTAATCGTGTAATCTCGTGAATGTATAAAACTGAAAAATTGGAAAGTTTGAAAGTGGCTCATCAATTAAAGTCCGTGACTGTACAATCTGGATTAAATGGACCAAAATAATATATATTTTTTTTGTTTCAATCAGAAAAAAAATTGCGTGATATTTGCCGAGACCCCCCCTCTCTCCAACGTAAGATTTGACTCGACCCCCTCCCCCCCTTAAACATCTCACGTATATTATGAACGCCCCCCAACAAGCTTCAACTATTTGACTAATTAACCGATTCCTTGAAAATTCAAAGGCGTCTGTAAATGAAATAAATGCTTTGAGTTTGTATCAAGAAAAAAGCATATACTACCTACCTACATAATAACATGTTTTTTTTTCGATATTATAATATTAGTTGATATTTTTTTCAGATCCTAGGCCTTCGAAACCGGCTAATACTTCGGCTGGACGTGCCGGTTCACGACTCGGAGAAGGCCGGGCTCGGCATCAGCGTGAAGGGCAAGGTCACCGTGGGAACAGACCCGCAGGACCTGGGCATCTTCATCAAGTCCGTGCTCAATGGAGGTGCCGCGTCAAGAGATGGGAGGTGAGTTAGAATATCAATATTTTTTCTTCTTGAATATTTCATATCGACAATTGCATGCAAGGCGCTAGTGTAGTAGACTAGACAGCATATTGAAAAATATGTAAATTGAGTTACAAAAAAAAGACAGTGTGACATTGGAAGATTTAATATAATAAATAAACTATATTCTTTGCTAAATATTCATAAATATTTATCTCAGTATTTGAAGCTGCACAAGTTCTGCATAAAAAAAAAAACGTTTTACCTGATGTGTTTGTTTGCACTGTCTCATTGGTCGAGTGATCGCAAGCGCTATTGCTGAGCATGAGGTTACGATTCTTAAGCCGGGCAAAGTGTGATTGAGTTTTCCATCAGGAATTTGTTAGTAGCAGCCCGGAGTCGCAATTTGTGCCCGGGTGATAGCAATATGCTTGCCCCCTATTACATGAGACTTTTGATACTCGTCCACAGATTGCACACAAACGACCAGCTACTGAGCGTGAACGGCGTGTCGCTGGTGGGCCAGAGCAACGCCGAGGCCATGGACACGCTGCGGCGCGCGCTGCTGCACGCGCGCCCGCCGCGCTCGGGCAACATCGCGCTCGCCGTCGCCAGGCGCACGGGTAGGGGCACTGGGCAGTAGACTATCTAGCATCCAACGCCGAGGCCATGGACACGCTGCGGCGCGCGCTGCTGCACGCGCGCCCGCCGCGCTCGGGCAACATCGCGCTCGCCGTCGCCAGGCGCACGGGTAGGGGCACTGGGCAGTAGACTATCTAGCATCCAACGCCGAGGCCATGGACACGCTGCGGCGCGCGCTGCTGCACGCGCGCCCGCCGCGCTCGGGCAACATCGCGCTCGCCGTCGCCAGGCGCACGGGTAGGGGCACTGGGCAGTAGACTATCTAGCATCCAACGCCGAGGCCATGGACACGCTGCGGCGCGCGCTGCTGCACGCGCGCCCGCCGCGCTCGGGCAACATCGCGCTCGCCGTCGCCAGGCGCACGGGTAGGGGCACTGGGCAGTAGACTATCTAGCATCCAACGCCGAGGCCATGGACACGCTGCGGCGCGCGCTGCTGCACGCGCGCCCGCCGCGCTCGGGCAACATCGCGCTCGCCGTCGCCAGGCGCACGGGTAGGGGCACTGGGCAGTAGACTATCTAGCATCCAACGCCGAGGCCATGGACACGCTGCGGCGCGCGCTGCTGCACGCGCGCCCGCCGCGCTCGGGCAACATCGCGCTCGCCGTCGCCAGGCGCACGGGTAGGGGCACTGGGCAGTAGACTATCTAGCATCCAACGCCGAGGCCATGGACACGCTGCGGCGCGCGCTGCTGCACGCGCGCCCGCCGCGCTCGGGCAACATCGCGCTCGCCGTCGCCAGGCGCACGGGTAGGGGCACTGGGCAGTAGACTATCTAGCATCCAACGCCGAGGCCATGGACACGCTGCGGCGCGCGCTGCTGCACGCGCGCCCGCCGCGCTCGGGCAACATCGCGCTCGCCGTCGCCAGGCGCACGGGTAGGGGCACTGGGCAGTAGACTATCTAGCATCCAACGCCGAGGCCATGGACACGCTGCGGCGCGCGCTGCTGCACGCGCGCCCGCCGCGCTCGGGCAACATCGCGCTCGCCGTCGCCAGGCGCACGGGTAGGGGCACTGGGCAGTAGACTATCTAGCATCCAACGCCGAGGCCATGGACACGCTGCGGCGCGCGCTGCTGCACGCGCGCCCGCCGCGCTCGGGCAACATCGCGCTCGCCGTCGCCAGGCGCACGGGTAGGGGCACTGGGCAGTAGACTATCTAGCATCCAACGCCGAGGCCATGGACACGCTGCGGCGCGCGCTGCTGCACGCGCGCCCGCCGCGCTCGGGCAACATCGCGCTCGCCGTCGCCAGGCGCACGGGTAGGGGCACTGGGCAGTAGACTATCTAGCATCCAACGCCGAGGCCATGGACACGCTGCGGCGCGCGCTGCTGCACGCGCGCCCGCCGCGCTCGGGCAACATCGCGCTCGCCGTCGCCAGGCGCACGGGTAGGGGCACTGGGCAGTAGACTATCTAGCATCCAACGCCGAGGCCATGGACACGCTGCGGCGCGCGCTGCTGCACGCGCGCCCGCCGCGCTCGGGCAACATCGCGCTCGCCGTCGCCAGGCGCACGGGTAGGGGCACTGGGCAGTAGACTATCTAGCATCCAACGCCGAGGCCATGGACACGCTGCGGCGCGCGCTGCTGCACGCGCGCCCGCCGCGCTCGGGCAACATCGCGCTCGCCGTCGCCAGGCGCACGGGTAGGGGCACTGGGCAGTAGACTATCTAGCATCCAACGCCGAGGCCATGGACACGCTGCGGCGCGCGCTGCTGCACGCGCGCCCGCCGCGCTCGGGCAACATCGCGCTCGCCGTCGCCAGGCGCACGGGTAGGGGCACTGGGCAGTAGACTATCTAGCATCCAACGCCGAGGCCATGGACACGCTGCGGCGCGCGCTGCTGCACGCGCGCCCGCCGCGCTCGGGCAACATCGCGCTCGCCGTCGCCAGGCGCACGGGTAGGGGCACTGGGCAGTAGACTATCTAGCATCCAACGCCGAGGCCATGGACACGCTGCGGCGCGCGCTGCTGCACGCGCGCCCGCCGCGCTCGGGCAACATCGCGCTCGCCGTCGCCAGGCGCACGGGTAGGGGCACTGGGCAGTAGACTATCTAGCATCCAACGCCGAGGCCATGGACACGCTGCGGCGCGCGCTGCTGCACGCGCGCCCGCCGCGCTCGGGCAACATCGCGCTCGCCGTCGCCAGGCGCACGGGTAGGGGCACTGGGCAGTAGACTATCTAGCATCCAACGCCGAGGCCATGGACACGCTGCGGCGCGCGCTGCTGCACGCGCGCCCGCCGCGCTCGGGCAACATCGCGCTCGCCGTCGCCAGGCGCACGGGTAGGGGCACTGGGCAGTAGACTATCTAGCATCCAACGCCGAGGCCATGGACACGCTGCGGCGCGCGCTGCTGCACGCGCGCCCGCCGCGCTCGGGCAACATCGCGCTCGCCGTCGCCAGGCGCACGGGTAGGGGCACTGGGCAGTAGACTATCTAGCATCCAACGCCGAGGCCATGGACACGCTGCGGCGCGCGCTGCTGCACGCGCGCCCGCCGCGCTCGGGCAACATCGCGCTCGCCGTCGCCAGGCGCACGGGTAGGGGCACTGGGCAGTAGACTATCTAGCATCCAACGCCGAGGCCATGGACACGCTGCGGCGCGCGCTGCTGCACGCGCGCCCGCCGCGCTCGGGCAACATCGCGCTCGCCGTCGCCAGGCGCACGGGTAGGGGCACTGGGCAGTAGACTATCTAGCATCCAACGCCGAGGCCATGGACACGCTGCGGCGCGCGCTGCTGCACGCGCGCCCGCCGCGCTCGGGCAACATCGCGCTCGCCGTCGCCAGGCGCACGGGTAGGGGCACTGGGCAGTAGACTATCTAGCATCCAACGCCGAGGCCATGGACACGCTGCGGCGCGCGCTGCTGCACGCGCGCCCGCCGCGCTCGGGCAACATCGCGCTCGCCGTCGCCAGGCGCACGGGTAGGGGCACTGGGCAGTAGACTATCTAGCATCCAACGCCGAGGCCATGGACACGCTGCGGCGCGCGCTGCTGCACGCGCGCCCGCCGCGCTCGGGCAACATCGCGCTCGCCGTCGCCAGGCGCACGGGTAGGGGCACTGGGCAGTAGACTATCTAGCATCCAACGCCGAGGCCATGGACACGCTGCGGCGCGCGCTGCTGCACGCGCGCCCGCCGCGCTCGGGCAACATCGCGCTCGCCGTCGCCAGGCGCACGGGTAGGGGCACTGGGCAGTAGACTATCTAGCATCCAACGCCGAGGCCATGGACACGCTGCGGCGCGCGCTGCTGCACGCGCGCCCGCCGCGCTCGGGCAACATCGCGCTCGCCGTCGCCAGGCGCACGGGTAGGGGCACTGGGCAGTAGACTATCTAGCATCCAACGCCGAGGCCATGGACACGCTGCGGCGCGCGCTGCTGCACGCGCGCCCGCCGCGCTCGGGCAACATCGCGCTCGCCGTCGCCAGGCGCACGGGTAGGGGCACTGGGCAGTAGACTATCTAGCATCCAACGCCGAGGCCATGGACACGCTGCGGCGCGCGCTGCTGCACGCGCGCCCGCCGCGCTCGGGCAACATCGCGCTCGCCGTCGCCAGGCGCACGGGTAGGGGCACTGGGCAGTAGACTATCTAGCATCCAACGCCGAGGCCATGGACACGCTGCGGCGCGCGCTGCTGCACGCGCGCCCGCCGCGCTCGGGCAACATCGCGCTCGCCGTCGCCAGGCGCACGGGTAGGGGCACTGGGCAGTAGACTATCTAGCATCCAACGCCGAGGCCATGGACACGCTGCGGCGCGCGCTGCTGCACGCGCGCCCGCCGCGCTCGGGCAACATCGCGCTCGCCGTCGCCAGGCGCACGGGTAGGGGCACTGGGCAGTAGACTATCTAGCATCCAACATCAAATCAGCGTCCTGTAAAGAGCATAAGGCCACCATATTACCACCACCGGCAGAAGTGTTGGTCCTTCAGTACGAAAACGATTTCATACTGGACCTTCTTATCTGACATCATTTAAATCTATATTTTGGGATTTTTAAAGTGGTGGAATGTTTATTCTCAGTCACAAAATTGTTTTGCCCTTGATAAATCACAAATCTTGGCGAAACGTAAATCCTCCTCTAACAATATAATTTTTCTCCCAACAGATAGTATGGACAGCTTAGCAAGGTGGAAAGACGACACGCCACCAAACGGCAACGACACAACAAACTCCAATGAAAACTCACAGAACTACAACACAGTGATATACAACGCCAGTAGCGACAAAGAAAACAAACCCGTTGAAAACTACAACCAAAAATACGACGCTAACCAAAACGAGGGCTTTGACAGCCATGACGGAAGAAGCAGCAAGAAACACGCCTCCATAGTCACTATCAATAACAATAATAGTTGGGTCTCAAACCAATCAGATGACAGCAAAGGTTACTTAGAAAGAGACAAAGATGCGCCACCTCATGATAACAAAAGAGATAGCTTCGAATGGAGTAGGCTAGACGGTTGGAACCCTGTCATAGATAGACTGACTGGACTAAGAAATGAGAGCTACTATATGGCGACACAAATTGATGCTCCAGTTACAAATGGACATCATTATAGACAGAATTTAGGACATGTGCACATGCCGCGGTCGCCGCCTGCGCATCATAATGTGATTATTGAAGAGGATTATGGTACTACGAGGTAAGTTTTTTCGAGATTATTTTCACTAACCTAAATCGCGTGTATTTTGCGTACGGAAAAAAACGCCCATAAAACAGTTTTGATTCTGAAAAGTACACTGGTTACTTTATCTTCATAACGACCGTTATATGACCTCCTCCATTGTCTAAAGTATTTTTCTTAAACTACTTTATAATACATATTACATCCCTAGGGATATAGCTATATACCGTTATATGAGCGTTTTATAACTGTCGGAGTGCTTTAATTTTGTTACTGCAACTAATTGCGCCGTAGCGCTTGCCGGCCGTTGGCGCGGTACCGCTCGCTTCGCTCGCTCGGCTCGCGAGTAGTTGGTCACTGTTCTTACCTAACCTGACCTAGTAAGATAGTTATGAACTGCTACATATAACTATATTGAGGTATATAGCTATATCCCTAGATATCCTTAGGGATATAACTATATGACGGCTTCAACCATCTTATTGCGACATATCTATGTTAGATTAAGCTTTTATTTACTTATTGTTGTACACGAGGTTAATTTATTTTAAAAAGCGTGCATCATTAGAAAATAATGCCCGCTTTAAATAAATGAGCCTCTTTTTATCCTTCTGGCCTTATCTTACAGTAGTTGGTCGCAGTAACTAAGCTAGGGTACCCCGATGAAACGGGTCAGGTTACATTGGAACTGTGACCAACCACGCACGAGCCGAGCGAGCGAAATGAGCGGTGTCGCGGCAGCGGCTAGCGACGCAGTTTGGTCGCAGTTTTACTTGGCTATTTAGTATTTCCAGGACACCAAAAATAGGAATTATTTGAGGTTCGATTAATACACGCCCTATGTTTTTACCATCTAGGGGTAGCGTCAGCGGTGGTGGGGGCGAGTCCGGCAGTGAGAGCGGCGCCGGGTTCAGTCGCGACGCCGTCGGACGAAGATCCATGTCCGAGAAACGACATGCCGCTCTAGACGCCAAGAGTACTGGCACGTACAAGAAGATCAAAGAGATTAAGGCTGTTAATTGTAAGTATGAACAAAAATCTCCAGGTATTATTTGATTTTGGTAAAGCTTTTGACTCCCTCTCTGTGGCTGTTTATCTCTACAAATTGGGAAGTTTCTAAATAAGTGGCGAATCTTAAAGACTGCTCAAAGATTGTTCAAATAGGGTACATCGACTCTTTACATAATTATATCAATGGTGGAGTTCCCCAAGGCACTTTACTGAGACACATAAATCAAATGAGCTTCTTTTTCAAATTCTTTGAGCAAATGATATTCCAGATACTAACATATTTATTTAATTGCAGCCATGTTAGTAGGCCCATCATTAGGAATGAGAAAGTCATCAAGTCTGGAGTCGCTACAGACCGCCATACAGGAGACGCAAAGAAATCCGCGCAACGAACCGATCTATGCGCGAGCGCACCCACGTGAGTCTACTGTTTTTTACTATTAGTACAATTATACTGACTTTTTTTTGTTGTAACGTTCCCACGATTATAATAATTAAATTAAATTGCTGTTCTTCTTTGTATGAATTAGTAGCAAATTATTCTAATGTTGTAGTAAGTAAAAAGTGGGTTAAACAAAAGTATGCCTTGTTTACAAATTGTTCAGGATAATGCTTTGCTAGGTCAAAGCAGGTAGGTTAAGGCCGTGGAAACTTCTTGGTCATTACGGCTATAAGAAAGATATTTCATTACAGCTTTAGTTTGCTATCCACAATTTTATTTTTCGAATCGATACATTTTATTTTAATAAAATTAAATAAATATATATTACACAAAAACACACACACACAACACTCACACAAACAAATATTTTTTTAATTCCACATTTTAACGTGGAATTTCATCGATCATTAATGTATGCGCACTGTTGTAAAGGAAATTACTTAACAAATGTCATGAGGCGATAGCTACTTAAATATTAGCACAGTATTCCTAATTTTGTTTATTATTGCAGCACTAAAACATTGGCTAACTGACGACAACAACGGGCCCGACATGATACGAGGATCGCCACAACAGTCATCTCTCTCACACAAGAAGCCGTCTCTACTCAAGTCTTTATCAACTATGTTCAGGTAACTTTTATTTTACTCTTCTCTTCCTCTAAGACCTGACCAGGATAGCTATTCACAACCGTTTGACACTCATGTGTGCCGAATCGAACATAAATCAATGTTATCGAAGGAGTCACGTTGTTCCGCTATTCTTGCGACAGATATATAAATAAATAAATATAAAGATAAATGGAACGTAGACTGAACTTCACATAAAGTTGAACTTAATTTCCTTTTCTGTAGTATTGTAGTAGTTTTAAAACTGTAATTATTTGTTTATTTTAATCTCTTCAGTATTTTAGCACTCCCCTTGGTTTGTATACCAACAATATATATTGCACTAAGTTACCTATATGTGTGGACTTGTAATTAGCTAAATAGTTACCTAAATTGTAATTATTTTATTATTTGTCTGTAAGTCCTCCTAAAATAAATAAATATATAGAGAGAAATTAAATTCATGGGCATCCTCTTAAGAGGACATTGTACTCATCATTATGAAAAACTTTCACTATAGACAAGATATTATATTGCGGTCGGGGGTAAGGCAAATCAAGTAATTGAAAATTGGTTATTATCGACAAGACAGTCTGTGGGTTGGTTGTGAATACAAAAATGCTTGTTGTTGCAAGACCATAAGCTGATGGCAACACATCGCTATGCCTCTGATACTGCAGATCACTTACCATCCCCATTAAGTATCCATTGTAATCGGTAGATTTTTTTTTTTAAATATTTGACTCGGTGAATATATAGTAATTAGACTAAAAAAAAAGTTGAACAATGCATACTACGGGTTAGAGTGGCGAGAAGCAAGATAATGGTCAAAGTTAATAAAATTGCGCTAAATTCTAAGTTTCCAACAGCTTCCAGCAGTTTGGTAGTTTTTTTACATTGTGTATTTTTTATTTGAACATTATATCCTCTTTGTTATTATTGTTTGTCAAATTAACTCATTAATTCTAACTAAGTAAATAATTCCTTTTGTATTCGGTCCCACGCTTTTGTTTAGTTGTAAATAATTCAGCACTAAAAAGTAAGTGCATCATTAACATTATACTAATTAATGTTTTTTAATTGTGTTACCTACGCAATAAAAGGCGGCATCCGTAAAAGTTATAAAGCTGAAACATTATCATAAAAGAGGTGGAATTTATCATAAACATTGGTGTTATAAAACCACAATAAATTAACATACCAAGTAACAAAACTTTGAAAAAGTAATTGAATTAAAAATCCGGGTTAATTCAAATTAAATAGCACATTAGGACGAGACGTGTTTTTAGGGAGTTTGTTGCGTTGCGTTACGTGTTGCTAGGGAGTTTGTTGCGTTACGTGTTGCTAGGGAGTTTGTTGCGTTACTTCATCCCAGCTTAAGCACTAGAAAGAGGTGGAGAGAATTTTTGACCTTTATTTTTTTTATTATTCAGCGTAATTTGAGCAAATGATTTTTGCATGTACTCTTCGATTTTTTCATCACTTACCTAAAGAAATTTGTTTTGTAAATAACCCTAAAATTTTCTTATGTTGTAACCAATAGGATAGGCAAGCCTCATAAGAAAACAGAAACAGAAGTATATGGAAGATCACAGCCAGGTCGGGCATCGGAGAAGTCACTGTCAAGAGAAGCGTTAGAGCGACACAACAGGATAGATGAGAGGGAGAAAGAAGAAGAACCCAATCCATCCCAGTCAAAGTCACAGCAGAGGTATGTTTAACTACGAATTCAAATTCAAATTATTTTTATTAATTTTATATTTAGAACATAGGTAAACAAAAAATTACAGATGTCTATATACAATATATAATGAGACCATGTCAAAGAATCAACTACAGTATAACTTATTTTTCAATTTTATTTTTCATGTATCTTAATACTTGGCTCTCGATGTGTATCTAAGTTTAATTGATAAGCACGAGTAAATCATTTTCATTCAAACTAATAATTCATATTTAAAGCTAAGAAAATGCGACGCTGTCATATATTTTTTATTATGCACAAAAGTAGTTAAAGTTAAATGTTTTTTTAATTTTTTTATGTGTTCCATAAATAATCGTAACTTTTTCGAATTATATTGCATGAAAAACAAAAAAAAAACTTGATTCTTTAACATGGTCTTATTAATATCTTAGATTTATGAGATATCAACAGGAACACCTTGTATAAAATGAACGCTTTGTCTTGCCGTCAACGGCGCACATATATTATATATAATTTCTAATTAATTAGTATTAAATTACACTTAAAATAATAAATAAAACTAAATTATAACAATTTAAACTTTACATACCTTAAAACCATTCGTTATTTCATTCAATTATCATAACAATATATTAAATCACATAACAACATTAAGATATGCTGAGAAGGTGCTAGCATGGCATCCTGTTTGTTTCTGATGCATGTATAGTTATTAGATTGTAAATCCGTAATTCGCTGTAAGATTAGTTTATTTATCCTAAGTGAATTCGTTTAAGGGCTGTGGATTTTGTGAATAAATAAATAAATTCAATGAAATTTAATAAAACTTTTAAATTATTAACAAAACAAAATCCTAATAAAAAAATAAATGTCAAGAAACTCACTAATTACTCACGGTACTCATTGATTGGGGAATATTTTTTTATATTTAATAAATTAAGAACCGCTTTTTTAAAATGGTGTGTGTCAAGATATTTTATCTTGTTATATTTTCTGGGTGCCATTCCTAAAATGCAATAGATTTAATTGGAATAGCACATATCTCTCTGTTGCGTCGTTTTGATCTTAATGTTTGAAACAAATGCAAGTTTGATTTTACAAATACTGCAGTCTCATAGATGTATAAATAAGGTAAAGTAAGAAGTTTTTTCTTAAAAAACGGAATACAGCTATTAGTTTTTTTTTAGTTTCTTTTAAGCTTTGGAAGAGCTTTCCCCAATACTTTATTCCAAAACCTAACGTTGAAGAGACATAAGATTTGTATGCTATCAAAACTACGGACTTTTTGCTATTTTTGCAAGGTTATAAAGCGCATAAGAATACTGGTTTAGTTTTTTACAGACAGTATCTACATGATGTTTCCAGTTTAGATGACTATCCAAGTAAAGTTCTAGAAACCTGCCGAACTTGGCACTGTTGGTTTCAGGTTTTTTTTTTTGTCTGCATACATATATTTAAATTTAGTTTTTTGGTCTTTGTTGGAACGTCAGAAACTGTGTTTTTTTCTAAGTTTACTTTTAGCTTATTCTTAAATAACCAGTTTATTATAAAATGAATTAAAATGGATGGAATTATTTATGTCATTTTCATATGGTTCTAAGTTTTTATACGGTATAATAAGTGGACTGTCATCGGCAAACAGGACGTTATGATAGTCGGTACATTTTGGCCAATCATTTATAAATATGAGAAACAGCAAGGCCCCAAGGAAACTCCCTTTGGGTACACCACAAGTTGTATACCTTATATGGACGAACTGTGAGCAACTTCTATCTTACAATTAGGACAAATTCGATTTAAAACCGTGATTTGTATTCTTCCACTGAGATAAGTCTTGATTAGGCATAATATGTTTCCTCGGACACCATAACGTTCATTCTAACTTACCCAGTAATATTTTGTGATCCACGTGATCGCCTTAGACATTTCCATAATTACTGCGGCAATAGGTTTTTTTTGTCAATTTCAGCAATTTTTTCAAAGAGTTGATCGATGTTGTTTGTATTAGAATCGAGATTATTTTGGCTTGTACAGAATACGAAATGATAATGAGGATGAAGAATGTCATTGAGATTTTTTTAAACAATAAACAAGTTTGGACTTAATTTCGCGATTAAGTCTTTTTTTCTACTTATTAACATTATCCTAAATCACTGCCTCATTTATTTCTTTAATTATTTCTGGTGATTCCTAGTACAATTTGCACTTAGTTCATCGGTAATTTATTTTCTCATGATGTTACTTTTTTATATGCACTCGACTCGATCTGTCTGTTATCTGGATCTTTGCTATAAACTGACCATGTGAGAAGGTATAGTTTGACCGAGATCGCTGTACCGCGCCTTAGGATTGCGCGGCGAGGCAGGGGGGCAGCGTTGACGAATGAGCGGCCTGCACTGCCCCCCTCTCGCCGCGCACATACCTCAGGCGCGGTGCAGCGATTTCGGTCAAACTATAGATACAGCTGTAAAGTTAAGAAGTTATATTAATAAAAGCTCGTGTTCCATCAGATCAGAGGCAGCACACACGCGGCAAGGCAGCAGCGGCAGCGGCGGCTCGCGCGCGCACAAGGCGGAGCGGCGCGCGCCGCCCTACCGCGCGCCGCCGCTCCAGCAGCAGCCGGTAACTACATGTTTATATACCTTACGGCGGGTCCACATCAGCGCACGCGCAGGATCCGTGCACGCTAGGCGCGTCGAACGGCTATGGATGCGTCACATTCTACGCGCGCGCGCATTTTGCGAACGGTTAGCGCAATAGGATGTTGACAAAAAAATGTTTTTGTCCGTCTGGTATATTATTAAAAAATATTGGACACGTATTTTTTTCTTTTACGTAATCTAAAGATTACGACTACGAATACATTGAGTAGGCAATACGTTAAAATGTGGCATAACGTCACTCCCCGGTAGATTTTATACTGACTTGTGACGTAGCGAGCCTCACTCCCTCAATTTAATGCGTTTTATCTAAACCATTTTTATTAATATGATAAAGCAAAAAGTACGTGTATAATATTTTTTTTTATCTGACTGACAGGCTAAATAGTTTTTTTTTCCCATTCAACATCCCTATTGAAGCTCACGCGCACTAACCGTGAAGTGCTGGTGCCCATACTATGTTCACGCGAACCGCACTGTTCCTGCGCATGCGCAGGTGGTGGACCCGCCTTTAGTACTGTCGTGGTAAAAAAATAATATTATAAATTATAATTATATTTTTTTTTATTTCACTCTCTAAGTAAAACAAAAACTTAATCTGTGAAGTACAATTTTTAAGGTGTTTGATGATTGTACAGCGCAGCACATACTTAATGATATACAAACTTCCAAACTAAGTCAAGCTTGTATTTTGGGAGTTAGTGGTTCTTCAGATGCAGGACTTACATGTACCTTGTAGCCTAGGAATTCACATCCAAGACAATAACAGTAAATAAATTAAACAAAAATTTTAATATCGCAACATACATTGAGAAATAAATTATAAATCAAATTACAGTAACTACATTATCTAACACTAAAAAAATTAAAATAAAAAGATAATTAAATAAACATGTACCTTCACATTGATCGTCTATCCAGCATTCGCGTTTTATTTTCCAAACATGTAAGCAATTAAGTGTTTTTATAAAAATTACTTTGATACCTACAAACGGCTCAGTTTGCACTACAACTTCAAACATTGTCATGTCGATTTCAATAGTAACGGTCATTCTAGAATCAGTTTAAGCAGAGTTTTGAACGTCGACCGTCGTCATGACTTCGGGTGTGATCAATTTGCTTACAAAACCTCCAGCAGGCTTTTTGTGTGGTCCTAGGATACAAAGTTTCGTTCTTCCTTAATATTGACCGCTAGAGACTTGCATATTTGCACAACTTCAAAATGATAAGTGTATTTTGTTCTTTTGAACACATTACTATTATTCCTTTTATATGAAATTGATATTTTATATGGAAAAAGCAAAACGAAAACTCCCATTTTTCGAGCTTCTTCACTTTTCCAATTTGTTTCAAGTGAATTAAAATTGTTTTATCACTCACACCGAAGCCTGTCGCTAACTTTGACGTAGTCTGCGATGGGTCCGTTTCCATGATCACTTTAAATTCTTTATTGCCAACTAGGGTCTGCGGTCGTCCACGGGGTTTGTTCTGTAGGTCAAAATTTCAAGAACGAAAACATTGGAACCAAAAACACTGTAGCTTCCCCATACACATTATTAATCCTTCGAGCTGTTTCTGCAGCGCTGGTGCCACGGTGGAACTTGTATTCGCAAATGGCGCGAAAAAAAATGAATCACTAAATTCGAAACACAAATACACAAGCCTAAATTTGAATTTGGAATTCCAAACCAAACGCCAGATATTTGAGATCAAAGTGGCCAGTTCGACAAAACGCCAATTTCATATGTAAGGACCCAATATTTTGTTTACTGCAGTGTACGGACAATAACAGTTACCTATAATAGAAATAAGTGGGTTATCCCCATGATTTAGCCGAAGGCTGTCTTGCGGCATCTGTTAGAACCTCTTAAATAATGACAGTGGAATTCCAAAACATTACTAAAATGGAAATTACCCAAGTTTTTTGAAATTGCGTATTATTTCCTCTGTGATTAATATCGTCTAGAATCTCGGTCGCTACTGATATCATATCGTGATATTTAATAACGTAGTCAGCTTCTATGAATAGAATTACTTTAATAGTTTTTACGGAAAATTTTCTAGAATAAATATTAATATTAATGATACCTACGTAATAAATAGTAGATTTGTATAGACAACGTGTATTTGTTGTGTAGCAGGGAATGGACAGCGCGTGGGGACCCACCGGCCACTACGTCAACTATGAAGAAATACAACAGAATTTAAAGTGAGTACACATTATTGTTACAGCCACCAAACAAGTTTTTATTAAAATCTCATTACCCCATTTGGTTTTCATGCAGTCCTTTACTAACATAGCTTTAATAAACCTGTGATCTTTGCTCTGCGTTCTAAATTCTAAGACCTAACAAAAATACATGAAAGCTAACGTGTTCATCGGCGGTAAGCGGGGGCGGGGGGGGGGGGAGGTCAATGGAGCAGTCTATTATGATGGAAGATTATTAATTATCATGACCTCCGGCGCATTGTAAAACTACTTTATTTCATTAAGCACTTAAAAATCAGAGGAATAAAAAAAGGCGTCTGAAAAAGGGGTAAACATCTCCCCTTAATTATAATCTTATCGAAACCAGAATGGTATCATTTTGAAGCCCTTTAAATTCTCCAGGGTATTTTTACGATGTCTTCGAAGTTTAACATATTTTTTTAAAAATAGAGCCGGTCAGAAACAAGCGATATTTTTCATAAAAAATTTGTTTATTATTATTTACCAAAAACAATAAATTGTACCCTTTTCAGTGATGCATTTTTGATACCATTGTCATTTTTCGCAACATTTCGACGCTAGCCGGGTTGCACTTTTCTTGAAAACGGGTACCCTTACTGGGTCGATCGAAAAAGCATTTTCAATGCTAAAAAGCGAGCTCACCTCGATTTATCCAGCACAGTTCCAATTCCGACTTATATCTAACTGAGAATTCCGTGAAAACTCTCAGTGTCGCACAAGTTTTAAGACCAATAAGATGGTTACGTATGTAACTTTAAGTAGCTAGTTTACACCGTATACCTTGACTTGTCTTTATTGAAGCGCTTGACTAGTTCGAAAACTACTTATTTTCATGAAAAAGTTTTATTTTTTTTCCTTCAGTACTTACGGTACGGCAAGTACCGAAGGACCAAAAATAAATTCCGAAACTAAACCGCTCATAATATTACAGCGCGCGCCGCGAGAAGTTGAGTGAGGTGCAGATAGGACAGATGAGGCGACAGGTCAGCGCGCAGAGAGCCAAAGCCGAGGACGAGAGGTGAATATCATTGAAAATACTATTCAACAGTACAATACCAGTACCCTAATTTCGTAATACACGATCAATCGAAATTTGAATCGTTTTGAAACAAATTGCTAATCCATTGCCTCATAAGTTCGAAAAGAAAAACTGCTCAACAACGTAAATAACGCAATGAATGTTGTTGAACTGTCAAAATGACACAAATTTGACGTAATCGTTTACGAAAATGTGTAACGTAATTAGATAGCAGATCTACCATTAGTAGGGGTTTTCAAAAGAGTTTTGAAGATATAAAAAGTAATGACGCCATTGCTAAGTTTTAACGCCGCCTAATTAAGTTCAGTTTACTTACTGTTAAAAACAAAGAAAACCTTTTAAAGTCCAATATTCATTAGTAGTTGAATAGAAAAGAAAAAATACATATCGTTAAATCGCGAATCCTTGAACTTACTATTGTAGAAACGTGCTACTCACGTTTACATACCTACCTACCTAAAATTATACACAAACTACAATCAACTCGATCTGTAATAAAATATAGTTATGTGAACACATTTTATTACTCAACCATATAATTGACTAGCTAGGTACTGGTTTAGCGGCATCAGTAACACTACTAAGAACAAAACTATTAAACCAACCTTAACATTGAACAGATGCATTTCATACTGACCTGCTAATTGGACATAAAACCTGTTTCTAAGAACAAGTAAATAGGTGTATTAAAAATAAAATGACGGCTTCCATCTTAATAAGCAGCGCACAATAAAATAATATGACAAGTCTCCTTCCTTAAACCACAGATTAGTACAGATGGTTCACTCCGCAAAATCATTTAAATAAAAAGCGACTCTTGCAGCGACACAATAAAGTGCAATTCAGGTCGCACAGCGCTAATTACCTACAGTTATATTCACGTAGAAGTTGCCTCTCTTTTTATCGCGTAACTCTTATATCTTCTGACTTCGTTTCGCTCACTGAATTGGCCCGACAAGACGAGCCCGCCGCGTACTTGTAGCTTCATACCTAAAATACGGAGTGCGCCTTCTGTACTATTCTGTCGTTATACCTAGAAATTAGATAAACGTTAATAACAGTGGACATGACTGTAATAATTAAAGTTGTGATGTTTTCCTCTTCCTCTGGAAATTCCTGGGCGTTGGTAAGATGCTTGTGCTTTGTAAGATTACTAGTAAAGCTGAGTACAGATTATGTACAACAGAACATGCAAGGCAACGTGTCAAGCAACTTTTTCTATACATTTTAATAAAAATGTATGGGAAATGTTGTTGCTCGTAGTCTGTACGTGGCTTTAGGCTTGATTGAAGGTAGCATGCTCATGTGTTGCTTCCTTAGACTTGTATTTTACTCTCGATCCACAATAAATACTATGTTTCGATTTTTATCAGTTATATAAGTAATAACTAGATTGGAACTGTGCTCGATTACCAAAAGGCTAATTGACGTCATCCTGAGAAGAAATACGACGTGTGATTTAACACCACCGCTAACAAAAAGTTAATGTGCAAAAAACGATAGCGCAAATGTAAAAAGGTTTTTTGTGTTCAATAACCAAATGGTAAAGGTATGGCGCCGTCAGTCGTCTAGCTAATAAATAAGACAAACGTTTGTAACTTTTTCAGACACCAATAAACTTTTTCCATATCTTAGGACTGTTTTTTGAGTAGTCAGATATAGGAAGAATAAATATGACAGTTTGACATGTATTCTATACAAGAGCTGTCAAACAGCAATTTTACTCCTGTATTAAAAAGGTATCTGACTATTGAAAAATTAGGCGTTAGGCCGTTTGTTCACCGCACCGTGAGCGGGACGTCAACGAGAAAGAGATGACGACGCAGGCCGAAGTAGCGATAGTACATTTACTATGGCCGCGTAATCTCGTTCTTCGTTCACGTTCCGTTCACGGTGCGGTGGACAAACCACCTTTATCTTGCCTTCTGCCTTATTCTCGGCATTATAAAAACAACGACTTATGTGGTTTTTGCATCCTGTATCAATTGTTTAAAAATCTTCCATCTTCATAAATCCGCACAATGCAATGGTCTGAATATGTAAATTTCTAAGAATTCTGTTTTAAGTGACGCGTGAGCATGAAACCTTGAATTCCATTCGAGATTTTGCGTATTTTGCTAAGATGACTTGCTAAAGTTTTTTACTTAGTAACTCTCCGTATGATTTTATAAGTATTTAGATTTTGTATAAAAAGATTCTTAAAGTAATCTTTAAAGTTAACTAGCAACATCTTTAGTTACCTAAATGTTTAATGTCATACCTATGCATTTATGATGAGGTAACATGGAACTATGCATAATGAGGTATTTGAATTTTTTTCGTAGTTATAACTATTCAAAAAATCACAAGAACAAACGCAAAAACGCAAATACCCACATTAAAAATAATTTTGTGCATGCAATAACAGAAACATTACTTACGTATATTAATTTGGTAAAATATCATTATTTGTTTGCGTTATCAATTATCGTTATTTTGATTTTGTATGTTTAACCCCTGAAGTTATAACAAGAAAAATCTGTAAATATCTACTTACCTACATGCCTCTCTGTTCGTGTTGCTGTCGTGGTTTTAAAAATATTCGGTCCCTTGATCCGCAATTGTTCTTCTTACACGGTAAAAACTTACTAAGCATGTTAAAATTATATTATGTAATAGTTTATGTGTAGATTGCTTTTGCACATAAAATCGTATGATCATATTGCACAACATTAAATTAACTTTGAGTGCACAGATCGTGCAATCATTAATCAAGTTGCGTAGTAACGCACTTTTGTTAGTAATACCTACCTACATTTCAACATTCTGTTACAAAAAGTATTTCCAGTAAACTAAGTAGTATTTTTTTAGCAGGAAGATTAATAATTTAATATACCACGTCGACATGTACAGACGCCAGCACATCAACCTACCCGAAACTGTAAAATTTTCTCAATCAACTTTGAACCTTATTCTTTGGTGATAAGGTTGAAAATCGATTAAAGAAAATTGATAGATTGTAGTAGGTTGATGTGCTGGCGTCTGTACCTAACATATGGGTTTTTAGAAATCATTGGATTTATAGTCATCAATTAATGCATTAATATTTTTTTGGTAATTCCTTCATTGCTAAGCGGTTTTTCAGTAGATTTGATTTCATTAGCCGTATTTAAGTCAGTAGGTACAGGATTATTTTTAAAACACTAACGAGCATGATTAAAATTAAGTAACTGGCTAATGTTTTTAAAATATAAAACCGTAATTTTTATCTTTTCATACAAAATTTGCGACGGCCTTGTTATGTTTGCATTTGAAAGATTTTTATTTCTTTTCTAAAAGCCATAATTAGTTGAGATAATAAAAAATCTAAGAACTCGCCATTATTTTGACAATAACCCTGTACAGCTGTAATATAACAAACAAATTTGTCTTTTGTCATTAATGATTGTTTTTAACGCGACAGTCGTCGGGTAGGCGCGGGTGGCTACCACTCACAGCGCTCCTGTAGGGAGAGGGAAAGCGGAGTCCGACCGCAGTCCAACTACTACGAGTACGAGAGCGCACCGCCGAGGAGGCCAGGGAAGCTCTCCCACTACCACTGAGCAATGGACTACAAACACCGCGATAACTTCGTTGCGGCTCCGAACTTCGTCGTCTACTTCACCCGAGGTATCAGATCTCATTTTAATTGGCGATACTCTTAACGATTATATCGCTTCGCTAGACGTCAGTAACGCAATCTGTTGGGTCGACGCCCTATTGATTTAGCTTCAAGTGTTCCAGTGCCTTCACTGAGACTGAGATCATGAGCCACCGTAATTGGTTTTTACTTAAGAGCTTTATGGCTGTAATGAATGCAGAAGTATGGAAAAGGCTGTTTTAATTATGTCTAAATTCTATATTATTTATCAGAAACTGTTAATTACACAGTTTCTCTTGTTCAGCAATAAGATGAGCGCGATAAAACTGCTTAAAATAAAATTTTATTTGCTTAACTGGCCTACTGAAATATGTAAAAACAAGGGAGCTATGTAATTGTGTGGTAAAAATCTTAATTTTACTACTCCCAGTGATTCGTATACGTTTCATTATTAACTACGGTTTGTGACTATAACAATGTATTTTTTTCACGGGTAGGTTAGTAGGATGGTTAGTTATTGTCAGATTTCCAATAAAAAATATAAAAATATATGTTGTATTTGTTTTTATTTTGGAATGCTGTGCGCTAAGGGCTTGGCTTTAAGGCACAGTTAAAATCTTTTGAAACTGTTGTTAACTGTGAATTGAATTGTAAAAATGGTATGTCACCTGTCACCTACACGTCATTTTCTTTTAACTGTGAAACGAGTTAATATTTTATAACCAAACTAGCGTCCGCCAGCGGCTTCGCCCGCGTGATATCTTTATAAATTATAGCCTATATTACTCAGTGATAATATAACATTCTACTGGTAAAAGATTTTTTTAAATTAGGTAAGTAGTTTTTGAGTTTATTCATTAAACAAACAAAAATACAAATCTTTTCTCTATAATATTAGAAGAGATAAATCATTTTAATGGACGGGGTTTATAGTAATTGTTTAATATGTCGTCAAAACGATTTTTTCTTGAGTTTATTTATATACGGGTCATCTTTTGGCTTTGAAAGCTAATCATATAAATACAAGGTTAGCTATCTTTGACGTCTCACAGTTGACATAGAGAATAATCTGTAGTTGACACATAAATAAGAATAGCTACCATTTGATAAAGATATCTCCTAGTTACGTCAAAAAATGGTTACACAATCACAAACCTTAGAAATAAATATATCCAATGTCAAGAGAACTTTTGTGACATTATAATCAGTTTTTTCTGTTATGTCCTTACTATAGTTTGATCGAAACCGCTGTACGCCTTAGGTAAATGCGCGGCGAGATTCGTCAACGTTCACGACCGACTTGCCGCGCATTCCTAAGGCAGTCCTACAGTGGTCTCGGTCAAACTATAGATAACATTAGGAATCTGTTTAACAAAGATGCTATACTTTAAGATTATTTACTACTATGTTATACCGGCATTACATGTAGCCATTTCCTCGAATATTCGCACGTAAAAACGATCCAGTTTTTATACAGTCAGGTTAATTGTTAAGTTAATTGACACCCTACGGCAATTTGCCGTGTTGTTTTCTATTTATTAAATGGCAAGCCAAGTCGATGTCGACTATTCTGCCAATGTGTAAAGTGCAAGATTTAAAAAAACACAAAAGTATAAAGAAATAGAACAATTGAAGACACAAGTAAAATTCTTCGATTAACACAGTTGAAAATTTGCCGTGTTATAGCAATTTCATGCATCTGTCAAATAATGGCAGAAAGTTTTGATTTGAATAAATGGAAAATTTTACTTGGTAGTCACTTTGCTTAACAACAAATTTCCCTGACTTTTACTTCTCATATTAAAAGGTATATAATGTCTTCCTTGCGGCCCAAAACTTTTCATTCAAAACTTGCTAGTCTAAGAGCTAAGTGGCAAAATGTTACTCAAAGTCTTAATCCCAGCGCTCACTTTAGTTTTGATTTTTCTACCAAACGTATCTGTGACGAAGATAACCCTAAGTTTCTTTTATCTTATCTAATGTCTCCTGAAAAGCTCTGAAATTTACTTTTTAATAAACTTAGTGTCCCTAAAATGTCTAGTGATAATGCTAGTGATCTTTTTAGAATGTACGAGGAATGCGTTGTGTAGTGGCCGTCCTTAGTTCTATGTAAAGATTCTTATATATACCTATTCTATTGTGGATGGTGGTGCCATCAATACTTAGTTTTAATTTTATCTGATGTTGCTGTACTTATGATCTGTGCTGTCGTAAAATAACTTAATTCCAGTGACACAGATTTCGCTACACCATTATTGATTGTATATAAATTTTAATACTATATTAGAGGGGTATATACAGGCTCAAATTAAATCAGCGAAACCCAGAGATGTGATGGGAATCGAAATCTAAAAATAATAATAATTAAAAAAATATTGGTGACTTTTTTGCAGGGTCATACACCAAGTTTTTGCAGTCACCTGAAATATAAGTTTAAAAAATCTGTTTTTTTTTTGTTAAAATTTCACAAATGTATCGTATGTAATCGGTATCTAAACAGGATAAAACAAAAGAAAACAGAGTTTCTCAACTCGTATTTTAAGGCCGCACGCACTTTGGACGCGTTTTCGTACGAATTTCACTCGTCCGTACACGTACGACGGATACGGATACGTTTTTCTCCGTCAAATAAGTAGTGATATCGCATTGAACACACGAAAAATCCCAACAAGTTTAGATTGTTTTCGGACGTCGGAACTATACGTACGACTAATTCACACCCAGCCTGCGCGCTCCCTTTGTACTTGGAAGGTCGGGATCGTTCGTGGGTGTTCGTACGTGTACGCACGAGTCAAATTCGTACGAAAACGCATTCAAAGTGCGCGCGGTCTAAGACGTAAGAATACTTCCAGCGGTCGTTGACCCCCAAAAAGCATTTTTTTAAATCTTGTTTTCACATTGATAACCATGACGTCTGCAGTTTGCTAGCTAATTTAACTCGAACCTGTATAGAGTAGCAGCCTGATCATATGGCAACGGCCCGATAATTGTTCTGGACCCTTTATTTCACATTCAATGAGTCGTAGTATCGGATTCGGTTAAACATTGTTACTGGATCCGGACTCACTTAAATCCCTCATTGGATTACGCATGGGACTCTGCGAAATGTGGAATTAAAAGCCCAATAACAATATTACGAACTCTTTCTATACGAGCAGGCTGTCGGGTGATAATTAAAATTGGAGAGACTATTACGAAAATACGAAATTCCCGAATAAAATGTACCTCAAGGGAGTAGGAATTCGTTTATATCTCGTACCTAAATCTCCCGGACGTCGTATTTACGTAAATGGCTCTCACACGGACGTACTACGTAGGTACATACATGTACATTCCTACTTACCTTTTAGTAAGTTTATGAAAGAAGCTTTAAAGTGTAGATTAGATTTGTAATTAAGTTTATTAAAATAAATCTGATAACATTTACGTGTGACTGAATAATTTATATCACTTGAAGAATTATAACATTCATTAACTTTGTAACTGTATAAAATAAGACTACGTTTTCATCGTTTTCAATGCAACAATTATTATGTATTCAGACTGTATTAACTGTATTCTTTGTTTTTATTTTTCCATGTTTTTGTGATATCTAATCGGTATTTAGTGCTAGCCCGACTATGGATATACGTGGTGATATGAATATGATCGCTAGTTACATAATTACACATATGTAGACATTTCTAATGTATATATAATTTCTAGGTGTTCTACGAGATTAATTTTGTATAGCCAGAGAGAAGTAGCTTTTATATATTATCAATCATGACTTATTTTTAGTTAAACGAACAAGTTGTTTTTTTAGATATAAATCACATTGCAAATGAACATTTGCACCGAAGTGCCCATACTTGTACATAATTAGACGTTTATATTACAACGTCAATGGTAACTTATTCTTCGATTTATTTGGATTGCCGTTAAATAGAAGAGTATGTTATAATGAAATGCATAAATACAATTGGACATTCAATGTATGTAAAATAAATCCAAAGTGGTATTGACTGACTGTTTTTTATTTATCTGCGTAATTAATATACTACATAAGGTGTACACTCACGGATATTTCCGCTCCCTAGTGTTTTAGACCTAAAGAAATAAAAACTAGGTAACTATGTAGAAACCTAGTTTTTATTTCTTTAGATCTTTTATAGATCAAGCTTTTTGCATTCCGGAGGTATAATAAAAGTCTTCCAGACCGTATTTCGGCCATGGCGAACAATCTTAACGGAGATCAGCCTTCCTCGTGTTAAGAGGGAACAGGGCCTGCGAATCTCCACACAAATGTTTTTTTTTTTCTTCCTACATCTTAACTCTAGAGCATTCATAATGTTTTTCTTAAAACCAAGGTCTGGCTGTAGACTCGTCTGTGTTATTTCCTTTTTTTAGCAACATATTGGTAAAGAAAATATGACCCTCCAAAAATTACAAGAAATGGCCCATATTTAACGCTGTGATCAGAGGACTACTAGACAAATTCGATAAGTTTTTAACACAAAAGAAAATCATAGGAACCTAGACATACTCTTTCCTAAAAAAAATATGTAAAAAATAATTGAATCGGCTCTATTTTCGAGGAGAAAAAAGCGGAATACGAAACGTCGATCTCGTCAATTTTTTTTTTTGTGTTTTTATCGGTCTGCGCTGCAGCTGTCCCAATCGCACTCTACGGAGGCAGACTTGAGGTAAAACGACTGCAATAATTTCTTCAAATACCTATTTTTCAAATTCCTCTCAAGCCCTGTTCCCTCTTAAGCCCCCAGTATTAGCTTAGCCCGGCAATACCATGTTCGGGGGATATATATATTTGGGATTGCTCGCTACGACTCGTATCACTTCGGAATAATGTCGGTTTCTCTGCACAAATCAATGGCGCTCGCCTGTACTCCGCAATGACGGCCAACATGTGAATAGCTCCAGAAAACTCGTGAACGTTGGCAGTTGGCATTGGTCTCTTTCGAACTTGCCCAACTTGTAGACCGTAGCAATCGCCTTGTATCAATATGCCTACGCTCGCGTTGGCTGAGGTTTGGCCAACATATATTGCCGGCTTTCGATATTATAGTGCACAAGTGTGTGCGCAGACACAGGTGCACTCTCTCTTTTCTCACTCTCATAATCCGATGAGACAGCAATCTGACACGACCAGAGTGAGATCAGGCGCAGGGCCAGTCGCTGGGTATCACACCGCCAACTTCCAAACTCCGGGCTGTTACTAAGAATTCCTAATGGTAAAAC
This sequence comes from Xanthia icteritia, assembly GCA_949128155.2. Taxonomy (NCBI): domain Eukaryota; kingdom Metazoa; phylum Arthropoda; class Insecta; order Lepidoptera; family Noctuidae; genus Xanthia; species Xanthia icteritia. Next base: position 13,641,077 of record OX421941.2, read on the forward strand.
CTATAAGGCAGGAATACTACATATAATGTGATTATTTTTTGCCTAGGACACAGTATACATAACTAACAGTATTATACCTCGGCAGTGACCTTGAAATTACCTGCGGCCGGTAAATAAACATTCCGCGTCCGTGCGTAACTGCCACGCACTCGATACTGTTGCGTACTGATATACACTGAGATTAAGAAGCGGGCCGTTTCGGCCGTTTTCTATGAATATATACTGTTACTTATTTATACGGTGTTTAGGACATCTCGTTTCTGAGATATTAGCCACCACTCGAAAAGGTGTTTTCTAATTTTAAAATGTAGGTACTTGCTCCTCTGTTTTATGAGGCTACTCGTTGACACTCCCGAGTTCGGGGCCATAAACAAGGTGTAATTCAAATAACGCACATTGTACTCATCATTATGAAAAACTTTTACTTATAGGACTATTATTAGGACCAACATGATATCGTGAAAAATGCTGCTCTTCCCTTAATTTATGTTCTCATAACTCGTTGAACTCGTTAATTTTTCACGATTTCAGGTTGTCGGTCTGTGATGCTAGCGTTGCTGAAACACCTGCGTTGGACTGATTTCCTTAGATTATCTGAACTAAATCGCCAACCCGTCCGTTATATTGTGTTCTACTACAACTAAACCTACCATTTTTCAAATTCGTTTATCCTGTCAATTATTTATTTCGTAATTATGTTAACATCTCTATGTATCGTGCTAGTCATCAATGATCTGATCACATTCAGAGATTAATCTAAACTACGTCTATATACACGATACAAGTAAATAAAATTGAAGTGTTTTTAATGTCAAAATAACAGCTTTTTACTTAATGTACTGTAATACTTTACAGTATACGGTAATTATAACAAAAAAACAATTTTTAAACATTTTGTCTGTTTGTTCCGGCCAATTTCCGAAACGGCTGAACTGATTTTGACGAGAGTGTCATTGGCAGATAGCTGATGATATAAGGAGTAACTTACTTCAGTTACTTTTATTTTAGGAAAATAATAAGAATCCGCGCGGGCAGCAGCAAGTATGGGTGTAATAGAATAGGAATGATGCCTGGGTAAAAATAAATAAATTCTATTTAGTCAATCAGTCAGGTAATAAAAAAAATATAAGACACGTATTTCTTGCTTTATGATATTAAGTAATAAATAATATTTAGATAAAACGCATTCAAGTTGGCGAGTGGAGGCTCGCTACGTCACAAGTAAGTATAAAATCTACATACTCGTGAGGTCATGGCACATTTTAACTCAATGTATCGCCAAAATATTTTGATTAATATATTTTTTAATAATCCACCTGACGGAAAAATAATAATTTATTCGTCATTCCTATTAGATGGCTACACAAACTACACAGTAGTCAATCAAAGGCTGTACATTTCCAGTATAAGCTGATCTCGCATTGTGTAGGATTTCCGTACAATGCGAGTTCAGCTCAAAACCACTCATTCCGCGCGTGTAGGGGTTTATCTGTTACAATTGTCATCCACAATTTGTGCCCACACGCATTTGCAAGTGAAATCACTTGTCATGTCATATAATCCCAGATCATTACGCGGGGCTGCCGTGCTGCCAGCGTGCAACGTTTATCTCCAGTGCGCTCGTTAGAAAGGGCAAGGTCGGGCTTCGCGTGTTCGATACACTTTATGGCGAATTGTTCGTGTAGTCGCCCTTTGTCGTGGCCTTCCGTCACAGTGCCACCCGGTGCGCCACCGACCTCGCTGGATTTCTCAACGAAGAAAATGTTTACAGGATTCGGTAGCCCAAATATGTTTTTTTCCATGCTTGTGATCATTTTAAAGACCTAACATTACGAAGGAGAAGTAACGTTATGGTTACGAAGTTGTGAAACGCAACGAAAACATTATTGTTGCTCATGTTCGCAGTCGAATGTATGATGAATGATGAGTTCTAAAAACGGTCACGTGTTGCGTCGTGAGATCAACAGTCTTATAATAGGAATTCAAATCACTTAAGTGACTATTTTTTTTTTCAAATTGATTGAAATTAATTTAGGCGTATTTTCACAAGACATCCAAAAATGTATTCATTATTATGACTGTATATCTCACAATACCTACAATGCTACAATAGGAATCTAGGAAGTTCATAATTAACCAATCCAGGTGATTACCAATTAGTTTCATTGGGGATCCGTTTAAAAAAATTATATGTTGTCGCGGTCCGTTTGGTAGACGATTACTAGCAACCAAGATAAAAAAATAAATAAATAGGTAAAACGAAAAGAAACCTGAACATTTTTTTATTAAGTTGGTAACAGAGCAAAAACAAATTTTAAAAGTTACTTTCTATTAACTGTCTCATGTCTGGAGTAAAGTTAGTGGAAACTAAAACTCTAAACTTTTATTACTTATTATTTTTAGTTTGAGTTATACGGGTCAAAATTTTTTCAGTTACACAAAAGTATCTAACATAAAGGAAAACAAGGACTGTGTTTATGATGTAAGTGAAAAACAGTCAAGTATTTTATTATTTTTATTCAAAATTAAAATGTAACAACCTGAAAGGTAAAAGCATATTAGTTATTCTTCTGAGGTTTTACGTGATCTTAAATAAAAATCATGAGTATTCACCCCTTAAAAGTTTGCCAATCACCCTGAAAATGTAAAATAACAACAATTTTGCCAGACATTGTTTTAATAACAAGAAAAAGAAAGCAGAAAGAAAAGAAATACGTTATAATGATCCATTTTAATCCCTTTTTAGGGTTCTATAGTAAACAAGGAACCCTTATTAGGAACTCTTATAGTTTTGCCATGTCCGTCTGTCTGTTTGTCTGTCTGTCCGCGACTTAGCTCAGAGACTGTTAGTACCAGAAATCTGCAATTTGGCATAGGTATATATCGTTGGAAAGGTTGTTCAATAATATAGTGTGTGTTTGTGAAAACCATTTTTCAATTCGGGGATCCGTTTGCGAAATATTAAGCTTGAAAGTGTAAGTCATGTGTGTCCCCCCCTGCCAGCTAAATGGTTGTACTTGGATTTGTGAAAAAAATCACAGCAGTAGTATATATAACGAAGTTAAAAGGAAAACTATCACAGCTGAGTAGGCTTTACAGGTTAACGCGTAATAATCAACCAACTTAAATTTGCTGTTTATAAAACATATTCTCCCATACATTCCGCATGGGAAAACATGTTTTTCAACTACAATGTTAAGTTTGTTCTCGGGATAAATTCATCCCAACTACGGAACCTTTCATTGTGCGTGGTCCGACACGCACTTGGCCCGTTTTTATTTTAAAATTACTGTTTACAGTAGGTAATGACTGTGTATTAGACAACTCTAGTGACTTTGAATTTATATAAAAAAGTAGGTACCTACATGTTTGTGTTTTGGAACACACCTTAATGCAATTTTTGTGTAACGTAACATATAAATGTTACCTAAATAAATGTAACATAAAAGAAGCATGGATTGATATTTTTGAGTGTCAGAAAGCTGTGCTGCTGGGGAGTTTGTTACGCCCGCCACTTCTTCTTCCCAGCTATAGCACTAAGAAGTCGTGAAAGATGGGCGTTTTTGGGGACTGTCTTATGAAATTTTGACGTTCGAGAAGTGCTGATTCTCAGCCTAGTTTGAATAAATGACGTGTATTTTTTTCATTTTGTTTCTTTAAGAATTAAAGACACCTTATTTACTTAGTAATTACAGCTCATAAGTGACTGAATTCGTTTTCGATAATAAGATTTAGATCAAACATACTTAGATATTGTACTTATTTTTAAGAATTTGCAAGGAAAATCCAATTTATTGTTTCTATTTCACACACAACAAGGGAACGACATAAATTAACTGTTTTTGAGACGTGTTGTATATATAAATATGTTGACTAGATATTGGGTAATTTTGCGCAGACTTCACTAAGTTGGTTAAGATCATAAATACTTTTTGAAAAAATAAAAACCTTTTCAATGTTTTTTCGGTTTATAACATGAAAATGAAAATCGATAAATGGACATAGGTTTTTTGAAGGAGATAATATTGGTACCATTTTAGTATTTTCATAATATATTGTAAATGTCACTGAAGTACCAGCAAATAAATTTAATAAAAAATCTAAGGTCTATTTTAATAACATCGATATTACTGTTTTTTTTAGAAATAAGGATAAATCGGAAGACATGAAATTGTTAGCAAATGGTTAATAATTTTAGTTTTGACCCATAAGTTCGCACAAAATAGGTCGGCGGTCCGCCATTTGGTGACTCCTGGATCTATACTATAAATCCATAGAGTAAAACCCACGCTAAACTAGTTACGAACTTATAAATATTTGTAGCTGGTAAAAGATGCTAGCCTAACCACTTGATTAACCACCGAGATATGTTCGCCATTCTCTGTAATCAATTATTGTATCTTATACGTTACAATTCCAGTGTTACTGGTCCTTAGGTCCTGGTTCTCGGAAATGGCGGGTGTGACCGTGAAACCCCATGACGTCAACTGTTACTGCTCCACACGGCAAAGTGACGGACAAAGTAACTACATTACTATAATAATAATACCGGACTTCCATTAGTTTATTAAGAATCCTGGAAGATAATGCTTATTTTGGTGTTTTTTGTTCCGGATTCTACCTGCGTCAGGGCAACTTTTATAATTCATTTTGACTAACCTTAAACTAATCATTCTATATATACATAGAATGATTAGTTGAAAATGACGCACTCACACTTCGTAATTTAACTAAGCATGAATAACAAATTATTTTGCAGAATATTCTTGGAAGTATAAAAGAATGGAATCTTTTTATATTAGCACTGCTGCTGACAAATCTTTAAGACAAATTACAATTTCCAAGGTTTAAGCAAGACTACATATATGTTGTACTTACCTATAGGTTGCTGAGCTGGCTTAAAATATAATTACCTACGTTTAAACATTTTGTTATGAAATATATTATTTTACTTAAATAAGTATGTATTTAAGTTCCTATTCGTATGATCGTGCAGTGGCCCTAACACTAAACTAACTTTTTATACGGTCATGTGTCCCCCCCCCCTGCCAGCTAAATGGTTGTACTTGGATTTGTGAAAAAAATCACAGCAGTAGTATATATAACGAAGTTAAAAGGAAAACTATCACAGCTAAGTAGGCTTTACAGGTTAACGCGTAATAATCAACCAACTTAAATTTGCTGTTTATAAAACATATTCTCCCATACATTCCGCATGGGAAAACATGTTTTTCAACTACAATGTTAAGTTTGTTCTCGGGATAAATTCATCCCAACTACGGAACCTTTCATTGTGCGTGGTCCGACACGCACTTGGCCCGTTTTTATTTTAAAATTACTGTTTACAGTAGGTAATGACTGTGTATGCGTTTCGTATTCGTATGATCGTGCAGTGGCCCTAACACTAAACTAACTTTTTATACGGTCTTTGCGGTTTTTCTTACGTACACGTAAGAAAAACCGCAAAGACCGTATAAAAAGTTATTAAACCTGTACTCAGTTGTCGAGATAACGCCTGGTCGTGCAAACTTTCCTACAATAAGGCTAAGGTTGTTAATCTTGTGATTTACAAGCTGCATACAATGATAATAAATAACCCATTGACGCAGGGACATATCTATTTATGTAGATATTATAATACAAAATACCTGGAGCTGCACTGGTGAGACGACCTTTCTGTATAGAAAGGGAGACCAGTGATAAAACTGGGAGGAGTAATGAGGTCGAAACTGTCTTCAAAGCATTTCCTTCCCTGCTGTACCTACTACCTACTAAGAGAAACATATTTCGTCTTAATTATAACAATAATAAACTTATTGCATAGTCTCTGAAACAGTTCTGCCCAATTAAAAAACAGAATGCCAAGTGAATGAAATGAGAATGCTCAAAGGACCACGTCATCAGATCCATCAGATTACCTGAGTTTAACAAGAAATCTTTGCATCAAAAAATAACTACTACTTGCGTACGCGCTGGGATGATTCAACCGTTAAGTGGGTGATAGACGTGCGAACTTAAAGTACTTACCGATTTTTAAGTTCGCGAACTTACTCGGCTCGCCGTGTCGGTGACATACGCCACAAACAGTCATCCTCGAAACCTTCCTCACAATAAGTTCATTGTTATTAGAGTTTTCGTTCTGTTAGTTCTACGGAGAAGCGCATTTTATGTATCCGCACGATTTTGTGCACGATGGTTGTTAAATACTTTGTTATAAATAAAAAAATAAAAAATTATATTCAAATAGTACTTATTATTTTATTTTTACTCTTTAGTATAGACTTGGTTCAATTATCTACCTTAATAAGTTCACTTGTGCGTATTCATCAACAGGTACGAGAAGCGCGAGCTGTGAAAAAAATATTGTAGTTATGTCTACCACCTGGCTTCATCATCTGACCCTGAACATGGGTGTGTTCATGGGCTGTAGCTGTAACAGGGTGTAGCTCCAAATACGACGGGGCTGTCTTTTTTAGTTGAACATTTCCTACGGTCACTTTCTGGCTCTATAGCCCGTATTATACCTGTTTTTGTTGCCGCCAAGTCGAGCAAAAACAAACAAACAAACAAACGCACAGCCGTATCATCCTTTTCTCGTAGCCATTCAGGACATTTTCGACCACCCTGTAACTAACTTCGTTGTGGATAAAGCTAGAAGCCTGAATTTTGCCATTTTGACAGTGACCAAGAGGGCATAATATAACTGTGGTATATTCCCAAATTGCATTCAATTTGAACCTGTAGTTTAAGAACTATTCAAGCCAAGCAAGTCAAAGTTCCTTCATTTTGTTACTGACACACACCGATCATCAAAAAACAATAGCTTATTTAGAGGCATAAGGAACAGGGTGTAAAGTTCACTCATCCTCTTTAGAAAAGGTAGGATCCTCCGACCAAACGGGTGTCGTGTGTGGCGGGCAACTGCCCAACGATTTATGTCGGATAGTATTATACACACGTCAAAAGTGTCTAGGGATCAAGTACATTTTTAACTATAAAAAAATATCCAATTAATATTTATTAAATCTAGTCTTCCAGGCTGGCTTCTTACATTAATTCCTATCGTTAAGTTCAACTTATACCTATATTTAGTAAAATTAAGAAAATTTGCATTTTTTGCAAACTGGGAAATTAACCTAAGTTAAATGTTGTCAATTAAATGGCAAAAAAGGTAAAAATGAGGATTTTTTTTTTTATTGTAAGTATATTAAAAAAACTGTGTTTCCACCATTGACACGAATCACAAAATCACAGCGATTTGGCATGCTTAAAAACAAGTTCATCAAAATCACTTTGAGGAATGGCCGCCCACGTTCTTTCTAACAAGTCAAAAAGTTTTTGTGGGGTATGCACGGCATCCATACTCAGCAGAACTCTTCTTTGGAGCATATACCATGCGTGCTCAATTGGGTTGCCTGGCGATTGAGCAGGCCACGGCAGAACGTTGATACGAGCATCGGCAAGACTGCGTGTTACGACTCTAGCCGTGTGTGGACGAGCATTGTCGTGCATTATTCGAAACGAATCACTCAACCGGCTTCGCAAAGGGATGATCACGTCTGAAAAAACCCTCTCCGCATAAATCTGAGCATTGAGATTGCCCCTGATCCAAATGAGATCGGTTCTTCCACCGATCAAAATACCGGCCCAAACCATTATTGTTCCCGCTCCATATGAATGAACCTCCTGACAAAATTTCAAACGTTTTTGACGTCCAGAGGTCCTCCAAACTCGAGTACGTCTTGTATCCAGTCTCTTATCGAAACGAGATTAATCGGAAAAGCAAACACAACGCCAGTCTTCTTCCTCCCAATTTCTGTGTTCGCGAGCCCATTGTAAACGGGCCCTACGATTGAGGGTACTATAGGTGGAACTGGGAACGCAGACCCACTTCACGTAAACGATTTCGGATGGTTTGGTCGCTTATCAGCTAGCCTGAAGAGCGGTCATGGTACGATTCCGTCGAGCAGTGTTTTGGATGTAGCGGCCCTGTGTGCGAGTGGTGATGCGAGATCGTCCTCAATATCACTCGGCTACGCTACCCGTGATACGATAGCGTGGCGCTGCGTCATGATCCAGTGAGTCGGATGTGGTAAAGCGCCCGGTTGTGGCGTCGACCAGGAGAGGGTAGATTGGGCTCTGCTTGTAAGACTGTTTGAAAGTGCAGGTGCTGTGCCAAGGTTGCTGATGAGGGTAAGGGTGACGACCAGAAATGCGCGTTCGCTGCATGCGGGTGGTCAGGATACCCGTTGAAGCCGTGGTGCTGGCTGGCTGTGTGACTCGCCTCACGAAAGCTTGCGGGAACATTATTTAAGTATTTGAATAAAATGTAGGTTGTAGAAATTGAATACTTAGATTGTTATTCTATTTTCTATAGGTACCTATCTAGGTATCACACTGTAGGTATACCTACGCCTATCGCAGAAAATGACCGCAAACCGCAGAGCCGGCTTTTGGCCCCCTTATGCCGCAGCCTCCACAGAAATTACTATCTCGTCTTGAATGTAGATTGTAAGATTGAAACATGACAATATGTAGGACATAATTTACATTTACTTTCTTGTTAGAAAATTGATAAAAAATAATTTAAGAATTATGATAAACCTGACAGTCTGCTAAATGCAACTTTTATGATGTTATAAGACTAAATGTGTCATGGGAATCTAATAGACACTTTGACTAAGATCATTGATCTTATAAGACGATATGTGCTTTTGATTCTATAAATGCATTTAAGAGTAAGTAGTAATAAGATTTTTTACTCTTGTTAACGTCTTGTTTCATTCTTCAAACTCAAACTCAAAGCATTTATTTCAATTAAACCATTTACAGGCACTTTTGAATTGTCAAGGGGTCAGTCAGTCAGAAATATGAAGCTAGTTGCCCATTCCAAAGCGTAGGTTCCTATGGAGAAGAACGGGCAAGAAACTCCACGGACACTCTTTTAAATCATAATGTTGTTACAAAATATTGGTTACATCATTCATGTTGAAATTATACATGTGAGACCAATGTAGAAAGACGTGCACGTAAAAAGCGTCCGTTATAAAAAGATAAAAACAATTCAAAAATAAAAATAAGCCGTGGCAGATAAGAGATGACCAGTCCCTACTGACGGCGCCCGTTCACGAACATGACGCATGGATCAGCACCGTTTAGCTCAACCATTTTGAAGGGAACTTAACGATCCAACACACACGCCACCACCAGCGAGACATTTGAGTGAGCATGACATACTCTCAGCCGCCAGGGCACATTCAAGTCAATGAAAGACGTACTCAGTAAATGGTAGCTTCATAGAAGGTACAAGCTCACACATGTGCTATGCAATTATATAATACTACGAGATTGAAGTTATACAATTCAAAGATAATTTATGCAATCTTCAGCAGCTCCGACAATATTTTCGAATGCTAAAATTAAATTAGTTTATGCGCCCTTGTGGAGCTGGACCAGCGTTGAGCCAAGCATTTTTGTCACCTATATAATCCCCCAGCTTATAATATGCTTGGTAGCATAGTGTGCGTTTTATACAAGATTTAAATTTAGTTTCATTTAGTTGTAGTATGTGGGGAGGTATTTTATTATAACATTTTAAACAGTACCCCATGAAAGATGAGTCTACTTTCGCCAGTCTGAAACCCGGTTGAATTAATTGATCCCTATTTCTAGTACTATAATTGTGTCTTTCACCTCTTTTACTGAAAAGATTAAGATTTTTCCTGACGTACATGATGTTTTCATATATATATTGACAAGGTACCGTCATGATGTCAATGTTTTTAAACAGTTCCCTTAGAGAATCGCGCCTGCGGAGGCAATATATTGCTCTAATGGCTCTTTTCTGCAGAATAAAAATAGAGTCGATATCTGCAGCCCGTCCCCATAGTAAAATACCGTAAGACATGATACTATGAAAGTAACTGAAATAGACTAGCCTTGCGGTATCTATATCAGTAAATTGACGGATTTTTCTTACAGCATATGCTGCTGAACTTAGCCGTCCTGCAAGAGATGTTAAATGCGGACCCCATTGCAGCCTTGAGTCGAGCGTGATCCCCAGGAAAACAGTTTTATCAACGAATTCTAGTTTCTCCCTATTCAATACTATATCACAATCACTACTTTTAACATTCGGTAAAGCGAATCTTATGCATTTCGTTTTTTTCCCATTTAATACTAAATTATTTGCAGTAAACCAATTTTGGACCTGCAGTAGGGCGTTATTTACGTCGTCAAGATTTGATGCACGTCTATTTATCTTAAAAATTAGGGAAGTATCGTCAGCAAATAACACCATTTGTGATTGGTTTTTTAATAAATTGGGTAGATCATTAATATAAACTAAAAAGAGGAAAGGACCCAAAATCGAGCCTTGTGGAACACCCATTTTTACTTTTAGACCCAGTGAATTGACACCATTAATTTGGACTTGCTGCTGTCTATCCTTTAAATAAGATTTTACTAAACTGAGCGCAAGTTTACCTAGTCCGTAATGCTCAAGTTTCAAGAGTAAGGTTTCATGATTTACGCAGTCAAATGCCTTCGAGAGGTCGCAAAAGATTCCTATGGCATCTTGAGCCTCCTCCCACGCTGTAAATATGTGTTTTAATAAGGTGACACCGGCGTCAGTCGTACAACGTCCTTTGGTGAAACCATATTGCTGATCGTGTAAGATTTGGTTGGTGTTAAAATGATTGAGCATTTGATTGAGCATTACCTTTTCGAATACTTTGCTGAATACCGGCAGCACGGATACTGGTCTATAATTGTTGGCGTCTTTACTGTCCCCAGATTTAAAAGATTCTTCTATAAGACATGCACTTCTATAAACATCTTAGATATAGCTGCTATAGGTCAAGGATATTATAGGATTGATTTGTCTTAGTCGTGACTTGTAACGGATTGCTAGCACCAAACTAGCATGCCCTCCGATGTTTATAGGTAAGATTCTACTTACCTATACATGTCCTATATTTGGTTTTACTGGAGTAATCGGCCTAAAACCCTAAAACTTAAATATGGCGAAGTAGGTCTATGTGCTATAGTAGTCTTAACTTTGACTAAATTGTATTATAAAAGTTTTGATAATGCAATATTAGGGCATGTGATCCTGATCCTATGGTGACTTAAGATTTTGTTGAGTATTATCGAATAAACAAATAATAAATATGTTTAGTTTTGAAGGGGCATGAAGATATGTTTATTAACATCGAATACTTTATCATTAAAATTAATTTCGCAAGTTCAGTAGGCATTCTTTACACAACAGTTAAAAGACAAACGTAACCTACGAGAATGTTGTTCTAATAGATAATATAATGTGGATTACTTTCCCTTTCAAACTAATATAGAAGACACCAGCACGTCATCGTTACAACAAGAATGAAGAACGAATGCTCTAGTAATGGCATCACGCTGACAACTATTGGATCAATTACACCAGTAAAAGCACCTAATAAGATAATTATAAAATAGAACTGCACTTTACCGGACTGTAACAAAAAACTATAGGGCGTAATAATCCTATAAACTGCGCCCAATTACGGTTTTATAAACGTTTATAGGCTTTATATAGAACTAAAAAATACATGTTCCTAGGATTCTTACAAGACCACATTTTGCTACTTGGGATATTACGTTAGTTACAAGCTATGTTACTACACCGATTTATTGCAACAACTTCCCTTGCATGCTTATGAAGTCGAGTTTCCTTACAATGTTGTTATGTATCAAAATAAATACCAGTTGTTTAATCCTCGTCCTATAATACAGCTTTGAATACAGAGTGTCTCAAACGTAGTGGTCCAAAGGCAAATGGGGTAAAGCAGAGGTGGCCACCTGTCATTTCAACATTTTAAAGTTGGGATATTCTCAACAGTTCAGTTTCGGTAATTTAATAATTTTCAAGAAATTTTACACTTTCTCTTGGATTTTTCGACGCAAAATTTTTAACGTAGCGAGTTCAAATCTGGTTGGGAGATGCCTTGATAGTGTAGGTACATCATTATGTTCCTATTTCCGTCCAGTGTGGCTCTGCAACGCTTCAGATTTTATTTTTACTTATCTTTTCTAACTTATTTAACTTTATCGAAACTTACCCGGTAGTATTTTTTTAAAATTTGTGCTTAGTAAGGGCACCTCCGCCTTAGCCAATTTGCTCACACGCTACATACCGAAATATTAAGAAACAATATAAATTCTTTGGGGTTCCTTCAGTGCAATGAATACACGATGCTGCAAAGTTCTGTGTTTCGGTTGCATTCGTATGTCCCAACTATGCAAAGCAATCACTTACAAAATCTGGTTTCTTACATCATTCAGTGTTGGCTGATGAATGGTGGATTCGTCTGACAGCCATATGAAATTTTAAAGAAAATCATGTTATGAAAATGGGACGTCTGACAGCGAAAGTGAGTTATGCAGCGAACGTAGTGCGGTGTGCGGTGTGTGGCCACCGTCCGGCGTTCGTTTGTAGGACGCTATCGCGCCAGTCTGTTTGGCTGTTTTTATTGGTTAGTGTTAGCGTCGCCGGCCACCTCTCCGTAGTCCGAGTGCCGCGCGGAGGGTCTCCGGCGCACACTCTCTCAGTGTCGTTGTCTCGCCCGCGGCCGCTGCGTCGCCGCTGATCGATCCGATCCAATAGTCGCGAGTTCACGTGCGCTTGAGCAAGGCGCTCCGGATTTATCCAAAAACCTTTACCCGAATCAATAAAAATAAACCAGTGTTTTTACGCAACAAGTGCACCAACTGGATATAAAAAGTGGTTAAAATTGTGTCCGCCTTGAAGAAGTGCGAAAGGCTGTGTTTGCACAAACGAGCGAAAGCGGTCAAGCGTGTGTCGACCGAGCGCGGAATTTGGCTGTGTAGGTGTTTTTCACTGTGCTGTGTTGCAATGAAAATAAGTGTTAAAATGTCGAAATCTGGTTTATGAGAAGCTCGTTGAACGTGCTCATGCGCCTGTAAAAAGCGGGTACACGTGCTTATGTAAGGAGACCTGACATATAGAACAAGTGAGTAATACTTAGACCTACATTAACGAAAAATCAATCAACACATAATGACTTAAGTATCTAATACATATTTATTACCTATATGCTAGAATACATAACTTTGAAGTTGAACGAGCACACTTGTGTGTGCCTGTAACACTTTGTTTGCATATTTAACTTACTTTTAAGTTTATTTGCAATGGATTTGCCTACCTATTCATTAAAGTTCAATATGACTTCAGTTACCTCTTTCTATATTTCTCGATAAACGGGTAGCTCCATTTGCATTTTATAGGCAAAAATAACTGGTAATCGATAATTGTATGTAAGTATTTAGAACATCAAGAATCCACACTGAATGTGTGGATTCTTGATGTTCTAATCAATTGAATTCAAAGCCTAAACCTCTTTACAACCACATCTGACATCAAAAGACAGAACTAAACTTTCGAAACTGAGTTCCAAAAGCCTTAATAAACACTTGACGCCGCATACCATCACGCTAGCTCGGCTGAGAGTGAGTAAATTGCTCAATTTCGAATATGACATAAGACACAACACGGGCAACATGGTCCTATCAAAGCGAACGCACTTAAAAAAAACTTTATGCATGAATAATGTAGTGTTGAGCACGTTAAGTGATTGTACCTATAGAGGACATGATTGGGCCGAGTATATGACCCCGCGGTTTGGTTCCTTTTAGCATGATAAATATGACAACAGTACCTATCTAAGTCAATACTTAGTTGATTCCGAATTATTTTTAGTAGTGAATCACGTCAACTAGAATTAGAGATTTCAACGTTGAATTAAAATACCACCACAATTTACCAGTACCCACTGAACTAAAAAAAAAAACAGAGAGTTTAGACCAGTGACAACCGCTTTCAAAGCGTTTCGTACCTATTTCCCATTGCTAACTGCTTAAGTATTTAGTTTTTACTTTTTTAGTGAATTAATGAAGGCTTGCGTTCCAACATGTATTACCTAATGGCACAACACTGATACACAGACTAAAATAATATAACAGTAGATTGTAAACACACGGGATTTCTCATGAACAGTCACCTAACCACAGACATTTATTTTTATTATATTCATAGATGACAGACTATACCTTAAGTTGATGTTTTTCTGTCCATGCACGTTCTACGAACTATCATAAATAATAGTATAACAAAATAAAAAACCGGCCAAGTGCGTGTCGGACCACGCACATTGAAGGGTTCCGTAGTTGGGACCAATTTATCCTAATAAGTAACAAACTTAACATTGTAGTTGAAAAACATGTTACGGAATGTATGGGAGAACATGTTTTTCAAACTGCAAATTTAAGTTGGTCGATCTGATCTGTCGTCGGCGAGATTTCTAATAATTTGGCATGGGTATACCCCATGCGAAATTACAGCTTTCTAGTACTAACCGTCTCTGACAGACAGACGGACATGGCGAAACTATAAGGGTACCTTGTTTACTACGGAACCCTAAAAATAAAGGATCACAAAAATATCAATAGTTGGGAACTGCTAACTTATTTGCTTTGTTAAAGGTTGAGAAAAGTTGCCGTTATTATAAATATAGGTCATGATTGAGTACTTAACCCCATAAAGGTATAGTCATGATATTTTATTCAAGGTTAAATCTGTAACTATCTGCACTGTTCTAACCATTTGACTCATCTTTTGATAATTTGCGGTAAGCTATAGAAGTATAGAGGAATATTACAATTTAATATAAACACAATGCAATATTGCTCATCCCCCTCATTGCAAATAGCGTGATAATATATATGGAATATCTACGCAAAATTTGAACAGAATCCATGCGGTAGTATTTGCGTGAAGCTGGAACATACATTCAAACAAACAGACAAAAATTCTAAAAACTATATTTTCGGCATCAGAATCGTTCTCAGACATTGTAGTAACCATTTTTTTCAAAAATATTCAATGTACTTTTGACTTAGCTACGATTTTATTTTAATATGTATTTAGTAAGATAGAATGTCACTTTGTCTAGTCCCTCACCTTTTTTAATTATTCTTCGTTGTGTCGATGATTCCATATTATTAATTAAAGCAGTAAATAAACTACCATAGCCTACGAACGTAGGCAGAATTGTTAAAACTTACAATAATAACTTTGTCTATTGTTGTTCTAAATCGCATTTATAATGAACTGAGTGCAAAATTTTTGTCCTATGGCGTTACTAGGTAATTTATATTGCAATAAATATTATCTTTTACCTCAATTGAACGCGGAAATAATGTCAATTATGAATAATCGAGCTGTTATGTAAAATGTCAGCATTCTAGATACAGTTTTGTAACACATGTCGAATCAAAACTGTCGCATTATGTAACTTGACCTTTACATGTAGATATTTCATTAATTCTGAATGCGTCTTCTATGTTAAAGATCCCCGAATTTAAAACATATAGTATAGCTTTTTCTAGTTTACTGCCTGTAATTATATGCGCACATACATTGTAGGAAAATAAATAGGTATCTAGTTAGTAAAAATACGCAAAACGCATTACGAATAGTTTTTTTTAGATAGTACTTAATTATGATTACGAAAATCCTGTCCTGACATTTTAACGATGAAACTAAAATGAAATTATGAAAACATTTGGAAAATTTATAGCTGTTTCCGGTTGTTGCAAACAGATTTTTTTTTGGTTTTGTCTTCTTCATGTTTACCAATAAATTAATAGTGGAATAAATCTATCGAAGTTAGTGATTTGTTCATGGAATTCACGTTTCGAATCACAAACAACCTGCCTGCGCTTAAACAAGTTTTTCTTCAACATAATGAGCCTCTTGTAAGTTTTAATTTGATAGTTCATTGACTAGTTCTCTGACGTCTTTGCTGTTCTATTAAATCTTTTATATTTTATAAACAGACTGCTCTTTACTTATCTATAGCTCCTGCTCGAGACTCGTCTGCGTTTATTTTGTATTTCATCATTTTTAATATATTCTATGCGACTCCCGTATGCCGATTAAAGTCAAGGGCAAGGTTTACAAAAGGGCAGTAAGAGCAGCCCTACTATTTGGATCTGAGTATTGGTCGATGAGGAAGAAGGATGAACGGAAAATTCACAACACAGAGATGAAGATGCTACGCTGGTCTGGTGGAGTTTCGAAAATGGATAAAATAAGAAACGAATATATCCGTGGTACTTTTAAAGTCGCTAAATACACGAAAAAGAGGCCGTGGACGACCACCCAACAATAAATGATATGATAGCGAGCAACACAACAAAGAGACAACCCACAACCGTACGGTGTGGTGCGAAGTAGTAGGAGGGTTCACACCAAATAAATTGAGATAATAGCCAGGAAAAAGAAGAAAATAGAAGATCCTTTTTAATACAAATATCCAGGAAAATCTCCAGGTTCTAGGCTACCTGTGTCAAATATCATAACGATCGCTTCAGTGGTTTAGGTGTGAAAAGGTAACAGACAGACAGAGTTACTTTCGCTTTTATAGTATCAGATATTATCCAGTAGCACTTTAATATCACCTTTTAATAACGTAGATACAGCAGCAAAGCATTGATTGTTATAAGTATAATAATTGTCATCACTTTCATATGATACGAGTCATATGCAATATAACTTATATATATACCCACCAACACCTCATAGAGTACATACACAAAGAATAGTTTTGAAATCATTTTTCCTTTCTAATTGGCAAAGTGCCGAGTTGTCGTGCTAGCATTGAGTTGACAAATATTTAAAAGACTGCACATATAGTATAAGGACATTTACACTATTATTCACGTCTCAACCTGTTGCTAGATATTACACGTTACTTATCAATTTCCTTAACATAATCTTAATTTAGTGTTCCCACTGCTGGGACGGTCTCTATGAAAGAGGTTTTAAGCAAGGTGTATGAAAAGGTAATGCTTAATCAAATGCTCAATCATATTAACACCAATAAAATCTTACATGATCAACAGTATGGTTTCACCTAGGGACGTTGTACTACTGACGCCGGTGTCACCTTACACATATTTACGACGTGGGAAGAATCCCAAGACGCCATAGGAATTTTTTGTGACCTCTCCGAGGCATTTGTCTGCGTCGACCACGAAACCTTAATATTAAAACTTGAGCATTACGGACTTGAAAAACTTGCGCTCAGTTTAGTAAAATCTTATTTAAATGATAGACAACAGCAAATTCAAATAAATGGTGTCAATTCACTCGGTTTTAAAGTAAAAATGGGTGTACCACAGGGATCAATATTGGGTCCTTTCCTCTTTTTAGTATATATTAATGATCTACCTCATGTTAGTTGCTAACAATACTTCCTTATTTTTTTAAATTAATAGACGTGCATCAAATCTTGACGACGTAAATAAAGCCCTAACGGTCCAAAATTGGTTCACTGCTAATAAATAATTTAGTATTAAATGGGAAAAAAACTAATTGTATAAGATTTTCTTTACCAAATGTCAAAAGTACTAATTCGTCGATAAAACTGTTTTCCTTGGGATCACGCTCGACTCAAGGCTTCAATAGGGTCCTCATTTAACATCCCTTTCAGGACGGCTAAGTTCACCAGCATATGCTGTGAGAAAAATCCGTCAATTTACTGATGTAGATACCGCGAGCGCTAGTCTATTTTAGTTACTTTGTCGTATGGTATTCTACTATAGGGACGGGCTGCACATTTCGAGTCTATTTTTATTCTGCATAAAAGAGCCATCAGAGCCATATATGGCCTCCGCAGGCGCTACTCTCTAAGCAAACTGTTTAAAGATATTAAGATCATGACGGTACCTTGTATATCTATGAAAACATTATGTACGTAAGGAAATATCTACCGTTTTTTAATAAAAGAGCTACAAGACACAATTATATCACTAGGAATAGGGACCAATTAGTTCAACCGGGTTTCAGGCTGGCTAAAGTGGACTCATCTTTCATGGGGTACTGTTTAAAATATTACAATAAAATACCTCCCCACATACTTAAACTGAATTAAAAGAAATTTAAATCTTATATTAAACGCATACTATGCAGCCAAACATATTATAAGTTGGGGGATTACATCGCTGATAAAAATGCTTTCGCTGATCCAGCTCCATCATTTGAAAATACCGTTGGAGCTGCTGAAGACTTTAAAAACTATCTTTGCATAGTATAAATTCAATATCTTAGTGTTGTATAATTGTATAGCACTTGAATGTTCCTGGCGGCTGAGAGTATGTAATGCTCACTCTAATGTCTCGCTGACGGTGGCGAATGTGTTGGGTCATTTAGCTACCTTCAAAATGGTTGAGCTGAATGGTGCTAACCCATGCGTCATGTTCGTGAACGGGCGCCGTCAGTAGGGACTGGTCATCTCTTAGCTGCCATGTTTTTCATCGTTCTCACATGTATAACTTCAACATGAATGATGTGACCAATATTTTGTAACCATATTTTAATTTAAAGAGTGTCCGTGGAGTTTCTTCGGAATGGGCGACTAGCTTCATCTTTCTGACTTTACCCCTTGACAGTTCAAAAGTGCCTTTAATTGGTTTATTTGAAATAAATGCTTTGAGTTTGAGTTTCAGAGGAAGTGGGCCGTAGTCACATAAGCGGGGCAAGCACCGGTTGATGGATGTTGAAAATATTCGATTATTTGGTTCTAAGACATGCCGCTTTCCTTACGATGTTTTCCTTCAACCTTTTATAGAGCAATGGTGATAAAGTAAGCGGCACAAAGTCAAGTGCATTCCTGTTTGGGTTTGAACCCGTTATCTACAATTCTAAGTTACCTTTGGGCCATCGCTGCTCTCAATATTGTTGAATTTTCTATACATGCTTCTAGTTTTAACAGTTTGAAATTACCGTTAGTATTCACATGGTTTGATTGTAGTCAAACAAGATTTTAATTGGCGGGTTTTTGATCTTTTATTGATGTGTTATATTTGCCAATAGGTATGTGTTACTTTTAAATATTTGCTCATTATCATAAGTTCCTTATGGGTACTTTATCATACGCATGTCATAAATTGAATTGTTTTTTATTGCTTGCTACGAAGCCTTGAACACATTTGTATTTGATTGATATGTTATTTGAGATGCGAACAAACACAAAACATATTAAATTCCCCGAAGGATAGGTTCAGAGGTGTACCTACCTATAGTACACCCACATTTCGCCAGTGATGTTAAGTCCCATATAATAGGGGGCGAGCCTATTGCCATCAATAGGGCACAAATCCAGAGTCCGGGCTACTGAGAAATTCCAGATGGAAAAACTCAATAACACTGCCCGATCCGGGAATCGAACCCAGCGCTTTCGACCACTAGACCAACGAGGCAGTTGTGCTTGTGATGCGAAGCGTGTTACAAAATATACATCGTTTATCGATGACTCAGGGATCTTTAAAATTGAGAACAGGTTAATAAAATTACACTATCTGAATTCTCTAGAACCTTTTCCCTTTTATAATGAAATCGACTGTGACCTTTCGCTTATTGAATATTTTACAATTTTCCTTTAAGAAAAGGTAAGAATTGGACCAGGTGAATGGTTCATTCACATTGCCAATATCCTTTTGTTCGCCTTTACCTACCGCTAGCTACTTTCACGTCCTCGTGTACCACAAAGTGGGTCACAACACATTCACGGCTCTGCAACAAAAAGAGAAATATGATTTAAAATTGTATAGAAAGTATTTATATCTGCATCGCATGCAACGGCAGAAAGTGATACGACCGTTTCTACCGAAATAGTAAAAGCTGATAAGATATACCAGGATCCATAGTTCCGGTTCTTGTTTACCCCCAAAAAGGGACGAGATAACACACTGTGATATCTCGTCCCTTTTCGGGTCAAAGTGTTAAATGAGCAGTGCATCGTTATCGTACGATATCGCATTAGCCTTTGAACTCAAACCATTTATTTCAAATACACCAAGTACAGGCACTTTTGTATTGTCAAGGGCTCGGTCAGTCAGAAAGATGAAGCTAGTTGCCCATGCCAAAGCGTAGTAGGTACCTATGGAGAAGAACGGGCAAGAAACTCCACGGACACTCTTTTAAATAAAAAAAATGTTACAAAATATTGGTTACATCATTAACGTTGAAATTATACATGTGAGAACAATGTAGAAAGACGTGCACGTTAAAAGCGTCCGTAATAAAATATAAAAAACAAAGAACAATTCAAAAATTAAAATAAGCCATGGCAGTTAAGAGATGACCAGTCTCTACTGACGGCGCCCGTTCACGAACATGACGCATGGATTAGCACCATTCAGCTCAACCATTTTGAAGGGAGCTAAATGATCCAACACACGCGCCACCGCCAGCGAGACATTAGAGTGAGCATTACATACTCTCAGCCGCCAGGGCACATTCAAGTCAATGAAAAACATACCCAGTACCTAATGGTAGCTTTATAGTCGGTACATAGTACTCACACATGTGCTATGCAATTATACAACGCTAAGAGATTGATTTTATACAATGCAAAGAAAGCTTTTAAAATCTTCAAGAGCTCCAACGGTATTTTCAAATGCTAATCAATTAGTTTATGCGCCCTTGTGGAGCAGGACCAGCGTTGAGCAAGCATTTTTATCAGCGATGTAATCCTCCCACTTAGAATATGCTTGACTGCATAGTGTGCGTTTAATATAAGATTTAAATTTCGTTTCATGCAGTTGAAGTAACCACCAAAATTGACAGATGTATTTAAAAGCGTGATAAGTATGGGGAAGCGCGTCGGATTGTAGTTTATAGAGCACTTTGTGATTTTTGTTAATTTCTCATCGTTGAATTACGCCGAGCCCCGCGGAAAATTAGTCTTCTGTTTTGCAACATAAATGCTTACCGATCCAACGATTGCAATTTCTTAGCTTTTGTGACATCAATAAAAGTAGGTAGGTAATATATTACACTTTCCTATATGAGTTTTCTAAATGTTCTAACGAAGCTGGCCTAGATTCTCAAACCTAGGTAGGTATAACGCGGATACAGTATGCTAATCGCTGACGATGTAAAATCATTATTAAAGTGTACTTGACATACATATGTGGACTAATTTCTATTCAATCTGAGTAGGCACTTGTTACAACTTTCTCTATTTTTCAATTAGGTAGAACCTTTCACAGATTTTTAGGTACTTATTAAAATATCCTTAAGTTCTGAGTTGAGCTACACGATAACTGATAAATGCGTGCACTGATTGGACAGGTCCACTCAAATCTGTATGGTTCTTTCCTCAAAAGACCATTTCATATAAAAATTTACATGGTCCTCAAATGATCTGACCAAGATTATTTCCGGGTTTTATATGTACACATTAACATTATTGAAGAATGTGAAGAATATGTGGGTCATTACTTTTTTTTGTTTTTTATTTCTTTCTCAGTTAGTTTTATCATGTACTGGTAGTTTGAGTAATTTATGCGGCCTACCCAAATGTCCTTTCTTTGGTATTGTCCGTGGAATCGTTCAGCTCCTTAAATTCTGAGTTGTGCTGCACGATTACTGAAAAATGCGTGCACTGACTAGACAGGTCCACTCAATCTATGTGGTTCTTTCTGCAAAAGACCATTTCAGACACCAATCTACATGGTCTTCACATGACCTGACCCACATTATGTCTGGACTTTAAAAGAGACTGTGACCTCTGAGTTTGTTTCGGCCTTTCTTCTCAGAGTAGTCAGATAGGAAACGCCGATCTCATCTAGTTTTTTTTTAAATATTATTGACGTGTAAAAGTGTTTGTGCAAACCTACTTGCAGAAATAAAATCATTTATTTATTTATTTAGGTTAACCAAAGATTGTTTCCACAATACATTTAAAATCAATTCCTTAAAAGTACGTTTATAAGTGGAACAATTACTTACAGGCTAACACAACATGCACCAATTATGGTTTTACATAGTATAAAAGCCAAAAGGGAAATTAAAAATTTGAGTTATTCATTAATTTTTGGTAATTTATGTGAAGCGATAATAATAACAAAAATTGCTTTCAAAATATAAAAAAATACAGATTGATAACAATAACATTAACTAATTTAAAATAATAACTAATAAAAATCTCACAATTCAATTTAAATACAAAAATCTTAATATTTATTATTTATAGGTACATTTTCTTCTTGCCATCTAAATGAAATTTGCCTAGAATTCGGCAACGAGTTGGCGCCTGAAGTAGCGTCCATCAGTTCCCACTAAGTGCAAAGTACAGGACACGCAGGAGTTGATTGTGATAAAGCACCACATTTACACTCCAAGGCAAAGTTGAGTTATCCATCACCACCTGAACAGGTTTTCACGATGGCAATCCAAAATATACATTTTTGTACATGACACGTAAAAAATTGTCAGCCGATACTTAGCACTGTCAATAATAATTATAATTGAAATCATTACAAGTCTCAATGCTCAAACAAACAAATTAATAATTAATCAATAATAATTATTTTTCGAGAGTGTTCTTTTTCTCAGCTCTAAGGCTGGTTTTAGCTACATTTACGGGCCAAAGCCAAGTAAATGCAGCGTGTGGTGTGTATGAAAGATGAGGGTGTGTGTTCTTCCTCTAACTGCATTATTATTATTATTGATAATTGATCTACAATATTATAGATTTATTCCTATTGATTCACGTGATTTATAATAGATAAAATTATAAAAATCATTCATGACAATTACTTAAACTGAAATGAATAAGGTTATTTGTGAGCGGAACATTCCAAGTGATATTCCATCACTTGGAATGTTGGAACACAATCCATGATTTATCGACTAGGTATTATTTTCACACACCTACGTATAGATATCCATATTATTAATATTATAAACGCGAAAGTAATTCTGACTGTCTATTCCGTTTTCACGCCTAAACCATAGAAGCTATCATTATGAAAATTGTCAGATAGGTAGCCTGGAACCTGGAAAAGGACATAGGCTACTTTTGAACCAGGATATTTGTATCTTTAGGATGCATATCCGGTACGGCTCGCAAATCCTTCCTTATCCTAAGGGTACGTCTTACCTACCATTACCGCGCCCCCCGGTCTACTCCTAGATATGAAATAGCCTCTGTAGCCCCATGAAGCATGAGGCTTCACGGGCTAATGCAAATCTTGGTGTTAATTCGATTTATCGAGTTTGGTTAAACCGCGCTGAGGTCGGTGAAGTCATTATTCATTCGTTCATCACAAAATGATGAAATATAAAATACATGTAGACGATGTCGCAGGCTTCAGCTAGTAGGAAATATAATATTTTTTTATTTACTTTAATAATGCCGTTATAATTATTAAAAAGAAATGTCGAAGCGTGTACATAACATGATATTCTCAACGTCCTATATAAGTAGGTAATAAAAACGTGTTGTTTACGTAAGTGGTCGCGCATCATTGACGGACTGACGGAGAAACCGAGAAACCGATGTTTGCTGAAGCGAAGGTCGCAGCACTATGTGTTTGAACATCACACTGCACGTCTGTTCGTCACATCGTACGATGTCAGCGGTTACTTCATTACTGCTAAACGACGCACAATGGTGCAATCAAGGGCAATCAGCGTCGTCACGAAATGATTGGTCGCTACAACGAAGTTATGAATGAATATGTTTCATATTTACCGACTGGTCAAATGGCGTGTGCTGTCTTGAACCATATAATACACATAAGAATATTGAAGATGTACAAATATAAGTAACGTAGGTACTTCTCTACGAGTGCAGGTTGTGTCAGGGAGGGATGCCCTAGAAGGACATATAGCGTCCTTATTGGTGATGTTCTTCGGAATGGTCTCACCAAATGTATAAACGTAAACG
This sequence comes from Xanthia icteritia, assembly GCA_949128155.2. Taxonomy (NCBI): domain Eukaryota; kingdom Metazoa; phylum Arthropoda; class Insecta; order Lepidoptera; family Noctuidae; genus Xanthia; species Xanthia icteritia. The sequence goes on from OX421941.2 coordinate 13,664,878, forward strand.
AAGCAATACATACTTACATACTCCTTGTATGTAAGGATCGTAGCAGGTGGCGTTCTGTAGGTTCTGCTTACGCCCCATGGGAAGAAGACGTGAGTTTATATTATGTTTTCTACGAATCCAAACAATAAAACATTTATTTAATTATTAAACCTTTTGACATAAGTTGATTTACTTAGGTTTACAATACCAAAGAGTGCAGATTTGAAATAAAGCGATGTGCTGTTAATACTGTAACTGTAACCAGTTATAGAAATACAAAACTATGCTTGGTATCAGGTGCGCTCATCCCGAGCAAGTTGCAAACTGTCAACTGGGAAATCGACGATTATAGTACAAGGGAACGAACATGAAACTAATAACATTGCTTTGTTGCACGGAATTGGAATTCTGGTCGCCTCCCGAAGGAACGGAGTCGCATTGTCCTTAAAACATTTTAAGTATAGACTATGTTTCGCAACACTGTCAGGGGTTGCATTTAGTGGATAAGGTTAGTTTATCTACTTGAAACTACATCCATTCTAACTACGCATTACATGATTAATATTCGTAGTATAAAACAGGGATCCTCTCTATCATTTTCATTGTTATTATGTTATTTATGTTCTTTCTTTTATTGCTATGCCGTAACAAAGATTCAAAACGACAAATTAAGTTTTGCTTTATGTTAAAAAGAGAAAACATAAGCGTTAAATCTTACTGGAATAAAAAGATTTATAATAAACTTAAACATATCGTCGGTCGAATCACGAAGGGGCGCAACCAACAAAATTTCGGATTTTGAGCTATTTACACCATTGAATTCTAGATGTCAAGTTTTATTATGTCACGAAAAGGCATAACTAAAATCTCAGTCTTTAATGACTTAGGAGTAGTCGCGAAGAGCCCTATCTACTATTCCTTTAGTTTAAAACATCACGAATAGGCGTATCATCAGTTATGTCTACTAGTGTACATTATTTCTTAACAAATTGTGATAGGAGGGGAGTGAAAGAAGTTTGTATGTTCAGCGACGGCTGTGTAGGCCAGAATAAAAACTCCACAATGGCGGCACTGCTCTTATATGTGATTAGTAACAGTGAATCGATTGAAGAAATCAGTTTGCATTACTTTTGTTCGTTTCATGGGCAAAGTGAGTGTGATTCTGTCCATAGCGCGATAGCGATTGCAATGAATCAGGTTGGAAACATTTATGTACCCAGTCAACTGGAACCGATCATACGATTGGCACGCAAAAAGCCTTATGAGGTCAGACTTCTGGATTATGATAATTTCAGATATTTCAAAGACAGGTCTTTGAAATATCTGAAATTATCATAATCCAGAAGCCTCAAAACTAAAGTTGCTACAGTTAAAAAAGGGAGATGACCAAACTGGTGAGTCATTTAAGTGGACAGACGTCATGGAGTTTAGAGTATTGAGAACCCAACCTACTACACTGTTTTTTAAAACAAGTCACATGGAAATACAATACAAATCTATATCACTAAAACGAAGTAATGTACATTGGTTGAGGACAAACGTCGAACAGTTAAACCACTCTTTAAAAAAAAAATCCAAACAGAAGTATAACCTAATGAAAATGTGCAGCGGAGATACACCGATAATAAGGAATCGAGAACATGTTTATTACTACGAAAGCTTACCCCACGATTGAAGTTTATTTTTACTAAAATAATCTTCAATCCTGGGGTAGATTTAGTATAAGAATTACTACTTATTTTGATTGGTTTTTCGACCCTTTTTGAATATTTTATGTACCAGTATTTTTTTAGATTCTTATATTAAAAAATAAGCTTAAGCTTCAGTATACTTCCCGTTTTTCATTTAATTTAAATCCAAGATACCGGGCGTAAATGAAATTAATGATATTAATTGGATTGATTGAAAATCACAAAGGGGCGTAAGTGAAACTTTTTTCAAAAAAAATCTAATATCTCCACAGCCAACAGTTTTACACAAAAAAGTTAATTAAATATATAAACAGAATTAACTATTAATCAAAACGAGTATTGTATAAACCTCATATAAGAATTAGGTAAAATGTTACGACGGCACATAATTGTACATTTTATTAAAAATCGCTCTCCTGAAAAATTTGGTATAACTCAGATAAGCCCTTTCGTGATTCGACCGACGATATTAGCAAGGCAAGCGCATGAATATTATGTACCTGCCTACTTTCAAAAGGGACGCATATTTAAATATTGCGTAGGTTTAAAGCAAACTCTACCCAGCTTAGAATAAAATTACCTGGACAAAGAAAAACGTATACACGAGCGATAAATAATCATCACACATTATCCTTCCTTGCGTAAAAAATATTATGTTCGACACTCGACAACCTAAATACCTGGATATATGAAGAGAATTGAATATAATCAAAAAGACGTTACCGTATTTTTTATCATACACACAAAATAATAATATGTAAACGATTATTACTAAACCTACTCACAATTATAATTTTAGACAATGCGCCACTGAACATTTTTCCGTTGACCTATGAAAGGGCAAAATTAATGGTTCTAATTTCCCTGTAAATGGGAAAGAGCTATTGACACGAGTGCCAGGTATGAGCTCGGTCATTTACCTTTTCGTAATTAAAATTGTATTACGGCTCTTAAGGGTCCAGTCCCAAAAGACTGCAGAGAACACAATTGGCTAATTAGGGCGAGGTAATTCCAGAACCTTTCTATTTTGAATATATAGAAGCAACAAGAGTAATGTACCCAGGATTTTGTAATTTCTATATTTAAAGTGTCCTTAGAGTTTCTTGCCCGTTCTTCTCCATAGAGATCTACGTTTTGGAATGGGCAACTAGCTTCAACTTTCTGACTAACTGACCAACTCTTTGACAGTTCAAAAGTGTCTGTAAATGGTTTAATTGAAAGAAATGGTTTGAGTGTGAGTTTGAATTTCGATAAAAATAAAAATCGACATAAGTAACACATCTTATTAATATCGATGCGAACCTACCTACCTATATAGGTAGTCAGTTCGTCCATAGAATCACCCTAAAACGTGTTTTATTTATTTTAGAGGCTTTTGGTCATACATAATCATGTCAGCCCCATCATGACACCATACACTTTACTACTATAAAAACACTACTACAGACTGTTATTCGTAACTAACAGAGTTGTAAAAAAACTTGTAAATTTTAATAGATTTAATGGTTAAAAGTTCTTATAATTGTAATTTGTTATGGTGTACCTATAATAAAGAATATTCTATCTATTTATCTTAGTTTAAAAATACAGAATACGAACCCGAAGGCTAGCTATCCATTGGATCGGAGAAGTGCAAAGCTAGGAAAAACTTATCCAATAGAATTCCTCTAACATCAAGTCATGTGAACTAAGTACAGTTCTAGGTATTGGCACAGATTATTACAGATGGTTCACTCTGCAAAATCATATCAATAAAAAGCGATCCTTGCGACGACACAATAAAGTGCAATTTAGGTCGCACAGCGCGATTACCTACAGGTATATTCACCTAGAAGTTGCCTCTCTTTCTATCGCGTAACTCTTACATCTAGCTTCTTCATTCTACTTGTAGCTTCATACCTAAAATGCTGAGTGAACCATCTATATTAATCTGTGTATTGGTTAATATTTGCACTTCTCCCCTCGCTCCGCTTCAATGGACAGCAAGCAGAGTCTGTGAAGTGCCTACACTAAATAAGTTTTTAATAATATTAAAAGCATTACTTTAAATTCTGGTTTTACTCAAGTGTTTCTTTCGGGATTATCCGACTAATTTTGGATTCAAACGATTGTTATTAGCCTTTATCAAAACCTAGGAAAAACCATAAACAAATTACACAGGTTACCTGAGGATGATGACTCACGTATGTGGATCTTCCCAGACGGGATTCAGAATCTGGAAACAGGTTTGGTTCACGTCAATGGAGCGGCTTGTTTTGTGACGTCAAACGCCCGTTATGGGTGTCCTTAGGATTCTACGTTAAAATTAGGATTCAGTATGATTCAGAATTTAATTTTCTATTTGTTATTGACGTTTAAAAGTGTTTATACAAACCAACAGTCCAACACATAATTTACAGAGGAGCAGGCAAAGGATAAAAGGAAAACAAATCGTTATCGGCGAATTTTGTCACCTGATATAGTAGTAATTTCTTAATTTAGGTATGCTTTTATAATCAGACTAGCTTTTGCCCGCGGTTTCGCCCGCGTGGATGTCGCAAAATATACCACGGGAACATACTACCGGGATTACATACCTAATAGCCGAGGAAAAGGTCATTGACTCCTACCGCTGCTCCCGCGTTGCCGTCAACCATAATTATTTTGTTACACGTAAGTTTGAATCGGTGATATCTTTTAAACTATTCATTGAAATGATTATGATGTTCAGGCATATTTTAATCTTAATTAAATGCCAAATTTAAATAACATATTTTATTGGTTAAGTATAATACCGGTCAAAATAGCTTAAAGCAAATAACAATTAAGTTTTTATCAAATTCTGAAAGATAATAATTTTTACTGTGGGTCATCCTTAGAAGATAGACATATGTCATCGCGGACTTTTTTTTTGTTGAACTTTTTGAGTTGAAAAATCCTGTAGAACATACATTTTATTTATCTCTCACGGTTTACGCGGCGCATGCCAGTAAAGCTCCCAGACGGCAAGATTTTTTCCGACATCTTCAACAATAATCGTCATTATTTCAGTCCAATTTACACAAAACCTTAATGAATTATACACCAAAACCTGTCTCATGAATCACTCCGTCCATTGGTGAAAACCGTTTGAAAATCGGCTTAGTAGTTTTTGAGTTTATCGCGTCCAGATAGACAGACAGACGCGGTGGGGGACTTTGTCTTATTATATGTAAGGATACTACAAATTTATCCATCACCTATTAAAAAACCATACCGAACACTCGTATCACACTGCTTCAATCCATCTTTATGAATAATCTCACAAAAATAAACGTAACGTAAATTCTATTTATTGAAAAACATCGCAAACAAATCTGACTCACACGTCGCTTTTCTCGCGGGAAAGTGTTGAACAAAATCTGAATCACACGTTGCTTTTCTTGCGGAAAAGTCTACAGAACTAATATTGATAATTTTGTATGCAAACCTCGCCTCAACGAGAACCCAAGCACGTGATGAGACAGGACAAACGTGTTCCGCCAAAACCATTAGGTGTAATAAAATATAAGGAAAAGATATACTCACGTCATGACGATAAAAAGATGTGGCGAAAATACGTGAAGCGAATCATTTGTTTAGGAAACGTCTGAGGCGAAAAACACTTAAAACAAAACGACTTACAAGTCTGTTTCTATCAACGCAGTCATTAATTATCTTGGAAGATAAATGTGACAGCTTTTTATGAATTAATATTATAAAAAGTACAATTTGCCTTTTTGGTATACGGAACGTCTTTTTGGGGTTCCGTACCCAAACGGTGCCAACTCAAATAAAAAAAAACTCAAAACTCAAAGCATTTATTTCAATTAAACCATTTACAGGCACTTTTGAATTGTCAAAGAGTCGGTCAGTTAGTCAGAAAGTTGAAGCTAGTTGCCCATTCCAAAACGTAGATCTCTATGGAGAAGAACGGGCAAGAAACTCCAAGGACACTCTTTTAAATATAGAAATTAGATTAGAAACAATCTTATTACTAAGGCCTGTCCGTCCGTTTGTCATTGGGCTGTATCTTTTGAAACGTAATAGGTAGACACTTAAATTTTCACAGAGTGTGAACTATGACCGCTATAACAAAAATTAAAGGACGTGTTTAAAAAAAAAGAATGTATTAAATATTGTACGGTGGTATGGAACCCTTTGGCCCTCGTGGTTAAGTAATAACAGCCGCACGGTTCGATCTATCAGGATAAGCTACGCTTGCCGGGGTTCGTCTGTGGATGGATGACCATCTTAACATACCGCGACTCCTCCGTGACTCGGAAAGCACGCTAAGCCGTTGGTCCCGGCTGTCATTCCTGGATCTTTGACACTCGTTACGGGTCGTCAGAAGCCCGAAAAAAGTCTGACAACCAGTCTTACCAAGGGGTATCGTATTACCCAGTTATTGGATTGTGAGGGTCAATAAGCAGTCGCTCCATGTAAAATACGGTATTCAGCTGCATCTGGCTAGACTGGAAGCCGACCCCAACATAGTTGGGAAAAGGCTAGGCAGACATAAAGGTATGGAATCCTTTGCAGATGGCCGTTTTTTTAAGCCAATTTTGTTGCTCATGAATGTCTTTAAGTATCACAAAGGACAATGAAATAAATTAACTATTTCGATATCATATTAACAGTTTCAAATGGATTATCGATCGCAGTTTATTTGCCAAGAGCATGATGGTTTTTCATAACATAACATCACGCCTGTAATACCCAAAGGGTTAGACAGAGGTGTACCTATATAGTACACCCACATTTCGCTAGTTATAAACCGGGCAGAATTCCAGACTCCGGGCTGCTACTGAGAAATTCTTCATGGAAAAACCCAATAATACATTGCTCGACCTGTGAATCGAACCCAAGACCTTATGCTCTGTAGTAGCGCTTGCGAGCACTAGACCAACGAGGCAGTCGGTGATTGCGTAGTTGCACCCCTAATTTCGACAATAATATGCGAAAAAATTTTGAACTCATTAATTATCGACATCACGCCTGTAACGAAGGCACAGGTACTTCGCCAGTTACGTAAAAGCAGGCAAGTTTATTGCCATGGACCGGGCACAAATCCACACTCCAGGCTGCTACTGAGAAATTTCTAATTTAAAACCTAATATCACTTCACCTGCCTCGTTGGTGTAGTGGTCGAAAGCGCTACTACGGAGCATGAGGTCCTGGGTACGATTCCACGGTTGGGCAAATTTTGATTAGGTTTTTCTATATGGAATATGGAATTTCTCGGTAACAGCCGGAGTCTGGATTTGTGTCCGGTTGATGGCAATAGGCTCGCCCCCTAATACATAGGACTTAAACACAACTGGCAAAATGTGGTTGTACTATAGGTACATCTCTGCCCAACGCTTCGGGGATTACAGGCTTGATGTTATATTATGTAGCACTTTACCCGAGCTGAGAATCGAACCTCCATGTTTAGCAGTCATACGACCACTAAAAAACGAGGGAGTCATTAATAGCATTGTTTTTAATAACAATATAAGCTCTGTCCTCTGGGCTTTCAGTTTACAGTTTCAACACAATATGATGACAGAATACACGATAAATGTTTTAATGCAAATAACCTTATAATTATCCCTTCATGTGTAGGGTTTAGCGATCCCTTGTGATTGCGTCAAGGCTAAATGACCTTTATTTTAGACCTTATATATGTCACATTCATGCCGTACTATAAACATCGTTACTCGTGCGACTTAGTTTATATTGTTTAATAAAATAATAACTGTAGGTAATTAAATAAGTATGTGTTTATTACGAGACCAGCTTCTGCCCGCGACCTCATAAAATATATCCTATGACACTCGGCAATAGTTTAGCTTCCTATTTGTGAAAGAATTTTCAGAATCGGTAGTTCCGAAGTTTACCCGCTACATAACAAACTCACAAATTTTATTTCTTAATATTACTATACATCGATGACATTGGATCCAGCCTTTTTTTTTTTTTTTTTTTTTTTTGGGTGGGAAATTATCAAATAACTTCTCCCGCTCTGGGTGGAGCGGGAGGGCGTGTCAGACTCTTACTGACTAAAACCCACCCGTGTTCCTTCCGTTGCCTGTACGTTGCCAGGGGCCACGGTATCCCTTTCGGACTTTCCCGCAACCCCGGCAGGCATTGGATCCAGCCTAACGACATTATTGGTTTTATTGACATAACTTAACGACCAACAGTTACGCCCAGGACAGTTAGTTATCAGGACAGTCAGTGAGCTATCCTCTGCGTAACTGAATGGACGTTATTACCTATACTACGATATGACTTGAATATTATGGTAATTTTTACACTAGCAAATCTATTCGCCTCCATCCTAGTAGATGCAGAAGAAGCAAGTTTTCTAGTTGGTCATTAGTTTGGCTTTGGACGATAAAGAGGCTAATTTTATCTATCTATATATAAAAATCAATGGCCGTTCGTTAGTCTCGCAAAAACTTGAAAATGGATCGACCGATTTTGTTTATTATTTGATTTTGCTTTTATATAGATTCTTTTCTTTTAGATTTTGTGAATGTGAGAACGTTGTAGGCTTAACAGACTGTAGATCTGTCGACTATTTTCTATCTTGCTAAGTACCTGGTACTTGTCGATAGGCCTACACTGTCCTCTCATACCTATTAACTCTGTAATTTGAAAGCATTGTAAATACCATTTACTTTTAAAAGAGTTACCATGGAGTTTCTTGCCGGCTCTTCTCCATAGGAAACGACCAATTGGAACCGTGCATCTAGCTTCTGACGTTTCATAAGTGCCCTTATAGGTTTATGTGAAATAAAATATTTTGAATTTGAAATTTGTGATGAAACTTTGGTAAGTTTTTATGTGCGCGCCGGAGAAGGTTCCTAACAAAAAAATAAAATAAAATAATGCATTGCAATGCATAGGCTAGCTAGTTAAAAATATGGTCGAAACCAATACAAAAATGCCTTAATTATGTTTGTTTCTACTACATAATCAGTTTTTTGCACAGGTTTACTAGATACAAATATGTTGCACTGATGTTTTATCGACCTATTTGTACTTTCTTCATTTGTCTTCTTTCTGTTTTTTTTTTATCTGGTCTATAGATACACCTTTGCTAAAACCTTCTAGAAAATAAGGCGTTATGTTATGTGTTTTATCTGAATTCTAAATCAAATCCAACGAAAAAAAAAGGAATGATTTGAAAATAACAATGTTCTCGTCCTCGCCATGATATCGTAATGTTTGGACAGATCGTGAACATCGACGGTCGAGAAAGCATTTATCATAAATCAATTTGAAACTTTGTTAAACACACGATCATACGAGTATAGTGGGCATTAGTGAGTATAGCTGGCGATCAAGAAATATTTAAAATATGATTTTAAATATTTCTTGATCGATCAAATTGGAACAAAACCTAAGTACCTATAGTTCTTATGAAGTTTTATTAAGTTTAGCTACATTGACCGTATGTTCCTGTTAATCGTCGTGGTCGACTGTCAAATCGTTTAAGTTTCTTTGTAAACCGTACACAGATAACACGTCAATAACTTTGAATAAATTAATGATTGCAAAGTTTTGTTGACGATATTCGACCCCGACGTAAATCCTTGTACCCGATCTGAAAGTTTTTCGGGAAAACATGAACGTTAATTTATTTACGAGATACTTCGTTTTTTCTTGTTATTTTGCATTATTTTGTGAGATAATATTATGTTATTTTTATGTTATTATGAAAATTTTGAAAAGCGTGTTTACTAAAACAAAAACGACTTGCAAAAAAACACTACAAGCTGAAAAATTACTTTAATTTCGTTTCGTTTTGTAAATTCGTAGTTTGCCACTTTTTTGTTGTGGTACCTACGCCACTACTTGCAATGTTAATAATAGTGGCAGGAAGTTATTATAACATCATCAACATACTAAGTGGAAAAAATACATATTATTGAAGCTAAAGTCAAAGTCAAAACAAAGTCAAATCATTTATTTCAAATAGGCCCTCATAAGGCACTTTTGAACGTAAAAAAAAGCTAACTCAAAAACCACTCATCAGAACTTGATCAAAATTTTAATGGGACCTATCTGGAAAAATAACCTTTCAAATAAAAAGAAGATTTTTTCAAATCGGTTTATAAATGACGTAGTTCTGAGGTAACAAATATTAAAAAAAAAAACTAATTGAGAAACTCCTCGTTTTTTTAAGGTCAGTTAAAAAGACTATTTTCGTGTTATATCGCAAATTATTGATTTTGCCGTCAATCCATCATATGGGCGATATTACCTACTTCAAAGTGGTGTCAGGCCGTCATATTTAAAATTTTAAACTTAACATAGCATTAAACTCAGACACTTCTAAGAAAAATTATAGATATCAGTCAAGAAACTACCTTCAATTTACCACCCAAAAAGCTAGTTTTCGTGCTAATTCACCCGTTTTTTGGTGTCATACCTATTATATGTCGATAGTACTTCAAAAAGGTGTAATTTTGCAAGTATTTAGCAACCTTAGCATTAAATTCAGACACTTCTAATAATAACTACAGAGATTAGTAGTAAGTATATCTTTACGAAATTATCTCCAATTTACCACCATAAGTAACAAGTAAGTATTGCAAAAGGCCAATTTTTTAACAAGCATTTTCATTTAATTAACATTACTTGGATTTTCAGTTGACAGCAGAATTTAACAGTTAAGTACTTGTCATTCTATTTAAGGCACTGTATCACTCTTAGGGATTGTGACACCTAAAAACATAAGTGCCCCGGCATTAAGTGTTCCATATTATTGAATAAATAGCAAATACTGTCGCAGTTCTTTACAAATTTTCGTAGACATTCACATCGTCAAGTAGACGTCACCATCGACATTTATCACATCAGTAGCTAACCACGTAATTCCCCTCAAACCCTTATCTATACGAAACTGGGATTTATTGAGATCATAATAAAATATAAGTCCGATAAGAAAGGCGATATAACAAGTTTACTGCTGACCGATAAAATTGCCGTTATGTGAGACGGTACGACGAAGGATATAACCAGTTCAGAAGACCCGATAAACCTATGTAGGCAAGAACAGCTTCAAATCTGTGCATCCCTGGTTCGTTCATTTGGAAGTATCGCACAGTCAATGGATCGAGCTTTGGGTTGTGTAGAATCGACTATAGGAAGTCTATAGTCGGTTCTCTAATAGTCTATCGTTCTAGAGGAACTGCAGCACTGCTAATAAGTTCAAACAAACTGTTCTAATTTTACCCCAGCTGTCAAAAATATGGAAAAGTAACTGATTGATCGAACGAAGCTGTAGGATTCAGAACGGACGTTGAGCTCTAATTTCAAATAATTATAAAAATAATGGTGTAGGTACGTTATTTTTGTTTGAAAAGGAGTGTATTTCCTGCAGACATACGAGTATGTTATATTATGCATCTTGTGTGTATTTTAAAGTTAGTTCTTTAGAGCGGATTAGCACATTTAAATAATTTTTGAGGACCGACTATTGAATTTTATAATTGTAGATCTTTTTATGCTTTATGGCCGTTGTCCTTGAAAATTTCCGGCTTTTCCACATCTCATTGTAAGTTCTTCATACTAATCATACTAATGGCTGTCTAAGAAAAACGGTCTTTTTTAACCGCATTTTTAGGGTTCCGTACCTCAAAGGGAAAACGCGGAACCCTTATAGGATTACTTCGTTGTCTGTCTGTCTGTTAGTCTGTCAAGACGCTTTTTAGGATTCCGTAGTAAACAAGGAACCCTTATAGTTTCGCCATATCCGTCTGTCTGGCTGTTTGTCTGTCTGTCTGTGTCCCTCTGTCCGCGGCTCAGCTGAGAGACTCTTTGTACTAGAAAGCTGTAATTTAGCATGGGTATACAAATACATATTAATCACGCCGACAAAATGGTAAAATAAAATCATAAAAAAAAAAAAATGGGTACAGGTCTCCCCTACACGTAAAGTGGGGAAGTTTTTTTTTCTCATCTATCCCATTGGGGGGAAAGATCGTTCAAAAATATTGTGAGACAAACATTTTAGGATTCAGGGATCGGTTAGTGAAATATTAAGCTTTCAAGTTCAATGTTTTGTGTCTCCCCCCTGCCAGCTAAATGGTGGGCTTTGGATATGTAAAACAATTCACGGCAGTAGTACATATAACGAAATTAAAAGGAAAACTATCACAGCTAAGAAGGCTTTACAAGTTAACGAGTAAAAATCGACCAACTTACATTTGCGGTTGCAAAAACATGTTCTCCCATACATTCCGTATGGGAGAACATGTTTTTGAACTACAAAGTTAAGTTTGTTCTTACGACAAATTCATCCCAACTACGAAACCCTTCATTGTGCGTGGCACAGTGGGTTTGTGTCACGCACAATGTTTTTGCGAAGTTTGCCCCTCCCATACGCACTTGGCCGGTTTTTAATCATAGTCTAAAGTCTCGAAACAAATCGTTGAACCGATGCAAAAAACTGGTTTGTAGGTATATAACCCTGCTGATATTTGATGTGATTATAAAATACGCGATATTGATCTATAAAGTGTATGCCTACAATCTGAGGCGCGCTTAAACTAAAAGTAAATAAACTAAACAAAAATACTTTTTAAAAGCTCATTGAGTACCCACTCATGTACAGCGTAGTTTTAATAATAGACATAATCAAAACTTTAGAGGTATAAGGAACAGGGTGTAAAGTTCACTCATCCTCTTTAGAAAAGGGAGGATCCTCCGACCAGACGAGTGTCGTGTCTGGCGGGTAACTGCCCAACGATTGATGTCGGGGAAGTTATATATATGGTGTTCCCGCGGTAAACTCTAATTGCGCGAAGCAGGATTTTTGTTACGTCAGGTCTTTGACGCGTAGTTCGCATGTGGCGATGTAGATGCCACCACAAAACTAGTGATGCAACCTTTGATAATTTATATGTCTCGAAAGAATTTCGCGCTGCAAAAGAACTTAAACAAACATGCCAACTTTTTTATGCTGATTTGCGTGATAGCTACATCTTAGCCCACGGTACGAACGTGGACTAAGACGTAGTAATAAAAAAGAGTTCAAAATCCAACAGTGTGTTTTTTCAACGCGCTGGGATGAGAGTGCGTCCCGATTCTCAACGCTCGGTTCAACACCGAGAGTTCAAAATCCAGTGCGCGATAAAATCCCGCCGCGATATTTTTACGTCCGTGCGAACGTGGGCTTTCACTCGCGCCACGTCATTGTGCTTTTCCTTATTAGCGGCTAACAGTTGGACGCTATTTTTTTCGACGAGTTAACAGCTTTGACTGTCTTTCTAGACATATTTATATCTTTGGATGCTACATGACATGATAATAAGCAGTTTTGTAGAAAAGAGAAAAATTATAATAAACTTTCTCGATTTCTCTCTAACGTTCATTTTGTTTAGCAACTGCTCTCAATATCCATCAAATTGTGTTAGGTACTAATCTACTCTCTAGAGTTTGTAATAATAATTATTCAATGTAGGTATTTTCTTCTGGAAAATGGCGCTTCTTTTAAACAATGGAGGATGATTAATTAATGAGTCTGGGTTGGATTTGGTATTTTTGCTTTGACCGGATTTTTCGCTGAGTATAAAAGGAAAATAATGCATTTTATTCAATTAGACCATTACTAGCCGCATAATTTAAATAGGTTTATAACTAGATATTAAAAGAGACATATTATTATGACCGACATAAAACTAAGGAAAATTTAAATAATTAATAAAATCTCACCTACTCCCTGTATCTAAGGATCGTAGTGACGCTCTGTAGTTTCTGCCTACCGCCCCATGGGAAAAAAAGCATGAGTTTATAGATGTGTATGTGATCTAACCTTCTAGTGAATTTCCAAGTTATATTACGCTGCCACGTTTCATCAAAAAGTCAAAAATATATTATTGCACGACCAGTTGCAGTGTGATAAAAAAAACATACTATATAAACACAAAAAAAAAACTTTAAAAAATCTTTTTAGTCTGACAGAAATTATTTAAAAAAAATGAAATTCCTACTGAAAAATCTGAAACTTATTTCAATATGTTTTCCATGAAGGCCGCAGGTGAACGTAACAGTATGCAGATAATGAATTAAATTTAAATGCATTTCCACGTTAACGTTTACGTCTCCAAATAATAAAACATAATATAAAATACAAACTATATGCTCTAATAGATAGTATTTGTTTCAGGAGGAACTAAAATAGACGAATTGACGAAATTCTATTGAGTCTGAGTAGGAAATAGTGAAATGTTTGTTATTAGTTATTATCACGCATTAAGGGAACTGCTGAATCAAAGCAGTTCAGTTTAATCTATTCTTATTAGAAGAATAGATTTTACCCTATTCAGCAGTTCAGTTTAATCTATTCTTATTAGAAGAATAGATTTTACCCTATTTAGCAGTTCAGCTATTTATTCAAGCGGGGAAAATCCATAGTAATGTTCCTAACTAAACACTACTCGTAATTTTTTTATTGAAATATGTACGAAGTCTGTTTAAAATTATATCCACGTGAATATATTTTTATTAATTGTATGGGCAATAAATAATTTTTAATTAATTTATTATATGAAACTTTATTCAAGTTTTGGTACCTATGCCTTGGATAAGATTTTTTTTTAAAGTTAAATCTCAAAAGCCTTCCAAAGATTACGGATATCTGAAGGATCAGATACGCAAAGGGAAAATCAGGAACAAAGTTATTTATTTTTTCTTCAGAGATTTGCCTGAATAATTTATTCTTAAGTATCATTTTACTCAAACGAACAGCGTTACCAAAAGTTTCTGATGATATTTCTATCAGCGGTGCGATATACAAAACTAATTATTAACTTAGGTACAGCGTCAGGAGAATAGAGCACAGAATAAATAATAGTACTAAGTACTAACACTAGAGTCCAACTAGTAGCGTACGAAATCTACTAGTAAAAACAAATGACTCATGTTATAGACGCAAGCAAATCTAGTTAGGTTAAAAACAGGTACTAGTAGATACAGGCCCACAGCCATGGATCCGACGACGCCACCTGCGGCGCATGAGAAAGTACCAACAGTCAGCGTGCACTTTACAGCGGTTTCGATACATAAGCGCCTGTGTCTTCCAATTTCTCTTCATTATTCTGTTGATATCTTATTCTACCGCGTCAAGTGAAGATAAGCGTGAGTGAGTGCGACGCTACACGATTTGGCGGTAAGAGTGCACACTGTACTCGGCTAGGTTCGGTATAGTTCGTTGGAAGTCAGCGGTAGTCGTCGCCGGTAGCTCCGCAGAGCAGCCGCGCGCACTCCCCCGGCCGCCGCGCCACGCACCGCTGCTATAAACAACTGATACTCTACTGACAGAAACACATTAATTGTTCAATGAAAACTAGTTAAAGCCTACTTGCTGGTACCGCCGATCGCTCCGATACATTCCAAGACGCAGTGAATCATAAATCTAGACGACCGGCCGCTATGAATTAAGACAATAATAAAGCTAGGTTCAAAACGATGTTATTTCGATGTTTGCAGTGAAAGGATCCGTTGTAAGTGGCGATTCGGTGTGTAACTGTGCTGCGGTCAGTTTATATTAGATGAATAAGTGGAGCGTCTGTCCGCCTGTACATTTTGTACTTGAGTGATGAGTGCCGGTGCGCCGCGGACCTGATTGTGCTGACCGAGTGCCAGTCCGAGCCGCCGGACCGCGCTCAGGCGTAAGGCGCTTCACTCCTGCTTGCTCCTCTGTCAACTCTTTGTATTCAAAGTATGTATTTTTCTTGTCTATATGTATGAATGTTTCCTTATCTCACGGCGTCATATCACTTGAGTTCAAGAGATTAAGACGGCTAAAGTATCCGAGATTATAAACTTTGAGTTGCCGTGGCGTAAGCCTACAAGATGTTTAAAAAAATCTAATATCTATTAAATACTTCGCAAGTTAACAATAATACTATAATTTAGGGAGCATATATCAATGTAGACAAGGTATTTAAATAAAAAATCATGTTAAGGAGTTGTGTTTGACATGTAAATATGGCATGGTCACCTAATTTATGTTTATTTGAATGATTTTATTGGAACAAACAGTTCCAATGTTCACTGTCATAACTGTAGATATTGTACGTACCTCCTGATTATTCTATTAATTAAAGAAAATTACTCTAGTGGAGCAAAACAAGCAATTCATATGGGATGTAATTATCGTATACGTACGCAAAGGCCATAATAAGCTGCCGCTTTCTTACACTACAAACAACTTTGATACTAAACTATAAATTCCGAAGCGCTTTGATAGTTACAAGTGCTCATTACATACCAGAGAGAAACAAAAGAGATAAAAACGTAAACACGGCGCAACATAAAAGAACACAGTAGTTATTATAACATACTGTTATTAATACTTCACATAGAATATAATAATCTATATTATATGTAACATAGTAAGGCAAAGGTATTGAGTAACTGTAAGGTTTCTTATCGGTTTCTGAAGTCAGTATTTCGGTAACTCAATGAAGGTCGCTATTGCCAAAATTGGTTAATAATCCACGAACGGATTCTGATCCATTCCAATCAAAGATAATTCTGTGGTATTCCTTAGAGCAGCTTATCAGAAAATCCGATTATTCTAGGGTTTAAAATATAATAAGACATATGCCAGAAATTACAGCATATTAAAAATACTATTTACTCCATAATATTGCTAAATACCTAAGTAGAGGCGACCATTAATTAGGTACTATAACGAATTTTAAGAGGAAATAGGAATACATTATTAAAAGGTACCTTACTATAAATAGCGCAATTATGTGCCTTATCAGAGAGGCATTTTTACTTCCTTAACGCAATTAATTTTATGAAAAGTAGCAACGTTTGGTTATTAATATTTTAGCTAAGAAAAACGATTTTAAAATAGAACAAAGAGTCACATGAAATATGTTATATGTTCAAACATACGATTAAATGGCAATACTGTTCAATCGTTTTAGTAAAAGAACAGTTTTCTAATAATCGTATAAATAAAATTTCGTAGCTTCCCGTAGCACCCCGTAGCACCCCGTAGCCCGGCGTAGACCACCCTGCGTAACTTCGTAGACTCATCGGATATTGCTTGCGGGGATCGCCAATTTACTTTACAAGCACTTTTGCTAGCACGCGGGACATTCCTAGAAAACTATTGATGAAGAAAACCCAATTCCAAGATCTGAAAATATGGAAATGGACTTAGAGATGATCATTATGATGATAGTATGATTATGCGGATATGCGTAACATTTTAAATGGAGAATTAATTGACATTTAATGCTTGTCAATTGTTTTCTCAACGATTTACGCACGGTATCATTATTCCGGATGTTTATATAATTATTAAAGTCCTAACATGTCCGACGTCATCAGAAGTAATTAATTAAGATACATAATGGGTTTCTTTAAAATGTTTGTCATTATGTAGTGGTTTTATTATTTGATAAGGATTATTAATATCTATTAATGTGGTATTATAAAGCAAGTTCGGTAGAAGACCATTCCAGGCAGATAGTGATAGAAAATTCTTAGGAAAGAAATATAAACTATAGTTCCGGTATAGGGTTCCGTACGCGAAGAGTGCCAGACGGAACCCTATTATTAAGCCTCCGCTGTTCGTCGTCGGTCTGTCTGTCTGTTGGCAGGCTGTAGGTAGAAAATTAAAAATTTCTAAGATTGTGTATTTCTATTGCCACTTTAACAACAAATAATAAAAATAAAATATATTGAAAAATTTAAGAAACGTGTTTTTTTCCGCACTTGTTGCTAAATATAGTACGATTCGCACTTGGCCTGTTTTTCGAAGCCAACATAGTACATTATATTTAAAACATTTATGACTTGCAACTTCTCAGTTATAGTGTCGTAAAGAGTAAATAGTATTCGAATTTACATCGTTATCAAGTTCAAATTTATCTATGTTGGTCACGAAACAGCCATTCTCATAGTTTACAACAGTTCGAATGATGCCATAAACTATACGTGCACTAACACTCTTTTATAAATAAACAAGATATTTTATGTTTTGATAACGTTCTACAAATAAAGAATTATGATGATGAATGATGAATGATTCTCGGCTCCATTTTATCAAGCGAAACCACTAGATTAGATTATTGTTTCCAACTATACAACGTGTTCTTTTTCGCATAACTCTGGGGTATAAATGAGACCATGTCAAAAAATCAACAGGCATATGAATTATTTTTCAATAAAATTTTTTCGTTTTCATTTTTCATTCGAAATTATTCAGAAATGTCACGATTATTTATGTAAAAACACTTACGTGAAATATAAAAAATAATTCTGACTATTATGGTCCATAAAAAATATATATTACAACGTCGCATTTTCTTAGCTTTAAATATGAATGATTGGTTTGAAAGAAAATGATTTACTCGTACTCGTATCAATGGAACTTACATAGATATAAACATCGAGAGTTTACATTTATAGTCCTAAGTTATCTTAGAAACGATGTATTTTTGGAACACTTTGTTCTAGGACTTTTTGTATTATTTTTACTTATCTTAGATTTATGAAGCATCAAAAGGAACACGTTGAATAATATGATTTGACATATACCCAATTGAAAATATTGAACACCCGGAACAGTAGTTAATACTATTATTACAAAGAATTTTAGTATATTTATTAATCGATGAAAAAGATAATTATGTATTTAATTGTTTGATAAGAATGCAAATACATTTGTATCGCGACCCGATAATAATATCAACTACTGATAACCTGAAGTTGATTTGTAAAAAAACCTAATTAAAATAAAAGATATAGATGGTGAACATGTGAGCGAGTATACTATGCACTTATATTTTTAACCGACTTTATAAAAGGAGAAGGTTCTCAATTCAATTGTAATTTTTATTTTCGTTCTCATCGATATTTTAATCAATTATGAACCGATTTTGATTTTTTTTTAACATAGCAAGTAGGGGTATGTATTGGTGTGGGGTAGGTACCACAACTCAATCAATCTGCCTAGTCTTTTGGTCTTGGGGTCAGCTTCCAGTCTAACCGGATGCAGCGGAATACCAGTATTTTACATGGGGCGACCGCCTATCTGACCTCCACAACCCAGTGACTGGGCAATACGATACCCCTTGGTAAGACTGGTTGTCAGACGTTCGGGTTTAACGACGTAACGACTGTCAAAGATCCACGAATGACATCCGGGACCAACGGCTTAGCGTGCTACCACAAATAAAAAATAAAAAACTTTATAAATGACTTTTTCGGAAGCCGGTTGTTTTTTTTTTAAATAAAAAGGTTCTTACTTCATATTGAGCTGATTTTCCTCTAATCTTTATGGTAAATCCAATACGTGATAACACATTATTAGGGTTAAAGGGGACACCAAAATAAAGGCCATTCTAAGGATTTCAATAATAAGTTTATTATCCTTTTCTTTATGTACTGGAAGGTATGTTTTACTAATATTACGTGTGATACCACGCAAAGCTAAAATAATAGTACAGCCTCTAAGAGAAAGTAAGGATTTCAGTCAAGTGTTAATGGCTGGATAATAAATAACGATATTTATGAGTTACAATGAGAAAGACTATGGTGTTGAAATAGGAGCAATTTGTTTTTGCTGCACAATTAAGCAAAGGACATAAATAAGATAATCTTTATTGCAGACCACATGATCCATAAAAAAACACATCAATTTAAAATAACAAAAATCAAAATAACGATTAAAATGAAAAAAAATCAAATTAAAAAAAAAAAACGACAACAGTTATAAAATACGTAGGTAATATACAGAATATTCTTTTCATTTATTTTCTTAGTATTGTACAACTACAACATACCGTTGTAGAAATACTTTTTTAGGGTTTTGTATCCGAAGGGTACCAAACGGAACCCTATTACTAAGCCTCCGCTGTCCGTCCGTCCGTCCGTCTGTCTGTCAGCGGGCTGTATCTCATGAACCGTAATAGACAGGTTCAGACAGGGACTAGGAGGTAGACAGTTGAAATTTTCACAGATTGTGTATTTCTATTGCCGCTATAAAAACTAATAATAAAAATAAAAGAAAGAGAAAATTAAAGGGGGTCCCCATAAAAGAAACGTGTTTTTTTTACTGAAGTTAGAAAAAGAAACGGAGTGTTAAATATAGTACGGTGGTACGGAACCCATCGTGTGCGAGTCTGACTTGCACTTGGCCATTTAAAAAAATTTGTACGCTCTTTGTTATGTGGCAACAATAAATAAATAATATTCTATTAAGTAGAAAACTTCTTTAACGAAACGTTGTTCACTAACCTAACGTACTGCTAAAAATAAAGAATGTAACAAAACATTCCCTATATGTATACATGATAATGATAACTTATGAAACAATTATGTAAACCCAAAATAATATTTTGTTACTTTCTTTAAACTTTTTAATTTTTCACACAAGAAAAGTTCGCCTTTGAAATAACAAGAGTTCTGTAAAGAACTTAAAGTACCTACATATTTTGAAGACGTCACGAAATTTTCATAAAGTGTACTTTGCTATTGTACTTAATAATATTCCCTTTTTTTCTAAAATGGACGGGGAAGAGCTGGATTACGATTTTCGTAGACTCTGCATCATCAGCCTATGATTTCCCTACTGCTGGAACATAGGCCCTCCTCTCTGTGAGAAGTAGTGGGCTGGAATCTACCAGGTGGGCCCAGTGCGGGTTGGTAGATGTCACATGTCTTCGAATTTTTGGTTCTAGGACATGCCGGTTTCCTCACGATGTTTTCTTCACCGTTTTGAAAGCAGTGGTGATGGAATAATTTACACACACACAAGTCGCGGCCGTTATCACTGGGCTGTTTCTGCGCTGTCGTAGACTCCACTGCGTGAAAAATCTATATTTGTATCTAATTTACAAATATTTATTAGCAAATATTTTCGTTTATTCGAGGTCCTTACTGAATAGAATCAGTTAGTGATTCTTGGCAAAATGAAATGTGGTTTTATTTGCATTCATTCTCACATTTCTCATACAACATTTCATAGAATAAAAAAAGCCATGCAATTGTTTTGTTTCTTCGATTTCCATTTGTTCTAAGTCATTCGTCCTAGTTTATTGTTTATTATTTTAACTGTTACATTAGTTAGAGGTAGAGTTATAAGTACCAGTGAATAAACATGTCAAGATCAAACCACTTATAATGGCGGCGGACAGAAATATAGCTATGTGTCTAATAAATATTTTAAGGAGGCTGTTTGTTTCTTTTTAATTCAATAACTCACCAACTGCATTAATTCAGTAGTTTTAGAAGAAATGAGAAAAAGCATGTGTCCACGTTACGAATGATTTTTCATCGGTTTATGGTTGTAAAAAAAAATACCCTACTCTAGTATTATTATTTTAGCTTAAAATAATAGCGGCTTAGAAGAAACGTCTTAGAAAGGTCAATTAACTTCCAACATTTCATAGACAAATGAGACTAAAGCAAAGATATTCAGCTATTCTACCTTCCATTAAAAGTAATTTATTTCTCCATCTCGCACAGAAAACAGACCATTTATTCTGGTCGAGGATCCTGAAAACACACTTTAATCTTCAGGGATTCAACAAACGGCACTGAAACGTATAGAAATAGGTACAAGTGACGGATTCAGATGAGTTTTATTTAAGTATTATACTTGAATACCCTCTGTTTATTTTTATGTTACCGTGGCCCCGTGGTATATGTTATTTATAGTTTCTTTCATGTTTCCCATAGTCATGGACGTTTTATGTTTGTAACTATATTAAGTATATTGTATATTGGTCCCCATGAAAGCACTTAAGCTGCACCAAACCAAACGTAATGTATTGTGTACACTGTACCAGAATCTATGTATGGTATTGTTCCATTTCACGTTATGTCTAACTAATTTATGTCGCTAATGGAACACAATCTTAAATGTATATTTATAGTACTTTATTCGAAACATACATATTTGCGAGATAACATGAAAAAATAAAAGAAAAGCTGTAATCTCATTACTTTTCCAGACAAATTACAACATTTGCTGACCTCCAATATATTTATTGCGTTGAAATATTTATAGTGGAGGTAGAAAGTTGTTCAGTATTGGATTTTTCTAATACAAGATTCCTTAGTAAAGGCAAGTATCTAGCCGCTTCGCATTTCACTGGCTTCCGATTTCTTCTAGCGCATTTATTTAAGGATTTGTTTGTATTCATTCGACACTTGATTGAAGTTACGAAACACTTGAAGGGAAAAATAAAATATATTAGATTCATTTTACACACGTGTAGGTTTTATTTATTAAGTACTTCGACAGCTAAAATAGCCACCATTTATTATTTAGGACAACAAGCCCTCGACAGAAATTAGTGGTACAATAATATTTACTTTCTGTTTGACAAATATTGAGGCAAAGTATCGTTATTGGAATTATGTTTTATTGACTTAACTATTAAACTTAATTAAACACACCGCGGTGCAAGTAAAGAACCCTCCTGAGCCTTATGGTGACCCGACAACAAACGATTCAATGCACCAAAACCTCGACACGAGTCGTGGTCGCCAAGGTGGGCCCGATATTGTGAAAAGGTCAACACAATAAAATTAAAAGTCATGATTTGCAATTCGCAAGACACTCAAACAAGTATGTAAAGATACACATTGCGTGGTCAGGTTACGGTGCGGTCGGGTGCGCCGGCGCATCGGATCATCAATATTCGTGTCATGCGCACAGGCGCACGTGCGCTATAACTATCATTACGTGATGTCACGGCGACATCTATAAGAAAGACATGACAGTTATCTAAAACGTTTTACTATGATTGGTTTAGACAAATTGGTTCGACTCGTGTATGGAGTTATTGCAATTTGTGGCATGCATAATGCATCAAGATAAGTTCCTGGGTAATCTTGAGCGATCTTCAATAACCTATTATCAGTAAAAACGTTCATCGTCTTCTGGCGATGTCGGGGCCCTTTTTTTTTGGATGGGAATTTATCAAATAACTTCTCCCGCTTTGGGTGGAGCGGAAGGGCGTGTCAGACTTACTGACTAAAACGCACACGTGTTCCTTTAGTTGTCTGTACGTTGCCAGGGGTCACGGTATCCCTTTCGGACTTTCCCGCAACCCGTGGAACACAACACGCCGTCGACCCGGGCCTGGTCCTTATCGGACGGCGAGCTACCCATTGCTCACCGTCCGCAAGCCCGCGCCTACGGTGGCCGGGAATCGGCCTGTTATTTCCGACGCCCAGGGTGTCTCCTGCGGCGGCTAAGGGCGTGAGGGTGCGAAATTTGCCTCTCCCTCATGCATTCTGCCTCCTCCTTCGCGAGCATTACTGCTTCGCAGAAGGAGGTGACGGTCTGGACCAGGGCCGGACGCGAGAGATCCCCGCCATCGATGTCGGGGCCCTAGGCTTTAAATCTGGCGAGGCTAAATGCAGGTCAATACTGCAGTACAATAATTATCCTAACCTAACCTAACACCGAAAAGGTACCAATGTAAGTCCACAAAATAGAATTTCACGTTCTATAATTAATAAATTAATAATACTCGTTACGGCAACTCTCCTAAAAGTGTTGTTGTTATCATAACATAAATGTTTAGTTGACAGTTACCGATACGATCAAGAATGTACTGATAAATTAAATATAAACAGTAGCCAATTCGTTATTTTTAGGATCATCATTGATCCATTTATTTTTAGATGATGTTTATCAACATAATAGGCGTCTTCTTAATATATTTACACAAATCTCTGTACTGACTGGGATTTGATTAGAACGAATCATTTTCGAGATAATTTATTCAATTATTTAATTCGTTGCCTACATATAGGTATTGGGATTGATTTCTGTATGAATATTAGCACTTCTTCAACGGCAAATAAAATTAAAAAACTCACGAATCCGCATGTAATTTAAATTCAACGCCGACACACTTTCAAAACCAGTTATCATTACATAATTCTGTTTCCGATACCAACGACGTTTATTCCAGCTGCTACAGCCTTTACATAGTAGTTCAAGGTCTGTCGGACCCCTGCTAATAAAAGGTACCCAATCTGATTGTTTCATGCTCCATGCTTCATGTATAATGCGGCATTCACGTAAAATATCCGTTTTATTGTGCTTGCCCATTAGTAGCGCGAATGCTCGACAGCGATCATTATCGGATAGGTAGCGAATAGGTACTGATATAATCTTATCAGTCATCGGGGGTTCGACACTTCAATATACTAAAAGGATGTATGTAATAAGTACCTAGTAGCTTTTCATATTATCTATAATTTTTGCAAGTCATGGCTGTACATCAAACATAATTATTATCTATAACAAAACATCAAGCCGGTATTCCCCGATGGCCATGGCGGCCATCGATGGTTATTCCAACCAGCTCACCTCCCTCCAAAAGTTGATTTAGCAGAGTTATATAGTTAACTCACTTTGTCAGTTATTCAAATCCCATTTAAAAGGGGGCAGCCCATATAAATAACTGCCTAAATATTAAGCCTGTATCAATAAATGCCTTAATATTAAGCCTGTATAAATAAATGCCTTAATATTAAGTCTATATGAATAACCTATTCGGTGTGAAGTGTGAACGTAATCGTACCTACTCACGTTCGTAAAAAGTTTTGTCTGGAGGTTGTATGGGTCAACCTTTTTGTAACGAAGTTACATTGATCAATTTACGTAGGTTAAAAATACATGTCGCGTTTAACTTACGGAATTTACTTTAAAACATGAAACACACTTAACTTGGAACATTCTGCAGTAGATATTGAAACATTTGCAAAATCGGGTAATTATGCCGGCAGTTATAAGTACCGGTATTTAAACTATGTTTAAATCTATAGCTTAAACGAAAACGTAGAACAAACTCAGTGCAGGTTTCTGAACGTCTGTTACTGGTATAAATGTATACCTTAACTTAGGATGACGTGAACTATGAGCAGACCAGAGCTATAACTGGTCTTAACACAATTTCTTTATCAAAATATGAAGCCTCGTTCAAAAAAGTAGTAGTAATACCTAATATTGTAATATAGTCCAGTGTTCTGTATTCCAATACGTCTTGATTCTGGGCATAGTCTAAGTTCTCCAATTTACGCGTTTAATGTGTTGGAACAAGGAGGCACAAACCTATGTGTTTACATCAGATAAGATTACTAGCAATTTAGAACGGAACGCTAATAAAACTGATTACTTGTAATCCTTCTCAATTGCTAGACTGGAATTATTATAAAGTATTCAGTTAATTATATCAAGAATTTAATCGTTATGATCTTTGTAGCTTTTTCGTCCAATGACGTGAGATAATTATAGTACCTAGATAAAACTTGTAAAATTATTGAATGCTATGCAATCACAATCTAATACCTTGATTCCAGTTTACCAATAAGCATAATTATCTTGGTATTTTATGGTGGCGCCACTTGTCTAAATAAACGTCATAAATAATGTCAAATTCAGTACAATTTAATTTAGTTCTGGTTCTTGCCACTTACCGAGATATCTTTGTAGGCGGTACGTACTGATCGGTTATGCTGTATTTAATTTTTATCCTTCATCGTTGATTTGCAGCAATAATGATTTCTAATTGATGCCTTCCGTCAATGTTCAATACCACGCATTTACGTACCTAGAGAGAGACGCTATTTTTCGTTCAATGCTATTTTTAAGGTCGGTCGAGAGTTCGAAAACCAAAACTTTTCCTTGTCCAGAAACAAAAAACATGGCGGAAAAAGCGGGAAAACTATTTAATTTTATTTCAAATAATAAATCTATAAAAGGCGGAAACAGAAACTTCTTTTAATAAAAGAATAAAAGTAAAATACGTCTTTCTCCACCTTCACCTATATAATCAAAATAATGAAATCAAACAGATGTCTCAACCCCGAAACGTTGCAAAAAAAACAAACCGAAGCAGCTATGGGTACAACGGTAGGTACCCTAGGTACTAAGATATCCGTGTCAGGGATGCCGTGGTCGCCACATTACGCCTGATAGAGACCAGTCGATTGTAACACCTTACTCGGATGTTTGCAAAGGACCAGTATTATGCCGTATGGCAACATTAGATATCTAATGTTTTGTGTATCTACCTATCTCGGCAAACGCGAGGTCGTCAGTGTACTAGTGTTATAATACTGATTCTGCATGCTCTCAGCCTTTATTATTATTGACTGATTATTGTTTATTGGGAATAATATTATAGCATTTATTTTTTTATTATAGTATGTTGTTTTGTTAGGTACAGTCACGCGCATAAATATATTACTATGGACAGCTCGGCAATAATATATTTCATGATTCATCTATTAATATCTGTCGTCAAGATGACGGCAAATATGTGACCATTTGTGGAATTCACATACAAGTGACAGCACAAATATGTGACATTGAAGGAAAACCAAAACTATCTGACGAGACAAGCAACGCCAAAATATAGGATGCTGTATAGGCTTCAAAAAGATATATCTGGGTACCTACGTTCTTTTGTTACAAGCGTCACGCGTTTATCATTTATCAAAGCGTGATTCATGATTAAGAATAAATAATTATGTAAACGGGTGTTCCCAATAGTTTTTTAGTTAAGTTCTAAGCAATTTCAAGTCATAATCATTGCCTCTTTGTTCGAAATAAAACATACCTAAGGGACGACTGAAAACTATCTCGAAATTGCATTCTGACAACTTATAACAAGCTTGCTTTTAGGTGTAAAAGAAAAATCTTTTTCATTTTCTTACAAAACATTTCAATTAGGGAAAATTTCCTTCCCTGATTACAAATTGGCCACTGCCATTTTCTTGAAAAAATTTTTCGAACATTATAAACCCACGTCATTTGGGACATGTAGAATACACGAACGTACTTGTTGTAACCTACCCTCACATACTCTCATATATTATATTCACCACACGACGCGTACGCTTTGCTTTGAGGTCCGCAAATAAATTACCAACGCTGAAAGGATTTTAAATTAGTGGAAAGTACAATTTTAATTAAAACCTGAAGCTTGTGTTCTTTCAAATTAGTTTGGGCAATTAAAATTAAAAGTACCCGTTTGCTCTTTCATTATTTTGATAGGCTTGAAATATGCGCGTTCATTTTAGAAGTTTTAAAATAGTTATGTGAATAAATGTAGACATACGACGACGTCACCATAAAATACGATTATATTGATTTTTTAAGTGCAGAACTACTTCATGGAAATAGCGTGACCTATACCTTGTTTGTTTCCAGTATTTTTAGTATCATTGTCTTTCAAAATCCAGAATGTTGCAAAACAACTAAGGTGGATCCGCAGTGTAATCCCGCAAAATTCAAATTTTCTTTTTTTTTTGCAATTTGCAGGTCAGTATCAGATTGTATCTTGATCAAAATATGATTCACGACCATAGCAAATATGTATTTACAGAATTATAATAAAAAAACCGGCCAAGTGCGTGTCGGACCACGCACAATGTAGGGTTCCGTAGTTGGGATGAATTTATCCCAAGGACAAACTTAACATTGCCATGCGGAATGTATGGGAGAACATGTTTTTCAAACTGCACACACGGACATGGCGAAACTATAAGGGTTGCTTATTTACTACAGAACCCTAAATACGTTTTCTTACGTACTTTGCGGATCTTCCTTTCAATAACAAACACTTGAGTCTTACTTCAAAATCTTGATTTTACTGTCCCGTCATACATATTTGTTATGTACTTCAAACTTTAGCAACCTACGTGCGGTATAGTGTTCTAATCTACGTGCGGTTCCTATGTAAATAGCAATTTTATTTACTGAGCTAGCTTTATAGAACTTGGAGGAAGTTTATAACACCGAGGGCCGAGTCACGAGATAATATTGATATTTTCCAAAACTTTACATATAATGGATTCAATTTTACTGTACCGCGTATATAAGTACTTACATAGTGGCCGCGCGGATACGTAAGAGGCCATTACTTTAGAGTTTTAGACAAAAAGTGGTTCAATCATAGAATCTAAAGGTTAGGGTATGACTAGGGTTGCCAACTTTTTTATATCAAATATAGTATTTTAGATGCCAGTGCCTGTAAAAATATAGTACATGGTGAAAAACTAAATAATATGTAATAGGTATGTTTCAAAAACATTTTTGTTCTGTAAATGCATATTTTTTGCTACTATGAACCTTTAATAACAGGATTTTTTTTGTCTTAACTATTTTTACACTAAATTAAGGTTACAAGATACCATTAATTCAGCTTTTATGAGACTGGCTATTGCGATCATCTCGTCATTTTGTATTGAAATAAAAATATTGCAGTTTCGTCTACTATATTTTTTTTTTTGAAATATCGTATTTACATAGTAGGATACTATTAGGGTTGGCAACCCTAGATAAAACACTGAACTTCCTCGAACTCTCTAATCTAATCTGTCTTGGTCGTGGCCGTACTATTGCAGTCTGCTACCCCTTCCAAGAAACCATTCATTTCTCAGAAAATCTCTACGTTATGTCCGGCCGTAAACTATGACAGTCTAAACATACCTACTAAGTTATCATTAAACTCGTCCACCATGATACGAGCCCGCGGCTGTTACGATGTTATCTTTCTATTAGCAAGTTTAGAAGAACCATTATTCACTTGTCTTTTAAAAATGAACGAGCACTATTATCAATCTAAGTTGTTATAAAATTGCTGAAGCTTTGCTTTAGTTTTCGTCTTAAAAGTTTGAATTTATCGCGTTCACATTTTGCCCACACAAAAGTAAAATTATCGTTCTATTTATAAAAAAAATATAAATAAAAGCTGCTTCGATGTTTAAAAAAAGAACTAGTTTTAAAAACATCAACAAGAATAGAGCGCTCCATTTTCAAAAGAATAAAAAATATTACAACGGTTGAACGGTTTTCCCTCATTCATTGAAAGACAAAGAGGTATACACCTGTGTTTTCACACAGTTTAAAGTGGCGATACTTGTGAACCACTAACCACGTGTACTGCGAACACGCGATGTACTAGCTACGAAGGTTATGTTATGTTTGCATAATTTTAATCTACATTTCTCGTTGCATGATCGATATAACAAATGTTTGGTTTAACTTTAGCTTCCTTACATATATCTCGCGGTTATGTTAAATTGCCAAGTCCGTAATGAAATAAAATATGTGTTTTTGTCTTGAAAGGTAGGTACAAATTATAAGTTAGGATAAGAGTTTGAATGTGCACTATCGCAATAGGTTATCCTGTTATGATTGATGTAAGTTGGAATGTAAATAAATAAATAAATTAAAACCTTCGAATAAAGATATTAAGAAAAAAAAAACATATAAAAAAAGAAAGAGAAAGAATATTCGTTCTATCTTTCTATTAAGCACTTAAACTTTTTATCGATAAATAAAATTGAAATATTATGTCCGCCATCATGTCCGGTCCTTAACGAGGCAGATAGCTCTAGCCTTCGTCTGACGCGAGACACGAAAGATATTTCCCCTCTTAAATTGAATTCGATCGAAAAATAGATCAAATTTCGATACACCCTCAAACGTAAACCTCTTTTATATGTAATTGATTGAAAGGGAAGGGAGGCAGCAATTTTATTAGAGAAAAAATATCGACGCCATTCTTCAAATGTCAAGTGAAATAAGATCGGAAACATGGTTATTTTGTAAGTAAATAAGTAAACCACGTATTACATATAACATACTATAAGTTATTTGTTTTACAACCTCCGGATAATATTATTACTAGCTTTTGCTAGCGGCGTTGCCCGCGTGCATGTCGGAAATTATCCCACGGGAACGTATACAGACATAAAAAGTATCCTGTGGCCTAATACAGGTCATGGTGGTAGACCAAAGACCAAATAGACCAATTAGGACCAAATCTCATCCAAATCCGTTCAGCCGTTTAAGCGTGAAGGCGTAACAAACAAACAATCTTACTTTCGCATTTATAATATAAAAAGTTTGGATAAGAGTTTGAATTTGCACTATCGATTCTGATATAATTTAATTTTTTCTATCTCATCATCTGCCCAGCCTTTTTTTCCAACTATGTTGGGGTCAGCTTCCAGTCTAACCGGATGCAGCTGAGTACCAGTATTTTACATGTAGTGACTGCCTATCTGACCTCCACAACCCAGTTATTGGATTGGTAAGTCTGGTTGTTACACTTTCGGGCTTCTGATCCACATGACAGCCGGGACCAACGGCTTAACGTGCTTTCCGAGGCACGGAGGGGTCTTCGTATGTAAAGATGGTCACCCATCCACGAACCGACCGCGGCAAGCGTAGCTTAACCTGCTCGATCGATCCGTGTGGCTATTATTACTTAGCTACAAGCCCCTATACTATCTACTCGTAGTGTTGTTGAATAACGTGCGACGAGTGTAATTTATTTTTTATGCAGTATATGGATGACTTTTTAATTTATTGAAGGGCATAACTCTTCTACTCAAATACTACTCGTCAAAAAGAGTTAAAACGAATACACACACGACATTAAAATAGTTCCTTAAATAGCGGCAATGGCATGCGTTATCGAAAATGTCACTGGAAAAATTTACATTAATGAATACTTTAACTTCCTGATGAATGATTTATCAGAAAATTTAAATAATAATATTATATAAATATTTTTTTCATTTGATTGTTAAATGAGATTATTATCTAGAAGGTATTTCGTTGATAAAAAAAGAGTAAGTAGTTACTAACTAATTTAAAATTGCACGCCCCACCCTACTTGTTGCATACACATTTCAAATGTTTATAGAAATGCTATAGAAATTTTAGTCACAGTTTAAATAAGTAATAGTATTATATCTTCACAGAACACGGCCGAAACGACGCGCTTCGAAATCTCGGTTTATATCAGAGTGCACGGCAGTTACGCACGGACGGTAGGTAATTATTTCATGGTCACTGCCGAGATATAATACTGTTACTTTATTATACTGTGATTTCATGGAGGGCGTGCAATTTTAAAATAGACGATCTGTAACTAAGAACGAACGAAATTATTTTGCGAAAACGTTGCACACTTCTGTCTGCTTCACCAACTTTTTACATATAAAAAAACAACCGACTTCCAAAATAAACATTTCTAAGTGATTTTTTTAATAAAATGATTACTTTACTTAAAAATCTTTTCATAACACGACAATATAAAAAGATTTTTAATTGTGTTACCTACCCCACACAAATTCGAATATCACTGCTATATCGATAGACATACTTACATTTTAAATAAAAAATGAAGACGAACATAGAACCTCCTCCTTCTTGGAAGTCTGTTAAAAATGGACAGTGATGCACGATGCACGTTCCCGTGCTCAGTATATTGCACGTATGTAATGTAACTTTATGATACTCTGTACATTATGTAAGTACCTATGTATCGTAGGACCAGGCGAGCATCTCGCAAAGGAGATAAATGTCTCTGTCAGACACTTAGGTTAAATGTCTTAGGATTCGTCGTTAAGAGGGAACAGGGCCTGCAAGGAATTAAAAAAATAGGTATTTGAAGAAACTATTGCCGTTGTCTTACCTCAGGGACAGCTGCAGCTCACACCGACAATATTACAAAAAAAAATTACGAGTACGACGTTTCGTATTCCCCTTTTTTATTCTCGAAAACTAAGCCGATT
Source organism: Xanthia icteritia (assembly GCA_949128155.2). NCBI lineage: Eukaryota > Metazoa > Arthropoda > Insecta > Lepidoptera > Noctuidae > Xanthia > Xanthia icteritia. The sequence goes on from OX421941.2 coordinate 13,696,134, forward strand.
CAATTATTTTTTACATTAAAATTTTAAGAAAGAATATGTCTAGGTTCCTATCATTTTCTTTAATGTTAAAAACTTTTGAAATTTGTCTGGTAGTCTTCTAATCACGGCGGTAAAAATGAGGCATTTTTCTAATTTTTTTTTCACCATTACGTTGCTGAAAAAAAGGAAATAACAGGGACGTGTCTACAACAGACATTGATTTAATGAAAAAAAATATTGAAAATGAATGAATCACAGACCCTGTTCCCTCTAGGCTTCTAAGTAGGCAGATAGGTAGGGATACTGCACCTGATTTTGTAACCGGTTTCCTTTGACAGACTTACCTATATTATTCCATGTACAGTCAGGGAAAAATAATTGTTAAGCAAATGACACTACGACAATTTGCCATGTTATAGCCATTTCATAAAATTGACAAAGAATGACGGTTGTGATTTGCATATACGGACAATTTAAGTTGGTAGTCAATTAATTTCCCCGATTTCACAAGCTTATGTCTTCTTGGGCCTTGTCACGTTAATTAACTACTTACTTTAACATCTGTATCACATTAAGACAAAGATCCCCAGAGAACGCGTGTATCTTTGGGACCAGAGATAAGTAGGTAAGTATTCCCATTCTCTATTTGAACTTTATACGTCTGTTTTATTTGACTTTTCACTTACACTTACTTATACGTCTTCTAATGTAGATAGGTACTTACAATTTGAGTCTTTCGTGACATAAACCTAAAGAATCTTTCACACAAGGGGAGTTTCTCGCTCTTCGAGAACTCCAGCAGCGAGAATGTCCTTGCGAGTCTCGTAGCCAAGACTGACCAGGGGCCGTATTATGACGTATTAATGCCACCATTATTCCAGTGTGAGTGAGAGACGGAGCTATACAAGGCCGCTAGCACCATCCTTTTTTCGCAGTGGAATAATGATGGCATTATTACTTCATCATAAGGCCCCTATTACACTCATGGTCAGTGTTAACAAGAAGAGATACAGAAATCTCGCCTACGATTATGTCAAACAAGACTCGAATCATCTTGCAATTTTCTCCCCTTCTTTAAATAGGAACACTCTTGTAAATGAGCCTTCACTCTGCAGCCTGCTCAGTAGTTTTTGCCATGACTTATGTCTATGAATATGCATGCGAAATTGCCACGTGTGACGTAATTCGTTCAATCTTGACACACGTTGCAGCCCTGGCACTGAATATGCTAAATATGCTTGAGGTAATAGCAACCTTGCTCTGATTTTTTTACTTTACTGTAATGTATTGAGTACCTAGTTATCCTCGTTCTTCCTAGTTTGATCACTTATTTCTGTAATTGATTTGGCAAAAAAACGGATCATAAAGATATATTTTAATACTTACCAATGAACTCATTGAAAGTGATGAGGAAGTCTTTAGGAGAGACCTTAGCCCAGCAGTCAGACTGAATAAGGTGTATGGAAAAAAAAACACGTACTAAATATGTATGAACTTAGGTACACGACCCAAAACATTGTATGGCTTTATACAGTGGGCTACAAAGAAATCTCACCCTCTAGCAATGTAAAAAACAATGCAAGGGAGTGAGGTTTCTCTGCAACCCATTGTACCTATATAGGTACATAACAAACAAATTCCATGCACAAATCGAGCCAAACATTTCAGTATCAATTAATCGTATCAACTTAACAATTGAGCCAATGAAGCGGATTCCTTTACATGAATACGGCACATAAAGCATTGCACTTAAAAGCGGCGGCACATCAATTATTCATTATGACTAGCATTGTGACGTCAATGATTTAAAATTATAACAGAATTGGGGTCTATTCTGTAATAGAACATCGCCTAATGTATTGATTGGACTTTGTTAAGTTATTCTTAATCGGGAGAATGTGGCTGTTGTAGCTTTCCGTAGCTGACCGCAGACGACTGGTTTCTATGTATGTATTTCTATGAAACCAACGTGTCGCTAGCTACGGAAGGTATTTCATAGAAATTCATAGAAACCAGTCGTCTCTTGGCAACACCTCGCCTGCTGCTGCCGCCGCTTGCGGTCAAATTCAAATTCAAAAGTCATTTATTCAAACTAGGCTGAGAATCAGCACTTTTCGAACGTCAAAATTACATAAGACAGTCCCCCAAAAACGCCCGCTCTTCACCACTTCCTAGATTTAGTAGCTTTAGCTGGGAAGAAGAAGTGGCGCAACAAACTCCCCAGTCTATACAATAGTATTTATGCAAAATAATTTACTTTACGCAACACAAAACATTAAATGTCACCTGGCACACGCCAATATACCAACAAAAAAGCAAAAATAACTTAATACCCGAATTATGTCGGCTACGGAATGATACCTTTATGTAAAGAAGGCATTTATGTAGGCTTTAGCTATGGTTAACATATTTTTATTTTCTGACTTCTGAGGGTTAAATAAGCTTATGAGTTTGAATGGGCTTATGAGGGTTGTGAAGGCCACAGGAATTCGCTGGATGCGGGAAGCACAGAACCGGTCGAAGTGGCGGTGCTTGGGGGAGGCCTATATCCAGCAGTGGACGTCTTTCGGCTGAAGGAAGGAAGGAGGGTTAAATTCCTTTACCACTTTCTACTCCACCCATTTTTTCAGAACTCATACGCCATGCTGTCTTGCCTGTTGGAAATGAACCCTCCGGGAGGGTTACCGGCATTACGTTTGCGCTAAATTTAACCATTGCGGACGGTCAACGACATTAGGTTTAAAACCATGTTATAAAACACTTTAAAACGAAGTAAAATTGTGTTTTCAGGGGGTATTGTAGCTATACGTAGTTTCCAACCTTTCAATTATTTGTGAGTATTTGTAAAAAAAATATTAAAATGCTTGAATTTGAAAACCAACGCATATACTAATAAATCTTGTTAAAATATACATCAGATTTTATTTTCACGGTTTATAATGCCTGTATTCGCTAAGAAAAACCTACATTTAGCCCTCCGCGAGGGCTCCCAGCACTGAACGTGTTAAGGAGAGTATGGTAGTACCTCACAATAGCGGTAAATAAAATGTGAGCCTCATTTTCAATGAAAAACATTTTCTCCCAAACTTTTTTAGACAGGGTCCAGCTAATATAAAATCCAGATTTTATAGACAGACAAATAAGTATCTGTTAGCAGCTTATATAGGCTAGAGTTTGCCTAATATGATACCTTACTCCATAGGTTTAGGTAGTTAAATAAAGGTAAACAAATCGTAAAAACGGTTTTTACAGCTGACACTATGTTGTTTAAAAATACGATAAAACCAAATTAAATTAATTTGAGATTTTTACTATAGTTTCCTCTTTTATTAGTGTTAAACTTTATCATTTATATTCTTATTAAACTACTCTTCGTAGATTTAACTGCTTGAGCACATTTTTTTTGTTAGATTTATAATAATAATATAATATTTTGTAATCTGTCTATTGTAAAGAGCCCAAACTCTAAACGTCAACGAATTATAACCTTGCTAAATTGAAGAGTACAACTGTGACGTAGCATGATAACATTGATAACTGAAGTGACAAGTATTACGTTTAATCGGTTACTTGACAGCTGTCTAGTCACGTGGTTTTTTTTTGTTTACCTTTTTTTAACTACCTATGAAGTAAACCTATGGAGTATAGGTAGGGGTACGCGGCTCGGTGAAGAGGGTAATTAAAAAAAATACTATTATATCTAAGTTATTACGCTAATACTAAGATTGGTTCCTACGTATTTACCTTGGTACTAAAGTATTCAGGATATTTACAAACATTGTGTAATGCAAATAAATGATATGAGTATGAGAAATATTACAATTATAAAATAAGTCGTTATGAACATAATCATGACCAGAAATGTAAACTATGTACAGCATTGTATGTTACCTCTCCGTTTACTTGCCACTGAAATAATTATTAATAAGTTGGTACTTATTGCATCTGTCACACATGACCACAATAATAAGGTTTTATTACTACAATGCGGATACAACCAACTTCATCTGAATTAATTCTAGTATTCATGTGAACAAAAAAAGAACTGTCACAGACAATAATAAAATCACAACTTTGTGCTATTGAGGAAGTAATAAAAAGAACGATTCATTTTATACTTCATACACATAATAATAAAAAACCGAGCAATCTTTCCATATTTAAATATTTACAAACGGCGCGCGGCGCCTACTCACAGCTTTGTTATCTTTAGTTTAAGTATTCGTAAATTAAAGTTTACTATGTTTATGCACGTCGTCGTTCATAAAGAAATTGTTATGCTCAGAATAATTCCAATAACAGGACCAATCGAACTATAAATCTTCTCAAGAAAACACATATTAGAGAAATAATAAGAACTAACAATACGTTGTTAACAGTTCTCTTTTAAGTCTGAAGTACTTTAATACATTTTTTTTGTTGGACGTGATCCACATTGTATTATGGCCGATTCCTATAATTTACAGACCGTTATACGTAAATTTTAAGACTTGTATCTTTACCAATAATGAAGCAAAGACCTTCCCATTTGGAAGTAGCTATCACAGGTAAAACTAGTTTATGAATCTATTAATAATACGCCCAATTTGGCAATAAAAAATGCTACCCGATGGTAGCATTTTTTATTGCCAAACTGCGTTACTTACCAATGTAAGCAAAACGAATCGTTTTTGTTTATAGGAACCGAGCATTAGTTGCTAACGACCGGTCTCGATACATAAAGTCCAGTTGAAGGTAGATAAGTTCCGAGCGAAACTAATTTATACACCTATTTGTTACTGATGTCCTAATAACTAAACTTTTATCAGCTTATCTTCGATCTCTCATTTATATTGACACCGAGGACTGATCAAAAGTGATATCACTTTGTCCCAGTTATGTCAGTCACAGATAGATAGGATAAACTTAGGATTGACAATAAAGCAACTTGCATAAAAACGTAAGTAATCATAAATCCAGAAAATAATGTATCTATGGTGATTTGTAATGAAGAAGCCTGCCATAGTCGTTATCGCTTGCCAACACACGGAAGCAAGGTGTAGTCAAAGCGATAGTCTTGCAATGCGCCCTACTTATGCACTGATGCGATCTTTACAACAAACACAACACTACGGAACCCTGTGATAAGCAAGCTGTCATACAATGTCATTGCTTGTACAAGGCGTATTTACTTGCGTACTTGTACTACTTGTGCAAGTTCTAACAATGACATGACAGTCGAACATGTTACGTGAAGGGTTGTAGCGAAACCCTTATGTGATCAACATTGACAGTCAACACGCCTACCTATTGTTGTAATGTCGAACTTGTCAACTACTATCGGAATTCAATTGTTTGTATTTTGTTTACTAATCTATAGACTAAAACCGCCGAATGGTACACAGTCATTGTAAATTGACGATATCTAACTTTTCATTGCATTGTGTTAATGTTTTCTATTGATCGCAAAACAATATCGGGTGCCTGAAAAAGGATTTTTCGTCTTGCAGTCAACAACTTAGTGAGCTACGATGGTGATGACGACTTCGTCTCCTTTATCGGCCGGCACAAAGAGATCAGCTTATGCCGTGTGCCACTTAGTACAGTGCTAGAGGGGATTGCCCTGGGTGCTCGGGACGGTACTCAACCGTTAGCTGGCTTTTGTGAAATTACTCAGAATCACCAGGATTGGTAAACATATTATATCAGTGTCAGCCAGGATAGTGTGGTTCCCATCCCTATTTAAGAGATCACCTTTAAAGACCCTAAACGGGTGCTTAATGCATAACAATTCCGAATCTTAAATTGACTGCTGCAGTAAAAGAAAAAAAAAGAAAGAAAATACGTTTATTTGCGGTAAACATGACGCAAAAAAAAAGAACACAAAATAAAAAAAGAAACAAGTTTAGGGAAAATATGCGTAATCCACGCAAAACGGCCATCGCTCAGCATAATGCTGCGACTCTATGCAAGACAGAGCCCCAGCGTTGGTTTTCAGCGACAGCCGGCGTTGACGTTATGACGTCGACCGGTGCAGCATACCATGAAATATAATTAAGATATAAAAATAAAATAAATATACAATAATTAATTCTACATAAATAAATAAAACATAATATTTAAAAATGCCATGAATGTGTTCTAGGTACTAAAAGCTCGTCAATAGTTCGACATTTTACTTCTGACATAAGATTAAACCAATAATGTGATCTCAAGCAGGAATAATTGGGGGATAAAAATAACGCCAAAAATAAAGCCGGACGTAATAAACAATGTAATTAGGTGTTTAGGTAATATCGGAAGATATATTAAGTACTTATTTATCTTTATACCCACCGAAGTTTGCAGAAGTGAAGCTTATAAGCATTTCTCTAACAGCGAACCCTATCTACAGATTCTGTTTCTAATTTGATTGAAGTTAGTTCTTCATCTCCAAGTCTAAGGCCTGTTTCTCACTCACTTCTTGAATTAGAGATTGTTCCGATCACGGAGTTATCTAGTGACACTTCACTTCCATGGTGCCACCGTGTTTAAAGCTGTGCGAGTGGGGAAATAAATGACGATCACATACTGAACACTCTACTTATGAGACGGATACAAAGTGCCCCGTGTATCTTTACATGTGGTAGAATAAGTAACTCGATGATTTGACATATTGTTCACTTCTTTTTTTTACGCGACTGCAAAGTGGGCGGCCGGGTAAAAGTGTGGATGGCTCATTACCAATGGTCGGAGTAGGTAGATTGAATTGGGGTCAATGATCCGAAACGTATATATTAATATGGACGTTCCTCCGGAATTGGTTGATTATTTTAAAACGGAACTTAGGTAGTAATTGTATTAAAATGAGCAATATTATATTCTTCATAAATTTTTTTAACGGCAAACAGTCACGATTCCAAGCTTTGGTAAGTAATATTTTACTTGTTACAAGGAGTTTAAACCATGTTTGGATGTACTATAACAATATTTTTAGTATTGTGTTTGTTTGCTTAAGCTGTTGAACATACCATCACCAACTTTGAATTGAATAGTAATAATATCACTACCAACATTAACAATATTTAATTGAATCCGGAAATACCGGAATTGCTTTCCGGAAAAATGGCTTATCCATGTTTTTCTTTCTGTGTGCATTTATGATACAAGTACCAAAAATCAATCTACCTACTCCGATCACTGCTCATTACATACTCCAAGAAATTGTGAAAGCTAACTAAGCTTACTATCCTTTTTCTGAGGAGTGGGGTCACATCTTAGTTTCAACATGAATGATGTAACCAATATTTTGTATCAATTTTTTTATTTATAAGAGTGTCCCTGGAGTTTCTTGCCCGTTCTTCACCATAGATACCTACTACGCTTTGGAATGGGCAACTAGCTTCATATGTCTAACTGACCGACTTCTTCTCAATTCAAAAGTGCCTATAAATGGTTTAATTGAAATAAATGCTTTGAGTTTGAGTTTGAATATTAATTCAACGGCTAGGATTTGAAGTATGGAACTTTCTCCTGCCAATCCATAGTCAACATCTGCTTTGGCAACTACCTACCGAATGCCTGATTTTCCTTAGTGATTCATCTACTTTCCTAGATTTTTTACGACTGTTACCGTACACAATCCTATTAACATCGACGGAACGTAAATAGGACAGCTATATTTTCGGATCACGTAACTTTTCGACGTTTATGTCAGTCCCATACATTATATTATTGGGGAGCTATCAATCGCAGGATAGCTACTTTGTTGGGGAAGACAGATCGGTAAGAGAAACGAATAACAACTATTCTTACAGTGGAGCAACTTAGATACCTTACCTATTTTGTTAAAGGTTTTGACGTGACAACGTCTTATAAATTGGTTTGCCGGGTGACACTTCAAGAAACTGCGTTACGCTCCGCTCACGTTATGCGCTCACAATGAGAGCGAGTGAGAGGCACGCGTCCCTTCCACTCGGGCATGGTTAGCCCGCCTAAGAGCGAGAGAGACAGACATAAAAAGTGAAAGGCACGCAAAGTCGTTGTCACGTAAAACTTTCGCCCGTATACCGACTTTACAGGCAACCAATTTTTATAAGAAGTTGGAATTGAATTATCTTCAGATAACTCAATTCCAATTGTATAGTTTTAAATTAAATTATTTTGAATCGAAATCACCTGGTACCTAAGTAGGGAAACAGTCATGTTAAAAACATACAGGTTGAATGAAGAACCTCCTCTTTTTATGACGTCGGTTAAAAATAGTATGAATAGTGTTCATGTATTCACGTGTCAGCGCTTAAATGCCTAATGTTTTATTTAATCGTCTATTTTTTTATACATATCTATCAAAAACAATCCATTCAATTTCAAAATATCCCGATTAAATTGTCAATTTATTTTTTGTCTTCTTTCGTACACTTTCACTTTACTTTATTTTTCCTTTTTTTACCTTTATCGGAAACCACTTTTTTCGGAAAGACCCCGAACCATCTCAAATATTCTAAATACCCTTTAACTCGTCAAAGGCTAGCCGCATGAGTGACGCTGACACGGTACCTACCTCTCTCCCGGCACCGATAGGGCGCGACACACGAGGGAAATGTTCTGTGAGTTGTGACACGACGCAGACACCGCAACATACGTCACACGACGTGTCGCCGACGTGACGTCATCTGCCACCAGACGAAGGTACCACTCTATGAGAAAACAACTCGTAAAATATATCACCCGTACAGACATTCGATCGGTATTTGTAAACAAACAGTTTTAACGACCACGTCTCTCATAAACACTAATGACTTCAATAACCTTAAGACTTTGATATCGTATACCATAACTTTCTCTTGTGACTCGAGTTTCCAAGAAGTGTAATTAGCGACACGTATTGCGTGTCTGTCCCCGGCAACGTTGCCCAATGCTGGTTGCCTTGTCCCATTAATGTCACGGTACACGCTGAGTTTCCATAGAGAATCAACAGTCTTAGACATTACACATATATGCATCAGCGTATAAAATTTCTCACTCGTAAATATGCATCGTCTCTCATAAAGATTGAGTGCTTACATCAAAGGTTATAACGTTATTGAGAATACTCAATAAATATACACTCTTTATATACTTCAACATCGTCAAGTTTTCATGAAACTAATAAAAACTCTCGTTACTCCACAACATTACGTCAACGACATTGCAATATAAAACAATGAAAGTAAAAAATGGCGCCTGAGTGAAAAGCGACGCTTGTTTTGGCCAAAGAAAGGTCACCCACGGACGTTATACCACAGGGTTATACGTAAAGCCACGTGAAACAACTGAAAATGTCGGTAGAAATGTGAAAAACTGTGGGTATTCGAGAGTGGTCTCATTCCACCGGGGGTAATGTTTCGAGCGCGCTCCTCAAATATTAAACAAAACTGTAGCCGCGCCAACAAGCTCATGCAAATTGAGAATACATACTTAAACGTTTAATTTCCTTTTGTGAGGATTGACTGCAACTGGAGATGATACTGACTGGGTTTATAGCTAAACAAGTAGGACACGACACGACGATATTATAGTGTATCAAGTTAACCCTTTGAGAACACGTTTAAATTTGTGTCTTGTCACCGAAAAAATCAAGCGAGAATCTTAAACGACTCGAGATTCTAAAACCGGAACAATTTGCATCTACAAGTCTACTGCGGTAGTCTGTAAACATGACACCAAAATTGCAAAATAAAATTGACTAAAAAAAGATGTTGAACATCTTTTTTTAGTCAATTTTATATGGCGATCGGTCGTTGTTTTCATGTGGGCAATTATGCCATATTTTAAGATTGTATAAATTAGTATGCAATCTTAAAATATGGCCACAGCTCAATTGACCACAAAATAAAGGACGTTGTGGCTAAGAACTGGGCGGACTCAGATCTGATGACACTTTTGACCTTAAAATTAACGTGTGTATTACATGTATGACAAATAGACTGTGACTTTTAAGTAACATAACTTACATAACATCACGCCATGTTTCCCCGAAGGGTTATGCAGAGATGTACCCATAGTACGTACACCCAAATTTCGCCAGTTGTGCTTAAGTCCTATGTAATAAATAGCAAGACTATTGCCATCTATCTATGGCACAAATCCAGACTCTGGGCTGCTACTGAGCAATTATTAAGGCAATTAAAAAAGGGGAATACATTTGTATGGAGAATCGCAGGCCCTGTTCCCCACAGGGTCTGCGATTCTCCATACAAATGTATTCCCCTTTTTCTTTCTGAATAATGCCTCTAGAGCAATAATTTTTTTTTCATAAAATCAAGGTCTGCTGTAGTCACGTCCCTGTTATTTCCTTTTTTTCAGCAATGTATTGGTAATGTATTGAAAATATGACCTCCAAAGATTACAAAAATGCCCCATTTTTACCGCCGTGATTAGTGAACAAATTTGAAAAGTTTTTGACATCAAAGAAAATGATAGGAACCTAGACATACTCTTTCTTAAAATTTTAATATAATGTAATGTAATGGCCCAGTTTTAAAGGAGAAAAAAGGGGAATACGAAACGTCAATCTCGACAATTTTTTTTGTGATATAATCGGTCTGAGCTGCAGCTGTCCCTATCGCACTCTACGGAGGTAGACTTGAGGTAAGACGACGGCAATAGTTTCTTCAAATACCTATTTTCCAAATTCCTCGCAGGCCCTGTTCCCTCTTTTTGCCCGACATGGGAATCGAACCCTGGACCTCGTGCTCAGCAGTAGCGCTTGCGACCACGAGACCAACGAGGCAGTCACTTTTAATTACTACATGAATAATAGGTCTTTACCTATGAAATTGCCGTTTTGTATGAAAAAATTTAAACGAATTTTTTTCATGTATTTTTTATTTGTATTAATCGAAGTAATCACCCATGCAATCAATGCATCTTTGCCAACGCAGTGGCAGTTTATTGATGCCCTTCTTAAAGAAATCAGCTGGACGGGAGGCAACAAATTCTTCAAAGACATTTTGTACTGCCTCTCGGGTATTGATTTTTTTTCCCGCCAAGAAGTTATCCAAATTCTGGAAAAAGTAGTAGTCTGTAGGCGCAAGGTCTGGTGAGTAGGGCGGATGACGGAGAGCTTCCAACCCCAGTTCTTGCAACTTGGAGACCGTCTGCTGTGCAGTATGAGGTCGCGCGTTGTCGTGCAGGAGCAGCGGAGACGAGCGATTGACCAATGCTGGTTGGAGATGTGCCAGCTTCTCCATCATTGTGTTCAGTTCTTCACAGTACACATCTGCAGTAATGCTCACCCCGTTTGGTAAGAAGCTGTGATGACTCACACCAGCGCTAGACCACCAAACAGTGACCATCACTTTTCTAGGGGTAAGTTTTCGTTTAGGGCATTGTTTAGGTGCTGAACCAGGATCCAACCAACTTGCTGAGCGCTTGAGGTTATCAAACAGAATCCATTTTTCATCGCAGGTAACAATGCGGTTCAAAATTCCTTCATTTGTGTGTCTGTTGAGCAGTGCAAGGCACGTCTCGACGCGTACTTCGCGCTGGCGATCATTGAGTTCGTGGGGCACCCATTTGTCAAGCTTTTTTACCTTGCCAATTTGACGCAAATGGACCAATATTGTTTTGACGCTAACGTCGAAAGCTGCTGCTAATTCAGCCGTAGATTGTGTATCATCAGCTTCCACAATCGCCTTTAATTCGTCATTGTCGACCAAAGCCTTCGGACGACTGCGAGGTTCATTTTTCAGGTCGAAATTTCCAGAACGGAAGCGAGCAAACCAATAACAGGTGGTGCGTTGGTTTGTAGTGTTAGCTCCGTAAACGTCGTTGATGTTGCATGCCGCTTGTGCCGCGTTGCTGCCACGACGGTACTCATATTGCATAATTACTCGAATTTTTAACGTATCCATGATGACGAAAAAGATTGAAATGCGATGAAAATGTAACACTAATCAATAAACAAATGACTACTTTTGGAAAAAATATCCGTTTTTAAAATAAAATTAATTTGAAATTAGAATTCTTAGCCAAACAAAAATTATTTTAATTTGAAATGGCCAGTACTGCAGAACGGCAATTTCATAGGTAAAGATCTAATATTTCGTCGACATATGCAATGATTTTATGTCAATATGTGTACCTAATATAATTGCGTTTAGAAACGAGTACCTAAATTTAATATCAAAGGTAGGTACTTAGAATATGAAAATATGAACAGTCATAAACGTAAAAGTCACACGATCGTAAACGTCTCCTGCTGAATATAATATGCTTTCCAACACTACCTACCACGATATACGGTCCTTTAAAGATATTGCCTAACAGCCTCAGAAGAGGCTATTATCTGCGAAACATGTTTCCAAAGAAACCTTTAGGTACCTGCTCAAGAATATACAATAGAGCTGTATTGAAAATGTGTAGAATAAAGTGCTTAAGGAAACGTCCCTTTGGGTGTGACGACGAGCGATATATAGAGGACTTGCTTACCCACGGCTTTGCCCGCGTTGATTTCGGAAATTATTCCACGGGAGCGTAGGTTTTATATGGAGATAAAAAGTATGGTGCCAGCCAGTGTGCCAAATATCATCGACATCAGTTCAGTCACTAAGGCGTGAAAAGGTAACAGACAGGTAGACAGACAGAGTTACTGTCGCAATTATAATATTAGCATGGATAGTGCAGAAGCGAGTAGTGAAATGGCAGATATACGAGTAGTATTGGGTCCTTATGAAATTGGCGTTTTGTCGAACTGGCCACTCTGATCTCAAATATCTGGCGTTTGGTTTGGAATTCCAAATTCAAATTTAGGCTTGTGTATTTATGTTTCGAATTTAGTGATTCATTTGTTTTCGCGCCATTTGATTTTTCTTTGACATCGTTCTGTTCACATCATGGAAAAATTAAAATATCGCGTCATTTACGAATACGAGTTCCACCGTGGCACCAGCGCTGCAGAAACAGCTCGAAGGATTAATGATGTGTATGGGGAAGCTACTGTAAAAGAAAATAGAGTACGTTCTTGGTTCCAACGTTTTCGTTTTGGAAATTTTGACCCAAAGATTTAACCCCGTGGACGACCGGAGACCCTAGTTGACAATAAAGAATTAAAAGTGATTGTGGAAGCGGATCCATCGCAAACTATGTCAGAGCTAGCGGCAGGTTTCGGTGTGAATGATAAAACAATTTTAATTCACTTGAAACAAATTGGAAAAGTGAAAAAGCTCGAAAAATAGGAGATTTCCATATAAAATGCCAATTTCCTATGTAAGGACCAAAACACATCAAAGGACAGATTCAGTCAATAAACCTGTTCCTGATAGACGCTGAGACGAAACCCGTTCAGGGAATTATGGAGACCTTAATACTACTGACAAAATGTCTGGTGTAGCCAAGACTCAAGAGCATAATATCTATGACTATACATAACTTAAGAGGCTGACATTAGCTAAAGCACGGTCACTGTCGGACTGCATAGAAAAGAAAAAGATCCGCGATGACACAACGCTGGTAATTTATTGCAAAATATGAAGCCATTATTACAAAAAATCTATTGATTGGACCAAAACGATAAAACACTATTACGTTAATATGTTGCTTTTATAATATTCTGACACAAAATCAGAAAGATTACATGTATATTTATTTGGTTTTGAATCATTAAAATAATTTTTTCGTTATCTTCGTGATTGTTTTTTATTTTATCAATTTTTTAAACACACTATTTAACTAGCATATATCCTGAAGAACATCATATATTTTTCTGATTTTGTTTACTGCAGTGGATCATATTCTTTTAGGAAAAAACTGGCGTTTAGCTCCCGTAGAGTGTAGTCCCCTTAAATTTAAGTCACTTTTCGTGTCTCTGTGTGACCCCGTTGTTCGTCTTAACTACGCAACGGGTTTTCATGCGGTTGTCACAGTCATTAACAGAATTTATTCCAGAAGGTTTATCTGTATAATACATTACTATTGAACTTAAATATAATAAAGAAATCTCGAAGTTTATTCAAGTCGTAAAAACCTTACGAAGCAAGGGCGGGTCGCTAGTGGTTAATAGAACGTGGTACCAAAAACTTTATTTTAAAACGTTACCACCAAAACGTTAAAAACGATATTTTGGTGGAATAAATCTGAGAGAAGAGATAAGGAGGACAGAAACGAGGCTTACAGGTAAGTAAATAAATAAAAGCTACGAAAATGATAACATTGAGAATTCACTTGACATTTAGTTCAATGGAAATCACGACGGATTCAATATCTGTCAGTGTCTATGTAAAAGGTTTATTTTTATATAAATTGATTTTATATGAATTATTCGGTTGTTTTCATACGTCGTGTAATAAATAACTAAACGCGTGGGCGTACGCTTACATATTATTGAAAAGGAACTCGATAACCTCAAGAATATATTTATTTCGCACACTTATTGCTTTCGTTTCTTCTCTGCCCTTCGGCATTTCGCGCCTGTATTATGCAAGGAAATCCGATTTGGTCTGGAAGCTGAAGAAGTATCAGATACTAATCTTCGCGGTTTATTTTTTGTACCGCCATTTCTAAGATTAATAGATAAAGTTGTTCAAACTTGACTGGATGAAATAATAAATGTTCATGCACACACGTCAGTCACGTCAATTTCAGGGATGTGTGTGAACAGATAGTCAGTCAGCCAATCATAGCAACTCCTTCTATATCCATGTTTCGTTCGTAGCAATAGGTACAAGTTTTGACTTGACGGTGACGCGACGTCGACTGAGACGCGCCGGTAGTGACGTGACTGATGTGTAATTGTGTATAGCCAACGTCCTACAACTTCTACGTAACTATATTTTTTGACGTGACTGATCGGCGACATGACGTTGACGTGACTGACGTGTTTGCATGAACCTTAGTATACTTTATTGATGTGGGTAGAAGTGATATGATTTTCGATTTTAACGTAACCTGTCACGTTTTCAAAGAAATTTCGGAATAGGTACTCTTTGATTCTTCTCATAAAACTCGCATAATATACATATTATGGTTCATCATCTAAACCAACTTGACAGTAAATTAAAGTAGAAAAAAGTAATACCATTTACAATTTAGATCATTATCATTTATCATCATTAGGTACAATGGACACAACAGCTTTGAAAAGATCCATAATTTCGTCAATTACTAAATCAAATGGGCTTTTATCATGCACATCGAGCTTTTATTCAATTGCGTCGAACAAACGCGGGTTAATCGAATTAATATGTAAATACTTACATCAATAGTCACATAAATATGTTGTCGCCAAATAAAATAAAAGGTTTAAGCACTTCTAGCAAAATTTGTAACTGTTCCGTGTATTTGATTTTCGTTTCCGACTACATACTTACTATACTGCAAACATTATAGTTGGTAGGTACTATAGTCAATTCTATGACAGTAGTATCAAAATCACAGTTTGCTGTGTGAGCGATTCGAGAGCATTCTAGTATGGCTTAAAGCTTCGTGAAGACTAGCGCGACGCGACAGCGCGACGCGACACCGGTTATTGTTATACCGTGAAGTTTTTTTAGAAATTGTATTGTTCGAGTCGCGTCGCGCTGTCGCGTCGCGCTGGTCTGTACGAGCCTTAATAAGTTCAGAAATGATGAATGAGATGGTTTTTTTTTTGTAGATGCGAGTACCTGTGTCTGTATTCCTTTGTTTCCCTTCAAATACACATGAACTTCGTGCCGTAGAATTAATTTTAGTTATACTTGTGTACACAAAACATCTACCTATTCAATAAATTTAGGGTTTCTGAACTTCAAGTTTCGCCACAACAAAGCTATTTTCTAAGATTTCCAATCATCATTTATTATTTATCATATTTGGGTACAAGTGCTACAAGGTCCGGTTGTTCGACTTTCGACAAACATCTGAGACATAAGCAGCTAGCCATTCGCCTCACCCTTAACATGACCGGAGGTAAATAACCTATGTTATAAGTAGGTTTTGTCTTTGGGTTAGGTACAATCTAACAAACATTTAAGTCGTTTTACACGCATAAATTACGACGACCAGGTACCATAAAACACTACTTAAGTTGTTGTTGTAATAACATCCCAAAAAAAAACCAATCATACCACAGAGTATCACTCATTTGATTATACTGACCAGAGACAATTCGCGATCAAGAGAAGGTTACAATAATATTTATGTTTGTAAAATAACATCACATCACATAGACACGTTTTTGTTCATAAATCTGATGTTACAAGAACAAAATGACGTACGTAAACCAACACCATTTTTAATAATACGATGACAAGTTGAAAACAAGTTGCGAGTAATGATCGGTTGGCGGTTAAGTATTATCCTCGTAAGACGTCAATCCATTTCGGGCAAAAAAATACAACGCCAAGTTTGACTTGGGTCAAAAAAAATACCTTTTGAAAAGTTACATAACTTCTAGGCACTTATAAAAAACCGGCCAAGTGCGTGTCGGACCACGCACAATAAAGCGTTCCGTAGTTGGGATGAATTTATCCCGAGAACAAACTTAACATTGTAGTTGAAAAAGATGTTCTCCCATAGATTCCAACTGCAAATGTAACTTTTTACGCGCAATATTGGGAGATTTACCATGTTATTTTAAGACCATAGACTTCCTATAGGTTTTCCTGTAATCTTTAAGGATGGAGCTACTTCCTGTTTTTTTTTTAAATTTTATGTTTAGTAGTTTCGGAGGTAATGGTCAATTTTCAATTTTCTTAAATATCTTTAAAGGCATTTATTATAAAATTATAAATAAGAATTGAGATCCTCACAACAAGCCCTTTCATTTGATATGTCACACAGTGCAGTCTACAAAACTCAAATTTCAACAAAATTGCTCAAGTTGATTCAGAGCAAATTAGCTGTGACAGACGGACAGACAGTCACACGAATATATCCTATTTGGGTTCCGTTTTTCCTTTTGATGTACGGAACCCAACGCGAAGGAGGAGGCGGAACGCGTGAGGGAGAGGCAAACTTCGCGCCCTCACGCCCCTAGCCACCGCAGGAGACGCTCTGGGCGTCGGGAATCGCAGGCCGATTCCCGGCCACCGTAGACGCGGGCTTGTGGACGGTGAGCAATGGGTAGCTTGCTGTCCGATAAGGACCAGGCCCGGGTCGACGGCGCGTTGTGTTCCACGCGCTCCTCAAAGAGATGTCAGCACAACGGAAGGGGTTCGATAGGACCGATGCCCGATGGTTTGCGGGAAAGTCCGAAAGGGATACCGTGGCCCCTGGCAACGTACATGCAACTGAAGGGACACGGGTGGGTTTTAGTCAGTAAGAGTCTGACACGCCCTTCCGCTCCGCCCAGAGCGAGAGAAGTTATTTCCCAATCCCCAAACAAAAAAAAAAAAAGTTACGGAACCCAAAAAATCAAACATATTAGTAGTTATTGTTTTTGACACAAGAATCTATGATGCTGACAGTCTAAGGGCCAGTTTCTCGTGCGCCAATTGTCAAGCGCATGTAAACTGCTGTCATTGGTTGAACGACTTATCAACAGCCAATCGCAGCAGCTTACGTGCTCTTGACAATTTGTCACATTAATTTTGCTATAATTTTCGTTCGAGAAACAGGCACTATACGTGACTTAAAAAAAAAAAACAGAAATAAAAAATTTAAGTCTTTTTATTTCTTTCTTCGTCTTTTTTTTTTATTCAAATTCTTCAAGATAATTTCCTTTTCAAAACACCAGAAGAAAGCAAAACTTGTAAAAAGATGAGTGCTTTTTATTGAAGACCTGTATGCAAAGTTCCATTAATATATTTTTATGGTATCTGCAATGTATTGTGACGAGACAACCCTGTCGTTTACTGCACACAAACAACCTCTCATAAGGATTCCGCATCTCGTTGAAGCAAACACAAACTTTTGACATCAGACAAAAGGCACCAGACGGACTCGAGACAAATCTGAACCACGTCCTTTTTACGCACGAAGAATAAGAGATGACGGAAAAAAGAAAATTAAAATAAGTTGAAAATCCTACCGCAAAAAAAACGTGTGTTCTTACAAATTGTTTTGTTCCCAAAGTTGTTATTTCAATAATTTGGGAATACGTCTCATGAATTGATTCAGCACTCCATCAGGAACTTCTCAAATAAACTCTTTCATTTAAACAAACATGCCAATCGTTGATTGATTGATTTGTTAACTGAGATTAAAGTCAGAGTGAGTGACTGAGATGTCGAATGTAGTACCGATAAGTGTTCGGTCGTAAAGCTAATATTAGGAACAGCAGACATGTTTGCTACTAATAGATCAAATAAGACTAGAACCGGTATTCGAGTTCGACGACTATAATCTCTTGTCCAAGAATGAAAATAGATTATCGCATGACATGCCACTTGTCTGGTCCTTCCGCAATGTACATCTAATTTAATGCTTCACAAAACAAGTTAAGTTCTAAGAATGTCTGGAATTGTTAAGTTCTGCACAAAATATTATGGTATCAGACGCTCGAATTTCAATATCCCCCGATGATGTCAATACACTTTGCGTGTCCATATTTAGGCACTTAAGGCTTATAATTAGTTGGATGACGACGGTTTATCATATCCCATCAAATTGAAGGTTTCATCGGCTCAATTAATTTGAGTAAGTAACTGGATGTTTGTCCCCCGTTAATTGAATTAATTGGACCGCGTTCGCCCCTCGCCTGGTTTGTCGCCGCTCGCAAACAATTACCTAATTAATATCATACGTAGATATGACTGCCGATTAATCCCGGTTAATTCAATTGATTGATTGGTTTTTGAAAGGGGATTCTACGGACTTTTGTTTACAGCTTTCTTTGTGGTTCTAGTATTGTGGATGCTTCGAGTATTCAAAGCCAAGATTAAATAATAGAAAATATATGTCATATAATTATCTTTGCCAACATTATATTCATTCATACGTACTTACATGATATATACATATAGGCAAATATATAATGATTTATGATTTGTAACACGTCCACTTTAGATGACCAGGTAGGTAAGTAAACCTGCAACTGTCAGTCCAGCTAGAAGATTAATAAAAAAAAATCATGAACCTTAGATAAGTATACGATATGATGAACAATTCTATTTCAATAATAGAACACGAATTGTCTATAGGTTACAATCCATTTTTTTTTTAATTTTGATAATATTTGAAAAAATCAATTACATCAAAATAAAGACGTGAAATACTACAAAGGAAGGTTGACCTTTTGTGTCTTAACAGACTTTTTAACGATCAAAGTAAATCAAAGTTAACTAGCTTGTTATTTGTATTAGCCAAAAGCGAAACAGTTACAAAGTTTTTAAAGTTTACAGACTACGTTCTAATTATCCAGAAATAAATAGAATGTGTAAAATCTTTGAACAAGCGTTTTGTTGAAAGATTTGCGGTTCATAACCAAGGCAATATTTCGTATGTAGAAAATGTTCTGTCATGGGTTTATTTGACTCTATTCCGTTTTCAAGTTTTGACATTCACTGTGGTCGAGGTGTGGTCACTTAAGTTTGTCTATGTCACGCTATGTGGTCTGTTTGCTCACAGTCACCCATTTCAAGGTTCCATTATGAAATAAATTCTATTGGTCAAGCGTTCAAACTTTAAGTTTGGAAAATACATAAATGTTTGAAATAAACTGAACTTTGCTACTTAGAAGATTTCAGATCCACGAACAACACTTGTCTTGACATTTTATGGTGTTGCCAAAATATTTTCGCTGATATTTCAGCAAAATATATCTAAAGTATTCGCATTTCGCAGTAAAATATTTTCTTGTTAACTGCATGCAGTTTCAGTTAAAGCGATAACTTCTGAACACATATAAGTCGTGCCTTCAACTCTTCGAGAGTAGTTAAATGCAGCAAAGTCGGTCATTGACCTGCTCTGACGTCAATGGTGATGTTGCACCTCTTTGCTTAGACGTACAGCAAATACTTAACGCTTTATAATATTTATCGATACTGAAATAATCGAGGACAGCGTACAATCGGGAACACAAAGGAATTGCAAGTTCTTTGATGTTCCGCTTTTGTTGATCTGACTTGAATTCTCAACTCCGTTGATGCGTGAATAGTATCAACACTTTTTGTGTTCGGACTTCTGAAGTTGACTGTACCTTAGGTCAGTGGCACTGTATAGCAGAGTGTTTTGGGAGTACTCTTAAATTGCAGACGCAAGCAGAAACGGTAAATGTAGGTTAGTGTTGAATACGTGCCGTCAGCAAGTTTATGATTGTTTAGCGTGACGTAAAACGTATAAACATAATATATGTAAGTACAATCTTTCACGCCAACATACTTTGTAGATGTATATTATTATGCGGCTATTAACGTCTACTCGTAATTGATTTTAATCACAGTCTCGAGATCTAGTTTTCTCATAAAATGTGAAACGTTTAGTTTGCCAGTATTCACTCTCAAAGACAAACGTATCTCTAGTCTGCTGGCACGAAATTAGCGGCGGCCGAGCGACAGCGACAGCGGAGCAGCGCGGCGGCGCGGGCGAGGCGATCCGGCAGTGGCCTAGGCACGAAACTGGCGGTAAAAAAAATACAACACTATACTGGAATGACCGGCCATCGAGCGGCAAAATCAAACAATTTTGTTTCACTCTCGCCAATTTCGTACCCGTCTCTTCAGATTGCTATGCTTTGGTCTACATCGACGCCGCCCCGCGCCGCTCAGCTGTCGCCATCGCTCGGTCGCCGCTAATTTCGTGCCCGCAGACTAGGTAGACGTTTAATTGTACACTCAGAAAGTTTTATGCCTCAATAATACAGTTTCCAACGAGAGGCCTATTGTATGAGTCACTTTATCTGAAGAACCCCTCGGCCACAACAAAAAGTGGGAAAGCTAAATTTTATTAGCACGAAGAGTGCTCCATTCTGTTCGACGTAAAGCAATTTATTTTTCCCTTCGGTAAATCATTTTGTGGAGGCGTCCTTGGCAGACTGGTGGCACCGTCGGTTATACGCATTTAACTGAGCTAAATGAGTTTGGAGAACAAGGGAGCTAATTCAATTATGCCAAGTTGTGCGTTGTGTGGTATTGTTCTCGTCGGCGCGGCGACACGATGTTGAACTGTGTGTTCGCTGTTCACTTGCTCCCCAGTGTATCCACATAATAGGTCACACCTTCCCGTTTACATAATTCAACTGTAACGCAATTAAGTGTACACGTGCCCGGTTTCCACGCATTTTACCGATACCGTGAAATAAGTATGCAGTATATTCACATTGAAGGCATAGGTAATTTGTTTGAATTCACTTCACTTTATTCGATTGTAAATCTGTCCATGGAAACAGGGATAGGTACAGCGTATTGAATATTTATCAGGTAACACCAGCACGCGTTTACATACGTGGAGGGATGATTAATATGATTATACATATTTTACTAACTTTATAATTTTTTATTCCCTACACCCCGGTTATTTAAATTAATTAGCTAACTACTGGTATTACGACGTGAAATATACTAGTACTAATCAATCTGCCTAGCCTTGGCCCAACTATGTTGGGGTCGGTTTCCAGTCTAACCGGATGTAGTTAAATGCCAGTATTTTACTTGTAGCGACTGCCTATCTGACCCCCTCAATCCAGTAACTGGGTAATACGATACCCCTTTTTTTTTTTTTGGGTGGGAAATTATCAAATAACTTCTCCCGCTCTGGGTGGAGCGGGAGGGCGTGTCAGACTCTTACTGAATAAAACCCACCCGTGTTCCTTCCGTTGCCTGTACGTTGCCAGGGGCCACGGTATCCCTTTCGGACTTTCCCGCAACCCCGGCAGAATACGATACCCCTTGCTTGGTAAGACTGGTTGTCAGACTTTCGGGCTTTAGACGACCCGTAAAAAATGTCAAAGATCCACGAATGACAGTTGGGACCAATGGCTTAACGTGCTTTCCTAGGCACGGAGGGGTCTTGGTATGTAAAGATGTACACCCATCCACGAACCAACCGCCGCAAGCGTAGCTTAACCTGATCGATCGACCCGTGCGGCTGTTATTACTTAGCCACAAGGCCTTCAAATACATTTAGTACCAAAAGGTCTCCTACATCTATTCTGCTAATTTTCAGAAACTAAACTATAGCAGTTGAAACAGCCTACTGATTACATTTGCATTACAAACACTACTTCGGAATTAGCATGTAAGTAGCAATTAATATCGCTACTGAACCACACATGAATACAGATGAGGCACTCCGCAGTTTAGGTATGAAGCTACAAGCATGCGGCGCGGCGGGCTCGTCTTGCCGGCCCCCAATTCAGTGAGTGTAACGTAGTCAGAACATCTAAGAGTTACGCAATAGAAAGAGAGGCAACTTCTAGGTGAATATAAGGTAAGCTAAGGTAATTAGCGCTGTGCGACCTGAATTGCACTTTATTGTGTCGTAGCAAGAGTCGCTTTTTATTTAAATGATTTTGCGGAGTGTAAATCTGTGACTGAACTGAGCTATTAATGACATTGCGAAACAGTTATAAACTATTGAAGAACAAGTTACAACAACTTGTCATAGGGAATAATAAATCTATTGTTTTATTTTTTCATACACTTCAAGAACGATCAGACACAAACAGATCAGGTTTCCTGAAACCCTAACCTTACTCAACGCGTTTATAAAAAATATTTATACGAACGTGGGTTCGGTGTACGATAGCTCTATTTACATTTGATAAGTTATCACGACATAGTTAAACAAAAATAGAAGCACGTGTACGTATGACGCTTACTTATCCTTCAAACGAAACGCCTCTCTGTCTGTCTGTCCGTTAATGCGCTTATAACTCGAGAAATACTAATTCGATTTTCGTGATTTCTCTTTTATTTTGTAGCTATGTTCGTTGGCTAGGTTTGGGTATACAATATTAAATGCAAGCAAAGATATTTAGAACTTTCTACCTTCAGAATTATTTTTAGGATTTGTTTAGTTATGTGCATACCTACTTAAACGAATGAACAAAAACCAATCTTGGAAGTAGTAACGACTACGAACATTCACGCTACTTAGTAATGTAAAACCCGACATCTAGTATGTTTTCTAGCCCGGATTCTAGCGGTCGAGAAACGTAAGCTTGTCGGAATAATTCATGTCCTTGCTTTATGTTCGTTTGGCCTTTGCCCTGCCGCTTCTCAAACCACCGCGTCCTGTCAGCAGTTACGTATTCATATGCAGGCAGTTAGTTACAACTTTGTGACTATGTTTCAATAATGTCTTTGGTTCTTCTGAGCGTGTCTTGAATACAGAACCCCAAAACTGTACACAGTCTAAAAAATTAAAGAGCCTGCGTAGTGTATAGATTTTTCATTCTTTCGAAAAATCTTAAGATAAAAAGAGTCGAAATCGTAAGATTAAACTCTAATTCTGTGTATCGCGTTACTCTACCGGTGAAAAAAAACCAGGGAAAGTTTTCATGAACCAATCAACGAGGTGCGGCGGGAATGTGTGGAAGCCTGATCCTGTATTTCATTCGGTTCAGTCAATCTATGCACGGACTAATTCTGGCTGAAAAACATGAATTACAACTAAAAAAATGAATTAAAACTAGCTATGTAAGATCGGTGGTATTCACTGATAATATACCATTCTAATGGTGAAAGATTTTTTTAAATCGTTCATGTATTTTTTGAGTTTATTAATTACAAACAAAAATAAAAATCTTTTGTCGTTACAATATTAGTGTATAAAAAAAATCTAGCTGTGGAAGGTTATCAGAAATAAACAATATAACCTTAGCAGATGTATTAAGATAACGCCGTGAATACCAATAGCATTTAAACAACCTCGAGTAAATCAATATCAAATGACTATTGCATCAATGTATTATAAACAATTGCGTCTTACAATACTTTATTACGAATGCAATTGTTACTAACATAGTAACGAATGACCTTGAGAAAATGCAATTACAACTAACAACACTACGCTTTTATTTCCCAAGGGAGTGATCATAGCAAAGGTGTAATATACAACCACATTGCACTACTTATACAGTGTGGCCCTGGAGTACACAAATGAATATGGGTGAAACTAGACCATTATTCATCGACAAAAAGATCGTAATAATGATTATCGATTTTTTTGCTTTTTTAAAAAATCCTATGTATTAAAACATAGATAATATTTTTTTATTAATTGAAAAACAACGATGGCAGATAATTGATGTTGCATGGCAAAACGAAACCCTTAAAAAAAACAGTCATCAAGTAAAAAAAAAGTTTCTTTGAAGAACTTTGAAAAAATAAAACATTTTTTTTTGTCGATGAGTAATGGTATAATATCATCCATTTTCGTTTGTGCACTTTATCCAGGGACACACTGTTTACTATACTTGCGACCCCACCCCCTGCTTAGCAAAGTTTTTACTTCTTGACAAAACATCTATTAATTTATTATATGTAAGTTTAATATTAATGTATTACTTATCTAGAAAAAACCTTCCGGGATAAATTCTCTAAATGATGGTGAAAACTGATCAAAGTCCGTTGCACAGTTTAGAAGAACAACGCGGTCACACAGACACGGAAAACCACTTTAATTTATAATATGTATAGATATAGATGTCCTATGTAATTGTAATTAGGCGATTCTATTGCCAGAAACTCACACTAAAATTCAAAATTCAAAATATTTTATAACACATAAACCTACAAAGGCACTTATGAAACGTCAGAAGCTAGGTGCACGGTTCCAATTGGTCGTTTCCTATGGAGAAGAGCCGGCAAGAAACTCCATGGTTACTCTTTTAAAAGTAAATGGTATTTACAATTTTTTCAAATTACAGAGTTAATAGGTATGAGAGGACAGTGTAGGCCTATCAACAAGTACCAGGTACTTAGCAAGATAGAAAATGGTCGACAGATCTACAGTCTGTTAAGCCTACAACGTTCTCACATTCACAAAATTTAAAAGAAAATAATCTATATAAAAGCAAAATCAAAACTCTCAGCAAACACCTAGAATCTGGTTTTGTGTCCGCACTAATCCAGAATCTAGGCGGTTACTGAGTCTCTTGCGGAAAACCCGGGGTTAGAAACTTCGAACCGAGGAGCTGGCTGAGTAGCGGCGCTTGCGACCATTTGGCTAGCAAGGATAGGACTTGTAGACTTTATAATTACACACAGGTCCGGATTAGGGGTCGATACTACCTAATTTTTGAACAATTTTGAACGCGTGAACGACCCCGATCAATGAAGACAACAATAGATTCAGGGTTAAAAGAACACGTGACGTTTTCCAATAAATCATACTTGGAATCCTGAAATTATTTGCTTTTAGTCCTTTATTGAACGTTTACCTTTAAGTCTGGAGATATTATATTACGAAAGATTCATATTGGAATAGCCAATAGTAATTTTCTCGTAAATCAATAAGTCTGGGTACATTCAAACTAGAAGGTTTTTCCGATAATCCTTGAGGTTTTTAGTCTCGGAAGTACGGATACCTCCCTGTAAGAGTATGTGTCGATATCATGCAGGTTTTAAGTACTTATGTACAGACAGCACATCAACCTACTACAATCTGTCAAATTTCTTTAATAGATTTTCAACTTTATCACTAAAGCGTAAGGTTCAATGTTGATTCGGAAAATTTGACAGTTTCGGGTAGGTTGACCTGCTGGCGTCTGTACGTGGCTTGATAGAGATCTGACCCGACATTTTGTTAAATCGTGTGAAGTGGAGCGGGGTTACTGCTAATTGTTTTGAATGTCAAACTGTGAGATAGTTTGGTAGAAGCCTTTATACTGTATACTTATCTACCTACAAAAACAAACAAACTACTAAAACGATAAGGAATTAGGACAAAACGCGAAAAATTACGAAAAAATCTGTTTGGCCTAACAGCAGAATAGGAAAGAGGTAAACCCATATTATTCCGTTTAATAGTTTCGAATATGTATATTTCTTTACATATTTTTATATTTCATTACAGTAAAGTATCTGGTATATTTCGAAATCTTTCATAATAAGAAACGAAAGTGTTTCCGCTAATCCTCTAAATAGTTTAAAACGAAAGCGCCAGGGTAGCCCGCGAAGAGATGAAGGGGTCCGATAGGACCGATGCCTGCCGGGGTTGCGGGAAAGTCCGAAAGGGATACCGTGGCCCCTGGCAACGTACAGGCAACGGAAGGAACACGGGTGGGTTTTAGTCAGTAAGAGTCTGACACGCCCTTCCGCTCCACCCAGAGCGGGAGAAGTTATTCGATAATTTCCCAACCAAAAAAAATAAAAAAAATTGTATCCTTCGAAATTAAAATTTTCTTAATTTTTTTGCATTTTTCGGGTCAGTATCAGGTTTTATGTTGATCAAAGTATGATTCGCGTCCAAATCAAGTATGTTGTTACAGAATTATAATAATTAAAATCATCAATACAACTCTTTAAGTTCAAATTACCCTATTTCATGAAATTGTCAACTCTCTCAGTTGAGAGAGTTGTATTGATTATTCTAATTCTGTAAATACAACGGGTGTTGTTGTTGCCACGAATCATATTTTGATCAAAATAAAACTTGACACTGACCTGTAAATTGCAAAAAACGTAAGAAAATTTGATTTTCGCGGGCTACCTTAGCGCTTCCCCCTTAAATATCCTTTAGTTAACTTTTACAACACGTTTCTATAAGAGGACGTCGATATACACTACTTAGAAACGACTATAAACAGATAAAAATAAATCTTCAGATAAAAATACCTCGCAAGGAGTGCCAAGTAAATATGCATTAGACTGTAAGATTACAACCGCGCACGCGCACACATTACCCTCCTTTTGGTTTGCTGTAATTGGATAAAGACACATCAGTTAAAATCCTGACAAATGTTAACCCTAAATGGAATAGAAAGCTGTATGTACAGACGCCAGCAGGTCAACCTACCCGAAACTGTCAAATTTTCCCAATCAACTTTGAACCTTATTCTTTAGTTATAAAATTGAAAATCTATTAAAGAAATTTGACAGATTAGTAGGTTGATGTGCTGGCGACTGTACAGTCACGTTCAAAAATTATATTATTATACATTTTGCGAAAATATTTTTTTTTTACAGTTTTTATTTTTTCTCCAAAGTTTTTTGTTCACAGATACGTCAATCAAAATTTTGATCGAAGGTTTGCAAAAATGGGCAAACAGAAATCCCCTAAAAGTACCTATATACCCACCAGCTATGGATACACGTCTGTTCCTACATCGTTATGTGTTTATGTATTAAACTAATAAATGAAGGAGTATAATTCTTTTAACCTTCAATTTATATCTCTTGCCTCCACCGTGTTAATGCCTTATGCTCCGTTTGAAATATTAACAACGTTATACTTTTATTACCTTTATGCTGCCTGTAATGTTACTTGGTTTCTCTTTATTTACGAGTCTACGACGTATAGGTTACGAGGTCGAGTCCCAAATGTAGGATTATGGATACTTATAGAGGTCTGTAAAATAAGTTTTGTTCTGGCTTAAAAACTTAGGGGGGTAAATTCAAATATCAACGAAGAACATCCGTTTATATTGCTATACCCTAATTGCGTAATACACGATCAATCAGAATCTGAATCGTTTTGAAATAGATGGCCAATCCATAGCTTCACAAGTTCGAAAAAAAATCTGCCAGAAAACGTAAATAACGCAATGAATGTTGTTGAACTGTCAAAATGAAACAGATTAGTCGTAATCGTTTACGAAAATTTGTTACGTAATTAGATAGCTGGATTATATTACCTTCACGAAAGTAAAATATGTAGAAAGAAACACAGTCACTAATAACATAAAGTTGTCGAAAAGATAACGACTTTGAAAGGAAATATTCAAGAAACAAGATACGCATTAATTAGGTACAGTACAACTATTTTCTTAATGTCCCTCGACAAACTACGCCACACCGGACGACTTATAGGTCGATTGAGAGCGTCCGGTCTGCACCAAGTGCAAAGGCAACTGATAGAAATCCGACGACTGACGAAACACGAAGTTTGCCGAGGGACATTAAGAAAATAGTTGTACTGTACAATATTACGCAATTGTCCGCATTAGGTCGTCCATTCGGTAGTTTAAAATTCCATCTGATTAGCACTAAGAATAAATTTACATCACGCCATATCCACGAGATTGGTAATTATACAATCTGGACCAGCCGATCTAATCTGTAAAAATCACAAGGTGGAAATTTGGTGAAGTGAGCTGTCAAGAGGAGGCTCCTTAATTTGTTTGTTAATTTGCATTAATATTGTGAAACAGTCACGCATACAATCAAAATGGAACTTTAGTGTATGATTTATTTGTTTTTTTTTTTCCGGGTACAAGACAGTTACGTAATAAAATCAAGATTACTCAGCTTTTATGTCTAGAATAAGTATTCACAGTAAGAAAATATAGTTTATTATCCAGCCACAAGATATTTTTTCTCTAGATCAATTATTACTTTAGTTATAAACGAAATAAGAATTGCAACTTACGCCATTTAGTTTCGTGTTCGACCACGATCAACGAGCGCACGCGATATTCAACTTTATTACTGATATGTTAGCATTTAGCTCATAGTGGGGTGGCGAGGTACATACGTACGTACACGTAAAAATTGTCTTAAGAATGAATGACAGCTCATTTCACCTAACTTTTCACGGGAGAGTTTTACAGAATAGGTCGGCAGGCCAATAAAAGACTACCTATATCTGGAACTTTAGCTATTTCCAATGTCCCACTGTACTGTGTATGTGGTATGTGGCTGTGTGTGTCTGTGTCTGTACTGTGTGTCTGTGTCTGTACTGTGTGTCTGTGTCTGTACTGTGTGTCTGTGTATGTACTTCAGTAGCATTCGATTTAACTACGGTAGTGTTGATACAAAGAACGTTTGTAAATATCCTCTCTGTTGTTCAAAAACAACATGTTTAACAATTAAAGTTGCTTGTAATCACCCGCCGGCCAACGGTCTGAAGCTAACAGTGACGCGTAACCGTAAAATCACTGCCCTACGTTCACAGAGCAGTAAAAAAAACAGATACTAACAAACATTAATTTTGTTTTGATTAACGTTTCACACTTTTCGCCTATCTAATAAAAACGGATAAAACGGCTCATGACATAGAACCGCCTTTAATCAAAAATTCAATATTATTTAAACACCATACCATAATATCTTCAATAAAGCAAGGATTACGTACGATATTGACGTAACATCAACAAATAAAAGTAAGTTCAAAAACTAAAACCCG
Source organism: Xanthia icteritia (assembly GCA_949128155.2). Classification (NCBI taxonomy): domain Eukaryota; kingdom Metazoa; phylum Arthropoda; class Insecta; order Lepidoptera; family Noctuidae; genus Xanthia; species Xanthia icteritia. The sequence goes on from OX421941.2 coordinate 13,725,258, forward strand.
ACTACTGAAAAATCACGCTCTATTAGGTATAAACAAGACATCACAGACAGACAAATAAAAAATCCGGAGTCACACGTAATCAGTTCGATTTATGCCCTAACACGACTCCGGATTTTACTACATACATACATACCGGTCCAAATCATAACCCTCTTTTTGCTTCGCCGAAGACGGGTAAAAAATATAGCCATCCTGCCATTTATATTGACAGTTCAACAACATTCATTGCATTATTTACGTTGTTGAGCAGGTTTTTTTTGTTCGTTTATCAGTTTGTTTCAAAACGATTCAAATTCCGATTGATTGTGTATTATGTAATCAGGGTACTGCTCTGAAGAGTGACATAATTGGATAATAATTGTTTTGCTGTAACAGCGTGGCTGTAAGAGCTTATTAAATGAGCGTCGCGTCGTTTTTCACCCCATTTAGCCTGTGGGTTGTTTGACGTCACGGTTGTCTCGACTCCAGCTATCTAATTACGTAACATATTTTCGTAAACGATTACGACTAATTTGTTTCATTTCGACAGTTCAACAACATTAATTGCGTTATTTACGTTGTTGAGCAGATTTTTTTTCGAACTTATGAAGTAATGGATTAGCAATATGTTTTAAAACGATTCAAATTCTGATTGATAATGTATTACGAAATTAGGGCACTGATCCTGATACCCTTATTTCAGAACATGCCTTTTACGGATTTGACTTTTTCCGTGAAATTGGATTGATTTGTCGACTTCTGTTAACTTGACATATCGATCCAATACCGTTATTTTCGTCACCTAATTGCTCTTTTGCAAATAACTTTTTGACCAAGTTATTCCGTATGAAATATCTTTTTTGCTGCCTACGCGAAAAATCTGATAAAAATCACGAAGAATCTGATTATAGATTGTTTGGCCGAAGATCATAAAAAGTTATTACACGTCGATAATATACAGACTGCGAGAAGATTATGTTAAAGGAAACGCATATAATTCGATAGTTATCACGTTATTAAGGTTCTTATTTCATAAACAATGTTTAGACCTTGTGGTCGGTCAGTGTACAATCTAAGATTCACGGAAAAACAAGTTGTTTTTTCATTCACTGATTTTATTACATGTCAGGGTTATTTGCAGAAATTAATGTTGTTGTTGTTGGCGATGCAAAATATTAATGTATTTTGTATTCGACTGTCAGAACAAATAGGAGTTCTTCCGCTTATTATTTCGAAGGATGGGTGGAAGTTATCCTGTTAGGAACCCATAATTTAGGTCTCTGTTTCAGGGGCAATCTTATAGATGTAAAACTTCTGAAAACTTTGCAATAGGAAATGGATTTTCCTAGAGTTATAAAGTTTTATATACATAAATAAACTTTTCAGCAGCTTCTTTTATTACCATTATTATTTCTTAACCACAATATTATAATAATTTGATGTTATATTCCTGCTAATTAAAGCATCACATCAAGTGGAAAGACTGCGTGAGTTGGCCCTGCCAGGCTTAAATACTGATAACAAGCGTGCCTATAGCATTTGCCCTTTAAACGCTTACCGTAGCAATCCTTAGCGTCATGGCGGAGATATTTTTTTTAATTTTTCCTGTTTTTAGCAAATGGTTTTAACGATTTTTTTAAAGCTTTTGGGCTTTCGATCGTCTGCGATTGAAACACATAATTAACATAACACATTTTTGGTCATAACTTATACAGTTGTTTGCCTTTAGTTATATTAACACATATACATAGCTTTTTTTCTATTCGATTTTTAGTTTTTTAACTCATTTAGCACAATAAGATCGAACTGTGTATGACAAATGTAATAAATATTAGTAATGGTAAGCGCCCAAAACAAGAGCCGAAATACCGAAATGCCTAGTTTTACACAGCTCAATTTAATGCCCAGAAACTGTTAAAAATACACCTTATTAAAGTGAGTATATTTTACCTTATTGTAAATCCGGTTACTGTATATGATCTCATAATTAATTTGGTATAAAAAACTCAAACTGCCAGGTAGATAAATAAAAGAGTATTTTTATTTATTTATATGGGGCTATTAAAATAGCCTTTAAGTGGATATTTATTTTAATATTCAACGAACAATATTTTATTTCGTGTTGTATTTATTTCAACAACTACCTATCTACAAATTGATCCGTTTCCCCAGAGAACTAACTAACTTGCCCAAAGAAAAACTGGCTTCTCTTCTTTACTGTGAGTTAGTTCCTTTTGAGCAAACTTTTATCGACTTTCATAGCCCCGGAGAGACTTGTTTGGGTAACAAAGAAATATATATCTCCTTCTGACACTTCAACATTTACAGTAAAAAATAAAAAAACTTCATTGCTTCGAAAGTATGAATATGATTTGTGTTCTCATCTTCTTTTAAAACTATTATTGGTTTACGGTGTTGACAAGTGGCAAATTTTAAAATTAGGATTGTCTTATACAAAATATGCCAAATCTATAGTTTGTGGTAGCGGACAAAATACAATCTGGCCTATGGGCATGTGACCGCCTGTATTTTTCTGAATATTCATGAAAAAAATATCGAAAATTAACTTTAAAAGTTCGTTATCTTTAATATTTTCATATAATTTTTTTTAAAGTTAATTTTCGTAAATTTTTCATGAATATTCAGAAAAATACGGGCGGTCACATGCCCATGGGAGGCATTGTATAGGTATGTTAATCTTAAATATATTTTTCAGAACTTACCAAAAAACGTTTTGAAAAAAATTCGATTAACAGTAAACCTTTTACCTTGAGTTCCAATCCAAAATATCTGTATTAAATAAAATATTATTGAATGCAGAACTTGGGGTTGTCTTTTTTATTTTCGTCTGCAATTGTCTATTTACTAAAAAATGAGTTGAGGTAATCTCAAGAATCTCAACTCATTTTTGCGATGCTGCATTTTTTTATAAATTACAGGCGTCTGTTTATTTTCTATGCAATCTGACTGTGACTTCGGCTTAGCTTTTGTTAGCGTCTTAAGCGTAGTTTTCCATTCGCTTCGATTTAAACTTAAACTCGAAAAGGTTTGCCTTTTAATTGAAATATTTAGCATAACCTGTTCATAGTCGAAAATCACGCTACCATCGCTAGGTTAATCTTAACTAAACCCGACCTATAGCAAAAATACCATTATTTTGATACACACCATACAAGCCCTGACGTGATGCGATGTTCTGTTACGAATGTCAGTTCACATTGAAATATCAATTCAGTCAGTTCAATCGGTTGCAAAGGTCACGCAAGCTGTACGTGTAATCGATAATCATTAAATAAGATAAACGTTTTACTTATAATATTAAATAATTCAGCTAATGATTGCCACTATGAAGTCTAACCTCGAATTCTGGCACGCGATTATGTCAATTTATTTGCGTTGGCGTAGCGCGCCTTTTCTTCCATACTACATATATTAGCTATCATGCTTTTTTATTAAACTTTTTTTTGCCCCTTATTTCGATCAGTCTGATGATCATCATCGTCATCATTAGCAGTCTTGTTCCACACACTGCTGAGTATAGCTCTCCTCCCTTTTGTGCCAAGCTGGCCCGGTCTGTGGGGGTCTAATCCAAGGCTTCCCCGCAATCTTCTGTAGGTCATCCACCCCAAACCTGGCAAGTCAGTCTGATAGAATCACTAAATATCCCCTAGGTTGCTAGCATCATCTGTAGGTACGAAAAACTAAGCCATGCATCATCAATTCTGATGGATGTCCAGAATACGGCCACTGCCCACAACGTGCAATGACGTCAACGAATACTACTCGTGATAACGCTGATGTATTCCACGGTTTATCGATCGATAATTTAAATCGACTTAGAGCCCACGCACGCATCCTACGATGTGCACTAATTCATAATTCTGAGCTATTTTTAGTTCGTCTAAAATGTCTATGCTATTTTGAGCGAGCCATTTGCAAGTTCATGTTGAAGATATGAATTATTTTACGAATGTTTTCTAATTGACAATACATAGCATTTTTAAATACATTTAGTAACAAACAAATGTGTTAAGTATTAGGTAGGTACGCAGTTACTATAAACACTACCATTCTCCAAAAGCTAATTTTATTTGCACTTATAGTCAAGTATGAAGTGGGTAGTATAATTTATTAAAATAATAAATACCTATCATAGATACATCTGCCTGTATCGCAAAAATCATCAAATTGCAAAACAAACCCGTCCACCCGTCAACTCCGTTATCTGAACCACACTAACCAATATCATAATCAACGATAAGCTAAATTTCTTACAACCTCACTATATTACCTAAATAAATACCAACCCGAGGCACTAGAGCGATAATTATTTAACTTTAATTATTCACGCCATTGCCCAATTAACCCACTATAACGGAGAGCTTTAGGAGTACCTACCTCTAACTGTATTTTTTTTTGAATTAGGGCTGCCCAAGGGTGTTGTTACACCCACACGATCGACGTCGCATCGATGCCTTCATCTTCGTCGATCGCGTTTTGCAATAGCACAGGGTGATCGAGGGTTTTGAGTCTTTTAAAACATGTCGAACGAAAACAGACCAATCGGGAAACGATCTTAAGCATTGAAAATAACTCGGTACATGTTCGTTGAACCATCTATGATCGACGTTGAACAATGCCACCAATCGATTCAGCGATGACCTATATTCGATCGATGCGTAAAATATACACGTATCGATCGAATATCGATCATTCCCGAGTAGATATGGTGTAATAGCATCGATGAATGTCGATCCTGTGGGTGTTATAACTTGTCTGTGTTTAAATGACAGGTTAATTGTATTTTTATTTATTGTCGTCTATAAGGCTCCAGAATAATCCAGTGGTAAAAAACCATTAGGTGAAGTCTCCGAATTGTTATTTTATCGCTATCAAATTGTAAAAGTAGCAATTTATTTTTTACTTTCACAGTTATGACAGTACTGAAAAGTAGACAATGACTGAATTGATATACAACTCCAGTGCACCGACCCGTTTCGAATGAATATTGAGCTCAAATTCACGTATGTTCCACTTTTATTCGTCTCCATTTTCCTTCACACGAACCAACGAACCTCGAATGCACGTAAAATGCTTTATTAAACTGATAATAAGGGCAGCCCGAGCTCGAGATGCGAGGCGAAGGCACGAGATATTGCCCGTCAGGCTACGCTATTGGGGCGATATTGCTCCCATGTTCCGTCGAACAAAGAGACAACATCTTGCATATCGCCATGATAAAAATCATATGCAAGACAGTGTCTTTTATGTCATCTACACGGTAAAATAATAAAGAAAATTTCCCAATGTATTTCTTCCTGATTTTTCGTTTCCTTTGCAAAAGAATTCCTTACGCGACAAAAGGTAACAATGGAATCTTTATAAATATTTTCATGTTTTCTTTTACTTTGTCAGCGGCAGCCCTTATACTCGAGACGTAAAATATATCGGCATTATATTTTACTGGTCTATAAAACCTTATGACGCTTCTACGTTGCTAATGGGATAAACCATGGCTTACTCACTCAAGCTTGATGACGATAACATAATCAGACGCATTCATTCATGGGGGCGAATGACCTTATATTATTCCGTCGCATGTTCAATTATTATTTATATGCAAATTGTATCGTGATTAATGTTTACACATGCTGATTATAAATCAAACAATATCAGTGTTTTATAATCTGATCTGAAATGTTAATGCATTTATAATAGAAATCGAAGGCTGATAAAACCAGTTTCATAAACTACGCTACGTCGCACTGTGGATCAAAAAAAGGCTCTCGAAGACATTGGAGCTGAGGCTGAGCTTAAATTTCAAAGTGTCGATTTTTTGCTTGAAATGGCTACTAATAGCCAATATTATGCATACATATATCATAGGATACAATCTGGTAGGCAAATTGGCAACATATATTTTTTTGCAAAAAAAATGTATACGAAGAGCTACGTATTGCATAAAATTGTAATTCTGTTTTTAAATTGCATTTTTTTACTTTAAGTTTTATTTACTACAGAATTCAAGGAATTAAATGTAAATTTTCAGGGATTTCATATAATTTTGCTGTGCTACGAAGAGCTATCATTTTATCATCATAATAATTATGTAGTTTTTGAATTATAAATTTCCACCCCCTATTTAATTAATTCGACATTTCAATGGGTTTAGCGACAAGTTGTCAGTAGGAGAATACTGGATAATAGGCGCCAGCCTGACTGTGTCATGGGATATCAGTAAACATCTCGTCACTAAGTACATACTACTGACTTGCTATATTGACATTTAATAGCAGAAAAGAGTTCACGTACATTTGAGAAAAAAAAAACAAATGTTAAGTAAAAAAAATCGTATAAAAGGGTTTACCATCTATGAGTATGCATACAGTTATAAATTGAAGTCGCCTTTTGTGTGACCGCGTTGTTCTTCTAAACTTCGCAATGGATTTTGATGCCGTTTTCAACATCATTTAGAGAATTTATTCCGGAAGGTTTATGTGTGGTTTAGGTTTATTAAAGTAACATATAATTAACAAAATCCCGATGTTTTGTCGTAAAAACCGTGTGAAGGGCGTGTTATAGTTTGACCAAGGACGCTGTTCCACACCTTAGGAATGCTTGGCGAGGCGGGGGCATTGTTGACGAATGAGCGGCGGGCGGGACACCGCGCGCCTTGGGCGTTGACGAATGAATTTAATACGATGTTAACATCTTTAAAGTATACAAGTGTTTAAAAAAAATATTTAAAAAAAAAAATTAAGTTTAAATGCGCTCCCCCAGGAAATCAGGATGGCAACCAACCGATTATCCTTTAAAATTAAAGTTCGCGAGATTCGTAAGAAGCTGGCAGTGTCATTACAACGTTAATGTTTTCCCATTGTTTGTCTTATTTGTTCTAGTATATTCGAGTATTTATGTATATTTATTTGTGCTTATATTTATATATAATTAGGCATATATATTATATTAATAGTTTGTAATAGGTATATGTGTATCTTTAGTATATGAGTTACTTTTAAAATACTCCTCAATTTCTCGCAATTGCACCTACCACTGTTTGTCTCTGCATCACCCAAAGGTTGACTGGTAGAAAATGCCTATGGCATTAAGTCCGCCTCTGTACATTTCTGTGCTTGAAGTATTAAATTAATAAATAATAAATAAAAAACGCATAAATAAGTTAAAAAAAGGTTGATAATTTAAAAATTATTCTTGTATAATTTAGTATATTTATTTCAGTACACAGATCCACATCAATGTTAATTTGAGAAGAGTATCATGACGAGAAATAACCTCATTAATACAGGGTTGAATATTAAAGGCTTACTTACTACACAGGGGCGCGAAATAGAAAGTAATTACTGAGTGCTCCCTGTCAAAGTTTGAAACCACGAGGTGCCCGCCGTACTTAGTTATAACCAGACAGTAATAAATTATAAGATTGCTTTTGAGGCAATATTTTAGCTCGATATTTAATTTACATGATACTTTAATGAGTCATTTAATATACCTAATATTTGAGAGTATCTTTTAACTTTAATTCTGACATGCAAACGAATAAACCATGACCTGCTATCTAATTACGCAACACATTTTCGTAAACGATTACGACAAATTTGATTCATTTTGACAGTTCAACAACATTCATTGCGTTATTTACGTTGTTGAGCAGATATTTGTTTCGAACTTGAAGTAATGGATTAGCAATTTTTTTTCAAAACGATTCAAATTCCGATTGATCGTGTATTACGTAATTAGAGTACTGGGTTAGGACATTGAACACCTTTTTATCCCAGTAATAGGATCACGTGGGATAATTTCTGACCTTCACGCGAGCGAAGCCGTGAGCAAAAATTAGTACGACTATACAATAATATAATTTCCACAAAATATGTTCAACGGTGGAAAAGTTTAAAACATTTCTACAACAAACAGCCGTAAACTCTCTAGTTCATAAACAGCTCTGAACACAAAAGGTTTCACATATAACACCGGTGTCAGGTTTGAACACTAACAATAAGACAAATTGTGTGAGAACCTCCCCTTTCAGCCGGCCTTTCATAACTCTGTCTAAACGGAGAAGTAAGCGGAGAAGACCGAGAAATTAGTGGGAGCGAAACGAGTACAACCGCGGTGCAAGAGCGACAAAGTATTCGAAGCTGAAAGTGAAAATAAAGTAAGATACGTTATCATAAAGTATCCTACTTTATTTTCGATAAATATACTTAATAGTTTTACATACCTATAAATAAAGTTTGCAAAAATTCTTTATTTCTGATCTTTACTGTGAGTAATAACAGCCGCACGGGTCGATCCATTAGGTTAAGCTACGCTTGCCGGGGGATTGGTCCGTGGATGTGAGAATCCGAGATGGGGGAATCTCGGATTGTAAAGATGGTCATCCAAAGGTGCCTCGGAAAGCACGTTAAATCCTTGGTAGCCGGGACCAACGGCTCAGTCTTGGATGGATCTTTAACAGTCGTTACGGGGCGTCAGAAGCCCGAAAATCTGACAACCAGTCTTACCAAGGGGTATCATATTACCCAGTTGTGGAGTTCAGATAGGCAGTCGCTCCATGTAAAATACTGGTATTCAGCTGCACCCGGTTAGACTGGAAGCCGACCCCAACATAGTTGGGAAAAAGCTAGGCAGATTGATTGACTGTGATGCGTAAAACGAAACACTCCCTTAGGCCCGGACTTCACCAAAGCGGAGATGTGCGGAGATGTCCGAAGCGGAGACGAAAAGAGATGTTTTTCAGCTAAGGTCGAAACGATACTTTTGAAAAATGGCAAATTTTCCTATTTAAAGAACTTGAACCGTTATTTTTCTCAAAAAAAGTTGGCAACCCTAGAGTGAGTGGACATAGCTCTGCATAATGTATTGAGAGCTGTGACCGCGATTGAAATAATCAGCAGCCCGCTAAAGTGGAACGGAAACAATAATTTATTAGAATTCTTTTGGTTAATGTTTTCCTAACTCTGTACCTACTTCTCCGCTCCTGTACGCTCCAGTAGACAGACAGCCTAATAGGGCTTTGAGGCCCGCTCTCACGCGACACACATAAGTCTTAGTTACGCCGATAGTCGCTACAGAAATAGAACAATACCATTCGACATTGTCAATGAACAGATATATGGGAACAAACCGATACGAGTTACAATAGTCGATAGTAACACATTCTTGACAGTAAAACTAGCTACATGTACAGCTTCATTCAACAAAATACATATGGATATGAGAAAAGTTATACATATAAAGATGGCGTGACTAGTATTTTTAATTAACATTCGTAGGGGTGTGACTAACATTTCAAGCTTCCGGAACATTAATTACTTGGCATTAATTTATTACTCAACCGCGTCTGTAGTCTAGTGGTTAGTTAGACCACATGTCTGAGACCCCGGGTCCCGGGTTCGATTCCTAGTGGGGGCAAAACTACTGCTCGGTTTGGTTGGTGATAGGGCTTGTTCTAAGTCCGCCTGGCTAGCTACCACTATATTATCCAACTCTGTCGCCATAACCACAATTTTAACAACATTGTTGTGTTTCGGCAGTAAGAGGTAAGATAGCCAGTTCCTCTGTGGTTGAGGATTCCGGATTAAGCTAGTTTCCACCTTCAGTCGACAGCTTCCCCGTTGAAGATTTAAAAAAACTCATTAGTAGGTACCTGTTCATGTGTTTATATGTGTACCTCATCGACGTATTTTGACTGCTTTGTTCTTTTTTAATTAAATGTAAATTTTATATTTAGATAACTATAATCTCTAATGTTTTGGATAAAGATATGCGCAGAAACCCTATGATCCTGTACAGCAGGTATAAAAACAAGTTGCTTTGTTTCAAACGTGATAATACGTGAAGAAAAACGGCATGATTAAGCATTTTTTTTCTTACAACGTCGGGGTTTCTAGTGTTGCTACACCTCGTTAATAAGACTTCGACAATAGTCGGAAGTAGTTGTCGTTTTGCAGTTATCTTTATTGAAATCACAACCCATTAAATATTCATCATTGTTGCGTTTGACGGAAAAACATAAATTGTAATGAGAAGCTCGTTAAATGTATTTATATTTCGTAAGTTTCGTAGAAAATGCAATTATACTTCTCAAGTAGGTACATACCAACCCATAAATAAAGTGTAGGTACTAGCTTAGTATACCTACGATATTGTAGGTAACTAGATCGAAATGCCATTATTAGTAACTTATATACCTTTGTACTATCGTATTTGTTATTGTTCCGTTCAGCAAAATCCAATATCTGATTAAACAAAAATCGTGCAACATTTAATACCTAACTGTTTAATCAGCTGCTTAGAAAATAAACCGCACGAACGAAACCGTTAACCAAAATAATCAGTAGAAAGTAAAAATAAACATTAGGTACACTTGATAAAGTTAAAAATACCGTACCCTACTGACCGACCCATTAAGGCAAATTGCGTGAAAAGTTTCGAGTGCGGTCTGCGTCCCGAAATACATGGGCCGAGTTCCCGGGATCTCAGGTTCACAGACCGGGAAGCATGCGACAACGGTCGGCAGAGCGGCGGCACGGTTATACGACGCATGCAAATGATCCGGCCACGTGCCCAATGTGAATATGATTTGGACCGATTTCAATGTTACGTTACACAAATAATAATTATCTTTTTTCACATAATTTCACGTAATATCGTGGAAAATCGCCCATAAAAACAACATTAAGTACATACTAAAATATGAATGGTTGTTGTAACTTTCTAATCGATTTTATTAAAAATTGCCGAATTTGACTTTTACGATAAATTATTCTGAATTCAATTCCCGTCTCGTCTCGTTTATCATTGGTTTTTGAACATGTTTGTTCAAAAACCGATTTATCAGACGAGATCAATTTATTATGTTCGATGTTTTTGAATTTAACTTGAAATTACAATTTTTTTTCAATGACCGTTATCTATAGACACTTACTTAGTCAGACTTAAATGGACATCAGTTATTATGTATGATGATAAAACAAGTATTTACGTAATTGCCAATTACCTGCATAATATTTATTATGTAGCAGATTCATTACTTTATAGGCCGTGTTAAGGTTATGAACGGCTTAACAACCTTCTTCCGCAATCTCGAGCCTTTAATTATTCAGGTTCTGAGATTGACTGGAGCACATTTTGACCTCATGATTAAGTTTCTTTAAACTCGAGGACACTCAGGCCTCGCTATTTTTTTTAACAAAAAATGTGAATGCTTGAGAACAAATAAACGAGTCCCAAACTTTTTAGTTCCTTCAACAAACACAATAGTTAATTAGGATACTGTGAATTGTCTGCAAAGTTTTATTGAATTGAATTACTACTAAGCAACGATTGTTCAATTGATACATTTTGTATCAACGATTTTTTTTGCCTTATAAACTCAATGCAAGCAACTCCTGCATGCGCAAAGTCATGTATTAGCTAAGTTAGCAAATTGTTTGGCATTTGCGTCAATTAACTTAGGTAGGTAAGCAAAGTTGATGTTACGCAACAAGGCTGGAATTCTCTCGGCTAGCCGCCATTGGTATTATAATACTCAGGTCTACCATGACCATTGGAATAGTCTGAATGCTACATACCCTACGTACAACTGTTTGGCTTTATGTTTTACCTGTACACAGTAGTTTTACAAAGACACAATATTATGGTTTAGTTAGTCTAATCAGATAAGCACAGAACCGGTCGAAGTGACGGTGTTTGGGTGAGGCCTATGTCCAGCAATGGATATTTTTCAGTTGAAATGATAATGATAAATCGGATAAGCACAAAAATACCGCACTTATTCAAACCAACCTAACATTTTATGAGTTTCAAAAATGTCAAGTGCTTATAACGTTAAGTAACGAGTCTAACTTATTTTAAGAGACTTCGTTTCACACATATTACGAGGCCACTTAAAATCGTACCCAAAAAAACAACGCAGACACTTAAGAGTCGGTTAAAACCCTAATCGGGGTGTCAATCACAGCATAAGTGCCCAGCCCTCGACTCCAAGTATTCACATCGTTTTACCAATTTATGGCCAAACTGACATCGCAATCTCACTTTTTCTGTTCAAATCCAGACCCTAGGCTATCGTCGGGTAGAACAAAAAAAAAGAAAAGTAATTTCCCTTACTCTTATAACGAGGACTAATGTCGGTCGCAAATAGCTTTTGCGACAACACCAGATCCAAGCGGTAGTTTCATTATCCCGTATTCCCGCCATTTACGCTGAATTCGGGTCTTCTGGAAGGGTCCGACCATTTTTCCTCACATTAGTCTTAAATGCTGTAATTAATTGACGGATTTTGTTCGCAGCTGTCGCGTAAGTAGGTGTAGAAATGGACGAAACATAGTTTTTTAGGGTTCCGTACCTCAAAGGGAAAAAACGAAACCCTTAAAGGGTTATCAAGTTGAAATTAATATCAAATACGTAGGTCTATGGTCCCAAGGAGCAGTAAAAAAAAAGAGCTTCTAAGTCGACGCAATAAAAAGATATGGCCATTTATGCCGCATATTTTGACACTCGGAAATAAATCAAAACCTTTAGGGTACTTACCTAGATTCTAAGTCAACGGTCAACCTTGTTTCTTGCCAAATTTCATGATTCTAGGACCTAGAATCATGAAATTTTGCAATAAGCAAAGTCAAAATCGTTAATTTGTAGTTTAATCACATTTTTTTTGTTGCGATTAAAATCTTACATTTGCAATTGGAGAATTGACCGTAGCCAATATCGATGTATGAGAGAACATGTTTTCAACTACAATGTTAAGTTTTTTATTTTTGAGATAAATACAATATATTCAGTATGATAAAGCATAAGTATGAAGGATTAACAAATGATGCACTTGGTGGATAAGCGACGATAACCGACTTTTATTGATTTTATACTGAAGATCACGTCTGAACGAGTACTGTTTGGAAAAAATATATGTTAAATTAAAGCATTTTCTTAATAACTTAATGTATGAATATTTTAGATTATGTTTATATTACATAGTGAAATTAATTTGTAAAGTTATGTCTAACGCGGATAAAAAGCTGAGAATCACGCAAAATCTATCAAGCGTATTTTTCTGAAACATTCACCATTTTAAAGATAATTTAATTATTGATCTTTTAGTATACGTGTTTTAATAACCAAAATACCTTTTGTTTTATGTATAATAAATTAATAATGCGTCTAATTTGGGACAGCGCTATTTCATGAGCGAGTCCAATTACTGGCTGGACATACGACGCCTTGCGTGAGCTCAGTACAGAACACGCAAGCTAACCAATCAAGGTCTCTGGTATCTGCGACTATAATAAAGATTGGCGTAAGCATGGTGTTGGCGTAGCCCTTGGTTATATCGGCGACCAAACTGTTATACTTAACATAGATAACATACCATCACGCCTGAATTGCCCGAAGGGTTAGGCAGAGGTGTACCTATAGTACAACCACATTACCACCACCCACCCACCTAGCTTACTGTATAGATATTAATGTCCCAACCATAAATGAAAGGTGTAAAACAATAACTCATGTTCATGTGTCTTTGTTTCAGAATGCCAGCGCTCCGGCTGCTGGGGCGAAAATGGCTGGCAGCCTCAGACGATCTGGTGTTCCCCAGCATCTTCGAACTACTCTTCAGATTTGTTTGGTATGTATCTTCTCTTTTATTCCGACCTGGTTTACCACCTAAGTTCTAGTCAATAAAGTTCTACTTTTGGCTGATAATTTCACACCTTGCTCAATCTGTCAATTTTTTATTTATCTAGGAACAGATAGTGCATGGTGTTGTAGACTCTTTGGGAGCCTACGGTACCGGGTATTAAATAAAATTATATATTCACGGTAGAACTCGAATAAAACCCTGATTAAGACATATACTAATTGTATTTATAGGTTTGAAGACCTAAAATATTGAGGTTGGCTGAAAAACCTATAAAAATGACAGAGGACATTAAAATCGAAGAAAAAAAAGCTTTTTCCTTATAAATATTTTTTTCAGCAATACAAACCAGTAATCGAGTGGTATTTTTGAAGACCTAATTGAATCAATAACATTTATAGGTCCTAATAAATATTACAACTGGCTGAATGACGTCAAAAAAATGACAGATACCATAAAATATCGAAGGAACAAAAACTTTTTTCTTTTAATTACAGAGGTGACCTATTCGTTCTTCACCAATACCTGCCAGACATCGAATGGTATTTTTGAAGATCTAAATCTATAAAATGTTTTAAGAAGTATTTTGACGTGACAACGTCTTATAAATTGGTTTGCCGGGTGACACTTCAAGAAACTGCGTTACGCTCCGCTCACGTTATGCGCTCACAATGAGAGCGAGTGAGAGGCACGCGTCCCTTCCACTCGGGCATGGTTAGCCCGCCTAAGAGCGAGAGAGACAGACATAAAAAGTGAAAGGCACGCAAAGTCGTTGTCACGTAAAACTTTCGCCCGTATACCGACTTTACAGGCAACCAATTTTTTATGACTTGGCTGAAGTCTATGAAAAAAATTAAAGTACGTTTTGTGTAAAAAATAATAAAGAAAATAAAATGCTATGCGTAAAGAATATTTGTTCTAAAATAATAGCAGATTAATAATTATCCTACTAATTAATCCTTTTTTTTCTGGTGTAAAAATAAATTGATCCCAATCCAATCAAAAGTAGTTCAATAAAAAAAATATTTTGATTACAATTTCGAATGCATCGGTGGCGATTTTTTTATCTGTTGAATTAAAAATAACGCGGGAAACGAAATTGGTAAGCGATGACATTTTATTTTTGTTTACTTTACTACATGACAATCGACGATATTTATTTACTTTTGGAGTTATTATAACTGGTGTAATGTATAGTATAGGATAGTTAGAAAAAGTGTATGCTTGACTCTCGGACAGAAGGTTTGGTACAATCAAATTTGAGTGATTGATAATAAAACATCCATTTAATCAAGTATGTAGCGATAATAAAATAAACAGGCTACAAGATTCAATGATCGCGTTATGTAGTAAGTACATCTTATTGAAAATTACATACAAAATTACATGATTACTTTGTAAAGTATTATATTATTTTAATTTTTGTGAATGTGAGGACTATGTGGATACTTTTATTATTTTTTTATTTTCTTTTCTTTCATTATTTTTTTCTTTCACAGTTTTAGTGATGGTCTGGCAGTTTGAGTAGTTTATGCGGCCTACCCTAATCCTTTATTTGGTAGGTATTGTTCGTCGAGTTGACCTCCCTAAGTTGATGAGCTCCACGATTACTGACAAAATAATGCTTGCACTGACTGGACAGGTCCACTCAAATCTGTGTGGTTCTTTTCTCAAAAGACCATTTCAAACACCAATCTACATGGTCCTCATATGGCCTGACCAAGATTATGTCTGGACTTTAAAAGAGCCTGTGACCTCTGAGTTTGTTTCGGCCTTTCTTCTCAGAGTAGTCAGATAGGAAACGCTGAACCAATATAGCTAATTTTTAATATTTTTTTTAATATGGTGTGTAAAAGTGATTCCAATATCCTATTTACAGAATAAACAATTTAATTTCAAAATGTATCAAGATCTGGAAGTATCCAAATCGATATTTAGGTTCCGGATTATCCTACGCTACTCCGCCGCGCCGGTGTCAAAACTTTCCACGTAGGAGAACTTTTTACGTCCGTAAAGTTAAATAAAAATCCATTATTTCAATGTTACAAGCACTAAGTTCTCATTTTTGTGATCGGCACCTTACCTTACAACTTTGCTTGTATACCTACTAAGTGATAGGTATGTTTGTCCGTCGAAAGAATTATGACAAAGTCATAACTGACATACTAGCATAGTTTTAAATAATAATCGATAATTAGCCTCAGATAGAGCTGTTTTGGAACCTACTTCTGTTGCGTTGACCACGACTACTACGTATGATGAGGACATCTCGGCCCGAGAGGTTACATCAGTGGCTCACTTTCACCTAACCACCTAGTTAGATAAATTAAATCATACTACACGAAGTAATCATCGACAGATCATTAGTTCGTGTTTATAGTGTCATATTTTAACTATAAAAATCTCTAAGAAAAACGAAATAAACATAGCCTGCTGTAAGTAGTTATCCTGTTTACGTCAATCACGGTATATCTTAAATCTTCAGTAACTTGATAAAACAAGGGGCGATGCAATAGAGGCAATAAAACTGTTCCGCATAAAAACTTTGCCAATAAAACGGATTCCCTCAAGTAATAACCGATTAATAAAGTTGGATAAAAGGGTCTCGTGAACAACCTTTAACAACAAATATAAAAACAATGAGTGGGTAAAAAAAACTCAGAAATCTTCAAACTTAGCTACACGAAAGAATAAAAGGAAGGAAAAGCTGTAAATATCATGAAAGAAATTAATTTACTCTTCCTTCGGTAAACTCGATAACAAAGATGAACTTAATGAAGGTTTTGATTCAACAAAGCGTGATTTTTCAATGAATTTAATAATAATAAAAGATCTGAGAAATGTAGAAAAGAAAATTTTCGTAACCTATTAAGGATTGAATGTTCTTAGAACGTGATATAATTTGAGAAACCCGATTTAAGGGTAAACATCGTCTCGATTTGTTGATCAAACATGGCGCAGTCCTTCGGGTCTCGTACCTCACTTGTTGCGAACCACATTAATATGAATGAGCTTTCGCTCTCGATATTGGCTCGCAATTTCTCTGCACTACAGCCAACCTTCGAATCTGTCTGATTGCCCCTTAATGGATTTTAAATTATCGCAACATCCAACGTTTCATTGACCGTGCTACGAATATCGCCTAACATATTTAATGAATAAAATAACGAATGAGAACCCTCATTCGCTATTTAAAGTTTAGTTAGTAGTTTTGTAGAAAGAAAAAGAGGAAATGGTTATACGATTGTTCAAACTCCGATTTAGATCAAAGGCTTCAGTATTCGCGCCTTTGTAGAGTAGATTTGTTTCTTCATATTCATTCACATTTATTACAATGCCATTCTATTTGACATAAAAGACGACCATCATAGACGTCTGATGTAACATGGTACAGATACAGTGCGGTTTCCGTTTCATTTGGTGCGGTATGCCATCATTCACCAGAGATGCATTAGCATTTTTATTTACAAGATATTTCAGCTTGATTTAGGTCACAAACACTTTTTGATGTTTTGCGAGACGTCAAAACAATGCTCTTTGTGGTAGTATTATGTTTTCAACGGCTAAAGCTTTCTTTGAAACGGTATACAATCATCTTTATGATACAAAACAGTATCTTGAAAACGCTAAACGCTTACAATACCCTGGGCCCTGGCGGGCTAACAATTACTGTTTAATTTGATTAATACATTAATTTCTAATGTCAGTTTCAGGATTGGATTTATTAGTCCTAAACAGAACAGCGCTTCTTATTATTTATGCAGTGCCTGTTCAACAAACAATCGTTTGACAAGGGTCCGAACTCTGAAGGTTATATAAACGAAAGCACATAAATGTCTTAACACATTCTAATTTACGCCTTTCTTTTTGTTCACAGGCTAGTTCTAATAGCACTGGTTGTGGAGGTCCTGTACCCAGTAACATGGCAGTGTCAGTCGGAAGGTTGGCATGGCGGCGCGTTCGTGAGGCTGTACCTCTGCGCGACGCTGACGCTGCAAGCAGCACTTATGCTGCTGTTGGCAGGACTGGCACTGCAGTCAGCACGAGGAACTATCACCGACATCGACGCTAGGAAGATGGTGTCACCACTGCTTCTTATAAAGTAAGTTGTTATTTTATTTCAGGAAAATAAATTGAAACTAATTATTCTTTTTAACCGACTTACAACAACAATAAACAAAAGCTCTTGAAATCGCACCATCTCTGAAAAATCTGTAAACAACGTTTATGCCGCAAATTCGTTTTCCTTTCCATTCCCAACACTTTAACTATTTGAGCATCTATAAAAGAGCTTCTACAGATCTGCTTTAGAATTAATATAAAATAGGAAACCTATTACTACTTCCTCGCCGGGGTCGCGGAAAAGTTCGAAAGGGATACTGTGGCCCCTGGCAACGTACAGGCAACTGAAGGAACACGGGTGGGTTTTAGTCAGTAAGAGTCTGACACGCCCTTCCGCTCCGCCCAGAGCGGGAGAAGATATATGAATACATCCCAGACAAAAAAAAACTGCCTACTTCCTTTAAAAATGTAAAATTGTTATAATACATAATTCCATTAAATTTGTGTAAAACATCTACATAACAAGACGTTAGCATAGTATTAAAAGCACTCACAAAACCAGTCTATTTAAGCTCTTGGTAATGAACAAAAGCGGTATGCGTGACCGAGAGCTCCCTAAAGGGCTTATGAGATCGCAAAATAAATAATACACAATCTACGAAAATGGTTACTTTTCTTTTTATAGCAAGAAATCAAATAAAAACTCGTACCTAATAATCTGCTTGTTTGTTGTTATACGCGTCGATAAATAAGCATACCAATGTTAGTTAATAATTTTCCATCATAAAATAAACAGTTGATGCCGTTTTGTTTACGTTTTCAGGTCGGCTAGAAACGTTATAAATATAACCATAAACACCTCACGCTCCTACATTTTCTCTCCTCATAAAACGTAGTTAATATTACTTACTTTCTCTATTCAACGTAGCTGGTGCATTAGGAGTAGAAATAAGTTTCTAATCTGAGGTGCTAATAGCCTACAATAGTTGAGCACACTCACGTCACCGCTACTCATAATCATTTACTAAGAATAAAACTCATGTATGTGTACTTACAGTGTGAGAGCTGTGGTGGCTCAGTGGTAACAGCCGCGACTTACGGTTCGAAACCAGGCAGGCAGTTTACTTTGTGTAAATTATTTCATCACCACTGCTCTCAAAACGGTGAAGGAAAACACCGTGACGAAACCGGCATATCCTAGAACCAAAAAATTCGAAGATATGTGACATCGCCAACCCGCACTGGGCCTGCGTGGTAGATTACGGCCCGGGCCCACTCCCTCTCACATAGAGGAGGCCAGTGTTTTTTTTTAGTTTTTTAATAACAAGAGTAACATATTCAAGTGCAACAATTAATTACAGGTTAAAATGCACAAAAAACGGTTTACATAACATATTTATAGCTTATTGAAATTAGAATTTATAGATACAAAAAATAAAATTAAAAGAATTTAAAAAAAATCAATAAAAATAATAAACTGA
The DNA here is from genome assembly GCA_949128155.2 of Xanthia icteritia. NCBI lineage: Eukaryota > Metazoa > Arthropoda > Insecta > Lepidoptera > Noctuidae > Xanthia > Xanthia icteritia. Next base: position 13,744,440 of record OX421941.2, read on the forward strand.
ATACATTGAAAAGATTGAGATGAAAACAGGTATTTATAAATTAAAATTTCATAAATTATTATGATTATGAAGTACACTTTCAGACAAAGAATCCAGACAAACAAAAGTGTCCGTCGAAGTTATGAAAACTTTTATGAGCGAATTGCGGAATTGCCATTAGACTCGAAAGTTTTGGATGTTGATATTTATGTTGTTTCGCAATTTTTTTGTGCTGGCATAGTACACCTGGCACACATTTCTATTTCCTGGCTAGATTTGATTCGTTAATTAAAATAGGACGTAAATATATTAACAGTTGACTCACTAACGTTAGACATTCATAAAAGTCTACGTTTGTATTTCAACCTCATCTTCTTTATGTAATCGCGAATGCGTGAATAATAATATTTATAACTTTATTTCATTATAAAGTGGGGTGCTCGTCTGTTACAACCGTGGGCATAATATTCTTCGCTTTTATGAGGTATAACTAATAATAATATAGATGTGCTATTTTTAGCCTCTGAGAGTGATGTATTTATAGGCAGTGTGCATAATAATGAATGAAAATTATGTCCACACCGCGATAACAATAGGTAATATAATGATCTGTTTATGTTTGGTGTTCAATCTTGACCTACTATGCCTTTGTTTATATCTTGACTAATAACAGTTAAACTCTGTGCACTATTATGAAAGAAATAGGTCGAACTGGAAACAATTTGTTTAACCAGTTATTTGTAATTGATAGTGTTAACTGGGGTTAATTTATTTGATAACTGACACCAGATATTTTGTATAGTTAAGTAATTATATTTGTAAACCAGTCGAATTATTAAAGATTTTATCATAAAAAAAAACAATATTATAGTGACCTATACTCTATAGGTTTAGGTAGTTAAATAAAGGTAAACAAATAAAACCACGTGACAAGACAGCTGTCAAGTAACAGACTAAACGTAATACCTGTCACTTCAGTTCTCATGCTACGTCACAGTTGTACTCTTCAATTTAGCAACGTTATAATTCGTTGACGTTTAGAGAGTTTGGGCTCTTTACAATAGACAGATTACAAAATATTATATTATTATTTTAAATCTAACAAAAAAATTGTGCTCAAGCAGGAGTACTTTAAGAATAATGATAAAGTTTAACCCTCCATTTTATCGTATTTTTAAGCAAGATAGTATCATCTATAACAACCATGTTTGCGATTTGTTTACCTTTATTTAATTACCTAAATCAATGGAGTAGGTATAGATTTCACACCAAATGAATATTTCTATAATTGGACATTACTATCGAGACTAGGTACCTAAAGGCATCTTCTCAGTAGAGTCTACCGTAAGGAAACAGTCCCCTTTGTATCCACCTGTTTACGAGCGTTCACAAATAAATGTTTTATTACAGAGTGCTGCTAGTGTTTCCAGAAACGGCCCTAAACGTCATGGGTACCATGTGGATGTTCTGCGAAGTAATACAATGCTCCGTCGGGGACAAGTTCTCCAACATAGTCATACAAAGTGAGTTATTATTTCACCGTCGCAGTGTAAATTAGCCCACCCTTTGTGCGCTGCCTTTCACCGCGGCACAATGAACGGCTTTTAACGTCAAGATTGTACATTTTGTATGATTTATTCCCTTTTGTGAATGATTTAATATTATTATATGTTTCTAAGTCTTTCTTGTCGTTAATCAAGGCTATGGTTTCGGGCTTTAGACTACTTAGTATAGCGTTTTGATTACCCCCCATATTAACCCTACCACAGATTAATAAAGATGGTTCACTCCGCAAAATCATTTAAATAAAAAGCGACTATTGCTTCGACACAATAAAGTGCAATTCAGGTCGCCCAGCGCTTATACGTACAGGTATATTCACCTAGAAGTTGCCTCTCTTTCTATCGTGTAACTCTTATATCTTCTGACTACGTTACACTCACCGAATATGAATGTTGACTGGGTAAAAAAACTATTTAGTCCGTCAGTCAGATAATAAAAACATATTAGACATGTAGGTAGGTACTTTTTGCTTTTTCATATGAATAAAAAATATTTAGATAAAACGCATTAAAGTTGGGGGCTCGCCACGTCACAATTCAGTATAAAATCTACCGGAGAGTCGACACTCTCCGGCTTGGCACTCTCATGCCACATTTGAACTCAATATATTGCCGTAATCTTTAGATTACGTAAAAAAAGAAAAAAATATGTGTCCAATATTTTTTTAATAATCTATCTGACGGACAAAAAAAAATGTTTTTGTCAATATCCCTTGGTTCATATCAATTACTGGATATCAATTGGCCCAACAAATCGAGACCGCCGCGTACTTGTAGCTTCATACCTAAAATGCGGAGTGAACCATTTGTATTCATCTGTGCCACTACTTTAAATAGATTTGATGAGTGTGCGGCAACTGTTTCAGCTGTAAAAGCTATTAATTAACAAGGAATCTGAAAGCCTGATGAAGTGTATTCAAATTCACTGCTGTATGGTTTGCGGGTTAACAACAGCCAATCACTGCACATGCATTTTGAATACCTACTGAATTGAAAAGGCATTCAAACCGGTAGATACGAATATTCAATCAGTCGCCTTACGGCCTTATGCATGTGGGCGGTATATATTTAGAATGTTTTATTTATAGACTGTTACTACACGTAACATTAGGAATAGGTTTGATGTTTAATGACCTTAAACGGGGTGGCCAATTGGAAGTATACAACTTTAAATTAAGATTATTTTCATTATAAAAGAAAATTACCGGATATTTTTCTGTAAGTATATTATGCAGGCTTGGCAATTTTATACAGTGAATAAAATCCGCCTAATCAGCTCCTGTTTTATTCTTAAATGCGATCGCTTTTCATGGTGTTTTTCATAAAATTTTCGCAAACTTACTTTATTAGGTATCCCACTAACAAACTCACAAATATTCTACTTTTCGTATTCCTCAGTGATCAAAATGGTATTCGTTACTTTTAATGATTTGTTAGAAAAATTAGGTCGTTTTAAAATTGGTTTAAGAACTTCAGAATAAAACTACTAGAAGTATTGTGGTGATCATGGTCTTAAAAACTGTGTATAACGAATTTGTCGCATTTTAACTAAATAATAAACACCAAACAACTGCATAATTTGGCGTCAAATCAGAATGGGGGCTAAAAAAAGTTGTATACTTCCTAACATAAATTCTTTCACAGTTCGGCCCCCTATTACAATGGACTTAAACATGACTGGCGAAATGTGGGTGTACTATAGGTACACCTCTACCTAACCCCTCTGAGATTACAGTCGTGATGTTATGTTATGTTTCACAGGTATAGTCCTATTCAACTGGGTACAACTAGGCCTCACTGTGTTCGGTCTATTCATGGTCTTCGATCCTCTGGGCTCAGTGAACTATGGTGACATGCAAGATACGCCCAACCAGGTCCGACATCATAGAAAGGTCACAGGACTGTGGTCCAGAAGATTCCGATGGGCCTTCTGCTGGTTGAAGAGAGATGAACATGGAAAGGAAGCTTTTCAACAAGTTGCAGGTAAATAATATGAATAAGTCTGTACTTACCTTATTTCTTAATAGTGCAGCTAATATAACAACTTTCCTAAAATGTATACAGTTAATTTTAATGTCGAGCTCACGGATATCTATGGTCGAGCCTAAACCATACCTAGGTAAGTGCTCGTAAAAAGTAAAACCGTAAACAATAAGAAACATGCCAATGTATCCTATAGGTACTATGAAATGAGCAATATTTGTATATTATATATTTGTAATCACGTTCTCGAAAACGGCTCTAACGATTTCGATGAAAGTTGCAATATAGGGGTTTACTGGGGCAAAAATTTATTTAACTATTTATTGACACACCAACGACTTATTCACTAAAACATTACATTAAATATATTCTAAATCAACAGCTTTGCGGTGAATTCGTCACTTATAGGTGTGCACAGCACTTGTATAATCAATAATAAAAATTGAAATGGAGATATAATATGATACTAACAAAATTAAAATTTACAAAGTTTACATTGAATCTAAAATGTCAAGTAGTTAAATTAAAATACACTATAATTAAAAAAATTAAAAAAAAAACAATTAAATTGGAAAATAAAAACAATTATAAAAATTAGAACTATAAAAATAACAAATAAATTATGACATAAAATTATTACGTTATTTATAATAAATTAAAAGAATAAAATATATTTAAATTTGAGTTCAAAGATTGAATTAAATTGTACAATATTAAATAAGTACAATGAATCACACAAAAATCAATCTAGCCGGTTGTTATATCCCGAAAATGCTACTAAAGATTGGTATCCAACTAAAAATTGTATTCAATTGTTCAACTTGCATAGGTATAGCCAACTAACATCATCTGTTCTTGGAAAATCAATTGTTGACTCCAAAAAGTTCCTCCTTATTAGCAGAGGATTTTACCTCTCAACCTCTTTACTCGTGTCTTCAGATAAAGACCGGAGATGACCTTTTCTTGCCCGGAAATGACATAACAAAGAACTATACAAATACATCATTATTATAGTTAGAGACCGGAAGCACTTCAAATGAAATCTGACGGTATTCGGAGAAGTCCCGTTTCTTTAGATATCTATATGATAGTTTCTTCGAAAGTTTATGACACATAAATAGGTAGTTAGATGTCGTATAGATTCGCCCGAACAACAAAGATGAGTTAAAACTGCAAATATTCCGCAGTTTGAACAGCAAACCACCTAGCGTGATTTTCGCAAACTGAGAAAGTATGCAAAAGATACACCTCTATGTACACGTTTACCTTTCTCTTTGAGAAATTAACAGACACTTACATTATTTCGTGTCAGCATTATCATTCCATTACATTATTATAATCCCGGGAACATATTCGTTTACGTGAAAGTGAGCGCAAAAACCGACCTTTTCGCCCTACAAGTGTTCCGCTCTGATTACGGAAATCGCGTCCACAATAATGATCATTGCCATTTTACGTAATATTTTGCCTTCCTGATTGCTTTCCAAAAATGAATTCGTATTTATAGAAACAATATATTAAATTGTTTACTGTAATATTGTTTTTACAACTTCAAAAGCAACAATACGTGTATATAAATAAGTTCAGGGCTTACCTGCAACAAATAATTTTTATTCAAGATACTCTCTAATGCAACAAGTTACGGAAATACCATTACCAAGTTTCTCTTTGATAAGTAAATCTTTTAAATTCCAACCAAAACCAACATTTACAAAGTACCGTAGTTGAAAAAAAAAGCGGTTGATTCAAACAGACAGCTCCGCGCAATTTATCTGCATCAAAATGAGAAAACTTTACGAACCGCCTCATTAATTCAATCCTCAGGTTGTATTTTATTGTTTTCCTGGAAGATTTGTAGGGTTGAATTTTTACTTTTAAATATGAATGATGAACGTAGGTGAATGAATGCACTACTCTTTCCGCATGTGCGGTAATTGCGTAACTAGCAATATCGTTCAAAATCGTTCAGATTGTGATTGAAAGTGTGTTAAAGGTTGCAGGTTATAGATAGGTCCATAAACCAGGTTGAACGAAGACGGTATGTGTATTTCTGTCATATTATATTGGCACGAAATATGTGAGGATAGAGCTCATACTGGTCAGAGTGGAGACCGGAGGTGGTTAAGGCCCGCTTGCACCACAAATACGCTTACCGTTAAACGTATTTTAAGCCTCGCTTTGTTTCGAGTGTTTGTCATTAATTCGAGAAACAAATGCGCGACATATCATAGGGTCGACAAGTTCTGCCAATCGTTTGAAGATGTCAGAGACAGAATTATGTTTTACTACTCTGTGTAAAAAGTACCGAGAAAGTTATACTGATTCGATTACCTCGGTGTAGTGCACTACGAATTTCTTCCAGAGGTACAAACAGTGAATAATGAGTTTTATTTAGGCGTCATGAGGCGTTAGCGAGAGAACATTCGTTGAAAACGGCCAGATTTGTGGAACGAAAATTCATGGATTTTGCTCTATGATAATGCACCATCGCATAAAGCCATCACTGTGCAAGAGTTTTTAGCCAAAAACTCGCCGTATGTCATCGACCAAGCGCCGTACTCACTTGATATCTTGATATCCGTCTGACTTTTTCCTGTTCCCGACGCTAAAATGACCACTTAGAGGAAGACGTTTCGAGTTGATTAAAGCTATAATAGAAAATTCGTTGAAGCAGTTGAAGACAATACCTCAATCAGCTTACCAAAAATGTATGAAGGGCCTACTTTGAAGACGACAAAATAAATGTTGACGAATAAATTATTTTTTTGTTTTTATTGAACAATTCCCGGTACTTTTTACACAGAATGTAAATATGGTTAGCTTAGTGGTGGTGGTTATTTGTGGTGCAAGCAGGCCTAAGTTTCAATATCAACATTATCCACTAGCAGATGTTATGTATTAAATTGAAATCGCTACTGAACTAATTTCTTTTTCCAGCTCTACTCAGCGCCCTATTCCGTTCAACGGACCTAGTACCATCAGACGTAGTCGCCGGCTGCGTTCTCCTAAGGGTCCGTCAGAAGAGAGAGACAAGAGAAATGAGGAGGATCCAAATGCTGAACGACGAAGAACCGATATACACCACGGATGTGAATAAGATATTCTCCGAGACCCCTCCGTGGATGAACCTGGAGGATGCTTTGCATTACCTGAGGCTATCCATAGCAGCATATGGATGGCCGTATGTGCTGTATCGCCACTGCTTCACCGGTTTCTGTAAACTGGCGAGGCATCTGACTTGCTGCTGTTGTCGGTAAGTTCGTTTTGCTGTTTCTTTGTTTAAAACTTTTCGTTGTGTTCTTTTGTTTTTGTTTTCAGCGTGAGACGGTTGAGTTGTTATTTCAATGCTATGAATTTTCATAATAGGGTTTATGATTTTTGATGTTGAATTTTGTAGCCTTCACTTTCCGTCTTTCTAATTATTAGTAGGTATCATTACTACACGTGGCTCTATCATATAAAGCGAAATAATGACACAGCCCTAACACATTAATTCAATTTACCTAAGTACACGTTTCCGATTCCAAAATATAGCTTCGCTTTTCCGAAGAAAGTCCATTCTCTCATAACAAGGCGTTACAATAGATCAAAAACTAAATAAGGAAGTTATTTTTTTTTAAATCTTCTATTCTAATACCTACTTCCTTCATATAACAATACCCGCTCTCAGTGACCGTCGGACTGCCAAGTCATAGGTCTTGAGTTCGGACCCAAGGCACGCACCTCTGACTTTTCCAATTCATGTGCGTATTGTATAATTATCACTTGCTTCAAAAACGGTGAAGGAAAACATCGTGAGGAAACCGGCATGCCTAAGAGATATTTCTCGAAGGCATGTGAAGCCAAGTCAGAGGCCCATGGGCGGCATAAAAACTCTGACACCAGGTTGTCACTAACCACACAAAAAAGAAAGAAGAAATTCAAGCAATCGGGGACAATTTCTTGTCTCAATGTTGTTATGGTAATCCTACATCGGTTTATCTGTTCAAAGACTAAGATAGTTATGTTTTATGGAAATATATTTAAGAGCCTTCCTTGAGTGATATCGGCGAGTTAACGATATATAGTTTTAGTAACAGTTGCTTATAGGCATTCAAGGTAAGGTTTGTTTTGCGCGGTGCGAATTTCAACCGCTTTCTGACACCCCACGCTCGAACATGTTCGAGAGCAGCATTGGCTTGTCCCTCGATTTCGTGTGCTGTATCGCCGCAATACACCAACATCACATCGTCGGCAAATGCTTGGCAGTAGTCGCCCTTACTCTCTAGCTGTTTAAAGAGTGGGTCGAGCAGTAGATTCCAGAATATGACCCCCCTATGGATCGCTGTACGCTGTACCTACCTATCCAGATGAAATTGTAATTTATATAATAGTTATGAAGTAAATTAATGACTGTTACTGGTGTATAACCGTTTTAATTAATTAATAATAATAAATACATCCCTGGATCTACTCTAATCTATTGTCTCTATTGTCAAAATAAAAATAATATATAGCAGGAATATGTCTAGTTATTGTTGTAGAACGAAGTTTGATACGATCTTTGATTTACTATCGTTCAAAATATAATGAGAATGTGCGAAACGTGAATTATTTATGGAAACTGCACGTTAGTCATAGCACGAAACAATACGGTCTGATGTCATCGCTGATCATGCCTATTGATTTATTTCAGTAACGATTCCAAGATATTGAGGTAGATATCCCATGATATATATAAAACCAGCGCTGGGGCTCTGTCTCGCATAGGGTCGCAGCATTATGCTGAGCGATGGCCGTTTTGCGTGGAGGTGACGCATATTTTCCCCCAATTTGTTATTCTCGTGTTATTTTTTTTTTTTTTTCTTTACGTCATATTTACCGCAAATAAACGTATTTTCTTTCTTTCTATATCTACACTTAATGGCACGCAGTGTAAATCATTAGGGCAAGCAATGTAAAACATTACATATTATATACAGTTGGTAATCAATATTTAGGAAGTTCTCTTTTAAACCCATTTTCCAAGTCCTTTGTTTAAGAAAATTCTAACAAACTTAATTCTCCATAAAATTCATTTGACCAATTTTTACCATATAAATCCCATTTATCAGCAACATCTATTGTTCTTATAACACCTAAAGAAAGCGCTTACCGAGATGGATGTTTTTCTATTCATTTACGAGTATCATCCAATTGATCCTGATAAATGGATCCTCATTTATCAACCACGTTGCAAAGCTTATCCTCGATGTTCAATTAGATAATTACATTTCAACGTAATCCTGTCATCAGCATTTTATGGATATCGGTATTGCTGATGGCTTGTTAAATTGATAATTTTGAAAACTTATCGTTAATTAATTAAATACTACAACTTTTTTAAGTTATAACTGAGCTGACAAGGAGCTCGTGGCTAAGTAATAACTGCCACACGGGTCAATCCAGGTTAAGCTACGCTTGCCGGGGTTGGTCTGTGGATGGGTGACCATCTTTACATACCGAGACTCCTCCGTGCCTCGGAAAGCACGTTAACCTTTTGGTCCCGGCTGTCATTCGTGAATCTTTGACAGTCGTTACGGGTCGTTAGAAGGTCAACCAGTATTACCAGGGGGTATCGTATTACCCAGTTACTGGATTGTGGAGGTCAGATAGGCAGTCACTCCATGTAAAATACTGGTATTCAGCTGCATCCAGTTAGACTGGAAGCCGACCCCAATATAGTTGGGAAAAGGCTAGGCAGAGTGATTGATTTTACTTTTTTTAAGTTATCTTTTACTACTACAACTTATAGGTCTGTATTTTCTAACTACGCAAGGGCCCACGATTATCTTTTATGGGTTTTTTATAGGTAGTTTTATCTACATAAAACTAGGAAAGTTAATCACGCACGTGGCATGACTAAGGATAAACACATTTGTAAAAAAGGTCAAGTTGGTGTGACGGTAACAGTGCGAGACCTACCGGCCCACGCGGTCAAGTTCAACTTCATTTACATGATATTTTCAATAGCTTTTCCAAACACAACAATATATAAGGTACTTTGTCGAAAAACAACAATCTTTTATTGCATTACCTATGTCACGAAAATGCAAATTTTAGCACTCAGAATCATTTCTGGTTGGTAAAGCACTCGATGGCTGTTTCAAATTATTTTTAACGAGCGATGAATTTAAGGAAGCTTCCAAATTATTTCATAATGATGCGTCCACATATTTTATTAGTATATTTATGTATGTCCTATGTCTATCATTATAATGCCATAACCTAAGTTATTTATATTTTTAATGCAATGCCGATCCGACAAAATTACATAGGTAGTACTTCATTGTCCTGTAGTATTTTCTTTGTTCTATAGATAGGTACAAGATTACCGAGAGCACGTATAGGTTATATTTGTAGATACCCTTTTAGGACTAGGTTTAAATATGAAGATCACGAAGATCAAGATATGCACGCCTCTTTCGCGTTCAAAAAACTACTTACATCATTATGATCTTCAGCCTTTATTGAAACTTTGTTGGGTAGGTATAGGTACCAAATCCACTTTTCTCATTTGACATAATACCTTCCAGCAGCTAGGTCTCCGACATGAAATAAGAATTGTACTGTCCGCACCTATTTTTATCCAAACGATTATTAAATTAATTACTTCTGTCTGCAGTGTTATCTCTGTCATACTCATAAATGAGATTAATAGGTACTTTCTAGAATCAAACCACGCATTGATTCTACTGAATCAACCTTTGAGTTATATGTGTTTCAAATCATTTATCTTGAAGACTGTAAAAAAACCTTGATCGCTTTAAATACGATAACTTTTTATTACCTAATAATCTTAAAGATAATACTTAAGTATGTAAAATATAAGTAGCTTTATCAAATCATTCCACTTCGCCCCACCAAGCCACTGGTGGGAAAAAGTGGAATGCCTAAAATTTTACAGTGGAATCTGCCCCAATAGTTCCGACTTGGTGGGGCAGATTCCACTTATCTAAAAAGAAAAGAAACAAATATAAAATACGAGCATACCTACCTACACAAATTCTAAGGTGCCAACCATAGTGGGGTAAATAGGGATAGGAGCCTATTAGTTAAACCAGGTTTCAGACTGGCTAAAGTAGATTCATCTTTCATGGGGTAGTGTTTAAAATATTACAATAAAATTCCTCCCCACATACTTCAACTGAATGAGACGAAATTCAAATCGTATATAAGACGCACATTATGCAGGCTGGCATGTTATACGTTGGGGGATCACCTAACTGATAAAAATGCTTGGCTCATAGCTGGTCCTGCTCCGCCACAAGTAATTGATTAACATTTTGAAAATACTGTTGGAGCTGCTGAATATGTAAAACCATCTTTGTTTTTCTTTGTGTGTTTGCTGAAATACAGACTAACGTCTAGTTTAGGCACCAGTCTCCCACAGTATATTTTATAAGCCTTTATGTATTGATACTTTTCTACTGTACCTATATTGTGGTGAGAAAAATAAATCATTAAATCATTATTGTATAAACGCAATCTCCTTTGTATTATATAATTGTATAGCACAGGTGTGAGTACGATGTACTAAAGAGCTACCATTTACCGGGTAATATGTCTTTCATTGACTTGAATGTGCCCTGGCGGCTGTGAGTAGGTATGTCATGCTCACTCAGATGTCTTGCTGATGGTGGCTCGTGTGTTCAATCATTTAGCTCCCTTCAAAATGGTTGAGCTGAATGGTGCTGATCCATGCGTCATGTTCGTGAACGGGCGCTGTCCATTGGGACTTGTCATCTCTTAGCTGCCATGGCTGATTTTAATTTATTTTAAATTTTGGAATGTTTTTTTATTTTTATCTTTTTATTACGGACGCTTATAACGTGCACGTCTTTCTACATTGCTCTCACATGTATAATTTCAAGATGAATGATGTAACCAATATGTTGTATGTACGTTAAAAATATATATATTTCTAATATATATTTTTAACACGTGCTGTTATAAGTCAACCATTTATGACGGGGATCGAAACTGTTTCTCCTAAACACAGGTTATTTTGTAACCTATCTAGGAGAGCATTACGGCACCCACTAACTAGATAAAGAACTATGCTTTTGCTTTTTAGTGTATTAATTTGTCATGTAATCTAGTCTTAATTGAACAATAAATCTTTAAATTTAAATTCTAAATCTTTAAATTTAAATATTTGGTATCAAATTTTTGATTTAAAAGAGTGTCCCTGAAGTCTCTTGCCCGTTCTTCTCCATAGGTACCTACTACGCTTTGGAATGGGCAACTAGATTCATATTTGTGACTGACAAACTTCTCAGTTCAAAAGTGCCTGTAAATGGTTTAATTGAAATAAATGCTTTGAGTTTGAGTTTGCAGAATCCACCACATTTAAGACTAGTGGAATCCACCCCACCAAGTCGAACTAGTGGGGAAGATTCCACTGCAAAATTTTTGGCATTCCACTTTGCCACATAAAATAGTTATTTTAGAGTTTGCTGGCTACCACTTTTATCAAAACTATTAGCGATTGCAGGGATTATTTTTAAATACGTAGGTACAGAGCTATTCTTACTGCTAGATAATTTTCATTACATTATCTGGCAGTCACCTATTTGGAAACGTTGAGGACTTTTTTACTCATTCTTTGGAGGGACTACCCAAACATAACAAACTTACATAACATAACCATACCTATAAATATTAAGGTTTTACGTCAGGTCTCAGCCAGCTATAGCTACCTACCATGTTTACATTCAAACTGATGAGCATTCATTATTCATAAATTAATCAGAATCGGGCTTATAACTTACCTACTCGTAACGAGACTCGAAGCTCAACCGGACGACGGCTCAAGACCAGCAACTACTACCATAACAATATGTATAAATAAATTGATAGCGATATGTATTTAACATTCGAAAAAAACAATTTCCGAGACCTTGACACATAAACGTTTCAGAGCGCATTCAAAAAATTGAATTCACAAAGCTCTTTCAACATTCATTTCATTTGATGTCTTGACAAGGCCGGGTTTCATATTAATTAATACACTCAAGTCTACACAATTTAACACAATTTTAGCCTCGATAAAGAAGGGTTTATTTTTCAACCAATTACACAACGCTGTTCAGCGACTTTTGACTTTGGAAATGAAAAAGCAACAAATTTGAGCTCACGGCGTCAAAGCTTTAAAGTTGAATTAGAAAATTAATTTTCTTTCCTAATTTCCGGACTTCAATTGTTTAGATGTTTTTATCAGGGCAAGAGGCTATGTATACTTAAGCGAGTTAAATTGGCTCCCGTTTCTTCTTTATTTCAGGCTTTGGATTTTCAGTAGATCGTTTGTAAACAAACACGTAATTTTTCGTCATAACATAGTTTTAGCTCCAAGATTCAATCTTATTTAAAAGTCTGAAATTAGGGAAAGTTCGAAATATAAAACCACAGCCTCAAGTTCAACCCACTGATTGTGGTGACGGATGGCTAACTTTTGAGAATACTCGTATTGTTAACTCTTCTACTTGATTTAACATTCTGCGAAATAAGTGTGACGTAGGAACGAGTAGTAAGTCTTACTTTAAAAATACAAGGCAAAAGGCCCTGTATAATAGCAAAAAAACTAAATCGTATTAATATACAAGAAACGCGCCATATTCTCCAACCCGCATTGGGCCTGCGTAGTGGATTACGACCAACTTTTTTTTTAAATTAAATAGGTACAACAAACAGCTACATTATGCAATATTACAAATAGTAAAACAGAAATGACTTAAGTAATAATGTAGCCCATAGCGCTGTTCACAGATTACCAGTAATAAATAAAACCTTAAAGTCACTGAACTGAAGGAGGTGAACTTTTCATGCATGACAGTTACACTAATAATTTCGAAAACAGAGAAAAAGAAGAAAAGTATTTAAAAACAACAACAAACAATTAGTCTGAGAGTTCAAGTGTCTCATACAAAAGGCTGCGAAACCTTTACAAAGAGCATGTAAATATGTGTTCGAATGCTTCATTGTAGGTTGCTGCCATTCGGCGATCTAACACTGAACGTAGACCAGTGTTAGATCGGCAGGTACCTACTGCAAAGAGTTTTCCTGCACGCACCTGCCGTCTATGGATAGTTCTGGGGACTGCATAGCACAATACATTATTTAAACAATGTTATACAATGTCATTGCTTCCAATTGTTTACCTTTCGCAAAGAGTAGGCCTGTGGCCCAGCTGTGGCAACATTATTGGCTGATTATATGATGTGCAGTTTCGCCAATTAGGGGCCTAGACAGTATATCTATCCGCGTTAAACCGGAGTTGTATCTAACAAAGACAAGTGTTTCCTACAGGTATTATAAAAGACTACTTATCCACAGGCCAAAGAACTCCATCGTGACCGACGACAACTGCTGCATGTGCAACTTTGCGGGGGTCAAGTACATGTCGAACCTCGCCGCAGACGACATCATCTTCGCCTCTTTCAACAACCGCGTCTTTGAAGTACGTACTCAACGCTAACAGCCTTGCATTTTTCACACCTTTCGCAAACAAAAATTTCACGGTTTTACGAGAATTTATCATTCTAATATTATTGTTCAAAATTATTGCGCAGTTCTTGAGTAAGATTAGGTACGCAAAAGGTTGGCTTTCTAATGAATCCCGAAGGAATTAATAAAGGATTATTTTCTCGTTTGCCACGGCCAGCGCTCAGTGTCGGTGGCGCAACTATTAATTTATTTACCACTTTGCCTCTTAAAAGTAATTTACCTAAGTGTTTTTACTTGAATCTGTCCCTGGACAGATTCTACAATAGCATTTCTATGCATCTGAAATCCGATTTCAAAGTAGTCCACAAGAAATAAATCTAGATTATGCACCATATACCTACATGTCTGATTCCTCGAATTAGGTAGTTTAAAAATATCTCTATTTATTTTGTGATTCATCTCGATTCTTACGCGACATGCAGTCATCGATGACTCGACTGCTCCAAGACGGTGCACGGTGATGTGACCGTGAAGTCTTCTAACAAACGTGATGCACCTGGCGTGTTTCATTATAAATTACATCAATATAAAAAGCTTATATACTTTTCTAGACATTATTATACAGCTAGGCCATTCACAAATCTAGATTTAACTAAATTAATTCTGAGTAGATACTGAAGCTCATTTTTACCAACGTACTCGTAGGTAAACATTTTCACAATATGGTTGCCTTGCACGGTGGCTCTTTATACATGGTGGTTCTTTTCACGGTATGGATATTCCTAAAATTTTAACAAGTAATATCTACTAATAAGTCAGTGTGTGAGTTTCCGAATGCCGAACCCAACATACTTATACTTCATTTGAAATAGGATTAGACATTTAAACAAACCTTTTTTACAGTCCGTTCAACCCTATTCTGACTTCTATCCCGTAGGCATAAGGATGGCTTTAAAAGCAAAAAACTAGTTACAATACCAGCTGTTTACTGCCATTTATCATGCCACTAACGCAATAGAAGTCAAAATCGATTGAAAGGACTGTAAAAAAGGTTTAGTTAAATATCTAATCTTATTTCAAATAGAATATAGTTAAGAAAAGGCTAGGCAGAATGATGATGTCGGATAACGATATGCTTTGTTTCAATAGCATTTTGTTTTGTCGTCTAGCTCCCATTCTGCGTGATTGCGGACCATGAGCGTGAAAGCATCGTGGTGGCTGTGAGGGGTTCTATCTCACTGAGGGACATCTTCACAGACTTCACCGCTGGCTCAGAACGGTTCGAGGCTGAGGGTAAGTTTTGATGATATTATAAACAAGGTTTTGAAAACCGCAAAAACTGAGATGAAATGAAATTAGTTTCGTCGAATGTAGCCACCAGAGGGTGGAATGCATTGCAAAAGGTTTTTAACATAGTAAACGGTGACTAATTTAGGGCCGATGCACACGATGCGTTGCGCCGGCGGCGCGGCGCCAGGACCGCGTCGTGCGGCGTCCTACGTAAGAACTTCAATGGTATACCACACGGTGCTTTCCAGCGTCGCACTGCACGTACACCGGGCTTGCAACCCGCGAGACGACGCGGGGATGGCGTTGCGACGTCGGAGCGGCACCATTCAGTCTCACCGTGTGACCGCAAATGCGGCGAAATGTTTGCGTTGCGGCGCCGCAACGCATAGTGTTGCGGCTGACTGGCAGGCTCTTAGGGATACAATTTCTTGGTGACGCATTGGGTTTAGAGCCACACATTTTCCGTCACAGAATTATGCGACATAAAAAAAGACCAGTGTGTCCCTACTAACGTGACTAACTAACTATGGCTCAACAAGCCCTTCGAAGCCTTTATACTCCAAAACTTAACATAAGTATTGCTCACCAGGTCTACCAGAAGACACAGCAGCTCACAAGGGCATGTCGATGGGCGCCGCTAAGATGTTGAAACGTCTGCTGCCCGTACTCGACCGCGCCTTCGCACAGTTCCCGCATTATGACCTCGTACTCACTGGTAATTACAGATTTAAGAAAGGCAAGCTATAAGCTAATATCGTCCCGGAAATTGATGCTGTTGCGATGAAAAGTTATCAATTGAATTACCTACCTAAATACTTATAAGGGACATCATTTAGATTTCGAACAAAAATGAAAATGCGGGAAAAAAAGAATTTTGTACGATTACAACGAAAATCTTCAATTAACCCCCCGGCTGCTATTTGAAGTTGAAAATATCAAAATCATTTTTTTATTTCAAATGTTTTAGCATAATATTTAAAAAAATACCGACTTTTAATTGAAAATAACATTCTGAACATTTGTTAACAACAACAGCAGTGCTATTCTGTAACCATCTCACCGTGAAAACTTAGGTGAAGTGAGCTCGGAGTGAGCTGTCAGTCCCTAGCAGCACGTGGAATGACATCTCACTTCACGCTCACTTCACCCAAGTTTTCACCGTGAGATTTTTACAGAATAGATCGGCTGGTCTACAATTAAACCGCTGCTGATATTTGAGTTTGAAAGTACCAAAAACCATATTTTTGGCAACAATATTTTGGACATTCCGTTAGACGTCAAGACGCAAACAGTTATTACAGCAGTTTAATTTTTGTGTACGAAATAAATCATGTTCTTTAAATGACTTGCGGTTGTATGTTTACTATGTAAGTATGTTTTATTCAGGTGGTTGAAGCTTTTTCTAAGCTTTATACTAGCTTGCTTCGTTCGTATAATACATTTCCTGTTACTCGTCGCATTGTTTAGCCCATAACAAGTGACTAAAGAAAAATGACGCAAAGAAATCTGTAATGTTTTTCTAAATAGCTTTTTTGTACTTTCTAGGTCACAGTCTTGGTGCAGGAGTAGCAGTATTAGTAGCTTTAAAATTAAGGCCGAGGTATCCACATCTCAAAGTATTCGCGTTTTCAACACCAGGTAAGCATTTTTTCATGCCACTTTCCAAATTAGGGTAATAAAACATACCCTAACGATCCCCAAATGTAACCATAATCGTACTAATCATCCAGGGTCCCAAATACTCGTTCGTTTTAAAAGCAAAATGCGACCATCATCAATTTCCCCAGAAAACACAGTAGAATTACAGTTTTCAACCCTTGCGCGCCGCCCGTATCTCATTTTCCCAAAAGCTAAAATACGTGGGTGGTTGAGTTTTGCAAACATTTAGATCATTTTTAATCTCCTTGCGCTTGGTTGCGCCTGTAGTCTTAAAAGTTTAAGTTATTACGGGTTCAGGTGGCTCACCTGTTGAAACATTATACTATAAGAAGGAACATACCTAGTTAAAAAAAAACGATTCTATTTTTAATAGAATCATTAAAAATAGAATCGTTTTTTTTTAACTTTTAACAAAAGGAGAACGGGCACCTACATATGGGTTTCTGCCCTGAACCTCAATAAAAATAAGATATAGAGGGTGGATTTTTGAGATGGAACAGTAAGGACAGCTACCTCAACTGCCGGTCTATTCTGTAATAATCTCACGGTGAAAACTTAGGTGAAGTGAGCTTGAAGTGAGCTGTCATTCCACCTGCAGTGCTATTCTGTAAACATCTTACCGTGAAAACTTAGGTGAAGTGAGCTTGAAGTGAGCTGTCATTCCGCCTGCTGCTATTGACTGACAGCTCACTCCGAGCTCACTTCACCTCAGTTTTCATGGTGAGATGGTTACAGAATACACCGGCTGCTGCTAGGGACTGACAGCTCACTCTGAGCTCACTTCACCTAAGTTTTCACGGTGAGATGGTTACAGAATAGCACTGCAGTTGTAGCTACAGGAAAACAGTCTTAGGAGACTGTCCTTAACTTTTCGAGAATTTTTTATTCGCATTCACATTTTTTGAAAAAAATGTACAGTCAGCAAGAAAATAAGTATATTTCAAAAGCAACAAACCACCTAAATTTTGTTCTAAAATCATCTATTTTTGTTCTGAATTATTGATGATTTAACTACCATTTACTCGATATGTTTCCAGCCGGGCTAATAAGTCGTGAAGCGGCGCGGTTCACGGAGACGTTCGTGATGACGGTGGGCGTCGGCGACGACCTGGTCATGAGGCTGTCCGTGCACAGCATCGAGAACCTCAGGACTAAGATCATTCAGACCATACACGCCACTAAGTTGCCAAAGGTAAGAGACTTCTCGTGAACGTCAACAACTGTTACATTAACTAGGACACCCCTAAAGTCTACCATTTATTGCCCCTATTCTTTAAAATGCCCTAATATTGACTAGGTCGTTTAAAAAACTGTGTACAGCAATTAAAAAATAATCAAGCTGAGCAGATAACCGACACAAAGGCTAGCTTTCCACCGGAGCTGTGCAGGAAGCGGAACGGTAAGCGAGGAAAATCACCACCAATTCTAATTCACTTCCTTAAGAGGGAACAGGGGCTGCGAGAAATTTGAAAAATAGGTATTTGAAGAAACTATTACCGTCTTCTTACCTCAAGTCTGCCCCCGTAGAGTGCGATAGGGATAGCTACAGTTCAGACCAATTATATCACAAAAAAAATTGACGAAATCGACGTTTCGTATTCCTCTTTTTTCTCCTCGAAAACTGAACCGAATCAATTATTTATTCCATTAACATTTTAAGAAACAGTACGTCTAGGTTCCTATAATTTTCATTTATGTTAAAAACTTTTGGAATTTGTCTGGTACTCCTCTAATCACGGCGGTAAAAATGGGGCATTTTTGTAATTTTTGGAGGGTCATATTTTCTTTACCGATAAGTTGCTTGCAAAAAAGGAAATAACAGGGACGTGACTACAGCAGACTATGATTTTATGAAAAAAAAAATATTCAGAAAGAAAAAAGGAGAATTAAATTGAACATTTGTATGGAGAATCGCACGCCCTGTTCCCTCTTAAATGCATTACTGCCTTCTTTTAATAAGTAATTCTGGTGGAAAGCCAACCTTAACGTTTGAGTTTGTACCTACTTATTTGAAAATTGAAGGCTGAGGGTCACTCAACTCAGATTGACTCAAACACGGCCATAAAACACCTACATACTAAAAGACCATTGTTGCTGCTTTTCCTTCCAGTACCGGATAATGCTGAACGGCTTCGGCTACGCGTTGTTCGGCGTCCCCGCGCGCGACCTGGAGTCAACATGGCGGCGGCCGGAACAGCTGGAGGCACAACATTCGGACGATTCCGCAGACGCGCTACTGGTGCATAGCGTGTCCACAGTGAGTGCTGTCAGTTACCATCTTTATACTAGCGTGTGGCTTATGTGAGCTTCTTTTTGGCCTTTAATTTATTTCGCGTAGAGGTAAGGCTTTTTTCTATTTATTTATGCGTTTTTAACTAAATAAATTCGGACCAAGTTTTGGTGAGATCTGATTTTAATCGTCGCACTTCCATGTTGACTTTTCCGGTTATAAACTTTACTTTTTCATACAAGAAAGCCGTAACTGAAAACTGTTCATTAAAAAATAAAAACTTTGTTTGTTTTCAAACCAATATGAAAAAAAATTGAAACTTTTCATACAAAAAAAAAACTATCAGTAAATTTTCATATAAAAATAAAAACATTCATACAAAAATGAAAAATTTCTGTTTATGACTGGAAGCGTGATAACAGAGTTTATAAGATCTCTACATTTTTCGAAGCCATCTTGGATGATCTGTTAAAAAGTATCTAACCTTTATTTTCAACAGTTACACCTTCAGAACCATTTACTCCATGTATTCTTAACTGTTTTAATATCTGTGGTAAAAAAGGAATCATGTTTTTAACGCCAGCGCAGTTGACGATAGAGCCAACTTCATTTAAAAAAATAAAATTCTTTACACCTATTAAATATTAACTTTAATAATCTCCATCCATTATACATTTTATTCAAACATTATGATCTATTTTATCTTCTTTCCATATAAATTATTACACTATCCTCACGAAAGTAATTTCTTCTATATGGCAATTAAAATATATTTCAGCTAAATTTCAATTATTAACTTCGCGGGCATTCGCATCACTTATCCATTATTATTCACTCATTTTTATTTACTATTTTATAAGTTTGCATTGAGTGTGTTCGTATTTTGGTTGCGGAATACATAATTATAATTTATGTACTTATTTATTTTTATAGCATTTATTATTATTTTGTCAATGTGGAATGTATTGTAATATCTTATGAATGTTTTAAATTATAAAATGTTTGTTTAATTTAAACATGAAAAAAAACATTAAAACATAATTAATGATTTTATAAATTATATTTATTCGATATTTGATGTATGTAAACATCTGTTTCTTCTTTCATTTGATTATTTGTATGTGTTTTATACATATTTAGTCGTTAATTTATTATCTATGTAGCTATACGACCAATTGTAATAATAATAGGGTTAACAGAATTTTTTAGAAAATAGAATTATATTAAAGAATTCAAGGAGTAACAAAAAGTAAAATAAAACTTTAGGATCCGAAGAAACGTTTAAAAAAAAAAAAAAACCATAAAGATCTGCCGCTACCATTAATTTGGCATAAACCACACAGCAATGGAGTAGCCAAGATTGTAGTCCTCTCATTAAAATTGGAATTGCCAACCATAGACTCGAGGGGTGAATATTTATTTATTTTCCCCCATTTTCAATCTCCCAGCATGTACCAAAAGTTAACCAGTAACTTATACTTTTTAACTAGCATATTTTTTACGACTTGAAAAGAAGGATTCTTTTATTATAGATTTGTTAGTTTAATATTAATGTATTGTTAACCTTCCGGAATAAATTATCTAAATGATGGAGGAAAACCGAATCAAAATACGTTGCGTAGTTTAGAAGAACAACGCGGTCACACAGACAGACACAGACAGCGAATTTAATCTACATCTACACAAATATTAAAAAGAGAAAAAAATATATTTTTGTTTGTAATTAATAAACTCAAAAACTACGGGAACTATTTTAAAAAATCTTTCAGCAGGCGAATGCTATATTATCACTGCGAAACATAGGCAAAAAAATAGGATAAAGATATCACGCGGGAGAAGCCGCTGATGGAAGCTAGTGTAAAATATGTTCAGATAATAGATAGTAAGTTGTAATACCCGTGTGTTATAGGAAGCAGCATTAGTTTCTCGTGACGTGTTCGCGCGGCGGTTCTCTTCCGCGAGACTGTTCACTCCGGGGCGGATACTGCACATCGTGCGACGCAAGCGCATGGGTATCGAGAAGTAAGTTAATTTACACATTTATAACATATAATGGAGCTTTATTTGTATTTGACAATATTGAGCAATTCAATGTAAAAAGCAAATTATACAGAAAACTGGAAACACAAGCGCACGCGCATAATGAAGTTAATTTTTTTTAAATAAGTTTTTTACCTTCAATGGGACTACCCTATAAAGTACCTAGTACATTTGCTTTGTATATTACACTATATTTTTGGCTAATTTTTATTCACACATTTTCACCCATGTCTGACCAGTGATGAAGGAGGCGAGGAAAGGTAATATACCTTATTTTTTTATATATTTGGGTATTATTTACGGCTTAATTCGAAGTATGAGTACCTACCTAAGGGTGCATTCCGAGTTACGCTGTAATCGCTTTGAGCGCGCTAACTCCCGTACCGAATTAACGTGGGTGCGATAACGATGTGTCTTGAATCGTCATAGATACGCCATCTTGCGATAACGCCGACCATGCCTTATACTAATATCACCGTGAGCGCTGTCAAAAATGACAGTTGTGCTGTTTTGTTTTGACTCGTATCCTATCTTTAAACTAACGTGGCATTTTCGACATTGTGCTTCTGGCTACCGTTCGCCACCTAACCAAAGAAGAAGAAGAAAATTGTGGTATAAACACAAAGAAATATGATATGCAAGTTTTGACGTTGAGTGATTACTGTGAGCGCGTTCACGAGTGTTCCGAATTGTTGACAGCCCTCAGCTGTCATAATCGTGATACCTTAATAGGAACGCCAATTATCGATGTCAGCGCTGTGAGCGATTATGTTCTAATTCGGAAAGCGGTCTAATAGAGCTTCAAAACAAACGTATGTCTTGAAAGTATTGCCCTCATCTCGAAAGAATCTCCCTAGAACGAGAACTAGTTATAAAAATCGCAATATGCATAAAAATGCAATATGCAGAAAAAATGCTTCAGTCCTTGCTAAATAACCACTTTTAATTACTATACAGGTTGGATTTTTAAGATGGGGCTGTAAGGGCAGCTACCTTAACCGGCTATAGCTACAGGAAAACAGTCTTAGGAGACTGTCCTTGTCTTTTTGAGACATTTTGAGTTGCATTCACAGATTTTGAAATGTAAGTCAGCAAAAAAATGGGCAGTTGTCACAAAAACTATTTACCCTGTATAGTGCTAATTAGAGCCTTCAGAAATAACCACTTTTCACAGATGCTTATGCTACACAAAACACTAAAATCAAAATTTCACAACGTTAAGCAAACTGTAAATATTAGAATACCATACTTAGAAATATAATAACATACAAGACATTATAAAAGATGTGACGCATATCACACAATTTGTGATATCATAGTCAAAAGTCAAAACATTCCATTTTGCATCAACAATTAACACAATATATTATTATTTCCGTATATGTTTTGACGGGTTAGTGTTAAGAGGCTACGTAAGCAGCCTATTAATTTTGCTAGGCGCAGTCATCGCACAGCAAACCCCTTAGGTAGCCGAAACGAGACGAAAAACATACCCCTTAGGTAGCTCAAACGAGACGAAAAACATACCCCTTAGGTAGCCCAACCGCGACGAAAAACATACCCCTTAGGTAGCCTGAACGAGAAGAAAAACATACCCCTTAGGTAGCCCAAACGAGACGAAAAACATACCCCTTAGGTAGTCCAAACGAGACGAAAAACATACCCCTTAGGTAGCCCAAACGAGACGAAAAACATATCCCTTAGGTAGCCTGAACGAGACGAAAAACATACCCCTTAGGTAGCCCAAACGAGACGAAAAACATACCCCTTAGGTAGCCCAAACGCGACGAAAAACAAACCCCTTAGGTAGCCTGAACGAGAAGAAAAACATACCACTTAGGTAGCTCAAACGAGACGAAAAACATACCCCTTAGGTAGCCCAACCGCGACGAAAAACATACACCTTAGGTAGCCTGAACGAGAAGAAAAACATACCCCTTAGGTAGCCCAAACGAGACGAAAAACATATCCCTTAGGTAGCCTGAACGAGAAGAAAAACATACCCCTTAGGTAGCTCAAACGAGACGAAAAACATACCCCTTAGGTAGCCCAACCGCGACGAAAAACATACACCTTAGGTAGCCTGAACGAGAAGAAAAACATACCCCTTAGGTAGCCCAAACGAGACGAAAAACATACCCCTTAGGTAGCCCAAACGAGACGAAAAACATACCCCTTAGGTAGCCCAAACGCGACGAAAAACAAACCCCTTAGGTAGCCTGAACGAGACGAAAAACATACCCCTTAGGTAGCCCAAACGAGACAAAAAACAAACCCGTTAGGTAGTCCAAACGAAACGAAAAACAAACCCCTTAAACTAGCCCAAACAAGACGAATATCTAATTCTTCCAAAAATTACAGAAAAGTGCGCACAACTGAACCCACGTACGAGATGCGATGGGCGTGCCCTGAAGACTTCATGGAGCTACAAGTAATGCCTCGCATGTTACTGGACCATCTCCCAGAGAACGTGCACCGCACCATACGCACAGTCCTCGATGAACGGCACCGCTATAGACTCACACACACCGTGTAAGTAATGCAGGTAGCAATGTGACATTCGGATATATTTATTATCTGTGGAATGAAATGAAACATGACTTAGAATTGTGAAAACATAAACGGATATGTTATCTGTGGTATAGTGAATGTAGTGGAAAATGCCGTAGAAATGTGACAAACGGATATATTATCTGTGGTATAGTGTATGCCATGAAAAGGAGAATTGAATAATGTGGAGACTTTGAAGAGTGGAAAAGTGAAGTGTAAGATAAGTGTGTAGTCTGTGGAGTAATGAAGATTAAAGTGATGCTGTTTGCTTCTGCGATGAAGTTTAAGCTTAAAACCTGGACGATACATATGCACATAACAACAAGCTGAGTTCTCTATAATATATAGATATATCGGACAATAATAATATCATGAACATTATTATTGTCGTGATTATTGTCAGATATTATTATCTGTATCTAAATTGGGACAAAAACACAAATATTTCAACGGGCTTGGCCCGCGAGACTAAAATAATACACTGCATTCTTTCATAGTACCCAAATGTGCTATAATGATAACGTTTCCCAACTGAGATTAAAAGTATATAATAAATACCTACTTCTTTAAACTCTTTTTCGTCTTATAACATAACGAGTCAAGTGAAAACCCCCGCCCTAACCCTTTAGTTGAAGTCTAGACCTTCGCGCCAGGTTTTGTATTTCAAGCTTTATTCCGCCTACGGTAAAGTTCAAACTGTCATTAATACCGAGTCTAAGTTGTCAATGTTGTAATATGAACTTTAGCGCGGTCGGAATAAAGTTCAAAATACATAAACTGATTTGAAGGTGAATCAAGCTTGGACTAAATTTAAGAACTCGTTTTTAATGAGACGGTTTTTCAATACACTATGAACGTAATAAAAGCTTTAGCGACTTCAATTAGTATGAATACTACTGTCTCTTGCAATGTACATCTTATAACTGTGTAAAGAAATCGTCATGATTTGTCCTATTTTAGCATGCCACTGGTTTCTTACTTTTATTTAAGAGAACTCTGCTTTGCTCAAGAGCGAGGAACAATTTAATGGGAGATTAATTGTTTATCAAATAGACACACTCCGTCAATTTGCCGTGTTACAGCCATATCATAAAGAATGGCAGTTGGTATTTGATTATACGGACAATTTAAGTTCTAGTCAATTTAATAAACTATTAATTTACCTGACTTTACCATCAAGAATATGCCTTTATTTTGAAACGTAACTTGCCGAAGTGATATTGCCTGTTTAATAAGTTTTAATAGAAGTCATTGTTATGAAATTGTAAATAAAATAATAAAATCCAAAGCAATCCAATCTCTTGCAGTAAATTAACCATCTCGGTTATGTTTTTAAAAGTGGTCAACTACAGTCCGGCCGTCGAGAAAATGCGTTACTGACACCTGTCAATTGGACAATTTCTAGTAACTTTATGGATCAAATTCGCATACCTAAATCCTTAGTATGAAAGTGATAGGTGTTAAGAACGCATTTTCTCAACGGCCGGACTCTAGAAGAATAATAATATTATTTTAGACATGACAAAATGCGACTTCTTATCCTTTAAATGAAAAGCCTAATTATGACAAAAAACTACGACGTAACCAATGCATTATTAAAAGTAAGTTGTCCTCGAACTGAGCAACTTTACAAGAAAACAACCCTACTGGATAAGAAAAGTTTGTTTACTAAGTATTTGTTATTTTACATCGTTTTGCATCTACATGACATGACAATGTGATTATATTTTATCGTTCCTAAGCTTAACGTGACTCAAATGCCTATCTCTATGAATCTTTTGTACATACATAGTACTTAAAATTACTCAGAATTTCAATATAATTGATATTAAAACAAATTGACAAAACCAGTGTCAAAATTAACTTGTAGTTTAGTATAAGAACCTGTGAGAAGACTGTGATGATGTTAGTGTGGAAAGATTAAAGTTAGCGATGTGTTTGTGGATGTATGCACGTGCCGCAAAGGTAGTTAAGTATATTATTTTGTACATAATTTAGTATATAAGAATATTGTTTAAGTTTCTGAGATGCACGGCTCTGGCATATTTTGGTGGCACGTTTAAGACTAAATCCTCGTTTTAAAGACTAATTAATTAATTTTTTTATTGTAATTTCCATGACGACATACGAATAGTTGTTGGTGTTTAAGAGATCGTGCATTCTAAAAGTTGGCAACGTCGCAAATAGCTGTCAAACACTTACCTTTTGTTAATACATGTTACTGTATGGAAGTATGAAATATCGCTGTATAGTGACCTAAAATATTAATAGATAATGAATTGCAGAAATAACACTGCATTTGATGTTAGGTGTAAAAAGGGCATTTGGAAAGTTTCCGAATACCTATCCTTTTTTACATTGAAAACTAAATATTTCACGATATTATTTATTGCATTTCATAATCAATACAAATATTTCAAATTTCCATACAGTAATATTGCCAAATTAATAAAAACAGCGAAATATTTGACAGATAATTGCGACGTTGCCAACTTTCAGAATGCAGGCTCTTAAACAATCACATCAGCTTACATGACCAGCACTAGCAAACAGCACTCAATTGGATTTGGCTTTCAGAAACCGATGGCAAACAAATAAAATTAAGCATTTTTCTTACATCAATTAGGTAATCGGTACAACATAAATGCCAGAGCCTTTAGGGAACTATACCTCGTCTCAATGTATAACATATCAACGTTAAAAACTTTTTTATTCCTTTGGGGCCACATAGCAGTGCTGAAGTCATCATAGTTCTGTTGCAAAAAAGGGATAGCACTATGCATCCTGCATAGCTCCATCTCTTTCTTGCACTAGAATAATGATGATTTTATCAACTCACTAAACGTGTGCCCTGTTCTTCTTTGAAATTCTTTAAATTTGCTTAACGGCGTGACTCACGCAATAAATTGATTTGCTCAAAACCCAAGCAATTCTATAATTTCGAATAATATATTTAGATACTCTTTCTTTCTATAAATTCTACTGCCAAAGCGTATGACAAAATTTAATTTTAACATATAGGATGGTCGCGACAATTTCTTTGAGTCTATTGCGTTATCTGTACAGTATTATATTATCTGTACCTGTAATCTATCTTGCCTATGATATAAACGCAATGGATACAAAATATTGTTATAGATATACTAGCTGACCCGACAGATGTTATCCTGTCCAAATTTCAATAATGCATACGAAATTCCCATAGAAAAAGCATTTTCACTTTTCCTCAATTTTTCTTTCCGTAAGAACCTTATTCGGACTATTACGAACATTTTAAAACAAAAAATAGCCAAATTTGTCCAGCCGTTCTTAAGTGATGCGCTTACCATCGAACAGCATTTAATTTTTATTATATTATAGTAGATCGCCTTTGGTTTCCCGAGCGGTGAAAATCTAACTAGAAGCAGTCTCAACATAAAAAGTGACCTTCTGGTTGATAAAGAATGGCTTATACTATACCCACATTGCGTAAGGGGCCATTCAAAATGCCTTCTTTTCCGCTGGCTACATCACTCTTTATAGACGACAGATGGCAGCACCGCTAGCCAAAATAAAATTAAACTACATTCACGTTTTTTTTTTCTCTTTTACTTTAAATAGATTAATTAAGACTTGCAAAGCTACCACTAAGTACAATAACTAGACCGTAGGAGTAGCTTACAACGTTACCGAAGTCAATTATGTAATAAATTATCTACATTGCATAATAGTTACATTTAATGTAAGTAGGTACATTTAAGTATAAATTATTTTCATTGCTTGTACACCAATGCTCTAATATCAGGTACCTGGACGTAAATATGGCGCAACACACATAGCATAATCAGCCAATAATATTCCCACTCACACACACACTCTGTGAAAGGACCAATCTACCACGCGGGCCCAATGCAGGTTGGTATTAGTAGATGTCACATGTCTTCGAATTTTTGGTCCTAAGATATGCCGGTTTGAGAACAGTGGTAATGAAAACTATATACTAATTTACACAAAGTAAAGCACCTGTCAGGGTTCAAACCTACGACCTATAAGTCCGTAAGTCGCGGCCGTTACCACTGGGCCACCACTGCTCGGCTTTGTATAACGTAATGTGTCAGTCATGCCTGTATGACACTCTAACGCTCGATGTGCCATATATACGCTCGGGTACTGTATTAAATATTTGTAAAGATGTATTTTTGTAAACTCTTTGTTAATAATCATGTTGCCTTTAGTTACCAAGCGAACAAACTGTTGTATACCTATTTATATTTTTGCAACGTAAATTAATATTTGTTATATGTATTATAGCTCTGTATATTATAAAGAGTAGCATTCTTTTTATACATATTTTTTGTATTTAATAATATCATCGTACATAAAATCAAATTGAATTGAATTGTCATAAATGTTACTTATGCTGTCTGTCCTAGAATATTATTTTTATTCCTGTAATTTTTAAAGTTTAAGAAAATGCATCTCCGTTGTTTAAAATAAGTAGGCCTCATTAATTGTATCGTTGTAGGGACCTACATTTATTAAATTTTTGAGTCTACTGTTTTGAATATTTCTTGTACATACATACCTGAACCTCGGGAACAAAATTATTGTGACTTGATAAAAATATACTCTGACTACATTTTTAGGTGATCTATTTTGTAAATAAAGCATTTACTTCGAATAATTTACATTCCAATTTGTATTCTGTAGTCCTCAGTCCGTTGCCAGAGTATCGATGTTTTGTGGATATGGTCGCAACAGATGTGATTTTAAAAGATATTTTTTTGTTTGGGGCTACGTCATGAAATAATAATATGAAATATTTATATAGAAAAGAATTTATATTTTACATTGTAGTCTCGTTATATTTGGATTTGGACTTGTGTAAATGATTATCGGAATTTTGTGATTTGTAGCTATTCAAAGGCCTCAAAACGGGTTAACTATCCTTGCTCGTTTTGAGGATTTTTGAATCAAGAGTTTGTTAGGTAGCTCCGTAATTGTTAGTTGTAAATCAAAATTATAAAGTACCTATTTTAAATGTAGCCCTCTTTCGTTTTGTTAATATTTAATACTATAAAGAAATATATTATAATGTTACGATACGACAATCTCAAATATTATGTGACAAGTTGTTAGTATACATAAATATTTTAATATTTACTTCAGTATGTTTGTATATAATGTTGTTTTAGCGTTCAGTACCGTTGATATGTTACTCAATTCTTCTATTCTTTGTATTTTTATAATTTACACAAATTGGTACTGAATCGCGAGTATGTTCAAGTATTAGAAGGACTGAGGTTCTTTTCACTTGTACCCTAAATTAGGGCTTTATAATCTCTTTCACCGTATGTAATAGAGTATAGCCAATGTCTTGTGTTGGGTTTTGTTTTAATTTATAAATAAAATCTATTTTAAGTATGATATCGTTTTATTAAAAACCACTCGTTGGCCATTCACTTTGACTTAGAATAAAGCAGAATACCACTGTTGATAGCTAGATGCCTATTTAAATTCAAGAGAACTTATCTTTAGTGCACTTTATACCAAACCCTTAACAAAGCAAAACTTTTAATTACTTAATTCAGCCAATTTATATTAAGCTTGCTTGTATAAAGCATTTTTAACCTAGTGGGTATTCTATGATATATTATAAAGTTATTAATTTATATTAAAGTAACAAAAGTTAAGCATAATTATATTTATTATATATTTTAAAGAGGATATACAAAAATACACTTAATTCATCAGTCAAGTCAAAAAATTATCACAGCAATCGATTTAAATTACTTTTTTCTCTCAATAAACTTTAAATTGAAAAACAACAGAATAATATACGCATTTAAGCAATTTAGTAAGATTTCATATTTGGTACAATATTTGAAACTTAATAACTAATAGTTTATAGTTACGAATGAGCATTACAATTACATATAGCATTACAAATAGTTGAGATCTACCTGTCTCCGAGTATATTATTTCAGTTTATATCATCTGCACAGATTACGAAGCTCTGTCATGGCTGCTTGGGATACTGATGTTATGTTCCTTTCCGTCTTATATCTGCAACATTTTTTAAATTTTGCTGTCGTTAATCTATGACGGTTTATCTAATGAGGACAAAACAACTGAACCTACGGTAAAACAGCTAAAGAATCAAAGCCTACAATTTATGATCATAACAGAGCAAAAATTCAACATTTTATCTCTGGAGAACCAATTGAAAGATATATCTTGATTTTAGTTTGGTTAACTAGAACCGACTTGGTTTAACGTATCCTAAATCGCAGTAAACTAAACTATACAGGAAAAAAAATCTCCTAGAGGTATAACAGGACAAAGGTCAAGCATACCTGTTGAGGAAATCATGCGCAACATCTGGCCTATACGTGGCCATATCCCGCAGGTACGCCTGGTCGTTGGTCACAGTGCGTCTGTAAGCAAGTTCACGCCACGCCTCGCCGCCGCGACCGGCCAGCAGGACAAGACCCTCCATGAAACTGGAATGAGAATTGTTAGTGATTCACAATGGACGATGGCATCTCCTCCGGTGAATCAAAGATTAGAACATCTAGTATAGACATGATATGAAATTGGAAAATAGGCCCATAGATTTGCTAAAAATGAGCGTGTGAATGTCAAGTGTACTGTCAACCTTGACGCCAGTAGCACACCTCCGCCGCGTAACCGTAGCAGCGAAACCACAATAGTTCAATTCAACTGGCCCACGTCATGTTCCGCTACTCGAGTTCCGCTCCTCGAATTTCAAATAGCGGAACATGACGCGAGTCAATTTAATTGAACTACTGCGGTTTCGCTGCTATGGTTTCGCGACGAAGATGTGCTACCGGCGTGAGAACATTCAATTCTGTTGTTTTTACGAATCTACTACGTCAGAAAATTGTCTGGCCCTCTACTGATATTGCAGTAACGAGTTTTGTGCCTTTTATAAAATAACTTAAATACAAAGAGGAATACAAGAGGTTTAAAAAACGGACACAAAACTCACCTCAAATATTCACTAACAAGCCGATACATTTGCTCGGTGCTTCTATTCAATATAAGCCTCGTGGGCGACGCGTTCAGCAGTGATGTTTGCAGCGCTATTTGTTGCGCAAGCGCCGCCATTTCTCCCGCAAAGCCGGTACACCCGCCCTGCAGGTATAGCTCGGCGG
The DNA here is from genome assembly GCA_949128155.2 of Xanthia icteritia. Taxonomy (NCBI): domain Eukaryota; kingdom Metazoa; phylum Arthropoda; class Insecta; order Lepidoptera; family Noctuidae; genus Xanthia; species Xanthia icteritia. Next base: position 13,775,354 of record OX421941.2, read on the forward strand.
CGTCCGTGCAGTGAATCAATGCTGTTTCTAGGAGGGACCTAGTTGACACGTTGTCGTGAATTTGAAACCATGTCGGCGGTTGGAACGGCCTTTTTGATGTAGCCTGGTAAAGAGAAAATCAGATGATAATTTAGGAGAATAACACTACAGTCACATTTGTTTAGTCGTATTTGATTTTAATTCCTCGTTGGTTCTACTCAACGTCACGATAAATAAATTGTAAACTTACCTTACTAAAGGGAAGATTCTGACAACTAACGCTACGTCCTTGAGGCCCGAGTCGATCGTAATTAAAAGACACGTTTTAAAATATAGTTTAACACTAGTTAGTCACAATATTTAGTCGACAAATATTGTAGAGATCATACTACTGATTCTACGGGATTACATAAATGCCACATACCTTCGCAGAATCCAAAGCCATTTTCTCCAAATCATCGATCAGGTTGAGCGCCTGTTTTCTCTTCACATTCGCAGCTTCTGCATACATATTAAAATGCAACGCAACCATTATGTAGGTATCCGTATCTCCTGGACAATGGTTCTTGAGGAAGTCGAGGAGTCCTTGCTTGAACTCGGCTATCTTGTCCACTTGCTGGCCTAGCATGTAGTCGAACTGACCCAGGAGGAATTCGAACTGATGGTTGTCACGTAAGGCCTAGAAATACAAGTTAATTTTATGTTAATGGGTACAAAACAAATATGCAGCCTACATAAAAGTGGTCACTACCTTCTATGATTATTTGGCAACTGAGGCAACAATAAGATTGGTAGCCAAAGGATCATGTCAGTTTGTACCAACGCTCGGGTCGCTTGCTTAAGCCTTCTTAAGCTATTCTTTCTCAGTCTATTTCTGGTCATATAGACAGCTGATAATAGAAGAGTCTACCAAGGCTGAGGTTGATATAGCAAGAACTAGTAGAGGGTTGCGAAGGACAGACTACGCTTGCACTTTAGTCAGTAGCGACTTTTTTTTTTTACTCATTCATAGTTATCGTGTCATGCTAATAAAAGTCTAGCTAAAACTGTGAAATTACAAGTTGTACTTTCAGTTTGAGCTAGTACGTTCTTCTCCATAGAAACCTACTTCGCTTTGGAATGGGAAACTACCAGCTTCATCTTTCTGACTGGCCGACTCCTTGACAATTCAAAAGTACCTGTAATTGATTTAATTGAAATAAATTGTTTGTTTGTTATCCATGTAAATCTCACTTACCTGGAACACGTAAGCACACTCAGTATACCGCGCGAGCCCCGTGAGTAGGCGCACCATGAGTCTCCACGAGCGCGCCGCCAGCAGGCGCGCCGCCAGCGCCTGCGCCGACCGCAGCGTCGTGGCCACGCCCTCCGTGTCGCACGCGCACGCGAAACACTCGTGTGCCACTACGAGGAGCTCTAGGCAGATTATGTTTACCTGACAATAATTTAAAAAGATATTTAACATAACAGGAGTCAGAATAAAAGCCATTATTTCAAATAAACCAAATAAAAACAAGCTGATAGCAAATAGCCGAAAATAGAGAAATCTTTATAATTATTTCACAGGAATATAAGAATTGTTGATAATTTAGTTGCAGTGAAAAACTCAGTTTTTGGCGGGGAGATCCTTTTGATATTGCACCAGTGAATTAGAGCAACTGGCTTTCACGCATATCGTCAAACTTCAAAACACTAGGGTTAGCGTAGGGATAAAATACTAACTGAAAAAACGCAAAACTAAAATACTAAATAAAATAAAAACATGGTTCGGTTCACAATTGCTTAAGTAAGTACTTTAAATTAGTATAGTTACCTGTTTCGTAGACAACTTCGCCCCTTTAGTTATCTTCCTGACATTCGACTTGACCTCGTACCGAATATGCACATTATTCTTATTAATCACATCGAACAAATTCCTTCTGCAATCTCTCGACATTTTGTTACTGTAGACGGTATAAACAGTCGACACTGAATAAACTGACTCAGTCTCAGCTGATAATATAGTTCCTTCTTCAGTTAAGACTGATTCGGCTTCATCGCCTTCTACGTTTTGGTACTCCTCGTCTATCAAATTTTCAACATCCAGACAACTGTCGTCTAACAAATTATCTGGTAATTTAGAAGTCCCAGTACATTTGTATATCTTTTGGAAGGCCATTAAGTGGTCTAGGATTAATTTGCCGATATGGCTGCAGGCGTCGGGTCGCATGTTGAGGAACATTTCGATGTCTGCGTTAAGCGCGTAGCCCCACAGAGTGTATTGGAAGTGCTCTTTTTGTCTAAATGCCGAAGTTTTCACTAGGTGAGGCGATATTATAGCTGCTACTATTTCTTTGCAGAGGTATTCGGCGACCTGAAGATTAAAGAAGTAATAAATCTTATGATCATCGAGCATTTCATCAGATTGCATTGAAGAACAGACTTTAATAGAGCATTGAAGAACAGACTTTAAACTGTGTGACACACAGTTTAAAGTCTGTTCTAAATTTTATTATATCTGTTATCTGTTACTGTTATGTATCTGTCTGTTTTAAATTTTATTATATTTCATGTCACAGAGAATCCCGTTTTAAAACTATTATTGGTCAAGGCGGCGTTGGTCTGGTCAATGGACCATGTCTAATTGGCTATAGACAGTCAAATTCATACAAATTATTATTGGTGACTTTTGCCGATCTTATGGTAAACGTACCTGTTTGGTAGGTATATTGAATGTCTTGAATACAAGATTGGCGAGGGACATCCTAGCTCGTCCACTCACTAAGTTGATAAAGTCAACGGCGCGGTTCTGATATTTCAACACAGATGTGTAGTCCCACCCAATTTGTAGCGCTATGCGGAAATAGCTGGCGACCTGCGGAAATAACAATAATAATTGATTAACTGAAACCAAATGAATACCAGACCAGAAAAAACAAAAAACTCGACAATAGAAGATTTTGTTGTTAATTTTTGAAGCTGCAATTGCCGTGTGGGTCGCTGATTAGAATAAACTTAAAACCATCCGTGAATACCCATGGTCACTTAGGACCTAAAACATTTTCAGATATTTTATCCCAGAGGAGTGTCCATATCGCAAGCAACAAAGTCACTGCAAACTACTTCCATCTCTTGCTAATCAGATCAACTCCAGTTACTGAATTAAATACTACCTGCTTGGCAAGCGTGAGTCCAGTCCTGACAGCCAGAGCGTCGAGTGCAGACAACCGGTCGGCTTCCTCGCGCGCCGCCAAGTGAGCGCTCTCCGGGACATTCTCTTGTTTCTCCTGAATCACCACCAGCTCCTCGAAACTCGCGTCCGATATACCTGATACTGAAAATAGGCATTATAAAAATCTGTTCGAAAGTGACCATCACAAGAAAGTCCCATTCACAAATAAAAAAACAACATCACGCTTTTATTCCCTAAGCAGAAATGTTTAATACAACCACATTTTGCCGGTAATATTAGGCATAAATCCCATACTATTAGGGGCGAGCCTATTACCATAATAGTTTGCCCGACCCAGGAATCGGACCCAAGATCCCACGCTTAGCAGTCAAGCTTGCAACGTAAAAAAATCCAGCTATCAAAATTAGCTTTCAATAACTTACTTGACAACTTATTTTGCAGTACAGGCGAAGATATCACGAGTCTCAACTCTTGCGGCAGTTCATACGGCGAACACGATCCTTCCGCCAGCTTCAAACAAGTCCTCACTATTTGCACGGGACACGCAGGAGGCCGGTATCTATACTCAGGCGGACTTTTAAACAAAGCTGATAACCGAAAGGCATCAACCAGAAGCTTTAACTCTAGTAAATGGTTCATTACACGTCTCCAACCGTCAATGGCGTCAGGCTCTTCGAGTAAAACCACGTTTTCTATATTACTAACATCCGATTCAATTTCTATCTCATCCAGCATCATGGAAAATGGTTTCTCTGCGTTAGCCATACCGATCTTCTTTGATATGTTCGCGTCTTTCTGTCCGTTGATTATGAAATGCATCGTGCTTTGATGACTGTTAAGGAATATGCTGTTCTGTGACTCGCTTTTGAAGTAGGTGTCCCACATTAGGTGTTCGATCTCCTCGCGTCTTCGTCCGTATTCTAAATTCTCTTCGAACCAACTCATTATGATTCTGTAGGAGTAGAACTTCTGTGTCGTATCTGAGATGTTGTTTATGTGGGATACAAGGAATTCTGTAGCGTCTTTAAAGGTCACTGTTGCCTTTTTAAAGGCTTCACTACACTCCGCTATGAAGAGAGTAGTAGCTTTATCGTCAAGAAGGTCGTCTCTTGCGAGAAGATTCTCGTACTTATGCGTCCATTCTGCTATCAAAATCCCATTGACTGGTACCCCAGAAAGCTTCGCGATTTTCAGAGCTACGTCATAGTTCTTACTAGCCGTATACATTTCGACACATTTTTCCAAATAATGCTGAGAATCGTCTTGAAGCATTTTGGATATATTCACTGCTAACGATGTCTCCATAGATATTTTGAGTATTTCATACAGCGTTGAAAAGTTTGGTGACGACACTGGAAGGAAAAACCATTTATTACCCCACTCCTCTCTTCCATTTATATGTTAACAAAAAAAGAAAAAAGCATTAAAAAGTTTATACCTGTGAATCCCTTTTCGAACTGATTAACAGCCAGACACTTGAGGAACTCCCTCTGATGATAAGCGCTATCAAAGTTATGGCTTAGTGCAATCTTGACCAGAGAGACGGAGACTCTTTGCAAGGCTTCCTTGGACAGTTGCCAGGAGGCGCTACTAGCACCAATGCTGTATTTACGCTGTGCGTGTTGTAGGAAACTCGTAAGGAGTTTCGTAGTTTCAGTATCGAAGTTGTGGTGGCGAATACAACGGTGGAGGAACGATGTGAATGAGGTTAAGGGACTCTCCTGAAAAGAATAATATTATGTTGGTATAATTAAAGGCTTTCTAAAACCGACCGCTCTTAAACCTTCTTTGGACAAAGGAGCAAAGAAAACTAACTTTTTTATGGACGGAAGCACAATACATTAACTGTGGTTGACGGTCTAATACTCTAGCCCCTTTATTAATAAACACGTAGTAAAATTATGCCAAACTTAAACCTTTAAAGATGTTTGGGTAATCTGAAGTACAGACGCTAGCAGGTCAACCTACCCGAAACTGTCAAATATTCCCAATCAACTTTAAACCTTATGCTTTGTTGATAAAGTTGAAAATCTATTAAAGAAATTTGACAGATTGTAGTAGGTTGATGTGCTGGCGTCTGTACTTATAACTATTAACTTCAGATAACTCATACATTTTAAGTGTTTGAGTTGTTCCGTATATATTTTTCTAAACAAAACAAAATTACTTATTGTGATTTGCATTACTATTACCCAACTATGTTTATCATATTTGTAATGGAAAGGCATTTATAATGCAAACTACTTTTACCTAACTTTTATCCAGAACCTCTTCAAAATTACAATCCAGAACTCACCGGTAAAAATATCATCATAGCTTCATGCAGCGTGGTCACATAGCCCTCTAACAAACACAGCTCTGCAACTTTCTGGAACTGCTCCGATGCTATATGCTGCTGCGTCATCAGCTGTTGCAGTACTCCATGAGATCGAGCGCTTGGAGACAAGGAGGATAGGATCCATTGAGGCCATAGCACGTCTATGGCGTTTGGCTAGAAAAGAGAATTCAGTTTAAAAAGGGTAAGAATTGAAAGATGTTTATTTTCAGCCGTCTAAGATAGATCGAGTTGATTTGTCTACATCAGCCATACTCAAAGTGTGCTCCGCGAAAATCCTTACATATTATAAATTTAAGCCGCGTCTGTATGTCTGTCTGAACGTGATAAACTCAAAAACTACCGAACGGATTTTCAAACGGTTCATGATGAAGGTTTTGGTGTATAGTAATTCATTAAGGTTTGGTGTAAATTGGCTGAAATATGACGATTATTGTTGAAGATGTCGGAAAAAATCAAGCCGACTGGGAGTTTTACTGGCGTGCGCCGCGTAAACCAATCAATCAATCAATCTGCCTAGCCTTTTCCCAACTATATTGAGGTCGGCTTCCAGTCTAACTGGATGCTGCATACCAGTATTTTACATGTAGCGACTGCCTATCTGACCTCCACAACCCAGTAACTGTAATACGATACCCCTTGGTAAGACTGGTTGTCAGACTTTCGGGCTTCTGACGACCCGTAACGACTGTCATAGATCCACAAATGTCAGCCGGCACCAACGGCTTAACGTGCTTTCCGAAGCACGGAGGAGTCTCGGTATGTAAAGATGGTCACCCATACACAGACCAACCCCGGCAAGCATAGCTTAACTTGATGGATCGACCCGTGCGGCAGTTATTACATAGCCACGAGCTCCTCAACGCGTGCGCCGCGTAAACCGTGAGAGATAAATACAATTTATGTTCTACAGGACATAAAATTGTTCTACAGGATTGTTCAACTTAAAAATTTCAACAAAAAATGCCGCGATGGCATATATCTATCTTCTAAGGGTTACTGTGGGTCATCCACAGTAACCATTAGTATCTTTCAGAATTTGATAAAAATGTAATTGTTATTTCCGAAGCTATTTTGACCGGTATTATACTTATCCATTAAATTATGTTATTTAAATTGGGCATTTAATTTAGATTAAAGTATGCTTTAACATCATATCATTTAAATTAATAGTTTAAAAGATATCACCGATTCAAAATTACGCATAACAAGCGGCGCGCGGCGCAGCCCTTTCGTCGGATATTAGGGATGCGATCATCGCTTCACTTTCTTTTAATCCCGGTAGTACGTCCGTCCCCGTGGGATATTTTCCGTCATCCACGCGAGTGAAGTTGCGGGCAAAAGCTAATAATGAAATAAAATACTAAAGGGTTAAATAGATAGATTAATGAATAGAAGAGAATTTCAGTCGCATGTCTGGTTCGGCATCCAGTCTATTGCGGTATTTTGTTTTTATAGTTTGTAACTCCGCTCTAAGTTCCAATAGCTTTATTTTAAGTTTTACCGCGAGATAATCATCTCACTTCTGTATGGAACAGTAGTATTTCATGTTTGCTGTCATAATCTTCACAAAATATTGAAAACAATCGGGATTGCAGTGGACAAAATTTGACGAAGTCATTAGATGCAAATGTTAATGTCAAGTATTATAATTATTAATGAAGAATACACATAAATTAGGTTTTGATTATTTTAGGACTCCGTCAATTATTAAGGCCTATTTCTGCTTGCAGCGCTCGGCCGCTATAGAATCGGGGCGGTAACAGATATGGCCATCGTGTTCACGGGATTTTGTTTTCAAACTGCTTAGATTTGAAGTTCGTCGATAGTACCTACAAGGATTTTTTGGCGCGAATCTCAAATCGAAACTAAAGCCGCCATCTTGTTTTCAAGACATTTCACAGCAATTTCATAAATTTAATGTTTACCAACAGTGCCCCTCTGTCAAATTCATTCAAGCGCCAAAAAATCCTTGTAACAGTGTAATATTATTAAGAGGTAAAATTGTTTGTTCACATATTTGTAAAAGAGTTCATCTCTGGAAGTATGATCCGTTTACATAAATTATTTCACTGTTAGAATGTGGCACTGTTGCCGAGTGCCATAAGATATGTTTAATTTAAAACACGCGTATGAAGTCGTGAGCAGAAGCTAGTGGTAATAATAAAAGTTTCCTACATATTCAGTTCTATTTTCAGATCTACCTGGCCGCATCACCAACGACCTTTTGTGTAGCACATTGTTTGTTACTGCGGCGGCATCTACATCGCCAAATACGAACTTCGTTTCATACTGACGCCGTGACGTCACGCATAATCCCACATCGCGCAAGCCGCGTTTACCGCGCGACTAACATATATACAACGTCTCGACATCAATCGTCGGGCAGTACTCCACTAGACACAACACCCGTCTGGTCGGAGGATCCTCCCTTTTGTATGAAGGATGAGTGAAATTTACGCTATGTTCCTCATACATCTATTACTGAACAGTTTTATTCGCCAAAAAGAATCAGCTGTGTTTGCAAATGACGTCATACATCATCCAGGAAGCAAGTAACTAATAAAACCTGTTTTATTACATTTCAATGGGTTTCTTTCTGGAACATCTCAATAACAGCCTAGAGTCTGGTGCCCGATTTATGACAATTGGCTCGCCCCTATTTATGACATGGAACTTAATCATAACTGGCGAAAAAACAGGCGCGATGTTATGTTATGATTATTAAAGTGTTAAAGTAAATATATTGCTACAAACCTCATAGCAGCTTGCTATAAGTACAAGTAAGGGTTCCCTGCAGATATCTGCCGCCCTCAGCAAGGCCGCCGGCGGGTCCTCGGGGCCGTGACACGCGGCCGCAACCTCCCACAGTTCGCGGCCCATGTACGCGCTTGATGGGAAGTCGAAACTACCTCCCTGCGTCGGACTGGGAGTCTGTATGAGAACAGAACCCTATATGGAATGACATAAGTTTCAAGAGATTAGAATTTGATAGTTTTGAGAAGTGCAACGCGAAAGTCGATAAGTGAAATTGTGTGGAGGCCGCCGGCGGGTCCTCCGTGCCATGACACGCGGCCGCTACCTCCCACAGCTAAATTGATTTATTTACTGCACCATATTTTGGAAATGTAAGTTATTTTATTAACAGAATATTAGTAAAATAATATAAAAGTTAACTTACAATTTCCACCGAATTCATTCTCGAAACTCTTCTTTGTCCATTACTAGTGGTAACCTTATTATCTTTTTCGACACCCTCGTCAAGAGTTCGATGCAGCATGATGTGTTTCAAATGCTCCGCATACGACCTCCTTTCAAACTCTTGGGATAACTGCAGCATCTGGCTGAGCGGGTAGCGGAATACGTCGCCGAAAAGGAGAAAGTTAAACCAGGAGTTAGTCGTCACAAACTCCCGTAACTGCAGTTCTGGTAACGGTAAGTTGTGCAGTGTCGCGAACTTAACCATCGTCTGAGATTCGTATAGTACCACCGACATATCGACCTTTCCGTCCAACTTCTGCCTGTCTGCTAATCTGCTCAAAGTAATTTCCTCCATGAACCGCAACATCTCCCTGGCAGCTTCGTCATTACTCTGGATCAGTTTCGACATGTATTCGTTTACCGTTTTATTCGCTTTTTCTTCAGGAAACCCTCTGTATTCCATCAAGTGATTCTTTATCATTTTAGCTGCAGAAATGTGCACTCTACATCTTGTAGGATTACAGCCTATCATTGCTATGAAAGACACCGTGCAGGCGGTCATAGCGCCGTCAAACCAATTCTGCAAAGCTAAAGCATGGGCCTCACAGCATGCACTCTTCACACTTTTGTCGTGCAAACGGTTGTATGTCTGATACTGTTGCGACACGAACGCTTGACTTGCGTTACAAGGGCGGTACTGTTTCAAATAATATACATGATTCAACTTGGCAACATAGCCATATTTTTTCATAAGTTTCTCATCCGCGAAATCTGGCATCTCCATAGCTCTTTGGGATAAAGCTTTTATACTGGCAGCTTTAACATCTACGTCGCTTGATAACAGACTGCCCAGGCTGCGCCTGTCTGGCTTGTCAGATAGCAAATTGTTGGTGCTCTGATTGACCAGTTGAAATTCAAATATTTTGGACACGTCTAAACCGCGGTAACCAGACAGCAACTGATATACGTTCACGTCTTTAGACTCGTACGTCTGATTCACATCTGTATATTTTTTATAAACGTTATACAAATGTGTAAGCTTGTCTTTGTATTTCTTATTTGGCAATTTAAAGTCTTTAAACTGTAAAAAGTCATCTTTGGAGAATATATCAAATAACTTTTTAGCATCCTCGAGAAGAATCATTCCTAGAACTAAGTGGGGATTAGAAGACACATAGTCGTCGATGTTTTCGTTAGCAATTTGTATACAAGTGTTGTATACCGGGAGCACATGGCTTTGTCTGTCAGAAGTTTGTTCAATGCTCTTGAATAACAACCACAGTTCTATGCATTCTTTCGCTTCCTTTTCCACGTCAGATAAGTCAGTATCTAATATATTGCCTTCTACACATAATGTCAGCACTTTATATAACTTGTGTTTGACACAATACTTGGCTAGCTCCACGTAGAAGTGCTGTCGACTGATAGTGGAGCACGATTCAGTAAAGATGTCGTCAATGAGTTTCAAGTTCTGCGTGCGTGACAATCTCGATATAATTAGATACAAATTGTTTCGCTCACTCTCATTTACAATGCCATATGAGGAGAGTGTGTCGTAAATGCACAATTTGGTGTAAGCAAAACAGTTGCTTTTAGCAACATTTTCAATCATTTCGTTGGTGACTGACCATTTACGAAATATTTCGTCTAAGTTTTCTAAGACATCCGTATCGAAGCCCTTGGTGTCGACATTGAGGAGTTTCTTCACGAAACCGTCGTTGTTGAAGAAGATGTAGCGTGCGTTCATATCACGAACTACTTCCGATGTCTGCACATTGATCCAGCGGACTAAGATCATGGCTTTGTTGTTCTCTACCAGATAGTTCCACATTTCAACAGGTGCTGAGAAGTCTAATAAGGAAAATTCTGAAATAGAAATAAATGTAGTAAGTTACATTGTTACCAAGAGAAGTCAAAACTTATGTTAATTTTGATTCCTGTGTCTGTTGTAAGGTTCAAAATGATGTCTAAATACATCAATAATTAGCTTACTACACTTCACTAATAGCAACAGTGTTAGATAGATAACCGATTTATTGATCTCAAATAACATTATCAGAACTAATAAATAACCAACATTTGCATCTATAAATAAACAATGATATGTTATCAATACAAACTTATGTTGGCAGGCAATAAGTTACTATATAGACCAGTTCCTTGAAACGTTTATCTAAGTAGATGGGCCAACGAAAATATGGGTCTAAGAGTGGTGGAAGCAGGTTGCCTCGAGGTAAATGGACGTCTTTGCCAAGTGCCTTGTCTCACAACCATGACCTATCCCACATTGCTTTTTCACTAGCATTATGCCAATGTGGCCAGCTTTGACCAATAAGCTAATGGCTGGATCCACAGATGCAAGTCACTGTATAGATTTAGTAAAAACCATGACACTAACTAGAGGACAGGTAAACATTTAATAAAAATCAGATAAGCAAGAACTGTGGGGCTCTAGCTTGATGTTATCTTATGTAATATTATAATGAGTATAGGTAATTATGGTTTTAGTTGATAGGCTAACATAAACAGAGTGAACCAAAAAAAAACATTTTCTTGAGTTTTAGTAATACTGGCAGTGAACAGAATAACAGTTCTTAAAGCCCTAAGCTAAGGCTTTATTACTGCTACCCAATATATTAAGAAATGTCTAAGTAATCAAACTGCTTCAATATTGCTTACCTACCGTGTCACCTGTGCACTTGCTGACCTTATAGCTGTATCAGTTAATAAGTTTGCATTGCTGAACTTTAAGCCAAATTTCAATTTTTTTGAAGAATATTACTTACCAAAAGAATGAAAAAACAATGCAGTAGCAATTTTACTTTTCCATTGTTGTGGATACTTCTCTATCTTCTCAACAGTTAAAGCTTTGATTTCACTCTCGTTGACAACTATTCTGTCTTTGCCGGTCCCAAAGACCTTGTTCTGCTTGAATGTCCCATCACTCTCAAATGATTTCTCAAGATACCTTAGCAGATTCCAATGTCTCTTAAACTCAAGCCATTTCTCCTGTATTTCATTATTCATTTCTTTGGATAGTTTCTCAAGATGTTCAACAATAAAATCTCTGTATTCAATTTGGGCAGAGTCCTGTGCAAGGGTCATCAGGTGCAACTCAGGGCTTATCTTGACCTTATTAAGAATGTGTAGAACTTTGAATATCTGTTTTCTTAATAAAAGCTGAACCGTCCATGCTTTCACCTAAAACATTTGAGTAAATAATGATTAATTTAGTTCAACTACATGTCTGGTGCTGGAATTTACAAAATAAATATAAAACAAAAAATGTGGGACAAAGCAACGAGTATCAGTTCAAAGTTTTCATAATTAGATATTGCTATTTTAAATAGGTATGTAGGTGTCTATTATTATTTGCAGACGCCAGACTATCAGTCTATTGTTGTAATAATTGTAATACAAATAAAAAGGTTATTCACCTCTGCTAAAAACCATTCTCTGGCAGTAGATTCATTCCATCCATTTTTATCCTTGAGATACGTGATCGCCAGCTCGATGTGTGTTCCCTTTGCAGCCGCCTCCCTGACCACATCCCTCGGAGACTTTTCTTTCCAACATGACCAAATAATCTTCTCATTTTGTGTTAATCCCTCCATATTTAGCACAACATTGAAGCAGTTTAGACTGTTATTTTACTAAATGCTCGAACAATGAATAACAATCATTGCACTAAACAAAAATATACCATTGATAAAACCATAATTTCGTCATTTCAAAATGAATTTTAGAATCTGTTACTTAGAGTTCAATTTTCTTTTAGATTTTGCTATAACATTTTTTATCTACAAAATTTACTTCAGTTCAGCTGACAGTGACAGCTTATAAAGTAGAGTTGCTATAATTAAAAAAAACATTACCGTCCTTCTGGAGCTGTCAGGAAAAAAGGTTCAAATTTACTTCAAATTACGGTTATATTATTTCACAATATACACACATCAACACGGTCTAGGGATATTACTATCAATGTGTTAATTATTTATGTGACATGTATATATTTAAAAGATACGTTATTTAATATTCTATCATTTTTTAATAATGGTTAAGGTACTTCGATTAAAATTTCAGGATTTTATGGAAAAAAAATGAAGCATAGACGGAAACCGTACATGAATTAACTTTTAATTTATGAGTAAAAACTGAAAAAAATAGAAAAATCATTTAATTTGTGTTTATAAACTTGAAGTTAGTAGTCTGAGAAAGCGCCCATGATGTTCATAACACATCGGCAACGATTCGGCATGCTCAGAACAAGGTTGTCAATGTCTTGCTGCGGAATATTGTCCCATGTCCTTCTGAGGTGCGCAAAAAGTTGATCTTCTGTAGCCAGATTTTCAGGAACTTCCTTCAGAGCTCTTCTTTGCAGCATATCCCACGCATGCTCAATGGGATTTAGATCTGGCGATTGAGCAGGCCAGTCTAAGGCCCTAACATTGTGTGTATGTAACCAAGCTGCTACCGTTCTCGCCGTGTGTGCCCGGGCATTGTCATGCATGAGCAGGAAATCTTGCCCCATTTGTGTTCTGTGGGGCAAGATTACGGGCCCCAGCACCTGTTGGACGTATCGTTCTGCCGTCATATTGCCCCGCACCCAAACGAGATCCGTCCGTCCTCCAAGACGAATTCCTGCCCAAACCATAATTGTTCCTCCTTGGTATGGGTGAACTTCCTGAGGGTTCTGAAGACGGCTCCATCGGCCAGGAACTCGCCAAACACGCGTCCTTCGTGAATCTGGATGGAAGCTGAACCTGGATTCATCCGTGAACAGCACATTGGACCATTGCTCACGGCCCCAGTCCACGTGGTTCCGAACCCATTCTAATCGTCGTCCACGATTGCCTCACCGTAAAGGTGGGACCCGGAGTGGTCTACGAGAGCGTAGATTGCTTTCATGCAGTCACCTTCTTACAGTTTGGTCACTCACAAGCACTTGGTGTTCCACTCGCAGCCTTTGGACCAATTGAGTCGCCGTTGCATTTGGTTGAGCTCGCGCAGTAATTTGCAAAAATCGATCTTGTCTGGGGGTAGTGATGCGACTTGGCCCCCGGTGCCTCTCCGCTACTTCACCTGTGGCACGATAGCGTGTCCACAATCTTGAAATTACATTTTGGTGGGTCCCTATGGCCTCAGCAACATTACGCTGAACAGACCCAGCTTCCAGCATTCCCACAGCTCGTAACATCTCCGCCCTCGTCAAATGTTGGCGTTGCATGTCTACAATACCTCAATTTTAACTTTATCTTTCGTTTAAAAATGAAAAAAAACTGTAACTAAACGTAATTCGTATTGTTTTCTAAATTTCGCACAAATGAAAATGCCCTCTCCTACACATCAAGACATTTTTATGCCACCGAAACAAAAGAATTTTCAAAAATTTGAATTTGGAATTAGTCTGAGATAAATTACAAACAAATCGGTGTATGTGGCCAGTACTTTTCGAGTTATTTAACCGGTAAAGCACCACCAAATCGAGTATGAAATATCCCTAGACCGTGTTGATGTGTGTAGTAAGATTTGACACATAAATGTATCCAGTAAAGAATTTATTTTGAACTTTTACACAAAAGTATTTACATAAAAAATTCTTAAACAGAGATTTTCTCTAAATAAGAACATCAATGAATTTCATTCATTTATGTTCTTATTTAGAGAAAATCTCTCCATATGTAAGGTTTTGAAGAATATTTGGTGGTATGTACGTAATATTGCTTTACTTCCGAGCTATTCCGCAATGTTCTAGGTTGAACGGACAATTTTATTTCTACCGATTAAGTACAGCAATAATTTCTAGACTGGGAAGACCAATATTTTTTTAAATGTTATTTCACAAGCACACAAAGTAAATTAAACAGCCCTCCGTAGAATTATATGTGTTCTGTGAAACAGCCACAGGCATGCCACAGGGTAATCTGCCTACCGTAACAAAAACGGACTACCTAATTAATCGGATATTCCCACATACACTACAATAATTTATCATTAAAACATGTATGAATTACAGACTGATGTTAGTCTTTATAAAATTAAAACGTTGAGCATTTAACATTTTTGATAGGTACACACGGCTACACATCAAGCTATATTTTTCCAGTTTATGCTGATCTCGCATTGTATAGGATTTCCGTACAATGCGAGGTCAACTTATACTGGATATATTTAGCTTGATATGTAGCCGTGTGTACTATCAAAAATATTATTCAATAATTTTATTTTTGTTGCCTTATTGCCATGGATACTTACACTACTTAACTGACTGACTACTTTACTGAATACTTAACTTATTGCAAGTGTATTATCTATGCTTATTGCCTAGCAACGTGCTCATCATAACAAAAAACTTTCACCAAATTCCTCATTTTAATCGGAGATATCATAAAATTAATAATGGCAGAAGAATTGCAGAAGGTCCATCTGTATTATGATGATATTAACAAAATCCGAGTGATAGAAACGAATGTCCTAAAAGAAACCGAGGATCTAAAGGACACATGCAAGGAATATGATACAAGTTCGTACCTATTAACCTAAACAAACATAACATCACGCCTGTATTCCCCGAAGGGTTAGGCAGAGGTGTTCCTATAGTACAACCACATTACCACCACCCACCTACCCAGTAGTACACCCACATTTTGCCAGTTATGTTTAAGTACCATGTAATAGGGGGCGAGCTTATAGCCATTAACCGGGCACAAATCCAGACTCCGGGCTGCTACTGAGCAATTCCAGATGGAAAAACCCAATAACACTGCCCGACTCGGGAATCGAACCCTGGACCTCATGTTCAGCAGTAGCGCTTGCGACCACTAGACCAACGAGGCAGTCAAATTGACTGTTTCATTATTTTAAGATTTTATAAGAATAAACTACCTAAACCCAAAAGATTTAAAACCGCCACTCCTAGCATATAATAACTCCTTGGCACAGCAAAACTGATGAAACCATCGATTTATACCTCTGGATGAAAAGACAAGTTCTTATGAAAGTCCGGATAGACCAAACTGTCGAATCTACTTAATTGGATCCACCACCCGGGCGGCAAAATGGCTTACGAATGTAGTTCAAATTCATTTTGTAAACATAAGATACAATTGTAGTTGTTTGGTCCATACTATGTCCCGCCAGAAGGCATAAAAATAGATTAAGTAATCGAATGCCACATTATCAAAATGAGAATCCTACCGGTACTCGCATACCTAACCTGACTTGGGAGGGTCAAGCAGGTCTGTCTACATAGGTACTAGGGAGTAGGGGATACTGCTTAACCTCTATTCTCATCTTAAACAGAGATTCAAGATTTCGGGAAGATAATCAACGCGTTGCTAGAGGTGCTCAAAGAACTTGGTGATAACGTCGAGAAGAAAAAAATGGCTGCCATAGGTTCCATGAACCTTTTGAAATCCACTTCGAAAGAAAGGGAGGCGGAGCAAGCTAAACTGCAAGTTAGTTACTTACCTACCTTTTTTTTGCCCGTTTTCAATATCATAACACTAGGTGACTCCTAAGTGAGAGCTTCAATCTTAGTCCACTTTTAAAATTCTGGTAAAAAAACACTTCCTCTCCCCATAAATTAGTTCCTTGCTCTTGTTTCATTCATTATTGTATAAGTTTATGCTTACTAGCTTTTGCCCGCGGCTTCGCACGCGTGGTTGTCGCAAAATATCCCACGGGAAAGTACTACCGGGATTACATACCTAATAGCCGAGGAAAAGGTCATTGACTCCTACCGCAGCGCCCGCGTTGCCGTCAACCATAATTATTTTGTTGCGCTTAATTTTGAATCTGTGATTTATCTTTTTAAACTACCGTAAACTGCCCTAACTTTGCCTGGCGTCCTAAGTTTGCCTATAATGAAAATGATATAATATCTTTTTCATTTTACTTGTATGGCAAAGGAAACTTTGAGATTTTATAGACAGCTATAAGTTTCGATTGCCATACAAGTAAAATGAAAAAGATATTACATCATTTTCATTATAGGCAAACTTAGGACGCCAGGCAAAGTTAGGGCAGTTTACCGGTATTCATATAAATAATATGATGTCAAGGTATATTTTAATCTAATTAAATGCCACATATTTTATTGGATGAAGGATAATATAATGCCGGTCAAAATAGCTTCGGAAATAATAATGTTTTTTTTTATCAAATTCTGAAAGATAATAATGGTTACTGTAGATCATCCATAAAAGTTGACATATGCCATCGCAAACTTTTTGTTGAACTTTTTAATATCCTTAAAAAATCCTGCAAAACATAAATTTTATGTATCTTTTACTGTATAATACGTCCTTATTTCCTTTGCGGCTAGCCGCAATAGAAGTTAGGACGCATTATCGCAAAAATGCCGCTGTGGGGGAGAGGCCTTACACAGCGCCCACCAGTAAAGCTCCCAGTCGGCATGATTTTTTCCGACATCTTCAACAATAATCGTCATATTTCAGCGAATTTACACAAAACTTTAATGAATTATACACAAACCTTCCCCATGAATCACTCCGTCTATTGGTGAAAACCGTTTGAAAATCCATTCGGTAGTTTTTGAGTTTATCGCGTTCAGATAGACAGACAGACGCGGCGGGGGATTTTATTTTATATGTAAGGCGTATGGATAAGGATGTATTTATTGTATACCTATGTAAGATTTTGTATTTTATTTTCAGGCAGAGATTAACGACAAATCCATGATACTGGAGCAGCTGGATAGTGAATATGATGCTCTTCAGATTTTAGAAGCCACACAAATGGAAACTATTGAGTATTTGACGCAAATAAGATAATTTAAGTTTCTGTGATGATTGACCTATTTTTTTCCGGTTTGTCGTTGTAACTGCACACAATTCTAAAAATTCACTTGCTAAAATAATTTGAGGAAAATGTGATTTAAAAAAAAAGAATAATTTTTTTACATGGTCT
Organism: Xanthia icteritia; assembly: GCA_949128155.2. NCBI lineage: Eukaryota > Metazoa > Arthropoda > Insecta > Lepidoptera > Noctuidae > Xanthia > Xanthia icteritia. Next base: position 13,792,972 of record OX421941.2, read on the forward strand.
TTTCTTTTCCCTCCACGATATTTTTTAGGGTTCCGTACTCTTAAACGGAATCCTTAGGACGTATTCTCGGCGGCAGCGGGCAGCGGGGCGCCGCACAATGGTCTGAAAATCGAGCTCCATAGTCATAGAAACTTAGGCAGGAGTTAAAAAAATAAATAAGTAGAGCTCCACGCGCCACAAACATAAAAATATCCAAATTGGTACCAAAACCTTCCATCATATTAGGTCTTTACCTATGAAATTGCCGTTCTGCAGTACTGGCCATTTCAAATCAAAATAATTTTTGTTTGGCTAAGAATTCTAATTTCAAATTAATTTTATTTAAAAAACATGGAATTTTTTTTCCAAAAGTAGTCATTTTTTTATTGATTAGTGTTACATTTTCATCGCATTTCAATCTTTTTCGTCATCATGGATACGTTAAAAATTCGAGTAATTATGGAATATGAGTACCGTCGTGGCAGCAACGCGGCACAAGCGGCACGCAACATCAACGACGTTTACGGAGCTAACACTACAAACCAACGCACCACCTGTTATTGGTTTGCTCGCTTCCGTTCTGGAAATTTCGACCTGAAAAATGAACCTCGCTGTCGTCCGAAGACTGGTCGACAATGACGAATTAAAGGCGATTGTGGAAGCTGATGATACACAATCTACGGCTGAATTAGCGGCAGCTTTCGGCGTTAGCGTCAAAACAATATTGGTCCATTTGAGACGAGCCTTGCAATGCTCAACAGACACACAAATGAAGGAATTTTGAACCGCATTGTTACCTGCGATGAAAATGGATTCTGTTTGATAACCGCAAGCGCTCAGCAAGTTGGTTGGATCCTGGTTCAGCACCTAAACAATGCCCTAAACGAAAACTTACGCCTAGAAAAGTGATGGTCACTGTTTGGTGGTCTAGCGCCGGTGTGATTCATCACAGCTTCTTACCAAACGGGGTGAGCATTACTGCAGATGTGTACTGTGAAGAACTGAACACAATGATGGAGAAGCTGGCAATCTCCAACCAGCATTGGTCAATCGCTCGTCTCCGCTGCTCCAGCACGACAACGCGCGACCTCATACTGCACAGCAGACGGTCTCCAAGTTGCAAGAACTGGGGTTGGAAGCTCTCCGTCATCCGCCCTACTCACCAGACCTTGCGCCTACAGACTACTACTTTTTCCAGAATTTGGATAACTTCTTGGCGGGAAAAAAATTCAATACCCGAGAGGCAGTACAAAATACCTTTGAAGAATTTGTTGCCTCCCGTCCAGCTGATTTCTTTAAGAAGGGCATCAATAAACTGCCACTGCGTTGGCAAAGATGCATTGATTGCATGCGTGATTACTTCGATTAATACAAATAAAAAATACATGAAAAAAATTCGTTTAAATTTTTTCATACAAAACGGCAATTTCATAGGTAAATACCTATTATCATTCATAATAAGAATAACACAATAACAAATAGAACGTTAGTAGTACAATTTAAAAAAAAGTAGGTACAGTATTCGTTTTTTTTGTAGGGTTTTCTCCCATACAAAAAAAAAAACTAATCTTTTTTTTTTCCTCACGCGTGTAGCTACTAATACCATCCATACGTTAATATCACGTAAAGGGAGGTGTATTTCTGACTAAGTTTCTATGAGTATGGAGCTCGATTTTCAGACCGCTGTCAGGCGCGGCGGCGACAGCGGCACGTTCAAATGCATAGTTTTATAATTATGGAACTGTCCTCGCTCCACATGCCGCTGCCATCAAGAACAGTTCCATATTTATACACGAAGTGGGTGATAAACGCATGAGCAAGTAATAAGTACGCCTATTTGTCTCGACGATATTTTTTGCCCATAAATAACATTCATGTAACTTGATCACTTCGTTTTACGTGTAATTCTGGCGTTACGTTAATTAATTGAAGTAAAAAAACTGACCCCGACTTCCAACTAATGGTTATCCCAAAGGGGAACTTATTAGTAGGTGGAAATTGCTTGAAGAAGAATCCGTAATCCACGATGGCAATAAAAGAACTAAGAAAGTAAATAAAAGAACAACAAATAAGTAATTGATCCAACAGAAAACATGCGGGGCAGTCTTAGGGGACTGCCGATAGAAGTGAAAACAGCATGCGGTGACGATGACGCGAGTTTCACGCTTTTTGTTCACCCAAAAAGTACACATATATACACAGTATACATATAGCTCATGGAAAGTGTTCGGTGATGATGACGCGAGTTCCATGATTTTTGTTCACCCAAATAGTGTTCAACGCGCCTAAAGAAGTTGTCACTTCAATAAAACTAAGATTCAGTCGGTAAAAATGTAATTTTCATTGAAACACACATTGTAATTAACACAGTTCCTATATCTGTAAATCATAGCTATTAATATTGTTATGGGGTTATCCGAATTCGCTTGATATTCAATTAATTTCTACTATAGTAAGTCACAATTTGGAATTATGTCAACTTAATCACAAAGCTATGTAGGATTTAAGTTTATTTTACAATACCTGTGATTACAAAAATATAACTACTTATTACTACAGAGTAACACAGATAAATAATTGAAATATACATACATTCCCTTGATTCCAATTTCTTTTTAACATTTAATTTTATGTAGGAACATGCCAATGTCATAATTTAATTTTACCAAACACCACCAAATGGGACTCTGTCTTGACTTAACTAGAAACAAAGAGTCAATAATTGAGATTTCAAGAGTCTATCTTGGATTATTTGTTAATTTATTATATACGTCATAATTACAAAAAAAGTCTGTTTATAAAATATTGAAAATGAATAAATAACAGTGGCACTAATACAAACATTGCTGTTTCCTATGAGTTTTGTATACAAAGTCAATGCTACCATTAGGAAAACAAATATGACAAGCTTTACAACTCACAGAATTTTTGCAAATTTTATTATAAGCATACTATGTTCAAATACTCCTATCATCTATATTTAGTTTCATATCATTAAAGGGGAACAAAAATGCCAGTCCTAGCAACGAAAACCAAGAAAATTCTTTACTCTGTAATATATTTAAACTGGGATTCAAAATAATTAGATCGTACACATTAACTTCTGTAACTTACACTTACAGATTTGCTTACTTACTAGTTGCTATCGTCAACAATCAGTTCTGGAATTTATCATTAATTCTCTCCCTCTAAACAGTAAACTTACTACAATGTACATTGGAAATACTCCAATATCTCACTTATCAAGCATCAATCAGTTTTATTTGTGTGCAAGTTGTACAATTGTAGTAAGTGTATGTTTCAATCACATTATCAATTGCAGCAAACTACCTACCAATCAATATATAAATGCTTGAAACTATTTTCAAAAGTGGCGCGACTGGATGAGCAGTCGACCATGTTGCATTGGTGTCCGATGCCGCTGACATTATACTACGTCAACAACACTATGTGCATGCATAATTAATTGCTATGTTCTGTATGTACGTCTACTTGTCTACAAATTGAGTTATTTCAACACAACTATCTCTAACGACACTGGCGAGTAATAAATACCGGGACGTATTGAACCCAGGTAAGGCAATACCGACACGATATAATAATTCACATTACACATTTTTCATCAAAAACGAGGGAGATTTTTGTAGCAAAATATTGCTCAGTATAAATTACCAATTAATAAGTAGAATATGCTCAATGAACCCTTATGTGACATGACCTGTCTATTAATCATAATTTAAATTAAAAAGTCTCCACCATACATTTCACAATACTATGAGTGGCTTAACACTTTTGTCTATAATGTTTGAAGGTTTAGACACTTGAAGTCACAACTGAACTTGAGAGGGGATCATCGACTTTTTGTCTTTTCGAGTCCTGTTGCTCCTCCTGGTTGTGCTCCTCTTCAGCGGCGCGTTTCTTGGCTCCCTCCGCGTTACTCGTGTGCTGCCCTACCTCACTGATGACTCCACCTTTGAATCGTACAATAATAGCTGTCATATTGTCGCAACCAGTCCCATCGCCCATCGTGCTCGGCGCCAGGCAGTGGTCGAACATCTGTAAAAACAAAATCGTGTTTTTTAAAATTATATAGCTTTAACCCTCAAGTAAAGTAAATATCAATAGCTTATGCTAACGATACAAACCTCCTCACAAATCTGCGACAGCCTCTCGCGACCTTCGACCACCCTCGGCAGAATGAAGTCACAAACGTCTTGACTAGACATAAAGTTCCAGATACCGTCACACGCCAGCACCATGAACTGATCCTTCTCTGCATCGATCGTTAACGTCTTCACATCGGGCAATGCCGTGATCATCTGTTCCTTAGCACCCAAATCTTTATTCTGTTTGTAGGAGTGGTCGCCGATGGCACGTGATAGGTTGAGACCACCGTTTATGCGGCCGTCATTCGAGACTTTTCCACCAGCTTTGGTGATTCTTTCAAGTTCAGGGGTGTCCTCTGGTTTGTGGTCTATTGACATGTCTACTGCTTTTCCCTCTCTGCAAATGATGCAGCGTGAGTCTCCAGCATTCGCCACAAATAGCTCATTACCTATAAACATTTTAAAAAAAATGTTATGTAATGAATTAATGGAACTTCTTCTCTTCTTCTTCTTCTAGCATGTCATTGTATGTAACTTACCCTTGAGCAGTGCTACCACTGCTGTGCAGCCACTGTCGTTGCCAGGCTCCTCATTCATAGACATGTCCTCTCCATCTTCGTCACTTGATTCTGCCTCCAATTCATCGTCTTCTTCCTCCTCCCCATCTCCTACAAATAGTAGCATTGTATGATGAAAATGGTGTCATTAACATATTTTGTTGCATACGAGGCTCGGAACGGCAGCCAACAAAAAAAAATTAACGATATAAAAGAACTCACGAATCTTTCCTTGGGAAATACCCAAATCAACAATCTACTCACCATCATTCGAGGACTCCTCAACACCATTAACATTTTCCTCATCAGACGAGTTGACCTCTCCTCCCTCGAAGGTTTCGTCATTGGAGTCGCTCTCGTCGTCGTCTTCCTCAGCGGCCTGGCGCAGTAAGGATTCGTACACGGCAGCAGCAGCGCGTCTCATCTTCGCCTCTTTAGGCCTGCCCTTACCATCTGAACTTGATACTGCTGCAGCTTTCTCTGAAAAAGTTAATTTAGTTGTAAAATAAGCCTTGTGTTAATGGTTAACGTTGATATTTAGCGACTGTTTTTCAACTTTTACTGCTAAGCACGCATCTTATTAAGGAAATCCCAAAGGGAAAGATATCAAACAAATTACCTTTCCCCTTTGCTGGCGTGGCCGAACCATTGGATGACGTTATATTACTTTCCTCGCCATCAACTTGCTTGGAGTCAGTGACCTCTCCATTACAAGCGTCAGAAGTAGCACCATTGCCCGTAGCTACTGAGCTCTTGGCATCTGCACTCTGTTCTGGCTGAAGGCAGTTGTCTTCAGAACTGTCTGGGGCAGTAGAATTGGCTTTGTCTACCTCCATAGCAAGTGGCTCCTTGGTTTTCTCGGTAGGTTCACTAGTCGAGACCTGTGAAGTATTAGTAATGGTTATCACGGGATATGGACCTGGAGTTTTTTTTCCTGCATTATCAGCTATATTGGTTGTCCTTATAATTGCATTACAAAATGAGTCCACCTTTGAATCAGTAATTGTAACTTACGCTTTATTCTAACCATGACGGACATACAGTTCTTAATACGAAAACTGACATAAAGTGGATCTGCGCGAAATTAAAATTTTCTTACGTTTTTGCAATTTGCAAGTTAGATATGTTCCAGAAGAACTTTTCCAAAAGAAATTTGTTCATGTGTAACACAAATCTAACTTAGAGAGATGTATTATGATTATAATTCTGTAAATACATATCTGTTATAGTCGCGAATCATATTTTGATCAAGATACAACCTGACATGACCTGCTAATTGCAAAAAACGTAAGAAAATTTGAATTTTGTGGGCTATAACTACGGATTCACCTTAAGAGCAGAGTCTAAGTTGTCAATTTTGTATTAAATACTTTACCGCAGTCATAATAAAGTTCAAAACCCAATAACTGGCTCAAAGGTTTAAGTTTGAACTAAAGTTAGAACTTGTTTTGTAATAAGACGGTAAATAGCTTGAAAAAGAAGAAAACAGAACTCACTTCTCCATTGACATCCTTATCATCTTCGTTATAGTTTGTGGAAGAGACACCTCCAGCATCAGCATCTTCATCTGCATTGCTGCCCTCTGCAGCTTCCTTCGTAGAAGACAAGCCATTCTTGCTGGATGAAGCCTCTAGACTTGGCAGGCTTAAGCCTGCAATAGCTAAACCAGAACTGGAGCCTGATCCACCAGCACCTAATATTAAACGAAGTATGAAGTTAAAACAAAATAATATCTTTTTTTTTTGTGGCCATAGACAACTTAAGGCCGCGCGCAATATGGACACGAATTTTTATCGTACGTAAACGTATGATCGTGATCGTACGAATTGAGTGCGCACACTGAATACGTTTTTCTCCGGAGTTCGTGTGATATCGCATTGAACGCACGAATACTACCGACGTCGGAACTAAACGTACGTATACGTACGGATAACTCGCACTCAGTCTGCGCGCTCCCTTAGTACTTGGAAGGTCGGGATCGTTCGTGCGTGTTCGTATGTGTTCGCACGACCTTAATCTTGCCCAAGCAGGTTGTTAAGCTGTACTTCCCTCTCGAAGAGAGAAGGCCTGTTCCAGCAGTGGGAACATAGGCTGATTAAGCTAAGCTAAGCTGTACTTTACACTTGGATGTTGATCTATTTAGAACATAATGAAGACCACAATAAAGAGCACTATTACATTTCACTATGATTACTAACTACGATTCATAAACAAGATATTTGATGTTTTGGTTTGGATAAAGAAGAATATTTTAAGAGCGTTTATACTGAAAGTGGGCAACGACGCAAATAGATTTCAAATATTTCGCTGTTTTGATTAATTTCGCAATATATGTATGGAAATAAGAAAAATGCGTAACTAGTGAACTAAAATATTGATTATGAAATGCAATAATTAATATTGTAACACCGAATATTTAGTTTCAATGTAAAAGAAGTATTTGGAAACTTTCCAAACGCCTTTTTAACACCTAAAACGGTTAAAACATCAAATTCAGTGTTATAATTGCATTTCATTATTTATTTTCTAGTTCACTAGTTAGCCATATTTCTCATTTCCATACAGTAATATTACCAAATTAATCAAAACAGCGAAACATTTGTTAGCTATTTGCGACGCCAACTTTCAGTATTAACGCTCTTAAGTAATATTGGTTTAAATGGACATTTTATTTCTGCGGGTTTTTTTTTCTTTAGGTACATAGTTTTTAATTTGTACCTAAAGAAAAAAAACTTGGAAACTTGTAAATGTCAATTGCAAGCTCTAATTGTATAGATGCACTGCAAGCTTTCTGACCAATAAATAAATAAATAAAATTAGTTTAATTTAAAGATCGTCGAGCTATAAGTACGCGTACTTCCTTGCTGAGCAGCTGTCACTAAAATGCTACCTTTAACATTTTCCAATATTAAGTACACTACTTCTTGGTTTCTCGGAGCGAAACTCGAATATTCGGAATTCACTGAAATGGCATAATTAATAAATATCCATATACCTGAACCGCCAGCTTCCTCAGTGTTCTTCTTGGCGCGAAGGCATGGCGACAATGGGGTGGCGGTATCACCGAGACGTGCACGGTGAAGAGTGCTCAGCCTATTTTCGTATTTAGCCAATACTTCCTATAATTTTTATAACAATTAATATTTCTTGTCAGTTTCAATATTGTTTGTCAGACCATAATCTATAGCTATACAAATAAATTAAATTGAAGTGTTTGTTTGTAATGTCAAAATAACAGCTTTTTACTAAATTAAAGTATATACTAGAGATGCGCCGAATGTTCGGCCGGATATTCGTATTCGATATATTTTTTCATGTTCGTATTCGGCCGAATATTCGGTTGATTTGCCGAATAATTACCGAATATTTAAATTATTATTACTTAATATTTAAAAAAAAAACATGTGTGTGTATGTTAATGTCGAGGTAGAAGCACTACGCCCCGTTCCCCGTGAATTGAACCACACATTTACTCAATCACACTTCACTTTTATCTTGTCACTTTCGTTTTCATTAAAAAAATTCCACACATGCGATCTTTTACGTCCACTCATCTTCAAAAACGTTCATCGACGTAATATATTATTACGTCGATGAACGTTTAGATTAAAGATAATTTTTAAACAATATTATGCGAGAACTGCAATATGTAACCGAAAGAGCGAGCCGTGCTAGCGCGAGGGGCCGCGAGTTGAGCGCGGGGCAGAGGGGGTGGTGGCAAACGCCGCCCAACCCGACCGAAAAACCCAAAGGAACAGCCGAAAAATCGAAATTGAAATTTTGACGGAACAACATCTGACGGGTCAGCTAGTCATAAATAAAAATCCACAGCTGAAAATGCGCCTCAAATAAGAAAAGAAAAAAAAACATAATCACTTAGCATCCCGGACAGATGGGTGATTACTTGGTTAGTGGGAAGCAGGAAGTCATCATCTTCCTGCCCTTGTCCCATGTTACTTGGGGTGACAAGGGCAAGGTTTCTTTTTCAACAAGGCAAGGTTTCAACCGTCAATCACACAATCCATCCAACTTTTCTTTGGCCTTCCTCTCCCGCTCCATCCATCAACATTTATATTCATCACTCTTTTAGTCACATGTGTTTCCTCTCTCCTCATCACATGCCCATACCAGGCCAAACGATTTCCTTTCAACTTTTCTGTCACTGGCGCCACTTTTAAGTTTCCCCTTTATCCCCTTATATACTCATTTGTTACTTTATCCATGTTCGTCAGTCCACACATCCATCTCAGCTACATGCAATCTTCTTCATCAGTACGACAGGCCTTATCACGGACTTCTAGATTTTCCCCTTTAACTTGAGAGGCATCCGTGGGTCGCAAGTTGTTCCTGTGACCTGTCGCCATTTCATCCATCCTGAGTTGATCCTTCGCGTTACATCTCGGTCTATCCCGCCATCCTCTTGGACAAGCGACCCGAGGTACCGAAAGTCGGAGCAGATCGATAAGGGAGTTCCATCGAGAGATATGGGCACAGGACTGGAAGGACCGCCAAAATCACAAAACAAGTACTCTATTTTGGTCCGACTTAATCGCAGGCCAATGGTCTCCAGTCTTTCCCACCACACCTCCAATCTGCTCTGGATCTCTAAGCCACTCTCGGCAACCAGCTCGATGTCATCAGCAAACTGCAAACCCCAGGGAGCCTCTTCCTGGATATCCGACGTAAGAGCGTCCATTATCACCAGGAAGGGGTAAGGGCTGAGTGCTGACCCTTGGTGAAAGCCGACATCCCACTGTAGACCGGACTTGAGTACTGCATCGACTGTACATAGCTTGAATCAACTGCACATACTTCCATGGCACATAGTTCTCCTTAAGGTCCCACCACAAAATATGATGAAGTACTCGGTAGTATGCCTTTTCGAGGTCAACAAATACCATGTGCATATTTTTATACCTCTGTATTAGTGGGAAGCAGGAAGTCAATTATAATCAGTGATCGGAGTAGGTAGAGCTATTTTGGTTCAATGACCGCAAACGTTGATGTTAATATGGACAATCCCCGGGATTCTTACTGAAACTCTCGGATTATAAAAAATATTAATTGGATTTTTTTTATTAACAAGGATAAAAGAAAGCTTGTCTTATATATTGGCAGTGAGCGCACGACGTTGTCAAACTAACATCAGCGAAGCGTTGCTAATTTCCCATGCGCACACGCGCGATGTTGCCGCTCAGGTGTAACGTGAGTACTTGTTTATACAAAATTGTTACAGAAAATTAAAAAAAAAATACATTTAAAAATTAAGGTTTTTAATTTCATTAACCTGAAACCTGTCCTTCTTATACCTACCCGTCGGAGGGGAGGAGGGATATGTAAAGACGTGAATAGCTTTTTACAAAGTAGTTTCTAACTTATTTAATAATATATATTTCAAATCCCGGGATTCCGAGTGTCCATATTAAGACAACGTATTGTAAGTACAAAAAATAGCTCTGCCTACTCCGATCACTGATTATAATAATATATTATTTTACAATTTGCCTATAAGCACCCTCTACAGATGTAACCCTGTAAAATACTATGGTTCTTTTGTTACCTACTGAAAACCTACACACAATAGCAAAAATATTGCTAGATCCCTTGTGGAAAAAACCTGATTTAAATAAAAGCTATTACTTTAAGTATAATTAATTCAAATAATAGTTTACCTGTAATGGGAGCTTCGCTTCTTGAAATAAGTTGCTCACATTGTCATCTTCAGATTCTTCCTCATTATCACTGGGGCCTGGTGGATTTATTTCACCTAAAATAATTGACATAAAACAAAATTAAAAACAAACATACTACCATGCAAAATAAAATGTTGCCACTAATAAATTAACACAGAATGTTTTTCTGCATAGAGCATACCTAGAAGTAGAAAACAATCAAAATCTCTAGTAACAAAAAGGCATTGTGCAAGTGACACCAATTTTAAAATTTTACTTTAATCCCATGTAATTGCATCGAGTTTCATAATAGCAGAAGCAAAACTGATTATTTTGGAATGTTATAGAGGGTTATTAGTTATACGTCGGCTATCCGGCGCGGCGCGGCGTGGATGTAGGAGAGGTCATTTGCGACCAAATTACCTCTAATGACCCCTATGCCAATCATTTGAGTAATTTGACATTATATATTTTATAATGAACTAGCTTTTGCCCGCGGCTTCGCCCGTGTGGATGTCGCAAAATATACCACGGAAACGTACTACCGGGATTACATACCTAATAGCCGAGGAAAAGGTTATTGACCTCCTACCGCTGCGCTCGCGTTGGCGTCAACCATATTATTTTGTTACATGTAATTTTGAATCTGTCATAACTATTCATTTAAATGATATGATGTCAAGGCATATTCTAATCTAAATTAAATGACCAATTTACATAACATATTTTATTGGATAAGGATTAATATAATACCGGTCGAAATAGCTTCGGAAATAACACTTATTCTGAAAGATAACAATCGTTACTGTGGGTCATCCTTGGAAGATAGACATATGCCATTGTGGACTTTTTTGTTGAACTTTTTAAGATGAACGATCCTGTACAACATAAATTTTATTAAATTTATCTCTCGGTTTACGCGGCGCACGCCAATAAAGCTCTCAGTTGGCATGATTTTTTCCGATACCTTCAACAATAATCTTCATATTCCAGACAATTACACGAAATCTTAATAAATTATACACCAAAACCTTCCTCACTAATCATTCCATCCATTGGTGAAAACCATTTGAAATCCGTTTTTAGTTTTTGTGTTTATCGCCTTCAGACACAGACGCGGCGGGGGACTTTGTTTTATAATATGTAAAGATAAGTATGAAATAAAAATATAAAATGTCAAATGACTCGAAAATTGTTGACATTTGCATAGGAGTCAAAAGGGGTCATTTGCTTGTAAATGACCTCTCCTACATCCCCTTAATGCCGACATATAACCAATAACCCTGTATATTTTAATATCTCATCATACCAATTCCTTGAAAGTATTTTAATAACTTTTGGTTCACAAATAATTTGTTACTCCTGTAACTGGAAAATATTGATTGGTATTGTAAATATGCAATTAGAAGGGATAAATAATAACAGATCACAACAATGCTCAAAATTTCAAATATATTAAAATAACATGACAGAATGGTTTATGTTTTGTGAGTCTAATCTCTAATAGTGTAACCACACTAATAAACCATTATTATAGGAGATACTATGACACCAAACAAACAATCTAATTCAACAAAGCAAACAACTGTAACAGTTATAGAATATTTAGAAATAAAGAACACAATATTTTGTGAGAAAACATTTAGTCACATTTTGAACTTATCCATAGAATTTATAATAATATTCAAATGATATGAAATTCTTAAAATTTCATAAAGTTGTAAATACAGTGAATCTTGTTATTATGCAAACATTTGACCTCTACCACATAATGCTATTCCAGTCACACTTAAGTCATCAAAACTTTCAATTATTGTCACTATCTCATAGTAAAATACTGTTGAATTTATCACAACTTAACACAATCAATAACTGCAGCTGTTTAGTTAGTACACTACGGATGTTACCATAACCTCTAATTATTTGATGAAAACAAATCACTTGTTTTTGTAGGTTATATTTAGCATGATCAGTTATATTGTGAAGACACAAGAAATTGGAACAGTTATGGTTGGAAATTTACAGTGCTGCTTACATATTATTATTCAATATTAAATGGGTAAAACTAAGCAACTCACCAGCAAGCTCTTTCAGAATGTCCATAACTTCTTTACTGGCAATGGAAGCGTCAAATCCGAGGAAAGCATCTTCTAAAGCTTTTGTGAGGTCTCCACTTTTGTAAGCATCTGTGTTTTTGATAAAATTTGGCAGATTTTGTGAACAATATGTAGCCACTTCAGCTCCCCCATGGCCATCATACACAGCAAACAGTGATGTGTTTGAGTCATACTCTAGGATTGTGTTGTGTGCATCCTAGAATTTTAGAGGACTTATTATCATCACATTATCATTATTATAGAACTTTGATTATGATGCTTTCTAAATGTATAATACCAGATAGGGTTAGTATTTATGAATACAATACTAAAAGCTTTCTTCATATTAAATAGCTCTATACTACTAGTTTGACTCTTTCAAGCGTAGGCATTCCGAATTGAAAACCTAGGCCGTCTAAACTTTTTATACGGCAAAAAATCTCTCAGTAAATAAGATCGTGCATTGGACATTGGACATAGTAAAATGCCTCGACATTTTAAGATAGCGCTAACCATGAACGGTGAATATCACATTGATAGAACTATATATTTATTGATAACTGATCGATCGGAGGTAGTGATTGCAATTGATATGTAATAAATATCGATATTTACAAAGACAGAAATATAGTAGCACGAACGAAACAATAAAGTACCTCTTGATTGACACGCCATCCCTGCATGGAGCTTGCGCCGCACTCAAGTTTATCGTTAGCTTCATCGCTGGACACTTTTTCCGTTACGGGTTCAGACAAATACGCACCCATATTGGAATGTTATTAACATGAATTATAATTACATAAAATAAATAAATGAGGCGCGAAAACCTCCGAAAAAACGCACAGGCGGCAAGCTAACCACAGAAGCTAACCAGAGTCAGTCAACCGCCGAGAATGGGTGGGGCTGCCAATAAAAATATTTCAACTCCACCAAACTAAGCTCAATTTTTTCTGTTTGGTTATTTGCTTGGTAGTTTTAGTAATTCAAGTATTTTGTATAAATCTGAATTTTGACGGTTTATTCGATTTACATTTACTTAAAAATATGTAAATCAACACCCCTGGCTGTATGCTAGTGTTACCAACCGGTGAACTAGCTCAGAGAGCTGCCACAGAGCATGTAATAGAGCTGCATCTATTCACAAACATTCGATACGCTTCCGTGCCGAATCGAAAATCAATCAACGTTATCTGTTCACAAAATCCGAAACCCGTTTTTTTTACAGTTGAATCTAAATAGACGACCGTTATTCTCTCGCCAGCGTTTTGCAGTCGGGGACTAGGTAAATCAAGTAACAGAAAATGTATCATTTGCTATTCGGAAGCCTGTCGAATGGTTGTGAATACCTATGCAGATGTTGTAGGTCTGACGATAGTTCGGAGTTGAATCCAGATCACAGAACATTTATACTCTACGAGATCCTGATCATCCAGATGTATATAGAAGTAGAGTGCTCGCAAAATAAGTCTGCGTGCAGGCCAGTGCCACCAGTTGCGCGTAGGCTTATATTACGCGCACTCTAGGTCATGTTTTTATGTAAAAGATGTAAATCCGCCCTATTATGTGTGTATTTAATAATGATTCTAATTATTATTATTCCATAAATACATAATTATTGTAACGAATCATATTAAAATCAACATGAAATTTCAGATTGAGCTGCTACATAAAATGTAAGATTCCGACTCCACGGGCTACCTTGGCAAAGATTTAACCCGTAGATAAACAATTTGTTTTTCCCCACATCAAATAAGGTGAATGAGACATTGGGGTTTTTTAAACACTGAGAGCTCTTCATAGGTGGCAGCACTGTTGTCCATCCACAAACCGCTATAAAACTTACATACTCTGTGCCGCTATATGTTGTGCCGATCACAAATTAAACGAAAACGATTGCGACTTTTTATTACAGTTAAAAGACGGGCTAAGGAAAAGGGAAGCGTTTACCACTGGTAAAAAAGCAGCTTTAGTAGAAAAGTCCATAAATTATGAACGTTTTATAATTTACTAGCTGCGCCCAGCGGTTTTACCCGCATTAATCTCGATCCCGTGGAAATATCGGAACAAAAAGTATATGAATAAAAAGTATGTGCCTATGTTCTAATCCGTTCAGCCGTTTTAGCGAGAAACCGTAACAAGCAATCAAACTCACTTTCACATTTATAATATTAGCAAGAATAGGTTATTTTTTGTTTGTTGACTTACTTTGTTGCCTAGTTCTTTTTTTGTTGAAGACTGGAGGCGTACGACAGGAATAACTCGATCGGAGTTGAGAACCAACTCGAAGATAATCTTCCTGACTAAAAAACTTCATTGCATAGATTTATAGAGATCATTATTAGTGGGTATTTTACATTCTAGCTAGGTCATTATAATTCTATCTACAATATAACTGAAATAAGTTATTTAATAATAAAAGAAAATTATTAAGAAGTGTGAATGTTCTAACAATTTAGAATTACCGCGGCGCGTCATGATCTTTTGTATTTTTTTTTAAATGTCTGTTTGTAGTTTTGATTTTAAATTTGGTCTTAAAATAGAGATGGGCCAACTATGACTTAGGCCAACTAGCCGAGTCGGCCAAGCCGATCATTGATTTCCGTTGAGTTTGGGCGGCATCGACAAATAGGTTATGAACGTTCTTTATTCGAATTGTAGAAGCTCTCGTTTAGAATTTATTTTTTGTTATAATTATATTTTTACTACCAAATCGAGCAGTGGTGACCCATTGTTAACGGCCGCGACTTACGAGTTGTAGGTCGTGGGTTCGAACCCGGAGAGGCGCTTTACTTTGTGTAAATTACTTCATCACTACTACTTTCAAAACGGTGGAACGGTGGTAATGAAGGAAAACATCGTGAGGAAACTGGCATGTCCTAGAACCAAAAATTCTATGACATGACATCTACCAACCTGCACTGGGCCCGTGGATTACAGCCCAGTCCTTCTCACAGAGAAAAGGTCTGTGTTCCAGCAGTGGGAACCTTATAGGATGATTAATTAGTAAGTACAGACGCCAGCAGGTTAACCTACCCGAAATTGTCAAAATTTCCGAATCAACTTTGAACCTTATGCTTTAGTGATAAAGTTGAATATCTATTAAAGTAAATTGACAGATTGTAGTTGGTTGATGTGCTGGCGTCTGTAACTGGGCAACCGAGCTCTGCTCGGATGAAAATATTATTACTATTTTTGAATTTAGTTTTCTGAATTTTCCCTGATATGAGACCTAGCTAGATCGATGTTTTGTTCCCGTAAACCCCTATATGCAACTTTTATTGAAATCGTTAAAGCTATTTTCGAGAGCGTGATTACAAATAAATATATATACAAATATTGCTCTTGACTCTTGAAAGATAACTAGGTTCATTAATATTTGAAAACTAAAATGGTATTTAAAATACACACCTTATTTCACACATCTTATTTTCATCATACGCAAATATATATTATATTGAACTTAATGGCGACTTGCCCGTATGTTTATAGCAATTATGATAAAAGAGACTCGATAAATGAGGAAATGGTGTCTGATAGATAACAAATATGAATGTAAGCAAATAACGAGTATTGATATTTTATCTCTTATTATACCTAACTTAAACACGACGGTGGTATAAGAACAATTATAGTAGAAGCGTGATAGTAGTAGCATGGATTCTTTATACGATCGCGCGCTGTCTGATGTAGGTCAAGAAGGAAAATTTCAAATAAGATTTGATATTTTTTATAATGTGTTGCTTAGCGGATTGTGGTCCATGGCATATAATAATATCATATTAGCGCTCACAATTACTCCGCATTTATGCAAATTTCCTGAAAAACCTGCTAATTTAAGTGAATATTTATGGAAGTTGAAATACATTCCTACGTAAGTTACACATTTAAAGTGAAATTATATTACTAAGTTTCTTATAGTTAGGTGTGTTGTGTGTGTATTATAACTTATTTATCATAAATTATGTTGCAATTTAAGTGTTGAAGATGCATCCGGAGGAACAAAATTTAGTGACTGTTTAATATATACAAGCCAAGAAAACAATGATACTGAAGGTAATGCTTACTATAGTTTTATGTGAGCTTTTCTTAGAATATGTAATTTTATCTAAATTTTAATGAAAATGATCGTTTTCAGAGTGTAGTATCTATGATTATGACAGGACTTGGTTTGAAGCAACAGTCCCGTCCGATAACAATTGGGTTTGTGAAAATGAGCTATATGTGGCAAATATTTTTTCGTATAGTAAAATTGGAGAAACCGTCGGGTCTTTTATTTTTGGGTGGTTTGGAGATGTGTGAGTAGTAGTTATAATATTGTTATTGTTTTATTGATAAAGACATAGGAATAACAAACAAACCTATTAAATAATTCTAATCTTACGTTTCCTGAGAAAAAAATCGATAAGTTAGTTCGACTTAAACTTTGATTTTCTCTTTTCCAGATACGGACGCAAACCCACCTATATTATATCTTTAGCTATGCTGATAATTGGTCGATTTATATCAGTAATAGCTAGTTCTTCGTTTGTATTATTTGCAATCGGGTGTATCATAGCTTCCTTGCCATCATGGTCAGCTTCGCAGAGTACAGCTATTATATCCATGGAAATATCTTCTCCTAAGCGACGAGCTGATGTGGCAAAATTAAGATTAGTCTCCACTAGTTTTGGCCTGTGCATAATGCCTTTGTTTTACTGGTGGCTTAGGAGTTGGAAAAAATTCATGATTTTTACAACAGCATCGCAGTTGCCTTATTTACTGTTTTCTTGGTACCCAACAATTTACCTTTCTTGATCAGATAAAAGTATTTTTTTTGTTGAATAACTAGTAATTTTTTTAATAATTTCAGGAAATTAATAGAATCTCCACAGTGGCTTTGGGTAAACAGAGAATATAACAAATGTATTCAAATACTTAAGCACATAGCAAACGTAAACAAAACTAAGCTGAGTACCAGTGTCGAGAACGAAATATTGACAAGCGAACAAGATGTGATAGCTAGCAAAACGGAAGCCTTAGGACCATTAGCATTATTTTCTGGTTGGCGATTAGCTATTAATACGATCTTACAACTATTATTGTGGTAAGTATATTGAAAAGACTTAAGAACAGTATAATCGGAAAGTAGGTATTATACCTATTTACGTTTGTTAAATTCTGTGTACACTCACTTTGTTTGTTTTTGAAGGATCTGCGTTTCGATAAACTACACGGTGGTTTTATTAAGTTCCGTGGAAAAGTCCAGTGGAAATCCATTCTTGGACTTTGCTTGGCAATCTTTAGCCGAAATTCCTGGATTTTTTATAGCATCGTGGCTAGCAGATCGTATCGGCCGACGATACACAGGAATGATTTCAACAGCGTTAACAGCTTTAATTTGGATCGTTTATGGTTTTCGTGATATTAGTAAGTACCTATTGTAGAATACAATGAAAATTTTGATTACATTATGATTTATAATTTTATAATTTCAGGTAATACAGAATGGCTTAAAAGTCGATGGTTGGGTACTTCTCTGGTTATTACAAACAGATTAACTATAACTGTTTCCTATTACATAATTAATTTGTTAAATATGGAACTTTATCCAACGTGCCTTAGACAAACAGGGATGTCATTAGGAAATGTAGTGAGTGGTGGTGCAGCTGCATTAGCACCGTACATTTTACATTTGGTGAGTTTTTTTTCTGGATAGTTGTATGAAATAACACAGAAATGAATTAAATTATATTTTAATGAGGTCTATCATCTTTTTAGGGTCGTCGGTTTGATGTACGTTATTCAAGTGCTATATTGATTGTCACGACTATACTTGGCGGAGTTTTGACGTCGTTCTTTTTACCTGAAACTTTGAATGTAAAACTGCCGGAAACCTTAGAAGACGCCCAAAGATTTGGCAGACTTAATCAAACTTATTACATATCCGTAAATCTTATAGATGAGACAGTAGACTCTAACCTACCTGTTATTTAAAAAAAAATCGTGACTGAACAGTTGAAAAAATACATACTTACCCAGAATAAACGTGACTGTGGTTATTGAAGCCTATATATCCTTCCATTTAAATCTTAGATTGAAGTAGAGGTATTAAAAACCAATGTGGGTATTATTCGTCATGGTATTTGGTTGATACCTATGCCGTTTTAAATAACACACAAACTAGCTTCTATAGCGCGTGGCGCGCTTAGAATGTAAGTCCATGTTTGGACGGACGTTGGAACACGTTGCAAAAACACACTGTTGGATTTTCAACCCTCGGCGCTAAGCAGAGCGTTGAAAATCCAGTGCGGTGATTTTTTTAATGCACTGGATTCTCAACGTTCGGCTCAACACCGAGACTTGAAAATCCTGTGCGCGATAAAATCCCGCCGCGATATTTTTACGTCCGTGCTTCCGAATAAATATTAAAAAAAAACGTATTTTCATATTTTCCGCCATAAGGAAGTAAAATTATATATATAAAAATTATATAACAAAAAATTGTTGCTACCAGGTTACAAAATAAATTTCCCTGAAACTAAGCTCGCCTAGTCGGCTTTTTCAACAACATATTGATGCATCGCCCGATTCGACTAAAGTCTGTACTCTTCTACAAAGTACCTAAACTCTATGTTAGTCTTTGGGTGGATTAGAAATAATTACGGGATTTTGTGTTGGTGAATTTTCTATTTATCAGTGAATAATGAATATGTAGTTAATTATGTGATAATGCAATCATAAGTCGAAATAATTCCAATTTTGATCAGAGCTTTAATACGAGGTGTCGTATTATCGTAAAACTCGTATTATTCCAATAACGCTACAAGATTTAGTTGCTAAAATGTCGGGCGACCACAAAACATTGATAAAAGGCAGCCCGTCGCAGTACGTGAAGCTGAATGTGGGCGGAACGCTGTTTTACACAACTATCGGCACACTGACAAAGAGTGATAATATGCTGAGAACGATGTTCAGTGGCAGGATGGAAGTGCTAACAGATTCCGAAGGTATGCTCAACTTGTTCATATTGAACTTTGTTATCACGCATTTATCAATTTTATGTACCTAATGGGTATATAAGTATATGCAATAAATTTCGTTAAACCGATGTCCTTTCTGTTATAGGATGGATACTTATTGACCGCTGTGGAAAACATTTCGGCACCATACTAAATTACCTCCGTGATGGCACTGTGGCACTCCCTGATAGTTACCGTGAGATCATGGAACTGCTGGCAGAAGCCAAATACTTTCTGATTGAAGAACTCACTGAATCTTGTCAACAGGCGTTGGCTAAGAAAGAAAGAGAAGCAGAACCTATTTGCAGAGTTCCCTTGATTACTTCTCACAAGGAAGAACAACTGCTTATTATGTCAACATCTAAGGTAGATACATAGCAAGTAATATACCTATTGACTTTTTTGTTAATAGGCAGCCAGGTAGATAGTTGGCTTAAAACTACCAGTGGAAAAGTATTTAACTATCTAATCTTGTTATACTTATTTGAATATTTTTTAAACAGTTTTCTAGACCAATTTGGTCCATATCATATCTTTGTTCACATTGTTGTAATACAATTGTATTATTACTGTTTCAGCCTGTTGTCAAACTCCTGATAAACAGACACAACAACAAATACTCATACACAAGCACATCAGATGACAACCTATTGAAGAATATTGAGTTGTTTGACAAGCTCTCTCTACGCTTCAGCGGGCGTGTCCTATTCATAAAGGATGTGATTGGTTCAAATGAGATCTGCTGCTGGTCATTCTTTGGACATGGCAAGAAATGTGCTGAAGTCTGCTGTACTTCCATTGTGTATGCAACTGACAAGAAGCACACGAAAGTTGAGTTCCCTGAAGCAAGGATTTATGAAGAGACATTGGGAATTTTACTATATGAGAGCAGGAATGGACCTGATCAAGATTTAATACAGGCGACATCATCGCGCGGCGCTGTCGGCGGATTGTCCTGCACCAGCGACGAGGAGGAGGAGCGGTCTGGCTTAGCCCGACTCAGGTCCAATAAGCAGAATAATCAATCTTAGCGGTTACAGTCGGGCTTGGCGCGCCTTCGAAGCTCGAAACGGACTAATGTCTGATACCAGGCTGGCTTCTTTTTGCCTTTTTGCTGGCTGCCCTGCTTTGGTCTGTAGACTTAATTGAGCTGTGTCCTTCATATTGGTCAGCTAGACCACTTTTCCATGGCTCTCTTGATTGTGGAGGAATGAAAATGGCATGAGGCATTTATGATTATAGTCAGATCATACTATGGACAACTTTCTGCTAACACTGTGTCTTTGTGTCTGTTCTGTGTCTAGTGAGTAAATTCTGCCAGAAGTTAAATAGGAGAAAACATGACATTAAAAGTGCTAAATATGATGCAGGACTTCTACATATCTTAGATTCATGATCCAATCTGTAGTGTATCTATTACAACAATGTGATTGATGTCTATATAGTATACGATTCATGAATGTATTTGATTA
The DNA here is from genome assembly GCA_949128155.2 of Xanthia icteritia. NCBI lineage: Eukaryota > Metazoa > Arthropoda > Insecta > Lepidoptera > Noctuidae > Xanthia > Xanthia icteritia. The sequence continues at coordinate 13,813,852 of OX421941.2, forward strand.
AATCTACAGTATTTGTTGTTCATGTGTAAAGTTAGGTGTAGTGAAAAATGCTGACATACAGTGAATGCTGAAGATTTGTCATATTGCAACATTATGAGCCTTTATTTGCAGGAGTATTGAACTATGTAAGTACTATTGGTGTCTTGAGGTATTGAAATGTACATTAATTTAATGTTTCATGATATGTTTATACAAGTGTAAAATTATAGTGTAATGTACTATCTAAGATTGTATGTGAAACAATGTGTACAAGCTTTGCAGTACATCTATGTCGTAACTCTAATATAATATAAAGTAATTTTACGCTTATTCTTAATCACATAATTTTCACAGCTCAAGTGATTTGCCAAATCAATGTTGTCTAGTATTAAATCTTGTTCCTGAAGCATCTTTAGTGGATGAAGCTCATAATTTGATACCAACTTATGTTGTTAAGATTTATTCTTATGTCCCCTTAGGTCATGACAAGAATCCTTTAGAAGTGAAATGTCTATATTAAATCATTTGTGTCTGTTTGTCAATATTCTTATTAATCAATACATGATGTAATAGATTACTGCATTGCACTACTATTAAGATCTTTGTCACTGGATTGCCAAATTCTTGGTATATTGTAAATAAAGGCATAAATACATAATACACATGGAATAGATAGTCTTCAATTAGTAGATATAAAGTTGTTCTATAATTATGATAAACTCTTACACTGAATGTTGTAAGTCATGGTGTGTATGATTTTGCCAAATGATGTAGATAATGTGAGTGTAGCCACGGCTACACATCAAGCTATACAATTCCAGTATAAGCTGACCACGCAATTGACGGAAATTCTGTACAATGCGAGATTAGCATAAACTGGAAATGTATAACTTGATGTGTAGCCGTGTGTACATGATTGAATATTTTTTATTATTATTACGAAAAAATAAAAGAATATGGAATGGTATTAAGGTAGTTCAGATTATCTGCACAGTCTAGTCTGATATTTTATTGTTCCATTAGAATTTTTATAAAATGAGGAGATAACGTCACTACAGGTGCTGCATTAAAAAAAAACAATTGTAAAGCAGCACCTCTGAAGTATAGCTTGTCCACTCTGAAATGACGCGCCCCATTCCCGCATTACCCATAGAAATCCGCATTACCGTGTACGTAAATGCGGTAGTGGGGCGCGTCCTTTCAACAGTGGACAAGCTACATTAAGATTTTAGTATTCAGATGTGTGCGTCGTACATTAGCACACGTGCATAATAAGAATCATTTAATTTTACAAAATACTAGTTTCACCCAGCAAAGACATTTTCATTCATAAAATAAAAGTTAGATTTAGGAAAATAAGTATGATGAATATAATTAGAGGCTAATTAAATATATCCGTGACTACCGCCGGACCAGCAACGCCAATCGCTTCCATATTTGGTAAAAAACTAATACAATTGCTGCTAATAATTAGTACTCGAACAACAAAATTGGTAGGTACCTTAGTAGTTTTCGAAAAAATCAACTTTGAAGGTGTTCAAATGACCAATTTTGTTGTTCGAGTATTAATTAGCAGCAATTGAGTACTAGTTATTTACCAAATATGGAAGCGATTGGCGTTGGTGGACCGGCGGTAGTCACGGACATTAATTAAATTGAAAAAATTGTGGTGGTCATTGTACAAAATGAGATGAATAAGGAGTCCCTCCAGTTACATTGCAAGACTGGTTTCATTACGATAGAAGCCATTTATTTGATTGGAGAATCTAGTTCATAACTATTGTAAAAATTATAACACTTCTAACTTGTTATATCCTTACAAAATATAATATGCTCACTGTTTAGATGTCTTCAATTGTTTTATTTATGTTGTGTGAATACTGATTTTAGGGCATTCATCAGAGTTGAGAGCTGCTGAGGCCAAGCAGTTTAATTAAACCATACATTGAAGTGACAGCTGTATTGTATTCATCAGTTTAAAACTATTTACTGAATTGTTATGCATTGATGCAATGTGTCACCCTGACCACCACCTCCATGGTCACCACCTTTTTTGGCAGGTGATATTTTCACCTACTTTAGAGTGAGGTGTGTACGAGTGCGACGTGGACAAACGCTAGGGCGTTTGTCCACGTCGCACAGTGGATCGAAAAATGGCTCTTGAAGACAGATATAATTATCCTATGTTGGATACAATCTGGTAGGCAAAATGGCAACTAATAATGTTATTTGCAAAAAAAAAATCTATGGACGCACAAAATCTCGTTAAGAAGTACTTATGTAAAAAAAACAAATAAATAGTTACTTAATCGTGTGCAAGAACATTATGGTTATTCTCTTGGTTCCGGAGATATAAGTATATAGCTCCATACATTTTTTTGTGAGTAGGTAACAGCACCGCCTATTCTGTACAGGAGCCGCAACCACCTGCTTTCTACGACTCAAAACGCCATCTATCGGTTAAGGGTGGAACAAACTTACACGACGACTACAGCACGCTTAGCATGACCACAATATTAGAAACTGGTTTTGTCGACGGAAGAATAGACAAAATGACAGATAAGCAATCCCAATCTGTAATTTTGTCTATTCTGCCGTCGACAAAACCCGTTTCTCTATGGTTGTCATGCTACGCGTGCAGATGCACAGAGTATGTAATTTTATGCAGGTAGGTACTTCAAGATGTATTTTTTGCAGTTTTCTTATATAAAACAATATAATAGTTTTATTTTTATTTAATAACAACTAATCTCCTTTCCATTTCCAAATTTCCCGTTATAATATTTAATCATTTCGCGAGTACTTCATTCTTACGTTTTGTTATCAAATAAAACAATGTCAGTGGCAATAAGCACGAATAGTGCAACGCTGGTGCAACGCCAAAAAGGAAAAAAAAAAAAAAAAAAAAATATAATAGTATTACAAGAGAATTGGAGATGGCATGGCAGCTGCTGGCACCGCCTAGCACGGAAGCAATGATCACAAAAAACGCTTTTACAAAAAAATAAACCAACGAAAAAAAAACCTGAAAAGAGAAACTTTTCGTCGGTCGTCATCACTGCAGGCCCTATCAGAATACCAGCGCTGTGACATTTATTATTAAATGTCGCAGCATCATGCTGAGATAGGAGCCTTTTGGCCTCGCACAGGACTTTGCACTTCATATTAATTTTTACTGTTTGTTTTTTATTTTTAGTGAGTGTGAGTTTAGTTTAATTAAGATCTCCTGTGCTTGTCCCAATAAATACTTTTTCTTTCTTTCTTTTCTTTTCTTTCGGTCGTTTTTTGTAAAAACGTTTTTTATTTTTCGCTTTTGAGTTAACATTTAATTTTATCTTTTTCTTCAAGTAAGTATAGAATTTCTTCAACGGCCTTCCGTCTCCATCATCAGACCCTCGATGACAGTCATACCCCAGTTAGGTATAAAGTTCTCATCAAGGTAAGCCAAGAAATAAGCCCACACGCGATGTAGCTGCTGTAAACTGCTGAGGAGCTCTCGCGACTGTTTTCCGTCTCCATCATCAGATCAACTCCAGGTCTTTATTATGTGGTTTTGTCATTAGAACTACATTATTTGGCGCGAAATTACAACAAAATCGGTTCGCAGTTGAAAATTCAGTACCTAGGTGAAAAATCAATCAACTCCAATTTTTTACCCTAGTTTTCAATTTTACATGGGACCAACTTCGAGGTATAGGTACCCTCCCTAATAAAACAAGATTTGTACAAATCGGACTATTCAGTAAAAAGTTACGCGTGATCCATACCAAAAAATATACGCGTCGACTTGACAACCTCCTCTTTTTATTTCGTCGGTTAAAAAGCAGGCTCGGGCCGCTTTCGAGCCTCAAGCGATATTACGTATTAAAGAAATGAAAAACTTTAAAATGCTGCAAACATTTTGATAGACTGCTCAACGCTTCACTGCCTGAAATTCAAGACTGAGGCAAAATTCATGGTGAAAAAATTGAGCAAGGGTTGCTCACATCCTTGATGATAGCAATTTCAAATAAGTATTGCTAAAAATAATGCTTTCTTTCATCAACCTTTCTCGTCGATATAGTCATGCTTTATCACATACAATGCACTCGTTGAGGCTCACCTCCTACTATGCTATGCCACCGCCCGCACCGTGTGGCGGCTGCGTTATGCTTATGCTTATGCATGGGGTAAACTATTTCTAGTGCACCTAGCTTCTGACGTTTCATAAATGCCCATGTAGATTTATATAAAATAAAAATATTTTGAATTTAATGTCAATTGTGATAAAAGAAACCCGGCGGCGCGCGGCTGTGCCTGCGATAGTTGTAGGGAGCATTTAGAATTCTCCAACCTTGTATTAGATTGTAGAACCTACCTGCTTAATTTTAGTCATGGGGAGCAGGTTCATCATTCAACATTCCAGACATTTTGTTCCAAAAATTACATAATTGCACATAACATAATGCAAGATACAGTTGTGATGGCCCAGTGGTTAAGGCCTCACCTCTCATGTACGAGGTTGTGGGTTCAAATCCGGGCAAATACCAATGTGACTTTTTCAATTCATAATTATGTACTTTCTGAGTTTATCTTGGACATTACTGACATTGGTGAAGGAAAAACATTGTGACGAAAACTTGACTAATAATATAATATAGTATTAATATAAGTCTGAAATCGCCAACCCGTCTTGAGCAAGAGTGGTGATTAAGAGGGAACAGGGCCTGCAAGGTAAAATAGGTATTTGAAGAAACTATTGCCGTCGTCTTACCTTAAGTCTGCCCCCATAGAGTGCGATAGGGATAGCTACAGCTCAGACCAATTATAACACCAAAAAAATTTAAGAAATCGATGTTTCGTATTTCTCTTTTTTCTCCTCGAAAACTAACCAATTCAATTATTTTAACAATAAAATTAAGAAAGAGTATGTCTAGGTTCCTATCATTTTCTTTTATGGTAAAAACTTTTCTAATTTGTCTGGTATTCCTCTTATCACGGTAGTAAAAATGGGGCATTTTTGTAATTTTTGGAAGGTCATATTTTCTTGTTGCTGAAAAGAAGGAAATAACAGGGATGTGACTACAGCAGACCTTAATTTTATGAAAAAAAAAATGATTGCTCTAGAGGCATTATTCAGGAAGAAAATAGGGGAATATTTGTATGGAGAATGGCAGGCCCTGTTCCATCTTAATGCTTGTGCCTTCTCTGTATGAGAAGAGGCCTTTGCCCTGCAGTGCTGGTAGCTGTAAGCTGGTATTATTATAACATAATGCTATATTATAGTTGTTTAATTAGAGGTCAATATGGAGCCTTTGCGTAGTAGTAGATGTTTCCTACTGATATAATATGATGACAATTCAGCCTAGCAGCAGTATGTGTGGTAAGATGTCATTTAGGTAAAATATACATAATATTATGACTAGTTAAATACTTTATTGAGTAGATAGAGGAGGAGATAGATTTCTTTTGTAACATTCTAAACTGCATAATGGAATTCCTGTTTTTGAACAGTTATACTTTTTTAAATTTTCACATCCATTCACACCACACTTTACTGGTTTTGGAGGGTCAACAGGAATTTTCCTATCCAATGGAAATGGTACGCCCGGTGGTAATGATAAAGAGATATCAGTTTTATTGTTTTTGTAAACTATCATTGGTTCTAGTTTCCTAGTTGGTTTGCCTTTTGACATATTCTTCAATTTAGATTCCTGCTTTTTAAGAAGTCTGTCCATTGTTTTCTTTTTATCTTTCTCTCTTTTTTCATCAGCCATCTGTTTACGTTTCTGTGACTTTAAGGCAGCTTTTTGAATGGCTTCTTCCGTCATTACCTTTTCTTTGTACCCAGATGGCAGTGCAAGAAGTACTTCTCCTCCTGGACTAGTCTCTTTATCTGTACCTCGTTCGTACATAGCTCGTTGTCTTGCTGTCATCATTTTTGGGTCCTTAGGTTTTATTTTTTTGAGCTCTTCATCAACCTAAAAAGATAAATTGCAACAAATGTAATAACCTACTAGAAGTTCCTGCGAAGTATTCATGTTCTCAGAGAATTATGATTGGTTTTACTTACTTCTTCTAGTTTGCCGGATTTTATAGCATCAAGCCATCTTTCTTCTTCGCTAGAAGTGCCACTGTCCCTGCCTTTTTTCTTTTTCTTTGATGACGACGCCTTCGGTGGGGTGCTCGACGACGAGCCCGGTATCGACCTCCGAGAGTCTGATGACGACTTCATGGTTTGTGCCTTTAGCAGATCTGCGGCAGAAGTACCCGGGATGTCGCGCCCTTTCACCTTAATTTTATACGGCTTGTCCAGCGCGTCTTCAAACGATACGTCGATTGACGATTCACTCTCGTATTCATTTTCTAGTTTTCTCTTCTTATGCTTTTTGTGCTTATGCCTTTTATGTTTTTTCGGCGGCGGTGTGTCTATAAATTATCATTTTTATTAATACTTTGAGCGATTGGCAATGTCAACAAAACAAAGGTTAGATTATTTACCAATTACGATTTCATCCTCTGTGGTGCTCTGTTCACGCTGCCTGCGAACCATTTTTGGTTAATTTATTTCTATTTCTGGTTTATTTTCGTCAGTTCTATTACCCAGTCGTTCTGAGCAGTTTTATTTTGTTGAATTTAACAATTCGGAATTACACAAAACCACAAACAAAACGTTCATCTTTCAGTCAGTGGCTGCCGAGCTGTCAAATTGAAATTGACATAATGCGAGATACACACTCGTAGTAGTCTACGAATCGCGATTTCAAAATCCCACGTCCTTGATGGAAACACAGATTTTGACAGCAGATTTGTCACTAGCTATTTCAAAATCTGTGTGTGGATGTGAGATTTCGAAATCGCTAAATAGTCGCTGTGCCAATCCCTTTTTTTTTTTTTTTCCGGGTAGGTAATTATCTAATAACTTCTCCCGCTCTGGGCGGAGCGGGAGGGCGTGTCAGTCTCTTACTGACTAAATCCCACCCGTGTTCCTTCCGTTGCCTGTACGTTGCCAGGGGCCACGGTATCCCTTTCGGACTTTCCCGCAACCCCGGCAGGCATCGGTCCTATCGGACCCCTTCACTTGCTGACATCTCTTTGAGGCGCGCGTGGAACACAACGCGCCGTCGATCCGGGCGGACTTGCGGCTCACCGTCCGCAAGCCCTCGCCTACGGTGGCCGGGAATCGGCCTGCGATTCCCGACGCCCAGGGCGTTTCCTTCGGCGGCTAGGGGCGTGAGGGCGCGAAATTTGCTTCTTCCTCACGCGTTCTGCCTCTTCCTTCGCGAGCATTACTGCTTCGCAGAAGGAGGTGACGGCCTCCCATGCCCTCTCGCTCCGTACCATGGTCTGGACCAGGGCCGGACGCGAGAGATCCTCGCCACCGATCGCCTCCACGAGGACACGGCGATGCTCTGCCCAAGCCGGGCAGATCTCCACCGTATGCTCCACCGTGTCCTCCGGGCGATCCACCCAGTGATGACACCCTTGCTCGGGCAGGCTAGATTTTCTTTTGACTGATTCATACAGAAATGGTGTTACTTTGTCGAATGATGTAGGAAAGTTTATTAAGAATCAAGAGAATGCGGGATGCAATAGCGAGCGTAATGAGCTAGCAAATGTTTACAGTCTAACAGATCTAAATGTGAAATATTAGCAAAAAATGCAGTGTGTCAAATCGCCAACTGTTGCGCCCCCGGGCCCTGTTTAGATAGAGACGGTAGAGGTGGCAGACCAGACAGGACAGTTGTAATGTAATGGACTCATTTGTCACGATGCATTTTAGAGAATGATTCCCTCTACTTGCTTCAATAATTCATTTTCCGTTAATTATTTATCCGAAAATTAAAATTATGCCAGTCACGCTCTTGTCAATAACAAATAGATATTAGGGATGTTATGGATATGAAATTTCGGATCTGGATACGGATACGGTAGAAATAATATTATATCGGTTTTGGATACGGTTACGGACATGAAATAATTTCAGATTATTCGTTAGTTTCGGTTACGGATATTAGATTTTTAAGAAATTGTAAAAACAAAACACGCGCGCGGCTAGAGTCTGACCAACGAAAGCTGTCCAAGAAAAAAGGCGGGAATTTAGACTCTAGTCCTCTAATCACGGCGGTAAAAGTGGAGCATTTTTTTGAATTTTTCGATGGTCATATTTTCTTTACCAATAAGTTGCTTAAAAAGAGGAAATAACAGGGACGTGTCTACAGTAGACCTTTATTTAATGAAAAAAATAATTGCTCTTGAGGCATTATACAGAAAGAAAAAGGTAAATACATTTGTATGGAGAATCGCAGGCCCTGATCCCTCTTAACGCGCTTTCCGAGGCACGGAGGAGTCTCGGTATCTAAAGATGGTCACCCATCCACAGACCAACCACGGCAAGCGTAGCTTAACATGATGGATCGACCCGTGCGGCTGCTATTACTTATAAAGACGACGATATGGTAGTAAAATACACGTCATGATTATGATACATTGAACATTATTGTGTAGGTAACTACATAATAATGTTCAATGTTCAAATAAGTAATCGTTCGCGTTTTAACGTTAAGAGTCCATAATACCACTGTGCAAAGTATCGGTCGCAAGTCGCGGACGTGATCTTGAGCCGTCATTGAGCGTTCGGATTTCTGATAGAAATCTGGCCGGCTGGAGCTGGGAAAAACGTGCACACTCATCTGTGGCGACTGTCAGTCGCGGCTTACGGATAATATTTTGATAATTTGTTCCCAGCTTTATTGTTCGGTTTAAAGGCGAATTTGGATTTTTTTTCTTTAGAGAAAATTTTATAGTATCGTGTTTTCGCCAAACATAGTAGTCATAGTACTTTAGGTACTTAGCGTTAATCCTAAACTTTACTGTATATTATTTAAAAATTGATGCTGCAGTATTTTCGATATAACGAAGGATCACGCTAAGCAATTTGAGGTATTATAGACTCGTCTTTATTATTTTCTGCAACAGCGTGCTAATGGTCGGGTTTACTTTCCGCAGAGCGTGTTGGCTATAACGTCGGATGTCGAGATACGTCCGGAGCGTAGTTCGAACTTAAGTGGTATGGTGCATTAGGTGCACAGCTTCCTTATATCTGAGATTGAGATAACGCTTTATAGCAAGTTTATAGCACTAATGGTGCAATGGACTAAGAAGTTCTCAAAGCTTTTATTGTCTGGAGGTGTTAAGGTTGAAAATTTTTCTACTTGCAAATGAAGAATTTTTACAAATGAAGTGTTATGAGATAGGTAGTTCAATGAAAACGAACTCTCGATAAATAATTTTCTTCTCCGTATTCTTCATGTTCTTCTTTTCGAATCGACGGTATCGTAGGTAGGTACCTTTTTATTCTGTTTGGGCCCAGTATTTGGCTACGATTATTGTGGCGTCAGAGGTGTGAATCAGATCGTCAAGGTTTGTAGGTGACCAGACATTTGTGATACTTATAACCCAGCAGATGGAACAAAGAAAGTTAAACCTGTACCTAATTACGTAATACACGATCTATCGGAATTTGAATAGTTTTGAAACAAATTGCTAATCCAAAGCTTGAGAAGTTCGAAAAAAAAATCTGCTTAACAACGTAAATACCGCAATGAATGTTGTTGAACTGTCAAAATGAAACAAATTTTTCGTAATCGTTTACGAAAATGTGTTGCGTAATTAGATAGCTGGGCAGTGGCGGATTCAGGACTGTCGTTTGGGAGGTGTCTGACCCCGCTGAGGGTAGGTTTTTAGCAAAGTCAACACAAAAAAAGCACTAAAAACGACACTTGCAATACCTATCGGTGCGATCGCGGCCATGCGCGGACGCTAGGCTGGCGGTGGAGGCAGCGTGAGTAGCAGAATGAGTGGCGCGCGGATTCAAAATTCGTCACGTAAACAAAACATCTTAAAGAATTTAAACTTAAAAACATAATACTTATTAATAATAATAATAATAATAATAATAAGTCTTCGCAGCTATCAAACTATTTTGATAGCTGCGAAGACCTCACCGATACTCATTCGATTCTGTACTGTGCGGCTGTAGCGGCATGTCGTGTAGCTCACGTCAAATTTGCAAATGACTCTAGAGCTACACGACCAAAACCAGCCGTACCAGCTTGGCAGTGCAGAATTGAACGCCGTATTGTTGGGGCCAGAGCGCTCATTGGCAAACTTATCTGCTTCAGGGAGGGCAATACTCGCCCTAGAGTGATGCGTTTTGTGAGGCGGGCGTTCTCAGGGACTGATATCAGCCCTGAGGACTATGTGTCCCATGCCACAGAGCGCATCGACTTCCTGAAGCAGAAAGTGTATGCATGGGCGAACCGTATTCGTAGGTATAAGCGGCGAGTAGAGCGATACACTCAGAATCGCACCTTCCAGAGTGATGAAAGGTGGGTTTATAGGGCTTGGGAGCGACCGAACCAAGGTGTGGTTGACACGCGCCTTCCGGATGATGATGCCATGTGTTCTTTCTGGCGAAGTATCTGGTCGACGCCTGTCAGCCACACCGAAGGTGATTGGACTCGGAAAGTCGAGCGAGCCTGCGATCCAATACCAGAAATGGGGGCTATTACCATCTGCCCCCAAGATGTAGCTCGTGCAGTTCGTCCGTTGCCCAACTGGAAGTCTCCAGGGCCGGACGGGCTGCACAATTTCTGGATTAAATGGTTCATAAGATCGCACGCTCGCTTGGCGGCTCAGTACCAGACTGCTTTGGAGTCTGGTTCGCTACCCCAGTTCCTAACAACAGGAGTTACCCACCTGCTCCATAAATCGGGTAGCACCGCGGACCCCAAAAATTATAGGCCGATCACGTGTTTACCGACGGTCTATAAAGTTCTCACATCCATTTTGAGAGTTAAAATTATCAAACATATAGACACCAACTCCATCATGTCTGCCTCTCAAAATGGATGTAGGAACGGGTCCCGCGGTACTAAGGAGCTACTCCTCATTGATATGGCCATTAGCCAACAGGTTCGCCGTTCCCGAAAAGATCTGTCGACATGCTGGATAGATTATAAGAAGGCCTATGACTCGGTGCCACATACATGGCTCATGAGGGTGCTGGAGTTGTATAAAGTAGATGCAACTCTGCGGACCTTACTGATGTCGTGTATGAGGCAATGGAGGACGGTCCTTCGCTATCCAGGATGTCGAAATATCCAGAGGAATAGCGAACCGATAAGGATCGAGCGAGGCATATTTCAGGGCGATAGTTTAAGTCCACTTTGGTTCTGCTTAGCCCTGAATCCTCTTAGCACACTGCTGGAGTATTCAGGCCTAGGCTATCGGCTGAGGAGAGGTGGTCAGGTAATATCTCACCTCCTCTACATGGATGACCTAAAACTCTTTGCCCCCAACAACTTGCAACTGATGGAGCTACTGAAAGTAACTGAAACTTTCAGTAGAGCCATCAGGATGGAATTTGGTGTGGACAAATGTGCGGTCATGCATGTAAAGCGAGGGGAGATTGTGGAATCCGTGGGAACTCAGCTTGCGGATTCCATAAACCTTAGAGCCCTCTCCGCATCCGAAACCTACAAGTATTTGGGTATGTCGGAAGCGTTGGGCATCAATGTTACTGACATGAAGCAATCGTTGAAGGAGCGCTTCTTTGGCCGCCTGAAGAAAGTATTTAATAGTCTTCTATCAGGCGGAAACAAGGTGCGCGCCTTCAACGGTTGGGTCATGCCGGTTTTGATGTACTCTTTCGGCATACTCAAATGGACTCAGACCGAACTCGACGCCCTGGATAGGAGGGTCCGTACGCTGCTAACTGCATATCGAATGCATCACCCACGGTCATCGGTAATGAGACTGTATATCCCGCGAAAATGTGGAGGTCGAGGCTTTTTAAACGCTAAGACCCTCCACAATCGCGAGGTATGCAGTCTCAGGGAATATTTCCTAGAAGCCGACGTGGGGATGCATCGAGATGTGGTCGCGGTGGACAAGGGCCTTACCCCGCTCTCCTTGGCTAAAGAGAACTGGCGCAAGCCTGTAGTGCTTGACATTAATGATCGCAAGGAGGTATGGCAGAGTAAGGAGCTTCACGGACGCTACTTCCGGGCCCTACATGGACCCGATGTAGATTCACTAGCGTCCGTAGCCTGGCTGCGTTTTGGTGACCTCTTTGGGGAAACCGAAGGTTTTGTCTGTGCAATTATGGACGAAGTTATGATGACGAACAATTACCGGAGATTCATTGTGAAGGACGGCACGGTTGACATCTGTCGGGCATGCCACCGTCCGGGAGAATCAATCCGACACATTATCTCCGGGTGTTCTCGTCTAGCTAACGAAGAGTACTTGCATAGACACAACCTTGTAGCCAGGATTATCCATCAGCAACTTGCTCTGAAATACAGCCTTGTGGAATCGGAAGTACCGTACTACAGGTATGTGCCCGACCCAGTTCTCGAAAATGGAAATATCACATTGTACTGGGATCGATCCATCATCACTGACAGGACTATTGTTGCCAATAAGCCTGATATAGTGGTGGTGGATCGAGGAGAGCGGCGCGCAATGATTATTGATATAACGGTCCCGCATGACGGGAACCTCGTGAAAGCCGAGAAAGATAAACAGATTAAGTATCTTGACTTGGCTCGCGAGGTTGTCGACATGTGGGATGTGGACTCAGCGATCATTGTGCCGATAGTCGTATCAGCCAATGGCTTAATTGCCAAGAGCCTCGACCAACACCTTAGGAGGCTCTCGTTGGGCAGCTGGATTAAGGGCTTGATTCAGAAAGCGGTACTCTTGGACACGGCTCGTATAGTTAGGAGGTTCCTCTCTTTGGAGCCCTGACCGCCGGTAGCTTGGACCCTGTTCCCGATACCGGTGGGCTACTATTTTTTATATTTTTAAATGTTTTTATATGTTTTTATTCTAATATTTAAAAATATAATTTATATGTAAATATTGAAATAAAGGAAATAATAATAATAATTTATTCATATAAAAAACGATTACAAAAAGTGTACATCTAGCCAACAGTAAAAAGATTTTCCATATAATTAAAGTGCCTAAAGGTAAACTAAAACTAAGATATTATAAATAAAAGTGCAAGTAATGATGGTTTGGAAATTGCAATGTTAGGTAGCGACCCGCCCGAGCTAGGTTAATTTAACCTGTGTTTCAGGCAATCACTTTACAAAAATATTTCATTTAGGACAGTAAAATTTAAAATAAACCTATAACTACGAGAAAAAGCTTATCTTGATACATTTAAACGTAAAACTAAACTTATGTAAATTATACAAAAATAAACACTTAAGAAGGGTCAAATATCATCAGGACAATATTTCTAGAAGTTGTTCTGTGTCTGTGTAATTAAGTATAGCTAAATATTCTAATACCAAGTTGTTGCACTGTTTGTATCTTACACTATAGAAGCTAAGAGCCTTGTTGAGCCTATTATAAAGAAAAGGTCCTAAAAATAAATAAAAACGATGAGCAAAAGCATGTCTAGTTTGGGACTGTGTGCAAACCAAGTCCTTCCTTCTCTTGTCAGAAGGTATAGGGTCGAAAGGAAGTGCAGTGTGCTGGTGTAGTATTATGTTCAAAATAAACAACTGCCGTACTGTAAGCACATTACATTCTGTGTAGAGCTGGTGCGTAGGAAATCTAAAAGGGCGAAAGGTAGCAACCTTTAGAATTGCTCTTTGAGCACGCTCTAACGGGAGTAAAATTGTTTTGGCCGCGCCACCCCAAGAAGTTATGCAATATGTAAGAATGGATTGACACAAAGCTAAATAGACCTGTTTAATTAATTTAAAGTCGGCTATGTTACGTAAGTTCTTAAAAACATACATTAATTTGCGTAGTCTCGTACACAGTAATTCGATATGTTTACGGAAATTTAGATTTGTGTCAATGGTGATACCTAGATATTTTAAATGGTCAGCTCTAACTAGAGTAGGGCAAGAACATGCAGTGTCAGCATACGTGCTACAATTATGTGCGTGAATGTTTAGATTAGTAAGCGTGTTAGTATTTCTCATTGTAAATAATATGTATTTTGTTTTATCTGCATTTAATGTTAGGAGGTTATTACGAAGCCAATTGGATACAATATTAAAACCATTTTGAGCATATTCATAGACCTCAACTTTTGTTTTAGCTGAAAACAATAGAGCGGTGTCATCTGCATAGGACATTATAACACCATTTTGGAGTACCAGGCTACATAATTCATTTATATAGATTAAAAATAATGTAGGGCCCAAAATGCTACCTTGTGGAATACCAAAACAACTGTTTTTAATATCGGAGCTTGTATACTGACCAATTTTCACACATTGGTGACGATCGTTGAGATAATCAGAAAATAGAAGAAGTTGTTCTCCTCTTATCCCAAGTGTTTCAAGCTTGTGCAAAAGTAAAGTACAGGAAATAGTGTCGAAGGCCTTGGCAAGATCTAGAAATATCCCAAGTGTGTGCATACCATTATCTAGGTTTAAAGTAATATAGTTAGTCAAATTGTGGACTGCTTGGCTAGTTGATCTTTTGGCCCTAAAACCAAATTGACTTTCTGATAATAGTCTGTTGTCTTCTAAATATTTTATTAATCTACTATTAATGATTTTTTCTAATATTTTTGAGAGGCCTGTTAAGACTGAAATGGGCCTGTAATTATTCACACAGTTTTTGTCTCCAGATTTGAATACAGGTGTGACCACAGCCTTTTTCAGTAATTTTGGGAATATTCCTTTAGTCAAGCACAGTTGGTAAATGTGGGTTAGAGGAGGGGCAAGTAGGAATTTAAATCTTTTAAGTATATTATTAGGTATGTTATCCCACCCAGTGGCACAAACATCCTTTAACCCGTTTATTATTCTGACTACTTCGTTAACGTCAATATCTAACAAAACAAATGAATTTAACGTAGAGGATTTGGCGGTCGGTTTTTGTCGCGAAATAATACCTGAGTTCAGTGATTTTTCAGCCAAGTTTTTTCCAACGTTAACAAAGAAATCGTTTGCTTTATTGATTGCTTCGGATGGGTTTATTTCTGTTGATAGTATATCAAGCGGAGGTTCGGGATTTTTTGATCTATGTGTGTACGTTTTTACAAATTTCCACACAAGTTTACTATTTTTCCCTGCCTTCTGTAATTCATTTTTATCATACTGATTTTTTAGTTTTTTCAAAAGATTATTACAGAAGTTCCGATACCTTTTATAAGTTACAGAAAGTACTTCGTTATCAGGAGCGGATCTCAATTTTTGGTGGAGTTTGTCTCTATGCCTTATGCAACGAACCAGCCCGGGTGTGATCCAGGGTTTAATACAACTGTACTTTCTAGGCATTGACCTAGTGAACGTATTTTTACTTATTGCAGACTGTAGTGAAATTATAAAATACTTTAAAGAACTATTTGCATCGTCAGAATTATAAACAGGGAAAATATGAATTATAATTAATATTAAGTTAAGGATAATTAACGACAATTAATAATTGTATCTGAAGTAGTGTAATGCTTGTTTTAAAGTTTAATTAGAATAATATCAAGTTCACTTTTAGATTTGTCACAGAAGAACTCAGGTACTTTTGGGGGGGGCTTGAGCCCCTTAGCTCCCTCCCTGGATCCGTTACTGCCTGGGGGACTAGTAATTGGTACAATACACTCATAATTTTAAAGCATTATTTTAGTTACATACAATCCGTGACTTTATGTGATTGGTTTTCTGGAAAACGAATGAAACCAATTCCTTAACATCAATGAATAGGTAAGTAGGTAAGTATAAGCGCTTCGGCGAATTAGATAGGTAACTTTAGGTATATCTATCCGCACTAAGTCAGGTTTTCCAGTAAACGTCAAAATAGTAGGTTTATTAAGTATATTAGGATCCGCGACAGTGGGTCAGACAAAATATGTTTCTACCTAGCTGCCCCCGCTGAGCCACAGCAACGAAACCGATGTAGACTGTCAGCTTATTGAACGTACTTGTCTAATCGAACGAAAATATTCAATGTACCTCCGCCACTCAGACAGAAATGGCATTTAATTTCTGTTTCTATCCAGCGGGGCCCTTCGTTATTCTATTGATTAGATATTTGAAAATTTTACTGGAGATACTCCTTCCAATGTACAGACGCCAGCAGGTCAACCTACTCGAAACTGTCAAATTTTCCAAATCAACTTTGAACTTTTTTTCTTTAGTGATAAAGTTGAAAATCTATTAAGGAAATTTGACCGATTGTAGTAGGTTGATGTGCTGGCGTCTGTACTTTTCAAATTATTATTTTATTTTCAAAAACCTTGGATAGTACAGAAGAAATTACATTCGTAAGTTTTTTTTGTGCCTATCCAAAGTCAAAGTCAAAGTATTTTATTTGTTGTCCAGCGGGGGCCTTTTTATCCTTAATACTTACAAGTGAAAATCGCACGCCAAATGAATGCATTTTCAATGTACAGACGCCAGCAGGTCAACCTACCCGAAACTGAAAATTTTTCTTAATCAACTTTGAACCTTATGCTTAAGTGATAAAGTTGAAAATCTATTAAAGAAATTTGACAGATTGTAGTAGGTTGATGTGCTGGCGTCTGTACTTACAGGGATTCCGCGATCCCCTACGGGATCGAAACTTATGCGGGTGAAACCGCGGGGCGCAGCTAGTATACTATAAATAATACATTACTTATTCTTATTTGTCTAAAGATATAACATCTTTTAATTATAGTTTCCTTTTTAGGGTTCCGTAGTCAACAAGGAACCCTTGTAGTTTCGACATGTCCGTCTGTCTGCCTGTCTGTCCGCGGCTTAGCTCAGAGACTCTTAGTACTAGAAAGCTATAATTTGGCATATTAATCACGCCGACAAAATCATGAAACAAAATTTGTTTTTAGGGTACCTCCCCTACATATAGAGTGAGGATGTTTTTTTTTTTTCGTCTATCCCATGGTATGCGATGTCGTTGAAAAGGTCGTTCAAAAATATTGTGAGTGGGCGAAAACTACTTTAGGATTCATGGAACCGTTTGCGAAATATTAAGCTTTAAAGTACAAATTTTTGTTAGAGTCCCAGCTAAATACTTAGTTGTTTTTGGGTATGTGGAAAAAATCTCGGCAGTAGTATTTATAACGAAATTAAAAGTAAAACTATCACAGCTAAGTAGGCTCTTCAAGTTAACGTGTAATAATCAATCAACTTACATTTGCAGTTGCAAAAACTTGTTCTCCCATACATTCCGTATGGGCGAATATTTTTTTAACTATGCAATGTTAAGTTTGTCTTGGGATAAATTCATCCCAACTACGGAACCCTTCATTGTGCGTGGTCGCACACGCACTTGGCTTGTTTTTCTTTTCTTTAATATAGTTGAAGAACTCTGCACAGGATTCGTTATAGCTCCAGATTTAATTGGTTGAGTAATTTTACTTTCATTAAATTTACGAAGTATTTATGTCTGGCATCCGACTATTTTTTTATTTGAGAAGAAAAGCGTTGGTAGGTATGTTTACAAAAGAGACTACAGTAAAGACAATCTAGACAAATTTATAAAATGTTTATCAGCACTAAGTTGGTCAGAAGTATATGACCAAGAAAATTTAAATTCAGCCTTTGATATATTTCATGATATGTTTTGTTTATTTTACAACATTTGCTTTCCAAGCAACAAAGTAAGAATAAATGCAAACTGTAAGTCACCAAGATGGATAACAATGGGAATCAGAACGTCAAGTAAACAAAAAAGAAAACTAAGGTATCGCCAATACATGTCCAAATCTGAACACTATACAAAATACAGTACTATCTTCAAAAATGCGTTAGACGTTTAAAAAACCTCATAAATTCTAAAATAATGTCATCGGCAATAATAAAGGCAAAGCTGCATGTCAGATTATCAAAAACAAAACTGATCACGTAAACACTAAAACGAATATTGATACTATTAAAATCGACAATAATCATAATAAACAAACCTAAAAAAATTGCTGTAACTTTCAATGATTTTTTTATAAATATTGCCAAAGGATTCTACAGCAAAAATAAAACTTTACTAGACAAAAAACATTTCGATTTACTGAATATGAAGCAAACCATGTTTCTACACCCATGTGATGAAAATGAAGTAAATAATACCATCATGTCCCTTAACAATACAAAACCGGTTGGATTTGACGGTATAGCAAATCACATTCTCAAATCCTGTGCCACCATGATATCCCCAATCATCGAGACCTTGATAAATCTCTCATTCTGGCAAGGTATTTTTCCAGATAAACAAAAACAATCCGTTGTTAAACCCTTATTTAATAAAGAAGGTGTCATAAAAGATTTATCTAATTACCGCCCTATAACACTAATATCTAATTTATCAAAAATCTTTGAGAAAGTCATGCATCGTAGACTCACAAATTATTTGGAAAAATTTTAGATTGCAAAAGAGGAACAAAACGGCTTTCAAAGGGGAAAATCGACTACTTTAGCTGCACTTAAACTGATAAAAAATGTAATTGAAAACTTCGATAAACGCATTCTAGTATCTGTAATCTTCTTTGACATGAGCAAAGCTATCGACTTTGTTAACCACGATTTACTCATACAAAAATGCAATAACTACGGAATTAAGGGATATATAGTTATTGATTGGATTAGTAGCTATTTAATTAACCTCCAACAAAAATTAGAAATAAGCACAATAAATGAAAGTAACGAGTCCACATTATATAGTTCTGAATATAGTCAAACTAAATCAGGAGTACCCCAAGGAAGCATATTTGGCCCATTGCTTTTACTCATTTACATCAACGATTTACCTACAGCCTTACAACAACAATGCATACTTTTTGCTGAAGACATATTGGTAATTATAACTAATGATAGTAAATCAGAAACAAGTCACGAAAAAAACCTTAATAAAATAGTAAACCAAGTTTTAAAATGGCTCGAAAAGAATTATCTCTGTGCAAATCGAAATAAAACCAAATACAAACATTTTCAAAACTACAATTCAAACAAAAAGCATTTAAAGTTAATTGTCAAGGACAACAAATTAACGAAGTTAGTGAATACAAATTTCTTGGACTTATTCTAGACCAGCATTGTAACTGGAAATTACAGATTGAGCACGTCTGCAAGAAACTAAACCAATTAAATTTCCTCTTAAACGTTTAAGACGTATTGCGAGTGAAGCTGTTGCACTTACTGCTTACCACGGGTATGTTTCCTCTTTACTCAGATATGGGCTCCTACTATGAGGGAACTCGACAAATATAAATGATGCCTTCCTAGTGCAGAAAAAATGCCTAAGAGCAATCTGTGGTATCAGTCCTTTAACATCCTGCAGACCTCTCTATAAAAAATTAAAACTTTCAACCTTATCAGCTTAATGTACCATGTTTTAAAGTAAATAAATATATTCTATTATTTTCGGGAAGCAGTTTGAAGTTGGGACATTTAATATGAAGGAAACTAGTTTATACATATTCTTGGTATAATTTTTTGGAAACATTTAAAACACGGAAAAGCGGGACGAGGCTGTCTCGCGCGGGACATTAATATTTGGTTAAAATTCGAGGCGCCGCGCCAATATCGGGACGTCTGGCAACGCTGGTACCTATGGACGTGATTAATTTATTTGTTTGTTTGTCAGTGTTTGTGCAGATTTTTGCTTCCATCTTTGTATATTCAGGGCCGTATTTAACCTATTGGAAGCCCTGGGCACATCAGGATCAGATCTTAACAGGGGCCCCTGTGTAGATAAGCAAACTTATAAAATTATTCAACAATTATTTTAAAGGAGAATGCTCATTCATGGACAGGTCCACTCTTTGGGTCAGATTGTAAGGCTAGACCGAGATCTCGGTCTCGGCATTCTCGGCTACAAATCGGACTGAGAACTCGGTCTCGGCATTCTCGGCTACAAATCGGACTGAGAACTCGGTCTCGGTTCTCGGCTAAATATCGCCGAGATGCTCAGCCATAACCAATATTATACGGTAAAATATTACTGCATCGTCAGCTAGCTCATCGAAAATGGCCGCAACAGATGCATCCAGCGATGATTTTTGAAAATGGTTAATAAACTTCTTCCTTTATTTTTTTACTGTTTGATGTTTTAGAATTTGTGGTTACATCGAAAGGTCTATTAAAGTATTAGGTACCCAACGCAACGAAGGCCATTCAACTTGAGAGTTTAGAGAAAAGTGGTGTTTAGTGACGAATTCTGGCAAATTTTTTGGGCAATTGCCCAGAGTGCCCAATGGAAAAGAGGGGCCTGTGTATGTTACCTATATCTTCAGTCTAATGGATTTAAGTAAGCTTGGGTGAAGTCGGTGTAATGCAGTAACGTCAGAAATCAGAATGCTGGTAAAGCTGTGCCTTATATGATGGTCGCGACACCCACGACGGGCTGCTGGTTGTTAGTCGACCGAACCTGTCGGACTGTCGATGCACTCTGAGTTTTTAATATTATGAAAAGAAGTAAAAACTAATTTATAGTTCACCTTTTTCAATAAAGGCGCCCGAAGGCACGGGCCACGCGCATTCGGCGATATTACCACCGAAGTACACCAGCACAAAAATGTCATTTCATATTGACGCGTGATATTTGATTATAAACACTACTGCGATGACGAAACACTTAGCGTTTAAAAAATAAAAAGTCATACCTACAATAATATTTTTTGACATTAAAAAGATTGGAAAACAAAGCTGCTTCTGAAAAGTAGATATTATTTACACTGCAGTTCAGTTTTTTTTCAGTTATTCAAACATTCAGTTCTTCAAATATCTCTTGGGTTGAGTTCGAGTTGTCTACTTCGTGTTCACAAATGAAGAAGCTCCTGATATTACAATCGATGTGGGTTAGACGTCCGGTGTAGAACATCGAGCCGCACTGCTCACTTTCGTCTGCTTCAGGTTGGTATTTGCCCCACCAGGCGTCGGCATCATTCAATGGTGTCCCTAGAAAACAAAATGAACATTTGAAGTAATTATCGACATGAATAATCAACATTTTCTTTGCATGCTCATTACATGGGAGCCGCGCACGGACGAAGATCAACACAAAGAATTTCTGCACTTGTATGGGTGAAAACACACTTCCATTAGTAGGTACTAGTCATTCATCACCTACTAGTCATTGTAGTTTTCATGTTTTGATTCATCTTCTTTATGTTTTGATTTAAAAGAGTGTCCGTGGAGTTTCTTGCCCGTTCTTCTTCATAGGTACCTACTACGCTTTGGAATG
This sequence comes from Xanthia icteritia, assembly GCA_949128155.2. Lineage (NCBI taxonomy): Eukaryota > Metazoa > Arthropoda > Insecta > Lepidoptera > Noctuidae > Xanthia > Xanthia icteritia. Next base: position 13,835,020 of record OX421941.2, read on the forward strand.
GGCAACAAGCTTCATATTTCTGACTGACCGACTTCTTGACAATTCAAAAGTGCCTGTAAATGGTTTAATTGAAATAAATGCTTTGAGTTGAGTTGAGTCTTTTGTCACAAGACACTCAGAAAGGCCTAACTTTCACAAGATTAGGTATAATATAGGATAGGTATAGGGACAGTTACTTATATGAACTGAAAAGAAAATAGCGGTCCCTGCTTGATTTAATAATCGCAAGAAAAAAGAGAAAGGCCGCACATTTTATGGTTAGACGATAAGACCGTCTCTACCGCTGTAGTCGCTGTGCTGTGGGTCCCTCATAGCACAGAATTATGCTGAGTGGAAGCCTTCTTGTCACAGTCATGACGTGCAGCTGCCAAATATTTATGTTGTTTATTTTTTTGTTATTTGTATGCACGTGTCTCTGTGACAGATAAACCTTTTTTTTCTTTCTTTCTTTCTTTCTTACCTACCTCTAACTGTCTGCCAGCCCTCGTACAATCTGTTATGGAAGCCTAGATGAAATATGCCTCTAAGGTAGTTCCCTCCGACTCTTTGTTTCGATGCCGACTCCGTTAACGACGCAAGATGGTCTGCTTCCATTCGATTGTTAGCCATAGCCAGGTAGGTCTGTTCTGCACGACACACGGCGTGAGCTTCCATCCAGTTCAATGGTGTGGTGTGCAGTTTGTAACATTTTCCAATATCGTTATTTAAAGTGTAATCTGTAAAGAAAGACATTGACGTAATATTTTTTTTACCTAAAGGCTTTTCGTAGAATTATTTTATTTTTAGACTATGTTGTCCCACTGCAACCGTTAATATGTAAATGTGGATTGTAGTAAGTAGTGAAATGCAATAGGTCTTTAAGCTTTTTACATGCTATTTCTGGCCTACCAACACAATTTATCAAAAAAAAAAAAAAACGATACGACGCTTACCTAGCCTAGGCATAACACATTGATAGTTCCACTCTACAGACTGGAGACTCTTCTTGCAAATGAAGTTATATTTAGATTCACAAAAGCCATCATCCATGTCGCCAGTTTTGAATAAGCATGCACAATCTTGTTTGCTGATATAATCGTCCGGTTGACCTGGCTGCCAGTTGTAGTACACCTCAGACATGGCCTTCCCTAGAAAAGTTAAATGTATAATTATAAAATAAAAGTATTTTGTAAACTCAGGGTTCTGTACTTATAGATTACAGGAAAACATATAAGAAGTCTATGGTTTTATTAAAATAACATGGTAAATCTCTCAATATTTTGCGTTCAAACTTACATTTAAAGTTGGAGGAGAACATGTTTTTTTAACTACAGTGTAAAATTTTGTACTTGGGATAAATTTATCCCAACTACGGAACCCTTCTTTGTGCGTGATCCAACACGCACTTGGCCGGTTTGTTCTATGGACGCTTTTAACGTGCATGGCTGCTGGTTGGATGGTTTTCAAATGTTGATTGATGTAACCAAAATTTTGTAACAATTTACTGATTTAAAAGATTGTACGAGGAGTTTTTTTGCCCGTTCTTCTCCATAGGTGCCTACTACGCTTTGGAATGGACAACTAGCTTCATATTTCTGACTGACCGACTCCTTGAAAATTCAAAAGTGCCTGTAATTGGTTTTGCATAATCAGCCTATAATGTTCTCCTCTCTGTGAGAGGGAGTGGGCCGTAATCCACCACGCTGGCCTAGTGCGGATTGATAGATATTACATGTCTTCGAAGTTTTAGTTCTAGGACAAGCCGGTTTCCTCACGATGTTTTCCTTCACTGTTTTAAGAGCTGTGGTGCTGAAATAATTTACACAAAAAGTAAAGCGCCTGTCAGGGTTCGAACTTACGACCTACAATTCGTAAGTTGCGGCCATTACCACTGAGCCACCACTTGCTCAGTTGTAATTGGTTTACTTAATTGAAATAAATGCTTTTTGAGTTTGAGTTTACTTTTGATTTATTTTATGTTCAGATCTTTCAGTTCGAGAGAAAGATGAATAAAAGACAATAACTCGTGGTTGCACTTGTACTCGATATAAGGATCGTGCAGACTAGCGCAACTTGACGCGCGACGCGACACGAAGTCGAAGAAATTGTTTTGTTAGAGTGGCGTCGCGGCAGTCTGCACGAGGCTATAAGCGTGACAATTTGTACCTTTACTACTTTGAATTTTTAGTAGTAGTTCCATTTGAATTTATAATGATGAATGAAATTTAGGGAGAACCTAAGTAGTTCCTTTGTGCAGTAAATGGACAAAATACTGGAATTATATCCGTACCGTCGATGGTCTCAAATAGTCCTTCAACCAATATGTCTGACATTCCCATAAATACCACCCCTATTTGAGGCCAGGTAGTGTTCCAAAACGAAATCACAGCTTGGGCCTCGGTGTCATTTTCTGGGTAGAACAAACTGGCTCCTTCCAGAGTACAGACACGCTTGGCCTCAGCCCAAGTATGTGTTGTCGTGTGCATCTTATAGAAACCCTCCAATGCTTCTATATAAGTGTAGTCCTTCCGGAAATACTTTTTATCTCTTTGTCCATCTACGAAAAAGAAAATAGTTACATCACAGCTTATTGAATTTTATTATTCTGATTTTTTAATTTTTACTGACTAGCCGAGCTTATTGAGTTTCAATAAATATATAAAACAGAGCTTACGATTGTATGTACTCACGTGAGAAATCCGATAAAAGATACACTACAAGGAAGACTAACAAAGTTTTAGAAAACATTGTTGTTACAATACGACATGCGTCTAAACAATTGCAACAATATTATTACGTGAACACTATCAATGAAGTGAAGCATATTTTTGAATATAAATTTAGATCGTGTTCATAGCTTCGGTATAACTGTTATTATCTTTCTGACAAGTGTTGTGAGGTCGACTGACGTTGAGCTATGTACTTACGTTGTGTACAAAATAATAACAATTTACTTAACCACTTGATCCGAGTTGACTTCTCGTATCAACCAAAGATTATATGCCTAATAGAAGTCAGTCAACTCGCTAAGATAGCCCGCGTAATTTAAATTATATTATCACTAGCTGCACCCCGCGGTTTCACCCGCATAAGTCTCGATCCCGTGAGAATATCAGGATAAAATATATTCTATGTCCTTATCCAGGTCATGGTCTACCCATGTGCCAAATTTCATCCAAATCAGTTCAGCCGTTTTAGCGTGAAAGCGTAACAAACAAAAAAAAGCTTTCGCATTTATAATATTATATATATATATAAATGTGTGTGTAGTGTGTAAAGATGGTCACCCATCCACGGAATAATCCCGGCAAGCATAGCTTAACCTGATGGATCGACCCGTGTGGGTGTTATTATTTAGCCACGAGCTCCTTATTATTATATACATACATATATATAAAGTGACTTATATATAGTTAGGAAGTTGTGATTAGGATTCTATACAATATCGGGATACTGAAAGAAATATCTAGTCATCTATCTATCTATCTATCTATCTATGATGGATGAGTATATCTTTATATGTATACGAAGGTAATAAAAACGATAGCATTCGCACATTACGGTACATTATGGTTCATTACGGTACATTACATTTGATGCCGTTTCATTTCACTTCGCTTTCCACTTCAATTAACCAGGTGACCCGAGGGATGTTATGTGTTTGCGCTGACGAGGTCCACTGTACAGTATATTTAGGTCGAAGATTGTAGTAGTGTGTACACTCTTTTTGTACCTAAGTATAGTTAATCTAGATTTTTCCTCCATAAATGAATAGCTGAAAATTTAACTGAAATAAAATTCAGTCTTGAATATGGATGTAGTGTTGCAAGCCTATCCGTGGTTTATCGGATGCATTTCGGTACCGAGGATGCTCTGGAAATACATAATTTAATTCCCTCAAGTCCATTCCATCATCACACGACCTGACGTGCAGCGATGCGCCGCTGTGATTTGTTGGATATTTTGAAGCGATTACTAATTTATTATGCTTACCGGTAATGACCGAAACACATCTGACGGAATTTTGTTGCCTATCTTCCGTCATCTTACGCCGCCGGTACACGTCATTCTATACAAACCTCTCTCACCGTACTCTATTAGGACTCTTTCGTAATCTCTGTCCAAAGACTACAGATGTGGTGTTATAAAGTTATTATTGTGTGTGTTTATTTTTTATAAAGCTATTAAAATCTCTGAAGCCGATCGTCTAATGGTTATTAATAGTTCCCAAGAGTTCATTAGGGTTTGCCTGTAATACTTGATCGATATTGCACACTGCAGTGTTTGGTTTTGTTGAAAATACTTCTTAAGAGTTGCAGATCCAGGCGATATTTTGATCCTTCGTTGAACGTATGTAAATGACGTATACTAATTACCGTACGATATCGGATGCTTAAGCACAACGCATAATTTTGTTCCGAATAAAGTCTGTAGAAAAAGAGCCGGAGTTCGTAGCACTTCGTAGCACTTCGTAGCACTTCGTAGCATTTCGTAGCACTTCGTTGCACTGCGTAGCTTCAACTCTACGAGATCATATTTTTTTTTAGAAATGGACGGTAAATGACGAGACAGTTCAGAACTTGTGGGTACACTGTTATAAGGATCTATACGCGCTCGAATGACTTTGACTGGGGATACTGTTGTTGAACACTTGTGCAATTGTTCTGTGAAATGTCACTTGAAATCTATCTATATATTATATATAAAACACAAAAAATGTTTCAACGTATGTCCGTTATAGAATCTGAAACCATACAACTAATGTCCCCCGAACCGGTTTCATTTGAAAGGCAGTAGGTATGTATGTACGATAGGTAAGTAGGTAGGTATGTAGGTATATATGTACGTAGGTATGTATGTATGTATTTATGTATGTAGGTAGGTAGGCAGGGTAGGTAGATGTGTCGTAGAGTATTTTGTGCTACCCGTGCGAAGCCGGGCCGGGTAAAGCTAGTGTACCTATTATAAAAACAATATGGCGGAGTTAGTTCCTACACCACGCGCTAAAATAACCTTGTAGCGATATATGACACATCGAACTTGGTATGAGTGACAGAAACAAAGTTCTACAAACAATATTTTTTTTTTAAGGGTTTCGTCTGACGGAAGATGCGTCCGTATCGACGGTCGCGTAACGCCAGAATGGACAAGTAGCTAATAAAACATACCTTTTTTTTTTGTTTGTAAATTTTTCAAATCATTTTTCCCGCTCTGGGGGAGCAGGAGGGCGTGTCAGACTCTTACTGACTAAAACCGACCCGTGTTCCTTCAGTTGCCTGTACGTTGCCTACACGCTCAACCGATGAAGCGTTAGTGCGTTGAGCGTACTTTCTAGATTCGCATCTTCAGTCACGTGCGACCACTACTTACCGTCCGTACTACCGTTACTTTTTATGTTTTTTTCAATGTTTAATTCTTTAAGATTTTTCTGTGTTAAAAACATTGTTCGTCATGTTTCACACAGTTCGGTTTGGGATTTCATTCCATGCATGATTGATTGAGGATTATGTTCTGTGGTTATTAATCCTGCGCCATTTTGTAACAGAGCCGGGTTTTTAGCATTAAATCCCACGTTACGTTTCTGATTATCCCAAAAATCCCCACATTTGTAGCGCCGATTGATGTACTGGTTATTGCATGTTGTATAGTATATCTGGCTTACTAAAAATATAATATATCGTCCTCAACGGATTTAGATGCGTTTTTATAGATAATTTTTTCAAGAATAATTTGTATATACATTAATATTAAACATACATAATTATAATAAAGAAGGTTTATTTCAATATTTTAGTTTAAGACTTCGCATATTAATATTTTTCTCTTCTTGTTCTCACACACTATTGTCTACATTTCTTTCTCATTTCTCCTATCGCAGGTCTGCTGGAAGAAATTTCTTAAGAAATAAGCAGTACCTTTGTACTCATAATTATGATTATGTCTTATCTGTATCTATTTTTCTGTGTGTACATAAATAATAAAATAAATAAATAAATCAATCTCGAGGTTTTGTCAAAACCTTAATGTAATTTATAATTGAAATAGAGGACATTGTACTCATTTGAAGTTGAAGAATAAGTCCTAATGCCTCAGATATTCCTGCATTGCCGCCCCACGAAGCTACTGGATATCGACCTTCAGTAGTCCCAGTAGAATTGACCGATTTTCCTATCTATTAATAATATCCCATTGTTTATAACATGGTCTTGTTCAATGCCAGCCAGTTATGCCAGCTCATTGGCTACGACGTGCGACAAAGGTCAACTCAAGCGGACGTGTAATCGTAAGCACCTAATTTGATGGAAAACTTAAACAATCGCTTGTTTATACTTATGTACCTGTATGTGTTCGGGCGTTCGTGTTTTTTTTCGTTGAACTTCATCTTGTCTCGCGAAAATGTACCTATAGTGGATCAATGTGATTGGTATATTAAAAAAAAAGTGTGTTCCTATTGTGATAAATCTAGAGTCTAGACTCAATAATCATCGATATGTATGATAAGGAACACGTCTGTAATTTTAGTTTGTTGTTTTTAGATTGTTCGTTAATTTATTCCTTAACTGATAAAACAAGTCTTTACGATAGCAAAACAATCCCTATTTCCCGTAATACAGGTAGTTTGTGTTAAATAAACTTCAGGCAACTATCACAGAGTATACACAAATGTTTACCTGCTTGTTTATCGCTGTATCTATTACCCTTTTCAATAAGACGGTCGTACCGAACTAAAAAGGTATTAGCAACGCCGGCAAAGGTTTAACTGCAATCCCATCAAGGAAACAGGAAGGAAACTAACTTTGTTTTTATACTCGTTCTTGCATTAAAAGTTGACCGCTTAAAGCAGCCCTTAAATTAATTATTCAATGTTTTCAAGTAATGCTTGGCTGTACAAGTTGAGTATTAATTACAGTCTAATAAAGAACGGCGTCTTACCGTAATGTAATCAGTAAACTTGGTTAAATTATTTCTTTGTTTCTTTGAAAGAAGTAGAATTTTTTTGCTTGAGAAATTGTACAGGTTATAAAAGGTAAGAACAGACAGATCATTTTGTTGCTTGAACTACAAACAAAAGTCTTCTTTGAAGAGTGAAATAAAAATTAAGTCACGATTTATGTGCAGTATAAGCTCTATGTGTGTGTGCAAGTAGTAAAATCCTGAAGGACAACTGGTATGATGTCATCCTGCCAGTACGAACTGCGATGTCCACAGCCTGTGCATGACTATGAAACGTGATTTCAATAAGATCTTTGGCACTACAGAGACTATGCCTCACTCGGTAGCAGTCACCAATTCACGAAGCAGAAAACCTTTGGATGGAAAACAAAATCCGCCCTATTTTTACATAGAGGTTCCCAGAATAGTTCGTGATCCCATATAAGTGCTTTGGAAGTGTGTTGGTGACCTTATGTTGGCTACTCCATCAAAACACGGTTTTTTGTGACGTAAATGCTGCACGCTGTTACACCATAACCTACCAACATGCATGCATTAAACCTATTTATACACGGAAACCATGTAAAAATATGAATCTACAGTACAGGACTTTTTTTGTTCTGTAATATGAGCTATAGGCTAAATAAAAATCCATAAAAATATCTTGGATGTTTCAGACAATCCCTGAGTTGAGTTACAAGAGGATTTTTCCGCTCTTTTACCAAGTTATCTCAATTTGATATTGTCAAAAGAAGATCTAAAACCAGGTAGAGGCTGTAAAAGATCACCAGGTCCAATCACTTTACGTTATGAAGGCGGAAATTAAACTTTGCCGAAAGTTACGAGCTGGGAACATTTTGAAAGTGGGTAATAACTTGCGTGGGAGAGAGAGATGATAGTCAAGTCTTTGTAGGAAAGCAGGTACTGCAAATATTTAGGTAGACTTGTGTCGCTTTTGTGAATTTTACGTAGAGGTTGCCACTGTGTGGCTTCTGAAATCATTTTGCAAACGGCGATATACAGGTACTTATGCATTTACATAATACAATGTATATATGCATAGCATAGAGCGTTTGTTTGCTCGAGTATCTTCCGATTCCAAATCGTCATATCATATGCCGGTACCACAAAGGACACAATTATTATATTTATAACGACAACAGAACGTCTCGGTGGTGTAATATGTTTTTCGTGCAACCCTTTGAGTTGATAATGGCATCGTTTTATCATGGCGCCGCATAACATTTTAAATTAGTCCCACCTCCCCAATTCGGGGGGCCCTGTTTATACGTCCTATAAACGTTAATGTTTAGCAACAAAATGTATTCGGCGGCTTAGGAAATATGTTGGTCGGTGGACATCAACCTCTAGGGATTTGTCGACTTACGGCATGTGCTTATTAAGCTAGTTACAGTAAAGTGTAACGGACTAACTTATCGCTACATATTTTTTCGTCGTAACTTGTACACGTACGTGTATCTGGCTGTAACGAGCGCGTCTAGTTTGGGTCGTCCTGTATTTACATAGGATAGTATGTTCATTAGTTTCTCAGAAATTGTTTTAAGTTACTAATACAGGCTTACGACGCTAGTTTGATCCTAAACCTAAGATATGTCTAACATAATCTAATAACCCTAACATGAAGAGCGGAAAGTCGGAATTGTGATTCTAATTTATGTGAACGGTGGGTCACCATAAGCCAGTCCGCTGCCAAACTTTCTATGAAATACGAACGAGGGGAGAAAGATGCTAAGCAGAAAGAGTTTGTAATACATTTTTTGCATTGTTAATGAAGAGGACTGTCCCTGGAGGACTGAGATGGTCCAAATCCTTAACTTTGTTAACATAAATGTATATTGGTTGGAGGAAAAATCTTGTTTGTTTTATTACGATATAAAAATAAGAAGCTAAGCGCTACACTGTTAGCCGACTGTCTGGGGAATGGAATAGTTATTGAGAGTCGTCAGTTTAGCAACTTTGGCATAAATTAACAATGAACGTTCAAACAAATAGGAGAGATTACTTTGAGAGTCTACAAGGGGAAGTTTTGTGCTGATTTTAGATTGAAAGATACAAACCGTGTAGAAGTTTCGGTTTATTAATAGAATTGGATGAAAAGTCATTCAGTATACTTCAGCTTCAGTATTGAAATCAGAGTTTTTTTAAAATAGTTTGTGATCTATTTCTCTGACACATACCTGTGATATCTCATATAACCGAATTTACTTCACCTAGGACACGTAATTATTATCATTAAATCCAATATCAAAATTATGAAAGAGAAATCATAAAATAATATTAATATTGCCGCCATAACACAATTGTTACGACAGTAATAAAATAAATACAATTACAACGGTCGCGGCGGTCCTCGTGACTCGTGTCCGAGTTGTTCGGGTTGTCCGACTGTCCGGACCGTTCGTAGTGTCCGCGTGAGATTCGATTATTGGATCACTCGTTAATTAACTCTTGTGCATACAATCACGCTCCGGCTTGTTATGGATTTACTATTTACGTAATCGATGGCTGTGTCGGTGTGCTTTAATTCTGGTTTATGTATTCCTGTGTGCTTTCATTTGTTTTGTTAAATTAAAATGATTAATTAATATATATATATATATATATATATATATATTTTAAATAATAAATATTTATTCAGTATTAAAATACGTAAAATATTAACATAAAATCTTAGAAATAATTGGCCCATGGGTGGCTTTAAAACTCTGACACCTGTACCCTAATTACGTAATACACGATCAATTGGAATTTGAATCATTTTGAAACTATTGCTAATCCATTGCTTCAGAAATTCGGAAAAAAAATTCGCTCAACAACGTAAATAACGCAATGAATGTTGTTGAACTGTCAAAATGAAACAAATTTCTCATAATTGTTTACGAAAATGAGTTGCGTAATTAGATAGCTGGTTAATCACTAATCACACGAATAGAAGAAGAATATATATTTATTAAATATTAATTAAATTAAAATATTAATTTGAGTGGTGTTAAGGTGCGTTCAAAAAATGTATCACTTGAAAGTGGTAATTAAAATCATTGTATTTTATTGGACTGTCTCGTTCGTCTAGTGGTCGCAAGCGTTAATGCTGAGCATGAGTTCTTGGGTTCGATTCCCGGGTCTGGCAAAGTGTTATTATGTTTTCCCATCTGGGATTTCTCGGTAGCATCCCGGAGTCATCCGGACTTAAACATAACTGGCGAAATGTGTGTGGAGTATACAGGCGTATGGAAACAGGTGCGATGTGATGTATTTGATTGAAGAAACTTATCTAGCAGTGGAAAATGATTATGGCAAGTGTGCTAAAGTCTGAAATAGAGGTAAAAACTGCAGCATGCGCTCACTAAGTTAAGTAAACATACTCAAGTTAACACTGGTACGAGACGTATTACTTTAACAACAGTATTTTTATGACAATATCTCCCGTACACAAATTTGACGACACTCATAAAAGGTGTGGCGGCATCTATAACGCCACGTGCGAACTACGCATCAAAGACCTGACGTCACACAAATCCTGCATCGCGCAAGCAGAGTTTACCGCGTGACCGATAAATATCCCGACATCAATCGTGGGGAAGTAGCCCACCAGACACGACACATGTCTGGTCGGAGGATCCTCCCTTTTCTACGGAGGATGAGTCAACTTTACACCTTGTTACTCCTGCCTCCATAAAGGTTTTACGTACTCCAAACATACCTATGTATCTATACGTCACAAGAGCTTAACCCTCCAAAAGCGATTGCCAAGAAAAGGCATATTCACGTTGCGTGCAGTCCATAATTTCCATAGTCATGCAAACTTCTACCGTAAACACATAGTCATTATAACGAACTCGAAGTCGCACGGACTCGCGAACTCGTACGAACTTCCTTTAATTAACCCTACACTGGCTTGGACGTACATGTGTGTAATTAAAGCGCCTAGATATCTTGGTTTGAGTACTTTAGGCCCCGTTCTGGCGATAAGGTTGTTAAATTGGAACTAGTTAGTAGCAATAGAGGGTTGAGTAATGACTTTTGAATTATGGATGTGTGATTGTTATTGTCTTTAGTAATTATTATGTTCGTAATTAAAGGTTTAATATGATATATGATTATAGGGGAGGTAATACCGTAATTAATCTAGGTAATCTACTTGAAATAACGTGATTATTCATGTTTTGTAGATAATTGTACTCTCGGAAAATGGACTTTCTGAGCCATTTTTGTGACCGTATTTTGAATTTTGCATCCTAACTAATATTTTTAATTCGAAAGTGAGTTTGTTTGTTAGATTTCACGGTAAAACGGCTTAACGAATTTGGATGAAATTTGGCACATGGGTAGACCATGACTTGGAAAAGGACATAGGATACTTTTCATCCTGGATTGCAGAAGAAGTCGCGGGCAATAGCTAGTAAAACAAAATGAAAATTGATATTGTAAGATTGTACAGAAATATATCAAATGGCTGAATATAAGTAAATTGATTGAAAACTCCTTGCCTGTTATACTAAAATACGAAGACAGGTTTATGGTTTCCCTACATTCCCTAACTAACTCCTGATATACCTAACTATAGACACGTACACATAATTTATCTCAGAAGACGGTAGATACATAACCATTACGAGGAATGTCATTCTGATGGGTTCCAATTAATAAGGCGTCGGTGCCTTGCGCCCGAAGTGTAGGTACCTCCACTGCATGCAGGTTGTATGGTAGGAGGTTCTTTTGAATAGAATGGAGCTGGGTCGTATTCACTGGCAGAAGTGTAGAGTATTGTTACTTCTTCGAATAGGTGTGCTAGTGTTGCATCTTTTCAGACTCGAGGATGGGTCGGGCTTGCGGTGTACCAAAATAAATGAAATGCACGTAGTGTGGGATAATTTAAAGCTTTGTACGTTCATAGTAAGTAACTAATTCTAATTGGCTATACTTACATAATAACATAACATAACACCACGCCTGTAATCCCGGCAGGGTTTGGCAGAGGTGTTCCTATAGTACCCCCACATTTCACCAGTAATGTTTAAGTCCCATGTAATAGGGGGCGAGCCTATTGCCATCACCCGGGCACAAATCCAGAGTCCGGGCTGCTACTGAGAAATTCCTGCTGGAAATACCCAATAACACTGCCCAACCCGGGAATCGAACCCAGGACCGAATGCTCAGCAATAGCGCTTACATAATCTTATAAGCTGTTTAATTAGTTAAACTAATCAAGCAGCTTAAAAGATTAAAATAGTATCCACAAAAATAACCAAAAAAAACGTTCTGTTCTTCAAATAGGACTTAATTCAAAGGATTTGCCGCCATTATGTAGATTGTTTTTTTTTAGACAATACCTACTTGAGCCCTATCGATCCCAGCTGATATGTTATTCCACAAACTACGTCAAGATACGTCTAGCTATTTCTAGGCCTTATGTCAGACACGCTTAAGTAGTTTATGTCTAGGTTTTGACATACTCTCGGGGGCATACAAGAGCCAAGGTAATAATGTTCTGCCTGTTTCAGCGCTAGACTAGAATAATTATAGGTAATATGCTAGTTTTGGACCCTATTTAGCAAGTTATGATGTAAGTTTCAAGGGCCGGTACCTGTTTTTGAATAGTTAAACATTTGTGATATTCATAATTAATTATGATTCATTACGAGTATGTTCCGTGTTGTAAAAGATAACTAAGCGAATTGGTGGAAATTTAACTTTGAAAATGCAAAATAATTTTTCCCTCCAAGGTACGGAACGTAAGTCCTATTCGGACTTCACGGGGTTTTTTAACGTATAAAGAACAGAAGAGAAGTGTGACATTAAGGAACTTCTTTGCTTTTTGTTAGATTTATAATAAATCAACGAGTTAAAAAAAATCTTACAGCAAATGCTTCATCTAAGCTATTTTTTACCGCATACATGAAAAAATCAAGTGAACATTAACACTTTCGACTCCACCCACTTTTCATAGAACTCATACGCCATGCCGCCATAAATATTGGAAGTGAACCCTCCGAGAGGGTTGCCGGCATTACGTTTGCGCTAAAGTTAACCGTGTATAAAACACTGTAAAACGAAGTAAAAATAGACGTAGTTCCCAACCTTTTGAATTTAAATTTAATATTTGAAACCACGAAAAAAAAAAAAAGACATGCTTGGATTTTAAAACCAACGCAATTACTCATAAATCTTGTTAAAATATACATCAGATTTTATTTTCACGGTATAATGCTGTATTCACTAAGAACAACCTACATTTAAAATGAACCCTCCAGGAGGGCTCCCGGCACTGAACGCGTAGTACATATTCACTCACGTTATAGGATAGTTATGTAAACTCGTGGGATTCTCATTTAATATTCTGGTGCCTGAGAGGCCATTTAAGCCGTCTGAGCCCGACTATCGATACTAGGATTTAGTCGTTAGAACCTGTGGAAGCTCTGATTATGATTCGTGACGGGAATTTCAATAGTACATCAGATATTTGGTTTAGTCATAAACTTAACCGATTTTACATAAGTAGGTGTTCCTTTCTTGTGCTATTTGGCTAATCGGTAAAATTCCACATACTCGTATGTATATTGAATATGTGTATTGTGAATTCTCCGGGTTTATTTGATTTTGGGTTTAGTATAGAACTTTAGATTACGTAAAATTTTAATTACTAAAACCAAGGGACATAGGTTGTTGAAAAGTGGAACTAAATTAAAAAAAAAAAATCTGAAACAACCTCTTTGAACTATTAAAATTAAAATGAAAGTACACACACAAGGTAAAAGACACATTCTGAAAAAAATCATTTCACGGTGTGATTTAATAAAAAAAATCAAAGTCAAAATATTTTATTTCACATAAACCTACACTGCACTAATGAAACGTCAGAAGCTAGGTGCACGGTTCCAATTGGTCGTTTCCTATGGAGAAGAGCCGGCAAGAAACTCCACGGTTACTGTTTTAAAAATAAATGGCTTTTACAATGTTTTCAAATTACAGTGTTAATAGGTATGAGAGGACAGTGCATGCCTGTCAACAAGTACCAGGTACTTCACAAAATAAAAATAAAAATGGTCTACAGTCTGTTAAGCCTACAGCGTTCTCGAATTCACAAAATATAAAAGAATCTAATTGCCTCTGGCATGCTATAAGTTAAAGCATCAATAAAAGGCGCCATTGTTTAGATGACGCAAGTCATTTGTTGCTTCAATTTTATTGTATGCCACAGGCAAAAAATTTGCATCGTATAAATATCGGCTTTGATATAAAAACAAACCAATTCCATACAACCCCATATTGAAATTCCTATTTAGTTTCGTGTACGCGACATATTATGCTGCAGTCCCACGGTCCGCTTTCTCACAGGCCAGATCATGCCACGCCAGGCCGACATGGGAACCGTCGATCCGATAAAGCCTGTGGTGGGTATGCTCGACACGGGCCGCGACAGGTCTCGACAGGCGTGGCCGCTCGCCAGGCCGTGACAGGTCTCGACAGGCGTGGCCGCTCGCCAGGCCGTGACAGGCCTCGACAGGCGTGGCCGCTCGCCAGGCCGCGACAAGTCTCGACAGGCGTGGCCGCTCGCCAGGCCGTGACAGGCCTCGACAGGTGTGGCCACTCGCCAGGCCGCGACAGGTCTCGACAGGCGTGGCCGCTCGCCAGGCCGTGACAGGCCTCGACAGGCCGTGGGACCGCGGCTTCAGAAGGATCACTAAATTCATTCGATTAGGCGTTAAGTATTGCGTGTTGTCGCCGCTCACGGGTTATTAAGGAAACTCAATAAAAATAAAATGGAAAGCTATTTATCCGATTACGGCGAACCGAAAAGGGTGAGGCACGTGTGAATGATTTAATATATACAGAGTAATGTACATCATAATAAAATCACAGTATAATAAAGTAAGCAGTATTACGTCCTGGCAGTGTCCTTGAAATAATTACCTACGGCCGTAAATGTGGTAGAGCGTCTCGCACCGTCAGCGTCCTTGCGTAAAGTGTGGCGCACGCGTGACTGTTGAATACTGGTGTACCTAGCGCGTCATTGCGGCCGATATGTATGAAGACTTAATACTGCTTACTTTATTATACTGTGATAAAATGATATAAGGAAAATGTCTGTTACCCTCATTTATACCATAAACATGGACTGGTCAAGGGTAGATTAGACCCGTAGATGATTATGCCATTATAATCCATCTATACTAATATACATTATCCTAACTAATAACATTATAAAAGCGAAACTGAGTTTGTTTGTTTGTTCCGATTTCACGTTCACGCTAAAACGGACGGATTTGGATGAAATTTGACACATGGGTAGACAAACCATGACCTGGTTTAGGACATAGGATACCTTTTATCCCGATATTCCCACTTATGCGGTGGAGACCGCGGGGCGCAGCTAGTTAATACTATAAATGCGAAAGTAGCTCTGTTGCCTTTTCACGCCGTACCGGCTGAACGGATTCCGATGAAATTTGGTACATCGGTAGACCATGACCTGGGTTAGGAACTTAGGACATAGGATACTTTTTATCCCGTTATGTTCCCGTGGGATAATTTCCGACCTCCACGCGGCTGAAGTTGCGGGAAAAGCTTGAAACAATTTCACATGAGCACTTTATCATGAACAGCTTTATAAAACAGACACTTTTTTTTGTTACTAGGCAGCGGGTTAGCAACAATAAATAATCCAGCTGACGGGCTCATTTTGTGCGAGCCCAAAATATCGAATGTTCACGCAAATATGCCTGTGTTGAATAAATAGAAAGGAATTTACGAGGTAATAGTGAGAAGGCCTACTTACCTATATTGCGTGGAAGATTTACAAGGATAACTTTTTTAGGGTTCCGTACCCGAACCTAAGCCTCCGCTGTCCGTCCGTCTGTCTGTCAGCGAGCTGTATCTCATGAACCGTAATAAGCGTAATAGGTAGATAGTTGAAATTTTCACAGGATTGCTGCTATAATTAATTAAAATAAAATAAAGTTAAAAATTAAAGAAAACCCCCTTTAATTTAATTTAATTGTTACTATACAAGAAACCTGCTTTTTTCGTCGTTTTTTCCTAAATATTTTACGGACGTACGGAACCCTTCGTGTACGAGTCCGACTCGCATTTGGCTGGTTTTTTTAAGTCTCTATAAACAGGAATATATACTTCCATATAAACAAAAGACGCCGTTGAAAAGAATATTCTTCAGTAGAAGACGAATATTGTATTTACCAGCATGGTTTAAGGGGAGGTCTATATTGTAAGAGGTTTATGTATGAAGGATTTATCTGATTGATGTAAAGTTTTATAGCCGGTAGTAGGTGGTCGTAATAAAATGTATCTGGTGTTATCACGAGCGGAACAATCAGTAGCTGTGTCCCAGAGGACGGAGAGACAAATACATTGTGTGTATTTCAATATCTAGGTATGTCTGTAGGAATATTAAACCAATCATTAATAATAGTTATAGGTTATTAGTTCCAAGGACGATACTGAATCTGCTTGAAATACCTTTTACCTTTTTAATATTAAATAAATAATTATCGTTCAGTCTCAAGCCAACCCTTGGAATTCATGTACTTAGGCCTTCCAAAACACACTATAAAGAGTGTTAATTTATATTAATAAATAATAAAGGCCATATAGCCAAAGTATAGGAACCATTTTGAACGTCCAATAATTATCGAATGGCGATACTATCCGGGCCGTACACATGTTGCCTTCAATGGCAAATTAACAATATTAAGTAAAGGCAGCTCCTGCGACAAATAGCCGCCTTCCTAACCTCATCCTCTCTAGGCTATTTGGTTATTCGGCTATTTCCTCGGCTACTTTATCACCTGCTCTAATGGATGTTAAAGATACTTATTATTTATTCAGCTGCTGTTGTTTAATGTACACTTGTACACTTTGTGTGCGAAAGGGGTGAACAATTTTTACATAATATTATGTAGCTGAAATTTTTAAAGGGTTAAGTAGAGGCACCTCGAAGTGTGGGTACACGATTTGCTGAAGATATCTATTGCTAAAGCATTAGCGTTATTTTTTATTGTATTTTATACATCTATTTAAGTTATTTTTATTTAGTATTTATTTATGTAAGCTTCTATCCGTGACATCACTGCAGGCCCTATCAGAATACCAGCGCTGCGACATTTATTATTTAATGTCGCAGCATCATGCGGAGATAGGAGCCTTTTGGCCTCGCACAGGACTTTCCGCTTTATTTTAATTTTGTCTGGGTTTTTTTTTTAGTGTGTTTGTGTTTAATTTAATTAAGATCTCTGTGCTTGTCTCAAAAAATACTTTTTCTTTCTTTCTTTCTTTAGCAATAGGACAGACCAACAATATCTGTATCTATCTATACATAATTATTATTATAAATTAAATTTGGTTTTCGTGTCTGTCTGTGTGACTGCGTTGTTATTCTAAACTACGCAACGGATTTTGATTCGGTTTTCCGAGAATTTATTCCGGTAGGTTTATGTGATATTAAACTTAGTTTATTGTAGAAATCTCAATGCTTTGACAAGTCGTTAAAATAGTGCGAAAAAGGGACGGGTCACTAGTTTCTATATAATTTAGAGATATGAGGATCAGGGTGTAAAGTTCACTCATCCTCTATAGAAAAGGGAGGATCCTCCAACCAGACGGGTGTCGTGTCTCCCGGGCAACTGCCCAACAATTGATGTGGGAAAGTTATATAAATGTTGATCGCGCGGTAAACTCTGCGCGATGCAGGATTTGTGTGACGTCAGGATATTGTGTGACGTCTCAGGTCTTTGATGCGTAGTTCGCATGGGGCGATGTAGATGCCGCCACAGAGATAAGTAACGGTCATTAGTTAAACGCGAAATCGTCACCTGCCTAGCCATTTCCCAATTCATTCTGACCTCCACAACCCAGTTACTGGGTAATACCCTTTGGGAAGACTGGTTGTCAGACTTTCAGGCTTCTGACGACCCGGTACTATTAGTTAAATTCGAATATTATCTATAACTTAATGACCACAATAATAAAATGACCAAAACCTAACACTAAAATGGTTAATTAATAATTTATGGTTCACACCAATCATTGCACGTTCCATATTTTTGTCACGCATTGAAAACCGCATGCAAGTTACGCTGAATAAACTGAAATATGCCATAATATATGGAAACTGTGAACAAAGTCGTGTTTATAGGGATGGCTATGAGGTATCTCGTACTCGTGTCGTTTAAGGCTGCAGTAACACGACCTCAGTATTTTGTGATCGTGAGTGCTCGTGTCAGATATTTGCACAGTACGCACACGCCGCAGGCCGTCGCTATCTATTCCCTTTATCGAGTTATCTCTATGTAACCAATATTATGTATCAAATTTTTATTTAAACGAGCGTCCGTGGAGTTTCTTGCCCGTTCTTCTCCATAGGTACCTACTACGCTTTGGAATGCGCAACTAGCTTCATATTTCTGACTGACCGACTTCTTGACAGTTCAAAAGTGCCTGTAAATGGTTTAATTGAAACAAATGCGTTGAGTAGTGAGTTTTTTTTGAGTTTTGAAATATTCAAAGAGAGGCATATTTTGATAATGATTTCCTTTTTTAAGGGAATAATCGGGAATATATAATGAACCGCACATCATTGGTAACACTTGCACTATCTACGAACATCACCCTTACTGATACAACATAAAAGCGCTGTCAATGTCAAATTGGTACCACTCATTTGCAGTCGACTGTATGTTGTAGACACAAAACAAAGAAACGTTCGAACTTCCTCTCCTTTCGTGGTATAAAGCTAGTGAAAGTCTTATGCTGCCAAAGTATTGATAGCTATTTTCGATCACATTCTTCTGAATTTAACTGAGTAGGCAGATATTTATGACGCATGACATATCCGATTGCATTGACACAATATTTTGAAACCGATGCAGCATCCTATATTTTGGCGTCGCTTGTCTCGCCGGATAGTGTTGGTGTTCCTTCAATGTCACATATTTGTGCTGCCACTTGTATATGCCTTCCACAAATTGTCACATATATTTGCCTTCATATAATAATGGATGAATCATACAATCAGATATTATTGCCTAGCTATTCATAGTAATATATTCATACTCGTGACTGTAGAGGTTCCGTGCGGTGCCGGACGGAAAGAATAGTACCATCCTATTTATTCCATCTTTCGTGTGAGTGTCATAAAAAACGACTAAGGGACTTACTAGAGAATGGGCAACAGCGTTATCTACATATGCATTTTAACGCCATACTGCGATCGCCAACCCGCAGGCGCCAAGCGTGGCGATTATGGCAAACCCCCCCATTTGGACGCAGAGCAGTGGACGTATTTCGGTTGAAATAATGACTGTAGAGGTCGGCTGTGTAGGTCGGCTCAATCTGTGTTGTCGCTGAAAACTTATCCTTCAGTTAGATACGTGCCTTTACAAGTTAGATGCAAATCTGAGACTATTCTCAGATTGAATCGCTTCAGGCATGTTTGAGGTCAAAAATCGGGAATGTGAAGTTTACTCTTGATTTAATTTTATCAAAGGCAATCTACGGGACATTTCTCAGCTTTCTATTGAAAGAAAATGACCAAGCTATAAGATATTTATTTATTGTAATATTATATAGACAAAAAAAAAGAAATATCATTTTTAATTTAAGTAAAGGAGTCTTTATCTAGTAGTCAGCTTGAGCTCCGCATATTTCTTTCGATCTGTCGCTATGGTATATCAGACTTTGTCGTTATCACCAGCGCAATGAATACATAAAGCGCTTTACATACCTTTGCAGCAGCTGTATCATTCTTATGCATTCACACGTAGGTCTGCAAGTGGTAATGTCGTCGCATATGTCTGATAATTTAAATCTCGCCGCTGTACACTCACTGTAGGTAATCTAATTGCAAATATTCACGGTAGCAGCGAGTGTGGGCTCGCGCAGGGTGAATCTCAAATTAGCGCTGTATGGTACCGGACACTTTCGTGTTGTTAGAGGGTGAAGATCAACCTTTTTAGTGGAATAAGAATCATCTTTATTTTATCACCCCCAAGAGCACTATAACGAACGGTCGTCATTTGGTTCAAGCACCACGCTTGACAAACAATGTGGTGATCACAGTTTGGAAAGCCTAAAACTACACGTACGTGCCTAGTTGTTATTTTTCGACCCTCCTTATCCAATTAACTTAGTGTATATATATGTGGGCGACCAAGCAAAAAGGGTCCAGTTCTCGACATTTAGTTTCCGAGATATAAAAAGTTGTGTAAAGTTTGGAGTAAAATTTGCATTTCGCGATTTTAATTGATTATTAATAAATGCTCAATTATCTATAATTTCATATAGTAAATGACTATAAACGATTTTTCAGAATTTCAACTTCAAATGTCTGATTTAAAAAAATATGTGCCAGTTTTTGAATATTTTTTCAATCCTTACTAAATTGACTATTCTAGATACCGAATCTAGTTTTACCTCAATACCCCACTACTGGACCCTTTTTGCTTGGACGCCCACATATTAACTTAGTATATATTATGACGCGATGTATTTTTACCAACGATGTATTTGTACCAACTACCAAGTAGGTATTACTGTAGCCAGATGAATTGAGCTTTTACATAATAGTTCAGGTCAGTAAACGTGTGATCCATTTCAATAGAGGATGAAAACTCGCCCCCATTTGACAAATGACATTCCTTTGTTCATTCTTTCTCACTTTGTTTATATCTTTTTGAAGAAGTTAGTCGATTTGTCACCATTATTTAAATCTAAACTTTATTCCGTTCGGTCTCTGTTCGTGATACGGACTACAGTCGCATCCATTCTAATCGTTTTATTCCGAATCTGAAAGCCACGGGTGCCATTTTTATTCTGTACGTTTGTACAACTTTCTATGCTTTAAATACGACTGCTCTCCAAAGCCTATATTTTTGAAGCCATTTAAAATTCTCAACAAATGAAAAAGTTAAATTTTCACGACTTGTTTTTATTATCCCATGAGAATATAAATTGGATGTATTTTCCATATTTTTGTGAATTTTATGTTCTTCTGGTCTATATTTATTGAGTCGATAATAAAATTTGAGTCGAATTCGCATGTGAGGGCCGGATAAACAAGTAAATATTCGTTAACATGTTGTTATACGAGGAAAATGCACTCAGTGATACACGGATATCGATATTTTATGTTCCCGATAACAAACTTCAATCAGATGAAAAGGTAAAATCCCATCATAAATACACGTTGCTTTCGACCGTTGTGTACTAGATCATATTAATTATATTATGAGAGCGAAATATTATATTCGTAAAAAAATGGAATATCGCATTATTTTCTGTCTTCATATCTCTATTGCATTTAAATTCCAAGCAGAAATAAATTAAGTTATTGTTTTGAGATAAGCGCGCCCGCAGCCATTACGACTTCTATTAATTTTGATAGCTTAAAGAGATTTATGAAGTTATTTAACAAGAATTTAATTTAATATATGAAAGAACAACTAATGCTACGAAATATTTCAAAGACAGGGATTAATATAAAAATATAAATTTGCTGCATACAAATATCAGGAGTATAAATTGCAACTTTGACGGTCTCCAGGTTCTCTTACAAAAAATTGGACTAAATTGTGACTTTGTGGGTTTGTCCGAATGCTGGCTTGCCAAATCTCATGCGGTACCGCATCTCGAAGGCTACATCTCGTACTCCACCAAAAAGGTTAATAACCAAAATGAAGGTGTCGTCACCTATATAAAATCTTCATTAAATTGTACAGTTACTGAGCCTAATTTTAAGGACGGAAACTGCTTAGTATGCAAGTACGAACAAGAAGCTGCGATAGTGGCTATATACCGGTCACCATCTTTTAAAAACCTCGATAACTTTCTTGATAGTTTAGAATTAGTGCTAACTTCTTTAAATTCTTTTAAATCTGTTTGTGTTATAGGAGACATCAACATAGACATCTCAACTACAAACTCTAGTATCAATACTACTCGTTACTTGGACTTTATAGCTTTTCATGGCATGCTACCAGCCCATCAGCTTGCAACTCGACTAAACACATGCCTTGATCACATACTCCTTAAAACTAATGTACCTACCACTACTTTAGTAATTGATAGCTTAATAACAGACCATAAGCCTATTCTTCTCAATATCAGTAATAGCAAACCAAGTTGTCCCCCCCGACCCTTAATTCCTAAAACCAATTATAACGCTGTCATTAAAGACATAAATGATAATGATTTTACTCCCCTATTTAACTATGACAGCGCTCATAAAACTGCAGAGCTCTTGGTCCAAAATATCTCTGGCATCATAACCAATCACACACATCTGGTCAAAACTTCGCGCAAACATTATACCTACAAGCCGTGGATCACTCCTGGCTTACTCAGATGCATTCTAAATCGTGACAAGATGCATATGGACGTCAACAAAAACCCAAATAATGTGACACTCAAAACTACCTATATCCAGTATAGAAATTTCTGTAATTCACTGCTAAAAAAACTTAAAATTAATCATGAAGAAACTGAACTACTAAAATCAAAAGATGACATTAAGGCCACTTGGAAGACGATAAAAAAAATCACTAATATTACGAGCACTTCTTCTTCTTCAACAGATCTCTTACGCATCTCCGGAGATCCAAACAGTTCAGTGAATATTGTAAATGGCTACTTTTCTAACGTTGGAAAAAACCTTGCGGAGAAATTTGTAAATGAGCACAATAACATTCTACAATCACTTCCAGCTCCCCCCAGTTATCTTAACTCTATGGTTATGTTTGATGTTGATGAGGCTGAGATTATCTCTGTTATCTCTAACCTAAAAGAAGATAGTGCCTCCGGATGGGACAACATTCCGCCAAGGATAATCAAATCATGCAAGGCTAAACTGGCCCCGCTCATAACTCATCTTTGTAATCTGGCTCTAGCTGTCGGCGAATTTCCTAGAGTTTTCAAAAAAGCAATTGTCCATCCGATCTACAAGAGTGGGGACAGAGACAGTGTAACTAACTACCGGCCCATCTCTGTTCTGTCTTGCCTGTCTAAAATATTGGAGAAAGTTCTAAATAACCGCCTAGTATCATATCTCAATAAATACAACATCTTATCGAGCAATCAATATGGCTTTAGAAGGGGCAAGTCTACAGAGGATGCGGTATTAGATCTTACTACCACGATTGTAGATCATCTGGATAATAAAAGAAAATGCTTAGGTGTTTTCTTAGACCTGTCAAAGGCCTTTGACACTGTCTCTGTTCCCATTCTGATTTCAAAACTTGAAAAAATCGGTATTCGTGGACCACCTTTAAAAATTTTTAAGGATTACCTAACTGACCGCACACAGTGTGTCAAGATAGATTCTGTGGTAAGCGACACTGAATATCTCACCTTTGGCATACCACAGGGTTCAATTTTAGGACCGACATTGTTTTTAATTTATGTCAATGAGCTCTGTGGGCTACAGATCCCAAATTGCCACATTTATACCTACGCTGACGATACTGCCTTGGTGGTGAGCGGAAAAACTTGGGCTGAAACCCAGTTAAACGCTGAACACGCCCTTAAACTTGTCATGGCATGGCTGTACAATCATAAATTGACTCTAAACGCATCTAAATCAATATATCTACCGTTTGCACTAAAAAACAGCAGCCTGCCAAACCCGGAACTAACTATTATAGCTCATAATTGCTTAAATCAAACACAACACTGTAATTGTAACTTGTTAACTGGAAGTGATTGTGTTAAATATCTTGGAGTCTTGATCGACAATTTTCTCAGCTGGAAAGCCCACGTTTCTTCTGTAACAAACCGTATTCGAAAACTCATGTTCATCTTTAAAAAGTTAAGGAAATGTGCTAACATCAAAACCCTAAAACTAGTTTATTTCTCGTTATGCCAGTCCCTAATAACATATTGTATTTGTGCCTGGGGTAGCTGTGCAAAAACTCTATTGATGAGACTTGAACGAGCACAAAGGGGAGTGTTAAAGGTCATGACTTCAAAACCGAGAAGATATTCTACGGACGCACTGTACTTCGAATGTAAGCTGCTAACGGTCAGGAAACTTTTTATCCTGCAAGTGATCCAACGTAAGCACAAATCTAAAGAATTGGAATGCATTGCCTCGCGTCGTAAAGTAACCAATATATTCCGCTCCAAAAGGCATAACACCTCCCTCGCCCAAAGATCTTACGTAGTTATAGGAAACCATTTATACAATGTCATACACAAACGAACACCTATATTTCAACTTCCGCAAAATAAAATAAAGCTAGCTATAACTGAGTGGCTAATGACCCTAAACTGCGAAGAAAGCGAAAAGCTTTTACATACACCCACATAAACCCAACAACTGAAGCGCAAACCCCTCACATACGCATTACACAACTTCACTCACATACCATCACCCACACACTCACTACACATCTCACTAACCCATACTACACTTACACAATTACACACTCTCCAGATCAACTCTACTCACATTTGTTTTTTTTTTTTTTTTTAAGTAATTTTTCTACTTGCATGCATCCCTTTGCCATGTTATTGCATAATTATTAGTAATATATAAACGTTCGAGAGAGCCTTGACTTTCATAGTACAAGTTTTACTTAGTTTGGAAGTCAAGAGTTTCAAAGTGTGTACCAATGTTTCTTGTGCAATAAACGATTTTTATTTTTTTTTTATTTATTTTATTAATAATTGTATTGCTTATTTATGCCAATTTATAACAATTAAATAACGTTCAAACTCCTATGAATGGTTTTCGACAACTTTCTTCGTCTGGTATCTTTTGAGGATAGAAGATCCTGGCAGTCTGCCGTTCCCACGGCCAAGTGTTAGTCTGTAATTTTTATGGTGTACAATAAAGAGTATTCTATCAATACATCTCTCTCATTCTAAATGATATTCTAGGTGCTATAGTAAGGTAATTGGGACCTAGCATATTATTTAGGTAGAAAGAAAAACAACAAGTAAAAAACGTAAAGCTATCTTGAAAAATAAAAATGAAACTCTTTACGTAGATAAGCGCATCACCTGAGAATGGCTAGACCGATTTGGCTATTTTTGTCTGACAATATTTGTAATAGTCCGTATTATGTGTTTATGGACAAACAAATTATAAAACTTCCCCGGAAAATATTCAAATTCGGCAAAAACTGAACGTCCTATTTTCTATAGGATATTTGTATGAATTATTGAAATTTGGACAGGATAACGTCTGTAGGGACAGCTAGTCGTTTATAAATGTCGACTATCCATGGATTTTGGTAAACATAAAGCATGAACGGAAGTGTCTGTTCCTGTCCAATAATTCCTTTACTCATAGTTCGACTTACCAAAGCATTTTAGTCTATAAAGTGTAGCTTACGACAAGCGTCTCTGATACAATTTGGTTATGATAATCCCTCAAACGTACGCCATTCGTGAGACCGATGTTTCTGTACCAACAGACATATCCCTATGAATATGTAGGCACAGCAACATGGCCACCTATGCCCCGTATATTTTAATTAACATATGTGTTCCAGGAGGCGTGACAATTTAAAATATCCGTGTGACGAAAAGTGGATGGAGTTTTTGTAGTTGGTAAACGAATTTTTGGAGCGCGAACAAGATGAAAAATTTGAGCTTTCAATCTGAAAATAAATAAATAATCTGTTGCAAATTAATAAACTTTCGGCAGTTTGTAGTCGTTCCACGTAAGATATCACGTAAATAGATTATAACCGAACATTCTTAGCGTTAGATATTGTTTATGTACCTAACTACCTATCCAATAAAGATTTTGATAAGTTATAAGGTTGAAATAAACGACACGAATTAAAGACTGTTTTGGAATGTTGGTCACATGTCTCATAAGGCTCATTTTCCTTAGTCAATAACGCGGTCGGTACACCGTCTGCGGGGAATCCCCGTAGCGGGCGTAGCGACCAATGAAATTCATCAGTCGGTAAAAAGCGTGTGGAGACTCACACCCATTGAAAATGAGCCTTCAAAGCAACTGCCAAACGGGCGGTGCAGGTTCTCCGTATACCGCAATCGTTCCCTATCGACTTATGAAAACGGTTCCTCGAATACGGGCCCTATGGCATGCTTTACAGAAATCCCCAGCACCATACGAGCCCTATGGACGAATCAAAATGAGCCTTTATATAGGTTTACAAACTGTCACGAACAACATTTTAGACATCACCAATTCCTCGTAACAACCAATATTGTCAGATAATTAAATCTGTTTACCCAGTACATCTCCACCAACGGAAAATATCGTCAACTTATTTCTGTGTTGTTTGTTTCTCATTAAAAAGTTTCCCAGTGTTTTTCAACTCGTTCAAAAACACGGTTTAAGCTGAGTTTTTACCGACTTTGCACTTCGTACTTTATTTACCATTCGAGAGGTGATTGAATAACAAAGTAGGAAATAATTCCTCACTCTGTATCCCGAGGGGGGTTGTTAGGTAATTTTCTCAGCATAGGTATTTTCCGAGTGGGTAGGTGAACTCCTGTAGTGCAGTGCAGGTGCCGTTTTTCGCAAAGTTCTGCGAAGTTTCATCGACACACGTTGCTTTGAGAAGTAATTGAGTAGTAAACATGCTGCCTGACTTTCTAACGAACGCTAGTTAAAACGTATTACGAAGTGGAAGTGTGAATGTTTAAGAGTCTTTTTAACATTACGCTTTTCTGAGGTCGACGTGAATTGTCTGGACCTCAATGCCCTCATTTCAGTACTGACGGTGTATAATGTGCCATATAGGTTGTAGAACGGCAATTGAAAGGGTACCAGGTAACATTTCAAACTTAAAGCTGGGGCAAAAGTCCTGAAGAACTATTTAATACTTATGTTTAAAAAAACCCCAACGCAGAAAAGAAAATCGACTATTTAAAAAGTCAAAAACTGCTATTATTTTTTCAAGAGTGTACTAGTGAGTTGCCTATCCTGGCTGCAGCATCAGACCAATAATTCCATAGTTCCATAGATCTTGCATAGTTATATAGCATACATGGGTGTTTTAAATGGTAGGTCATACACATGTTTGAAAGTAAAGTAAATACACATTATGCGTCTAAGATACCTTCCGCAGCTAGCACAAAAGACATGATGACCTTGAAACTGCTGAATCGATTTTGATAAAACATGTCTAGGAACCATCGTTAGAACCAACCTGCTTCCAAATAAAAAAATCCGCATTCAAATCGGTTCACTCGTTTAAGAGCTACAGTGCCACAGACAGACACATATACATAGCGGTTAAACATATAACACTCCGCTTTTTGCGTCGGGGGTTAAAAACACGCTCTCCATCTTGTGCTAGTTCCCAAAACCATTGCCCCGCTATAGAACGTGAGTTCATACATCAAAACAATAACACCGCAACTTTTCGTGCGTCTAAACCTGCACGAACGTATTCAATTAGTAGTTTCGGCTTAAAACACTAACGAGCTAGCAGTCGGCAAGACAATTTGGTGCCATAGTTAGCGACGATCGCTCCGGCACGTGACGAGAGAAACTTTGTCGGTTCCACGGGGCCCTTAAATTGATTATCGACGCCCTTCTCCCGACCACCCCTGTTAGAGTTTTCGATATGAATAATTGAAACCGTGATTGAGCTTAATTGATATCAGATAGTGTGATGTGTGGTGCTCATGTAGACGTAGGTACCTAAATAATCTTCGTCTTTAAAAACGTTACTTCTGGCATCCTGATTTACTTTAGATTTTTTTTTCTCATAAATTTTTATTTACGTTATATTTAAATACAATATACAATCTAACACAAATATATTTATATTATGTATAAGAATAAGTAGGCAACAAAAAGGGGAAGAGCTTATAGGGCATCAAATTAATCGTCCTTTTCTATGTTGTAATGTTCCTACTTTTCTCTTTTTGACCGAGCGAGCGAAGCGAGCGAAGCGTCTCTGCATCAAGTCTAACAATATTTGCTTTCGTGTGTCGGTTTGTACGTACTCCTCTACAGGTCGTATTTTACAACCGATCTGGACGAAAAATTAAGTAAATTGCTCACTATTTATTAAAACCTAATATTAGTTAATTTTTCTAGCTGGCCTACAAATTTTTACTCATAATTTTTCTGGTTTTTAGGGTTTTCTAGTCAACAAGGAACCGATATAGTTTCGACATGTCCGTCTGCCCGGCTCGGCTTAGCTCAAAGAATCTTAGTACTAGAAAGGTGTAATTTGGCATAGGCCTTTACATATTAATCATGACGACAAAGTGGTAAAATAAAATCATGATAAATATATTTTTTAGGGTACCTCCCCTACCTACACGTATAGTGAAGATGTTTTTTTTCTCTCGTTTGTCCCATGTTGTGAGGTTTCGTGTGGGTGTGTGAAAACTATTTTTCGATTCAGGGATCCGTTTGTGAAATATTAAGCTATAAAGTAAAAAAAATTGTTAGATCAAGTGCCCCCCCCCCCTTGCCAGCTAAATGGTTATTTTTGAATATGTGAAAACAATCACGGCAGTAGAAAATATAACGAAGCTAAAAGGAAAACTATCGCAGCTAAGTATGGTTTATAAGAGTTAAAACGAGTAATAATCGATCAACTAACATTTGCAGTTAAAATGTATGGGAGAACATGTTTTTCAAATACAATGTTAAAGTTTGATCTTGGGATAAATTCATCCCAACTACGGAACCCCTTATTGTGCGTGGTACACGCACATGGCCGGTTTTCAAATTTGAATTTGACGTATCGAACGATGTCATGTTTTTTTGATAGTAAAAAAAGTAGTTCATCGCCATCAAATCATAGAAGAGCGTTGTTGGTAGCTTATAATATTTCCGAACGCTAAAACGACAAGCTATCGTTCATGGTTTCTTCCTACAGGTCTACTCCCTAATCACGATATCCGGAGATTCGGCCGCAGTTACGGGCGATTTCTAATCCTTATCACCTACGGAGATAAAATTAGTTTGGGGCCCGATCTAAGAATGAATGATCCGTTATCAGGGTCTGATGATGGAGCCGGAAGGTGGCCATAGGAACTCCTCAACCAAACAAGTTAGAACCATCATTTTTGAACTTACTGGACTACGTATTGTCAAGTCCTTTTGCCAAAGACATTAAATTATTTACTTAGCATCTATCTTAAATCTCTTTGGCTTTTACATTAGGTGCTGTCCAGGTCCATAAGAACTTCCCTATTAAAAAATATAGCCCTGTTATTTTTGCGGCCGTTGGTTTTGTTTTGCCAAGTACTACTATAATCCCAGGTGTAGTCCAGGGCCTCATCATAGATCTGGAAGGTCACTATTGGAACTCCTTAACTAGACAAGATAGTACCGTTGTGTTTAGGCCATTTAGGTTGACAAGTTGTAGTCTTTTGGCGCTACTAGCTAAAGGCTAATTGTTGCCAAAAAAGTCTGTGCTCGCGAGGTCTACTGTTCGCAGAACTAGTAGACTTTTATCCCTGTTCCATCACCATCGCTATCCTCAGGATTACCACTGGAATACTATGCACATATGTTCACAATTCTGTAGCTTTTACTCTTTTGACATACATTATGTGATTTTTCAAAGAGCTTTATTTAAATTGTGAGTTACCACGATAGCTATATTATTTTGACACAGTTGTAAGGCCTAAATAAAATGAGTCATAAACATTATGTAAATGGCCGACCCATTTAACAGATATTCAATTTTATATTCGCGTGTTCTAAATAACGGTGTGCCTGTTCATTTTGAGTATTATAGCCTTTATTATGTGAGGTGTTGGATTAGGGCCTTTTTTTTCGAAAACATTTCCATTATATTGTCGAGTATTGTAGTCTGTTCTGTTTACTAACTTATATTCTCTGTTTGATAACAGTTAAGTAAAATCAGGTAGAAAAATTCTAGAAGGTTCAAAAGATCTGATGGGCATTTCTCGTATTTTTAAGAAAGTTCGCATTTTAATCTCAGTTTCAATCTGTCAAAAATACTTCTGATTTGTCTACATTTTTGACATTGATATTGATAGTTGCTGAAATGACATTGCGAGTAGATTAAAGGTCAACAAGGTCGATTATAACAACACCGCTCCGACACGGCAAATAACTTATCATTCAAGTTAGGATTTTAAATCAAATTTATTAAAGTCTATTTTACGATGGTCATATAGAATAGTGGACGGCTTGCGGGTCGCTTACTGCCCGCGAGTGGTCGCACGTCGCGCTTACTGCGCGCTTCAAGCGAGTAGCCCGCCCCCCGGAAAAGAAACGCCTAATGGCGGTATGCAAGCCAGCGCATCATTCCTTCTCTAAGCTTACAACTAACCGGCGAGCTACCAACTAGTAAGCGGCGTATGAACAACAAGCTGTCACCTCACCGGTGGCGTGGCTGCAGCGAGCGGTCGCCTTGCTGACGGCGCGTTTGTGACTAGCCGGATGGATATTTTTCGAAGCGGTGCCGGGCCGTTACTGCGCTGAAGCGGTGCTGTTATAATGAGTGATGACCTTTAGATCGTTTTTATTTACGGATTTTCCCGTAAATAAAACCGTTCGTTCTTCGGTACGTTCGGGCTTCTGGTTTTGACAAATAAAATAATTTCTGAGATACGAGTAATTTGTCTTCGTGATTGGAAATCTATGCCGTTATTCTATGCACAACTCTGACCATCAAATGTATGTCCTATGCATTTGTCTCTACATTAATCTCTACGAAGCATTTGTTTTGTAAAAACTACAGCAAACCCGTTTTACTGCGCACAGATGACATAAAAAGCAAAAAAAAAAACATCCCGAGTAAATTATATAACACTTTATCATACTGGTACATTCATTCAACTCACAAGGTTCCGTACAAACTTTAGTATAAAACAGTAACGTTTCAAGTTCACAGCTATGCAAATTTTATTTCATAAAAGCGCTGAGGAAAATTACGTAGATTGAACACTTCCGCCGAAGTTTGAACTGAGCAGTAAATCGGGAGACTGTCTGTGTAACTACCTAATGGCGCATCTACACCAACACAAGTTCTAACGTCAAGGCCAATGAATGATATTCGGTGGCGGTTTCTTACGTTCGTTGATGTTCAGTGGTTGGCCGTGCGCTGCGGTGGCGAAAGCTGTGACATTTTTTTATTTTTCTACTTATTGTAAAGTAGTTTATATTAAAGTTTCACATACCTGTAGTCACTATACCTGCTGAATACCTGGTACTTGCTGAGCGGGATACGCATTTGTTGCAATACGAGACACATATCATACTGCATTTTGAATAATGCCTTAACTTGTAAACGGTTAGGATATTTTATGGTTTTTATCTAATGATTATAGTTAGTTACTTTAATGAAGTATAAGTCACGGCAAGCCTAGAGGTCGGACAATAAATAAACAAGTCAAAGACCAAGTTGATGACAAACAACAAGTCAAAGACCAAGTTGATGACCAAGATGATCGCCGTGGCGGGTGGGGAGGTTGAATATATCTATGAGTGTATATTATATCCTGGTCAAATAGTCAATTTTCACGCAAGACAAAACAAATAAGTTGCAAGACGCACTGAAAATGCATGGAAGAGCTATTGGGCCACGAAAGATCTAATGAAGGGCGATCTTCCTCTATCCCTCAAGAGAAGACTCATCGACGTGTGTATTCTTCCCATCCTCACGTGTGGTTCTGAAACATGTTTGACCATGTTCTTTGACAATTCAGCAGAGTCCCACGCTCGGGGTTTGCCAGAGAGCTATGGAATGGAGTATTCTTGGTATTAAACTTCTGGACCTGGTTAAGAATACAACAATCCATTACATCACTAAAATAACTGATGCCACTCGGAAAGCTGCCATGCTTAAATGGAATTGGGCTGGACACATCACGCATCACACATATCAGACGTTCAATGGGCCAAACTTACGACCCAGTGGGTCCCGCTTAATGGTAGACGACATCGCAGCAGGTCCAGACGGAGATGGCGGGATGAGCTGGACTCCTTTAATAAAGATTGGTCCTTGGCAGCTCTGGACAGAGGGAGGTGGAAAGACACTGGGGAGGCCGTTGCCCAGCACTGGGACAATAATGGCAAAAAAAAGGAATACTTATAGATTATGGTCGTTGGCTTGGGCGTAAGAATTTGCGATCCGAACCGTTCACACCGAACCAACGAACACTAGCGAACTATCTTCTTCGGTTCAGTGTGAACGCAGCATAACATCTTTTCGTGGTGTGGTTCGATGCGAAATAACCTTAATGCAAATACTAAGTGTCTACTTCTACTTTAAATGCAGGTTGGTCAATTTGTATAGTACATATTTAAGCACTTGTAACGATCCCAAGTCGAGAAGGCGTTGTTGAAGTTAATTGGTTGAATGTATGAGGCAGAATATCAGGATCTTTATCAAATCATACTTATCATGCAGACCTATTTTCTAAAGTACAAGTACAAACAAGTAATTAGAGAATTAATTTTTTTTAATGCAAAGACTAATAAGACAGTGCTACAAGAAAAGGTTTCCATTAAGTCCAAAGCCGTGGGTTGCGATAACATCAGCCGCCATACGATCGTTATGTCTCTTGATCAACTCCTCCCTGCAATCTCCCACATCATAAACTTCTTCCTGTACACCGGTGTTTTCCCCTCCCTGTGGCTTAAAGCCCTTGTTCGGCCCCTGCCTAAGATACCCAACCCCTCTTCCCAGTCACTTTCACCCAATTTTCATCCTTTCATTTCTGCCTAAAGTGCTGGAGGTCCTCCCACTTTATTCACCACAACTTCCTCATCAGTCCCTTTCAATCCGGTTTCAGGTCGGGAACGGCACCGCTTCAGCTCTACTTAAAGTGACTGACGATACTTATATCGTCAGTCACTTTCGTCGCGAGGAATGGAAGACACTAAAGTCTTAGTGTTAATTGACTTCTCCTATGCTTTTAATACCGTCAGTATCGAAGTTCTTTTATCCATGCTTTCCTATCTTATGTTCTCTCTGGAGGTACTGGAATGATTTTCCTCTTATTTTCGGGGGCGTCAGCAGCCTATTCATGCTGGAGACTCTTCATCGAGTTGGTGTGATCTTGCAACTGGCGTCCCTCAAGGCGGTATATTGTCTCCTCGTTTGTTCTCCATTTTTATTAATCTCATTACTACCGTGCTTCGGACTGCGTACCATCTCTATGCCGATGATTTGCAACTTTACTGCCAGGCAAGTGTTGATAACATTTCTGATACGATTGAGGAGCTAAACCAGTATTTAGGAGTGGTCAAAAACTGGTCTGATCGATTTAGGGTGGCCGTTAACCCTACCAAATGTTAGGCTATCATAATAGGGAGCCCCCACAGCATAAGGAAGTTGAATGACTTAACCATGCCACCTATAATCTTTGACAACTCAGTCATTCCGTTTAGCTCCGATGATAAGGATCTTGGTCTGCATGTCGACATTCGTCTTGACGTCTTGAGTAGGTTACAACTGTCAGTAAAAAAGTTACCGGAACGTTGCGGTCGCTCTATCAGTTGAAAAATCTTCTCCCATCACACATAAAGGCAATGCTTGTACAGTGGATAATCTTTCCCATAATTGACTATGGTGATGTGTGTTACTGTCACCTGAATGCAGATCTCCTCAATAAATTTTACCACCTTCTCAATAATTGCATTCAATTCGTTTTCAGTCTTCGTAAGTATGACCATTTATTCGCGCATCGATTGCTTTTAAAGTGGTTACCCATTCGTCAGCGCAGAGAGGTGAAGGCTCAGTCTATGTGGTTCTCTTTTCTCGACAAACCCACTTCTCCTTCTGGTCTGACTTTCCATATTCATTATTATGCTCTGTCCATAGTAAAACTCTTCGTTCCACCAACAATCATTTTCTACGATGTCCTTCTCACCGCTCTGGTTTCATTCACTCTTCTTTCTTTGCCCAGGCGATCTTTCTTTGGAATGCGTATACCTCTGAACATCAGAACGGAAACCAGTCGGTTCTCCTGTAAAGTGCAGGCACGTGAGCATATAGGTAGGTACGTAAGAAGTTGGCAGAAACATTCCAGTGCTGATTTGCTGGATTCGTTTTCTCCTCTAATGATAGTTAATTACTCCTAACAAAGTTCATTCTGTTTATATGTATGTATGTATGTATACTCGTATATCTATGTATTTATTCTTGTATTTTATAGTTATTTTCGTGTTATCAATCCCATAAGTTGCACCTGCCATGTTTTGTCTCTGCTCCACCCTAAGGTTGACTGATAGAAAATGCCTCAGGCATTAAGTCCGCCTTTGTACGGTTTTTTTTACTTGTGCATAAAGTTTTAATAAATAAATAAAAGTCCCGGAAAATACCTGCTTTCTTAATTTTTTTGCACAAATTTAAACAGACATTGTCATTCACCAAGATGTCGTTCGTGACCTTTCCTGGAATTTTACTAATCGCCAATTTTTGCCTGAAATTAATTTGTTCTTCACTTTCTTACTTCAATTAAAATCTACAAGAACTACCCGTTTCAGTTCGTTGGAAATTTTCCATGTAATGGTAATTTGAGGTCGATGACCTACGTTCATTATAGCCTTTTTTGATAGTTATTATTAAGTTATGAAAATTGCCTACGAGCGGGTAACGAGTTCCGATAATCAAACGAGCTCGAGCTCCTGCGCTGTATATTTTCAATAGCTTTATTTATTGACATGTAACACTTAATGAACAGCCGGGTTTTTCATTGGACCGAGTTTATTCAGAAAGTGCTTCGAAGCGTACGAAAAAATACTCGTCGCCTAAAATTTACAACTATCAGAGCAATTTACAAAAAAAAACAATATTAAGATTCACCTAAAACTATAAATTATATCATAAAACACAAAGAAAAATCAGTATTCCATTAAAAAAATAATGATTTCCACACTTAATCGAATAAGCGGAGACAAAGATAAAGTTGTCGCCTGCCCCGCTCAGTAAAAAGTTAAATTGCATGAACCGTCCTCCACTGTGGCGCTCGAGAATTTGTTTGGACGAAGGCACGACCAACTACAATCGGGAAATCAGGATGAAAGTTGCGAATAGTTAGAGAAAATGTTGTTACACGAATTATAAGTTCAAACTAGTGGATAAAGGCCGTGTGAAGGATGTGTACTGAGTTGTATATGCTTTACTGTAGGTGGTAAATTGTCTTTTGCTTTGTTTAATGTTAACAAATGAAGCATGGTGAAACATGTAGACCTATTCCTAAATATATGAACATTCAATATATCGTGTTTCTGGGAAATAAATTACTTCGACTTTGACTGACACACGGAGTCACGATGTTTAATTATAAACGACATTCTAGATCTTTTATGGTTATAAATAGAGTACCTGTGTGTTGAATATGTTGCCACACAATTAAATAAAATCAACATTGCCTTTCCTAAATCGACTTCTTATATAAATTTCACCCACACTTTATCGTTAAAGAATCGCTTGGCGACAGCCAAATTACCGGCTTAAACCCCTAAACCGTGCGATACGAGGTCACGACTCGCGACTCGCGTCCTTTTGCGGTTCAACTACAGTAATTTAAACAGTGAAAACAATTAGCTAGGACCACAGGGAAATAGCTAGATGTCAACAAAATGACACTGCATTGCGTGTTAGTGCAGGCGACGAGCGACCAGCAAGGGATGGATGGCTCAAGTTGAGCGATGTTAATTGAGCACAGCGACGATAAATGGGCAGCATCCCTAAAAAAGTGTTTGTGAAACTCTGTTTTTCACGCATACTATAAAAGAGAATAGATGTTTTGAAAGGTTTTTCTACGTAATTGAAAGATTGCCGCTAGGATAAAGCGCCACTATACGGTTAAACTTTCCTTTTGCACAAGTGTTCATCAAAAATCACTTTATATCGAGTTCTTATCGTAACACCCTCCAATATAAATTCACCATTACTGTGAGCTACCAGCTACTATCAGACAAAGTTAGGGCTCTATCAGTTGTCTAAACTTTCCTCGGTCGGCTATTACATTCTATAAAGTATGTAAAATCTCACTTCTCAGGGAACGACCAGAGTAAATGAACCGTGGAGTGTGTCAGTTTAGTATGAGATTTTATGAGGATGTAAAGTTCTTTCTTTATTGGTCGTAACAGCCCGACATACCTAGCTTGTTTTTAAAACTGTTTCCTAAAACTGGAGCATGGCCGGCAGGCCTCAATTATTTACCTCCGCTACTAGACATCGGATCGCTTCACTGTTGGTATAAGGTATCTGTAGGCCACCTACGTTGTTTAGTTTTTAATTTGGTTCATTAGTTCGGCGTAATCGGAAACGTTTTGTGTACATACTGCTAATTTCCTACTCTACAGTTTATGTCAAAGGTAAGATAATTTTGGTGAACGTGGATAATATTTGATATAAGTAAATGTCACGATCGATACGTGCACATTACAATGAGCGTGAATGACTTGATGTTATCGAGAAAATGTTTTCGAAACACGTGGAATTATTACAAATAAAATTTATGTAGATATTGGTTAGACACGACAATTTGGGAGCGTCCCTTTGTGTTGGAACGAAATAAAACCGTATGGAATTTTCCGCAGCTGTCGATATCGGCCGGCAGAACCCGATATAGGTTTAAAATATAAGCAAAATTTCTGCATACATAACACTGAACGCCTAGACACAATTCCACTGACGTTATCGTATTTTGCAGTAACACCCTCCCGCCACCACCCCCTCCCTGTGGCAAAGAGAATGCTTGTTTTATTCTCATGGTCTATACGTGATTGGTGGACATCGAATTTTTATTGTGAGCTAGGTATTCCAACATGACATACTCAAAGTATAGGAATTTATGAAATGCTTGTGTGTGAAATGGATAGTGGCATGTATCGAGCAGGATATTTGATCGTTTTGTGAATTTATTCAACTGTAACATCGGCTCCTCTTTTATCCATTTTTATGCTCTTAGTTGTCGTATCGTTTAGCTTAGCATTCCACTTCAGCTCCGACTCGGTGCTGAAACTTGACGGAATTTATCACGACTTTTATTTTCAGTTTGGGTTGCCTTTGATATTTCTCAGCGCATTTTTGTGGAATGTGCAATAAGTATGTTTTGCAGTTTCTATTTTCCGTTTACAGAGATTGAAAAACGTATGAGCACGTAAAATATTTTGGCGCAATATTGAATTCTAAAAATAAAAGTTTCGAATAGCAAACAGGACCTAAGGCCGTTGCTATTCGGATCACAAATAATGGATTTGAAATTGATATTCATCATGTTGAAATTCTAACATTAACGAGTTACCCACCGACAAAATTCCTATTTTTCGATGGCAAAATCCACACGGACGCGTGCAAAATATTATTTTCACTGTGTTTGTTTTATTCCGGATCCAGAATTCATATTTGAATTGTTACGTGTGCAAATATTTAATTGCGTTAATTAAACTAGGATTACCTACAAAATTTCAGGTCCATTATTAAATATTTAAATGAAAAATGAACAATAAATTCCACGAAATTTGTATGTTCGATACTCCATCTATCAAGTAACACTTGTAAAAAGCAGCAATTTTTGTTAAACACAGAGCCACTTAAAAGGAACCGAAAGGGCCGGATGACAACGTTAAGTGGAGGCAAACTAAAAGGAAATAAAAATACGAGCGAACCGTAACGAAGCTTAGTTAACCGAAGTGTCACCTCAATTCTCACCGGTGTTTACGTTACATCACCATAAATACACATTACACCATGGTCGGGTTACGTAACCCGTAACAGTGAGATATTGAAGTCGAGGATCCCTCTGAAATATTAGTATATTGTTCTATTCAGCCCACGATATTTGTATTGAGACCGTGTCGATTTGAATTCACGTCTCGCGGCGCCCGTTCTCTGTCTAAATCAAAATTTCAGTATTGTGTAGCTTCGCGTCTTAGATACGTCTAATTTCTTAAGATTTTTGGATGAAGTCCGCGCGGACAGAAGGAATAAATATATTACTTTTACCAAAAGGGCTTCGAACATCATACAGGGTGGCAGGGACATTTTTCAAATAACCGTCGAATAATTTCATCGCAGGGAGTCGACTCATGTTCAGAATCCACGGTGACAGGTTGTGCGTGCCACCCTGTATATTATTTTTATTGTTATTGTCTACACCCAAAAACAAATTGGTTTAATTACGTATCACCAGCGATAATTACCATTACTGCACCATTACATTGCACTACTACAATTGTGAACAATTCCAAGTTTAATGTTATTCATCGACGTTATCCACCAGGCTTAACAGCGCAATAAATTGGCAGAACAAAACCCAGGTGTCTGTACGTTTGAAGTTTAGAGCTCGAGGTGGGACGAGCGGGGGTTATCAATTAAATTGCGCACGTCGGCAGCTGCACCACAGCGCCGTGATGGATGCCCTCTGCGTCCTCAACAATATCCATTCCTCTCGTTTATTACCTTATTTGTACCGACATGCACTGTACTGCCATTTGTCTAATAGAAATGGGTGGCCATTTTCCAAGTGGACGTTGTTTGTAATGTTTTACAAAGTTCATTCAACCACCCCATCTCGTTACGTTCATTCTGTTAGCGAAATGGTTAAAGTTAACTCGATTGTCTTTAAACTCTGGCGATAACTTAGATATACGTAGCCGCAGTGTGATTATCTTACTTTTCGTTTGGAAATTATATCCCAGATTCGTTTGTGATGTCAATTGTCGGGAGGATTCCCAATTTCATCTCTAACAGTAGATATGTATACAAAGGCAGGTTATGTATACAGGAAGTAATTGATGGTAACTGAAATCGGTAGTAATTTGTGGAGCCGTTTGAACATCACTGAAATAGATGGCTTTACCTCTCCCGGCGCGAATTGTGTCCCCATACGTGATGTCATGCCCGAACCTATCAAGTCATGTTGTTGTATATTTGAATGTGAAGTGAAACTCGACACAAATTTCTAGCGGCGGACGGACAAACCACTCACAACTGAATGGCAGCACTCCACCTGCTATATTTTTTACGTAAATCAGGTCTCTATTATGTTCTACAAGGAGTTAGTCGGAAAGCTTTCGACTTTTATGTAGCCTGTCTACTTAGCCAAGTAGAATGTTTGTAGCTCTGTGATTATTACGAGCCATTTATTTATACTAATAGGGTCCTAAACAAATACCTAAAACTTGGCATTTTTACTACTAGGTTTACAATTCAGTGTTTTGTTTGTTTAAATAACAAGATTATGCCACAGAAAGGTCAAAACCATTAACCATTGAATACAACTCGAATTATTTTACCCAGATTATTACAATTTAATAATCCACATAAATGACGAATATAACCCTTTAAATCAATAGGCGCTGTATTAACAATATGCTTACCGTAAAATATTTAACAGCCCCATAAAATTGACGATAAAAATCAATGCGTGTATTATATAAGTCGTTTGCGTATAAAGGTAATGGGCAGACATATTTGGTATAATTTCGTGTAATAGTTAGCTATTTCGCTAGACACGTCTGCTTCCCTAGAGGATTTTTACGGGACTGGGCTTTATCTGTATCACGATTGCGTTTCTATGTTGTATTTAATATTGTTATTTAGTTTGTTGGAGACTTCTTGTGTATTTCCAATCGTAATACCTACAACAATTGCTTATTAATTAATCTTTCTAAGGCTTATTGATAAACTATTGTCTTGTTGTGGTAGCAGGGTTGTTGATTAAACAAATTGATTAGTTGTACTAATGAAATGTTAATACCATAAATAAATCAATGTAGATTTCTCTCATTTTTAATTAACTGTATTAATATTCATCAATCAGTCAATATTGTTTACAAATAGCTTTGAAAATATAAAGGCAAATCCTAAATCTAAATGTTTCCTCTACAACATATTTCTTTAATAATATATATCGTGTATTTCGTTACCTAGGTTTCATGAAGATTTAGGACCAATGGAAATGTCGTATTAGAGATACGGATTACCTATTAGTTACTACGATAAGACGATTATTGTGAGCTCCTGTACAAATACATAGGACATAGATATTGTTCTTACTAAATGGGTTAAGCAGTAATTACGTGTACGTGTTTGGAAAAGTTGACTTATTTTCATCTAAATGCCTTTTCTCTTCCTCTTGGAGATCTCATTAGTAATTAATCCGCTTTCTTTTTTTAGTTTGTTTTTTTATATTTATGTATACCGTTTGTAACAACAGCCGCACGGGTCGATCCATCAGGTTAAGCTACGCTTGCCGGGGTTGATCCGTGGAGGGGTGTCCATCTTTACAGACTCCTCCGTGCTTCGGAAAGCACGTTAAGCTGTTGGTCCCGGCTGTCAGCTGATCTTTGCCAGTCGTTACGGATCGTCAGAAGCCTGAAAGTCTTAACCAGTCTTACCAAGGGGTATCGTATTACCCAGTTACTGGGTTATGGAGGTCAGATAGGCAGTCGCTCCATGTAAAATACTGGTATTCAGCTGCATCCGGTTAGACTGGAAGCCGACCCCAACATAGTTGGGAAAAGGCTAGGCAGATTGATTGATGTATAGCGTTTGATCGCTATTTTACCTGATGTAAAAATCTTAAATGTGTATGTTCATTTATATAAATGTTTGTAAGAACGCCCACTAAGTATATGACAGTTTACACACGGGATTTCTATAGGCAGTAACAGAATCTTGGGACAAATGCCATAGTCTATTAGTCAGGTACAGAAGCTTGGGATAAATACTTTAATGCCAGTCAATTAGTCACCATGATAAATGAACCGACGACGGTATTCGCCATTCATAGTTTACACAACGTTGTTTATCCATCCCTTACCTACGCCGCTTTTTTAAGTAGGGTAGAAAAACTATAGCACTGACTAGAATGTTTACCGTAGTAGTAGTGTAATAGTTTACGCAACTGCTAAAGTAGTTTCTCTAGAAGGTTATCTACACACTAAAAATACATTTGGCGACGGTGACAAGTTACATAACTTAACACCCACGGGAGTATCAAATGTCATTGACATGTGTACCTACCCATTGCAAATGTCAACTGGCAATTTCGGAAACCCTTTGAACAAGCTTTTATTTAGTTTCACTTGTTAGTAGAGTAAGATGGATTTTCGTAAGATAATTTTGAACGAGTAAGTCTTGCCTTGACAGGCTGAAAGTTTTTATAACGTTCCGTTTCCATGGGAATACTTTTGTCTAGACAGAGGGTCGTGCTGCAAAAGAACTAAAACATACAGGGCCAACTTTGATAAGCTGGTGTGCGTGACAGCTATGTCTTACACTCGCCCCACGTCATTGTGCTTTTCTAGAGTGCGTGAATTAAAAAAAAAAAAAAAAAAGACAAATAATTGCGGCTAACAGTTGGACGCAATTTTTTTCGACGAGTTCACAGTTTTGGTTGTCTATCTAGACATATTTATATCTTTGGGGAATACAAATATTGCAAGAAGCAAGAATCGATTTTTACGATACTAGTAGTGTTATTCTGTAAAAATCTCACCGTGAAAGGTGAAGTGATCTGTCAGTGTCATTCCCTAGCATCAGGCGGAATGACAGCTCACTTCATCGTCTTGGCATAGCAAAACGTTATGGGCAAGACATCTAGGTACAGCATTTATCCAAAAGCTTGTTTTAAAAACTAACCTAAATTATTCACATTCATCTTTCCAACAACTGTGGCATTACTACAATTCTACAATCCTACAAGGCTACAGCGGAACTGGGGCCCGTTCACTACACTTAGCTTTAGTTAACTACAGTTAACGAGTCTGATGTCGTTACGATAGCCGCGATAGCCGTCAGTGCCGGCTACTGCGATCAACTTAACATTGTACTTCGTAATTCGAAGAATCGTGCAGAATATTTTTTTTTTAATTTTATGTAGTTTCGGCCTTGTCTGAAAGTTTAAAACTTTAATTGCTTTAAATTGCAGTCTGTAGGCAAGTTTTCTATACGGATTATAAAAACTGAAATTTATAAAAAAAACAGCAACAACTGCAATTATAAAGATAATTAATACGGATTTTCGTAGAATGCTGCAATGACAAGTTTTAAGGTTATTATTACCTACATTTATAGGTACCTGACTCAAGTTACCTAAGAATAATATGAGTCTTTAATGTATAATAAAACTATAATAGTTACTTTTGATATGTGACTATTCTACCCACATCGAGAAGGACTCGTGCGTCAACGAACACGCAATCCGTCTGTCCCAGTTGACATACGTATATCTATGACAGCCGACATCACGGTTACTCAAAAGCCTAGAAATCAAAATGTTATCTTGCCTTGAGACATCGGTTATACCCAGTAATTGGGTAGTGGAGGTCGAATGGCAGTCGCTTCATATAAAATATTGATAATCAGCTTCATCTGGTTAGTCTCGAAGCCGACCTCAACCTAGTTCGGAAAAAACACAAAGGTGAGGCGGATTATTTACCGCACACGTCTGCTGATACAAGGTAGTAATAAACAGTAAATGTTAATAAAACATTTAAATATTTAAAATGTTTGTTTCGAGTGCAGTTTGAATGGTGCTGCACGGATTAGTCGGCCTATTTGTTAATTGGGAGCCGAAACAGTGGTAATCCAATATAGCCTTTAAAACCGTTGTTGTATTACGTGAAAAAGGTTATTTTACGCATTTGGTTTAAAAATTGGCTTCGTTAACCTTTTTGGCTAATAAAAGAATGTCGCATTTTATTTAATGTCTCCTTGTCTTAACGTTTCCAAAGTTTGTTTGGTTTGTTTCAAAGCAAGTCAGGGTACTTATTTAAAAAGGTACCTAAGGTAGGTTTTGTAAGTTATTCAGTTTGACCTTTATATGTATACTTTCAAAACGATATGACCGCTAGTAGGCGTTTTTATGCGAAATGAAGAGAAAAGGTTGTTGACATTGTATCTTAACCTTATGAGTTTATTGTGTTTCGCCCACCTTGGCCTGGTTCTTAGGAACAAAAAGCATTGTTTTACTTACTTCCTTTAAAAGTATTTGAAAGCAATTTCCTTCCGTCCTGTAAGAGCATCAGAAAAGAGAACTCTCAACTCTTATGCTAAGTTATGAACGCTTTGCTTTTATATTAGCGAGTAAGTGGGAATACGAACCAGTTAACAGAAAACTATTGGTACTAATATCTCACAAGACGAATAAATAAAAAAGTGAGGAATTATATTAACCTACATCTATACTTTAATATTATAAAGAGGTGAAAATTGTTTGTTTGATAGTTTGTAGTTAGGGGGTAATCTCCGGAACGTAGAAGTCGCAGTTCAAAAATTCTTTTTGCATTGGATAGTTCTTGAGAAAGGTTATAGGCTATGTAACATCTCGCTACTACCCTTAGGAGCTGAGCAAAAAGAAAAAATGTCAGAAGGAACGCTAAGCGAAAACGAATCAATAGCACGGGTGGGCGATGGGATGCGACGCGGCGGGTCGGTGGCCAAAATGTCACGCGGTTGAAATCTTGGGCAAAAGCTAGTTACATATATATTGACTGTTAAGCCGTCGTTACTTACAGAATTAAATAATCATTACAAAATCACTTTTCAACATTCATATCAAACCGTGACAATATTCTCTCTCATAATCCGTGATAATATTCATGTTAGATTCCCGGCCTCTGTAGGCGCGGGCTTGCGGACTGTGAGCAATGGGTAGCTCGCCGTCCGATAAGGACCAGGCCCGGGTCGACGGCGCGTTGTGTTCCACGCGCGCCTCAAAGAGATGTCAGCAACTGAAGGGGTCTGATAGGACCGATGCCTGCCGGGGTTGCGGGAAAGTCCGAAAGGGATTCCGTGGCCCCTGGCAACGTACAGGCAACTGAAGGAACACGGGTGGGTTTTAGTCAGTAAGAGTATAACACGCCCTCCCGCTCCACCCAGAGCGGGAGAAGCTATTTGATAATTTCACACCCAAAAAAAAAAAAAAACTTCCTATATGTTCACATAGGTACATCCACCGTAAGTCGTATATAAACATGTGCTAAGAGTATCTTAAAGTTAGGTGGTCTTAAAGCCGGCAATCCGGGATAATGCTAAATGTGAATTCTCCTCACGATAGTCTAGTGAGGTCTTAGTATTTTGTTGCTTTTAATGCGATACTTAACACCAGAGAGGTTCTTCACTCAGCACGATGTTTGAGGGTGCATAAAAATGTATTTCATATTGTGTTTTATTGTTTTGTGCACTGTTTCTATTTTCAGTAGGTACCCTAAGTAGGTAAATGTTAGTAGACAATATCAGATTAGTTCAGACGGCCTAGACTAGTGGACATTGTACTATAATCGCTTTTAAAGCGTTTCGTATTCATTAAGGGCCTGCGATTCTCCATACAAATGTATTCCCCTTTTTTCTTCCAGAATAATGTCTCTAGAGCAATTTTTATAAAATCAAGGTCTGCTGTAGACACGTTCCTGTTATTTCTTTTTTTTCAGCAACTTATTGGGAAAGAAAATAGACCCTCCAAAAATTACAAAACATTACAGTTTTTATCGCCGTGATTAGAGG
This sequence comes from Xanthia icteritia, assembly GCA_949128155.2. Classification (NCBI taxonomy): domain Eukaryota; kingdom Metazoa; phylum Arthropoda; class Insecta; order Lepidoptera; family Noctuidae; genus Xanthia; species Xanthia icteritia. The sequence continues at coordinate 13,879,353 of OX421941.2, forward strand.
ACTACCAGAAAAAAATCTAAAAGTTTTTAAAATAAAACAAAATTATAGGAACCTAGAGACTTCTCCAACCTAGACTCTTTCTTAAAAATTTAATTGAATCGGCTCAATTTTCGAGGAGAAAAAAGGGGTATACGAAACGTCGATCTCGTCAATTTTTTTATGATATAATCGGTCAAATTCAAAATTCAAAAAGTCATTTATTCAAACTAGGCTGAAAATCAGCACTTTTCGAACGTCAACATTACATAAGACAGTCCCCCAAAAACGCCCGCCCTTCACCACTTCCTAGTGCTTTAGCTGGGAAGAAGAAGTGGCGCAACAAACTCCCCAGCAGAGCCGCAGAGCAGGTCTGAGCTGCAGCAGTCCCTATCGCACTCTACGGGGGCAGACTTCAGGTAAGACGACGGCAATATTTTCTTCAAATATCTATTTTTCAAATTCCTCGCAGGCACTGTTCCCTCTTAAAAAAGAGATTTTAAATTAAGCTTTTTGGTAGTTTATGCATCCAATACATTTTTGGATTTTTCATCATCGTTATCGCTGGTAAAATGTCACTTTGTTTAGGCTCTCAAGAATGATAAGGAATCGTAAAAATGTAGCCACTAGCTGCACCCCGCGGTTTCACCCGCATAAGTCCCGATCTTGTGAGAATATCGGGATAAAAGGTATCCTATGTCCTTTTCCAGGTTATTGTCTACCCACGTGCCAAATTTCATCCAAATCCGTTCAGCCATTTTAGCGAAAAAGCGTAACAAACAAACAAACTCACTTTCGCATTTATAATATTAGTTAGGATGGTGTATTATTATGCATTTCATTCGGCCTCCTGTATTTCTTTAATAATATGGAAAGGTTTTCCAGGTAGAAGATGGAACCATTATGATATTTACGCGGCCATACTTTGTACCCAAACACATAATGCGCAATCCCTTTTTTAGTAGTACTTTATGATCCCCAAAGGAAGTAAAGAGGTAGTTTATTTGTAGTTGAGACAATGTGGACACAATACGTTCACTTATGATGCTGTTATGTGCCTTAAAGAAAAGATTACACGCATTTGATAAGAAAATACCTATAATTATTTAAATACTTAAATTTTCTGACATCATCACTAAAAGTGATTAAACTATTAACCATGTTTCTTTGAAATAAAATATGGGAAGTGAAGTTTTAATGGATTTTCACTAACGCTAAAGGCTCGCTAAAGGCCGCTAAAGCCCTATTAGGTTCTTGGAACATAAACATAACTGGCGAAATGTACCCTTATATGTGCACCTCTGCCTTAGCCTACAGGCTGTACGTACAGGCGTAATGTTACGTTCACATTTACATTTTCACTCAAAAACGGCCTTAATCGTTAAATCGATTCACGGAAACCCGCCAAACGCTTTCACGACTCGATAATTTAATGCCTAATGGACAGTTTCATTTATTTATTGGAAGTAACAATTAGGGACGAAATATTAGTGGGCAGGGCTAATCAGGGATGCTGGCTCTACGGACTCGTAACTAACGCGTCGCCGGAATTACCACCACTAACTATTTACTCATATCTATCAGAAAGATCTATCGAGAAAGTGTGTCTTTTCTTTTATTTTTTCGTTATCTGTGTTCAGTACTGTTTTCTTAATATTGGGCGAGGAATGTGTGGTGAAAATGAATAGTATGTAAGAGTATCAGTGGCCGGTGTCAGACCTATCAATTCAATTTATTTATTCAAGTTACCATGACTCATTTGTTAGTAAACTTATATGTTAGTAATTAAGATGATTTTATCTACATCCTTAACAAATTCCTGTATAATATACACAGCGGCAGTACTGTCCGATGCTTCACCGCGGCTGCACCATTCCATGGGAAATGGCGCAGCAGCGATTCACATAGGGACAGTCCAGCCTGCTCGTAATTAGAGACAGGGTACTGTTGTTGCCACCCACATCCCACGCACCAGGGACGCGCAGCGCTTACGGATTGTGGCAAAGAAACAATCCACATATCTGTCCGCGAACATCCCTGATGCGAAAGAAAAGGTGGATGTATTTTGTGAAAGATGACGTGACGACATGATTTCAAGAAAGGAAGATCACACTAATGACAGCTGATAGAGATGTACGGAAGAAACAGACTTTGTGTCCCAACCCTCAATAAATTGAGACTGGACCGAAGAATCATAACCATGACGATTAAGTTAAGTGGTTTACAAGGACTTATTACACAAGTTTCATAGTAACGTCATATTTTTAGTTCGTAACCAATTATGAAAATTAATCATCTCTCACGCACTGCCAACGTACTTAAAACCTTTTGTAAAAACATTTCTACCATATCTTTGGGGAATTATTGACTAAGAAAATACTTCACATAATCTTTTTAGTTTTATTTTTGTTTCTCTGTAGCGGTTTGATGTCGACGACAAGTCTGGTAATTAGGTACAAAGAAATTGTAATTCAACATTTATTTTAAAGTTAGCAATGAAAAGAAAATATTTAAGTAATCCTCAAGATGTGGGAGTATTGAAATCATAAAAAAAGTTTTGTTCAGTAAGTGGGTCTTTTAGTTTATAATTGTTTACAATGTACTTACGCTAGGTTTCAAAAGTATATTTAGAAAGTCTTAAAAAATATTGTAAGAACCGTCACATTAAAGAATGCTGCTTTTATGATTTTTTATTTTAAATTAGCTCTTTCGAAATAATAATCCTCTCCAATGTTGGATTATTAATCATATAATTATGTATAAGCATGTCCTTAGCAAAAGGAATAAATAATACAATAAAATAGTAGCATGCGCTTGCGCAGTAGCTACACCTGCTACGAGACGTAGCTGCAGTTACGCTTGCTACGAAACGTAGCAACGGCTACGCCGGTTTAGGTTGTGAGTTGTTTGTCAGTGAATGAATGAATGAATTTAAGATTTTTACTAAGTAGATTATCAGATTTCACATTTCACGTTTTGTGGTATCAGGGAGTTTTTCTGGAATTAAAAGCAGTTCTATCATTACCATCTGTGTTTTCTCAGTGCGTGCAGATAAATACAGTTTTACAGTGGTACACTTGGATTTATAGTTAGGCGATGCAAACCACCTCATAACTCCTCGAAGGTGCCTTGAGACGTACATAGACACTTCTATCAAGATTTTGTACCATATCGTCGTACTTCGGTATTAAAACCTATAATGATTAAAATAGCATTTCCTAAATTAATTCATGGGAGTGTACTTTTAAAGATCTATAGGAGTGTGACTATTTGGTTGCTAATTTCATTATCTTTATAGGGTGTCGTAGTTAAGGTGTAAATAAATGAGTTTGGAATAGAATTGGAGTCTTAGACAAAGTACTCTTTAAAATCTGTGCTCTCATTTATCAAAAAACGCATTCTACCACATGTTTATAACTAAACGCAATCCGCAACTCGAACCGCTTTCCAAAAGGAGTTGTATCAAGACCCTTAAGCTAATAAACTCAACATCTCAGTTAGCTACTTGAGCAAAACGAAAACAGATGCTCAACTCTCGTAATTTCACCAGCAACGCTAATTTACTAATTACATAACTAATTATTTAATTTAAATGTCTCGTATACTTGCGAACCCGCTCTTACAATGTTAGCTCCATTATCCACACATAGATTGCCAAGTATATAACAAATTTGCCTAATTACGACATTGCAAAAAGGTACTCTTGTTTACGCGTAACGCCACTTTATTCGATTAATTTCGTGGGTAAAATCGTTGATACTCGGTATTCGGGTAAAATGGTCCCGCCCCCTGTGTATTCCTTTGTACGTAATTTTAAATTGATTATCCTTTACTTCGTTAATTGCTATCGTATTGTTTACCAAGGTGAATATCTAAAGGTTTAATGATATGTCGAATTTAGTTTCGACCAACAGCCTTGTAATTTATAATTTAAAGTATAGTTTATTTGGCGAGGCCGTCAACTTGTGACTCTTGTGAGTGCTTAAATAATTAAAGACTGTTTTCAATAGTAAACCCTCATTTGGCTAATAGCTCGCTGTTGATATAGGGCTATCCGAAATTACGCCACATCATACTGGTTGGCGCCCTGATGTACCTACTTAGTTTCGAACAGACTGCCATGTTCAGATTGTCGGTTCGTTTACTGATTTAATTCTATTGAAACATGAAGACTGCACTACAATACATTTCTTCAAAACTCTTCACGATTTCTATAATTTCAATCGAATAAACTTTGTAGAAGGTAAAATATTGAATTTATCAATATTTACAAACTATATTCAACAGTAGCATGCTACAAGAAAACCTTAGCATCAAAGCGCTATTGACCGTCAGAATTCTTTGAAATTTAACGACTGTTTTCATTAAAAATTATACAATAAACAAAGGAACGTACGGTAGTTGTTGAGAAAATAGAAATAATGCAACTAAACCACAACAGGGTTCGTCTTGGATAGCGCAGGAATCAGTAGCACAAATACGTCTGGCTCTCAAGAAATGTAAACTCAATCTAAAGATTGTTTCTTAGTATTAGATGTTGTTCCAACATTGCATGATCCATCTGTACGTGCATTACTACTCTTTGTTTTGTTTTAGATAAAGTTCATTGTTGTGTATTTATTTTTGGTTGGAGCTTTTGGTACTTACAGGGCGTTATAAAATAGAGATACACGTTTAATCGAATGATTTTCAAATGTATTGAATTGCTATTGTAATTTTAAAGTAATGTGTTTATGGCAAATAAATAAATAATAAATAAAAACGTTTATTTCAATTGTAAATACATCAACGGTGTCATCCTGTTTTAAGGGAAGTATGGTTATATACGAGTACATCTACTAAATCTTTTTGAGATGCTCTTAGTTTTCCTTGTTCTCCACAAGGAAAACTTGGTAGGGAAGGAAGCAGTAGTAGTAGATACGTGTTGTTAGCCTTTGGCGTTTTAGCATTAACTGTCCTTTGTAGCGGTCAAGCAGGATGCGTTGAAGGTATAGAGGTATATAGAGTACTCACAAAACTATCGATGAACGAGTATACATAACTAAGCATAACTTAATTTGACCAGCTAAAGGATGAAGTTTAAAAAATACTAAGTCATTAAATTTCAGATTCCTAAGGCCGACCAAATGAACTTGTTTGTGGCTTTTGAAGTCTTTGTAAGTAATGTAACCGCTGCACAGTCTAAGGCTCGAATTGCAGAACCTCACTCAAGATTCAAGCATAACTTAAAACTAGTTCAACCAATCTAATGGCTTAACTTTTGAGTGAGGTTTTTTAAAGGCTTCCGCAGACAGGGAGGACGCGACGGTGCGACGCGATTCTGGTAGAAACATTTCTTTGAAGATTTCATAGAAACTGTTCTACTAGAGTCGCGTCGCGCTGTTGCGTCGTACCTGTCTGCGGGAGCCTTAATACGGCCTTAGGGTGTCTACATATCAGCGAAAGCGTGGCTACATTGCATGGAAACACGAAACACTTGCACGTTTGGCGTATGTTGGCAGGTGTGTAAACACTCCCTTAAGCCTTACCTATAGTAAGTTATACGGGCTATCGAATGAGGTAATGTTCTTTCTTTACATGCCCCATAAAATATAAAGTATACTCGTTTGTTTGTTCACCGTTAGAAGTGGTTCGTTCGAATTCATCGTGACGCAACCTAAATATCATTTGGTGAATTTTTCATGATCTGGAAAGGTCTCAGCTAGTCGAATATGCCAGAGGTTAATAAATCTATATATACAACGATTTTATTATGAATATAAAATGTCAGTTAAATGTTACTAGAAATGTTTTTCGTCATAATTCTACTCTATTTATGAACCGAGAAAAATAAGTCGTTACTTAACTAGACGAGTTATTTACTGAAATTCTTGCTCGCAAAGAAACGGGAAAGAAAATGCTTTCTTTTTATATTTGTAGAAGTTAAGAAGTCAGTTTGTATGACAGTTGTCTGGCCAAACGGCGACATTCTAGAAAAATATGAGCCACCAATATTTCAGTCGCTTGCCACAATAAGAAAACAAACGAAACACGTAATGCGTCAAGACTGATGTTTCTGCAAACACAATTTAATTTAAGTTTCCAATTATACAATGTGCGGATTAACTTTAAAACAACTGTTGGTTATTCACTTCTACTAATTCCCTACCAGTATCTTTGTTATTGATGAAAACATACTCCGATGAAGGATAATCAATCACCCTTCAGTCAAACCCTCTAACTTTGAACAACTGATAACCGCCAAACACATAATTACTTCCATCTTTTCTCTTCAAAGGAAGTCGACAAGTCTGAGAAAGGAAATAAACTCACATACAACTCGTAGAAGCAATGGTCATTATCTCATGTTGTACACAAAAGCCAAATCTGAAGTGCCATCGGTACAAGTCGGCGGCCACTCGTCGCGAGAGCAGTTAGGCCGAAGTTATCGTGGACCAGTTTAACTGGAGCACCCTCTGTCAGCAAGGTGCTACGTGCCTCGGATGCCCGCCAACTACCGAGTACCTACTACAACTTACACTAAAATTATATCCAACTATTATCTCTTGGGTTAACGGGGCGTATAGGTTCCTATTATATATAACGAATCCTTACCTTCTTGTGGTAATTTTTTATGAAAATGGAATTTAATTTTATCACACACTGATAAAAAGGGCGACATTCTATATAACTGATAGCATGTTGACTAGTCCCTCATTGTCACTTCCTATAAGGATACAAAATATAAAAGTTTGTATCCAATTCACAAATGTGGGTAGGTAACTATGTACGCAGAAATCAGCGATACGAGTGCAACAAAGTAAAAAAAAAAATATCCAAAATTTTTCTAAAAACATGCTTTTAATGACTACTTATATTTTATTTTGTACTTTTTAGAATTAGAAGTTGTTTAAATATCTGTTCTATCACCTTTACAAATCCAACGAGCCCAACACTACAGGGCTGTCCTCTATAGTCAGACCGTTGACTACACCTTCGGCTATAGTTTTTGTCACGACGGAAATTAACGTACCCAAACATATCAGGGCTATCTGGTTTAGGTGAGGAGTTCCTATGGCCGCCTTCTGGATACTACCTTGGGCTATAGTCCTTGTCAAGACAACGCCCACGAGTCCAATTACGATGGAAGTGAGAAATTCCTAAGGCCAGCTTCCGGCTTCATCATTAGACCCTGAACACCACTTAATGTAAGAGCAATTCTCGTGACAAATTTAATGAAACCAAACACGACGGGGTTATCTGGATTAAATGAGAAGTGCCCGTGATCACTTTCCGGCTCCATGATCAGACCCTGGACACCACTTAGTGTAATAGTACTTTTCAGTACACATCTAATGAGTTCAGTCACGATGTTGCTATCTTGTCTGATTGAAGAGTTCCTATGTTCAACTTCCGGCTCCATCATCAGGTCCTGGACACCATATTGGGCTATAGTTCTTGTCAAGACAAAACCGAGATCAAACTCAACGACGCTATCTTATTTAGTTTAGGAGTTCCTGTTACCATCTTCCGGCTCCATCATCAGACCAGCTCTATGGTATCATATTTTTAAAATGTCTAAGTAGTTATATAAGTAGGGCAAGTTTCAGCTCAATCCAATGCCAGGAAGTGGTTGAAAAATGGATGACAATTGGAGTAACTGGAAACATATACGAACGAAGCAAGCTAATAAAAAGCTGGTAATAAAGCCACCTTTAGCACATTTTTAACCACACAAGAAAATACGACATAGTTTAACCCGTAAATAAAATCCTGTCACACTTTTCCCTTCCGGTCTTTCATAGCGAAACTACGCTACATTTATTTGCTAACTCCGACCAAAAATAAAATAGTTACGAGAGCAACTAAATAGTCGGAAACTTGAAAGATACAAAAAGACCGCTGCGCCGAGTTTCTTCCGGTTTTTTCACGCTAAAGAAAAAAGCTCTTTTTCCAAACTGTTGGTTTCGCGACTTTTATATTTTATTCCCGAGGGAATTAAAGCGTGTGATTTATATCTCCATTTACTTTAGTGAAATATCAATTTGGTATACGCTGGCTTTGAAAAGGTCACTTTTTCATAAAACATATAGTTTTAATATCTTGTAAGTTATTACTTGTATCTATTTAAAGGACCTCTGTTTTGTCCTTATCTTATGCCATCTTTCTACGATCACTAATCCGATTGATCATAAAAAGCGATTATAACAACAGTAGGTAGGTTAATCCTCTTTAAATCGGTTATTGTCTCAGTTGGCTTATCGCAAATACTGTTGTTTAAATAATAGACATATCAAATAGAAGCTCATAACAGCTGCCAAAATCAAATTCAGATTAATACAAATAATTACCACCAACCATACAATAAATCTGCCGGATATACATTAAAACACGTTCCATTTATTTAGTTAAGAAAAGTAAATTCCTTTGTCTCACACTTCAAGCAAAGATTAATTGCGCTAATAACGTCACCCTTTTAGCTCGCGGCTTGATGAAGCACCGTATTCCTGTTAGTGCTTTAAAATTGCACCCTTCAACATCAAACGTCGTTGGATACCCAGGTAATGAGGGCCAACTCCGCCCAGATACTGCTTTATCATTGGAATTGCTCTATCCGAACAAAATGGGGACCAAGTATTAAATTGCTCCAAGCCATCAGTCACCTGTCACCCGGATAGAGGTGCCATCAACCCCGCCTGGAGCCAAATTGAACTATTACAAGTTTTGGCATTAACCTTTATATTTACATGTACGCGAGAGAATTACTTAACATTAAACTATACACATTACGTAGAGGAGGTAATTTTTCGACGCTAATTTATACGCAGTCGTTACAAGTTTACACACAATATATTCTGTAACGTTAAATTATTAACTAAAACTTGCTTTAAACGGTAAAGATAAATACCATACCATAACAAGAATTATGAAAAAAAAAATGCTTTCTTGGCAGTATTAAAACTCACAAATCTGCATTATGCCAAACAACAAAGCCAACAGAAACTGCATTTAATTAAAACCATAAAAGGTTAACGGAAAACAAAAGAAACATTCTCTTTATATTCAGCTCCGTTATTCCCGGAGTAATGTCTCCTCGCGCGCGTCATGTACGGCTCTATTTGCTTGAGTAAAATAAAACTAATTAAAACTGTTGTAAGTGTTATAACACGGAACAAAAGCCGCCGTCCCGGTAAATGCTTCATAATTGAGTACCGGGTAATTATAGTGCGTAATACTAACGTGGACTTGATTTATTATCGTTCTTTGAATTTTACCACAACGGAATACGTTTGTTTCACAGTGAAGGATTGCTTTTCCACTAGCTCAAGGAAAGTATTGAATTCAATTCGCTCCATTCTTTACAAATTCGCCGCTAATTCAAGCCGCGAAAACTTGTATGAAAAATAGTCTGCTACTTGCGGAAAGGTTGAATGAATTTCAATGTTATTTTCACTTATATACCACTCTCCATTACCATACGACAGAGGGTAAAATACAGGTCTATTTTTAGATACTTCAGATTTATTTACCCCACGGGGTTAAACATATTTTACTCAGTAAACAAGATATACTTATCAAAACATTTTTATATAAAGCAATTTTATAAATGTGGGCTGTGTCCATCGTAATCGAGTAATTTACGGCAATTTCGTCGACGAAGTTTCGTTAGCATTTTTACCAAAGTGGAGTAATGTAAATAAGAATAAGCGCCTTCACTTTCCTTATTTGCGTCTATGGTTTGTTTTACCCACAAAATGCTTTTTGTTCGTGAGCTTAATATATTTTCACGTAATTTCCACGATGGCGCAGATGTGACCTTAGCGCTTTGATGTCGGCCGGCGTCTCTTGCTTAGATTTCTTAACACACGAGAATTTCATTAAGAGAAGTACATACACCGCGACTATGTCTGACAGTAGTTGTCTTCATAATAAATTGTTGTTGTTCTAACATAATGAATTATGATCTTGATGAGGAAATTTCGTCGGTTAGACATGAATCATTCTTAATTTTCATAGAAATCGAATCAATGTTTATGTGTGGGTTAGAATTAATATTTAATTAGCATTGCTTTATTAAATTGATGGAGTCGATATTAGACTTTATCGATTCTAAACTTATAAATTAGATCATGTAGGCCAGTGTCCGGCAAACTCATTAGTCAATAGAGTCAAATATCAATACTATAACGACTAAGATTTCTTATAAGAGCCTTTCTGTGTCTAAACTGTCTCAATACACTTTTCTTAATCCTTGAAACTCACATTCTCTTTCACTCCACAAAGCTTTCTAAGAAGTAGGATGCCTTCATCATCATCATTTTCATATCGGCTGATAATATGATGAAAGCACCTTACATAATTAACAAGTTAACCTTGGAAAACTTTGAAAAGTACAGAAAATGATTAATTTTCGATGTCCTGTGAAAATACTTCGGAAAAAAATCTTTGAAATATAGTTTGAATTTTGAATAAAACTTAATGACCGGCCCCGACCCCCGCGCGTATTTACGCTCGCACTTATCGACATTTGTACAGAGCCGCACTCTATAGGCCAAAGAGCCGCATGCGGCTCGTGAGCCGCGGTTTGCCGACCACTTATGTAGGCTATAAGTGAATAAAAGAAATAACCAAGATTCAATACAAGGCGTACAGTGCCTATAGTAGGTAATGAAATCCATTTAAGTTAATTAAAAGAGAAGTTCGACATTTTTTTGATTGCCTTGCATTGATTGTTATATAATTGTTTATAATTTTACTTTATAAGTCAATTTATTTTATTTTAATTTATTGTTGACATAATCTACTCATTACAATGTTTTTTTAATGAGTTGTATTGCAATATGTGGTTAGCTAGCGACCTCGATAGTTTTTTAATTTACCTCGATGGTCCTAGTTTATCAATTATAACTTCTAGTTACAGCTATATGTAAGCGGGCACGCCCTTTATGCCTGGAGGCTTTTATTTAGATATTGTTTTCGTTAACTTATTTTTATTTCTGCTTGAGTATAGTTCTCGATATTTTTGGTTGGCATATTGGCGTGTGCAGCTAGCACACGCCAATATGCCAACCAAAAATACATCCATCGTCATATGGCTATTAATTTTATAATTTAAATTATGTTTTGTGTTGCGTAATGTAAATATCATTTTGCATACTATTATATAGAATCATTTTTGTCAACTGAACAGACAGCTGTGCTGCTGGGGAGTTTGTTGCGCCACTTCTTCTTCCCAGCTAAAGCACTAGGAAGTGGTGAAGGGTGGGCGTTTTGGGGGACTGTCTTATGTAATTTTGAAGTTCGAAAAGTGCTGATTCTCAGCCTAGTTTGAATAAATGGCTTTTGAATTTTGAATTTTTTGAATTTTGCCATTACATAAATGTAACTTTTCTAATTAAAAAGGTTTTTGGTGATGAAGCGAAAGAGTTCAAGTTTATTTTTGCCTTATAATTGGATAATCTTAATAACCTTGTTTAGTTGTCGTTTAGCTCTGTAATTAGGTGCGATTATAATAAAAAAATACAATACGACAAAATAAAAGAGTTCCAAGGACACGTACGCCTTTTGGTTATGTAGAACAATAAAAACTTTGGCAGTTTCTCGAACACGCAATAGTAAGCATGTTGTGTTTCAGCCGTTACGTCTATATTTGCATGTACCGTGTGCGACATTGATGTTTGGCGTGTCCGGATTGCGTGGCCTCTGATGGCCGACCTTGGCCGAGGGTGGTCGCCAGTCGACACCAAACTGTCATAACTCCACCAAACAGACCCGCCGTTTTTATGGCCGCTGTATAATGTGACTGTACCTTAATAATTAGCTTCGTGCATCTATTTGCTTTAATTAAGAGGGTTAAACGGTCAAGGCCGTGACGTGCGGGGATGTCACCGCTACTCCTTGTTTTGGAATATTTAAATACTTTATTTATGGTAACGCCACGGGTAGCAAACTGGCAGACATTAGCATAGAAACGAGAGCTTTGTATTGACTTATTTAAGTTTATAGAATGGCAAAATGGCCCGTTGGGAGCGGGTATAATTACCATTATTTTAATATTGATTGAATTAACTATCCCTGCCTGTAAATGGTGTATAATTTTGTGATTGCCACGTATTACGTGTGGGTATTTTGGCGCTGGCGGCCAAAATGTAAAACTTTGGTCCTGGTTGAAAAGTTGTTATTAAACTGGCGGTAGAACACATTTAACTTAGGTGCGAACTGGGGTATTAGTAGAGAACGTGCAGGGTTGGTTTCATACCAAGAGACTCGAATATGTAATTTTATTTGAATTTCAACAGTTAGTTATTTGTTGTTGCTATACGTGGCACTTTGTTGTGTTGGCCAAATTTTGCTCATACCTTTTAAATTGTGGGTAGTACCGTACGGCTAATTTTGTGCTGCAACCTTATTTGCCTAGAACGAACTGATCCATCTCGCTCCCGTAGATGTGAAAGTTGGCTTCCCATAGATTTTGAAAACGTAGGATATAGCTTTTGGTGCACACGGCAGATACCTGGCAATGTGAGAAAACTTCCAACCTGAAAAATATTTTGGAGTGAGCAATCAAAACAATGACAGCTGTCAATATTTCATCAATTATTTAAATTAACTAACATTATTTTCAACAGCAAACGTTAACAAATGCGCCTGTTATCATTAGTCCATTTGATTCGTGAATTAATTACGTCCAAATTACGTCCGATCGTAGGATCAGGACAATAATTATACGAATTAAATAGGAGCCGGCTCGAATTATTCTTGTATTTGGGGCGAGTGAGGAAGTTAACAAATTGTTGGGGCGAATTACTGAGTCTGCGGGTTGTTAGATACCTTTGTCCAAGCTTTGTGTGGGAAAGAATCGGCCTCTTTTTTGTTTTTTTTACCTTGCTTTCTATTGTTTCATTAGGGTTGACTGTGTGTTTATTGTTAGAAATTATATGGATGACTTTAGGAATTAACTCAGTTGGTTGTTCAAGTTTAATAATGATTTACCCGCAACTCTGACGTATCTTTTGTTAATTCAATCTTTAAATTAATGAGTAGTTAGGTTACCTATAGAAGGCAGATGTACCAATAGAAAGTCTTACATGCGGCATGAAAATGGGATAAAAGCTGGTTTTGATTTTCATTATTTCTTCTTAGTATAAGCTTCTTATGATCAGCATTGACAGGATTTATTTAATATTTTTATCAAGAATGTCTAGTAGGTATTTACGAATAGAAAAGTACTCGTATTTCATGTAGGTTCATTGTGCCCAAGGTCACTAAACAAGGTCTTAAAATAACTAATAATTGAGCCAAACAATTATCTTCAGCAATTAATGTGACGTACATTCCTTCAGAAATACTTAAATTTTCTTGCCCTGGCTTACTTCCAGCGCTGAAACTAATGAAGTGGCACGGAATTTATTAGCATAAAATATTATTATATTGCACACTTACTTACATCGCTTCCACGAGCCATTTATTTTATAATTTTAAGAGGCTTCTTCTGGTTATGTATTGCCTTTTGCTTGGTCGAGTATGACCCTGTTTAAGTTCGTGTACACTCATTAAAATGTTAGTGATATTAATTAGCTTTTGAGTGCATTCATTTTGTGTTATTACTTGAAGTTGTATGGACCTTCGCAGACATGCTACTTTTAGATGGTAACCAGCGGTTTAATGAGGCTTTGGAATTTATGAAAAAACCCATAATTTTGATAGAGACTTCCAAAAACGCGATGCAGTATAGTTAGAGTCGCAAAACCAACGATCGCCGATTCTAAAATTATGCACTGGCGGTTCTTAGTTGATTGATTATAATTAAAGCAAAACAAAAGTTAGTTAATAGTATTTTTAAATTATTCTATTGATTGCTAAGTTAAATAGTAAGTTGAGTGGAGGTTGGTGCTGCCATGTGATAAATACCGTAATTTTATTTCCGTACGTTTCAATAAAACATTTTTATTAATTATGAAGCTACAACTTGACATACGAAATACTAACTTGTGTTTTCTTTAAATATTAAAAGTTGGATTAATTGCTACAAAATAGTTTAGAACCTATTTTAAATGATTTTCACAATATATAGCTACTCGCAATTGAAAAAACTTTCATCGGTATTTTGACTAGTCTATAAAAGAAACACACACAACAGTGGGAGAATAGGCAAGGTCTCAGTCGTTCTAGCCAATAACACAAAAGATGAAACAAGGATAATATATTCAAAAGGTCTCGCTGAACTTAAAGAACAAAGTAGCCGTTTATGGGAAGTTGGTATAAAATGACGAAGTAGGCTGTAAAGTGAAATGATTCCGACTCTCCCCCGTTGATAGAAAGTTTTATCTCCCGCACATTCTCAGAGGCTTTGAGTGTCAAAGCTCGATGGAGAAGATTGCTCTAATTTTAAAAGTAAGTCCAAGTATACCTAAACTTTACTGAAGTTGGCATTCCTTCTGACTAAGTACCTATGCAAAAATACGTTTCCTTTGAGTAATAAAAATGAATATTAGGTACTTAGTGTGATATGTATTACATTATTATTATTATTATTAGTGAATGTTAGATTAATCTTGCTAATTGGTACGTATTTGTGATAGTAATGATGTTACTTATTAACGATACTTTCGGCTACGAATGATTACATTTCGTTTAGTAGTTTACTTTATTTCAGCCATATATAGTTGTTTGATTAGTCAAATGGATATTCCACATGGCACAGTAAAAAATCGAATCACCGTTCGTCAGTGGAATCGTCGCAATACTAGAAAAAACATTCACATCGGGTTTTGTACCGTACGTGTTCAAATATCGAAATTTGCATGAATATTTTTGCCGAACTGTCGCATAGTGACACGTGCCGTCAAGGAGCTTTCACAAATGAAATGGCTAAAAGATAAAAAAGGCAAAGCCACAATCTACTAATTGCATTACGGAATATTTCATTAAATTAATCTTCTCACACGTGCTTCGTAAGTAATAAATCCACGTAGGATCTAATCTTATAAAGTTATTAACCCCGGAAATATTCGTGAGCAAAATCAACGCACCATAAACGTTACCAAAGGTTGTGTACCCCAAAGATTTATGTTACGAAATGGCAACACTGTAGAATTCGTTGGTCCGCGGTCGGCGAAACGTTAGATCGTGCAGGGGTATTAAATTAAAGGGATCTGCCGGAGCCTATTCGTCACGTTATGTCATATGAGGCCCGGGAGACTAGTAGCTTTGTTTTAGCTCTGGCGAGATTAAACCATGTATTTGGCGAGATCGTGCGTAATACTGTCGTGTGGATAGCTTTGCGTGTGTATGAGTTTTGATATTAGAACGAGACGACGGAATTGGTTGGAACAGTTTGTTTTAGAGTTTTCGTTTCTACCTTTATAAGTAAAGCTTGTTATAGTTAAACATGAATGCCCTGGGATATAGACGCTAGCGACAAACACTTTGAATTAAGTTTGTTTGTATCATAAATAAATGCTTATAATTATTTTGCTACTTAGCTTCAGGGTTGATTGAGCTTATAACTTAAAACTTAATTATCGTGTACCATGAGAGCGATTAAAATAAAAGTGAATTCCACAGCTACTATCATATTTTAACACAATGTGGTTGCTATTTAAATATTAATTCACGCTGCATAACCATAGAGTCAAGTTCAAAATAAATGAAATGTAATAAAATCCTCTCAGGACTAAGACAACAACGCGAATTTAAGTACCTAATTTACTTTTTAAATATATATTTATGTTCGAAGTAAGTGCCGTTAATATTCATAAAGAAACTCTGTTAACTTTGTATTTTTACGACAACGCGCGACGACACAAATGAATTATTACTTCCTAGGGGTTGTCGAGCTAATACAAGTGTAAAAGTTTATTTTAAACAGAGTATGTATGGCCTCATTTTATTAGTCCCTGTCATTTCATGCTAAGTGTTCAAATATTTATTCTGAAACTTTAACTTAAGTTTATAAACAAAAGTAATGTCAAATTGATTCATACTGACATTAAAGTAATAATAACATTATCAATATATACTGTTTTTATAGTTAAATATGAGCATGTAATGATGTCTTTTTTTTTTGTGTGAAATTATCAAATAACTTCTCCCGCTCTGGGTGTCAGACTCTTACTGACTAAAACCCACCCGTGTTCCTTCCGTTGCCTGTACGTTGCCAGGGGCCACGGTATCCCTTTCGGACTTCCCCGCAACCCTGGCAAGTATCGGTCCTATCGGACCCCTTCATTTGCTGACATCTCTTTGAGGCGCGCGTGGAACACAACGCGCCGTCGACCCGGGCCTGGTCCTTATCGGACGGCGAGCTACCCATTGCTCACCGTCCGCAAGCCCGCACCTACGGTGGCCGGGAATCGGCCTGCGATTCCCGACGCCCAGGGCGTCTCCTGCGGCGGCTAGGGGCGTGAGGGCGCGAAATTTGCCTCTCCCTCACACGTTCTGCCTCCTCCTTCGCGAGCATTACTGCTTCGCAGAAGGAGGTGACAGCCTCCCATGCCCTCTCGCTCCATACCATGGCCTGGACCAGGGCTGGACGCGAGAGATCCCCGCCACCGATCGCCTCCACGAGGACACGGCAATGCTCTGCCCAAGTCGGGCAGACCTCCACCGTGTCCTCCGGGCGATCCACGCAGTGATGACACCCGGGCGTTTCCTCCCACCTGATACGAAACAGGAACCTCCCGAAACAACCGTGTCCGGTGAGGACCTGCGTCAGGCGGAAGGTGAGGACGCCGTGGCGCCTCTCTAGCCACTCCTCAAAGAGGGGACTTATCGCCGCAATAGTGGCGTGCCCAGCACTGGGTTGCGACAATCGCACTCTCCATGGTGCCATGAGATCCCGCCGGAGCTCTGTCCGGTGTGCCGCGATTTCTTGCGGAAACAAAGTTACTCCCCGGCGTTTCGACTCCTCGCGCCACTCCCAGGTGTCTTTTGCCTCCAGATCCCATGGCGGTAATCCGGCAAAGAGGCTCGCCGTCTCACCGGAGACCGTGCGGTATCCCCGGACCAGCCGGGAGGCCATGACCCTCTGGGACGCGTTCAACCGGCGGGCTGGCCGCCGCCTCAATGAACGCTCCCAAACCGGTGCCCTGTAATGTTATGATGTCCTTGATACCTCTCAGTCTTAATTACTATAAATAAAATCACATTTTATACAAGCTGTTGAGGGGCATTATGGTTGACCGATTTCAAAGGCGGATAATAGAATTCGTCAAATGAATTCGAATATAAATGTCAGTGAGGCTACATAATTTGGTAATTTGATGGTTCGAATCAGCTTTTAAACAATTCAACGAGATCCGAGCACCGAGCATTAAATACGAATCCCAAATTCGTATTTAATGCTCGGTTCATGGTATTTTGATGATTACTTTGTTCATTGAACAACCATTTTACCTGAATTCCGAACTTTTTAAGTACTTATGGAAGTTTATTTACATAACAGTATACACTCAATGTGTTTCTCGGAAGAAAGGTATCGTTGTTTAATACAGCCACAATAATTCGCCGGTTTTGTTATAATTCATGTGTAATTATGGGCTAGCCTTTTCAATATCCATTTACAAAAGACTTTGGGATGCTACTAATTTATTTCGTTACTTGAAGTTAAGTTAGAAACTTATAACATACACATTAGACATTAATTTACGATAATATATTAAACTTTAAGTACTTTGTTTCTAAATCCATTAAATAAATGATACTTCTTGATTGATACTGATTGATTAGACAGCAGGTGATCCCTTGTTGTTCTTTCAAAGTTTTCAACAAACTCGCTTCAGTTTGAGCGAATCCTTATTTGAGGGTCTTGCAACTTTGTTATGAAAAATATCATTCATCTGTTTTGTTGATTCAGTAAACGTGAGATATTTTTCTTTTATTACGTTTTGCTTACTATATTTTTCTCTGTGAATGAAAAGGTTAGGTAATAATACCAAGTTATTTTTGGGATGTAAGTTCAGGCGTTGTCAGGATCAGATCACTGCGGGTGACTTGCGTGGTCGATGTTGAAAACCTGACTGTTTAAGTTCTAAGATATTTTGGCGTGTAAAGCTCAAACAAGCTAGAGGAACGTTGATTTATAGGAAACTAGCTTCTGTACGGGACTTAGTCTGCGTGAAATTTCTTGTTTTAAGACGCCGATATATGCCAACTTCCTTGAGTGGTTAGTTCGCTGTGCTGAGCTTACACAACGCGTTGTACGTCCAGCCAGCAATAGAACTCGCCCATCAAGGAGCGCTGTCCCAAATTAGACGCATTATTCATTTATTATAGATAAATCAAAAAGTATTTTAATAAAACACGTATATTAGAATTAAAATATACTTAAAATGGTGAAGGTTTCAGAAAAATACGCTTGATAGATTTTGCGTGATTCTCCGTTTTTTATTCGCGTTAGACATAACTTTACGAATAATTTACACTATGTAATATAAACATAATAAATATTCACAGACTAAGTTATTAAGAAGATGCTCTTATTCAATTATTTTTTTCAATTCATTAACACAACTCGTTTAGACGTGATCTTCAGTATAAACTCATTAAAAGTCGCGTAGTGTCGCCTAACATAAAAGTTATAACTTTCAATTTTAGTGATAGAATTTTCGGAATCGGATTAATTGTTCCGAAGTTTACCACATAATATATATACAAACTCACAAAGTTTACCTCGTTATAATATTAGTATAGAAGATTGTTAAGATATACGAAACATTATAATTACAAACGTTTTGTGTCAGGAACAGGCAATGAGAGAAAACATATTTTACGTGGAAAACACCTTGCATGCATGATTATTTATTAATTGAACAAACATACATCTGTTTGCTGAAAGTTAGAGAACTTTTAGTTAAGAGCGTGCATTCTGAAAGTGGGCAACGCAAATAGACGTCAAATATTTACTTGTTTTGATTAATTTGGCAATATTACTGTATGGAAAAATGAAATATGGGTAACTAGTGAATATTATTTGATAATAATTAACATAAACAATAGGGACTATCTAAAGCATGTGTATACAACTAACTAAGTATTATACGAACTAAAATATAGCGTCGAAAAATTCATCCGCATCACTGTCAACTGGTAGTGTACCCAAGAGACTGGCCGCATTGCCACGTTGTATGGCAATGCTTAGCCTTTGGCCAAGGTAAAGGCCAGCCCTTGGGCCACGGGAAAAATCTTAAAATCTAATAAATATACCAAACACCCAAAAAAAAAACGAGTGAATTAAAATATTGATTATATAATGCAATATTAATATCGTAACACCGAATATTTCGTTTTAGATGTAAAAAAGTATTTGGAAACTTTCCAAATGCCTTTTTTACACCTAAAACGGTGACAACATCAAATTCAGTGTTATAATTGCAATTCATAATTAATATTCTAGTTCACTAGTTAGCGATATATCATATTCCCATACAGTAATATTGCCAAATTAATAAAAACAGGTAAATAATTGTTTTTTTTACGACGTTGCCAACTTTTATATTGAACGCTCTAAATATTAGCAGAGTGGTCGAACTAAAAGCTAGATTAACTGAAAGTCTTTCGTAGAATTTCCTTCCTGGCCTTTTCCTTGAACATGTTAATAATATTAACCGTATAATTAACTAAGAATCTGCTTCACTTTACCTAATTTCCTCCTTATATCGCCTTTACTACGGACACCAGGGGCTTACAAATAAAATCAACAAACACCATTACAATCTTTTAACCTTTATTTGTCTGTTCCATACAAATGGGATGTAATTAGTATCCTGACCAATGGCGCGGCGGGTAAAAATGTGCGGCTTCCATGGCATGCGTTACCCCTGACAAAGCGATGCCGCACGTAGCAACTTTTGACTTTGTGACCCCCATAGTTTAATGTAGACATGTTTCTTTGTTTGTTGATTTCAAGATACGGTTATAATGATCAATTCGGGAAGGCAAACAGATAAACATGTCTTAAAAAAATGAACGATTGACATATTTCTTCATGACGCTAAGTCATGTGACTTAAAAATAAATATCGTTTATTGATTTTTTATTTATAAGTATGGTAGAGTGAGCGGCCCGTTATCAACAGCCGCCATATTATCATTAGCTGTATCCAACTTTCCAAAGAAATATAAACTTACATTCCCAATTTTTCTTTATTTATCTTTACCACCGGGATAACAGTAAAACCCTATCTACAGTTTTTTTCTGTATTCGGTCATTCTTTTTACCAACCAGCAAAGATTTATAATATACATTTGTATGAATATATGAGCGCAGGCTGTAGTAATCCGGCCGTCGGGATTCCGAGATAAACTGTGCGATTTGAAGCCGTAAATCTGACAAGATTGATGATATCTCTGACCCCTGGTCGTCTTCCTTCCAACCAGACATTGCACCCAGTGTACAATAGCACCCCACAGACATTACCGGTGATTCGGTTAGTAATTAGAAGAGTTATCGTGATTTATTGGGGAGGTTATTAATTCAAATGTATTTGTATTGGCAGAGATTAAAATCAATAAAGTCAATTTGTTAATACTAGTTTATTGATGGCAATCGACAAGTCTTATAATTTTCAATTAGAAATGTTTGTGTAACACACCTGTAGGCCATACGACCTGCAAGTGTGTTTGTTCTTGTTTGAAATTTTTAAGATGCTCTTGGAAGAGCAGTATATTTAAATAACGTCTTTACTTCCTTCAAATACCACTTAATTTCTCAAGGACGTCTTCAAAACTAGTAACAAATACAATCCACGAAATAAAATAACAAGTACGGCAGCTAATTCAACCAGACTTGTGAATAATTTGTTCTTTCTTCGGCACATAAGAACGATCGAGATATCAAACGAGTCACGTTCGCTCGAGTGGGTGGCGGCGGTCACCCACAAACGCACATTGTACTGCTTGACACTGTACAGGAAGTACAGAAGACTTTTGAGATGGTGAACAAAAGAAAATCTTTGTGTAAGGCGTGAAAGAACGTCGTTCGTACGTATAAGCAGTATTGGTATTATTTGTAAAGTATGGTGTACGGTATAACATATCATTCTGGTGGGCACTTATTTATTTTATACTTCGAGCACACAAATGTAGAAAGGTAGACTTAATGCCAAGGGCATTTTCTACCAGTCAACCTATGGGTGATGCAGAGACAAATCGTGGTAGGTGCAACTAAGATACATTAAGGACTAAATATTTATTTGATTGTAGTGTAGCAACACTGGTGTCACAAACTTACTTGTGGTCACAATGGCCGACACACGAGCCCATAATAAGTTGTCTTATTAAAGGTATATTAATACTTACTGATGGGCTTTATATTTCCTATTCGATCTTAAGGAAAACGGTCAATACAGTGTCGCTCTACGTGGATTTTGTAAAGTGTTTTTTTTTTTTAAATTTTGTAAATGTGAGGACTAAGTGGATTTTTGTATTTATTTTATATTTTTTTATTTATTTTTTTTCTTTATTTTTTCTTTCTTATTTAGTTTTAATGATGGTCTGGCAGTTTGAGTAGTTTATGCGGCCTACCCGAATGTCCTTTCTTTGGTATTGTTCGTCGAGTTGAGCTCCTTAAGTTCTGGGTTGAGCTCCACGATTACTGACAAATGCTTGCACTGACAGGACAGGTCCACTCAAATCTGTGTGGTTCTTTTCTCAAAAGACCATTTCAGACACTAATCTACATGGTCTTCATATGGCCTGACCAAGATTATGTCTGGACTTTAAAAGAGACTGTGACCTCTGAGTTTGTTTCGGCCTTTCTTCTCAGAGTAGTCAGATAGGAAACGCCGAACTCATCTAGCTAATTATAAATTATTTTTTTAAGATGACGTGTAAAAGTGATTCCAATATCCTATTTACAGAATAAACAATTTCATTTCATTTCATTTCATTCATTCAGCAGCACTTG
This sequence comes from Xanthia icteritia, assembly GCA_949128155.2. Classification (NCBI taxonomy): domain Eukaryota; kingdom Metazoa; phylum Arthropoda; class Insecta; order Lepidoptera; family Noctuidae; genus Xanthia; species Xanthia icteritia. The sequence continues at coordinate 13,901,214 of OX421941.2, forward strand.
ACCACGTTATACATATACCTATTACAGACTATAATCTTCTTTTCTTGAGGTTAGTGACTAACCTATGTCAGAGTTTTAAAGCCGCCCATGGGCCTCCGACTTGTCTTCACATGCCGTCGAGCTATATCTCTCAGGCATTCCGGTTTCCTCACGATGTTTTCCTTCAACGTTTTTGCAGCCAGTGAGAGACAATACGCACATGAATCCGAAAAGTCATAGGTGCGTGTTTTGGGATCGAACTCGAGACTATGACTTTGCAGTCCGACAGTCATACCACTACGCTGTCACTCCTCACACAAACTATAATAAAAATAATATAAATACCTAATCCATACTAATATTATAGATTCGAAAGTATCTTTGTCTGTTTGTCTGTCTGCATGTTACCTTTTAAAGCCTTAAACACTGAACGGATTTCGATAAAATTGGCAAGGAGATACATGGCATCCTGGGGAAGGACTTATAGGCTACTTTTTGACTCAAAAGTATTCCTCAAAAGTAATAAGGGTGATATTTATGTAGATAGGAGATGAAAGTTTGTACGGGAAATAAAGGCACGAATATACTAAAACAAATAAGTCAAACAGTGGGAAAACATTGACGTTATCATGACACTTCTTTTTGTATCGACAGTAGGTAATCCTAACTAATATTATTATAAATGCGAACCCTGGTTGTTAGGCGCGTTAATTTTAGACCCGTTCTTAAGTTCCTAAAGTTGCAAGTTTTCTCATTTTAGGTTTTAATTTTTATTACATTATTATTGTCATTATAAGCCCTTAAAGAATATGGAATTGAAATTATCGTTAGGTGCTATGAACAGTTAGCAGAAAGCAGAACTAAACATTTACTATATAATGTATATAAAATATAGATATTTACGTCAACACGTAATGGAGAGCACTAAAGAGGAACAAAGCCCTTAAGCCTACGCACTTAGAAGCCTTTGTATCAAGTGAGACTACGGCACCTTCGCATTTTAACATTATACCGTCTGATTCGCCGGCTGCTCGTAGCACGTAGGCGGGCTACGGCGTAGCGCGTAGGCGGGCTACGGTGTAGCGCGTAGGCGGGCTACGGTGTAGCGCGTGGGCGGCCATTCATCTACACGGATCTTGTTATCATTGTTGTACAAGTTTTGGTCGCTAAATGCCGATATCTAATTTAATTATAGATTGTTCAGCGCTATTACTTAAGCTGGATTGCTATAGATCATTTACATAGAATGAGATAGATGTCTTTAAGTAGGTTTGATCTATTAATAAGGTAGACGAAGTCTGAGATTGTTTGTTCACGTTGAACAATTACTTCATCGTTTCATTCAGAATATACTTAATTAACAAGACGTCTCTAAATATATCTCTATGTTTTAACTACATCCACATGTTTTCACAAAATTAGTAACATGCCTTTATGCCACCTATTTATAGGATAACTTAGGAAATTAACATAAAATTTAGCATAATGTAAGTAAATAAAAATAGCTCGTCAGTTTCACTCAGAGTAACAGCCACCGTAATTAACTACTGAATCATGTTTTCAAGTTTTTTTTTTTAACTTTCCCCCTCACTAGGATTGTCTCCTGTATTGTGGGTGCGCTTACAAACATTTAAACTCACATACACAAACAGCCAGACCCGGAACAATTACTTGAAGGTCATAAAAATATTTAAACCCGCGGGAATTGAACCCGCGACACGCAGCGCAGCAGTCAATCAGTTAACCACTGCGCCAACCGTGCCGTCATTTCTAGAAATATAACGTGTGATGTTGGTCTGTATACATATACCGTTTTATAGATTGAGTTTAAAAATCCGAAAATAAACAATACATTTGCATACATTTGGTGTTTACCAATTACGTTAAAAATCATGCAATCATAAGCTACGATTACTCGAGCTGATTGGACTCGAATTCATTTAACCCAATTATGTGTATGACTGTAAAATTACAGTTACTACGTAAAAGCGTTGTTTTACACTCTTGTAATGATTTAATTAAACAAGTGGCGAGTGGTTTATTTATGAAATTGTGTGATTTACGCTTTTGGCTTGGAAGTTGTAAGCGCTACTGCTTGTCGTAAATCTTTCTTCACGTTTCATCGGAAGGGGTTTGTAACAGTTTTTTTAAACATAATATTTTTTTAATGCGTCCCAGCTATGATGGACCGTTGACCTTGAACGGTGGTCGGGAATGACACGATCTGGAAGGCACAGAACCATGTGTTGTGGTTGTGGCGCAGCTTTGGAGAGACCTACCAAATTCAAATTATTTTATTTCACATAAACCTACAAGGGCACTTATGAAACGTCAGAAGTAGGTGCACGGTTCCAATTGGTCGTTTCCTATGGAGAAGTGCCGGCAAGAAACTCCAAAGTTACTCTTTTAAAAGTAAATGGTATTTACAATGTTTTCAAATTACTGTGTTAATAGGTATGAGAGGACAGTGTAGGCCTATCAACAAGTACCAGGTACTTAGCAAGATAGAAAATGGTCGACAGATATAGTCTGTTAAGCCTACACAATTCACAAAATCTAAAAGAAAAGAATCTATATAAAAGCAAAATCAAATAATAAAAATAAAAAGCTATTTAGACCAAATGACATGATTGCCACTACAGCTGTATGTAACAAATCTAATTTATTATAAAAAAATATATATTTTAGGTATATAATGTCCAGTGCCAGTCCATGTACCAGCAGCGGACTGCTATTGTATAGGTTGAGTTAATTGATTGATACTTTTTAATATGCGCAAGGTTTGCTTTAACTAATTATATCTATCTTTTCATATGACTTTGAACCGCAAAACGATTTTTTTTGATTTTTTCATAGTATCCGATACGCCAACGAGTTTGGATAATTGAGATGCTATCGAATAAGGTTTATTCAAAGGAAATCTGTAATAGTAGATGCAGCTAACAGAGAGTATTCGAGCACAGATCGGTTAGCATACTGAGAACAATAGAATGTCTGTTCTTACATAGCCAATAGGGCGTGGGATGGTTTCTGACCGACGACCATCAATAGACTAATATTCACCTCAACGTGTGCTTTGATTACACGTTACTAGCTCAATTGTTGACGGGCTATAGAATGCTGAGAGCGTACTGCAAACAATGGTTTGTATGGTCTTACGAACGATTAGTTGATTTCTAACGCCGGTATCATACCTCCGCTGTGAAATCATAGCAGCAAAACATCAGTAGTTCAATTCAATATATTCGCGTCATTTTCCGCTACTCGCATCCGATTCGAGTAGCGGAACATGACGCGAGTCTATTATATTGAACTACTGCGGTTCCACTGCCATGGTTTCGCAGCGGAGGTGTGCTACCGGCGTAAACGATGCTAGTTCATTGACTATCCAGCTAGCGAAAATCTTACAAATATCCCAAGACCATATTTTTTCAGTCTTATAACACACTTATATACTTATAAGTGTGGATTTGGGCGCAATTTATAAGTATTTTCACCCTTGCAATTGCCTTGTAATGATCTCGCAAAGTGTATTTTTAAACTTACAAAACTCTTGCTGATACTTTTATAATGAAGAACAAACTTACAATTAGTGTGTGACAATTAGTGACTTACGATGGCATGATTTAAGGGCAAATAACCTCGTCACCTCCTTCTGCGAAGCAGTAATGCTCGCGAAGGAGGAGGCAGAACGCGTGAGGAAGAGGCAAATTTCGCGCCCTCACGCCCCTAGCCGCCGCAGGAGACGCCCTGGGCGTCGGGAATCGCAGGCCGATTCCCGGCCACCGTAGGCGCGGGCTTGCGGACGGTGAGCAATGGGTAGCTCGCCGTCCGATAAGGACCAGGCCCGGGTCGACGGCGCGTTGTGTTCCACGCGCGCCTCAAAGAGATGTCAGCACAACGGAAGGGGTCCGATAGGACCGATGCCTGCCGGGGTTGCGGGAAAGTCCGAAAGGGATACCGTGGCCCCTGGCAACGTAAAGGCAACGGAACGAACACGGGTGGGTTTTAGTCAGTAAGAGTCTGACACGCCCTCCCGCTCCACCCAGAGCGGGAGAAGTTATTTGATAATTTCCCACCCAAAAAAAAAAAAAAAAAAGGGCAAATAACCTTAAAGTCCTCTTACTAATGAAATTTTAAGTGTAATATCGCTAGTAGTCCTCTTTGTGATCTCCCAATAAGAGGGTAATCACAAACCGCCGTGAGGTTTCAAAGTGCTTTGAAACTTTTGAGAAAATAATAAAAAATAAAAAACAAAAAAAAAGTCGCATAAAAACGTAAGTATTATATTTTATTTAACTTTCCTACAAAACGCTAGTGTGTATATTTTCTAATTATTTGTCACGCACATATGCAATTATTAGGTAGCGAAGTAGCTTTTCTCGATTATTTCAATATTTTCACGGGCCTTTTCAAAAATGTGTCTTTTATTATAAATAATTTTAATTATTTGTGAAATAATGTCAAGATGTTGCCATTACGATCAACCACGACTCATTAGTGCTTTATCAGAACAATATAAGTCTAGTACTCTTGCGTGAAGTTTATATCGCACTCGTAAAAGTAAAATTAAATCAATAAAACCATTGTCTACACGGCCATGTACTGCTCATATCTTAAGGGTTCCTTAATAAGTAAAAGCAAGCCAACGACGAAGTCATTATAGGTATAAATCATTAATACACAACGTTAATTCAATGTAAACACGTTTATATTACGTTTTAGGACAAATATACCTGATTTTGTAACAATTTCTGGAGTCAGACACAACAAAGAAAATAAATAACCCATAATAGAGAATTGTTTAAGTTTACTCTTGTAGGACTTTGAAAGTGTTACTACTCTTTAATATGTCTTTTTTTTTTTTGGCTGGGAAATTATCAAATAACTTCTCCCGCTCTGGGCGGTGCAGGAGGGCATGCCAGACTCTTACTGACTAAAACCCACCCGTGTTCCTTCCGTTGCCTGTACGTTGCCAGGGGCCACGGTATCCCTTTCGGACTTTCCCGCAACCCCGGCAGGCATTGGTCCTATCGGACCCCTTCACTTGCTGACATCCATTTGAGGCGCGCGTGGAACACAACGTGCCGTCGACCCGGGCCTGGTCCTTATCGGTCGGCGAGCTACCCATTGCTCACCGTCCGCAAGCCCGCGCCTACGGTGGCCGGGAATCGGCCTGCGATTCCCGACGCCCAGGGCGTCTCCTGCGGCGGCTAGGGGCGTCTATAAGAATATTTTACAAGTTTGAATACTCTTAAAACTTAAATAGACTTATAAAATAGAAACAGAGTTTCTGGCTTAATCAGAATACATATAAACCTTATATGAAACCATAGGTCTTAAAAGCTTTTGATTGTAAGGGTATTTAGGGTTTCTGGCTAAACCAGAACACGTGTAAACCTTGTATGAAACCATAGTTCTTATAAGCTTTTGTTTGTAAGAGTATAGCTACTTAGATTTAGAACAGCTTAGACTGTATAGACAAAAGAACGATGGTTTTGGTGTCGCTTAATTTCAGAAGCGTTCATGAATGAAAGTATGTACATTATATGAAATAGTTACAGGGCTTTTCTCTTTATGTATCTGCTTTTTTTTATTAAACTGCTCAAAGAAAAAAAAAACAAATATTTGATTGAATATGACTATCTAAACGCAATTATTTGCAATATCTAAACGCAGAACCTGGGACGGTAGCTATGGAGTTACCATACTCACCAGAATATGGTATTTCTATAATTGCTAATTAGCAGGATTTTGGTGGTAGTGGTTTCATTGTTTAAACTATTATGAGACTTTTACTACACCTTTTTTTAAGAGGAGTATTACAGTACAAGACGTTAATTATTATTGATAACTCAGTTCTGTTCCATCAAATCTAAGACATTTTGGAGAAGCAGAATCCCTTGAAACACAGAAGTATTATTGCAAGTTTTGTAGCCAGTACCTATTTGTTTTATATTAATAAATATGTATTTGCTTATTGTGTATGACAGTTAATGAATTCCACTATGTATACGTTTTTTGGAGAATTTAGCTTCCATGGCAACATTAAAATCTATTGATGTCATCTTCAAAGCAGAAATGTCTTAATTGTCATATTTTAACGTCATTACTCTGTTTTATCTTGATGTGTCGGATGTGTCGTTGTAAATATTTGTTGATTAGTTTGCCTACCTACTAGTTTTATTTGTTTTATGGTGAATAATATAATACATATAAAATATAATATAATAAAAATGCTTTATTTAATTACCAAATAAATGTTTTATTTTTGCTTAATGCATAAGGTAAAATAAGCCGACCAAGATAGTAAGACAGCATGATGGGATGCGCGGCCTCCCCAGCCTGAATATCTTCACAGGTCTTAAATTCTACATTCGCCTTGCATAAATATAATAAGATATTAGGTATTGGCAAAGACATTTTTAAATACCTAGCGTAGTGCCTAATATTGAAAATATTTGTAAATGACATCACGACTGACAGTTGTGAGTTGTCCAATTAAGCCCACTGACAAGTATTGTCAGTGATAAAGCCACGCATTCACGGGACAAATGTCCCGCGGCACCAGTCGCTAGAAAGTGTCTAGATATCTTGCCTCCAAAAGCGTTATATATATTATACTGCGATCCAGGATGTAAAGTATAGCCTATGTCCTTACCCAGGGCATGGTTTATCTGTGTGCCAAATCCGTTCAGCCGTTTTAGCGTGGAATCGTAACAAGCAAACAAACTCACTTTCGCATTTATAAAATTAGTTTGGAGAACGTTCACATTATTAGTAATAAGAAAAGACATTTTGTCAATCCTAACGTAATTATGACTGCTTGCTTTGCATAGAGGTGTATAGAGTACGCTGTACGCTGTTCTAGAGTTCCAATGTGTAGAGGGCTTAATATAAAAAAGTCAGCTACTAGTGCCACTTTTCCCTTCAGTAGCCATTATTGGAACTATTTATTTCCGCCATCTTTGAATATACATAATAGGTATGAAATTGCCGTTTTGTATGAAAAAATTTAAACGAATTTTTTTCATGTATTTTTTATTTGTATTAATCGAAGTAATCACCCATGCAATCAATGCATCTTTGCCAACGCAGTAGCAGTTTATTGATGCCCTTCTTAAAGAAATCAGCTGGATGGGAGGCAACAAATTCTTCAAAGGCATTTTGTACTGCCTCTCGGGTATTGAATTTTTTTCCCGCCAAGCAATGTATGTTCTAGAAATGGCAATGTTCGTTAAAAGGAACATGCACCTTTCCACTACAGTACAACAAATGAGGCAAAGACTAGTCAGGAGTCAGTATAAAAATCTTTTACATGTTGAGAGTTGTAATACTGCTTTACTTAAAAAAAACATTACTTGCATAGGTCCTACGATTTATAATAAAATACCTGACATAATAAAGAATGACACAATACACAATTTTAAAAAGAGATTAACAGCACTACTTGTTGAGAAATGTTATTATTCTATTAACGATTTTTTAAATGATGATGACATAAACTAATTATTCTTGATTATCAACAATTATAGAAGTAAATAACCTAATTTAATAAAGTATTCGTTTTGACATTATATTCGTGTAATTGTGTTCGTTCATTCAATTGTATTTTTTTTGACATGCCTAATTTAATTAATTTGTATTCAATATTCATGTTCAATAATTATTACTTGCATGATCATTATAATTTATTATGAGATAAAACAAAAAAATTTTTGCATGCCTATTTTAAGGTAAATTGTACAAGGATCACAACTTATTTTAATATCTTATGTCATGTACCTACAATTTATGCAAATAAAGCTTTCTTTCTTTCTTTCTTTCTTTCAAGAAGTTATCCAAATTCTGGAAAAAGTAGTAGTCTGTAGGCGCAAGGTCTGGTGAGTAGGGCGGATGACGGAGAGCTTCCAACCCCAGTTCTTGCAACTTGGAGACCGTTGCTGTGCAGTATAAGGTCGCGCGTTGTCGTGCAGGAGCAGCGGAGACGAGCGATTGACCAATGCTGGTTGGAGATGTGCCAGCTTCTCCATCATTGTGTTCAGTTCTTTACAGTACACATCTGCAGTAATGCTCACCCCGTTTGGTAAGAAGCTGTGATGAATCACACCGGCGCTAGACCACCAAACAGTGACCATCACTTTTCTAGGGGTAAGTTTTCGTTTAGGGCATTGTTTAGGTGCTGAACACTGAAATCCAACCAACTTGCTGAGCGCTTGCGGTTATCAAACAGAATCCATTTTTCATCGCAGGTAACAATGCGGTTCAAAATTCCTTGATTTGTGTGTCTGTTGAGCAGTGCAAGGCACGTCTCGACGCGAATTTCGCGCTGGCGATCATTGAGTTCGTGGGGCACCCATTTGTCAAGCTTTTTTACCTTGCCAATTTGACGCAAATGGACCAATATTGTTTTGACACTAACGTCGAAAGCTGCTGCTAATTCAGTCGTAGATTGTGTATCATCAGCTTCCACAATCGCCTTTAATTCGTCATTGTCGACCAAAGTCTTCGGACGACCGCGAGGTTCATTTTTCAGGTCGAAATTTCCAGAACGGAAGCGAGCAAACCAATAACAGGTGGTGCGTTGGTTTGTAGTGTTAGCTCCATAAACGTCGTTGATGTTGCGTGCCGCTTGTGACGCGTTGTTGCCACGACGGTACTCATATTCCATAATTACTCGATTTTTTAACGTATCCATAATGACGAAAAAGATTGAAATGCGATGAAAATGTAACACTAATCAATAAACAAATGACTACTTTTGAAAAAAAAAACCATGTTTTTAAAATAAAATTAATTTGAAATTAGAATTCTTAGCCAAACAAAAATTATTTTGATTTGAAATGGCCAGTACTGCAGAACAGCAATTTCATAGGACCTAATATATTGTTTACTCGTTTGTTTTCTGCATAATAAACTCTTTGTCTGTCATGGGCTCTGTTTATACGGAGCCACTTGCTTTTTAAACAACGTGTTTCTGGCGAAACCCAATATATAAAAAATATGCTGTGATTACCTTTTATCTTAATTTGACCGAGATCTATCTTTTGAGACTTTTTTTGGGAATGTACGCGAAGTCTAAGTGCGACACCCAAATTACATGGAGTGCTGCCTTTCTTCCGTCTCTCTTTATTCAAAGTTTTAGTACCATCTAGTGGTGAGTGAACATAGGGCGAAATGGAAAATGAAGCCGAATTTCGTCTTTATTTTCCATTTCGCCCAGTTTTTTCAGTTATCTTAGAAGATTTCTCAGTCTGTTTTGATCAAGCCCATTATATTCCTCGTCTAAGTCTAAGTCCTCTGGATATTCTACTCTCTTACTTTTTATGGAAATTCTATAGATCTGTAAACAAACACATATACTAGGCTGTTCAAAAAGTAATGATAATCTGTTCATAGTTTCTATACTAATAATAAAGTTGAAGAGTCTTTTTGTATGTTTGGACGTGCTAATCTCTGAAACACCAGTCGGGTTTGAAAAAATCTTTTCGCATTTGATAGCCCAATTCTCGAGGAAGGCTACAGGCTATTTAACATCACGCTAGAACATATAAGCGCCGAGCAAAAAGAAAAATAACCGATTATCATTACATTTTGAATAGCCTAGTATATAATTCTAACCTGTCGAATTTAAATTTTAGTCGATGTTTTAATTGTATACGTATACTGGTGCGAGCAAGCACCATAAGACTTTAGCAATGTTTAACATAACATTACATAACATTACATAACATTACATAACATTACATAACATAACGTAACTTAACAAAACACAACATATCGTAACATAACATAACAACACGCGTGTATTCCCCGAAGGGTTGGGCAGAGGTGTACATATGCATCGCACACCGCATTTCGCCAGTTATGTTTAAATCCCATGTAATAGGGGGCGAGCCTATTGCCATCAGCAATGTTTAGTAGGTACAAAACTATAGCGTGGTAGCGTATGTATTATATTTGAGCCTAATTGTTTGCCATCGTGTGTCGGCTTCATTGTATGCCTAGTGTATTATGTTATTAGTCTGTATATCAATGAGCCCTTTGTGATATCTGCCGATATTGAGGCCAACCATCTGCTGGGAATTTCTGTTCGTCAGATAATTAAGTCCGTGACATTTAGATGTTGTGATTTTAGGTCTGTTTCTAGGGCAATGAAAAAATCATAGAATTACAGGGTTTTATTAATAAATTAATGTATGCCTCGAGTCGTGTATTTTAGAATACGAAATCAGTAATAATTATTTAATGCATAATTCCTAGAATTTCTTAATGCGTAATTAAAAGAATATTAATGGGCTAATTATGCCTTCTTTGAATTTATTTTACATTTTAATGAGCCTTCAGAGATTATTTAATGAAAACGAGCTAGTAGTTTTCTTTGAGGAATTATAAAATAGAAGAGCTGTGTTATTTTTGACGCGAGTTTTTGTCTATCTCGAGGTTGTTTTTGAGAAAAACGGTGTTGTTATCTACCTTTAACTTCTCTTTATTTGGCTATTCATGGCTGGTTGATTTATGCTAAGTTTACAGTTTGTAATCTGTCTGTTTAATCGGATATACCTACCATGGAAAAGTAGATTATTTTCATTGATAAAAGTCCACAATACACGTCACACGCTTTCAAGTAGGATATGTAAATAGGTGGCATCCTACGATAGGGATAGTCAACCCCGTAATTGCTTTACTACTTTTGACGAGAATTCCCAGCTAATTGGAACTTCTCTTAAGTTGAAGTTATTTAACTTTCACAGATGAATAGACTTTGTCATTTTATGACGTGGAAGTGGCATTAAACCAGAGGGTGGTAAAGCAAATACGATTTTGACTATACAAAATGTTGATAGCTGGTGTGTGGGGTCGATAATCGCTCGCTAGGTGTCACCCGCGTTCGGATACCGCCTCACTAATTAAACTGTCGCCTCCCCCACTAACTAACCTTCGATATAGCGTTCATTGATAAAGTCCGCATAACAGGAATCACTATATAATTAGGTAGATGATTTACTAGTGGCACGGTTATTGAATATTTGATTTTCGCATGGCCTAAATTGCTATATAAAGTCTCGTATAAATCAATTTGTTTGGCGAAATTATATATCTCCCTGATTTGTAGGACAAGACAAACTAATGTAGGTATTTAGCCGGTCCAATTATTACAAAAACTTGAAATCATATAAATTACATGTTAAAAATACTATTCAATTAGGTATTTTCTCAAATTATGTTTTACGTTCCGTTTTTTGGTCCTCGAATTTTTTTTTACGATTTTATAAAACTCAGATGGATTCCCTAGATAGGCGAAAAACTGCAAGTAATATAAAATAAATCTCCTTTTCTATCAGAGAAAAGCAAATGTCCAGGAAATTACTCACGGAAGAACTTTAGAATTCTCTGCTAAAATTTAAAATGTAGAAACCTCTCAGACATACGCTCGTGTCTGACTATTCGTACTGTACCTACAATCTTTTATTCTTTATTTTATATACGTCTAAGTACCGTTAACCTTTTAAAATGAAAATTAGGAAACTAAAAGAAAGAAAATGTATTTATTGGAACAGGCACAGGAGGTCTTAATTAAACTAAACACACACTCACTAAAAATAAAAATAGAAAAAACAAACAAAGTAAAAATTAATAAGACGGAAAGTCCTGTGCGAAGCCAAGAGGCTCCTATCTCAGCATGATGCTGCGACATTTAAACTAAATACTTCTGCTTACTTCTAAGACTAGACATCTTTTTGACCACAAAAATGAGTTTCAATAAAACTACCACCTTATTTTACCAAGTTTTATAAGAGATAATATAATTATTATAACAATCAATCTGCCTAGCCTTTTCCCAACTATTTTGGGGTCGGCTTCCAGTCTAACCGGATGCAGATGAATAGAAGATAGGCACCCCATGTAAAATACTGGTGTATTTTACATGCAGCGACTGCCTATCTAACCTCCACAACCCAATAACTGGATATTACGATACCCCTTGGTAAGACTGGCTTTCAGACTTTCGGGCTTCTGACGACCCGTAACGACTGTCAAAGATCCACGAATGACAGCCGGGACTAACGGCTTAACGTGCTTTCCGAGGCACGGAGGAGTCTCGGTTTGTAAAGATGGGCACCCATCCACGGACCGACCCCGGCAAGCGTAGCTTGACCTGGAGGTATTATAGCGCCTCAGAATACGTTTTTATATTTACGTAACTGTACCTACATTAAGTTGGCAAAAAGGTCTGAGGTCAATATGTCAGCTTTTTTGAAACTTAAAGTGGCATACTGACCTTTAGCACTCGAGTTAAACTCGCGCTTGGCCGGACTTTTAATTAATCTTAGGAAATCTGAGCGGAGGAAAAAGAAGGGCAGAAATATGAATAACCTTTTAAATATTAATATTTAATTTCCATTAATGTGCTTCTTTTACAGAACAGTTACCTCTTTCATTTTGTTTTCTACGTAATAAAGTATCTTATAAGCAAAGTGTGGTGTTTTTATTTAAAATTTATTTTGCATTATTTATATATATTTTTTTTAATAACACCATTGATACGAAATGGCAATGTTTAAATGTATTTTAATGAAATAGTTCATTTTTCTTAACTTTTGATTACATGTAACCAAAAGTCAGAACCAAAGAAAGATAATATGTATTTGGGTTGTCATTATTCATCTCAAAACGGAGTAGGTCATAGGCGTAATTATTGTTTAACATGAATAATTACGCCTACGACCTATCATCCCAATTACCCGAATTCAATTAATTCATAAAAGTGTCTACTTTGCCTAAGCATTCATTAGTCAAATTCGGAATTATTTATCGGCGTCCCAATTTCCTGCTTTATCTAAGTAGCGATAGTACTTGGCGTACTTGCAAGTACATTGGTATTCGCCCCGCGTTTCTCTGCGATTATTATGACCCGTCCGAATTGCGGTCGTCTCTTGCCCCATATATTTTGCAGGACACTGGTACACTGGTGCATTAGAGAATAAGTTTGCTCTCATAGGATTTCGGTTAAACTGTACTTGTTCGTAACTTGAATCTGTCTGGTCGGATTGAATTTATGTGAAAAGGATTGGTTGGGTTTTATTCTTGTGTAAAAGTAGTACTCATAAAATATGAATGTCTTAAATTTTTTGGATTTATGTAGTGTAAAATTATTTGATATATTATTACGAGAGAGTGCATTATACACATGACTCGTAATATTAACTACCAAGTATATGTTATCGGCAATCTGTATAATCCGGTATTCTATAAAATACCGAGGCATTCTATAGAATGCCCATAACGTTCAGGCAAAGTATGAAATACAATTTATTCCATACTTTGTCTAGGCATTCTATACAATACCGAATATTCAACTGGAAATGTGTGGAATATAGGGTTGGCGGGGCGGGCAAGATGTTTTATTTGTCCTTCATTTTATACTTTACCTAATCTTGTCGTGGCATTCTTTATAATACCGAGGCATTGCATACATTGACTATTCAGGGTATATAATGATAATGATACACGATAGATAAAATAATTTATATAATGCCTAGACGAGCTCGGCATTGTATACAATTACCAGGAATTCTATACAATGCCTGTAGTATATGCTTTGCCGGTAATATACTATACAGGGATAATCGCCATTTAAAATTGTCTAAGGGGCCTTTGTGAGTTGGCTTTGGCCCCTCGTACGCCTTCCAAAGCTCCGGGACCTCAGGGTCCCGAGATATGTCAAAGACATTTTTATTGACTGAGCGAGCGAAGCATACGTAGCGTCACTGCTTCAAGTCTGGCAAAATTTGCTTTCGTGTGTCAATTTGTTGGTGTTTTACAACCGATCTAGACGAAACTTGGCATACAGGTTTAACGACTTTACAGATTTTTTTGTCGTCGAGGTTATTTGATTGCAGGGGTAAGTACTCCCTCCAAAGAAATTTGTTCTTATGGAACAAATCTAACTTGGAGAGATCTATTAATGATTCCAATGATTATAATTCTTTAAATACATATCTGTTATAGTCGCGAATCATATTTTGATCATGATACAATCTGACATTGACCTGCAAATTGCAAGAAAACGTAAGAAAATTTTATAACAGCAGAAGAAGAAAAACCAGCGTTACAATTATGTCACCTACTGTTTAATTAATTGGCCAACCCACATACTAAAAACAACACGTTTTTCCTCCTTAAATCTCCCATTCACCCAACCCTTGTTACATAATAAATTCAGAGAAGATTTGCATCGTATTTCTCGCACATTATAATTAGGTATACATTACATATACAGGTGGCAAAGTAAACACACACGATCGGAATAACAACTAGGTAAACCTCAGCAAAGCTAAGTCCTGTGCCGCGGAAACACAAACTTGGAATACATTGTCTCATTAGGACTAGCCCATGTAATGAATAGTGTATGCAGCGCGGGCGCCGGGCCCCGGGCCCCACCGACCACGAGATATTGCATAATGACCAAACGAGACTATACCAACTGAAGATAATTCTCACTAGAATTTCGTATAACTTTGTTTAAAAATAAATAGTGAATGCTCTGTTCCTGAAAGTTTCTGTATCCGTGTTCACGTACTGTTGCATCGAGAAATGGGATTATTTTTGTTACCAGAGAAGGAAATAGACAACAGCTAGACGTTAAAGAATTTGTATGGCGTTCGAAGAAGAAGGAGGAATAACTTTGGAAACTTCTCGATTAGTAGTAATAACATTATTGTAAGCCTGTAACAGGCTCCAAAAAAACTTTTTGTAAATCTTTTTTTTTTACTAACCTGTTTGAAGTTTTACTAGAAATAGGTAATAAAAAAAATGCGTTACCAGTTAATTGACTCGGGCGTGACTTTGCGGAAATCCATTATAAAATACAATAGACGTAGATATATTTAGTAACCTAATCCGCTTAACTATTTCAACTCTCAACGAGGCATCCTCAGGATATATTTTTTATGACTCTTTCAGTCATAGTTAAGTGGATTAGGTAACTAAATATATCTACGCCTATTGTATTTTATACACTAGTAAATAGGAGTCTTAGGCGTTGGATTTTTACAAATTCCCTGGACTCCACACTAGGATCCTGTATGTCGTGGGGTCCAGTCTCTTCTCAAGTAATGCAAACATATCCTAGCTTTGTTTAATTACGTACGTATTAACTTTTGTCATGCCTAAGCTCGTACCAATCCTTCATATGATTCACGTAACTGATTTGAAACATTGTAGGAGGGAAATGTGAAGGAGTATCATTACGTCGGTATTTCTAGTAAAACGATCACCACATTACGGAGAACCTAAATCTTATGTAAATATAAAATCACTTAAACTAAGTAGGCGGTAACCGTATAGCTTGTACCTCAATAATTAATTACCTAATTAGTTCAGACGGGAGTTTTGATAACATTAATTTACTTGGAAACCTAGTCCTTTGTGCTTACGAGTACCTACATACTTAGGCATAGCTACATAATTAGGTAAGGATTTTTATGAGAGAAAATTAGATAATTTAGGTTGTAATTTATTTATTTTTGACTATTACTCCTCCAACTGTCTCTTTATTTATTTCTTGTGTAGTGTAGAGATCTCTCTTTTTGAAAGTGCAATAAAAAAAAAAAACTGCGTTACTCTGGGTCTATAAATTGCCTGAAATAAACTCATACTCGTATTACCATTTTATTCTTTATCTACCTTGTAAAATAGTAATCTTTATCCAACTTCATATTTTATTTCACATTTCACGCTAGGAAATAAGAGTGTCATTACACGGCTATCTGTTCGTGCGGTATCGTCCTTTACAAGCAATCCAGACTCACCGCTTCATTAGTTCACAAAGGGTAGTTGTATGCAAGTGCGGGGTACGCTGCCGTCGCGCCGCCCTCTCAGTGGTCGGTAACAACTTTGCAGTGCAAGGGTTATTGCCCTTTATTATTAGGTAGCATAGGAAAGGTGTTTGCTTAAATTGAATTTGTTGATAGGTATCGACTTTCGACTAATATCAACCAAGTATTTTGTAGACCTACTATAGTTTTATTCAAGCAAGTGCATGCCCTTGTCTTAAAATCGTTGCGTGCTAACTTTGATTTGTAAATGTTTGTGAAACTAAAAGCTTTGATACTAGAATTTATTTATCAACATTAAACGAATGTCAGCTGGATTGCATTATTTTTATTTGATTCGCAATTAAGTACGGTTGAAATACTGACGGCTTTTATTACTTTTTCACGTCGTTGGTTGATCTAATGTGAGACAATAAATAAAGACATTTATGTAAGAACCATTCGAGACAATAAATAGAGACATTTATGTAAGAACCATTCCATAAATTTTTATTTGTAAAGTCAGCAATCGTGCGCATATGACCGTCCGTATTTTTCTGAATATTCATGAAAAATTATCGAAAATTAACTTAAACAGGAGGGTCTATTTTAATATTTTTCATGTTACAATTTATTTTTATTTTTTGAGTAATTTGTGACATTTCTTTACATTTTTGCCATATCCCCGATGTTATTGGCTCGATTTGAATTTTGTTTATTATTTCTAAAAGCTTATGAGTAATTTTATCGGAATAGCTAACATTTTTATAATACAATTTGTCGAATATGAATAAAAAGGAGGTGAAGAGATTTTTCCAAAAAAAAAAAAATACACAATTAAGTTCATAAAATACCCCTATGATTAAAATAATAACAAAATACACATGCCCATGGGCGGCATTGTATAGTTATGAATACAATTAAAAGGATTTCGAAATCGTTGTCATAACTTAACTAAATATTCCTGTATTTAAATAACATTTTGCTCATTATTCACGAACTAAATAATTGTTAATGTTCTCGTTTATTTGCTAGTTATTTATTTATTTGTGTAACTCGTTATCAGTTCCCTGGAAACTCGGCATTGTTTATCAGAATGTATGCAAGGCGGATTAGTGAGCATACGAGGTGAACCGGTGACTTATAACCATAGATATCTCCGACTTAGAATTCTCGATGCTCTTGTTAACAAGAAAAGGCCTTCGCGATTCTCTGAATAGGATACATTTACAGGCTGATTATTTATATTAACAACTAGCTGACCCGTGAGACGATTTTTCCAATTATTTTTTATCCTAAACGCGATTTTTTTGAATAATTATTCAAAACGGTCGAGCCATTTTCGAGTTTTTGCGAGACTAATGCACGGCAATAGATTTTTAAAAAGTTTCTAGGGATCTGGTACATTATTAACTATAAAAAAATATCAAATTAATATATACCGAATTTAGTCTTCCAGTCTGGCTTCTTACTTTAATTCCTATCCACAACCTTCCTTCTTTCCTTTATTCTAGCAACTTATCCCTATATTTTGTAAAAATTAAGAAAAAATTTTTGGAAATTGTGGGAACTAAGTTAATGTCGTCAATTAAATGGCAAAAAAGGCAAAAAAATTGGATTTTTAATTTTTTTAAAGTAAATAAAAAAAAAAAAAATGTTTTTCCACCTTTGACACGAATCACAGAATCATAGCAATTCGGCATGTTTAAAATCGGTTTATCAAATCATCTTGAGAAATGGCTGCCCACGTTTTTTTTAACAAGTCAAAAAGTTGTTGTGGGGTATGCAGGGCATCCATACTCGTTCTTTGGAGCATATCCCATGCGTGCTCAATTGGGTTGAGGTCTGGCGATTGAGCAGGCCACAGCAGAACGTTGATGCGAGCATCGGAAAGAGTGCGTGTTACGACTCTAGCAGTGTGTGAACGTGCATTGACGTGCATTAGTCGAAACGAATCACCCAACCAGCTTCGCAAAGGGATGATCACGTCTGAAACAATCCTTTCCGCATAAATCTGAGCTGATTGAGGTTGCCCCTGATCTAAATGAGATTGGTTCTTCAACCGAGCCAAATACCGGCCCAAACCATTATTGTCCCCCGCCATATTAATAAACTTCCTGGCAAAATTTCAACCGTTTTTGACGTCGAAAGGTCATCCAACCTTGAGTACGTCTTGTGGATACACGACTTGTCTTGTATCCACAAGGCGTAGTCCGACGGCCTCATACCGAAACGAGATTCATCGAAAAAGCATGATGATGGTCATGGTACGATTCCGTCGAGTAGTATTTTGGATGTACCGGTCCTGTCTGCGAGTGGTGATGCGAGATCGTCCTCCATGTCGCTCGGCCACGTTGCCTGTGATATGACAGCGTGTCCAGAGGCGGCGCTATGACGCTCTGTGTAGTGCTAAGAGCGACAGCCACAGTACGTTGCCTGGAACCAGCTTGCAATATTCCAACGGCTCTTCTGACGGTTCTTCCAACGACGACTGAAAAAAAAGGTATCGCTCCATATCGATACCATTTTTTTCAGTCCCGATGCAGAAATTGTTTTTGTATTACAATTTCTGCATCACACACACATCACACTTTTAAAAGTTCTTTCTTTCGGAAAATGCATTTATCAAGCTGAAAATAAAAATGCAAGATATCTTTCAGCGATTGGCTGCTTTTTATGTGCAGTCAAACAGTTATCCAATTATGTAAAGTCTTGGTAGGACTTGACAAAGTAATAAACTTTGATATGATTGCCTTATTACTGTCAATTCGTAGGGTTATTGCTCAAGGCTTTATGATTGCTGATAATAGTTTTCAATGCAATGACATTCAGTAATTTATACTTTTTCGTCGTTTTAACTTGTTAAGACTTCAGCCTGAAGGCCTGAGTTTTATCCCATAGTTGTTAAGTATTTTAGCATTGAAAATGCTTATTCGATCGCTTCAGTAGGGTTTCCGTTTTCAAGAAAAATGCGACGGGGGCTTCAATTATTAAGATAGAGAAATGAAAATGGTATTAAAAGATGCAATATTGAAAGGGCTACAATATTGCAAAAAGTATTTAAATTATTTATAAAAAAAATATTTAGAAGAACGCCACTCTGTCCGATTTTTCAAAGAATTTTAAACTTTTCAAAAACGAAAAATGATTTAAAAAAAAATATCCTGGAGAATTTAAAAGGGGTTCAAAATGATACCATTCTGTTTTCGATAGGATTATAATTAAGGGTTTTCCGCTTTCGGAGACACTTTTTGATGATTTCACATAGTTATGTATTACGTTCAGAATCTGCCCATTTGTTATATTATATGTTTTTTAAAGTGCCTGAATGAAATAAAGTCATTTTGAATGCGCCGGAAAGTCGTGTGACCATGAGTTCTGTGATTCTTTTTTAAGTAGCTCGTGGCTTAGAATATCTTTAACTAAAAATGGAAATATTATACTGTAAAAAGGATTTTGAAACCATGATTGACGGATCTTAAGTGCAAGAGTACTTCAACTACAGTATTCCTTTGTGTGAAAAAAAGCATTTGCGATTGTGATGTAGTACATAAATGTTTATACAGCCTGAAAAAATACAATCATTTGGATCGATTATTAGGTATAGAAATTTTGTATGGGACAACTAAGATCTTTTTCTCGATTACCTTGTTGGTCCCATGGAGAAAGTTGTTCATTTTGACGGTCTGTACCACACCTTTATATATGACCACACATTTTTGATACACGCTGTATAGATATTACCTCTGAGGTTTTTACTAAGTCACCTAATATATTTAAGTATACCCTAACTTCTGTTATACCGAATAAAACCTTTGTCCCCTCCCTTGTCTGCATAATCTCAACAATACTTCGAGAAGATTGGACAATAAAAACTTGAAATGGAAAGCCATTACATTGAACTTATCTGGAAAGCGGTCGAAAGGTCTAAAAGTCATGCTACTTATATTCAGAGGACAAATGCCAATTTTCAGCCACATAAGCTTTGACTTTTATAAGTAAAAACGTACTGAATTATTGTACTTTGGAATTAGTTTTATTGTTTACCAGCTGTTTCTTTATTGGTTTTACAAAAGATGTTTCGCATTAACAAACCCAGGAGGGAAATTCTACGAAAGACTTTCAGTTAATCTAGCTTTAGTTCGACAACTCTGCTAATATTAAGACCGTACAATCTAAAAGTTGGCAACGTCGTAAAAAAAACAATTTTTTTCCTGTTTTGATTAATTTGGCAATATTACTGTATGGAAATATGAAATATCGCTAACTAGTGAACTAAAATATTGATTATGAAATGCACATTCATATCGTAAAACCGAATATTTGGAAACTTTCCAAATTACTTTTTTACACTTAAAACGGTTACAACATCAAATTCAGTGTTATAATTGCAATTAATTACTAATATTTTAGACCACTAGTTAACGATATTTCATATTTCCATACAGTAATATTGCCAAATTAATCAAAACAGGTAAATATTTGACAGCTATTTGCGAAGTTGCCAACTTTTAGAATGTACAAGATTTTCATTTCAACTTTTAAACTTTTTGGCTAACCTCAAGCACTTTGTGGTGAAGTAAAATATCGTTAGGAAACCTGAACTTAATAGTCTTACTTAAATCGCCATTATGCGGGTAATCAATGCTGGTTCCTACTGTGTTAGAAGTAGGTAGGTACACAATTTCGTAGTTAGTACATACCTTGTGATATATTGCAATTACATGAAAGAAAATTTAAAACTCATATTAAAAGTACACTATGTAAACAAGCATGTTACAAATTAGAGGATTATATCCAAAATAAGAATGCTTGGTAACATCCGGTCCTGCTCCATAGGATAATTTAGAATCAAGACAAAATCAAACTGGTTGCAAATTTAATTGTATATACTTTTTTTATTTTATTTTACATTCTCTGATCAATTCCTCGCACAGTGGCTTAATAATTGTAAAATTTTAGGAAAATCGTCTACTTTTACAATGTTAGCAAATATGTGAGCACCATGTATCTATCACTTAATTATTTTTATCTGTTGTTGCTTCATTTTTAATTCTTAATTATTTTTACCTATTGTGGTATAATAATTGTATTCTAGGTGCATCGTCCTCACATATAATTATATAACTAATGTACTTATACAAAATATTGTAAAACATTTTAAAAGAGTAACGGTGGAGTTTCTTGCCCATTCTTCTCCATGCGAAAACTACCTTTTGGAAGGGGCAACTAGAATCAATTCATTTTTATTGTAAATTTTTGAAGTTCAAAAGTGCCTTATAAGGGCCTATTTGAAATAAATGATTTGACTTTGACTTTGAGTGGGGTTATAAAAGTTTGAACAAAAAAAAAAAAAAAAAACTGTATGACGTTTTACTGGGCACTCTGTTTGTTACGAGTATACTCGATACTCGTTACATACAGAGTGGGTCGTGAAACGACGCCCAAAGAAAAAAAATTGAAGAGGAATATAAAAAATTCTGAAGTCAAGTTAAAATTTCCCAAAGAATATTAACCGTTTGTCTGACTCCTCAATTATAAATAATCGCTGAAAATACATGGGGGAGTTCCGGGAAGCCCTTGGAGAGAGGCTTTGGATTTTTTTCTTTACAACAATACGTCTTTGTACAATATCCAGGAGTTAATATGAGACGTCGAGTCTTTGAAAGTCACACAGAAATAATGACAGAAACGACACCTAATAAAGCTGACTTTTTCTAGAACTACATAACATCACGCCTGGCTTCCCCGAAGGGTTAGGCAGAGATGTACCTATGGTACACCCACATTTAGCCAGTTATATTTAAGTCCCATGTAATAGGGGGCGAGCCTATTGCCATCAAACGGGTACAAATCCAGACTCCGGGCTGCTACTGAGAAATTCCAAATGGAAAAACCCAATAACACTTTGCTGGACCCGGGAATTGAACCCAGGACTTCGTGCTCAGCAGTAGCGCTTGCGACCACTAGACCAACGAGGCAGTTCCTAGAACTAAATTGGTTATATTCAGGACCGCGTAGAATGCAGGTGCTGTAGCAAATATTATATGAATAAAATGCAGACAGCAAATTCTATCCCCAAAAAAAAGTGGGTAAACGTCTTGGTTTAAGTGTCAAAACCAATGCACTAATAACACCAAGGTACAATGTTTTATAAAGGTCGACTTTAGAGTCAGAATAAATATATAATCACAAGTAGATTAAATAGCGACATCGATTATAGTTCATAACTTTTGCCATTTGGACTTTAAAGTGCACAATCCAGAAGATAAGGGAGTGCACGTTAAATGCAGTTTATTAATCATAAATACTGGATTCCCTGACTGATTGCACAGCTAGTTTTAAAATATGGCGTGAGATACGATAGCGTTTGGTTATTTTTTATGGCATGCAATAAAATGTACTATTAACTTCTCCCTGCGAATTCGTCTGCATAGATTTCACAATTGGGTCCAGAGACCGGGATTAAAAGTAGCCTATGTGTTAATCCAGGTTATAAACTATCTGTGTGCCAAATTCCATCCAAATCCGCTCAGCCGTTTTTGGGTGATTTAGTAACAAACATCCAAACACACAAACTTTCCACATTTAAATAATTTTATATAGTAGGAAGTGGGATAGTAGAATAATAACTTACAGTTCAGTACTGTGTCGTATAAATGCTATTTTATGCCATGGTATTAATTAATTAATGCAACGTGCCTATAAAACCTGCAGTACCATTAGTAGGTACTTTTGTGGTAATGCTTCAATAAGCTGTATTATGATTCAATCTGCCTAACCTTTTCCCAACTATACTGGGATCGGTTTCCAGTCTAACCGGATTCAGCTGAATACCAGTATTTTACATGGAACGACTGCCTATCTGACCTCCACAACCCAGTAACTGGGTAATACGATACCCCTTGGTAAGACTGGTTGTCAGACTTTCGGGCTTCTGACGACCCGTAACGACTGTAAAAGATCCATGAATGACAGCGGGGACCAACGGCATAACGTGCTTTCCGAGGCACGGAGGAGTCTCGGTATGTAAAGGTCATCCATCAAACTCAAACTCAAACTCAAACTCAAACTCAAAGCATTTATTTCAATTAAACCATTTACAGGCACTTTTGAATTGTCAAGGGGTCAGTCAGTCACAAATATGAAGCTAGTTGCCCATTCCAAAGCGTAGGTTCCTATGGAGAAGAACGGGCAAGAAACTCCATGGACACTCTTTTAAATCATAATGTTGTTACAAAATATTGGTTACATCATTCATGTTGAAATTATACATGTGAGACCAATGCAGAAAGACGTGCACGTAAAAAGCGTCCGTTATAAAAAGATAAAAACAATTCAAAAATTAAAATAAGCCGTGGCAGATAAGAGATGACCAGTCCCTACTGACGGCGCCCGTTCACGAACATGACGCATGGATCAGCACCGTTTAACTCAACCATTTTGAAGGGAACTTAACGATCCAACACACACGCCACCACCAGCGAGACATTTGAGTGAGCATGACATACTCTCAGCCGCCAGGGCACATTCAAGTCAATGAAAGACGTACTCAGTAAACGGTAGCTTCATAGAAGGTACATGGTCACAGTGCTCACACATGTGCTTTGCAATTATATAATACTATGAGATTGAAGTTATACAATTCAAAGATAATTTATGCAATCTTCATCCACATACCAACCCCGGCAAGCGTAACTTAACCTGATGGATCGACCCGTGCGGCAGTTATTACTTAGCCACGAGATCCTCCTGCTTACAAGCTGTATTACGATTGTATTAGGTAAATACTCCGCATAATTTCTATGAGATAGGAATGTAATGCTTTACTGGCAGGTAAATTACATTGATTTCAAGATTTCTATAAGATGCGCCCCATTAGAGAAATCCTGAAATCAATGTAATTTTGTTTTGCTTTTGTTGTGCTAGCATGTGATCGTCGATTCGTGAGCTACGAATGGTGATTATGTATTGAGTTATTGACGTAAACACCACCACGAATTGGTCAAACAAACATACGTAAAACATTGGGCACACGCATGTCTGTTTGTTTGACTGTTAATTGAAATATCAATTCAGCTCGTTGTTCCACTCCAAATGTTTACAAGATAATTATCAATTATTGTTGAATATTTATGACCAATATTTGGAAAAGGAACAAACAGGCAAGGTCCATTACGTTACTTTTGATTGACTTTCGAGAACTGACCTAAAAATTGTTGATATTGCGTATTTATTGCCCAGGGGATGACGAAATGAAAAAACTAATGTTGGTTGCCAAGAGCAATTTATTTACGAACCCTACTCAGGTAGTTTAGATATTTTTTATGTGGTCAAATATCAATCGGTAAGGGCCACTATTTGCCTTGGACGTGAAGGGTTGAACAACGCCCGTGATTGATGCTACTCGTCAGCCAGACTACCAATTTTGGGGTCAAGAAAAATGTATGTGTTAAGCTAGATACTATGTTATTTCAGACTAGGGTTCCCTGTTGATTTATGTGGCTACAGAAAAAATCTCGTAAATTAATGTGTGTGGTGTGCAGATTATAAATGAGTACTTACTTCTTCGGTTCCACGAAGTCACGTCGTTGAAATCAGCAATAGTTAGTGCCCTAATTGTGTATTTCCCAGAATAATAATAAAGTACTATATAATGAGAGCAATGGTGGAACAGTGATAATGGCCCCGACTAACGAGTTATAGGTCGTGAGTTCAAACCCAGACAGGCGCTTTTTGTAAATAACAATTAATAATAATAATAAACCGTGAAGGACAACATCGTGAAGGACAACATCGTGAAGGACAACATCGTGAATGACATAGAAACAAACATTTGAAGACATGTGACATCTACCAACCCGCACTGGGCCCACGTGGAAGCTTACAGCCCACTCCCTCTCGAAGAGAAGAGGTCTGAGTCCCAGCAGTGGGAACCTTATAGGCTGATCATTATGCTATGCAGAATAGTATTTCCTATTCTTCGGGTTGCTATTAAAATCAGCTTATGGATTGTTTTAGATTGAACTGCAGCCTGTAAATTAGTAAACATATCCCTTAGGAGCATGCTGGTAACATCATTCTGTAAACACAAACCAATATGATTGATATGAATCACCTTGGGAAGGCTTAATGTGTTTGGGGGAAGTTTATGAGATATTATGTGTTTTGTGTGGTCCCTAGCGACGGATATTGTTTTGAGCTGTTGTTTATGTTATCCACTAAATCCCGTCCTCGTTGCCACTGCTAAATAAAAGACGTGCGCCCAGCCCAACAGTTATTGCGAGACTAACTCGACTGACTTATGAACCCAACACAAGCCATGTTTTCCTGTCTACTAGCTAGACAGTGGGTACCGGTGTAAAGGAAGCATAAAAAGAAAATAAAAACTATGTTGCTTCGTATTTTATTTATTGAAGATGTAGGTACAATGTAACTTACAGAAGGGAGATTTAGAAGATATTTACAAGGTGTTAAGGTAACATTTAAAATTTTGTTAATACTTTTAAAATGTCCGTGGCTAACCGCAAAATAATCTAAGAAAGTAATTGTCAAAGTAAAGTCAAGCTGAAAGAATTAAAAAGCGAAACATAGACATGTAATAATATAGTTAACAATTTGTAGTCGTATAAATAATATTTTTTAGAGATTTTCAATGCTCCTAAATAATTTTATTAATAACTATAAAAATTATTGCCCTAATCAAAACTTTAACTACATCTTATGAACGTGCACAACATTTAACAGTGATTAAAGTTATCTAACAACTAGTGAATTACCTAAACAAATAAAGATTCTTATTTATTTAAAAGATTAACTTAATATAGATCTTATATTAAACTTAACTAGGTATATTATTGAAAATTTTGATATGTTTGATATTCTTGTTTTACGCAACTCGTTGAAATTCTACAAGTACAGTCGTGTGCGAAAGGGAAATGTATGTATGTCCATTTAAATGAAACTTTATCTACAACGTTGTATATAACGTAGGTTTGTAAACATGAACATTGTTTTCAAAACTTGAAGCTTTTAACTTTTTTCTTTTATATGATTGTGCTTTTAAATAAGATCGTTCACCAGGCGGGTTGAGTACAATATTGGCATTTAGTTTCGTTCGCTATTTTCTCTTTACAAGTAATTCTATTTACTACACTGTACTTGAAGCATTTCAACAACCCGCTATAAAATACGCAGCAAGTGCTTTATTAAATTCCATTGTAAATACATTAATTTAATTTTCAATAGTTTACTGAAATATCATCACGAATATTCTCGTAAATGCGCCAATAAAAGGGTCAATAAAAACATATAAATATTCGTTGATTCTGGATTTTGGAAGCAAATATTCTACTTAAAAATTATTTCACCCTTACGCCGACTGGGCCTCGTTCCGACTCAATATTGCGGGCCGGTGTTCCGCCTTGCAAAGATCAAGTACCCTACGTTATAAGATATGAAACACTCAGATGTGTCGTTTTAAAATAGAATTTATTTCTAGTAAATAATTGTCACTTTTAAGAATTTTCCAGTAAAATTTTACTTGCATATCAGTTTCATGTGGCTGAATCGATTGAGTCCACGATTTTCATTCAATGGAACATTGGAGTCGTATATTTAAACGATCTTTATCACGAATATTCTCATTTAAAGTAATGTAGCCATATACTGCCTAGCATTAATGTGTTATCAAACCGATTCATCAACAGTTTTTTTAATTAAACTGTTCGAGTTAGCGATGTGGTTTAGCTGTTGAAACTTGTATCTTTTTTTTTGTTGCCTTTATCCCTGTTATGTCTTCAACCAGTGCGCCCTGCCTGTTATGACATACGCTGAAACGTGGACACTGACAGTTGGGCTGGTTCACAAATTCAAGGTCACTCAGCAGGCTATAGAGAGGGCTATGTTCGGTATTTCTGTGAAGGATAAAATCAGAAATGAAATTATCCGGAACAGAACCGGAGTTACCGACATAGCAGAGTAAGCAAACTGAAGTGGCAGTGGGCTGGCCATGTTTGTCGAAGAACCGACGGCCAGTGGAGCAGACGAGTCCTAGACTGGAGACCGCGTATCGGCAAGCGTAGCGTGGGACGCCCTCCAGCTAGATGGACCGATGACCTTAAGAAAGTGGCTGGCTTGTGGCGCAGCTTAGGAGGCCTATGCCCAACAGTGGACTGCGATAGGCTGAGTTGAGTGACCCCTGTTATTCAAAGGGATTTTTTTAAGACGAATGATGAATCTTATACTTTCGGATATATTCAAAAGTATTTAGCAAATGCCCTAAATTATTTATGCAGATAATTCATTTATTTTTCTGTTTAAATCTCAACAGCAGAACCGTGGAACTAACAGAAGGAGTTAGGATCTTTCTACGCTACGTCCGTCGTTGCGTAGCTTTGTTGCTACGGCGTAGCTTGCGTGCTACGACCGCACGATCTAAACGTCTTCGGAATGGTTTGAGAAGGTAAGCTTCGTAATGGCTGATTATAATGTCCAATATATTTCTATTATTATTTATATTTTCCGGATTTTAAAGATACATTCAATGGGTATAAGTGATATTAATCAATTAACTTTAATTCCTGCATGAAGAATAAGAATAGTTATTTGCTTCATATTTTGCAATATAAAATGCATACGAAAATTTATACGTATATAAAATTTAAATAGATACACAAATATCTGGTTATTCAATAGATTTTCATGCAAACGAAACATTATTTTATACGTTTCCTGATAATTAAGGGTAGTTTACGTACGAATTACCCCTAATTATGAGGCAAGGTAATGAAAGAACAATATTATTTCTAAAGGCGTTATCGGCACGTATAGTTATATCGGGCACCATTTAGACATGTAAACCCGGTGTTTCACATATTACAAGATACTTAAAGCTTTAAAAAGCTGTGTTCAGGGCTCGCCGTCTCGCGTATTACCTATGGACATTTTATGCTAAATAGGTATTACTTATTCAACTAACTCTTCAGTCTTGGACGTTACACTTAAATAGAATACTTCTAAAACCCGCGTCGAATTTATTCTCTCCAAAACTTGTAAATTAAGTAGAGTCTGCGTGTTTAAACTATTCTATGGCGTAACTAAACACACACCAAAGACAAGTTATGATAACTACAAGCTATAGACACACAATTGTGGATTATTTCAATGATCGTACTTGTGTACTGACGTATACCGACACTTTAATATCTCGACTACGATTTCATTGCTGAAGGTTATTTATTTGATATAGATTAAGTTTCTAAGATTTGGAAAAATCACATTCACTAATAAATAAAACACATTTAGGACAACGCACGACCAAAACTTACGACACCTAAAGTAGTAAGCGAAAATGTACAACACTCATTCACTGGAACGTAATATTACATAGTTCAGTTACATTAAGTTCATATTACTTACACCTATATAAAATTCATTAATTCTAACAAATGAAATTATCACAAACATTTAAAAAATTCACATTCTGTATAATAAACACTGTATAATTAATACAATACTTAATTATATATAAAAATATATTGCTCAGGGTTTCCGTGGGTCGGTCTATCAAATCAGTGCTTTAAAGTTGCCTGTGGAAAATCTATTTTTAATTTGTTTATAAAATGATAAAATTGGGAAACTAATTCAATGCCAAATAACCATAACTTCATGTTGATCCCCATTCTTTAGACGTTCTTTCATTCAAACTTACTTTAGATTACAAACAACCGAACAGAAACAAACACAGTCCCTAGTATATTTTTAAAATTTAAAATGTCTAATATAATAAAATGTTGCTAGATATAAATAAAATATCTCTTCGGGTTTCTTATACTAAGTTACGCTAGATGTATACATAAACGACTTTAAAAAATTTACTGACTAGTGATATGTATCATGATATGTATTTGATATGTTGATCACAACAAAGTAGTTCGGCCATCGCTGTACGCTGATGGCCCTTATCCTAAGTTCTCTAATCTTCTGGCCAGCCGAGGTCTTCACCGATAAGGTCGTAAAACCTTTGGTTGTGTTGAATGAAGAACTTTCTTAGCTTGGTGACGACTGCGGGGTCGACCCGCGGGTGCTTACGACCCTTCGTTTCTCGCAGACACTTGTCTGTTGTGTCGTTTCGTAGGCAATAAAAGCCTTTCGTTTCGTTGAAGTAGAAATTCTTTCTTCCTGTTTGGACAAAACATGAAGATTTTCAAATATATATCAGACATCAGAAGAAAACTTTGGCAGGGTTATTTTCTAATGACCTTGGGCTTTATTTGATACAAACCTCTGAATATTGTAAAATTGACATCATAATTAGAAAGATTTGTCGATTATTTTATAACTGGACATAAAACTCTAAGGACGTTAGATCAATCAACCAATTTAAGTGTCCATTGACAATCTGCAATATTAATCGATCACTTACCAATTTTATGTTCTAGTCCGAGGAACTTCTCGATGCGTCGAAGCTGCGGCACCGGATCTTCAATTAGCAGGTCACCGTTCACCACGAGAATCTGCTCCCGGGGGAACACTTCCAGCCACCGGTGGAGGTATGCGTGGTACAGGGATATGGCTATTGGCCTGTCAGAAGCAATAAATTGTCATGTGAATAATATTATGATAATTAATCAAGATTGAATTAAGCTTTGTGAACTGCGTTCAAGTCTGAGATCATTTAGAAATATAAAATACACGGGTTAAGTTGAGAACCTACTTTTTCCGTTGGTTAGAAATGCTGCTGTGGTTTACGGGAATTTATAGTAAAATATTTTAGATACTCAAAAAATTCGATTTGGAATGTAAGTTGTGCGGTTTAAGCACGGAATAGAAAAAACCGGGCATAAATTACAATTTCCAAATTACTTAAGAAATATTTTTCCATACCTGTAAGCTATATTAATCGATCCATCAGGTGAGATAGCGAGATGTTCGAAGGGCTTGGCGGCGTCGGGTACCGGGTGGGCAGCTATCTGAGGATGCGCGGGCGCCGACGGCGTTGCGCGACTGCGCAGTTGTGTGTAGTCGGAGATCGCGCGTGTTACTGGCTCCCGGACTATGAGTAGTAGGCGGACTGAGGAGTTCATTGCTCGGACACGTTCTGGTACCTTGATGGAAAATAATTCGGTTGAACTCGAGTAACATAATTTTCCATATGACCCCCAAGATGTAGGCAAACGCCTAGTTTGGGGGCCACCTTCGGAACTGGTCTTGTATAGGTATGATTAATAAATAAATTTGAAACTTGACACAAAATATCGTGTTGCAGAAAAAGGTCAGATTAGTTAGATTGTTTCGAGTTTTGAAACAAAATAAGTAGCTACCTACTTAGTTCTATTTACGTGTAGCTTTCTTTATCCAATAAAAATCACAAGGCGTCATGTTCGTGAACGGGCGCCGTCGGTTGAGACTGGTCATCTCTTATCTGCCATTGCTTATTTTTAATCTTATATTTTTAATCGTTTTTGATTAATATTATATTTTACATTGTTCTCACATATAGAAGCAACAAAAGTAATGTACCCAGGATTTTGTAATTTCTATATTTAAAAGAGTGTCCTTGGAGTTTCTTGCCCGTTCTTCTCCATAGAGATCTACGTTTTGGAATGGGCAACTAGCTTCAACTTTCTGACTAACTGACCGACTCTTTGACAATTCAATAGTGCCTGTAAATGGTTTAATTGAAATAAATGCTTTGAGTTTGAGTTGGCGTCATACAGAACAACTTAACTAATACAAATCCATATGAAAGCCAGATGTTTACTTACCTCAGGAGTAACAAAGTAACTCGGGCTCTTTTCTATCGTGATCTGCCCTTTGAAGGACAGCGGCATTTTACTCCGGTACCACTCAAGCCCCTGCGCGTAGTTCTCGTCTCGGTCGAAGAAGTGAACCTCTCCTGAAGCCTTCTGTACCATGGGGTGGAGGTACAGCATCTCTAGTAATGCCCGGGTACCGCATTTTCTGACGCCGATTATAAGAGCCTACAACAAGATGTTATGATTACATTGCTCATTGAAACAGAGTAAAAATGTAATTTAACGTTTTAAAAGTAAGAAATTAGTATAGTCCCGTGGTTTAACTTTGCCTAAAGTTAAGAGACGTTTTTTCGTCAAAAAATTTAAAGTTAAGCATACATTAATTATTGCTTAATTTAAGCAATGTTTATAAATAAACCCCAAAGAATCTAGGTACTATGCCACTCACAATGTATTTTATTCATCGTCATTAAACATTTATTTTATTTTTTTACGATATATTTCAAAACTTCTATCGATACTGGTTTTATACTACGTTTACCTACATATCTTTATGTATATAGTTTACAGTAAATACTTCAGAATCCCTAATAATAAATTAACGAAATCACCCAACGATTATTCCAACACGCCTGCTAAGAATGATGATCAAGACACTATCCCCTTGGGGTCGCTCGTTGTCGGTCTATGAGGAAGGTCCATAATTGAAGATGTTTATTAGCTGGCATATACAATACATGTCTATAGCGGGTTTCTCTAGGTAGGGTTCGATCCCTGGTGTAATTAGCCTAACATAAATGCACTGCACACACATGTCACTGAGAATGCGATACGAGAATACCCAAAAACATTTCGCCTGACTACTCTATGTTACCTGTGGGAGTCTGCGTGCAGGTCGTGGTTGCCGTGGAGGTCGCAACCGCTTCCGTAGCGCCATCGGATGGTTGATCGTCCTGGTGTTGCTCTCTTGGCTCTGCAGTATCTTACGGCCTTCGCTAGCGGCCGATGCCATGCTCGCCGCCTGTCAGAAAATCTAGGTCATGAATAATATAATTGGTATAATATTATTTCGAACACCTAGTGGTTCTAGTGGTCACAAGCGCGTCTGCTGAGCCTGCATTCCTGGGCATAATCCTCAGATTGGATGAAGTGTTTTTGTGTTTTTACTCCTTTAATGGTACAGGCTCAACTCTTTTACATGGGATCAATCTACCTAGCCTTTTTCCAACTATGTTTTGACCGGCTTCCAGTCTAACCGGCTGCATCCAGCACGAGACCAACGGCTTAGCCTGCTCTCCGAGGTACGGAGGGGTCCCGATATGTAAAGGATGGTCACCCATCCACGAACCGACCGAGACAAGCGTAGCATAACCTTCGATCGACCCGTATGACTGTTTATTTAGCCACGAGACTCTTACATGGGATCTTGCAACATAATTGGGGGAATGTGGTTGTACCATAAACCATTGGCAGCCCTTTGGAAGATACAGGGGTGATATTTATGTGAAGTAATTTACGCATGGAATAAAAGTAAAAGAGGCCTATGACCCCCCAGGTGAACTAAGATTGGCTTAATGTACTATGATGCCATAATTGTTTAGATATAAATTGATAACGCAACCCGATACTTATGTAATAATAAGGTAATCGCTGGCAAGTATATCACAGGAAATCACGAAAATGTATGGCTTTGAAAATTATCAAGATCCTAGATGCCGCGTCGCAGAATATCATTACCGTAAAGACGAAAGGGCAAGGAACTTTGCGCTGCCCTTTCCATATAATTTCGTATGTATTTGCATGAAATATACGGGTAGTAAAGGAAAAGTGAGAAACTATCGAGGAAAATAATCTTATCAAGGCTGCCAATATCGTAGTAGGTATATGAGACAGAAACTGAAAATGCATTTTGTTTTCTCCGAGAGTTCCCACTCTCTTTGACCATTTCCCTTATCTCATCTTGAAATCAACCCACAAAAAATACTCCGTTCAAATGTTATGATAAATGAATCTAACGACCTCATACACAATGCCTCTATCAGTAGGTCATTGAGCCAGCTTGACATACTCAAACTGCCAGTCGGGTTCTAGCATAATTACAACCGTAGAGCTAAATGCTGGCCTGACAACTAACAAGCCTACGTATATTGGACACCTGAATAGGTTAAGTCAATTATCAGATACCAGTTTCTCGGGTTGCATCTGCTTGGCACCTAATGCTGCATAATTTGGGTATAGATACAAATCATCACGCCTGTATTCTTGAAGGAATGTACACAGTTAGGTGTACATTTATGCTTAAGAAATACAAATAGATACTTTGTGTATATAAATGTTTAGATACAGTGCTGTGTATCTAAACATTTATGTGTACATGTGATATTAGAATAAAATCTACAAGCTGAAAAAGCGCTGCCTAATAATTTCTTTAAGCGATTCCTTGAATTTTTGATCCCTTAAGTTATTTTTTTTAAATCTTTCCTATTACTGCTGATTTAATATAATAATGTGCTAGTTCAAATACTATTTCTGAAACGCAGATAAAATGACAATATATCAAAAATATACTATGCGAGAGTTGGAATCCAACTTCAAACTTGATTCTCTGCACTCAATTTTGATCGAGAACTTAATCTACTCGTGTCAATGGTATTGATAGATAGGCTGCTTTGCCATTAATACGACACAATTTCACTAACAGCACAGTTATACTGAATACGGACGCGATTTCAACAGTTGAAAGTCAGTCAATTTGTGTTACTCATCTAATTATCGTTAATGGATTCACTTTGTCTGTTTAATTGAAAACGTAGTGTTTAATCCTTTTGATGATTAAATAAGCGGGTTAATCATCCCTGAGGAAGCGTGCCTTTGTGGTAGTGTAATACGATACTGTTCCTTTGAACATTATTTATATTTTTGGGGATACGGAGATGAACATTTACCAGAAATTTTGTAAACGTCCTGCTTTTTTTTGTGAATTATTCATGCAAGCCTTCATTTTAACCTTGTAGCGTATTGTATATAATAAAAACGTACTCATACTCCGTTATTTTTTCCTTAAAACTTCGCATGACAAAAATTTTACATGTTCCCCTTCCGGCATTGAGGCCCAAGGCCATATACGAGTACCGACTATATAGCACCTATAACTTTATACCTACAGAATGTACTCTCTGCCTACTCGTTACTTCCACCTACTTGTTGATGTCGTAAAACTCGGTTACATTGTAAAACAAGGGTGTCATAAAAAGGGCGGTGGTATGTTATCTGCGGAGAACGGCTCAGAACATTAATTATGATTACGAGTCGGAACAAAATGGGTGGATCCAGAAGATCAACAAACATGGAAATCTTTATTAAAAGTTGCTAATCGCGCAATTACATAGTAGCGCGACATTGCTCGACTGAACACTGTAACTTATAATGAGTTTCGGTCATAGTAAACAACAAAGTAATCTCGTCACCAGATATTTATTAGATCAGATAGTTAAACAGTAATTTTAATTATGTGATTTTTTGTGACATTGTAGTCTTTTGTTATCGACTATACATTCGAAAACATGGAGTAAAGCAAAATGAATATCGGCCTTACCCACATTGCGTTAACGGCTTATTCTTTTTTTCTTATGCCTTCGCCTTCTGTATAACCGCTTTATGGGTCAGGCAGCGTGCCCATGGGCTTGGCAACCACGCCTCGAGGCTCGGCGAGCCACGCACAGCGGAAGTCAGGCCGGCTTGAGGAAAGTAAGCCGCTTACCCGAAAGGGTTGCAAGCTTACTACGTTCGATACGCTAAGCGTGTTCGCTCCTACGATTTATAGTACGAAGTTACGGGCTTAAAGTACGAAGGGGCGTATTACAGTGTTCCGCCGTATCGGATGGATCTTGTATACGGTGGATGCGAATATCTTATGGGTTTTTTATGCTAAGCTTTTACTGAAACACAAATGTTTGCGATACAGGTAACTGTACCTAGTTGTGAAAATCGCCCACTCGCTCGGTCCTTTCCTATGAAATTGCCGATTTCTGATACTAGCTAGTGTGAAGATCGATATCTTTCATTCTATTTAGAATTCCAAATTCAAGCAAATTTTATAATATCGCATGACATATTTTTTTCAAACTCAGATGTTAATTTATTTTCCCGTTATTTCTGTCCTTGTAAAATTGAAATAGCGCGCTATTTTCGAATTCGAGTTCTGTCGTGGCACCAACGCAGCACAGACAGCACGCAATAACAACGACGTCTATGGACAAGGTACCGCAAGACAACGCATGGTGCGTTTTTTGTTTGATCGCGTCCGTTCTGGAAATTTGAGCCCCGTGGCTGACCGGAGACGAAACTCGATAACGACGAATTAAAAGCCATAGTGGAAGCAGATTCATCTCAAAGCACGTCGGAACTTGCAGCAGCCTTCAACGTAAGGGATAAATCGATACTGATTCATTTATGTCAAATTGGAAAGATAAAAAGCTCGGAGTTCATACAGTAGTGGGTACTGTATGAACTCACTGAACAAAAGCAACAAAATCACGTCGAAGCTTGTCTTTACTTATTGGAAGGCTCACAAATAAGGGGATTTTGAATCGTATTGTTACCTACGATGAAAAGTGGATATTGTATGATAATCGAAAACGTCCGTCTTTCGGACTTATGATAACTTTGTACAGTGGAAAAATTTCTAATTAAACGAGGCAGTGAAAAACGCCTTTAAGTAGTTCATCGATTTCTCTCCCCAGGATTTCTATAGCAATGGCATCAACGAACTTTCATTTAAAATAGAAAAAGTGCATCGACACTAATGGCCAATACCTCGATTCGACGAACAAATAAATACTTTTCTTTATAAAAAAAGGTTTGATTTTTTTCTATGTAAAACGGTAATTTCATAGGTAAGGACCTAATATTTTTATTCAATATATTATATTATTTACTAGTATGAAATATTTAAAAGCTGAATTTTATTGTCTACACCGTCTGTTGAAATTTAAACCCAGTGCATAAGAGTGCGTATAAAAAATATATATGAAAATAAAACTTTTACCAACACAACAATAAGTTATAAAAATATGTATATCGTGCGAAACAGCAATTTATATGTTTATGGTCACTGCAGTATAGCTGGTGTCAAGGCCAACGTAGCCAGTGAGACGTGTTCATATTTGGATAATATATTTCGTAATATTTTTATAGTTATACATTAAATTTTTATTCTATAAATAATTTTTTAGGTAAAGATAAAAAAAAAAAAACTTCTGACGTCCACGTCAACACAGCGCATTGTATCCGTACCTATGTGATGTAGAGCGCACTGTCATATATCATGTGGAAAGTGAGGAACAGACTCAGCAGCTTAACGGAGAGCAGCGCCGCGCCGAGCTTGTGACGTCAGCACAGTGCGGTGTGTTCATACCTGTATGCTGTAGAGCGCGCTGTCATACAGCACGTGGAAGGTGAGGAACAGTGACAGCAGCGTGACGGAGAGCAGCGCCGCGGCGAGCTTGGGCCGCGACACGCCCACCACCAGCACGCAGTCTGCCAGCTCGCCCTCGGCCGGCCGGAACGACGACCGCGGCAACCATCTGTGACACAACACTATAGTTAAAAAGTGCCAGGCTAGTTTCGGGTTACTTAGTCAAGCAAATTATGGAAACAGCAGGTACACATGGCACAGCCGTTTGGAGCTAAAAGATTGTTTATCATGCACATGTTTAGAATTTGATCAGTGGAAAAAATGAAAATTAAATATTGTCCGAATTTTAAATGTCAGAAAAACTAATAAAACCAGACCTTACTGTAATCTTTATAGTTTAGAAGCA
This sequence comes from Xanthia icteritia, assembly GCA_949128155.2. NCBI lineage: Eukaryota > Metazoa > Arthropoda > Insecta > Lepidoptera > Noctuidae > Xanthia > Xanthia icteritia. Next base: position 13,937,592 of record OX421941.2, read on the forward strand.
GAAGAATCTCATTTAAAAATTTATTGCTACTTGAAATTGAAACAGTTGAGGGGATCGACACTAAACGAGATCGATGTGAGGTTCACAGGGACATACGTTCCAAGTAAAAGAAATACACTACACATATATTATGGAGCTTATGGTCAATGGACTCATTTCTAGACTGAAGCCAAGAATTTTCAAACAAAGAAATGATTAAGTTTAAATGATTAGAAGATATTATGAAGTATTAATGCCATCATTATTCCACTGCGAAAAAAGGATGGTGCTAGCGGCCTTGTATAGCTCCGTCTCCCACTCACACTGGAATAATGGTGGCATTAATACGACCCGATCACCCGATACGGCCCCTGGTCCTCTCACTTCGCAGCCGTGCTCACGAAATAAGCTATGACATTTTTGAATTAAAAACACTCCTCAAAATAGCCTTGAGGCAGATAGATATACAATTGTATAGGCTTTTATATATAATATAGATACTTCAGTTACACGCACATTAATGAATAACTTGTAGAATTATTAAACATCTACATGTCATGCTATCGTGATTAAAAGTTTATCTTCTGGTGTAAAAAAGTCATGTAGTAAAATATACGTTTTTATCGTCGACAATGCTCTGTTTTAAAAATAACTGTTTTTACGACTTTGATAAAAACTTTTAAAAAATGGGTTACCATTGTATTTTTAGTTTCAAACATTGTTGCATCAGGTACCTATGATGTATGTATACATGTAACAAAAACTGGGGTAAAATAAATAGTTTCATCGATATGTTTTACACAGACATTCAAAATAATCCTCTTGTTTGTATATGTATTTTAAATTTTGTATTTTGTTATATTTATTTCTTGGGTTCATTCATACAATTTGGCGTAAATGTGACAAAATCGACAAAACTTATCGAAAGCATTTTTTTTTGCATTGAAAGATATTTTCTTTATGAATTAACTCTTTCTATTTCTTGTTTTTGTCCTTACTTAGAATTTATTTTTGGAGAAACAAGAGTGTTTTTCCTTTAATTTACTAATGGAAGTCGTCTGAAAGTCAATTTTAATCACGTCTTTCACCTATGTGTTTTCGCAAATATATCTTGTAAAATAGTCAAACAAAATAAAAAAGAGCATCATTCTGTCTAAGGTACTACTATATGTTACTATTGATTAGGGGTACAAGTAGGTAAGGGTCACGCGAAAAAGATAGTTATAGATTCCGGCAGAATCAGGGCAATAGTGTCATTTACAGCTAGGGAATAAATATGTTAAGCTCCTTAAGGTTAACTTTTTCTTGCACCTTATTTATTACTTTTCCAATGGTAATGACCAGTGATCGGAGTAGGTAGATTGATTTTTGGTACTTCTATCATAAATGCACACAGAAAGAATAACATGGATAAGCCATTTTTCCGTAAAGTAATTCCGGTATTTCCGGATTCAATTAAATATTGTTAATGTTGGTAGTGATATTATTTTCACAACACAGTAACAAACAAAGAAGCGCACTCTACGAACCGAAGTAAACGAGTGAGCTACCTGGCATGTCATCGGCCGTACGCATTGTTTTGATTACCGGTTAGTGCACCACCCATGATCCTTTGTTCTGATTGGTCGTTGGGTTGTGTAAAATCGTGACTGTGTGCCGTTAAAAAAAATTATGAATAATATAATATTGCTCATTTTAATACAAATCCTACCTAAGGTTTTTTTTAAATAATCAAACATTTCAGGAGGAATGTCCATATTAATATATACGTTTCGGATCAATGACCCCAATTCAATCTACCTACTCCGATCACTGGTAATGACGTATCATTGCCATGATTTTGATAGTCTAAGATCCGAATTAAGATAGACCATCTGTTTACCGCAAGAATTTTTTTTTTTTATAAAATATAATATGTGTACTAATATATTGCAAATGGGTTGCCTAATTAAATAATAATATGTTCATGGCTATAATTAATTAAAAATACTGTAATTATTTTTTATATTTTTTATATCTGTCTTGTTTACCAAACGAATTGGTTCCTATTATACCTCCTGTTTATACCTGGCAACCCGGTAATAGGAATCAGAAAAAGGTAGGCATCCTAATTTTGGATAAAAAATATTTTCATCCGTTAACAGATGTCTGGAGGTTCATCCTACTTCGGATCCTATGAATAAAAATGACAGTTCGAAAAGGTGACAAATGCGCTCGCATGTGGGAAAGGAATTTGTTAGAAAATTGCTTCAAATTAGACATCGCTCCTTGACCGTAATACCTGATAAAAGGACTAACGTATACATACTTACAGAATATCGAGCGGCAGAGATTGCGAGCAACTCCTGTAGGTTGCCTCAGGGCGGTGCTTGGTCGGCAGCGCGTGACTCATCTGCGCGCGCGACTCCATGCGGCTCCCATAATAAACTAACACATCCCCATCGCAATATTCTACGTCATTTCTAAAATACAAGCCATTTCTCAAATCACAGTTAGCTATTCAATGTAGTAAACGCAGCCCGGAGGCTGTTTCTCATTTTCTCTTCGTAAATTGTGTTTTTAGAATCTGTAACAAAATATTTGAACTGAAGACGGATATAGTGAAATTGTTCATTTCACGATCTTGCTTCTCCAAAATGGTGGGCCACACTACAACCTTTATTTTTATCCTACAAATGTTAGTTTCGCATCGAAATCGAATCGAATCGCATAAGCCAATTGCTCGGCTAAATGTAAGTCCATTTTTATTGCCTTTACCATTACACAAATCGTCCAACAATTCAAACATTACGTGTCTAAAATAAACACACAATAATACTCCGCAAATGGTTCATAATACTCGAAACTTACCGCGTAATAAAGCTAAAGTAAGTAATGACATACCATATTACATGATCTTTGAAGCGCCTCCTACACCTGTAACAACAAACGGACCACGTGAAAATTATATCACAAGTGCTCTAAACATGTTTAAATTAGCATTCAGTCGTACAAAGAACACGAAGTACACGAATGTGGGTGGTAAGGAAATCACAGTTGCTCCCAAATTCACAGCGGGCACGAAACGGGCACCGTCCATTGTGGCGCTTTACGACTTGGCGGTAAAATAGGTTCATTTTACACGTTTTCACCTTTGTAGATCCACACTACGGCGTACAGCACGGAATGCCGGTCGCCTAAATCTTAAGAATGGGCGTATATTTTGGTTGGAACTCCCTCTTCAACTTGGAATACGGATGGCCGAAGCCGTACAGGAATAATAGATAAGATTAGAATATTTTATTCGTTTTTTGTTGTCAAGCATGGCCAATGTTTGGTTTTGAATTTCCAATCAAGTTAAAATACTCGTGGACTCGTGTAGATTTACGAGTAGGTATCCATAATTGTATTGCGTAACATGCCTTGTTTGGTTATATTATTAGGCCTAGCAGTCATATTCGGAAAAAAATAGGTACTAGCTGTTAGTTTCTAGATAACTTTACATTACACTCATTATTTAAAGTGTTAATTTACAATCACACAGTGTGTGTGCACATACGACTTAAAAATGTCGTACCTATTCTAAATATAACTTCAAGTTGTCACTAATCGATCGAATGTTTAACTTTACAAAAACATTTTTTTGTTTTAAAATACCGAAGCTAACTGCTGTGATCCAATTCGAGTGTCGAATCTGCAAGATTCGAGGCCTATTTGTAAACGGAGAGCCGAAACTATTTCGAGCAAAATCTACTATTTTCACTGGTGTAATTACAGACGACAGACAGCCTATTTCATACGCACCTAATACGTGGTTCTTGTGCCTGAATCGAGGGAAATATTTCACTGTATTTACCTTTTTACTAATGGGTTAAGTGGCGTGTAAGCTTTGTGGTTCATAAATCAAGCCGGTTATCGGCTCAAATGTGCTGGAGTGGCGTCATCGTACTAAGCACTCCATCACTCTCTTAATCGCAGTAGGCGATGGGATGGGCATGGTTCACATATGTTTAATAAGTAGGGACTATAGTTACCATCCCATCAAGTGCGATGCTTATGTGTACGGCACTTAGTACAAAGGTGCTAGAACGTTTTGATATAACTGTTATTTTCATTAATTTGTGCACGCGCCCACCGTTCGTCTTGTCCCTACAGATATGATCGTTATATAGACACAAGCTTTGTGTATGTTTGTAAAAGAATAACGCCTCAACAACGCGGTGTTAGAAATCAAAATCGCATAATTATCAAAAGCTCACATCAACTCGCACAGAAATTAATTGAACCCATAAAATCAAATTGTGTTCCATATCTCTAGTTCCTAGTTCTTTCGGCTATTATGCAGTAAAATACATATTTGATGAGGGATAGATAAACTAAGGAACGTTCGCACAACTTAATAATTGTTCTAGTTGCCTTGTTAATTCATCGGGTATTCAAATAGAGTTTCACTGTAGTTTTCAGTTTCAGCGAATGTAAACGAACAGTAGATAGGTTCAATATAATTTGCGAAGTATCCTGAGAAATTCGTTCGTAAATAATAAATTAAGAATAAAAATATAAAGTAAAAGGTTGAAAGTAGAATTCAATGAGAGTTACGACCTACTTTAAAATTCATGGCGGCCACAAAAACAGTTTTTTGCTACTTAAAGAAGTATTTGAACAATTCGTATTTTTTATAATTATGTACGAATGAAGAAAGAAATTGTTTCTCATAAATAAAATTTTTGGATTAATATAAAATGCCTTTCAAATGAAAATGAATTTTTGCAGAACCTTGAAATTCATGTAAGGTTTTACTAAAACATGTATCTCGTGTGCTATTCCAGCAACATATACCTAAACAGGTAAACACAGGGTTGCGTCATACCGTCGGTTTTGTGGCAAAATAAGTCACATTTCGGAAAGGTCAACGGGGAGATGGTTTAATGAAATTATCCGGCTATGTGGGGTTCAAACGGCCTGTAATGCATTTTTAGTGAAACTTGTTTATACCTGTGGGCGGAGCGGTATCTGGGGTGCGGGGTGCGGAGTGTGGGGGCTGAAGGCCGGGTCAAGGCTTCAATGCACCGCCGTATATATTAATAACGTACGAGTCCACGATCACGTCACCTTACTATTTCCACATGAAGGCCATTATTGGGTCAGATTGCAAAATTCAACCCTCAGCGGGGGTCCAGCTATGAATAAGCTGACTGTGTAGCGAGATAACATCAAACTGAGCTGAGCATTGAGTTCACGCTGCTTTTAGCTGATTTTAAGATGAGCGTTTACTAATGAGCGAAGTCATCAGTATGAGTTTCTTAATCAACGCACAACCTACCGAAAAGAGGTCAGGAATATGCAATGAAACTGACCTTTAAACTTTACTTACATTTCAAGCCCTTTTTTCTATCAAAGGCGACAAATTAACACCTTTGTTACCAATATTTAAGGAAAATAATAACAGAAAGTCAACCGTCTTATATCATTTGAAATAAAATAGGACAAAGAGGATTCCTTCCGCGGATAGACAGTAAAATACCTGGCTTCTTAGTTTTAAGACACTTTGAAAGAGGTTTTCGTTTTACGAAATGAGAATTCGAGGGGGAAAGGAAACAATTGAATTAGTGAGGTGGACATAAATTATAACCACGCTCCTGTACGTTTCTGTAGAGAAATGTTAGCATAGGTACGACACTGAAATAGATGAGAGTTCATCCATGTCCTGTAATGGTGATTACACATTAGTGATGTACGCTCTCCTACCCTAATGCTGCCTAAGGCTAATGGATAGGGATCCACTACGGCTCAATACCATCCACAACATGGTACATACCCCGATGTTTCATGTAAAACAAGAATGTTACCCTAATTAAATAACGAAATTGGCTCGCGGAGGCTCGCTTTTTACGAGCAATCATAAAACAGGCTTTTAGAGCACAACATAAAGTAACTTACCTACTCTGAATTTTTACGGGAGTCGGACGTTTTATTTGCGAAATTAAATTCACAGCTTCCGGATTTTACATCATGTCAAATGACGAATTACTTGGCAATTGAGGAAACCCGTTTCATTATTCACGTATTTGCTCAAGTTTCGGATGAGGTAAAAAAGTCCGTAAACGGCGCTTCATCTAGTCTATTAAAATAATTTACTGTTGAAGGAGAGTTTTTTTGGGGAGGTTATGAATCTTTGAATAAAATGTACATATCTATATAATTATAATTTGTTGGTCGACGGTTGCTGTATTTGTTTAACAGTTGGACTACTTCCTAGAAATAACACTTTTTAGTCCAATATTTCATTGTACCGGAAGGTGTATTCATTCTATTGATGCGGCTGCGAGAATTGTAAAACATGGACAGCAGTCGCTATCGATTTTAAAATTATGATGCCACAGTAAGTAGTAAAGCTGTAGAACATTTTTGTAACACTTGTTAAAATAACATAATAGGAACAAATTGCGTTGTAAAAAAAAACTTTTTCATGAAAAATTAAATGGTTAGAGTTCACAATTACAATGGAAATATCCAGGGATATCGTAAAATGAATTTTACATTTTATTGAACAATTTAAATTCCTGTTTCACGAGCTACGCAAATTCGATAAAGGTCAGCCGAAATTAAATTAGAATTTAGGCTCCATTTTTATTTGGGTAGGTACTATTTTTTATCCCCTTAGTAATGTTACAACAACACCATTTTAATTGTATCGTAGTAATTCTAGCCTTGCGCCAAATATATTAAGACAGACGATTTATTAGACAGCCTAGATAACGTTATAAGATTAAAAAGAGTTGGTAAGTAATTCTTATTATATTTTAATTAAGTCAGTCGGTCGGTGGGTTGATATTTCCTTGCTTATTCGTCGACGAAATCTGTTACAATTAGTAAATAATAACAGACAGCCGTGAACCACAAACAAGTACCAACCTGCCTATTAGTTGAACACCTAGGCTGATAATGGTCAATTCTAGTAAGTGATTAATTGTGCCTAGTACGACATTAAGGCCATATTTTAGACCTTGTGTTCAAAATACTTAATATTCCATGGTAAATTTTAAACTGCCGTTTCATTAATGTTGGTATTACCGGCGTGCATTATTTCCATAAGCAATATCGTGCTTTGTTCCTCACAATTTTACCTTAAAGCCAAGTGTTGCAAAACGGTACTTTAGAATAACAAGGCCCGTTCTTGTGAAGTTAATTTTTAAGGGTGTTTAGTTTTTATGGGTAATAATATTTTCATACTTATGAAGTAGCAACGATTACTGTACTTAAGGCTTAATGTCGTGGGAAATAAACGTATCTACCAACGTTGTGGGTGACGTGCGCTGAACGTTTGCATGCCACTTAACCTGTTATTCGCTGTATCCAAGGTGAAGGCCTTTAAGATAAACTGTGCAATTTCCATGAAATATTTTTTTTAACTTTAAATTCTGGTGAAACGTTAATGGTCTAGATTAATAGTCCAAATAGTGACGGAAGTAAGTTGTCCTACAGCTGTTGTATGACAAATAAGCAACCTGACCCAACTTCATACGTTTTCTACGTAAACAATAATTATTTCCATTATTGGAGACTACTAACAGACACCGTTCCCACGTGAATCGATCTAACTAATCGTAGGTAACTTACACAATTACTAACTACCCTTTAATTGGACAAAAACGTCGCACCATCCAACTTTCCGATATATACACTAATGTTATATGGCGAACTATTGTGATAACTAACAGGCAACTTTCCTGTGTCGCCAGCAACGGCTTCAGATCCAAGCTATTGTGCAGCAAAGGCCACGGAGTTCGGTGAATGAGCCCGAAAGGTCGCTCTCTATATTGTATCTCTATTGCGAACACCTTTGTACAATAAATAGCCGCCTTTTGCCTTTTCTACTTGTAACACAAAGCAGAGGAAATCTTTTAAGACACACTTATGAATGTTTCGGGTCGATTGGAATTTTTGGGATAATGATGGCTGTAATTTTTTACGTTTAATTATAGAGGAATTTGGAGAACTTTTAAAAAGCGTAGGTAATCAGTTCAATGCTCACGTACCTACTGTAAATTATTCATGCAAGCCTCTTACTACACCCATTTGAAGTAACAGCTATCTTATCCAATCCCATTTTTAGATCGTTGGGCAACAAAAAAATATACGACAGAGATTGGATCGATCTGAAATACTCCGATATCAGTTGTTATAACAATCGAAAGACTTATAATTGCGTCGGGTCTCATAATACGTCGATAAAATCGTAAGTTATTCGTAATGTGAGCAGAGTAGGTACCTACTGCGGTACAACCGGAGGTTTGCGCCTATTACCATAAAGTACGGAAGCTATAAAACGAAGCGTCTACTGAATTTAGTTCACGACTTTACGTCGATATCGTAACACAAGAAAATATGAAAATGAATAAAAGACCGTATAGCCCCTTTTGAATAAATTATTAAATTATGGCCTAATGGACGTTTTCATAAATTTTTCTAAAATATTTCACTTAATTACCTACTGAAGTATGGGAGCAAGAAAAAGTTATGGTTCGTTATTAACCAGTTTAATTTAATAAACAGCTCTGCTTGGGGATTTACGTCACTTCGCACCTTGTGTACCTTCTTTACCGGCAGGTATTTTAAACCGAGGTATACAATCTAATTAAAATTTGTTTAGAAAAGGGAATCTTTTTTCTTCAATCACGTTCCACTTCTTTTTATTTAAGCGGAGGGGTATTTGCGTAACACAGTTACAGTAGCAATGCCTTTCATTATGAAAATTCGACAACTGTCATTGCGTTAAAAAATCTTTCAGATTGTGATACAAAAGTGTGTTACAATTGGGTTGCAAGTTGAAATGGGAAAGAAAGCAATAAAATATTAGATAGATAGATAGATAAATCGATTATTTAGTGCACACAAAAAACAGCACAACATACAAAAACACGCCATTGTTGTAACTGGGCACGGCGGCAGGAAGACTTTTAATGAATAGCCAGACATCTGATACCTTTAGGCATTTTTAATATTTAACCGAAGTAAAAACGTTCCTTTCTAAATAAATTTCTGCCGATCGTAATCATCCTTTTCCTTGTTTAAAAAGTATAACGAGTAAATTAAGTCAACAAAATATGAAAACCAGTGGAAAAAATTGGGAGCGCCCATAATTTATTTTACAAAATTTTCGCCAACCGGGAATTTTTGAGGGCTTAAACAATCCGGTAAGCCGAAGGGAATTAAAAATATTACGTTACCTAAGTAACTTCTGGTTAGCAACATGCTTTAATTACGAAATTTTTCCAACAATAATATTGAAATGGAAATTTCAATAATTTTATAACCGATGTAAAGTAAATAAGCCTTCAATTAATTAAACACTTTCTTTTTACTTCAGATGTGTTAAGATACGATAAGAGTGTCTTACCATGGATGGAGTCAACGAAGATCCGTAATTCTTTCATGATTCTCTCAAGACTGTTGGCCTGCATTTTTTGTTGCTTATAAGGAAAATTCTGACAAGATTGCTTCAAGAAAGTTGTTGAATTTCGCAAAATATTTGAGATTGGTTCGTAGAAATATCTAGCAGAAAAACAACGATGTACCTAAGTAAAACAATTCAAATTCGTAAACACGTATCTACGTAGGAGTACTGCCTACGTAGGCACGTGAATGTCACACGTGGAAATGCGTGCAACGCTTCCCAGATAAAGGCGATAACCAAGTGGAAACGTAGGCAGTTTCCACTTTGTTACCCGTTTTCTAACACAAAAATGTAATAATATGTATATCGGTGTACCTATAACATGTAAATATTTAAGTGGTTTTCGATGACATCGGCGAGAACGCACAAGACAGGTACAGATAATCGGCTTTCCTTTTGTGCCTTGAGAAAAAGGAAATGTTTTTTTCATCGTACAGTTTGTAATATGTTTTTCAGAGGCGGAATTTTAACGCCCTGGGGATGTTTTTATGCTTAGACTCAGATATATTGGACAAATTGAATTTTGTGTTTTGTTTGAATATAATGTACTATACCTCCCTACACTTACGTTACTTCGAAAAAGTGGTTGCCTTTTACCCGAACTTCACGTACCTACCTATTATCTGCTAGTGTAAAGTAAATCCTGGTGTAAAGGCAATCTGCGTGTTCATAAATAATGGATGTCAGATATTCAGTTCTGTTTCCTTTTTGAAATAGGCAATCTTGCTCAGAATCTTCTATGCCGAGCGCTTTTGCTGAGATAATTGCATGCAGATGAAATGCACGTGTTTTATATTTAAAAAGATTTCTGTTGGTGAAGAATGGAGATAATTGTATGACTATACATATCTAACTAGAAGATTCATAAAGCTGGCATTAAACGAAGGTGCCTACGTAAAAGTATAATTTCTTAGCCATTGGTTTGTAACGACTGTTATTGTTCTCAGGGACTCGAGGTTATTCTCATTAGACTGTAATTCATCAGTCATGAACTCCAATAACTATAATTTTAATTTAAAAGCGATATTTTTCAAATAACTATGATACAACAAAAAGCGCATTTAGTGAATAATATATATATATAGATAAAGATCTATTTTATATATAAATCTTATCTACAATAAATTGTTTCCTATAGAATAATGAACGATTTCAAATAAAAAATTCTAATAAAAAAAAGTTCTAATATCGGGGACAAGACGAGAGAACAATATGTTTCAAAAGAAAGACATTTGTTCGAAGAATTGCAATATTTGTGTCGACCAGCGCAGTTCAGATGTAACAAGCATCGGTTCACTCGATCTCGGAGACAGTTCACATCTGGGGCTATGACTCAAGAGGGCCAATATTTGAGACCCCTGCACACACAGAGAGCCTTGAGCCGAACCTTGTGCACACGACAGAAGTGATAACTATGCAGGTAACTAGCGACATCTGCATTTTAAGTGTATTTTACATATCTTGTCGAGAGTGTCATGATGAATGTTCGCAGCGGTAAATGCTATCAACGGTATGGATACCAACGCCAAAGCAATTCCGTATCATTTCCGGGAATAATGTAGAAATGAAATCTCATCATTATCAGACTTGTGTTTTTGTTTGTTCCAGGGATCATGGTCATTGGTCACGATAGGCATAAAATACACAATAACAGCGATAAGTCTTTTAAATGTAAAGAATAATATTCGTCAGTAAATGACCTGTTTAAATTTACTCGCTTTAAAATTAACCGCTCTTTTTCATTAAAAAAGCGTCTCATTTTAAACTCATTTAAAATGAAAAAAAAGGATTCCATCGCAAAACGAGCCCAAAGACCAATTGGCAAATATGACGCGTGTATTTATTTTGCCCTTTCATTTTAGCTTTTCATATGGTATTTGTATCAGCTGAAAGAGAATCTTATTTTGCCTGTGAACATTACTCATGCACATATTTAAATGAAGCGTTATACGGTACGAAAACGTCACTATGTTAGTCCAACTCCATGACCAGACCTTGAAACCTATCCTTCTGCAGCGAGGTTTGAGACAGGGAGACGTTATCTCTCCGAAACTGTTCACCGCTGCACTGGAGCAGCGGTGAACAGTTTCGGAGTTCAGTTTCTTCAAGGTTCTGGACTGGGAAGGGCTAGGAATCAACATCAATGGCGAGTATATCACTAACCTTCAGTTTGCCGACGACATAGTTATCATTACTGAGACCATGGAGGACCTTAGTACATTGCTCGATGAGCTCAGTAGAGCCTCCGAAGGAGTGGGTCTTAAAATTAACTTGGACAAGACAAAAGTCATGTCAAATGCCCATGTAACACCCACTCTCATGAAGATCGGCGAGGCTACGCTTGCAGTTGTGGACGAGTATATTTACCTAGGACAAACTGTCCAGCTAGGTAGGTCCAACTTTGAGAAAGAGGTCAATCGTTGATTCTTCTCTTCCCACATACCGCAGTGTCTCAAGACGAGTCTTTGATCAGTGCGCGTTACCAGATGATCTATGGCACTGAAACGTAGTCGCTCACAATGGGCCTTATCAGAAGGCTAAAAGTCACCCAAAGGGCAAATGAGAGGGCTATGCTTGAGTTTCCCTACGTGATCGAATCAGAAATGAAGAGATCCGCAGGAGAACCAAGGTAACCGGCATAGCCCGAAGAATTTCCAAACTTAAGTGGCAATGGGCAGGGCACATTGCTCGTAGAACAGATGGCCGATGGGGCTGAAAGGTTCTGGAGTGGCGACCGCGTACCGGACGACGTAGCGTTGGAAGGCCTCCCACAAGATGGACCAATGACCTTGTGTAGGCCGCAGGAAACCGCTGAATGCGGGAAGCACAGAATCGGTCGAAGTGGTGGTGCTTGGGGAGGCCTATGTCCAGCAGTGAACGTCTTTCGGCTGAAATGATGAATGATGATGAATACGGTGCTTATATTAAATTTATAACGTTTCTGCCGAAGAACAAAGTTTACGTTGGTTAACCCGGAATTTCTGTTCCCTGTTACATCAACCGATAATTTATAGGAAAAATGTTTTGAACTTTTTGAAGATGAAATACCATCAAAGTAAAGTTTAAGGCATAAAATAAAAAAGGATATCGACGTAACGCCTTTTTATGCGAAAAATATAACGTAATGTATTGGTGGAAAAACAGAAAACAGGTTAATTTGTGAGAACAAAGGAAACAGGACAAAAACAAAATGAAAAGCGCACCTACACAACGTGGTCTCGGTCTGTAGCCACGGAAAAAAATTCAAAATTTAATCTACTTGAGCATAAGAATTTCCGCAAACAGAGCTGCCGGCAAACTAGTCAATAATAAAATAGTCAAACCTTTTTCATCCCTCAAGTGCTTTCCTACGCTCAACTCGGAACAAGTGAATTTCAATGAAGTGAAAAATCCCACCTTTTTATTTTTACACTTAATAAAGAAGTAGGCACTTTGAGCAAAGTCTTCCCGCAGTAATTTTCCGTCAGATTTTGTATCATTAAGTACATTAAGAACCATGTTTTTCTACTTTTTCTACTTCGATAATGTATCATAAAACTTCGTACTTGAGAAATTGCAGTTTTCGCTTCGCATCGAAAAGTTGGGATCAAGATTATAAAGTTGGATATCCCGTGGAGCAACGATTCAAAAAGCATTAGTCAGAACGACTGAGATAACACATTCTCTTTGAAAACTTGATCCTTTAGTGGAATTGAGAAATTATTTCGCTGGAGCAGTTTTTATGATAGTTAAGTTTTTATTATTATTATAATAATTTATTGGAGTTACTGGTGTGAGATATTTTTCTATTGGTTTTTATTTTTATACCATAATATCTAGCAGATGTAGGAATAGCATGTAACCTACCTGTAAGATGTGAATAGTTGACTGTCGTACAAAATTAACATATAATTTGAATATTTTGTTCCATAGTTGGGATGAATTTATCTCAAAAACAAACTTAACTTTGTAGTTGAGAAACATGTTCTCCCATTCGTCACGGTCAATTTTCCAACTGCAAATATAATTTGGTAAACAGGACCTACAGGTCACTTCCCGTTGACGTGGAATCATGAAATTTGGCAGGAAGCAAGATCTCACGGCACAAGTAAAGGAAAAAGTCCGAAAAATATTAATTTGTGGTTTTATCAAATAAAATAAAATAATTTTATTAATTTGTGGTTTTATCAAATAAAATAAAATAATTTTATTAATTTGTGGTTTTATCAAATAATACGGGAAGTGCCCTGTAGGTTCTGATTTATTTGCGAGTATTAAAATATGTCACATTGGCCATATTTTTTTATTGAGTTGACTTAGAAGCTTGATTTTTGTAGAGCTACAAGTGAATATACTCGTAGATCTACGTATTTGATATTAATTTCAACTTGATACCTTCACGCGTTCTTGAGGAAACGGGTCTTGACAGACTGACGGACGGACAACGAAGTTGAACGATCCTATAAGGTTTCCGTTTTTTCCTTTTGAGATACGGAAAACTTTTTTTTTTTGGGTGGGAAATTATCAAATAACTTCTCCCGCTCTGGGTGGAGCGGGAGGGCGTGTCAGACTCTTACTGACTAAAACCCACCCGTGTTCCTTCCGTAGCCTGTACGTTGCCAAGGGCCACGGTATCCCTTTCGGACTTTCCCGCAACCCCGGCAGGCATCGGTCCTATCGGACCCCTTCACATGCTGACATCTCATTGAGGCGCGCGTGGAACACAACGCGCCGTCGACCCGGGCCTGGTCCTTATCGGACGGCGAGCTTCCCATTGCTCACCGTCCGCAAGCCCGCGCCTACGGTGGCCGGGAATCGGCCTGCGATTCCCGACGCCCAGGGCGTCTCCTGCAGATACGGAACCCTTAAAACCAATACTACGGACACCCCTGTTATGCCTTTTACCGAGCGAATTGGTACTCAAATTCTGGGAAAATGAGCAAACTACTGTAGCATGACAAAATAGGTTTACAGGAAAGCGTTAAGTGATCGGATTACAGCGGTCAATATTTACCTGAGCAAACTGTGATTATGAACTGAAAGCTTTGACTGTAAAGTAACTTAATGATAGTTTGAGTTTGATGGTGTGAATGTGCGAGAGATGATACAAAGTGCATGGGAGTAAATATTGAGATGAGAGCTACGGAAGACAGGCTGCGCCGACCCCAAATCAATTTGTTTAGGGTAATAAGATAACGAATACCGAACCTTGCAGCAGGTCTGATAAAAATTGAGCTAAATACTTAGTTTTTTTAAAATTAAAAGCTGATTTGGCATCATTACAGCCTGCAGTTTTATGTATAAATTATCTTAATATAATAATAAATGCGAAAGTGAGTTTGTTTGTTTGTTACCCTTTCACGCTAAAACGGCTGAACGGATTTTAATGAAATTTGGCACATGGATAGACCATGACCTGGATTAGGACATAAGATACTTTATATCCCGATATTCTCATGGGATCGAGACGGGTGAAACCGGCTTAGGCAGGTGAAACCGCGGGTCGCAGCTAATTTATAAATAATGCAGGATTACTAGCTATTCGGGTCTTGCGCCGCACTGCGTCGTTTCGCGGCAATCCGTTTTTATACACTTATCTTGAAAAATAACTATAGCGTGCAATTTCGAATAAAACCACGATTATTCCGTATTTACTCAGAAAGGTATTATCCACTTAAGAAACATAGTTTGTTCAAGTAACGTTAGGCGCATTTGGTTTTTGTGGACTGATTCAAATGTCTAGACTTGTCGCGATACTTTTTATCACGACATTTTAAATTGATTGGAACGTTGAATTAAATTGGAAAATGCCAAGCTATTTTCTGTGGTTGGTCAGTTTCGGTAGACTTTGCGCACTAAAGTTGAAATAGTTTGTGTCGTTGACCGAACAGTCTCGTGTCTTGTCGTGACTATGTGATTTTTGTTACGGGTGTTCCTGCGCCGTCATAGTTTTCACAAAGCCAAAGTCAGTCTGAAATGTGAATACAGTGAATATTTTGGTCAGATTAATACAAGGGAAGTGTTGTTGAAATGCATTTTTTTTAGTTTAGTAAGTATCAAATTACCCCTCTCATATTATAAGCGGTTTCCAGACCCGTCTGGCATTATAATGTTGTTATTTTTTGTAATAAATACGGGTATAGAAGGACTTAAAAATTCAACCGGTTTATTTTTAGACGCAAAGGTATCTAATAACGTCCAAAATGTTGTATGTCAGGAGAAAAAAGCCGCGATAACATGACCGAGGCAGTAGCCTTTATGTCAACAAAAATGAACGGGACCGTGTTTTATAATTTATCGTCACCAGCCGACATTTTAGGACGAAACCCTAAAAATATAAGCTGGAATACTGACCCAGTCGCTCCGTAACAGTTCAACATTCACAAAGGAACAAATGAACGAATGAAACGAACGAAGGGTTCCTAATGAAGCCGGTCTTATTAAATATTGAATAATGATGGAGGGAACCAGCGGGAAAACAAGTTAATCTAATAAAAATATAGGCGGCAATATTGGTTTCTAATAAAAACATGGATTTTTATTAAAGTTTTTGTTTTAAAATTAAATTATATTGGTGTTGTTACGGAATTCATAGTAACATAATTACTTTTTATATGTATTTTTCCTAGCTCTGTACTTAAAATAGCATTATGTAGGTATCATATACTCGTTCTACTATGAATATGTTCAACAAATTGTTTACAAATAAACTCTATTAACTTATAAACACATGATGTCACAGACATTTCCTTAACATTTTAAATAATTCAAGATACGAGAGGAAGAATCGGAGCAGACGTTTCTCAATTTATTTCAATCTGGCTGCGGGACTCAATTCACTCACCATTTTCAAAGGAGAAAGGCTTGAGAGAATTCCAAGTCCTGCACATATTGGCACTGGTTTAACTGAAGTACGACCTACTTGCATGTGAATACCTATTTGTACAAAAGTTATTTGATACGGATAAGGTGAGATAATTTATTTATTTATTTAATACTTTAAGCACACAAATGTACGGAGGCGGATTTAATGCCATAGGCATTTTCTACCAGTCAACCTTTGGGTGATGCAAAGACAAACAGTGGTAGGTGCAATAACGAAAATTGTTGAATAAATATTACAAATATGTTGAGAACCCCTGCATTTTAAATACAGACGACGATTGACGAGCAATATAAAAAAGCCACTTGCAAAGTGCCAAAAAATCTAAATTTTAGCCACACAAGTTAGCTACATGAAGTAAAAAAAATCTTGTAACTGTTTTATATGTATTTTTTATGCGCTGTTAAATACACTTGAATGTCGCTTTTATTTCAAAAAGCTATCTTGCCTGGTTTTGGAAATATTTCATGATAAGTTAGTGGCTTTTTTATATTTTTTTATATTAAAATGCAGGTGTTCTCAACATATTTGTAATATTTATTCCACAATTTTCGTTATTGCACCTACCACTGTTTGTCTCTGCATCACCTCATGCGATGTTTATTCATTTAAATTGAAGTTTTATAAACAATAATAAATATAATAATTTGTAAATTTAACATAACATAACATCACGCCTGTATTCCCAAAAGGGTTAGGCAGATATGTACCTGTTAGTACACCCATCTTTTGTACATTTGGATACTTAAAATTAAAAATAACTCTTTGCTAATATATGACGTAGGCAACTAACCTTAGAATAAATTTTTCTTCAAGCAAGTCACTAGTTGTGTCAAGGCCTCGAGCCAAACAATAGGTAAAACAAAAAGTTTATCAAATCACCGAAAAGAACATAAAAAGTTACACAAAAATATCGTTACATACATATCCAAAAATATTTGTGTTATTTTCACTTTTTGTTTGCGTTCATTGTGATTGATGACTATTTTCTTAAGATCACAAAAAAATACCAAAATATCTTATTTCCTATTCGATCGAATTATGTTTCACTTGGCTGCCTCGTTGGTCTAGTGGTTGCAAGCGCTATTGCTAAGCATGAGGTCCAGGGTTCGATTCCTGGGTCGGGCTAAGTGTTATTGAGTTGTTTCATCTGGAATTTCTCAGGCGACAGCATTGAAACAACGTACGTAAGCATAACTGGTGAAATGTGGGTGTACTATAGGTGCAACTCTGCCTAAGTATTCGGGGTCAGCAGGCGTGTTGTTATGTAATGTTAGAACTTTGATTCAGAAATATAAGGTGCAAATATTTTCTGAGTAGTGAATTTAGTTCATACTTAAACGCCACTAAGGCCGTTTGTCCACCGCACCGTGAACGGGACGTCAACGTACACGGGATGACGACGCCGAATTAGCTATAGTCCATTATTATTATGGCCGCGTTATCTCGGTTCTAGGACGTACTGTTCATGGTACGGTGGACAAACAATGTAACTCTAAAAAAACATTTCATGTTTCATTTCACATTTCCGGACGCGATAATTGAATTCAAACTGAAAATCTGAACTTTATTCTTTTATATTCAATAGTTGTGATTTATGATCATTTTCGAAGTTCTAGGGAAAATATTATTGTTATTCACACTTACCTACAAGCCTAAACTTTTCTAGTAAAGCAAGTATTCTTTCAACATGATACATTATTTAATCTGATGTAAAATAATTCCTTACAAAAACTGCTTCATAATGTTAAATCCCATAGAGGATGTTTTATTTCTACCTGTTTCTTTTCATTTCTCGAATAAAACGCCGTATTCAAGCACTTTGCATTGTACATTATTCTTGAACAATAGGTGCGATGAATAACCGGTATAAGTAATATTTCTTCGGTATTCTTCGTAGGTACCTATTGTTATTGTCGATTTAATCAATGTGCTTTTGTTTCTGTATGTACCAAAACATAGCTTTGTTGTGTTCCTAGCTTAAAACTTGAATGGAAGTAATTTAAAATATATTCAGTACTGTGCATGGTTGCGCTGAAACGAAAGACTTATTCATTCTAGTACTTTTGAAAATAATAAAATTCCATGAGCTTTATATCTGATTGATCTAGAATAAGATTTTTCTTCTTACCGAAAGGAAATCGGCAATTTTCTCTTGTACCTACCTATTAAAACAAAATGCTCAACCATTTCTAGAATATGATTGCAGAATATGAGATTTTTATAAAATTATTGATAGGATTTCTCGTATAGGTATGTACAAAAGCAAATTACGAAAAAGCTGCTAGTCATTTCTCAAACATTAACGTCTGTTTACCTTTTACCCCGAGCAAGAGAAGAGCGTAGTATATATACGTAATTCATAGCCGGAAAGACAGAAGAGGATGCCTACCCACTAAAAGATATTGTTTTTAATTCTTCTGCACTAATTACTATTACTGTGCCCAATACATTAGAAGCGCGATGCATCCTAAAGGGTAGAATTACGGAAGCGTCGGTCGTTAAGTTTTTAATTAAATGAATGGGCGAATATTTCTGTGCTCATGATTAATACCACTGAAGGTAACCCGAAGGTCGCGGCTGCACCGTACATATTTATAACTTGGCCACTGTTTGCAAATAAACTAGCAGCCGCATTCATTGTTAAAATGTTCGGAAAACAATATGAATGTAGGAACCAGTGGTTGTGTTAATATTGTAGTGGACTAGTTTGTAGTGTAATGGAGGTGTTAATAATAAATTATACTGTGGCGCGTAGTTCCCAGAAAAAGTCTGCCATTGATGGCTTATTTTTTTTCGTGACTGAAATCTGAAATAGCATCATACATTGTGAAAATTATATTTAAACTCTTTCACAAGCGCGGTAATTATAGTTCTACGTAATTCCTGGGATCCATTAATGTTGACGCCTGTTTTGCCAACCTGACATGCCCCATAAACCTATTAGCATATTAAAAACTACTTTCATATTACCTAATCTAGTTTATAACTTAGTGCTTTTGTACCTAAGCTGACAAAGAAGTAACCGGCGCAACTAACTCACCCAATAAGTCAGACAGAAAACATTTATAAATAAAATCGATTTTTATCAAAAAACAAAAACCTTGACCGAAGTCTAGAACACGTGTTTAAGGTTAAGGTGAGGAAAAAGGCAGCGCCGGCGCCTGGACGGATGTGACGTACTAGTGAATAAATAACCACCTTCCGCCCAACACCGCAGGTAGGTTCGTACCTCCAGACTGCCGATCAAGGCAGAATTGATTAAGGTTTCCGATGTTAAATGTTTTGGGTTCACCTATTATCGGACTTCGGTTGATGTGGTTTTGTGGCTAAACTTTTACATCAAAGCAACACCCAATGAATTTGTTTTATTTTTAAGTGGATGAAAACTTCGGTGTTTCAGTTTACGTTGCAGACGTGCTAAAATAGATACAATAAACAGCAACTGTTCGTTCACAAGGCTTTTAATCCTCCGAATTTAGGTTGCGAATCAGTTATGTACACCGAAATACCTTGGGTCATGTAAACCCTTTCGTCCCAGAACTATAGCTAAAAATAACTACGCTTTAAACTAAAATGAAAACGGGACTAATTGACACATTCTGGAGGCGTTTCCACAACCTTTAAAGTTATTTAAAATTTATACTAGTTTTATTTTAGTTTTGTTTGTCGATAAACTACGTGACAGTGATATTCACTTAACGAAGGGTGGAATAAAGCTTTTGTTGTGTTAATTTAATTGAGGTTTTACTTTAGGAAAAATAACAAGGAAAATCCTGGAAATCCCTGAACTGTGACAGGAAAATACGCACCGTCGATTGTTTTGTTCAGAAGTTTGGTAAAGAACATCCTGTATATCTGAATGATAATGGCATATAAGAAACGCCGATATAATTAAAATGTAATTATATCGGCGTTTCTTATATGTTCAAAAGTAATAAAATACCTACTCAGTTGGTATAATCATCCTGCATGATGAAAAGATCGGGGATTGTTCCATCGTTTTTGTAAATGGTTAAATGAAATAGTTTTTTTTGTCTTTTAAAATTAACAAAATAATACGTTATCTTATTGAAAACAAAATAAAGTTACCCTTGGTTGCATGTTCAAGTTTCAATATAATTTAAAATTACAATTTAAAATTATATTGAAACTTGGTTCTTGGTTATTAAAAAGAGCAGAAAAAACAAAGCCAAGATACACATTTAAGATTATTGTAATGGGGTATTTGCATGCACAATATTAATATTGATTATCAATATTGTAATTGCTCGAGTTCAAATACTAAGCAATATATCTATATTGCTTAGTATTTGAACTCGAGCAATTTCTGTAGACAATGAAATATTCTACGAATGTCCACAGTACGGTATTTGATAATTCGAGAGTCGTGATAGCATTAAATCTTCGATGTATAATTTGGAGAATTTAGTTTCGGTTCGGAGCATTCAATGTTTGGTTGTTCCAGTAGCGATGTCTATTGTTAGATTATGTAAGATACCATTTTGAAATTCTATAATTTCAAAATTGTATCTTTAAATTAATCTTTGTATTATTTAAATTAATCTTTTAACGCAATTGTTGGTCATAGAAAGTACTTGATGGAATGCATTACCTGAATAGGAGTCATAACAAACTGATTGTTCATAGTTTAAGTATTTCTAATAGGTAGGGGCCTTATCTAGTCTCCGGATAGGCAATATACCAAGACAATTAAAAAAAAAATTACCAAATTCGTATCATACCGAATAAGTTTACCGGAAGTTATCAGAAGATGGAGTTACTTCGATGCCATATAAGTTTTACGTTTATTACAGAGTAAACTCATGTTTACGGCAATGACAACCCAATCTTTTCCATAAAGTGTCAGCGCGGCGAGATAGGCGCCGCACAGACGAAGAAAGGCGCCGCAAAGACGGAGCAATTTTAAGCAGAGGTGTACCTATAGTATACCCACATTTCGCCAGTTATGTTTAAGTCCCATGTAATAGCGGGCGAGTCTATGGCCATCAATCGGGCACAAATCCAGACTGCTACTGATAAATTCCAGATTGTAAACCCAATAACACTTCGCTCGACCCGGGAATCGAACCCGGGAATCGCTCAACAGTAGCACTTGCGACCACTAAACCAACGAGGCAATCAAGGAGGAGCAATTTTAATCGTCCAGTTTCGTAATTGGCAATCAGCAACTTAGTGACGTTTTTCATAAAATTTCAAGAAACTAGACGCACGAGATCCTGGGTTCGATTCCCAGCTCGGGCGTGACGTGTTGTTGGGTTTTTCCGTAAGGACTCAGGCGCAGCCCGACGTTTGGTAGCAATAAGCCTTTTGCCCATTTGTACCCGGTTGCGGTTGATAGCAATAAGCTCGCCCCCTGTTAAATGGGACTTAACTATAACTGGCGAAATGTGGGTGTACTATAAGTACACCTCTGCCTAACCCTTAGAGGATTACAGACGTGATGTTATGTTATGTTCAAGAAAGTATGCAGACTTAGACGTTACGGCAACTGGCAACAGTTAAGGCGCTCACAAGAGGCAAATGATCAAAGAAGGCATGCCTTAAAAAAAATTGCTAAGTCTATATATGTAGTTTAGCTAAGTCTATATAGAAAAAAATATACTTATGTAATCTTGAACATATTTCTCAGAACTTAGTGGTTACCAAAAAAAACTCGATACTAATTAACGGTAAACTAACCTTTTACGTAGAGTTCCAATCCCAAATATCTGTATTAAGTATGAAGGTACGTTGGTATTTAATTAACAACAAGAACGTCTTATTTGAATGCAGAACTTGGTTGTTTTTTATTTTCGATTACTCGACTCATTTTTGATAAATAGATAATTGCTTCATATTTTGCAAAAAAACACCGGCGTTGTATCATCGCGCTTCTCTTTCTTTTCTATGCAGTCTGACAGACGCCGCACTTTAGCTCTTGTCAGCGTCTTAACGGAAACCTTTTATAAAGTTGACAATTGCGTCAACTTAAGTTGCTACGTATGCACAGACCAGAAGAGTTAAAAAAAAATCAAGCCTACTTAGGATGATTACATATAGTCGTATGTATGTCCAGTAGCTTACTACTGAAGGCCGATGTGGATCAAAAAACTTAAAAGTTTTGAAGTAGATATACCTACATATATACTTCAAAACATTTTAGTTTTTAACTTCAGAACCGAAAATTACAATTGTCAGTTTCAAATGTCTAGTCAAAAATGAGTAAATAAAAGTTATTAGACTAAATTAGTACCTACTAAGTAGGTACTAGAAAGTAGATGAATTTATACCTTCAACTACTAGGCTTCAAAATAGTTGTTATTAAATGAAATTAATTAATATTTTAAGCACGTTTTTAGCAAGTTAATGTACGTACTCTATTTGATCAATCGATTACATAGTTACAATATAAAAATTTGTAAATAATTAACACAAAAAGTCCCTCATGACTGTAGTCCAACAAACAAACAAGAAGATAAGACTCAATGCTACGCTCATTAAGAAATAAGTTGTACAAAGACTTGCTAAATGAAATACAAATACGTTGAACAAGTACTATACTTTCCACAAAATAAATAAAACTTTAATTAATCCTGTTAATATTTAAACAATTTTAACTTTCTTTAAATTAAGTTATCCCGTTACTATATCTTGGGTAGACTTGCTTCGAAGGCAGTCTTTTAAACAGATACATTTTTAAAACAGTGAGGTGAAGACTTACAAAGTAACTTTGACGTTTGCTTGACAAGCTCTAAGTGGAGGATAAACAAAGGCTTTGCTACTTATTGGACGGAACCTTACAATCTTCCCGCGGGCATAAATAAAACGGGCAATATGACACTAATTGCTACACGCTACGCTACTACGAAATTGCTACGCCGTAGCTTCGTAGACGCGCGTTGTACTTCAGCACAAGGAACAGTTTTGCTTAACAATATCAAACATTTTATAGTTTGTAACAAACCGCAATGGTGTAACTTTAATCTCATTTAATATTGCCGTTGTAAGTTTAAGTGCTTGGTGGAAAACATAACCATAAATATAAAGGCATTGTAATGGTTATCGTAATCTCTTATCAATGATCAAAACTTGACATGTTTACTACCTGCACGACCTCACATGCTATATACAAATATACTAACGACCACGAACGTTGACCTTCGAAGAAAGTTATCTATTATTATTCAAATAAAAGTAACATCTTACCGTTTAGACAGCCGCCTGAAGATTTGCGAGCTTTAGCAGCACTCTCACATGGACACAATGTTTTGTTTGCTTCAATCACATTCGCATAAACGTTCGTAGCGCGGTTGGCTTTAATCAAATAGTGATATCAGTTGTGACAGTTTATTAGTGTTTGTAACACAGCGAATTGTTGTGTGGGTTATCGGCAGCTGTCATGTTCTGGTGTAGGAGACGAGCGGGTCGCAGCGCGCGACGGAGGCGACTGAGCCGGGCGGCGCGCGCCCGCGGGGCCGCCCGCCGGTCGATATACGCGGCAGAATAAACACGCCGTACGAGGACGCGAGTACCGCCGTGTTGCCAGCCTCAACCGAGGGGTGCCGCCTCCGACGTTTGCCGCCGTTTGTATCTCGCTTCCGAGTATTCTTATGCCGGTCTCGTGAACGCGCGTCCTAATGAAATATGACGCCGATGTGTTACATTCGAATGTAGCGTCCTTAACGTCGGTAAAGTCTTTCTCCTTGTTTTACACTTTCACGTTCGGCTTATCGGATCGTCGAAACCCGTCGATATGCAATAGTTATTCAGCGGCGGTCGCTGTATAATTTACATGTAACCTTCACTTATCTCTACGTTGAGAGAGGACCATTTCCATAATAGAACCATCTGTAGTCAGACAGGATCGCCCTGCAGTTTTGTCATAGAACTATCTCAGTACTTGTTATCTTTATGAGATATTGTAAACGAATAGAATGGGATAACAAATCAATATTTATGCTTATACGCATGCATAGTTTAAGTGTTCGATGAATAATATAAATTAAATGTTTAATTTCAGTTCTAATTGTTAAAT
Organism: Xanthia icteritia; assembly: GCA_949128155.2. NCBI lineage: Eukaryota > Metazoa > Arthropoda > Insecta > Lepidoptera > Noctuidae > Xanthia > Xanthia icteritia. The sequence goes on from OX421941.2 coordinate 13,961,907, forward strand.
ATTTCATTGCGTTTTCTTTAGAACCTTATATTCCTATGTGGGTATGCTAATTTATCTTCAACATGATAATATTATCTATAGCATCTGTTATATTGGCAGAGGTTGTTCATATTCATGAATTCAGATTCGGTTTGCTAAGTAAACAGCGCTGCGAGGGAGGCCGACTAACTGCCAAACGTAGCCTACATATTTAAAATGTGAAATATACTTGTTGTAACTGATATCCTATATTTATAAAATATCTACAAGAATATTCGCAATTGGAGCTTGGCTTTTGAAACAGCTCAAAATGTTTACTTCTACTAATCGGTTTAGTGGCTGTAGTTCCGTAGTAATCTGATTCACCTGAAAGTAATTAGCTGAATAACATTTTCTGGTTGTAAATCTTGTATTAAGGCCCTTTTGGCATTATACTCGTAATAATTTGTTTTTTGTTTTTATAGTTTTAAGGTGTATTTTTTGTAATGCCCATAAACGCATTTTTCTTTCTTTTCTTTATTGAAAGATAGAAGTATAATATATAAGAAGTATAATTTTGATTATTTATTTTTTCTAAATATTAAACTGTAGTTTTTATGAAGCAAGCAGGTACCTAATAGTATTTTTCACCAATTCAACGTGTCTTAAACCTGTTAAGATTTACTTGTCCCATTACAGATCAGCCGTGAGCGACAACAATACAAATAAAAAAGAAAATTGCATTATTTTTCTACGTTGCCAGTGTCAGCACTTATCTTTAAAATAATGCAATTTATTTCAACTGTCCTGACCACGACGTTCATTCCTACAACTGTGTGTATTTAAGTATGTATTTATTAAACATAGTGATGTGCAAAACGTTCTAAAAACATTCACTCAATTCGGATAGAGCTTCGGATCTAGGAAGCAATGTTTATAATTGACCTATTTGGCGGGAACAGGGTCAAAACATTAGCTTTCCCGTCGTGTTCGTACCCCAGCCGTAGTTAAAGTCCCTTTCAAATTTCCCGTAAGCACGGTTTTTACAGACCATTTCTTTATGCCGCCATTCATCACGGTCACTCGGAGTCTGCTTATATATGTTTATGTTATATTTTAATAATAAAAATGTTTTGAGTGAAAAGTTCGGGCACGGTGTATGTTGAAATGATCCTTTCATGGAAATTTGGGTAGGAAAAAGAGAAATGTAAAAGATAAAACTAGAGGTAAATTAATTGTGTTTCTGATGTAACAAATCCTTTTGATTAAAAATACTCCTAAAAGAATATACGACTACATTATTAAACTTCTAAGAGAAATAAAAAACTTATGAAATCTGAAAAATCCTGCGGGCTGTGGTATTTCAGTAACCTTTTAAAAGTTACGAGAAGTGATTTAATTTACTGGAACGCAAAATATTGGCATGGGAAACATTCCAGTATAAAAGAACGGAGTAATTGAATTCCGCAAAAGTTACTTCAAATTAGGTTTATAAACATGACCTTTTATTTGAATACTTTCGCGTGTATTCAAATAGAGTTAAAACCACATCACAGATTATTTGCATCGGTACCCACGATCGTGGTTAAAACTGAACTGTATTAACAAAAAAGTTATTCAGAATATCATAATAGAAACCGGCAGTGTTTTCAATTGTTGTAGACACAAAAGACATTTAGATGTTGAACTTACACAAACATTATTTTTAATATAAACTGAATAATCATAGTGAATATAAAAACATTTGCTAGTATATACATAGTTCGTATTATAGAACAGTGGTGGTTCCTTTGTTTAGTCCAACGCCCCGTTTGAGAGATTCGCTCGTCACTTGAGATATTATTTCATCTGCAAGGAAAAAGAAATGAAGACGATCAATGACAGGCAAGTGGATAGGGAAAATTCTTTATATTCGCTTTCAGGTATAAATAAGGACTTTGTAAAGGAGTTTCAAACAACTTTAAAATGAGTTTCTCTAGTCGAATTAATATTCGTAGATCTATGTTTTTTTTTTCCAAATCATTTCATAATAATTTTCATTGCGTAGTAATTTTAGAGCGTAATTTTTTATTTGTTTTAAAATATAAGTTGTTTCAGCAGAGCAAACCGGCCAAGAGCTTGTCAGACCACGCACAATGAAGGGTTCTGTAGTTGGGATGAATTTATCCCAAGGACAAACTTAATAATAATAAATAATAAAAATCTTTATTTCCAGTTTTATAATTTAAAATATAACATTAAGTATTTAAACACGATAAGTTTTGTCACATAAACTGTAGGTTAATACAGAGCTATAAACCTCTGACACCCAAGCTAAGATTAAACTTGTGTTATGGGTGACAGGGCTCTCAAGTTAACACCGATCTTAACATTGTAGTTGAAAAGCATGTTCTCCCATACATTCCAACTGCAAATATAAGTTTGTACGCACAATATTTAGAGATATACCATGTTATTTTAAGACCATAGATTTCTTATAGGTTTTCCTGTAATTTATAAGTATAGAACTCTTTTCTGTATTTTTATCATAATTTTAGGCTCAGTAGTTTCGGAGATAAGGGGGAATGGAAGAAGCTATTATAAAATTATAAAAAAAATATTTGATGTCCTCAAAACAAAACCTTTCATTTAATATGTCAGTTTGCAAAACAATTTTTCAATTTTCCCCAGAAAAGTGACCATAAAACCAAACTCAAAATTCATTTGTTTTCGTTACCCGTCCGTGTTTAGGTCACAGAAATTGATATGTGTACCAAACTTCAACTTAATCGGTCCATTAGATTCGGAGCAAATTGGCTGTGACAGACGAACAGACAGACAGACCCACGAGTGATCCTATAAAGGTTCAATTTTTTCCTTTTGAGGTACGGAACCCTAAAAAGTATATATTACAATTATTGACTTATACCATAAAATCTCTCACATTCAATTTACATTTCCATAAGGTAATGACAAGAATTGACTGAACTGACTATCGTTGATTTTTTGACCAATTCAGTCGTTCGTTTTTCTCAAGTAAGAGTGTCAGCTCAGATGGCCCAATTTCTAAAGTCGGGAACATCTGTAAGTTCAGACGGAGGCTGTAATATTAAAAAGTTGAACCCGACTGTTATATAATTATACAATTCATCAGCCTGCCGATTGAGAGTTTTTTTAAATAGCTATATCTTCTTCGAGGGACACATTGGCTGTTAATAAATAAAATTAAATAGTCATATTTATGTTTCTTCATCACTCTTAGGCCCTTCCCTCACTGGCCGGTACGTCAGCGGCGAGGGATCAGCATGCTCGGTATACTCGGTACTGAAAGCTTACCGAGCCGCTTGCCGCTTGTTTTTCGGACTCATGTGCGTATTGTATAATTATCACTTGCTTCAAAAACGGTAAAGAAAAACATCGTGAAGAAACCGGCACGCCTTTTTTTTTTTTTTTTTTGGGTGGGAAATTATCAAATAACTTCTCCCGCTCTGGGTGGAGCGGGAGGGCGTGTCAGACTCTTACTGACTAAAACCCACCCGTGTTCCTTCCGTTGCCTGTACGATGCCTGAGAGATATTTCTCGACGGCATGTGAGGCCAAGTCAGAGGCCCATGGGTGGCTTTAAAACTAACCTAACCTAACACCTCAAAACTGTAACACCTGGTTAGTCACTAACCACACAAAAAGAAGAAGACCGAGCGCCTATATTTCAATGATACCGCACTGCTGCTTACCGAGCAATGAGGAATGAAAGCAGTGCGGTATCGTTTCGGTATACCGAGCATACTATACCGAAACGATACCGCACCGACCAATGAGGAAACAGCCTTAATGGCACGACTTATACAAATAGCTTATGTCGTTGTGAAAAGATCCGGATATTCGTAAGTATCATGACATGACATTCATCATACTCAATGAAGCTCATTTAATCAATCAGCAGTACGGACGAAAATTTTGCGCATAAATCGAAAAGTTATGCTTCTACACTAATGTTAGTTTAATTTAGTTTGCCAATCTCACATGTTCTCTATATCCACATGAATACTAAACTGGCTTTAATATGGGTAGCATAAAAGAAGCTGAAGCTTATAAAACTTTTCGGGAAATTTAGAAAATGAGTAACAGACAGCTAGTGTCATTGATTCATCGTCGTGTTTATAATGAAAGGGCGGCATCGGATGTCAGCACACAAAGACTTTCATTAAACCCAACATTTAACCTGATGGAGTAATTATAATAATTCGATTGTGGATTTTTGCACGAGTAGGTCGATTAATGGAACGATAATAATTTTGTGGATTTAAATTCGTTATTATTCTAATTGAAATTGGGGATTTGAAGAGTTGAATGGCAATTACAGTGTCTTTATTTTAAATCATTGTGACTGATATAGGCAATCGAGTTTTTGAAATATTCGCTCGTCTGATTATGTAGGTACTTCAAATAGATATGTTTAAGAATATTTTATACAGAGACAGTCATGGCGGAAACTGCTTACACAGAGCAGAGATCTTTAAATGTTTTCCTGCTTTCCGTACTTTAATTCATTTACTAAAATTAAAGTAGCCTCAGTGTTTGTTCTTATCTGCCAGTGAAAGTCCCGTCAAAATCGGTCCAGCCGTTTCGGAGATTAGCCGGAACAAACAGTTTTTTTTTTATTGTTTATTATTATTAGAAGTAGCATATATACTTTCATATGCATTTAGTAAAAACCTGTTATTTTGAAATTACAAATTATCTATTTGTAATTTCAAAATAACAGGTTTTTACTACATTCAATACAACATCAATTTTATTTATTTGTATGTCTCGATTGTAGAAGATGTATAGATTTATAGATAAGTACCTATAATTTACTTGTACTATAATAGTAGGTACACATTTGTCGAATTCTCACAGAGGCGAGAGAATAATTCAACTAAGAGAACTCGGAATAAGCAGGTAGCAAAATTCCAGGCTGAAAATTCCAGGACGAGACGTATTTAGAACAAGTCTCTCATTTACACTATAATCCATCTTCATCTACTTACTTGCATAATTTAGTAGAATAAAGTGTTCACACTTAACGGCCACGCTGGCAGGGGATGGCAGATATTGGCGGGCGTTGGCCCAAATAATTGACAGTGGGTACGGTGTTAGTCGGATAATAGCCGGCAATGTTTACACCGCGCGGCTTTTTGTTAGATAAACAAACAGTGCGTAAGCTTGCGAAAATCGTTCCAGAATCTTACTGGTTTCAGTATGAAGGGTTTCAAGGTTTACTCTGTAATGTTTACCTATATCTTTAAAGTATTCAATAGAATATAAACAATTCCGGAAACACACTTGTACACAGGTAGTAATGACAATAGCGGAAATGAAAGACAAGGTATTCAATCTTCTGTAACACGTTTCTCACCACATCGAGTCTCGGAACATATTTATTTATTTATTTAAGGACAACCAACAAAGCATACACCAAAAATTCATGTTAAAATACACATATTATTTTTACATATTATAGTGTAGCCTTAATTAAAGGCTGCCACGACATGCATTTAACATAGCAGTAGGAAATGCAGTTACAAAACAGTTACAAAAAAAAGAAACAGCTACAAAACAAAACATATTTTACTAATGTAAGTAAATGAAAAAGACTGAGAAAGAATTCACAATAAGAATATTTATTTTTTATGATAATGCCCTGAGCAATACAGCCCTGACTTGACATACAATCTTCTTACCTATTTTATTCCAGTAGGTACTTATTTCGATAATGGTATTTGAACCGAACACATAATCGAACATGCACGAATGAAACTCCATTACTTTCTTAAAAATCTCAACAACAACAAGGAATATTGGAAAAAATTTAGGAAAATTAAATGACAAGCTTTATACTTTCAGACTGTAGCCGCAAGAATGATGAAGTTGCTGTTAGATAGCAGGATGTAATAAGAAACGGTTTCCAATCAACGGTAAATTGTTTCCCGCCGAGATAAAGGTATTTCCCGATGTTTTGAATTTTAATTAAAACTTCACTTTTTTAGGTTTCGCTCTTTAATTAATGCTGTGTGTAGTTCCAATAACTTTACATTTTTATTGATTTGTTGCAACTAGATTTTTTTAAATCACCTATTATTTTTTTTTATTTAAACCAATTACAATAATTGTATTTTCTACGTACCTATGAAATCCAATCAATCAAGCTAGATATGTATTACGTAAACATTCTTCATAGAATCGTGCCTTTGGTTGGTGAATAAAATAAGACACTTCGCTGTTATTTAGTTAAAATTTGTGGATTTCGAAAAAGGGTCTCTGATTTCCAATAGATATTCCAAAAAAATATTTTCATTGTATTCTGCAACAGTGTAACATTTCTGCCTTCTAGTAATTCATGAACAAATTCAAATTCAAAATGCTTATGATTTCCGACTAACCAACAAACAAAGTTTGTTACCACAAATCGTAGCTCCGCGGATATTAGAATTTTAAATATTATGAAAAAGCCACATAACTAGTCTCTAATATAATAGGCAGGATTTACGAACCTCAAAGTCTATTGGTCCTTTGAACAAAAAATATCTGCAGGACCTAGCGCAAGCAATAAAATAAAGGCGCCTTGGTTGCTATATATCTATCTACTTATCTACAATTTTCTAGCAAAATATCGTATTATTATTATTTTCTTCAACTGAAACAGCATAATAAATATTTCGAAGAATATTTCAAATTAGTTTTTGTGGTTAGATCTAAATAACGCTACAATTTTTCTGCATAAATATAATTCAAATAACAAAACATGTAGCCGTGTGGTACTCAGTAGCGTAACTTAGTTGGAAACAATTCCACAGAAAGCCAGCCATCTGGCCACATTAGCCACGCTTAAAATAGTTGTTTGGCAAGTGTGCGTGCCTGCGTGACATCTCCCGTTAGCCTTACACAACTCAGCTGCTATGAAAACCTAGCCGTGAAGATAACGTGACGAATGCCTATAGCCTGCAGGCCGACCCAGCCATCCCCAAGGCCAGCAAAACATTCCTACAGCTATTAGCGAGAGACACGCATTTAATTTACGTTATTTTACGAAATTTTGATTGATATGCTAATATTAAGCGGCTTTCACAAACCACGTCCGTATATTTTTGGAACAGAAATGCTAAGCGAATTAATTCGTACTAAGCGTTCGCGTCATTCTTGATTTATTACTAATTGTCGACTGTTGAAGAAATAACGTAATATTTCGTATGTTAAGCAAGTAATTTAATATTAATTAGGTGATTTTCAAACTGCATGGGTTTTCGATATTTACTTAAGGTTAGGCAGAATTATCAGTTTTTCACGTCTATTGCAGACAAAATCTGGAAAACAAATACGAATGTGACATATTGTTTGTCACTGCGCTTGGTATCGCGTGTAGGCGACCGGTTGTCGCAAACTAATAATAAATTTAACGTGTTTTCGAGGCTTTTACGGTAGGTAGGTAGGTGTAAGGTCTACAATGTGTAGTTTGTACTGTAACCTTGTTTCCGGAGCTCATCATCGATGCATAAGTTCTTTGAATGCAATCGGTCCTCGCTACCTATCGGTTGTTCTATTTCAGTCGAGCACCCTTGAGACGGTCGACGCGTATATTTTGCTACATAATTTATTGTCCCGAAGCAAGGGTATATATTACTAGAACCTATTGTTTGATGGTTGAGGCTTATCAATCACGCTGAACAAATAAATTATGAGACAGCCCAAGCACATTCCTCAAAGTCACAGAGCTCGAACTCTTGATTGTTTTAGACACACGAAATCAATTAGTTTTGACTTTCGTATAGGTTAGAGTAGTAGAAGTACATCAAACCTTTGTCTAGTATAATAAGTACATTACATAATAGATTCCAAATATTATTAATTCGGTAGAAATAAAACATTTTTAATCACACATGCTCGTTAGTAGGAGGCTACACAACTAAAATACCATTTGAATACGAGTGTGGAAAATTCCTGTAATTCAGTAGCGTCTGAGGATTTAGTGTTTACATTCTGAACTTCAAATCAAACAAATTATAATTTATTCAACGCACTAATGGGTTTAAGTCATTGTCTAATAGATAACTAGAGCAAATACTTTTTAATTGTAATATTTTAGAAAATAACATAACATAACATCACGCCTGTAATCCTCGAAGAGTTAGGCAGAGGTGTGCCTATAGCAACGTCCACATTTCGCCAGTTATATTTAAGTCCCATGTAATAGGGAGTGAGCCTATTGCCGTCAACCGAACACTTTTGAGTTTGAGTTTGACCACTAAACCAACGAGGCAGTTTATTCTAGAAAATACTCCGTTTTTAATTATTCACAAATACGTGTGTTTAGAAATATGTTTTTATACCGTGATAGTTCTTAATAAACGCAATGTTTTTATAACGTGATAGTTTTTAATAACCGCAATGTATAATAACGTGATAGTTTTTAATAAACGCAATGTTTTTATAAAGTGATAGTTCTTAATAAACGAAATGTTTTTATAACGTTATAGTTCTTAATAATTTTTTATCTTGTTGACAAACCGAACTCTCGGGCGATCCCTGACCCATAATGGCCGCGAGGGCACAGGTACACACATAAAAAACATAGATAGGTATGTCTAGAATAGATAAGTTTACATCATCGGTCATAAACAAATAAATGTAGCAATGAATAAAAAGATAAGTAACGTGTGTACCGCAAAGCGTTAGACAAACGTCATGGTTTTCTCACGGTTTTCAGTTTCATAGTAAACTTTCAAGACCTTACGCTCGACACTCGATACAACTAGGTGCCTACTCATAAAATTAATTCGTTTTTCGAGCCATCTTATATTTAAATTCGTTGCGAAATTAAATAAAAGTAAGTTAAAAAAGAATTCGCTCAGATTAAATCATTTTCCCCAAGCGTAGCGTTTATAAAACGTACCAATCCAAACGTAAAGTTGTTACAGCCACCACTACAGTTACACCAACCAAAGTAGCTATTAATCTTTTTACTATGATATCTAGAAGCACGTACAGGATTACGAGATGATGCTTTCAGCAAAATTTTATTTCCATGTCCCAACCCTTCACGCACTCGTGAATAATTCATACTTGGGTTCCGCACTTAAAGCGGCAATCTGTCGCCGAACCTCATAAAATGGTTGTGGTTTTGGGTGCAATACAAAAACGTCGGAAACTATGTATAAAATAAACACAGATACGTCGCAACGGTTAACGGTCGACCGGTCATGTATTGACAGAGAGTTTTGACCGTTTATTTGCTCGTCCCCTTTTCATACTGCTGCCGGAGGGCTGTCCATTACACAAATAGATTAGCTTTAGTGCACTAACATGTACGTAGATATCTATAAAGGTACACAGCTGCTGAAATCAAACTTTGCCATCAAAGATAAAATATTTGTAAAAAAAAACATCAGATTGATTTATTTATTGTTCCAAAAACAGTGTTACAAATATTTTTTCAACAGATATGGATAATCAAAACTGTGCTGTACATACAGTACTTAACTTTAGTAGAAAAAATCACCTGTATCCTGTACTAGTTATAAAACAGTAACAGGAGACAGGGCAAACACATTATAATCCATACATACATAATCCTGCCCATACTTTAGACAAAAAAATAAAAGTTATAAAAACTAAAACCAAACTACGACAAAAAAGTAAACTAAAAAGGTGGTATATACAAGGTATCACAGATGACAAATAAAAAATCCGGAGTCACACGTGTTAGGGAATAACTTAAACAGATTACGCATGACTCTGTTTTTTTTTGTTCATGACTTTATTTCATGTAAAGGGCGCCATTTTCAATTTAGTGTGACGTCTTACAGCATATACCCAGCGCACGACAATCAAGACGCTTTCCACGATACCTCATTTGTCAAATTATGATAAGCAGTTTAGAAGTTATGAGGAAACATATGAACATATCATAACCTTCGTTTTTGCTAAGCCGTAATCAGGTAAAGAATTGCATTTACGATTAAGACACTCGAGAAGAAAAGGCGTTCCTGATTCAAGACTCTATGGTATCTATCAGCATTTTACAAAGAAGTTGATAAGTGAAGATCATATCTATTTACGAGATAGTTGCTGCTACGGTTTAATGTAGTTTTACCAGAGACGGTAGCACTCGTTGCTTTAATTTGCATAAATAGATTCTCGTGAATTTGAATATTTCATTCTAAACTAAAACCACGTTTGCATTACTTTTGGTTTGGGTTACATACCTATGGCGGTTGAGTGGATATAGTAAGTACTATGATTATGATACTGCACTATCTCCCCTGTATTTATAGAAGAGAGATGAATGTGCTGTCAGTTGCAATCAAAATACCACTGCTATAGGAGTCACTCTTTTAAATATCAATTATTGGGGACAATTCTTTTCAGCACTTTTGCAGAATTTGTTCACTAAAATCCCAATCACATTCTGCCTTACAAAGAATCAAACCCAGGCTCGGCTTGCGAAGGACAGGCCACCATAAATATAGTTAACCGTTTTGGTTTCTAAAATATAAGCAAGTATTTTTGTAATAATGGCCTCGGCAAACAAAAGGACGTTAGCTAAAATATTCATGCAAAACGTTCAACTACTATTTCAAACCTTTGCACAAAACACAAACGACCATCATTAAAATTTGAAAATATTTCATACTGCGACCATAATTCATCTGTGATTTAATTAACTTTGCCGAGATGGGTTTTAATTAAAGTAATAATTATTCTTTGAAATTTTTGATATAACATTTACGTTCTTGTCTATTGCAATATTTTCTGCTTCGGGCAAGTACGATTTGGGGTATAAACGAGGATTTTTTATTATTTACGAGCTGAAATAAATGTTAAAAAAATATGATTGCTATAAATGGATGATATACGATTTTCTCGTACTTTTATCTCGTTTAATGGAAAAGGGAACGGATAACGATTTATATGATTTCTTAAATTTGAATGGTGTAAAAAGTAGCCTTGGAGACTTCATAAGGAAAACATTCCCAGTTTTTCTTGTTTGGGTTGTAAAGGAGTTTTTGGGTCTTGGAATTCATTAAAATGCTATGAGTGCTTATGACCTATGACGATACATTGGCCTCTATCTAATCTTTTCCCAACTATGTTGGGGTCTGCTTCCAGTCTAACCGGATGCAGCTGAATACCAGTATTATACATGGAGCGACTGCCTACCTGACCTCCACTACCCAGTTACTGGGTAATACGATACCCCTTGGTAAGACTGGTTGTCGTCAGACTTTCGGACTTTCTTAAAGATCCACGAATGACAGCCGGGACCAACAGCTTATTGTGTTTTCCAAGGCACGTAGAGGTCTTGGTATGTAAAGATGGTCACCCATCCACGGACCAACCGCGACAAGCGTAGCTTAACCTGCTCGATCGACCCGTGTGCCTGTTATTACCAAGCCAAGCTAGGAGGAGCTTGTCCCTCCTATAACCTATGACGATAGAACACATTAGTTCTTTTGATATTACATTACATCACATTAGATCTAACATAGACTAAGCGCTAATTAATGACAAAGTTATTTATTTGAATACCTTTTTATGTACACTTTTATAACATAAACTTACCTTATTCTTTTGAATAACCAAAACCTATTTTAATAACAACACACAGACATTACATAAAGCTGTCATAAGTTAAAGAAACTTTCAAGTCTTTGTGCCCGCCGCGGCCGCCTCGCTCGAGGACGCTTCACTGCGACCCCGATACCCAACACTTTCTTTTATCCTCCCTCCATCTGACAGGTAACTTGACTCAAACAAGCATATCCTGTATCTACTTTTAAGTCGATATGTTTGAAACAGGAAAACGATCACAGCTTTTCGGGGAAGATTTTTCTCGAGCCCTTGTTTTGGTTTAAGTGGAGATATTTTGTTATTTTCTTTGATGCTATGGGTTTGCTTTGAAAGGATTTTTTATAAATGTTAAGATTTTATCTACCATAAGAAGACGCATAATATAGGATGCTACTGCTACGAAGAGATTGTAAAACTCAAATCAAGTTTTAGAAAACCAAAACACGAACAAAACTATGACCAATCCAGCGTAAACTTATAGCTTGTCTATACGCAGACCAAAATCAATGACTTGTCTGCGGAGAATAAGAAAAAAATGTATAAAACAAATTGGTAGGGGCTATGGGAGAGCGCGAAATGACGACGTTTGCTGCGGGTCCATTTAGCGAGATGGTTTTATTATGAAAATCGGTCCGCGAGGGGACCGGCGACCGGCGCGGCGGCGGCGCCCACAGCGAGACCTCTCGCCCTTCACCAACTAAGCCGAACAGAACACGGCTTGAAATCAAAAACTACAAAAACTTATTGACAATTTATTCATGCATACTAAATATTTGCAGGAGTAATTGTTTTGTTTTTTTGACTACTTATCTGAATTTATTAAGGTCACTCTGGTTGTACTTAATGTTTCTTTAGGTATGCTGCATGAACTTAGGGACCTTGGTATCTTGTTTATTATCAAGTCTGAACATGACCTTTAAAATAATTTAATATAACATTCACTGTTTGACGAGTCTACAAAAAAGGCTTTCACGCATAAATTTACCACAAAGTTTTATCTGTAGGCACCCAGTAGTTATTTGTCGGTGCGCGACCAAAAATTAATTAATTAAAGTAATCCTGACTTGCAGTTTTAAGCATTGTATTTAATCAACAATGTCAAACGAGTTTTTTAATTAATTTCATAACGTGTACGAAACATGCCGTGCAAATGTCGAGAAAGAGGTTAATTAAGTGAAAAAGGTTGTTTTATTTGCTATAGTGGCCAAGTTGAAGCGCGTGTACTTGCCCAAGTTAAGCACTTAAGCTTAGGAAAATAATTAAGCGTAATAACGTAGTTATTTATAGGTTTATGTTTTTACTTAAAAGGATTTTGACCATAGTAATACAGTATGGCCGTGGGTATTCTAAGGACCGATTCCCTTGTTCATAAACTACCTAAGCTAAAATGAAAGAATTGAAATCTCTTTCTGAGAAAAATATGGCGACATAATAGGAACTAAGTTAGAAATGTCAAATTGTTTTATACCATGAATTTTAGGAATGCATTATCTTTATAAATTGTATGGAAGTTTAAGTTAACTTTTATGGACATCCCTTATTTATGTATGTCCAGTAACGGATCCAGGATTGTCGTTTAGGAGGGGCTTGACCCCGCTGAGGGTAAACACTAAAAAAGCACATATTTTATTTTGCATAGCGCATAGCAAGCCTCCTCGGATTACTGTGGACTATCACAGATATCTCGGTGAATATGTACACATAATATGGCGGCCAAACTGGGCAGCGTGAGTAGCAGAATGAGTCATGCGAATTCAAAATTCATAATATATAATACCTATTAAGTTAAGGATAATTGATGACGATTGTACCTTAGGTATTGTAATGCTTGCTAAAAAGTTTAATTTGAATAATATCAGGTTCACTTTAAGATTTGTCACAGAAGAACTCAGATGCTTTTGGGGGAGCTTGAGCCCCTTAGCCGCCCCCTAGATCCGCTATTGTGTATGTCCTTTTCTTGTTTTATTAGACAGAAAAATATGTAAGATAGCCTAAATTGAGTTTAGTTTGTAGAGAAGGAAATTAGCCCCATATCAATTATTAAAGTCGAGTAAGAGTGTTCTCGTTCGACATGCTCTGAAGTTGCAAGAGTTCGTACATGTCTTGAAAAAAAAAACGTGAATTCGCGAAGTCCATCTTGAACATTCTGCCTTATTTCAATTTATTTAGGGTCGGCACAGCGTGCCTTTACGGTCAAGAGACATAAGATTGCCCTCCTCTCATTTTAGTTGTTGCACACTCACCTCAATACAGTCGCGGTTGACATGTTTTTATTTTATTTCGAGAATTCAAATTGAAGTCCGGAATATATCCAGTTCAAATCAATGCTGTTCTCTTTTTCTTTTTACTGCCACTGGTTCTAATCTTTCATAGTGACATTTTCTCCACTTCGTCACGGTTTAAAAGTTCGACCAATAGCATCGCCTCTCCGTTATTATATAGTTAAAAGAAATTCTATGTTCTAACTCAAGTCCTGGTCAACTCATTGGCCAAATTTCATCCAAATCCGTTCAGCCGTTTTAGCGTGAAAGCGTAACAAACAAACTTACTTTCGCATTTATAATATTAGTTAGGATTGAATTACTTAGGATATACATACTTTGATTTACTACTTGAAAACGTACTGATCAATGGGCAGTGAAGTGTGGCCTTTACTTGGAGGCGTCATAAAATATTCAAGAACTTCAAAAGCCTGTGAATTTCATCTCTAACCTAAACTTATAGTTCGACCTACTTTTCAAGAATTCTAGGCTCAATTTTAGTATTATTGCAGACGTTATCCTCTTCGTCTTAAAAGCACTTTTGTAATTAAAATGCCGTTGTGAAATAGATTAGTGAGATGAAAAAAGTATAATTAACTAGTTGACTATTATCACGTAAAAAATAAGTAGGTTATTAGATAGAAATACTTTTGCCAAGTAGGTAATAGTGTTGTCTAATGCAGATTGTGTTGTATGTACGACACCCGTCTTGTCGGTGGGTCCTCTCTTTTCTATAGAGGATAAGTGAACTTTACACCCTGTTCCCCATACCTCTAAAATGTATATATTTTCATAAACAAAATGGAAATTTTATAAACATAACAACATGAATAAACAAAGATTCTCTAGGATATACATAATATTATTATGATAATACAAACTTTGTTACGCAAACGAAACGTAGAATATCTAAGTTAGACCAACTACGCTGGCAAAATTGGTAGAATTATTCTGTATATATTATAATACAGAAAATAAAGTAGATTGTATCTCTGATTTGATGAAATAATAGATGGAGTGTTAGAAAAATAATACAGTTAGAAGTTTTCGTAACAGAAAACATACCTTTAACGGACATAGGCAGTCGATTGGTAGCGTATATTATTAGTGGTAATGACTGGTTAATTGTATAAAATTTGTATTAGTCTGATATACACTGCCGAGTAATATAAAAAAGCCACTTGCAAAGTGCCTAAAAGTCTAAATATCTCCTAAACTACACAAGTTAGCTAAATGAAGTAAACAAAATCTTGAAAACAGTTTTATAGGTGTTTTTATGAATTTAAATACACTTTAATTTTGCTTTTTACTTCAAGAAGCTATGTTGTGTGGTTTTAAAAAATATTTCATGATAAGTTAGTGGCTCTTTTAGATAAATAAAACATTTATTCAGTGCATACAAAAGACACACAAAAGCACAATTAAATTATAACAAATTACATGAATATATTAGAAAACAAGATGCCAATATACAAAAAGAAAAACAATAAGTACTTAAAGAAATGGAGTGACATTATGACATACTTCAAATCAAATAAGGAAAAACAAGGTGCGGTGTGCGTCTCAAGGTTTCACCAAATGGGAGTCCAACTCAGCATGTGTCAGGCAAATATACCTAACGCTGATATTCTGCTGGATCCCTGCAGTGACATAGGGACGTCGAGCAGATGAGATGAAATTGGAGTTGTGACAAAGTGTTACGCGCGGAGTAAAAATAAGTAAGTATACCCGCAACTTAAATGATTATGTATTCTACAGCAAAGTTTTGCATTGGAAAACGTTTGAGTTTTGATTACTTTATGATTTACATAGTTATATGTATAATGTTGAAATAAATAATCATAATATAATTAGTGGTAGCTTAGGTGCAAATAAATAAACGATTTGGCTAATATAAAATAATAATGTTTACAGTAAGAAAATATGGGTAAATAACATGTGTATTATAACTTATCCAAGAAAAGATCCCCAGCTATTCAATTAGTAAGTACTCCCTTGTTCACAGGTTTGTGATCACCAGTTACGCTAAATAGACGGATTGAGTCGGGAAGTTTTTTTTTGTTAACTATGTCATCTCGTAACTGACCTCTGAGGTCATGACTACTTAACCGGGCTTTCCTGTGGCTGCCTTAAGCTACTACACTCAAAGCCTCCAGCCAGGGGCAAAAACTATTCTATTTAAAACTAGGCGATCGCTTGCTAAGGGCGACCCCTGTGGGGTACGAACCTCGGCTTAGGGCGTCGCTGGGGGGAAGACAGCTAGATGGGACAGGCTGGATCAAAGAAATTTCATGATTATTAATCGGGGAATTTAAAGCTACAGGCTCAGCATCGACGCGGGCTGGCGCATCGTCGAGCAAGGGTCGGGGGGGGGGGAGTATTATTTACTTTGGAGGCGGCGAGGTCGGAATGCGGGTCGATGTCTGTGTTTGTGCATTGTACTTGTGGCCCTATTGCTCTCCTGGAGGAGGGTTATGGGGTCGTCTGGGTTGGTGAGGATTTGCCTCGGGCGGCGGATCTGACTAATCCTACTAGGGACATAATTGGCGGCCTCGATAACCGAAGAAAAAGAAACGCTTGGAATTGCGTTTTAGAAATTGGTGGATTGTGGGGATCTTTAGGTCGAGATGGAGAATTTCGTTCCTAACGTACCAGGGGGCACCGGTGATTTTTCGGAGGAATCTATTTTAGAGCGTTTGTATCCTATGGATATGGTGGGGCTTTGTTTGTGCAAAGATGGCTCCCGCATAGGTCATGATGGGACGAATGCACGCCGTGTACGTACGCAATTTGCACTTTAGTGACAATTTGCTACGTGCATTCAGGATGGAGTGGAGTCTACCTAGAGCGAAAGCGGCGAGCGAGCGAGTCTGCTTTATGTGCTCGCTAGAGGAGAGATACTGATCGAGGACAACACCTAAGGATAGCACGAGTGACTCAACAAACTGGATTCACGGTTCCTCTGATAGATAAGACCTTATTTTATAAAGGACCTTAAGCCGGTAGAAACAAGTGCGCACTGACTCTGCCACGTGCGCTTCGTATCACGTCCATGATCAGACCCAGATTACGTGCCTCATTGACTTGACTGACCGACTCAGCCAGCAGGGTAACGTTGAGCGTTACCGGCACCGCACTGATTTGGTTCTTGGTTCCAAACAGCATTTTCAACCCAATATACTATCCTGTCCATATATATATAATTATATATATGCTAGACCATCGTTTAGATCCTTTATCGCGTTGTCATAATCACTTGGCTTAAAAAGATATAGACTTGTACGTCATCAGCATAAATATGGTAACTACATCGCTTCAGGGAATTTATGATATCCGCACAATACAAGATAAAGATGATGGGGCTCAGTATTTAGCCTTGTGGGACTCCCCTGTAAACAGAAGTGAGTGACGAAATAATAGATGAGCCATTAGTTAGTCGTATTTCTACACGCTTTCGACGGTTGGTGAGATAGCTTTGGAACCAGTGTATTGTATTTTCTCAAATCCATATTGCTCGTCAGTGTAGTATTTCATTCATACAGTATTAACGAATTAACTCGACAAGATAGCAGAACTAGTTCAGTTGTAAATGTAGTGAGAAAGCGAATGCAAACTGTGTGTGGTGGCGCGGCTAAACTCTTTGCATAAATCACAATACCGCATTGGAGCGCTGCTAACTTTGTTCATTAATTGCCCACTGGTGCTAGGAATATTGCCAAGATTCAAGATTATAACATACCTATCCTAGATGGACGGGACTTAATAACCTTATTAAGTAACCGCTCGTACGTTACAAGTTTATTAGAATTCTTGGTCTTTCGTGATGAGATGGAAACTGTTAGCAAGTTTGTCTCTGTACTTCGTTTTATGTGCAATTTTTTTTTTCTTCTACAATATCTAGGTAACCCAACAAATTAATGTTAAAAAAATTGGATCTATGAGTATTATGGAATATTAGACAACTATTTTGAACTCGTTTAAAATAGAACAACAGGATCTTGATACCCTAGATGTACCGAGTTTCAGGGAAGAGTTTCCAGAATTAAACGTTTTTATACCCAACCTAACAACGTTGTTAAGTTCTTTGCAGGTTTGTAAGGAAACCAATCGTACTCAGTTCTAGAACATTATAATTTCAATTACGTAGTTCAGTGGACGTACTAATCGTGACACGCGTCCCAGCAGTGTCGACGGTCTCGTTACGCGTTGGTGTGATACGTCGCCGTTCATCGCGAGCTTCCCGAGTGTCTCATTAAGCTCAACACTCGCATGGAGACCGATTTCCCACGGTCTACACAATGTATATGCGCTGTTTATTAATTTTTACACAAAAATCTTGCGTGGTTACGCTAGGCAAGTAAATAGAGTGAGGTTTTATGGTTTCATCTCACTTTTAGAATTTACAAACATAATATGTAAACTGAAATATACACTGGTTTAATTCTATTGCTACTTCTACTAAAGTAGATACCTACACAACCTGATACATAAAAATACTTTCTAAATTAATATGTCAAGGACTTTAGAAAGATAACCCGTGTAAAGCTGACATAATATTTTTGTTTGTTTGCTAACGTTATTGAAAATCGATAATAAGTAGTCAAGGGTGCGTCATTATTTACCAACGTATAATCTTTCAATTGGTACTCGACCGACTGAGAGAGGCTTCTCACAGAGATGGGAAAACGATAACCCAGATTTAAATGGACGTCGGTCGGCCAGAATCAGAGAAAGTGATATTTTATTGACGTCCGAAAACGTTCAAAGGAACAAATATGTCTCATAGTATCCTAATGGGGATTTCGGACGGATTTCATATTATGTGATACGTGTCGTAAATAAATCATTTATTTACGACAACACTGTGGTTTACAAATTTACATACCTACCTTTCCTATTCGATTTATTGGTTGATGTTAGGAACATATTTGTACCTATTTGTTTTCTAGTTTGCGGAAAAATGCATTCACGCGTTACAAAAATTTCTAAGTCATTAAAAAATAATGTACCTATTATTTTTTTGCTGCCCCGATAGACGTTGTTCTTTTCAAATTTCAATAATTCATACAAAATTACCATAGAAAATGCATGAATAATTTCCAAATTCCGTTTTTTTTTCGTAGCGTTTAAATTTTTTCTTTCCTTGATTTGGACTATTACGAACATTTTAAAACTATAAATTGTGGAGTCGGTCCAGCCGTTCTGAAGTGATTCGCTTACCAACGAACAGAATTTCATTTTTAATAAATAGATTAACTCTCTCATCTAACATCCAATCTTACAAGGATATAGCTGTATTTTACCCCTAAAGCCTAATTCTCTTTCATAAATATCCCACCAAAAAGAGACTTCACAAAGAGCTTGACTGTAATTACATTGTATAATTTCATAGACACTAATTTGCAATAACAAGCTCCATCTTATTTAGTTTTAATAGTCTTCTACTCAATTAATTACTGCGGCAAGCTTAGGTATAAAATGTGCGCACATTACCTAGACAATTATGGTAATCTTTTGTAAGATTAATGGATGATGTGACGACGCTACCATTTAATTACCTTATTTTACAACCGCGATAAAAGAACAAGACATGGCTGACTTTTATGCATTTGTCGATAGAAAAATGGCGACCTGTTGATACATTTTGTTTTCAACTTTGTATTTGTAATGGCAGATAGGTTATTTCCATGCTTTACGTAGGAATTGTCTCAGATGTTAAACTTTTGAACACCTTGCTTGCCTGAACAAAGCGAGCAAAAATGTTTAAATACTTAATCACCCAGTCGTAACATCAAACATAAAACTTTGGTCAAAATTACAATCATAACTTTGTAAGTATTATTTTACGCATGAATTATGTTCTCTTTGACTTCATCCATGGCAGTTGAACAATACCCCAAACTCTTTGTCTACAACAAAACATTTTCATTTTTCTTCCGTTGCGGAGGCAGTAAAAAAGTTTGCAGCCATCTCAGGCGCCATATCTACCAGCACCTTAACAAAAAATTTAAAATATAAAACTAAACTCTGCGAGTATAAAATAGTAAAAAATATCGTCCAAGAATACCAACGGAGACTCGTTTGTTGAATTTAAATAATTTTATTCCTTGGTTTATTAAGCAAAGTTTTTTTTCTCGTTTCTTTTGTCGGTTAAGCAGTGTGCCAACTACGTTAGCAGCATGACAAATGGCAGTAAAATACTTCAAGCGACATATTACGACACTGTGGTATTAAATATGAACCTACTTCCAGTCGTAATTAGTTCCACGATGTTTACTGTAGCAGAAACACACGTATGATACATCGGAACTCGATGCAATTACTCGTAAGTTTAGGATTCTGAGAAGTAAGGAATGAGTTTTGTAAGTGAAGTTATGTTCGTTGCTAATAACACTTTTGATTAAAAATTTAAGACTGCAGTACCTACTGCATGATAAGTTTTGATACTTGAAGAAAGTTTCATAAATTAATATGCGTAAGTGTCTCATTTGTTTCAGTTGACTTAAACTTGGGTGGAATGAGTTTTGCTCTACAACTGATAAACTCTCAAACTCTGAAGAATAACTCAACAAACTTAGTTCTTTGAAAAGTTCCACACGCAGATTTTCCTGTGCACTTACTCGAGAGGAGTTTATTACATTCTCTTTGCTAATTGGATATTTACCTCTTTCAGTGTCGTCTCTTCATGCAAAGCTTGAGACAACTATTTACCGAAGTTGCATGTATTGTGTGACAGCAAAGTTTCCAGATGTCACGTCCACGTCAGCGTCGTCGGCCGAAGTCGGCGAAACCTGCCGAATTTCGTCGAAGTTTACCGAAGTTGGCAACTCCCCCAATCACTCGGTGTATCGCCTGATTGATATCTAATAAAATATTATTGCCTGACATTGTTTCTTTGTTATTCTTGTTCTGATATTGAAGGCATGTGACGTGCAGGTACAGTGGGATATTTTTTACCCTTTCGTGTTTTCTTTACGACACGTGTTCGGGGATGGTTACCCGAAACGATTTGACGGGAGCATAATTTATGTAGCCTGTTACATTGTTCTGGTGCTTGAGGGGATCCCCTTTCAATGATAATCCTCTAGCAAAAATTGTGACCACAAGCCAAAATGTAAAGAGCTGTGCAGTAGGTTCCATAAATTGCTGCTCCTTTCAAGTTATATTTAAACTGCCAGTAATATTAACACGAATCCATATGAAAGACAAGAAACTGTAGCAAACACGCAATCATGCTTTCAAGTCTAACTAACATTCCATAGACAATAATAAACCATTGATGCGACTCGTAAGGAAGCTCTTACATTCCAGTATATCCTCATACCGTTAACTTTGCTGTTACATAGAACCGACTTATATTCTCTAAAACTAAACCTTTACAATTTAAACTTACACTCAGCCTGTGGTAATTTCGACGAATGCAATGATAGTGATGCGCTTCGGCCTCGGATATAGGTACGATTAAACTAAGACACATCCGTATTTTAGTTAAGCACATTTTCGGATATTGAAATTACTTTTGAAGTATTACTGAAATTGTATTGCTGTTGTGTGTAATTACAGTTACAGTACTAATACACAGAATCTACATATTTAAAATAAAATAATGTTCGTCGTTCCGGAAGGTCTTATCTGCTTTAGAAAATGATAGGTAATAGAAACTACAAATTTTCTTAGCACTTTCAATAACGTTACAATCGTAATTTATATTCAGTCTCAAGAGTTACACGACGAATCCCTTCAATATTAAGTTATATCCGCTTTTCTATCCGCCAATTATGATGCAAATTGTTCGTATCCGCATCCGCGGCTCCTAAATTAAACACCCCATCACTAGTTTATCGCTGAATTGATTACGCTAACTTTCCTTTTCGATTCAGAACTATTCCTCTTTGTGATATTGCATTCGTCTAACCACAGTGTTAGTGTTAGTTTTAATGCACCGTTCCTTTGTGGCATTCTAGAAATTATAGGTACTAACTCTGCAAAGTGCTAAATTGCACCTATGATTAAGTTCACTTTGCTGTGAAATCGTTTGTTTCTTTTGCGGTACTAACATTTATAACATACGTTTTTTAAACACTCCTTTGTTTCGAACTGTTCTTGTGGTAGCTTTGCACTACTGTAAACTAGGTATAATTTTAGTACTTCCGTACCTGAATAACACATCAAACAATCTGCCTAACATTTTCCCAATTATGTTAGGGTCGGCTTCCAGTCTAACCGGATGCAGCCGAATACCGGTATTTTACATGGAGCGACTTCACAAACCATACCCTTAGTAAGACTGGTTGTCAGACTTTTGGTCTTCTGATTACCCAACGGCAACGACTGTCAAGGATCTACGACTGACAGCCGAGACCAATGGCTAAACGTGTTTTCCGAGGCACGGAGGAGTCTCGATATGGAATGGATGTTCACCCATCCGCGAACCGAACGCGGCAAGCGTAGATTTATTTTTCTCTTCAGTCTTCGATCATCCCGTGCGGCTGTTATCATTTAGGAATAAGAGTATCAGAGGAATAAGACATCTAGTCTTTGAAAGTCACAAAGAAATAATGATAGAAACGACACCTAATAAAGCAGACTTTTTTCTAGAACTCCATAACATTACGCCTGTCTTCCCCGAAGGGTTAGGCAGAGGTGTGCCTATAGTACATCCAATTTTCGCCAGTTATGTTTAAGTCCCATGTAATAGAGGGCACGGCTATTGCCATCAACCGGGCGTAAATCCCGACTCCGGGCTGCTACGGAGCAATTCCAGATGATAAAACCCGATATCACTATGCCCGACTCAGCAATCGAACCCAGTACCTCATGTTCAGCAGTAGCGCATGCGACCACTAGACGAACGAGGCAGTCACATAACACATTTTATTTATTTATTAGCTTTAATTTTATCCCTCACATTTCGTTTTTGTGATGTGTACTTATTTATTTATTTGTTAGTAATGTTAGTTTTGTACTTAAATAAGGTTAGCATTGTTAGGTGTAAGGGCCACCTTTTGCGCTGAAAGCCTCCTCCAAACCGTTCCGGGTGGCTCTGTCCTTTGCCCTTCTGGGCCATAACACATAACACATAATAGGTATGAAATGTAAGTACATAAACTATTTACCATGACAAAGCGAGGTCCTATTATAATTCTATTTTACTATTAATTAGGTAGTTAGGTACATGTAGAAGCGATAAAATAAATGAGTTATTAAAATAGTTAGCTCTATCACATCTGCTACGCATTGCATTTAATTAGTTTGATTGTTGCAAAATATGTTTACACTCTTTTATGTCACCTTGAAATTAATGACTAACAAACCAAACATCAAACATTACGAAAATAATTAGGTCCAAACTTTAGTATCATTATACCATATTTAGGTATATTCAGGGATTGACAAGAGTCAAAACAAGAACCTGTCGTTACACAAGTACCTACAACAACATAATGTTAGTAAAATAACATCAAATAAAATGGAATACAATTTAAAACTCTCCACAAAATTGCAATTTAGCTGAAGTGTTCAGTGTAGATAGTTAACTCTTTGACAAAAAGTTGTTGTTGATAACTTTGGTCGACAGAGTTCGCTTTTTATTTAATGTCGTCAACCTTTTTAGAATTTACACGAAAATTATTCGGCACTAGGAGTGTTGAATTTATTAATGCCGCTCACTGCAAGGCGTGCCCTTTCGCCTAGGTAAGCGAAAGGACAGCAAACACTCCATTTTATGCAGAAAGGGCATTTTCATTACACTGAATTTAATTACGTTCCTACACAACAATGCTTTGAAGCTGACCATTTTTTTCGACCGCCTCTGACTACAAAGCAACGTTATAAGAAGAGTAAAACAACATCCCAACCTCTCTGATTACCTCGAAAGGAATAACGAACGCTCCAAGAAAACATGTTTTCTATTCCTTTGAATAATTTAAATAAAATGCCAACAGTAAGTAGAGTTCGCATCAACGAAGGAGGAGCGACTAAATTGCTATCATATTTTTTAAATGATGATTTACTTAAAATTGCTCTTGTTTTATATTTCATCGCGCTTTAATTTTTCTAGTGGTATGTAAAAGGTTCCTACGGCCAATTTGCACGAGCTATAAAGGTCGATGTAAGTGCTGGGGAGGCGGTGAATTTAACTTTAATAAGTTCGCATTGCGCCTCCGTGCACACAGGCGAGCGCATGTAATTCCCATTAAAAATACAACAGTACGGTATATATCGGGAATTTAAGCAGGCACGTGAACCACGTACTTGATCGCAAATGGCCATAGAGACGGGAAACGATAGCCTACAAGAGGCGCCGCGAATTTTAAATAAATGAAATCCTATTCGGATGAACAGATTTTCATATCTGCCAATAGGTACCTACACTGAAATATCGTTGGATTACCTTCATTCCAACAATAGCTTTTAAATTTTTTGTGTAAGAAGTTAACTCTGTTTCGAGACCTTTTTGAAATCAAAAAATGATTTTTTTAAAGAAACTTTCGTGTGGACCTAGGTAGTAGGTACTTCTTATGAAAACTTAAGACGCAGATATATGCCAGTGACCTTGACCCTTAGCCTGCGTATTCTATGCTAAGCTCACGCAACGCGTCGTATGTTCAGCCAGTAATAGGACTTGCCCATCAAGGAGCGCTGTCCCAAATTAGACGCATTATTCATTTATTATACGTAAAACAAAAAGTATTTTAATAAAACACGCATACTAAAAGATCAATAATTAAATTATCTTTAAAATGGTGAAAGTTTCAGAAAAATACGCTTGATAGATTTTGCCTGATTCTCAGTTTTTTTTAACCGCGTTAGACATATCTTTACAAATTAACTTCACTATGTAATGTAAACATAATCTAAAATATTCGTATATTAAATTATTAAGAAAATGCTCTAATTTAGCAAATTTTTTTTCCAAACTTTAACAACAATACTCGTTTAGACGTGATTTTTAGTATAAACTCATAAAAAGTCAGTTATCGTCGCCTTAAGAATCTCAATGAATACAAATTGAAATATGCGGAGATCAGTAGCAAGACATACCTACACAAAAAAATTCTACAATAACGTAAACAGGGGTTAAACTTTAAAATATTTGATGTTGTTTACTGCTGTCTAAGAAATTATTTTTTTTGAATAGTTCAAAACCGCATAAATTACTGCAGCATACAATGCGAGTCGCACGCTGCCTCTACGCAAACATTTACCTTTTTTTATTTAAGCCTCGTCTATAACGGATTGAAACAGTGTTTGCCTTCAACTATCGTAACTGTAAAAAAACAAAATATATGGGTTTGATGCTAAAGGATAGTATAAAATATTTCATTCCTGAGAGCTTTTAAAAGATTTTGCGGAAAATTCTAGATATGAGTATATGACAGCAGCAAATATTACAGCAGAGATATGAAATTGGAAGGAATGCTTTTGTCACAATGACTGGCATTTGATTTATTCATGGGTAAGAGGTAAAAGTATTTTTAGAACTTAAACACCTTCTTGACTTGACAAAATTGTTGAAAAGAAAAGAATATCGTCTTTTGATAAAAATAGTGATTCATACACAGTAAGACACTACAAGCAAGTTATTCCCACCGGTTCGAATCTCGAGCGCGTTATTCGTGAACTTTAGATCGACCTAGTATCCGCGTACATTGCCTAAGCGATCCTACCTTGATTTAGGTCAGATGTAACACTAACAACCCAGTTTGAAAATATTTATGGCCGTAACCTTTATACTTTAAACCTTGCAATCTTAGATGTAGGTACGTCGTAAATTGTATGAAGACCTGCGTTTCTTTCCCACTCATCAATGCAACTTTTATTGCATCGTAATTAATTATTTCAGTTTTGGTTCTGGTGACCCTGTGACACAGATAGGTAGGTACGTTTCTTTTTTGTATTTAGGTACTGGAAACTCAACCAATTCTACGCTTTGAACGCCTACGAAATCCTCCTTCACTACGATGAAATCCTGCGTCATGTGTTCAGAAAGTGTCAATTTGCACACTGCATAAAAGCAACATAGATTCTCTTTTATGTGACTTTTTCGACAATCATTACCGCCATTTCTTTTTTAATTGACGGCACGGTTGGCGCAGTGGTTAAGCGATTGACTGTTGCGCTGCGTGTCGCGGGTTCGATTCCCGCACGGAACAAATACTTGTATGACCTACAATTAGTTGTTCCGGGTCTGGTTGTTTGTGTATGTGAGTTTAAATGTCTGTAAACGCACCCACGACACAGGAGAAATTCCTAGTGTGGGGCAACGTTTTTGTAAAAGAAAAAAAAAAAAAAAAAAATATTAATAGTGGATTGTTACAACTTAATTTTTTTCTTTCTTCTGTGAAATACGCAGCTATATTTACTCCAGATTGCTTAATAACCTACATCAGAAACAAAAAATAAAAAGTTAATTAATCAAGCAATTAACAGTATGAACTAAGGTTTACGAGGTTCGTTAAGTGAGTCGCTGGCACTCGGTCGATGTCAGGCGTTTTTACGTAAATGGTGCATTACAAGGCTCGCTCATTGCGAGCGCCTGCCTTCTTGAAGCTTTGAAATATGACTTTAATTTCGTCTCTTGTGACCAAAACTTCACGTGTATTGCGCTCTGACAAGAAAATCTGATAGGTATGAGAAATTGAAAAAAGTTTGCGAGAAATATTTTATTTTTGTCAGAAGCTGAGATTAGGTTTACGTGCAGAAATGTAAATTCAAATAGAATTTGAGATTTAATTCGTCTAGAACCCAAATACATATTATGTTTTTAGTCGTTGAGTTTAGTTGACTGCTTAATTGAAAAATACGCTCTCCTTGAACTTTTCATTAAAGAGAATGTTTTAAAAACCGGCCAATTGCCACACACACACACTCACACACGCAAACAAAACACGATTCCCAGTCACACATACAGAATGAACCACACAGTAATTTTACTTAAATTTTAATCTTAAAATAAGCTTTTTAATTTTTATTTTTTACTTTTATGTTGTTTTTCAAATACATATTATAATATTTTTTTTTTTTTTTCTCTTAAAATCACTTCGTAATAATATATTATTTTGTTTAATATTAGCTTACTAGTTTATAATTTCCATAAGGGTTTATAGTGTCTAAGTGGCAGTAGAACACTGACTCCTAAGTCACAGGTATTCCTAGTTTAGGAGTCAGGGTTTCAACTTTTGTGCGCCTTTTAATTATTGTGAACTTTAGCTAGATGTTAAGCATATTATTCTAAGGATTTGTATCAATAAAGCATATTATATTATATTGCGAGGCGGACTCGCGCATGAAGGGTCCCGTACCGTATTAAGAACGGCGTATTAAACGCCTTAAAAAACACATTTCTTGTATAAACCCCTTTTAATTATTAACTTCATTTAATTTTTATTTTAGCGGCAATAGAAATTGTTTTCAAGTCGAAATTAATTAATGTGGACAACATTCATTCTGTCATTTTAAGAGTGTGTTCAATCAATAACAGAAATTCTAACAAAGTAATTCATTTACGAGAACATGGAAACTTTGCTAATTTATTATGTGAACCATAAAGCTTATCAGTCACACATTGAAGATATAGCGCTTAAAAATCCTATAAGGTAAAATATATATTATCTTCACTGTGTGTGGTGGTCCATTTAATGAAATGAAATGTACGGTGAAGTATATTTTGAAGATAATATATATTTTATATTATCTTCGAAGTGTGTGACGACTTTACCTGTCTCTGAAATGCTTTTTAAATCTGCATTTCATTGGAAAAGCAATTTTGCTTATGGTAGATATACATTTTTCACACCTTTTTATCTGTCAGGGCCAGACTAGACAAACATATGTATTATAAATTCAATGACACAAAGAAATGGGTGAACCGTTGAAATAAAGAAAGCTTGAATTGTAAATAATTGATGGAGTTTCTTTCGAAACGTAAAAAAGCATTAAGTTTGCTTTTGTAATAGCGTCAAGCGTGAGTGATAAATTGATCAAGGTACTTTTTTATGTACCTAATCAATAAACTTTATTTTTCTTACACATTTCGAAATCGATCTATAATTATTCAAATACAACAAATATTGCTTAGTTAATTCGATAGGTACACATGGATTATATGACCAGAACCAGAAGATCCATATGCTGACGAACTGGCAATCACAAGTAGATTCTGCTAACTTTGTCTGAGTGCTACCATTAGATATCCCCACATTTCTCTATTCCCTAAAGTGTCGCAGCATTTCACCATCAATAACCGTTACTTTCAAGATAATCCAGATATATTTGCAGTGATAATAATATGGCAGGAGTGGTGCAGCTGTATTCACGTCGCGTTGCGCTGCAAAGCGCTTTAATATTGCATCGATGCCGACAACAGCTTGGACGGACGCCACCGGAATATACTCCGCAAATGTGGAAAACCTGACGATGTCAGATATTATTAAGTTATATATTTTATTTTTATTCTTCTAACCCAAGTGTAACTTAAAAAAAACAGACCAAATGACCTGTAAATTCGTAATTTTTTCTGTTTTTGAATGAGCGTTATGAGGTTTTCGAATTTTTTTATGTCTTTCTTAAAGGAATCCACCACTATAAGCTACAACTCGGCTCACATTATTTACTCATTTCTATTGAAGCATGCAGGCAGGTGCTTTTTCAACCACCCTAGTAAACTAGCAAGTAACTCATCGATAATTACACAGATCAGATGGTAAAAACTTTTATTTTTTACCAGCCCGTGTAAGGCTCACGCCGACAGGTACCACGCAATTCTGGTAGAACAATTTACTTGAAGTTTTCATAAAAAATTGTACAATCTAATACAGTAGCGTCGCACAAAACGTCTGCGGGAGCCTTTAACCCACTGCTGGGCAAAGGCCTACTAACCTCCTACCCCCTCCAATAAAGTATATTATATTCTATTTATCCCTATCTAATGTAAGAAGATAAAAGATAATGTAAGAGAACAGAAGATATGGCAGTCACGTCGCGTTGCAGAACGGTTTCAATGTGGCGTCAATGTTTAGATGACATCGACACCTGCTCTGTAGTACGCGGGGCACGGCGAGATGCTGCAATGAATAGATCTGTAGAGAATTTAAACTTATTGAACTATGAAATACATAGTAAGTATTATAGTGCTGAGTCTGCATCATCCTTCTGCTCTTTATCAAGTTATTTAAGGTCGAGGTTACACGAATTCTTCTTCTATAAATTTCTAGCCTTGTCGTTTTCTATGAATTCATCATTTCTTCACTCGAGTACAATTATCTATTGTAAAATGTGTGTTATGCATGAGAGCAAATTAATAAATAAATAATTGTTTATTTATTTATTTATTTAGGGACAACAAACAGTAGTGTAATAATAAGTAAACATAGGTTAGAACTTAATAATAGAGGTAACAAATACACTACTCACAACGTTATCCACATATTATTAAACAGATCTACTAGTTGTTAGAAAGAACGGTATAAAAATAAACAGAATAAAATTAAACATTACTTAATTATTAGGGTTTTGATCATTTAAGGTAGTAACAATTTCATTTTTAAATAAAGTTTTGCTGAGAAACATAATATCATCGAAGAGTCCTCTACTCGTTAGATGCGGAACCTTGATTTGTAATTAAAAACATATTTTTGCTGAATTAAGTATAAAATCTTTTAGATCTTTATCTATGGTTCAACTAGCTATTTCTCGCGGTTTCGTGGAAATTATCCCATGGAAACTTACTACCGGGATAATAGTATCCTATGTCCTAACCCAGGTCATAGTCTACCCATGTGCCAGCCATCCAAATCCATTAAACCGTTTTAACGTGAAAATGTAACAAACAAACCAACTCAGTTACGCATTTATAATATTAGTTAGGATACTAGGCAGTCCCTGATCGACAAATCGATTGGTAGCCCTAACCCCGCTACCGCACAAGTTATTACAACGTTCCAATTTCAAAATACCTGAACTAAAAACACACATTCCACGCTGTTACTCTGTGAACAGTGGATAATGCAAAATGTGTAGTTATTTAATTGGATGTCAAGCTAATCATTGACAAACTAATTAATGGATGTCAACTGCAGATGAATTTAACAACGCTGTTTACATTGTATCGACCTACCGTGTACCTATGTATAATTTACTGTACTATAATTATTACAAATAATGAGTATGCACGTTTATCGACTCCATATACGTTAATCTAGTTTGTGACGTTTGTGATAATTGATGTTCAGTTCAATTTATAATGATGTCGCCCGCTTGTCATAAATAAAACACAAAAGTTTTACTCGTACTAGAATTAGAAATATTCACTATTTTATTTTAGCTTAGACCTAAGAACACACGGTTTTATCCTTTTGATATTCTGACAGTAACGTATCCTGCAGTGATGTAAAAATATAGTACTTAAATTTAGCTCAGAACCAGCATCTTTATATTTCTCGTACGCCTGCTACGAATGCTACGCAAGTTGCTACGACCTACGAAGATCACAGGATAGATGGCCTACGCCGATGAAGCCCGATTGCTACGAACATTTTCATAAAGACCATCATCAAGACAGCCTTCCTAATGGTGCGAGTTGTATCTCAGATAAAGCTCTACAATATGTTCAAATATTGTAAGCAATGCATTTTAATATACTACTATTAGATGTTATAACTGACTGCCTCATTGGTTATATTGGCTAAGCATGCAGGGTTCGATTCCCATGTCCGGCAAAGTGATATTGGGTTTTTCCATCAGAAATTTCTCAGTAGCAGCCCGAGTCCCGTGACTTAAACCTAACTGGCGAAATGCGGGTTTCTTATTGGTACCTCTGCCTAACTCTTCGTTGATTACAGGCGTGATGTTTTTTATGTAGATATAATATGGTATACGTGGAATATCACAAGGCTAAAACTTTTGTAAAAAATATACCTTCGTCGAAATATTTTATAACATTTTATTTCTCAAACAGACACAAAATAAACACAAGGTTTTAGTGTTGCATAAACACCTGAAACTTAATAAGGTGGCACTACGTTCGTGACTTGCAACAAAGTGAATGTAAGTTTTTTCTCGTTAGTGGGTGCAAGTTTTCTTGTTAATCCCAACTTAGTTGTGCTAACTTAGATTATACTATGTCGTATCGTTTATTCACATTAATACGGCCAGTAGCAGCGAAATTATATTAAAAACTCGTGGTTCACTTTTTTATAATATCTTTATTCTAGTAATTACTTATTCATAATGTAAAAAAACAAGTTTTTTTTTCAATAAGTAAAGATTGGTGGTGTCCCTTGTATGAGGAAAATTCTGCAGCCCTGAAGCGGGACTGTTACAGACTGGTATTCATAAATGGCCTTTAACTTAAGTAGATAGGTATGTAGGTACCTATTTCCTTTAAATCCATTAAACAGACTGATAGACAAGGCCGTCTTAAGGCAAGCTAGGGCCCCTGGGCACACAAGAATTTGGGCCCCTTGGAATGTAAAAAAAACTGAATGACAAAAATCATCTTCTGTTATGATTTTATATTTACCTGGGTAATTGGTACAAATCAAACTTTATGAAATTTAGGTAGGTACGTTATTAAATAAAATGCTGCAGGTTTGAGTTGGCGAAACCAACTCAAACCTGCAGCAATTTACGATAGTGGTTTCTTTCGGGATTTCTGTTTTGCAAAATCTTCTATTATCTCCTCAGTCTATTATTTTAAAGATATCACGTTCTATGCACATAATTGACAAATTAGTTAGTCGTTCTTGTAACAATAACCATCGTAATTCATTTTATATTCTCTTAAGTTGTGAAAATGAGCGATCTCCACTACTTTTGATAATCATCAAGTGAAGGAATATTCTTGTAGCGACTTCAATATTTGGAAAAGTTTGAGATACACATCAAATCCGACATTCTTTTGATGAAAACATTCTGATTTGAACTTATAAGCATTAATATCTTCTGCAAATGCTTTGCATTTTTTTATCAACTAGTCAGAATCGATTGACTGAGAAAAACAACTAAAACGTTTGTCAGAAAAATAAAAAGTAAAGTTTAAAAATCTTATCCGTTTCTTGCCCGTTCTTCTGCATAGGTACCTACTACGCTTTGGAATGGGCGACTAGCTTCATATTTCCGACTGACCGATCCCTTGACAATTCAAAAGTGCGTGTAATTGGTTTATTTATTTCAAATAAATAAGTAAATAAATAAATTTGAAATAAATGCTTTGAGTTTGAGTTTATCTGGTGCTCGATTAATATTCTAATTTGACGGAACTATTATATTAGGTCTTTACCTATGAAATTGCCGCTCTGCAGTACTGGCCATTTCAAATCAAAATAATTTTAAAAACATGGTTTTTTTTTTCCAAAAGTAGTAATTTGTTTATGGATTAGTGTTACATTTTCATCGCATTTCAATCTTTTTCGTCATCATGGATACGTTAAAAATTCGAGTAATTATGGAATATGAGTACTGTCATGGCAGCAACGCGGCACAAGCGGCACGCAACATCAACGACATTTACGGAGCTAACACAACAAACCAACGCACCACCTGTTATTGGTTTGCTCGCTTCCGTTCTGGAAATTTCGACCTGAAAAATGAACCTCGCGGTCGTCCGAAGACTTTGGTCGACAATGACGAATTAAAGGCGATTGTGGAAGCTGATGATACACAATCTACGGCTGAATTAGCAGCAGCTTTCGACGTTAGCGTCAAAACAATATTGGTCCATTTGCGTCAAATTGGCAAGGTAAAAAAGCTTGACAAATGGGTGCCCCACGAACTCAATGATCGCCAGCGCGAAGTACGCGTCGAGACGTGCCTTGCACTGCTCAACAGACACACAAATGAAGGAATTTTGAACCGCATTGTTACCTGCGATGAAAAATGGATTCTATTTGATAACCGCAAGCGCTCAGCAAGTTGGTTGGATCCTGGTTCAGCACCTAAACAATGCCCTAAACGAAAACTTACCCCTAGAAAAGTGATGGTCACTTTTTGGTGGTCTAGCGCCGGTGTGATTCATCACAGCTTCTTACCAAACACTACACAATGATGGAGAAGCTTGCACATCTCCAACCAGCATTGGTCAATCGCTCGTCTCCGCTGCTCCTGCACGACAACGCGCGACCTTGCAACTTGGTCTCCAAGTTGCAAGAACTGGGGTTGGAAGCTCTCCGTCATCCGCCCTACTCACCAGACCTTGCGCCTACAGACTACTACTTTTTCCAGAATTTGGATAACTTCTTGGCGGGCAAAAAATTCAATACCCGAGAGGCAGTACAAAATGCCTTTGAAGAATTTGTTGCCTCCCGTCCAGCTGATTTCTTTAAGAAGGGCATCAATAAACTGCCACTGCGTTGGCAAACCTGCATTGATTGCATGGGTGATTACTTCGATGAATACAAATAAAAAATACATGAAAAAAATTCGTTTAAATTTTTTCATACAAAACGGCAATTTCATAGGTAAAGACCTATTATTTGTGAGTATCTACCTAAAACTACAAAAAAAAAACACTTGACATTTGGTAAAGACGGTACTGGATAGAGTCTGTTATTACTGTTGAACATGGGTCGGTTGGCAAGCGAATTATAGAACGGAATTTATTAGTTTTAGGGCGAATATTAAAATTAGTCTGTTGGGATCAGAAGGATTAGTTATGTGACGTGACTCCCACAGGACTTAATGCTCACACGAGCGGCACGTTGCCAGCAACAGCAACCGCAGCCGTCGACACTCGTCGGCGGCAGTCGTAGACGTGTCAACAGCAGCGACCGACGCGTCGACGGCTGCAGTTACCTTTGCCATTGGCAACGTGCCGCTCGTGTAAATGAGCACTTGGGGATTTATTCTTATGACTTCTAAATAGAAGAACTAAGCACCTACCGTAATCAATAGTAAATTCACCAAAACAACGTTATACTGCTGAAGTTGTAATTACATTAAGTGCTTGCGGTTGCAGACCACGTGAGTTCCATTACTGTAATTGCAGTGACAAGTATCTAAACAGCACATCTCTTTAGTAAATATTGCAATAGCCGTAGATATACATATTACTTACGCAGATATACACAGCAGGCTTACCTTACCATTAGGTAGGTATTCGCAGTTAAAAGAGTAGATATATTAATAATCAAAAATGCAAACTTGCTTTTGTTCCCTCGAATTCCAAGATATACCTTAACTAAAGCAGTTTACACAATCTTTAAAATAGTTTCTATTCAAATAACGTGAGATTAAAGTACTTATGAGATATGATGTAAATACGGACAAAATAATATCATAATCTCCGCCTATGTTGAGACACAATTAAGGACAGCAGCCTCAAAATGAATACAACTGGATTAACATTAAGTCTTTATTGCATAATATTAAACGGTACGCCGCCGCCGCCGGTACCAATTCTAAATAGAGGGAGGGCTAGAAATTTCCACCCTGAACGATGCAGCTAAGTATTTTGTCGTAGCGAAAACCACTAACTACGCGGAAATTCTCGCTCCTTCACTACCGAACCCCATTTATACTACAACCACCAACGGAAGTTACTTTTAGTTCATACAATTTTCTAACCATATTCAAGCCCAAATGACGTGTAATTATGGAGATTTTTTGTAACGAATAATAATGGAAACAGGATCACGTACTTATGCACGAAATGTACATTAATATTCCTACTGAGACTTTGTCACGTTTTCGTCAATTATTTAAAAGGAAATGTTATGTACCGGAGCTTTTCATAATACTTACGTATTTCAGGAAGTAGGTAGGCAGATGCTGTATATAAAATACTTTGTGAAGATATATTTCATTTTAACTGCCAATGTAATGATCCGAGCGCACCACCGCGATTTTTAACAGTTCATAATGTGGGTAATTACTGTTTCTCGAGCTTGCTACGACACAAGCCGCCTTTGTGTGTAATTCATGTACCTAATTACTTTAATTACTTGCCGACTATTGTGTGAACTCTACGTGATGGCAATTTTATTACTCATTTCATTCAGGTGTGCAAGAATTGAGATAGGTTCTCAGTAATTAAGATATAATTGGCATTTAGTAACGCTTTGTTATCGCAACACAATTAGATGTCTTTCTTTGTTCGTTAATTTTACTGAAGTTATAAGGAAAGAAAATGATAAAAATAATCTATGAATCAAAGAAAACTGTTGAACCCTGGGGGCATAAAGCATTAAGGACGAGTCTACTTGTTCATATCAAGTCTCCGTTCACTTTTGTTGTCAAAACAAAGATAGGGGTTATTACTATGTTTCCTATAACTCAATAGTATTGTATTATATTATTCTCAGTAGGTAATCCTCCCAGTGATTGCTACAAAATTAAAATCTCATCTTTGAAATGTTATCTCAAAGTCATTGTTATCAAGTATATCTGCAAGTTTATGCTATCCCCGCGGAGAGGGTCTTGTCCATTTAACCCTCATGAATAATTCAAGATGGCGCAGACCAAGATCTCGACTCGATATCCTTCGTGGAACATGACCGTTCTCGTAAAAATCGCAAACGTATCAAATAATATTATGCCCATTAAATTAATACAAAGCAAACATGAGTTTTATTGGACAAATAAACAAAATTCTAATTGAACTGTTAAATCTTCTTCCTGCGTAAAAGTAGGAACACCAAGTAAAAGGATAGACCTACTTATCTTGTGATAAGAATGTTGGTTTTGATCCTAACTCTCAATATTTCGAGCCGTCATTGAAACTCGGGTACCTATATACCTACAGCTACAAAAGTTTCAATTTTCTGCGGCCCTCTGCTGTTCGACTGTACGTACAGTGACGGACTTTAATTGATGAGCCACTTGCCACCGTTTGTATTTTAGCCGTGTTATGCAAATCGGGATTAGTCGGTTGTACTCGTACATCCAGCCAGAAACGCAAAATCATACGTCTTCGTATTATAGAAGAAGAAAATTATTTCTAATATCTTTGTTATTGAGTATTTATTTGACAGGCGTGTCATTTGGTTAGGAACGCTTGTTGTTGTGAATGTTACACTTTCATTCATGCAATATTTACGGTTGGCTAACCTGAGACCCAGAACTGCAAACTTGACAGCAGAGGCACTACCTAAATTCAACCAATTGCAGGTCTAGCAACCGTAACCTAGCGAAAATTGTTTAGCTTAGCGATAGTAACGTAAGCCTACGGAGAAATTATGATTGGTCATCGACATCGGAAATGAAATGAAATGAAATGAAATGAAATTGTTTCTTCTGTAAATAGGAT
Source organism: Xanthia icteritia (assembly GCA_949128155.2). NCBI lineage: Eukaryota > Metazoa > Arthropoda > Insecta > Lepidoptera > Noctuidae > Xanthia > Xanthia icteritia. The sequence goes on from OX421941.2 coordinate 13,997,957, forward strand.
ATTGGAATCACTTTAACACGTAATCTTAAAAAAAAAAAAAAATTAGCAAGATGAGTTCGGCGTTTCCTATCTGACTACTCTGAGAAGAAAGGCCGAAACAAAGTCAGAGGTCACAGTCTCTTTTAAAGTCTAGACATAATCTTGGTCAGGCCATATGAGGACCATGTAGATTAGTGTCTGAAATGGTCTTTTGAGAAAAGAACCACACAGATTTGAGTGGACCTGTCCTGTCAGTGCAAGCATTTGTCAGTAATCGTGGAGCTCAACCCAGAACTTAAGGAGCTCAACTCGACGAACAATACCAAAGAAAGGACATTTGGGTAGGCCTCATAAATTACTCAAACTGCCAGACCATCATTAAAACTAAATAAGAAAGAAAAAATAATAATAATTAAAAAATCCACATAGTCCTCACATTCACAAAAATTTTAAAATAAATAAAAAAAATACTTTACAAAGTAATAATGTCATTTTGTATGTAATGTTTATATAATACTGGTATTGATTTTATGATTTTAGCACAAGGCTTAGCAGAGCGAGCAGCTCAATCCCAAGCTTTTTTATCATCTAAATAATCTAAAATTTTATAGTACCCTTTTTTACAAAGTTTGGCTTTAATACAGCTTTTAATTCGTTTAATGGGTAAGTTTCGAATGTCGATGGGAAGTTTGTTGTAAAAGCGTATATGAACCCATGAACGAGTTGCCTACTCTGTGGAGACGAGTGCGGTGTACAGCGAGGTTGTGTTTATTCCTCGTATTTAAACTATGAATATCGGAAATCTTTTTAAAATTAGATATATTTTTGTGTACATACAAAAATATATTGTGACGTACTTATATCTCGATGATTGTGACGCTACAGTCAGTCGAGTCAGTTTCTCGAAGGGAATCTCTCGGACCTAGGTTGTAAATGGCTCGAACAGCCCTTTTCTGTAGAACAAAGATAGTATTAATTTCCGAACAAGTTCCCCAGAGAAGAATTCCATATGACATAAGACTATGAAAATAACTAAAATAAACAATTCGGGCTGTATCTACGTCAGTTATCTGTCTAATTTTTTTAACAGCATACGCGGCCGAACTTAGCCTTCCTGACAATTTTTCTATGTGTGGGCCCCACTGTAATTTACCGTCAATAGTGATTCCAAGAAAAACTGTCGACTCAACAGGGTCCAGCTCTATTCCATTAACTTGAACATTGGTATTTAGCTGCCTGACATTTGGCGTTGCAAATTTAATGAGTTTAGTCTTTTTTTCATTCAGGAGAAGATTATTTACATTAAACCAATGCACAACTTTAGAGAGCGCATCGTTGCTGGAAGAACTCGGACCCACAATTTTATCCGAACGCGTAGCGTTCAAGATGACGTCACAGGATGACGTTCATGACAATTATGATAACTGTTGTATAGTTATTATACTCTTTGGTCTTCAGATAGGTTTTCGGAAATATCGAGTATTTAATGAGCTCTAATTCAAAGGAGGTAAATATCAAATAGATTGGATAAACGTACCTATGCAACATTGTATTGATTTATCATTGACTACTTATTAGTCAACCTTCGACCTCTATGGATAAGACTATTTCGGATTATTAGTAATTTGTCATCTTGTTCACGAGCATGCGTTTTGAGTTCGTGTTTAATCGTGTAATCTCGTGAATGTGAAACTGCAAAATTGGAAAGTTTGAAAGTGGCTCATCAATTAAATTCCATGACTATGACAATGTGTAAATGTTAAACACTACTATAAAGTAAGTACTAACTTAATAGTTAGGTTAGTTTTAATAGTTATTAGTAGGCTGATATTTCCGACACTTTCTCTACCTACTACTGAACAACTGCTGAGAGCTTTAACCAGCTCTGCTGAATGAAATGGTCGCAACATGTGACAATCACTGAACTGAACTATTGAACTAAAATATTCTTAATGTCCATTAAAACTATCTAGAAGAAAACTACTTAGATTTTTAATTAGATTGTTTATACCAAATGTTTTAAGACGAGCGCTAATCCTACCGACACTGTCACACAGTTTGGCGGGCTTATAAAATGTGTACAACTGTATGGTCCAAAATATATGTTTTATTTATTTATTATTATTTCTTTTATTTTCATTTTAACATTTTTATATATTAATTATTATTTATTTTATTTTAC